>CM023825.1:20993553-22329386 GCA_013266295.2 Branchiostoma floridae x Branchiostoma japonicum
GTGATCCATCCGTAAACGTACAGAATTTTCCATCATTGCGACGCAGTCCAAACCAGACGAAATGAACATTAAAATCTCCTGAAGGAGCTGTAGTTGAAAGAAAGCATTATGCGGCTTATCAGCCAGTAAGACATGCTATCCCAGTATGGGTTTATCAGGGGAGAATACACTGTCTCACTTTCTTTACCTGACACGTACACCATCAATTAACAGAGACGGTGGTATACACTTCCTGGCTATGAATTGCTGACGACACGTGTCCGAACGGTCACGTGACCTAAGCGATTGGGCACTTGAATTTTGAGAACAACTTGCAGTAGGACAGTGGAGAATTTGATGCTCATCTTTTCGTGTTGGAACAAAGTTTTGAGCGCTATCATGAACCGATAAGAACATTGCTTTATTACCCACCGCCAGTGACGAATCCTGTAATGAAGTTGGCCTCGTCGAAGCTGGTGATAGAAGCCAGGTTTGCATCGAGTCCTTCACACCGTAACTTTGCTGTTTTCCACTTGACTTTGTCTGTCATCAACTTGTAGCAGTGGTTCTTATATCCACTCCACCCAGTAGGACATGGTTTGGCTGTAACATAAACGATTGGTTTAATTGAATTAAATTGCTCTTGGAAGAAGCTCTGTCCAATCTGCATAAGCTAACCTTTTATTATTTTTCCAGCACATAAGATTAAAACTCACCTTGCTGACAGTTCTGTCCAGTCCATCCAGGGTCGCAGGTACATTTGTATCCGCCATCTTTGTTCACACAGCGTCCATGCTGGCATGGTTTCCTGGTACATTCATTCAGGTCTGTGTCAAAAGGAAAAAAGTCTTTAAAATGTGCTAGATAGAACTAACTAACAAGCAACTACAGTACATCGGGCATTCTGGCTTTGTTTTAAAAATGGCAGTCAGTCAGTCAAGGGCCTAGTAGACTAGGAAAGGAAAGAAATTCCTTTACGTTACTACTTCATTTAAAAGTTGACAAAAAGAGCTGCACAAAAAGAGCTCACCTTGCTGACAGTTCTGTCCAGTCCATCCAGAGTCGCAGGTACATTTGTATCCGCCATCTTTGTTCACACAGCGTCCATGTTGGCATGGTTTCCTGGTACATTCATTCAGGTCTGTGTCAACACAGAAAAAATTTGTCCTAAATGGAACTGCAGTACACAGATGTTGGGCATTTTAACTTTGTTTTAAGACATGATAGTTAATCAGTCAAGGACCTTAAACTAACCTAAAAAAATTCCTGAACACTACATTCCAAACTTTGACTGCTAAACAAAAACAGCTCACCATGCTGACAGTTCTGTCCAGTCCATCCAGGGTCACAGGTACATTTGTATCCGCCATCTTTGTTCACACAGCGTCCATAGTGGCATGGTTTCCTGGTACATTCATTCAGGTCTGTGTCAACACAGAAAAAAAGTTGTTGTGCTAAATGGAACTGCAGTACATAGATGTTGGGCATTTTAACTTTGTTTTAAGGCAAAGTACATTTTGTATCCGCCATCTTCGTTCACACAGTGTCCATGTTGGCATGGTTTCTAGGTGCATTCATTCAGGTCTGTGTCAAAACGTGGCGAACAGGTTGTTGTGCTAAACTAGGAACAAATTGACGAGGATCTGCAGTACACAGATGTCGATCGGGTATTCTGACCTTAGCTGGTTTCCAAACAGACTGATAGTCAATTGGAAAAGGGCTTTACAAAAAAAAAGAAACAAATTTCAGTCACATTGCATTTAAAACTTTGACTGCAACGAAAAAATCTCACCTTGCTGACAGTTCTGTCCAGTCCATCCAGAGTCGCAGGTACAGTTGTATCCGCCATCTTTGTTCACACAGCGTCCATGTTGGCATGGTTTCCTAGTACATTCATTCAGGTCTGTGTCAACACAGAAAAAAGTTGTTGTGCTAAATGGAACTGCAGTACATAGATGTTGGGCATTTTAACTTTGTTTTAAGACAAAGTACATTTTGTATCCGCCATCTTCGTTCACACAGTGTCCATGTTGGCATGGTTACTAGGTGCATTCATTCAGGTCTGTGTCAAAACGTGACGAACAGGTTGTTGTGCTAAACTAGGAACTAATTGACAAGCATCTGCAGTACATAGATGTCGGGTATTCTGACCTTGGTTGGGTTTACAAACAGACTGATAGACAATTGGAAAAGGGCTTTACAAAATACAGAAACAAATTTCAGTCACATTGCATTTAAAACTTTGACTGCAACGAAAAAATCTCACCTTGCTGACAGTTCTGTCCAGTCCATCCAGAGTCGCAGGTACAGTTGTATCCGCCATCTTTGTTCACACAGCGTCCATTCTGGCATGGTTTTCTGGTACATTCATTCAGGTCTGTGTCAAAAAGTTCGTTAAGTTTATAAGCTTATAGATAGAGAGATTATATATCATACATTAGTTTACAGTTAGATTACATTAACATTCCAAAATTATGAAAGTTAGAACTGTCAAACTGCTACATTCTACTAAGAAATATGAAAAAAATATGAGTGTGAGTGAGTGAGTGAGTGAGTGAGTGAGTGAGTGAGTGAGTGAGTGAGTGAGTGAGTGAGTGAGTGAGTGAGTGAGTGATGACATGAGTCACCTTGCTGGCAGTTTGGTCCAGTCCATCCCGGCAGGCAGATGCAGTTGGAACCAGTACCATTGTTCACACAGGTTCCATGCTGACAAAGTTTCCGCATACATCCGTTCATGTCTGTGGTGGAATAAGGTAGGAAATATATCTGTCATTATTTTGGGTTTGTCAGTCTGTCGGTCTGTCTGTCTGCGTCTATCTGAATGCGTCTATCCTTGTGCCTGTCTATGCTATGTGCCTTGCATGCAGTCTGTACATTAGTATATGTTTCTGCGATTCCAAATATCCCCATAGATGGAGTATATTTTAAAGGCTCTGGGGTATGTTTTCTAACCCAGATATCTTTACCAAACAAATGTGAGCCTGGAGCAATACATGTACATCCTCGGTCCTGCTTAGAAATTATACTCGGTCTGCTTTCTCTGTGGGATAGGAAGGGTCGCAAAACAGTATAATTATAAGGGGGGTTAATTCTGCCATCACTGATTGCCTTGCTTGTTTAAAAGGATTCGGTTTTCAGTGCATGCATCACTGGTTACGGTAGCATCAATTATGCATCTGTCAGCAGCCCATGTGCCTGTGTAATGGCATGTCAACATTGCTTGCCTATTCTTATCACAAGGATGACTCAAGAGAGACAACGGCCATTTGCAGGATTCGACCTTTTAGAAAGTCTTCTACAGAATGACAAGAGTGGGGCTGCACTTGCTTTTATATCCTCTTCTCATTGGCTGTTTATTTCTAAGCAGGGCAGGGCGCTATTGTGAAATAGCCAATCAGCATCTAGCGTCTCAATTTGCACCGAATGGATAATAGCCAATCAGCACTGAGGATCTCATACAAATATTGCTTACCTGTTGGCAGAGATGTGACGGTTACTGGCAGGGTCTTGTCGTTCAGACTGATGTTTGCAAACGCAAATGGCTCTGTCGGTTCCAGTAAAGCAGTGTCGTTATCGTCGAAGAATGCCGTCCACAGTGGAGGACCTGATGTCTTCAAGGTCGCACCGAACATCATGCCTTCTTGCATCATTGAACCATTTGTGTCCTACAACCGTGTGAACACTACATTTAGGATCTGGGGCACACCTTTACGAACAAGGTCGCATCGATTCGTACTGAATTCGTAAGGCGAATACTATACCACATCATTATAGCTAACTACAGTCCTATCGCTGGCGTCAGAAAGCAGGAAAACAGCTCGCCTGACGAACTCAAAAGGCCATTATTGGCAGCATTACGGCTGGTGTCCTTTCGATCACTGCTCGATTTTTTTAGAGATCGACACTGTGTCCCGTGTAATAAGGTATATTTTCAGGCGAAAATACGCTCGACTCTCTGGCGATTTTGGAATGCGGCGACCTTCTCGTGATCAACAAATTCAGCGGAAGGTCCTTGACAGTGTGACGTCGGCTTAATGAATCTTACAATGTCGTATAGATCGAATAAATGTACGAAAGAAGCCAGTTCACGACAATTTCTTTCGGGGAACCGCAAACAATTTAGAAATTTTAACTCGTAGACAAAAAGTACATCGGTGTGACCAACAAGAGCTGTATGATATAATAGCTAGTTGAAGAAGGCATCTTCGTGTGGTTGAACAGCAGTTACAAATGGTCCTGAATGGTGCTGTTCATCGGAACATTTCGGGAAGGCCCAGCTTTATCTTGTGTTGGAAATTACAGTTTAAACCTGGGCTTCAGAATGAATTCTACCAACACAGATCAGATGAACGTTCAAGCTATGAATGAAGACCTTCTGGCCTACCTCAGTTTTCTCAAGGACGAGATGAGTCGCCAGGATTGTAGCGGTGATAACGGACGCTATCACCAAGATCCCACAACCCACTGCAGGCAAGATCACTCTACTGGATGTCACCCTAGCCCACATGCCAATGACACGCGCTAACGTAGAACACAAAAGGTAACAAGCTGTTGGGAGACCCAAACCTACATCAATTCTTTCTGACTAATCTCCAAGGCAAGGGAGTTAGCCCCTGGTTACAGACGGCCCATATACTCCCCTTGCTCCGACGAAATCTGCTTGGAGATTACTTCCTGACCCCAACAGCTATCTGCAACCCCACACATGCACAATTAAGACCATATGATGCCTGGAACAGAAGATATATAGAGAGAGAACCTGACGTTCAGTTGCAGTACCAAGAAAACCAACTTGAGGGCCCATAAATGACCGCGTCCCCTTTATGTTTGTAATACCTATCCAAAGCAAGACCATCCATAGCAACTACGTCAAAACCACGTACACACACACACACACACACACACACACACACACACACACACACACACACACACACACACACACACACACACACACACCAAAACTTCCTTCAAGGTCAGTGAGTTAAAAACCCATTAATCAAGCTTCCAAACTATGTATTATGATGAAGACTGTAGCATGTACGGAGCACACGCACACACACACACACACACACACACACACACACACACACACACACAGATATAGATAAAGAAATGCATGTAAATATACAAAATATTGTTTCTTATACATCATATACGTATGTAATACTACATGTGCCATAGATCAGGAACCCAAAACATGATCCCCTGTCACAAGCATTAATCTATGTACTAGTATTATGGAATAAGTTTTATGGACGTTTCCACATGTGCAGCAATTTTTTCAGGTCTACCGATTTTAGATTGTCATGTCACAGGAAATACATATGCAAATGTTTCAATGAAATTTCAAAGATAAAATCTTAAAGGGGTCCTCAAAATCTAAAAGATTTGAAACACAAGTCGGACGACCACATCATTACCACGGCAATAGAGAATACCAATCGTTTTTTCCTAGAACACATGATTGTAAACTAGAGTTCCACGATCTCCTTCCTTTTCCAACCAATATTGTTTGATAATTGCTTTGGAACTTCCTGGCCCTACAGACTGTAGCAATACTGACTGGTCCCTGATTTCTGAGTGTATGTTTAGACGTACCTTTAGCCTTGAACGCAAAGCTTACTTCCTCAGGATCTTTGTTTCCGTGAGCACCCTCTGGTTTGTCGTAAACAGGCCCCTCTTCTTTGGCGTTCTCTGGCGTGCGATAGACAGACTCTTCTTTGTATCCGCGCACATCCTCTGGCGTGCGATAGACAGGCTCTTCTTCGTATTCGCGCACATCTTCTGGGTTGCCGTAGACAGACTCCTCTTTGTAGCCCGAACATTCATCCGGCACAGGGCGTAGACGCCCCGAGCTTAACTTAGTGATGTCCACGGTCTCCCCCTTTGTGATCTCTCCTTCCGCAGAGAGATTTTTCTTGGTTGCCGCCATTTCTGCTCCGGGAAAATAAAAACAACACACAATTAATACACATCCAAAACTCATTGACTCGTTCCACTAGCGTTACATTGTATGGTCCTGTATGATCAGGTACACTGTAAAAGCACCGTATTATTTTAAACGCTGTATTCCTGCATTTGAATTGTGAACAATATATAGAACAACAGGTTGAAATTGTTACCTCGCACATAGAGAAACTATAACAAAATGGGGGGGGGGGGGGGACTCAAGTTGTCCGGATAGTTTTATTCTTACATTCAGCAAAAAAAATGGAAAGAAAAGCAAGAATTATTTGAAAGTACAGACAATGGGCCGCGAAAAATTAACAGCCAAAGCTCGACTTCATGGCCGATTTAACACAGGTCACAGATGATCTGGGAATAGAAGAATGATGAAATACCTTATTTTGCCTCCATGTACCAGCATGTGTTAAGTCGTGCCTGTTATAGGAAATATTCCAACTGACGGGTGTGCACTGTTTTTGTGCCTGTATGTGTCTGTATAAATAGCTTGAAAAAAATAGTATGAGACTAATCTAAAATCACGTGACAGATAACACACCCACCAGGTAAATAGACCAATCTCGAGCTGTATAGGAAAATTGAGTGACGTTAAGTATAAATCTCTACGATCATTTTAATTTCATACTCCTTATCTTACAATGATACATAATTATGCATCCTGCAATTTGTACAGTCAAACAGGCCTGCACTAAATGACTGACGTCGGATTTGAACATTGAAAGGGAGAACAGACTTTTGTTTGTTTGTCTGCATAAGGACATTATGTTAGATTTTACCGGCAAAACTTAAAACATGCTGGACAAGAAAATCTTCATAGAACAAAACAAACGAAAATGCAGCGTTGTTGTTCTTCAATATTACTCTGATTTCAAAGGGGCAGTTTTATGAATGGACCACACAACTGTAGCAGAAGAGTTTGATTTGTTTGCTGTTTTTGCTCAAACCCATTTGATAAACTCAAGGACATTATATTAACCAATGGTTGTTTACCCGACTTTGTGACATTATATAAAGTCCTTGCTAAACTTAGAAGACCGGTGCCGTAGTTTACTGAACTGCAGTTGTTGGCTATGTAACGTTCTACATATGACATAATTGTTTTTCCATGTCAGGCTCTGCATTTAGTAAAACCATAAGATTGTTTTAAACTATGGGCATGGTTATCAATAAAGAGTGTAAAACATCGAAAGATTGACCCAGCGTTGGTTTGGATATACACTTTTTTCCAACTCTATTTATCATAAATCTAAGTCATGAATGTTCAACGAATCCAGCTCTCATTTTGTGATTGTTGACATTTAGAAACCGGTACACAAGATCAGTGTACACAAATGTTGTTGTTCGATATATGTTGCGGGTTTGTATCGCGTGTACAATCTGTTTTATTTTCTCTGAAAAAAAGGGTTTTGAAAAATATGCTGAGAATAAAAAAAGGTAACCTACGCAGCATGTTCTTTGAGACAAAGAACTGAGTGTAGACTAGTTATAATTAGCGCCATAAAAACATACCGCAGAGTTCTCATTATGGCATGTGCGGACGGACTCAAAGCTGGCGGTTATATCAAACTGCTGCGTTACTTTCATCTTTAGCAGACGAGTTTGATTTGATTGCTGATTTCACGTAAGCCGACGGTTGTTTACCCAACTTTGTGACCTTTTATAACTGGTGACTCAAGCTAGCTTTATTCAAATTTGTAGGAATATAATGATAACTTTATTACTCAACACCTGTGTATGATACAACGTATGGCAACAATTTTGTTAAATAATCTCCTCCACGAAAGACTAAGTAGTAAGAGATGAGACTATATACTAGTAGAGTGTTTGGTAAAATTTACTCGATAGTTTCTTACGCACTGTATAGTATTATAATCATTTACGTTTTGAAACAGTGACATGACAGTGGCGTAGGTATAAGGCTCCGAGGCCCAGAAAGGAAACAAGGCGTTAAAGCCTTCAAACTTAGTGGGCGTGGCGTATCCGAAATGGGGCTAGGTAACCATCTTTTGATAACCCTCTGTTGTATCACGTTCAACTCAGCCCAGCCCTGCGGCACAGAACTCCTTAGTAGATGCCTATGGAGGCGGCAGTGATAGTGAAGAGGAGGAAGACGACTCCCAGAAGAGGCAGACGTCTCTGGCACCAGACGAGGAGCAGCTCCTGGACTGGAAGAGGATGGCCTGTCTGCTCTGCAAGAGACAGTTCCCCAGCAAGGAGGCGCTGTCAAGACATCAGCAGCTGTCAGGTCTACACAAGGTACTCTGACCTGATGCGGTCATCGTCATCATCCTTCATTCTTCATTTTGTAACTTATTGGAAGACACACAACCAAACTATATGCAGCCTTGTTTGGATCGTGTGTAGGGTGCGCTTTCTAGCTGAATTGATCAGGGCTCGAAATACATTTTTCCTGTCAATAGCCATTCCCGAAAAAAGTAGTACCGTCTGTTCATATAGAGAACAATACAAAAAAGGAAACAACACGTCATTGGTCCGTTATTGTCTATTCATTGCCTTTAATAAGCAATGCGATACATATTGAAAAGCAGATAAAGTGTAGTATTCAGAAAATTCCACATGAATGTCAAAGTTACACATGACATACATTCCAATCAGCCAAGCATTGATATTACAGTACTATCCAGTATGGTTACTTTTGCTTAGTTGCAGTTATCATTTAACGCTACTGTATCTTTCATTAACCCATTAACCCATTCACGGCCATTGTCGCAATCAGCAGCGATTGCACATTCTAATAATTGATGACATTTACCTTTTCTTGATACAAGCTGGAAAAATATCATTTGATTTTTTAATGCTGCTGACTATACTGTATTGCTGTAAATTTAGAGAAATTTGAATAGTCAAAGTAACTCTGTACCCATGGATAGAAAAGCTCCATAATCTGAGGAATTTCATTAGTTTCTGTGGACAGTGATTGCCTATGTCCTTTATTTTACAACATGTATGTACGTATGTATGTCTGACGTGCAATTGAATATAGTACCATTACCATGGCATCTCATCAAATGTTGAACAGCATTGTATGACTCCAATACAAACTATACCAATACATGTTTTGCCTTTCTCCGTTGTATGCTACATGTTATGCACTAATACAATTTGAAAGTAAAGTAAGATAAGTACTAAGTGATATAAACCTTTCTCAAGAGCTTGTTAATACAACCATTCCTTCCTTGCAATGATATGCAATCAAAACTTAATAATGTAGTGGTTGTTGACACAATGTCATTAGCATTTACTTGCCTCTGATTACTACATAAGAACAACCATAGTAGTGACAAAATGAATCTGTATCCCGGCTTAATGAGCACAGGACACTACTACCATTTTACATCAGTTATCATTTTCCTACCGTTACAAACATTGTTTCCATTGAAATCTAAGCACACTGCAAGAATCTTTCGATTCCAAAGGTGATTCACTTGAAGTTGGTCAGGCGTCAATAGAACATTTTAGTGAAATGAAGTCTAAATTAAAGTCTTTTCCAAAATAGTATGAGATACAAAGACAACAATAGAACTTTTTATTATATTTTTATCCTTAGACAGCTTAGACAGAGATGTCCATAATTAAATACAAATTATGCAAATAAGGACTTGATTTGCATAATTAAGAAGGAAATTATGTAATTTCAGTGTTTAACATAATAGGCCTTTCATACATGTAAGGTCTCGGACCGGATTTTTTAAACGATTTTTGTGTCCGGCGGACACCCCCAGGCCGAAGGGCTACAATTCCGCCAAGAAAAGTAGGCCGGAAAATCTTATTATACCAGTGAACAGAGGTTTCATGCCGGCTTCCGATAGGTATTTGGGTATCGTCTGCTGACTTTTCATTTTGGGTAGAAACTGTTGTGAAATGTAAATTTTGGACCCGAAAAATACCGTTTTTTAACACTTTTTTCAGCGGAGCTGCTGAGAAAAAACAAATTTTCCCTGGGTAACGGCTTATATGACGAAAAAGCTCACTACTTCCTGTTTCTGAAAAACGAAAAAAAATAGGTTGTTGTGATAAGTTTTCCGCAATGTCCGGTGGCGTACACCCCTTGAAAATGCATATAGAACGCAGCTATTGGGTCATCAGGCGACAAAACCGCATCACCCTTGCTTGCGGACTAATACCAAAAACGCTTCGCTGGCCGTCCGACTTTACCGCGCCCGAAAATACTACAAACTACTGGTTTTTCGGTAAATACGAAAACTATTTGATTATCTAAAACGATCACGGAGCAAGGGGGAGCCAAACTTAGCATGACAACCACCCAGATCCGGCGATTTACTGACGCACTATTTGGAACCCTGGTCAGATTTGAACTCCGACCCGGAACCGTAATGTGTATATTCTATCGCAGATGGAAAATCAACAGATACTAATTATGCAAATAAGGACCTAATTTGCATAATCAATGTGAAAATTCTATGATTCCTTAGTGGTAAATGATGGGAATTTTATACTTGTTACATGTGTAAGTTAGTTAAAGGTTAACATCAATATGTATATATTATGTTAATGTAGAGGTCATTTGCATAATTAATGATGACATATTGAAATGTAACATTGCCCAAGGATTGGACTTTCACATATCAAATCGCTCACTCGGTGGCTTGTTCAGTCGCTGGCCAGGCGTTTATGTCACAATAAACACCCTGGGGTGGGTCATTAACACTCAATTGTTAGAGACGTGTGCATGTGCTGCAGCTTCAACAACTTACAATGTTGCCTCCACTTTCCTCACTTGGTCCCGTCCACTTGTCTTGATTGGAGATACAATGTTGGAAAAATTGTTTCTTGCACGATAAGAATGATGTGTTGTCACTTTGGACGCTTACAGATGAAGGGATAGGAACGGAAGCACCGGTCATCATTCCACTGTCCCTTTCGCACATGTTCAGATGAGAAAAAACAGCCAGCATTGCCAGTCTGATGAAAAAAAAGAACAACAACATAGAATTAAGTGACAAATGTCAATTTCTTGCCGGTGTCAATCCCTGCAATGCAATTCACCAGTCTTCACCGTGCCCGATTCTCCATGCATGCAACAAGCGTAGACTGAATGTGCTTTGTTAATTATCGTTGGGTATACGTAGCTTACAATCCTGTTGTACTTTCCGGCCAAGACTCATATATATAACACCTTAATCTTAGATTTGCAATCTTCTATTTGACTAAATACAAAGGGCGTTTACAATAAAACATAACACTACTATAATAGTCTACCAAACCTAAATATGGAATATGTCAGCAAATTCGAGCACACACCTTTGAGTACATGCCGACGCAGTTTTGTCCTTTAGTCAATGAGAAGATATGGCATTTGTCGTTGGTTTGACCCGTCTCCCAGTCTGTGTAGGAAACCTGTGACCCATCCGTAAACGTACAGAATTGTTCATCATTGCGACGCAGTCCAAACCAGACGAGATGAACATTCCCATCTCCTGGAGGAGCTGTAGTTGAAAGAAAGCATTATGCGGCTTATCAGCCAGTAAGACATGTGATGCTATCCCAATATGGCTTTATCAGGGGAGAATGCACTAATTCTGTGTCACTTTCTTTACCTGACACGTACACCATCAATTAACAGAGACGGTGGTATACACTTCCTGGCTATGAATTGCTGACGACACGTGTCCGAACGGTCACGTGACCTAAGCGATTGGGCACTTAAATTTTGAGAACAACTTGTAGTAGGACAGTGGAGAATTTGATGCTCCATCTTTTCGCGTACCGATAAGAGCCTTGTTTTATTACCCACCGCCAGTGATGAACCTTGTGATGAAGTTGGCCTCGTCACGGCTGGTGATAGAAGCCAGATTTGCATCGAGTCGTTCACACCGTAACTTTGCTGTTTTCCATGTGGCTTTGTCTGTCACCAACTTGTAGCAGTGGTTCTTATATCCACTCCACCCAGTAGGACATGGTTTGGCTAGCGCTGTAACATAAACTTTTAGTATGATCAAATTAAACTGCTCTTGGAAAAAGCTCTGTCCAAAATTTATTATTTTTCAAGCACATAAGATTAAAACTGACAGTTTTTGCCAGTCCATCATTTCACTTTGTCCAATCTGAATAGGCTAACATTTCATTATTATATCATGAAGATTAAAACTCACCTTGCTGACAGTTTTTGCCAGTCCATCCAGGGTTGCAGGTACATTTGTATCCGCCATCTTTATTCACACAGCGTCCACGTTTGCACGGTTTCCTGGTACATTCATTCAGGTCTGTGTCAAAACGAGGAAAAACTACAGCTAGCACTTTGCTCCTTGCTTCCAGACGAACAAACAACCATACAAACAGTCAATCAGCCTGATCAAAGAAGGAGAATACAGATTCCAGTAACACTGGATCTAAAGACTGCTACACAAAAAAAATCTGACCTTGCTGACAGTTCTGTCCAGTCCATCCAGGGTCACAGGTACATTTGTATCCGCCATCTTTGTTCACACAGCGTCCATGTTGGCATGGTTTCCTGGTACATTCATTCAGGTCTGTGTCAAAAGGAACAAGTATGATGTGTTTTAAAAAACACAGGCGACGATTGTTTGCGTTCATCTATTCTGTTCTTGGTAAATCGTTCTTTTCACATATGTAACGGGAGGGGTCCTAAGTAATGTGACTTAAGCAAAAAAAAAAAACACACAAAAAACAGACTTTCTGCTACAGTAAAGGAAAGCCGCCAGGGGTCCAAAATGAGTAAGGCCTCGGCAAATTAATGTAGAGTCTCCTATTCGGCCCAGAAGAAAATTAGAGTCGGTAGGTAGGTATTCACTTCTTTTTTTAAATTTTAATTTTTATCTTTTTTTATAGATTTTTTTATTTGTGATCCAACTTATACAGTAAATATAACATGGAAATGTATCAGTACACTGGTATCTTCAACACTACATTTAATTTTGCCCCTAGATATAGTGAAATTACGCGGTGCTGGATTTAATTCATTTTGCTATCGGGCCTCTACCGACATAAGAGAACCTGCAGTTTCAACGATGTCGATAGAGGGAGTTGGGTATTCTCTCGCGCATTTTTGCGGGATCTAGCGAGACTTCGCAAGAATTCAAGATAGCTGCTAATTTTTGTCCTCTCGACCGATCACTGACCGATTAGTAGGGCCAGTACCGAATCACTAATTCTACAACTCAGATGTCAGATCGAAAATTTTATGTCTCTCGTGCGCGGCCGATCCCCCAAAAGAAGGCTAGGGTCGGGAGGGTTTTGCTAGGGTCGGTCGAGAAAACATAGCATGTTTTTCCCATGCCTTACGTGCTATAAACATACACACAAGCAGTTCTATATATTGCATATCATAATCTTCTAGGTAAAGGTAATAATGTCTTGCTAACTATATAGAACATGCATTCAATTTATATTTTTACCTCCATGAAATGTCATGGAGGTTATATTTTCAGTTGCGTTTGTCATTCTATCTGTTGGTCAACAAGATAACTCAAGAACGGCTGGATGGATTGGTTTCATACTTGGTGCGTTGGTAGGGTCTGACGAAAACTGGAAATGATTAGATTCTGGGCCCCCTAGTGGCTTCCTTTGGCAGTGCAGCAGAACTTCCGGTTTCGATATCTCGTGATCTGGACATGCTAGGGTCATGAATTTTGGATGGTAGTTACTAGTAGCTCTTGTGCCCGGGAAGAAGTCACGTGAGTTTGGGTCCCCTAGTAGTCCATGGGCCAGAGCCCCAAATTTCACATATTGGTACCACCTGAGGTGGCAAATTCTCACTATGGCTTTTTGAAAAGTAGGGTGTCTGTGGAATATATTTTGCTATGATAGCCGTTGCAAATTGGCAGCTTTGACCTTGTTATCTGACCTTGAACTTTGACCCCCTATGGACCATGTTCTTTTGCACTTATAATGCAAAGGGAGGGTGGTAAATAATCAAATATGAATATTTTTCGATGTAACTCGAGGGACTGATAGAATAGGAACCAAGGATTACAAAAATGTTACGATATGTCATTGCTATGAGAAGTTATGAGGTTTTAAAATTCGATTTTTTAGTAAAAATTGGTTAAAAAATATAATGTTTACTTTTCAAAACCTGTCATATATTCAGATTACATACTTGGGCCTGCTTCATGCATTCATCTGTTTTGTTGTATCATTCCCTACATTTTGAGCTTTAAATCAGGAAAGTCAAAGTTCAAGGTCAGATAGCAGGGTCAAAGCTGCCAATTTGAAACGGCTATCATAGCAAAATATATTCCACAGACACCCTACTTTTCAAAAACCATAGTGAGAATTTGCCACCTCAGGTGGTACCAATATCTCCTCTGGCACATGGACTATAGCATCTTGTTCTGGAACTGCAGGACGGTTTGTTTAAAATCTTCGAGAGAGGATAACTAAACAACCGATTGACGGATCGTCGTGATTTTTGGTATGTAGGCCTAAGTGATACGTGACATAATAAAATTACAATTATGCCAATCAGAATCTAATTTACATAATTAATGAGGAAATTCTCTAAATCTGCTGTGTCCGATAATAGGGCTATGAAACACTTGTGACATATGTAATTGAGAACGACAGGAACATTGGCAGATATGCATTATGTAAATGAAGACCTGATTTGCATAATTAATGGTAAGTGCTACAATTTTATAGTGGTAACTGCTGGGAATTTAATACACATGTACTTGTATTTGGAAGTTCAGTGAAGGTGAACATCACTAAACATATAATTTATTGAAATCAGGAACTCATTTGCATAATTTATGAGGAAATGCTAGAATAGCTTTATGTAGGTCGGACGTGACTATTTTAAGTTGGACGTGACGTGCGTGACATTAATAGGTCAGACGTCACATATATTACGTTGGACGTGACATGTTTGTGGTAGATCGGACGTGACGTATTTTACGTCAGACGTGACGCGAGTGACATATATGTGACGTGTTTGTGGTAAGTCGGACGTCACGTATATTGTGTTGGACGTGACGTGTTTGTGGTAGATCGGACGTGACGTATTTTACGTCACGTGACGTGACAGATATGTGACGTGTTTGTGGTAAGAAGGACGTCACGTATATTAAGTTGGACGTGACGTGTTTGTGGTGGTAGGTTGGACGTGACGTACTAGTATTTTACGTTGGACGTGACGGGAGTCACATACCCTGTTGTGTGACTTGTTTGTGTTAGGTTGGACGTGACATATTTTAGAAGACGTCACCTACTTCGTATGGCAATATATCTGTGTCAAAAATACGGAGCTAAATATGTGACCTTTTTGCTTAATTTATGTCACATGCGACGTAAAATACGTCACGTCCGACCTATTACAAACACGTCACACTTAAGTTTCGCATATGTGACTATTACGGGGCCCGAGTACATCAACCCAAAGCCCTTGGAGAGACAGATGACCAGGAGTGGTGGATAATGAGGGTGTGTGTGGAAATGATATTATTCAACGTTGTCCCGAGAAAATGGCTTATGTTTTCTGTGCGAGACTTGTGTGAGACGCCAGGTTGCCAGGCGTGCAAGTTATCATTATTTTTGCCTACAAAGCGACCTTTAATTGCTCTGCTGACGGCTAATCTAAAACAAAACCATGTCCAGCATCTGCCTTGCCTTGATGCCATCCGATTTCTAACGGGGCTCCTTGCACTTGCAAGGAGCCCCGCTGCTAATATAATTGGATGGCATTCAGGAAAGCCTCGGACAGCATGTGAGCGATCTCGTTTGATACAGGCGGCTTGCCATCTGAAATAAACAGGCTATCATGTTGCAAAGTGAAAACTTTTAGTACCTCTCGTATGTCCCAGTGTTCTTTAAAAAACTGTTTAATAAACAAACTGTTTTATATACATCTTGATATTCTTGATCTTGATAGGTTACTGCACAACGCCCCTCAGTTGGGGCCACACGTGCAGGGGGAGTGCGCTGCGCTATTGCTGTCTTAGTTGTTGTAGTACAGCCTCCTTG
The DNA here is from genome assembly GCA_013266295.2 of Branchiostoma floridae x Branchiostoma japonicum. Lineage (NCBI taxonomy): Eukaryota > Metazoa > Chordata > Leptocardii > Amphioxiformes > Branchiostomatidae > Branchiostoma > Branchiostoma floridae x Branchiostoma japonicum. The sequence continues at coordinate 21,009,463 of CM023825.1, forward strand.
AACTTTTTAGGTTCTGCTGTATCTGTGGTGGCTTGTGGTAGACTATTCCAGTCTCTCACAGTTTGCGGAAAGAACGAGTATCTGTAACAATCCTTGTTGAATGTTAATGGCTTGTAGGCGTTGGAATTAAGGTGACGCGATTGGCGCGGGAGGGGCGATAACAGAGTTTTGACCGGTAGCGATGCTTCAGAGTTTCGTGCTTTTTGTAAAAGTGTAAGTCTATTTGCTGTGCGTCTGTTCTTTAATGTATCCCACCCTAAATCTGTGACCAATTTGGTAGTGCTAGTGTATGTGTCGTAAGTATTTGTGACGAATCTGGCCGCTCTTTTCTGTACAGATTCTAGTTTCGAGATGTGTTCCTTGTAGTGAGGTACATTAGTATGTGTTCCTTGTAGTGAGGTACATTGTATGTGTTCCTTGTAGTGAGGTACATTGTATGGTGTACCCTGTTTTGTAAGAAAGTAAACTAAATTCTTGGTGCTGACGCTGAAACATACTAGTTTCACGGATGAATATATTGGTTGGGCTCGCAAACGATTCCTAATGACTTATACTACCTGTGATTTCGTACATGTAATAATGTATTCATACAAATGAATTGACCAACGGTGTGGTTACTAGCTTTGGTGGTTTGTCTTGCACTCTTTGTCTAATGACTGATGTTAAGAAAGGAAACACCTTACTTAAAGTTTATATCGTGTGTTGCAAAACAGTTATATGAAACAATGTGGCAGCAAGACAAACTACATGTATTTAGCTTTTTTTCGCGACGTCTCAGGGAGGAGCCTAATGGTACAGTATTGTGTGCAATCTGCAAGAATTCTAGGAATCGTACAGGCATTTTGTCCACAGGAATGGAATGTCCACAGGCATGTGACCCACATCTATGCCCACATTCCTGGAAACCTTTGGGACCCTGGTTTGGGAAGACCTCTCTACCCCGGATGCCCTACTTTCTGTGACCCCGGGGCTCGTTCACTATACACTTAGGGAAGGAGTGCACTGTATCTGTATAGGTACCAAGTCTTCCTCAAAATCATGAAATGATGGCAGGGCCTCAGTGCCATGCAAACAATAACCCTAACAGGAACCACCGGTACCGTCGCCATGGCAATGTATGTTTTCATTGCCAGTCTTGTTTCATTTATATGTGGTTTAACCTGCTGTGTAAAGAAGTAAACTAAACTTGGTAAGATTAATGACGGATGTTCCATGGAACTTACTTGTTTCACAGATGTATCTGAAAAAACGGCTGCAATGTGCGTCCGCCCACTTGTTTCTGCGTTCACTTATGGATCGTGTTCCATACACAAGATGAGAACAGAGGTTTTCAGGATCATTGGGTTCCCCGGGCGCCCAGGCAGCAAACTCACCAAGCGCTGTACCTTGGCTGTTGATCCACGTCCCGTCAGGTCTACTGAGTCCCAGCCAAAACTGAGCATCTCTGTAACATGCAGTGAGAAAATGCTTTGTTCTGTTGTTCCGTTTGTTCTGTTCTGATAGAATGTTTCAGAAGGTGCATGGTGTATGTTGTTTCCTAAGGTGATCAGTATATTTAAATCTAATAGAAGGGTAAGATGCGACTGTTAACAGCACCCCAAAGAAAATCATGATCACCTGAAAAACAATGTAGCTTATCCATCTCAATGAAAACACTTTAAATGTACAAAGAGGGGGTCGGTTATAGGTAATAGCATATGACAGAACAAAACAGAGCAGGTGATTGGAGCGCGGGGTTTAAGAGGCGATACACATCACAACCCTCTCCCATCCCTAAACCGCGACAAAGGCCGCCACTCTCTAGCTGATATTTTCAGTCGTAAGAGTTTAATCTTCTATGATTATAATGTGACTAAGAAGAAATATTGTTTTGCAATACACAGGAGATCTTTTTTCAAAAGCATGTCTTTTCATGATGTAACAGAGTATGAAAGATAATGACCCGATTCTTACGCGTCTAGACAGTTCTTGAAAAACACAAGATACTCCTGCTCGTTCCGGTCCCGCGGCACGGCGACCATCCCTCCCACGGCGGCGCATCTCGTCTGGGCCGTGGCGTAAACGACCCGCTCGTCGGATGGTGCCACGTACGTTTTGCCATTTGGCAGACTGAGGAAACCATTCGTTGGACAACTCTCAGGGAGATCCCAACCTGCGATGAGCAAAATTATCATTATTTTTACCACCATGAGACGTTTTGCACTAAACAAAACTAGAGGTCGGAGATCTCATGCCTTCGTCAGAGGGACATTGCTCTAGAGAAATGAACTTTTTTAATAATCAATTTAGCCTAGAGTACAAAAGAATATTTGTACTCCTTTTTTATTCTACGTACGGAACACTGTGAAATGGTTCGCCATAGATTTACAGACTCGCTGTCATCTGTGTTAGCTATTTGATTTTGGACTGTTGGGAAAGTGTGGCTCACAATCGCAGTATACTTTACCTCGCATGTGACGTCAATTAAACAGAGTGATGTGTTTGGTTTTGTTTTGTTTGGTTGGTTTGGTTTGGTTAATAAGGATCTCCATTAGTGTGTCAATACACACTATTCTTCCTGGAGTCCTGGTGATGATGTTAATCACTGTGTGGCTTATACGAGACGGAGGTTCGCCAGGCCTCCGCCCGGGTGATTTGTAGTGAATCACCAACTCCCAGATTGTAGTATTTGAACCATCGCACACCGGGGCATGCCCCTACTCTTTTTCGAAAGGTGTGGTGGGTTCTTTAACGTGCGTGGGGTGTGGCTCTCCCCAAACATGGGGCCTCCATTTTACGTCCTATCCGAGGAACGTCCCTAACCAAAGCTAGGTACTAGGTACTAGGTACTCGGTACTAGGTACTAGGTACTCATTTACACCTGAGTGAAGTGAGGAAAGTCGTGTAAAGTGCCTTTCCCAAGGGCACAAGATCGGGTGGGGATCGAACCCGGGACCTCTTGGCCTTGAGCCGAACGCGCTACCGCTGCGCCACACGACCCCACATTATGTGTGACTTGTTTATTTTAGGTTGGACGTGACATATTTTAGAGGACGTTACCTACTTTGTGTTGGGACATGTGACTTGAATTAAAATTGGCTCTGTTTCCGCCCCACCTAAATTCCGCTAGGTGTCACTCGTTCATTGTCACGTCCTACTAAAGTTAAAGCCACTAATCGTTAACTAGGTTATCGATAGAAGGACGTGACACTTACTTAGGTAATAGTCTCATATGCCGAACGTAAGTGTAACGTGTTTGTAATACGTCAGACGTGACGTATTTTGCGTCGCATGTGACTTAATTAAGCAAAAAGGTCACATATTTAGCTCCGTATTTTTGACACAGATATATTGCCATACTACGTTACGTTAACATAACATAACCAACGTTACTTTAACATAAAGATGAAACGTACGTGACGTATTGACTTAAAAACGTGAGGTTTTTTACGTCCGTATTTTTGACACGGAAATTTTAGAACCACGCGTACGTAACGTATCCGAACGTTATGTCATACGTGAACGTTCACCTAGCATACGTAACGCGTGGTTCTGAAATTTCCGTGTCAAAAATACGGACGTAAAAAACGTCACGTTTTTAAGTCAATACGTCACGTACATTTCATGTTAACGTAACGTTGGTTATGTTAATGTGACGCTGGTTATATCAACGTATCGCTGGTTATGTCAACGTAACGTAGGTTATATTAACGTAACGTAGGTTGTTATGTTAACATAACGTAGGTTATGTTATGTTAACGTAACGTAGGTTATGTTAAGGCAACTTTGCTTACGTTAACGTAACGTAGGATATGTTAACGTAACGTAAGTTATGTTTACGTAACGTTGACATAACGTATGTACGTCAACGTTACGTAGGTTATGTTATAGCGTTTAATGTAACGTAAAGTTTTGCGTTAACGTAGGTGTATGTTAACGTACGTTTTTGTTAACGTAACGTATGTCATGTATGACGTTATGTTACCGCAAAATACGTCATACTATGGCATCATTTCCGTGTCAAAAATACGGACGTTGAAAACGTCACGTTTCTGGGTCAATACGTCACGTCACGTATCCAGGCCATACGTTACGTACATGGTTCTGCAATTTCCGTGTCAAAACTACGGACATAAAAACGTCACGTTTTTCGGTCTGTACGTCACGTCTGTAAGTCGATACGTCACGTAAGATCAATCCATACGTCACGTTCTGATACGTTACGTACTGAAATTTTCGTGTCAAAATAACATGTTATGTCTATGGCTGAGTATCTGTGTCAAAATCAACATTTAAATTCCCCGTATCTTGCAGAGTTGTAATAAAGCAATCGCCTTCAAATCAAACGGTGTACTAAATCACCCACCTGGTACAACAAGGCGATCATACATGTTGCCGTTTGCAATTGCATAAACTTTCTCTTCGGCAGAACAGAGCTTGTGTTTCAAATGGCAGTTGTTATGTGTGTTGTGTTGGAACGACAGGCAGGTCAAGTCGTTGCAGCAAGCTTGTGCGCAGAACTCCAGGGTGACACCAAAATGATTGGCTATGTCCCCTGCATATCCTTCACAGTCAGTCTGAGGGAAGTGGTGAAACGCTGATAGTCCCTGGCAAGTCTCTGAAATAGAAAAGAGCGTTTTACCTAATATTACTAAATTATAAATAAATATTCTTAATTGCAAATTCCTACCCAGATGAGCAAAATGCACAACAAGCAGGCCGAGTCACCACAAGCTTATAGCATCATTTCCGTGTGAAAATTACGGACGTAAAAACGTCACGTTTTGAGGTCAATACGTCACGTTTTTGGGTCAGTACATCACGTATCTCGGCCTCTATGGCATCATTTCCGTGTCAAAAATACGGACGTTAAAAACGTAACGTTTTGGTGTCAAAACGTCCCGTTTTTTGGTCAATACGTTACGTATGCTAGGTGAACGTTCACGTATGACATAACGTTCGAATACGTTACGTACGCGTGGTTCTGCAATTTCCGTGTCAAAAACTACGGACGTAAAAACACGTCACGTTTTTAAGTCAATACGTCACGTACATTTCATCTTTATGTTAACGTAACGTTTGTTATGTTAACGTAACGCTCGTTATGTCAACGTAACGTAGGTTATGTTATGTTAACGTAACGTAGCGTAGGTTATGTTCACGTAACGTTGCTTATGTTAGGGTAACGTTGCTTGTGTTAACGTAACGTAGGTTATGTTATGTTAACGTAACGTAGGTTATGTTATGTTAACGTAACGTTGCTTATGTTAGGGTAACGTTGCTAGCCGTTGCTGGCTAAAGTGTAGTTCGCGGCCCCAATGCTAGCATTTTGCGAGCGAGGAACGCGTCGTTAGTCGATAGCCTATTTCACGTTCAGCAACGTAAATGCGTTCTTACTACATTGCATTTCGTCAGTACGTCAGGAACCTAGCCAATAGCCAGAAATTGATAACCCTTTCCTTTGCTAATGGTTCCGTCCATTTCAACCGTCAGGTCGTGTTCTGGTGACGTCATCAATTCATGTTGTGTCTGGCAAAGGCCCTATGGCATCATTTCCGTGTCAAAAATACGGACGTTAAAAACGTAACGTTTTGGGGTAAATACGTAACGTTTTTTGGTCAATACGTTACGTATGCTAGGTGAACGTTCACGTATGACATAACGTTCGGATACGTTACGTACGCGTGGTTCTGCAATTTCCGTGTCAAAAATACGGACGTAAAAAGACGTCACGTTTTTAAGTCAATACGTCACGTACATTTCATCTTTATGTTAACGTAACGTTGGTTATGTTAACGTAACGCTCGTTATGTAAACGTAACGTAGGTTATGTTATGTTATGTTAAGTAACGTAGGTTATGTTATGTTAACCTAATGTAGGTTATGTTCACGTAACGTTGCTTATGTTAACGTAACGTAGGTTATGTTATGTTAACGTAACGTAGGTTATGTTCACGTAACGTTGACATAACGTCTGTACGTTCACGTAACTTTGACATAACGTATGTAAGTTAACGTTACGTAGGTTATGTTATAGTGTTTAATGTTAACGTAACGTATTGCGCTATTGTGGGTGTACGTTTCTTACGTTAACGTAACGTTTATGTTATCGTACGTTTTTGTCAACGTAACGTATGTCATGTATGACGTTATGTACCGCAAAAATCCATACGTCACACTACGCAGTAGAGAACGTGCCGAATTTTGTTAAGAAATTGATAACCCTTTCCTTTGCTAATGGTTCCGTCCATTTCAACCGTCAGGTCGTGTTCTGGTGACGTCATCAATTCATGTTGTGTCTGGCAAAGGCCCCATAACCGCGGGCCGTATAAAGTAGTACGGACAAACTTCTTAGAGGCTGGTTTGAAAGAGTTAACCATGTGTAAACCAATTGCTGTGTGGTATAGAAATATATCTGATACGTCTGCTTTGTTTTTGACATTTTCTTTTTTGTGTACACATGTAATTTTAAATGAGTGAGTGCATGCTGCAGTTTAGTTCATATCCGCAGGGCGTCGGTTAAAGTCAATTGCAAACAAGCCAAGCAAACTTTAAAATGCACAACAACTGTAATGGGTACACTATACGGCAAGTTCTTGAGCAGTTCTAATCATCAAGAGTAAAATTTATGCAATGGCCTCAAATTAAAATGCTATATAAAAGCTTTGTTCTTCAACCTAAAAATAATGTCGTCATCAGTTTACGTTGTGGCTGGCTTGGAATGAACGTAAAACGATGTCGTCATCAGTTTACGTTGTCGCTTGCTGGACATGAACGTAAAACGATGTCGTCATCAGTTTACGTTGTGGCTGCTTGAGGAGCTACGTAACGGTCACCAGCAAACCTACAGTACAGCTTAGGTTATATATATCCAAATTGGGATTTATATGTGGGCGCGGTTTTGTTTCTGTATGCGGCAAGGGGGATTTTTTTATTAATTAATTTCAAACCTTCTGTGTTGCTTCACGGAAAATTACACATCGCACTGTGAACACTGTGACAGACAATATTTTAGACCACACAGCATGACGGTCTTTACACCTTCTGCTGTGTGTGTATTCGCTTTGCTGCCTTCTTTGTCTTTGATAGGTTCATCATGTGACTTACACTAATGCATAGAAGCATTACGGGTGATGATTTCTCCTACTAGTAGTACAGCTGGGCAAATGAAAAAGTATTCGTACTTTTTCGGTTTATTCCTGTATACATGTATATACCTGAAATGTTTAGAGTGTGACTGATAAATTCTATCATGTCCAGACTGCCGTGATGATATTTTCTAAACCCCCCCCCCTCACTTCCAGGCCCTCCTCCGTAACGCCTAATTACAACTGAAATACTTTTATCTCCATCGTGAACCTGCTTGTGTGCTTGAGATAAGCCGGGCTGCCACTCAGAATTCCATCTTTCTCCCGACATCAAACTGCTTTGCGCTTGACACACCTCACGGAGGACCCAAACATCTAACTGTGACGTTGAGGTAGAAATAGAAATTACCCTGGAAGCCAGAGAACAGCGGGTCGCCAAACAACTTTCTCCGTGAAACACAATTCAGCTGGCCCAAATGGTGATTTCCAGATGGAATTTAATAGATGATAATGTTGGTTTTACTAATGGTCCATTTCAGAAGTATAATGTACTGGTAAAATCGCAGTGAGAAGATGACCCAGTATTATTAAATTCGAAAGGGGTTATATTTTCCTGTCTTCGTTTTCCTTTCCAATTAATGCTGTTATTTGGTTCTTGCCCTAACATGCATACTGGCAGTAAGTAGTGACACTAAGTTCACTAAGTTTAAAATCACATAATCTGCAGTGAAAAATTATATCTGATACTAATGTTAAACTGTCCTAAGTTACTGACGCTACCTCCATTTTTAGGCCTACAGGACTAAACATTTGATAAGGTAGAAAACGTTAACACAAACAAAAAACACACCACTCCAGACTTCTTCATTTTCTCAGCATATTTCAACATTGCCTTCTGAAGCAGACGAACAACATTTACAGTGGAACTTAACGCGTAGCCTTTGTGTTATCTGTGTCACTGTGTTTCAGTTTCAAAATCCAACTTGTAAAACAAATCACTTTCATGCCGGCCCCGTAAACTGTGTGCAGCATATCTATCCCGACCTACCCCTGCATGTACACCAGGCTGCTAGTTGATCCTTTGTATTGTCAAATTTCTGGTTCGTTTTATAGAATTATATGGAGATATCCTTGGTGTTGAGATTGGCAATCGTTACTTCCTTTTAAATCCTTTACCCTGGAGCTTGTTCACCTTCCACTTTCTGCTGATCTTATAACTTGTATGAATGCTATTAAGATCAGAGCGGTTTTCCTGCTGAATGTACTGTGTACTGTCACCTAAATGACCCTTTTTTGTTGTCACCAAGTAGTTTTTTTTTAATTGAAGAAGTGACAAATGGATATTCTAAAGGTTGACAGTAAATCCAATTACTGGGTGGCTAATGGTTACAGTTGGCGAATGCATACTGCCTGGCCAATTTGATACTGTCTTTTGTGCCACCTAAACATCTGCTTGGAGATTAACACTCGTCATTTCAAAATAGAAGTTGTCCTTCTTCATCAACTAGATGCGTAACGCGAATGCATTCTAGAATGTTACGGAGAACATAGCTCTCTGTCCGAATAACTTTTCAGTCTAAAATCGTTGCAAAATATGCAGCAAGAAACCACACCATTATGTGCTTGAAAATTTTGTGACCTCTGAAACTTTCTGTGACACCGCCTGGTCGTCACAGTCACTGTACGTCACGGCCCAGTCGCAAAGCAATAAAAGGGTAATTTAGCTACTTGGCACCTATATTAGATAACGATTAGTGGACCTCAAAGAACGTTACGACCCCGACAGGATTTAATCTAACGGACCAACTTCCCGGCATGTTATCTCTATCTCTATTTGACTGGCACCCAGGCTACCCAGAAACATTAAAATTAGAAAAATAATACCCAGCTAATTTCAAATTCGAATCTATATGCCACAGCCAGTTAGGTGCAACTGAGAAGTACTTCATCCTAGGGATACGTTTTCGCCATCGCAAGGAACTAGCATGGGCCTCAGCGACTCGTGTACTCTGGCCTTGGGGTCACGGATGCCTTGAGTTCGAAGGGCTGCTTCTGTCATGGTAGCCTAGCCTCTACCAGGCTTCGGAAAGCGGCTGGAAAGAGTAGAAATTGGCCAAATAGACAGATATACACGCCAGAGGAGTTGGTCCGGAAGAGAGTACAGTTTGCCGCTTTCCGAAGCCTGGTAGAGCCTAATGGTAGCCCCCATATGCGGTCTGCCTGATGTTGCCTCTCGCACGGCTTCGTCCAAATAATTAAGCTTCGTTGCTGATATCATCAGTCGTGCGAGGTGCTGTTTGTCCGTATTCTCTGCGGCTACGGATACAAGGTGGATCGTGACACCCCTGAAAAATGTAGGCAGACGTCAGTTGTGTCATCACTTTCATGTCACTTACTATGGCACTGGTTTCCCTAAAAGACGCATTACATCACGCATAACCAACCACACACCGCCAGGTAAACATGACGGTAGTATTTACAAGTGTGTATATAATCTGCAATGAATTTCCTAAAAGGATACTAGAATTTGGTTCGCATTTGGCCTCTAACTGTCAGCATTCGGAAGCCGCTGGGAAGAGTAAAACTAGAGAAAAATCCGCCTATATTTTTCCAAAAGATTTTGTGTTATGCTTTTCTTACTACAAGGTCGCAATGCAGTGTTACTCTCCAAGTAGAGGTTGGTGGCCAGGGGAGATTGTTCCCTTTCTATAACGTTACATGCCCGCTTTCGGGAGTAGAGACAGAAAACAAACGGGCCGGGCATATAACGTTATAGAAAGCATGCCCACCAACCTCTGCTTGGAGAGTGATTTTGTCGTAGCAAACAGTGTGGAAAACGCCTGTTCGTGTAATCTCCAAGCAGGTGCATTTCGATGGTAAGGCAGTTAGAGGAGGCTAATGGCCACTCCTCTGGCGAATGGATACTCTTGCCATCGTATGATCTGCTTCGAGATTACAGTTCATGGTTTATTTCCGCATCAATAAATGGATTACTTCACCACTTGGCATCTAAAGCCTTCAAAGAACAAAGCGACACCGAAAGGCTTTGGGGCGCAGTAGATGTAGTCTTCTCCAGACTCCTTTGCAGACTGAATAATTTCCGCTAAGTCAATGTAGCTGTCCAAATTGGACTCTCTTAGTCTCTATGGCCAGCCAAATCCCCTGGCCAGTTATGCTGATTTTTAGGCCAATTTCTACTATTTGTGCAGCCTACAAAAGGAGTCTGGTGGAGACAAAGGCCCAATATACACCTTTTTAAATTAAACTGTAGTACTACATATCGTAGTGTACTACTCTGGTAGACGACAGCTTGTTTCTGGGTGTACTGAGAAATGAAGCATAGACTACTACAGAAGTCCACTACACCCTCCTAGGCTGTACTGTAGTTCCGGGATCACCAATACCACACCATGTGAGCCGGGTGAGGGCTAACTTGATTGAGGAACGTTTAAACGCTTACCTGTCTCTGTATTTGCCTCATCCCCGGCATCTAAAGACTCCTCATTTTCACTAGGGTCCATGTTTTTTAGACCGAGACTGCACGTGTAGAATATTCAGAGCCCGTGGGAACCTGACCGAACTGGCCCTTGCTAATCACCACATGATTTCTTTATTGAGAAACGACACGCCTTTGTTCTGGCCGGCCTTGGTGTCAACATAGCACATACGTGTGAACACTGATGTCATGATATGTACCCGAGTGAGCTGTTTCTCCAGCAGTAGAAATTTCACGCTAATAAGTAGGGCTACAAAGGGCAGATGTTCCTTAGTAAAAACTATGCTTCCCAGTATTTTATCCACCAAGATCTGTTAACAAATTTATATAGTTTTATGACAATACTGAACATCGATCCTTCTACAAAACAACTACATTTATTTCAATTTGAAATATTTCTCCTCTGAGTTCTACCGCAACTTGTTTGGGTCCTCCGTGAGGTGTGTCAAGCGCAAAGCAGTTTGATGTCGGGAGAAAGATGGAATTCTGAGTGGCAGTCTCAAGCACACAAGCAGGTTCACGATGGAGATAAAAGTATTTCAGTTGTAATTAGGCGTTACGGAGGAGGACCCGGAAGTGAGGGAGGGTTTATAGAAAATATCATCACGGCAGTCTGGCCATGATAGAATTTATCAGTCACACTCTGAACATTTCAGGTATATACATGTATACAGGAATAAACCGAAAAAGAACGAATACTTCTTCATTTGCCCAGCTGTAAGTACTAGTAGGAGAAATCATCACCCGTAATGCTTCTGTTATGCATTGGTGTAAGTCACGTGATGAACCTATCAAAGACAAAACAGGCAGCAAAGCGAATACACACACAACAGAAGGTGTAAAGACTGTTATGCTGTGTGGTCTAAAATATTGTCTATCACAGTGTTCACAGTGCGATGTGTAATTTTCCGTGAAGCAACACAGAAGGTTTGAAATTAATTAATAAAAAAATCCCCCTTGCCGCATACAGAAACAAAACCGCGCCCACATATAAATCCCCGTATGAATATATATAACCTAAGCTGTACTGTAGGTTTGCTGGTGACCGTTACCTAGCTCCTCAAGCAAGCAACAACGTAAACTGATGACGACATCATTTTACGTTCATGCCCAGCAAGCGACAACGCAAACTGATGACGACATCGTTTTACGTTCATTCCCAGTCAGCCACAACGTAAACTGATGACGACATTATTTTGGGTAGCAGAACAAAGCTTTTATATAGCATTTTAATTTGAGGCCATTACATAAATTTTACTCTTGATGGTTAGAACTGCTCAAGAACTTGCCGTATAGTGTACCTGTTACAGTTGTTGTGCCTTAAAGTTTGCTTGGCTTGTTTGCAATTGACTTTAAACGACGCCCTGCGGATATGAACCAAACTGCAGCATGCACTCACTCATTTAAAATTACATGTGTACACAAACAAAAAAACAAAGCAGACGTGTCAGATATATTTCTATACCACACAACAATTAGTTTACACATGGTCAACTCTATCAAACCAGCCTCTAAGCAGTTTGTCCGTACTACTTTATACGGTCAGCGGTTATGGGGCCTATGGCATCATTTCCGTGTCAAAATTACGGACGTAAAAAACGTCACGTTTTGAAGTAAATACGTCTCGTTTTTTGGGTCAATACGTCACGTATCTCGGCCACACGTCACGTTAGGCCAAATGTACGGATACGTTACGTACATGGGGTTCTGCAATTTCCGTGTCAAAATTACATACGTTAAAGACGTTACGTTTTTGGATCTCTACGTCATTTTTTTGGAGTCAATACGTCACGTATGGCAGCCCATACGTCACGTATGGCAAAACGTAGTTTTTATCCATACGTCACGTATTGATACGTTACGTACATACGTCTCACACGTTATGATAACTCATCAAAACGTACCACTTTAACGTAACGTAAGGTCACGTTAGGTTAACGTAACTTTAGGTTAACGTAACGTTAACATAACGTAAGGTTACGTCACTTTATGTATGTTATGTTATGTTATGTTATGTTATGTTATGTTATGTCATGTTATGTTATGTTATGTTATGTTATGTTACAAACGCCACATACTGCCGCGCGAGTGAATGTGCTTTTCATTTACACCGTTTTTTGTCTACAACATGATCACCCCTTTCCTCTGCTAATGGTTGCGTCCAAATTAGCCTTTAGATATCAATAGACATGTTCTGGTGTCGTCATCAGTTTACGCTGTGTGTGGTTGAACGACCTTGACCTTGAATTTCTTTTCGTTCATTCGACAAAACTAGACAAGATGTTAAACTTGGCCAAATTTTATTCCCCAGATGGATCCAAACGGTTGCCGAGATTTCGCCAACTTTGCGCTTTGGCACCTGCCAGAAGTGTAGGCCCCGTACAAGGGCCTTGTACGGGGCCTACGAGGGGCCATTTAGAGGTCTCATAATCTGGTTAAATTCACTATTCTATTCGTCTTTTTCTTGTGAAAGGGGATCATTGGTGCGTATTCTAACCTTTTGAGTGTTTTGGAGATAGTACAATCCTTATTTACGGCAGAAACACCTTTCATATTTATGCCCAGAGCATGGGACTCTTTCCTCAAGGGGTGATGGGACCAGGAAATGGACATGTGTTGGTCCATTCACCTACTGTTTGTACATACATTAAGGTGCTGTACTTACTCGGCAACTGCAGATATAATTTATTTCCGACAGGCCAGCAGTGCCCACACCCTCCACCGCATCGGGCAGAGGCGACCTGAATAACAACGGATGTTAGGGTAAACATCATCAAATATTTCACCTTCCAACTGATAAGTTACTGAACATTCCAACGGTAAGTTACAAACAAGCGACAAACCTTCCTATCCGTGGAGATGAACATGTCATTGATGGTCAGAGATGATGGGTAGAGCTCCAGCATGGCCCAGTAGACGTCAGGTGCCAGCACGAGTTCCGTTCCTGTTAGATTCACCTTAAACGTTCCCTTAGCACATCCCTGTATCGCCGAGTAACAGTCCCCAGCGTGCGCGTAATTGATTTCATTGGGCCCTATTGTCAATAAAGACAGGAAGCCAGTAGAAGTTATAGCTCCCCTGAACCTCACCTGACGTGATGATTTTCTTTTTGTTACTGTTTATACTTGTATTTTGTACTTGTATACAAAGGCAATATCCTTATCGTAAGGTAACCAACCGTTCACCTACCAGTGGTGTCGGCAAAGGTGTAATCATCTCGAATAACCTCGACGCTGGAGTTCACAAACTTGATCCTGAGCTTGCTGAACTTCGTAGTCCCAGCACGTCTGACAAATGGGGACTAAAGGCAATGATAATAAAAGATGATATTATATTCACATTGTATTCGATTCAGCAATGACCTGGAGGTTCTAAATAGTTCGTTGGACGGATCTACTCTAAGGTAAAAGTTAGTAGATCTCCCAACTCTACAGTTACTATGGTGGATAGCACATAGCTAACGCTTCTGCCAGTAGTTTCACTTACCTGTAATGGGCCGGTGCATCCAATTTGATACCGATTGGCCAGTTGATCAGGAGAGACAATGGCGTAGTTCTCATCTGGACCGGCAGGTAGGGATAAGAACTCCGTTGAGTTCCCTGATGCCATGTCATGGCAATAGATGCGGAGGGATACAGCCGTATTCGTTGGAAAAGGGTAGAGTGTGTACTCGCCATCGTCGGCCGCAGGGTTTACAGACTTCACCTCAGAGCACGACGTTGCCTTGCCGTGGTCTGGAACAATGAATTTACGTGCATATATAGCAGAGGACACATGGCATGTTTTGGTGAAGCTTTTAAATCTCCAGGAAATGTCACCTCTCCTTTGTGACGTCTTGGAGAGGCGGCGTTAATTATTTTTTTGGGGGGGAGCACTGACACACGGGATTTTTACGCGGAGAGATGCCCCCCCCCCCCCCCGGCCGCATAACTCCCTCTGGCACATTATACAACCTAAGCCCGTAAAAAAGCCTATATATATATATATATATATACAATTCCTAAACAAAAAATAACGCTTCAAGAAGTCTACGAAGGAGGCTAGATAGAGCACACATTTTCGGATCAGGAGAATGTGTAAAATGGTTCCCGACACGGTATTTTTTATAATTAGCTTCATACAAACTTCCGTCCGCTCTTCTGAACCATTTGGCCTTGGCTGATTTCTATGGTATGCGTATGGCATCATTTCCTTGTCAAAATTACGGACGTAAAAAACGCCACGTTTTGAGGTCAATACGTCACGTTTGGGGGTCCATATGTCACGTATCCAGGCCAGATGTCACGTATGACAATACGCACGGATACGTTACGTACATATGGTGCTGCAATTTCCGTGTCAAATTTACCTACGTAAAAAACGTCACATTTTTGGGTCATGACTATTTTATAGTACCTATCAATAAGTTATTAGTACCTATGTCAAGTTTCGAACAATGTAGCCTTCTTGAGAAATATTTAGACACATGCAGCAGTGTTACAATTTATTACACAAAGAGCAGAATGTTGAAGAAATCTGAAAAATAACCATAGACACCCACACACCCTATGGCATCATTTCCGTGTCAAAAATACGGACGTTAAAAACGTAACGTTTTGGGGTGAAAACGTAACGTTTTTTGGTCAATACGTTACGTATGCTAGGTGAACGTTCACGTATGATATATCGTTCGGATACGTTACGTACGCGTGGTTCTGCAATTTCCGTGTCAAAAATACGGAGGAAAAATATGTGACGTTTTGCAAAACATGTGACGTTTTTGCTTAATTCATGTCACACTTATTGTGTTGACGTATGTAACGTATGTGTCGACATTTACGTTAATGTACGTTAAACGTATGTGTCGTAGGTTAACGTAGGTCTAACGTATGTGTCGACGTATGTAACGTATGTGTCGATTTTTACGTTAATGTAACCTAACGTAACCTAGCGTAGGTTTACGTTAACGTAATGTATGGTATGTTGACGTTTACGTTAACGTAACGTAACGTAGGCTATGTTATAAACGTAGGTTTAACGTATGTGTCGACGTATGAAACGTATGTGTCGACGTTTACGTTTACGTTAACGTAACCTAACGTAGGTTTACGTTAACGTAACGTATGGTATGTCGACGTTTACGTACCTAATTCGCATAACGCAACACGCGCCACGTTCAAACGTCACATATACACATAATTTCCTTTTGTTCCGCCCAATTCAGTAATAGACGTGTTCTGGTGACGTCATCAGTTTACGTTGTGTATGGTTTGGAATAAACAGTATTAATAATGGTCCACCGCGGGTGCGTGAGAGGTAGCCATGTGTAAACTGATTGCTGTGTAGTATAGATATGTATCAGTCTGGTGAGGGTCTGACTTGGTTCGTGACATTTTCTAGTTAGTGTATAATTATTAATGCGCCGCATTACGCATTCTAGTGTGTAAATGGTGCAGTTCAGTTGACCTCCGCAGGGCGGCGAACTTAGTCAATTGACTTACAAAGGACGAAAACAAACCAAGTTAAACTTTATTGCACAACAACTGTAACAGGTACACTATATGGGAAGTTCTTGAGCAGTTGTAATTATCAAGACTGATATTTATAACCATATGTACGTAACGTATCCCTGCGATTTGCCATACGTGACGTCTGGCATGGATACGTGACATATGGACCCCCAAAACGTGACGTTTTTACGTCCGTTATTTTGACACGGAAATGATGCCATATCATGGTGTGTGGGTATGTTTTTGTGTATGTGTGTGTGTGTATGTATGTGTGTGTATGTATGTGTGTGTGTGTGTGTGTGTGTGTGTGTGTGCCTCTGTGTGTGTTTCTATATGTGTATGTGTATGTGTGGGTGTGGGTGTGGGTGTGGGTGTGGGTGGGTGGGTGGGTGGGTGGGTGTGTATGGCATCATTTCCGTGTCAAAAATACGGACGTTAAAAACGTAACGTTTTCGGGTCAAAACGTCACGTATTTTGGTCAATACGTTACGTATGCTAGGTGAACGTTCACGTATGACATATCGTTCGGATACGTTACGTACGCGTGGTTCTGTAATTTCCGTGTCAAAAATACGGACGTAAAAAAACGTCACGTTTTTAAGTCAATACGTCACGTACATTTCATCTTTATGCTAACGTAACGTTGGTTATGTTAACGTAGCGCTCGTTATATCAACGTAACGTAGGTTATGTTATGTTGACATAACGTAGGTTATGTTATGTTATGTTAACGTAACGTAGGTTATGTTATGTTAACGTAACGTAGGTTATGTTCACGTAACGTTTTTTATGTTAGGGTAACGTTGCTTATGTTAACGTAACGTAGGTTATGTTATGTTAACGTAACGTTGACATAACGTCCATACGTTCACGTAACTTTGACATAACGTATGTACGTCAACGTTACGTAGGTTATGTTATAGTGTTTAATGTTAACGTAACGTATTGCGCTAACGTGGGTGTACGTTTCTTACGTTAACGTAATGTTTATGTTATCGTACGTTTTTGTCAACGTAACGTATGTCATGTATGACGTTATGTACCGCAAAAATACATACGTCACACTACGCAGTAGTGAACGTGCCGAATTTTGTTAAGAAATTGATAACCCTTTCCTTTGCTAATGGTTCCGTCCATTTCAACCGTCAGGTCGTGTTCTGGTGACGTCATCAGTTCATGTTGACGTCATCAATTCATGAAGCTTTTATATAGCATTTTTGATTCGAGGCCATTGCATAAATATTAGTCTTGATGATTAGAACTGCTCAAGAACTTGCCGTATAGTGTACCTGTAACAGTTGTTGTGCATTATTAAAAATTTGCTTGGCTTGTTTGCAATTGACTTTAAAGTACGCCCTGCGGATATGAACTAAACTGCAGCATGCACTCACTCATTTAAAAATTTAAATTACATGTGTACACAAACAAGAAAATGTCAAAAACAAAGCACACGTATCAGATATATTTCTATACCACACAGCAATTAGTTTACACATGGTCAACTCTATCAAACCAGCCTCTAGTTTGTCCGTACTACTTTATACGGCCAGCGGTTATGGGGCCTTTGCCAAACACAACATGAATTGATGACGTCATCAGAACACGAACCTGACGGTTGAAATGGACGGAACCATTAGCAAAGGAAAGGGTTAGATATTGTAGATAAGTTGAAATTAGGCAGATCCGTGGTTGACTATTGCAGCGACGAGCTTTCTTGTAAGGGGTGTTGACGCCCGGAGTCGTGGAACGGACTACTTTCTCTCGCGGAAGGAAAAGAAAACTGCCTGGAACTCTCGACGTGGCTTGCCGGTGGATACGCTGTTGGAAAATGACATTTTTTTGTTGATATGTTGCGTTCGTCATATTTTAAAAAAACTTATAATTAAGATCCGTGTTAAGATCATCAGTGCCATGAAAAAAAATAAAGATCTACTAGGAAGCCAAAACCTCTGCCACATCCCTGTCATCCTTAGATGTTACCGTGCCATATTCAGATAAAAGATACAAACCCCGAAAGCGGCACTGTTGTACAATATCATAATCAAGCTTGTAAAGGAACGCAACACAAAACTTCAAATTCATTATTTTCCAGTAGTCTACACATTATGAACACATGTGGGGTCGTGTGGCGCAGTGGTAGCGCGTTCGGCTCAGGGCCAAGAGGTCCCGGGTTCGATCCCCACCCCATCAAGGGCACAAGATCACCGATCTTGTGCCCTTGGGAAAGGCACTTTACTCAGGTGGAAATGTGTTTGATGTCGGGAGAAAGATGGAATTCTGAGTGGCAGTCAGGCTTATCTCAAGCACACAAGCAGGTTCATGATGGAGATAAAAGTATTTCAGTTGTAATCAGGCGTTACGGAGGAGGACCCGGAAGTGATGGGGGGGGGTTTAGAAAATATCATCACGGCAGTCTGGCCATTATAGAATTTATCAGTCACACTCTGAACATTTCAGGTATATACATGTATACACTCAGGAATAAACCGAAAAAGTACGAATACTTTTTCATTTGCCCAGCTGTAGTACTGAGTAGGAGAAATCATCAACCGTAATGCTTCTGTTATGCAGTTGGTGTTATTGTTGTGAAGTAGGTGTAAGTTCGTGATGAACCGATTAAAGACAAAACAGGTGTGGCAGTTTTATGGGTCGCAAAGCAAATACACACACAACAGAAGGTGTAAAGACCGTCATGCTGTGTGGTCTAAGATATTGTCTGTCACAGTGTTAACAGTGCGATGTGTAATTCCCCGTGAAGCAACACAGAAGGTTTGAAATTAATTAATAAAAAAAACCTCCTTGCCTCATACAGAAACAAAACCGCGCCCACATATAAATCCCAATATGAATATATATATCAAGAAGGTTATATCTCCTTTTGCGAAACAAGCATTCCTTTATATCATTAATAGATGGGGCTCAGGAGGAAGAGGTTACAGACTGTGACTGACACCCCACGGCCAGCATGTCTGGCAAGTTGGCTGTGGTATTCACAGCTTGCAAGCATTGGGCAACGATGTTGTATTATTTTCTTGTAAATAAAAAACTTACAGAAAACGATATATAAGCTGTACTGTATGTTTGCTTGTGACCGTTACTCAAGCCAGCCACAACGTAAACTGATGACGACATCGTTTTACGTTCATGTCCAGCAAGCAACAACGTAAACTGATGACGACATCGTTTTACGTTCATTCCCAGCCAGCCACAACGTAAACTGATGACGACATTATTTTAGGTACCAGAACAAAGCTTTTATGTAGCATTTTAATTTGAGGCCATTGCATAAATATTACTCTTGATGATTAGAACTGCTCAAGAACTTGCCGTATAGTGTACACTCAACCCAGTGGAAACAAAATTTCAGTGAAAAAAGAAAGCGCGATAAAAAAGCCTAAAAACACGCCAAAAATAAGCCCAAAACCCAAACCTCTGCTTGGAGAGTATTCAATGACTACGCAGAACACACGTGCACCATACCAGGTGCTCCACACATACAATGCACGTGCAAGGCACCTACTTTCTACAGTATATAAAGACAACTTGACGGACGACTGCCAACTCGTCTCCGGAGCTCCTCCAAGATGCCTAGGAAGGCTCAGAAGAAGACAACCAGACAAGACCCAAAGAAACGGGCCGCGGAAGACGACAGGGCGGCTAGTGATGAAGCTAACAGGGGGAAGAAGAATAAAAAACTTACGTTCATCGCATGTGCACGCACTTACAACGTGCGAGTGAGTAAGGAAACCGTACGTAAGCAGCACGTGTAGGTACGGCTGTGCACGGTAACGTGGCAATCGCACAGAGACCGTACGTTGTAAGCACGTACAACTCACTTATGCTGAGGTCACATTTCCAAACCGGGGCCCGGCCGGGCAGACGTATGGAACGAAAAGTATGATATTAAAGACATCAAAGCACAAAAAGTTGAAAAAATTAATAATGGGAAGTATTTGCGTATATTCTTGACATAAATTGTTGATTATTGGTTAATCGAAGAAGCTCGGCCGGGCCCCGGTTTGGAAATGTGACCTCAGCATTACCACTTGCGCAACGAACGGTGCACGCAACCACGCACGGCCAGGCGTGGCGTGCAGACCACGTACGTACACCTTGCGCAACCGTGCAAGTGACGTACTCCCTCGGCTGGTCACCCTACGTTTAAAGAAAAAACGTAGCAGACGTGGCCTCCAAAAAAAACGTACGGACAAAAAGCACGTACGGCGGGTTGTGACCCTCGCTTATAAGAAGTATATGAAAGCAGTTCTTACCAGTCACTGCAGAGAAGCAGAGACCCCAAAACACCAGAGAGACAAACGCCACATACGTGTTCGCCATGTTCTTTTACAGAAGTGCGGAGAACGAGAGCAAACAAAAGACACAGAACTTAAGGAAATCACAGGTGGGAAAATGTGACGCAAGTTAGACGTAGACCCGAGGACTGTCATTGGTCGGTGATGGTCTTATCATCTTATCTTTCCTCCATACAATTATTTGACCATTGGGGCACTGCAGAAGAACTGACAATCAGCTTTCTCCAACCTTCTCGATTTTCTGTACTTAACGTTTCTCTTAGTGCCATGATTCAACAAATCAATCACGTCACAAAACACCATCCCTTCATGCATCAGACTACCCCCTGGCCCTATCTTTTGGGTCTTGTCGTCCCTTTGTTTCTAGTTGAAGACTGTCTAGTCAACGTACATGGACAGTCACGGCCTTTGCTGCTTTGTACAAACAATTTGTTATCGATGGGCAGGCAAATCTTTTGCAGCTGAATCTTGTCTTCAACATTTGAAATCTGATTTTGTAAGATTCAAAATATAATTGTGGTCACATGCCGATATTAGTTGACACAGAAAACTTATTTAAAGCATAAAGCTTGAATATACTACTCCTAGTTCTTTCCTATGGGCAACAAAAATGTTCTATATTGTTTGTTCTTTGAAATTTTAAACATCAATAACAAGACTGTCAATGAAAACATACATTGCCATGGCGACGGTGGTTGCTGTTAGGGTTATTGTTTGCATGGCACTGCGGCCCTGCCATCATTTCATGATTTTGAGGAAGACTTGGTACCTATACAGATACAGTGCACTCCCCCCCTGAGTGTATAGTGAACAAGCCCCGGGGTCACAGAAAGTAGGGCATCCGGGAGAGGCAGGGTCCCAAGGGTTTCTAGGAATGTGGGTATAGATGTGGGTCACATGGGAGACATGCCTGTGGACATTCCATACCTGTGGACAAAAAATGCCTGTACAATTCCTAGAATTCTTGCGAATCACACACAATACTGTACCATTTGGCTCCTCCCTGAGACGTCGCCAAAAACAGTCAATAATATTCTATGTGCAAAAAGACACAACTTGCCTGAAATGGTGCCTTTTACATGCAAAGCAACAAAGGCCTTTCCTGCTCGGTCCAAAGACCACATGGCCGAAGGCTACCTCAAAATCAATTCCCTAGGGAATGCATTCGTGCAATTTTTGAAATTCTTTCAAAGCGATCGTCGTACTTACACAAATGCCTCCGCCCCTAAGGCGTCGCCAAAAAGTCTTTAAAATGTGCTAGATAGAACTAACTTACAAGCAACTACAATACATCGGGCATTCTGGCTTTGTTTTGAAAATGGCAGTCAGTCAGTCAAAGGCCTAATAGACTAGGAAAGGAAAGAAATTCCTTACTACTTCATTTAAAAGTTGACAAAAAGAGCTGCACAAAAAGAGCTCACCTTGCTGACAGTTCTGTCCAGTCCATCCAGGGTCACAGGTACATTTGTATCCGCCATCTTCGTTCACACAGTGTCCATGTTGGCATGGTTTCTTGGTGCATTCATTCAGGTCTGTGTCAAAACGTGGCGAACAGGTTGTTGTGCTAAACTAGGAACAAATTGACAAGCATCTGCAGTACACAGATGTTGGGTATTCTGACCTTGGTTGGGTTTACAAACAGACTGATAGTCAATTGGAAAAGGGCCTAACAAAATACAGAAACAAATTTCAGTCACATTGCATTTAAAACTTTGACTGCAACGAAAAATCTCGCCTTGCTGACAGTTCTGTCCAGTCCATCCAGAGTCGCAGGTACAGTTGTATCCGCCATCTTTGTTCACACAGCGTCCATGTTGGCATGGTTTCCTTGTACATTCATTCAGGTCTGTGTCAACACAGAAAAAAGTTGTTGTGCTAATGGAACTGCAGTACATAGATGTTGGGCATTTTAACTTTGTTTTAAGACATGATAGTTAATCAGTCAAGGACCTAAACTAACCTAAAAGAAATTCCTGAACACTACATTTCAAACTTTGACTGCTGAACAGCTCACCTTGCTGACAGTTCTGTCCAGTCCATCCAGGGTCACAGGTACATTTGTATCCGCCTTCTTTGTTCACACAGCTTCCATTCTGACATGGTTTCCTGGTACATTCATTCAGGTCTGTGTCAAAAAGTTCGTTAAGCTTATAAGCTTATAGATAGAGAGATTATATATTATACATTCGGTTACAGTTAGATTACATTAACATTCCAAAACTATGAAATGAAAGAACTGTCAAACTGCTACATTCTACTAAGAAATATGAAAAAATATGAGTGTGAGTGAGTGAATGAGTGAGTGAGTGAGTGAGTGAGTGAGTGAGTGAGTGAGTGAGTGAGTGAGTGAGTGAGTGATGACATGAGTCACCTTGCTGGCAGTTTGGTCCAGTCCATCCCGGCAGGCAGATGCAGTTGTAACCAGTAACATTGTTCACACAGGTTCCATGCTGACAAAGTTTCCGCATACATCCGTTCATGTCTGTGGTGGAATAAAGTAGGAAATATGTCTGTCATTATTTTGGGTTTGTCAGTCTGTAGGTCTGTCTGTCTGCGTCTGTCTATCTGAATGCGTCTATCCTTGTGCCTGTCTATGCTATGTGTCTTGCATGCAGTCTGTACATTTGTATATGTTTCTGCGATTCCAAATATCCCCATAGATGGAGTATATTTAAGGCTCTGGGGTATGTTTTCTAACCCAGATATCTTTACCCAACAAATGTGAGCCTGGAGCAATACATGTACATCCTCGGTCCTGCTTAGAAATTACATTGCTTTCTCTGTGGGATAGGAAGGGTCGCAAAGCAGTATAATTATAAGGGGGGTTAATTCTGCCATCACTGATTGCCTTGCTTGTTTAAAAGGATTTGGTTTTCAGTGCATGCATCACTGCTTACCGTAGCATCAATTATGCATCTGTCAGAAGCCCATGTCAACATTGCTTGCCTATTCTTATCACAAGGATGACTCAAGAGAGACAACGGCCATTTACAGGATTCGACTTTTTTAGAAAGTCTTCTACAGAATGACAAGAGTGGAGCTGCACTTGCTTTTATATCCTCTTCTCATTGGCTGTTTATTTCTAAGCAGGGCAGGGCGCTGTTGTGAAATAGCCAATCAGAATCTAGCGTCTCAATTTACACCGAATGGATGATAGCCAATCAGCACTGAAGATCTCATACAAATATTGCTTACCTGTGGTTGGCAGAGATGTGACGGTTACTGGCTGGGTCTTGGCGTTCAGATTGATGTTTGCAAACGCAAATAGCTCTGTCGGTTCCAGTAAAGCAGTGTCGTTATCGTCGAAGAATGCCGTCCACAGTGGAGGACCTGATGCGATTCCAAATATCCCCATAGATGGAGTATATTTAAGGTTCTGAGGTATGTTTTCTAACCCAGATATCTTTACCCAACAAATGTGAGCCTGGAGCAATACATGTTTATCCTCGGTCCTGCTTAGAAATTACACTCGGTCTGTTTTCTCTGTGGGATAGGAAGGGTCGCAAAGCAGTATAATTACAAGGGGGGTTAAGTCTGCCATCACTGATTGCCTTGCTTGTTTAAAAGGATTTGGTTTTCAGTGCATGCATCACTGCTTACCGTAGCATCAATTATGCATCTGTCAGAAGCCCATGTCAACATTGCTTGCCTATTCTTATCACAAGGATGACTCAAGAGAGACAACGGTCATTTACAGGATTCGACTTTTTTAGAAAGTGTTCTACAGAATGACAAGAGTGGAGCTGCACTTGCTTTTATACCCTCTTCTCATTGGCTGTTTATTTCTAAGCAGGGCAGGGCGCTGTTGTGAAATAGCCAATCAGAATCTAGCGTCTCAATTTGCACCGAATGGATAATAGCCAATCAGCACTGAAGATCTCATACAAATATTGCTTACCTGTGGTTGGCAGAGATGTGACAGTTACTGGCAGGGTCTTGGCGTTCAGAGTGATGTTTGCAAATGCAAATAGCTCTGTCGGTTCCAGTAAAGCAGTGTCGTTATCGTCGAAGAACTCCGTCCACAGTGGAGGACGTGATGTCTTCAAGGTCGCCCCGAACATCATGCCTTCTTGCATCATTGAACCATTTGTGTCCTACAACCGTGTGAACACTACATTTAGGATCTGGGGCACACCTTTACGCGTACAAGGTCACATAGATTCGTACTGATCATGAATTCGCAAGGGAAATCCCACCACACCATTTAGCAGGCCTGGCGCCGGCGTTATATCACAGGAAAATAGCTCGCCCGGCGACATTTTTCGGTAGCAATACGGTTGGAAATTACAGTTTAAACCCGGGCTTCAGAATGAATTCTACCATTCTACCAACACAGATGAACTTTCAAGCTATGAATGAAGACCTTCTGGCCTACCTCAGTTTTGTCAAGGACGAGATGAGTCGCAAGGATTGTAGCGGTGATAACTGACGCTATCACCAAGATCCCACAACCCACTGCAGGCAAGATCACTCTACTGGATGTCACCCTAGTCCACATGCCAATGACACGCGCTAACGTAGAACACAAAAGGTAACAAGCTGACCAGTCTCCAAGCAGATTTGTTCAGGGCCAAGGGGAGTTCGCCCCCTGGTTACAGACGGCCCATATACTCCCCTTGCCCCGACGAAATCTGCTTGAAGATTACTTCCTGACCCCAACAGCTATCAGCAACCCCACAATTTTACAGTATATAGCACATATTGTCTCAAACCATCCAAAACCACGTACACACACACACACAATCACACCAAAAATTCCTTCAAGGTCAGGGAGTTCAAAATGCATTACCGGTAATTAACCTTCCAAACTTTAAACTCGAATTCAATAACAGGCGTTACTGTTATATCACTATTCTGTGATAATTTTCCGACAAAAAAGGAACAAACAAACAAACAAACAGTAAGTAACCAAACTTGATCGAAAAGCTTATTCCTTGAAAAAGTCCTCTTGGAAATGAATACAATATCCCCAAACGAATACAAGATGGCCTATGATACATACATAAACAAATGCAAAATATTGTTTTCTTATACATGATATACGTACGTAACTACATGTGGCATGAATCAGGATCTAGGAACCCAACAAATGATCAGCACGTCGGCAGAACGTACTGCGCCTGCGCGAAACCCGTTATGTATTGTGCATAGCACTTCGGCAGAACATCTCATATAAGGTCGAATTCGCGTATATAAGGGTGACATCCCGTATGTACTTTTCAAATGTTGTGTAGAAAAGGATATGTTCTGCAACAGGCAAAATTCTGATGCAACGTTGACCAAAAATCCAGCGAAAATCCAGGTTTTGCGCAGGCGCAGTACGTTCTGCCGACGTGCTCAAATGATCCCACGTCACAAGCATTAATCTATATATTATGCAATATTCATACAGAATTGTCTGGACATTTGCACCTGTGCACCAACTTTTGATATAAAACACAAGTCGGTCAACCACATCATTACCATGGCAATACAGAGTACCAATCCATTTTTTCCCTATAACACCTGATATTGTAAACCAGAGTTCCACGATCTCATACTTTTCTAACCAATATAAATTGGTAATTGCTTGGGAACTTTCTGGCCCTACAGACTTTAGTAGCACTGACTGGTCCCTGATTTGTGAGTGTATGTTTAGACGTACCTTTAGCCTTCAACACAAAGCTTACTTCCTCAGGAGCTTTGTTTCCGTGAGCACCCTCTGGTTTGTCGTAGACAAACAAATACAAAAATATTGTATTCTTAGACATAATATACGTACTACGTAATGCTATATGTTGCATAAATCAGGAACCCAAGAAGGTTATGTTTTTGGTAGCGTTTGTGTGTGTGTGTGTGTGTGTGTGTGTGTGTGTGTGTGTGTGTGTGTGTGTGTGTGTGTGTGTGTGTGTGCATGTGTGTATGTATGTGGCTTAGCACGATAACTAAACAAGCTGTAGATGGATTGTCATGAAACTTGGTAGGTACGTAGGTCTTGTCAAGTCGGTAAGTGTAAAAAGTGCGTATAAATTTTGCTTTTCATCACGGATGGTATGGATTCAAAAGAGTATTTAAAAGTCCTTAACCTATTTGAGAAATTGTCTTACCTGCTCTGGTGCCGTACATAGGGTTTTTTATATTCGCAGTAGCGTCGGCAAGTGACCTCCAATCAGTCGGAGGCTGCTGCTTTGGCGTGGTGCCTGAATGATATTTACATCATTATCAAAACTTCAGGTCAAAGATCCCATACCTTTATCGTTTGTTTTTTGTGTTGGTTTTTCTATAGTAATTTCTTTTGGTGTGTGTTATGCAATGTACCGTTGCAGATTACTTCGGCTCAACCTAGCCTCCATCCACCCTAACCTTTTAGGGTAGGGTGGATGGAGCAGTACTCGTAAGGAAATAGGGAATATTACAGTTAAGGGTCTGTATTCCCTGACCACCCAAGCACACAGGTACTCTTGTCAACTTTGGTTCAAAATAGCTTTGACGTTGGCTCTTTCAGTAATTGTTTCAGTTATCTAATACGAATATTTTGACATGAAAATGATTAGTTCTCATTACTATGATTTATGCAAAATTGAGGAAAACCACAATTTGAGCTAAAATATCTTTCTTCCAATTTTGTTTTCTATAACATATCAAGTTGTTCCTATGCTCATATTGATAGATACACGTTATAAATCAAGAGTATCAAATTATATGTAAAACAATAAGGAATATAAGTACATATTTTGCTGGTGTCTGTTTGGGTTTAATAGGGTCCAAACGGGCCCCATACATTCGAATGAGGGTTAAACAAAGCGCTTAGTATATAGTTCCCTACGTTCTACAACATATTTTGTCCATACCACAATAACTTCATACATAATACGTGGAACTCTAACATAACATGCAATATTCATACAGAATTGTCTGCACATTATTTTTGCACGTGTGCACCAATTGTTAAGGTCTATTGCTTTTAAATTGTCATGCCACATGAGCTACAAATGGAAATATTTGAATGCAATCTAATCATGATAAAATCTTAAAAGGGGTCCTCAAAATCTAAAACATATAAAACACAAGTTGGGCGACCATATACCATGGCAATACAAATCAATCCGTTCTTTTTTCCGAAAACGCTTGACTGTAAACTAGAGTTCCACGATCTCATACCTTTTCCAACTAATATTGTGGTAATTGCTCAAGTCAACTTCCTGGTGCTACAGACTGTAGCAATACTGACTGGTCCCTGATTTGTGAGTGTATGTTTAAACGTACCTGTAGCCTTGTACGCAGAGCTTCCTTTCTCACCGGGATCTTTCTTTCCGTGAGTTATGTTGCAGGCAGACTCCTCTTCGTGCCCCGAACATTCATCCGGCACAGGGCGTAGACGCCCCGAGCTTAACTTAGTGATGTCCACGGTCTCCCCCCTTGTGTCCTCTCCGTTTGGAGAGAGCTTTTTTTTGGGTGCCGCCATTTCTGCTCCGGAAAAAAACCCACAATAAATACACAGCCAAAAATCATTGACTCGTTCCACTATCGTTACATTGTATGGTCCTGTATGGTTACGTGCACTGTCAAAGCACTGATATAATTTCAAACGCTGTATTCCCGCATTCAGCGAACAACATAAGAACAGCAGGTTGAAATTGTTACCTCGCACATAGAGAAAGTATATAGATTAACATAGTAGAGTAGAACAAGAAAGTATATATAATGAAGTTTATTGCATATCCATGTCCTATTGGGGCTAAATGCAGTACGTTATCCACAAATAAGTAATAGGGAAACTATGCTATGTTTTATCTATACCAATAATGTCCTTGTGGTTCTTCTTGAGACATTTGTAGACGAATTTACAGAGGGTTTTTTTTATTACATCGTAGTTAACTGAAGACAGTGTCTGTAATAACATATCATCCTTTGTTAGGTGAACATATTTCTGTTCTAACTGTATCTCAAAAACAGAAGTATTTTGTAAATCATTGTACAGTGGGCATTCTAGTACAACATAGGGGGTGGGGCTTAAGTTTTGGGTGTGTCCGGGTAGTTTTATTCTTACATTCAGCACACAAAAAAACATGGAAAGAAAAGCAAGACTTGTTTGAATCTGCAGATATTGGGGCGCGGAAAATTAACAGCCAAAGCTCGACTTCATGGCCGCGATTTAACACGTATCACAGATGATCTGGGAATAGGGAAGATTGATGAAATACCTTATTTTGCCTCCATGTACCAGCCAATGTGTTAAGTCGTGCCCGCTATAGGAAATATTCCAACTGACGGGTGTGCACTGTTCTTGTGACTGTATGTGTCTGTATAAATAGCTTGTAAACATAGTATGAGACTAATCTATAAACACGTGACAAATAACACGCCCACCAGGTGAATAGACCAATCTCAAGCTGTATCAGAAAATTGAGTGACGTTAAGTATGGTAATTCTTATTACATACTCTTTGGCTTACTACAAGGATACAGATTAATTCATCATGCAAGTTGTAGCTAGTTAACCAGGCCTCAACTGGATTAAAACATTAAAAAGAATAATATACTTTTGTTGTTTGTTTGTTTGTTTGTTTTTTGTTTGTTGAATAAGGACATTATGTTAAATGTTGACTGCAAATATGCTTGATAACTGAAAATATGCTTGATAACAAAATCTTCATAAAACAAAAGAAAATGCAGCGTTGTTGTTCTCATGATATTGCTTTGACTTCATTATTGATGTTTTGTATTGGCTGTTCAATCTGTTTTATTTTCTCCGAACAAATTTTGAAAAATACACTGAGAATGTACAGGACGCATTGTACGTGACAATGTCAGATAAAACCACGTAACCTGCGCAGCATGTTCTCTGAGACTGAGTGTAGACCAGTTAGCGCCATAAAAACATACCGAAGAGTTCTCATTATGGCATGTGCGGACGGACTCAAAGTTGGCGGTTATATCAAACTGCTTCATTACCTTCATCTTTAGCAGACGAGTTTGATTTGAACGTGCTGTTTTACACGTAAGCCAACGGTTGTTTACCCATCTTTGTGACCTTTTACAACTGGTAAGTGAAGGTGGCTTTATTCAAATTTGTAGGAATATAATGATAACTTTATTACTCAACATCTGTGTATGATACAACGTATGACAACTTGCACAACAATTTTGGTAAATAATCTCCACGAAGGACTAAGTAGTATGGGATGAGACTATATACTGTCTTTGGTGGAAGTTATTCGGCAGTTTCTGATCTTACGCACTGCATAGTTGTATGATCATTTACGTTTTGAAACACAGACGTCCATACGACCATGGGTCATGCTATGTTGTCGTACTGCGCAAGCGCCAACATGACAGTGGCGTAGGTATAAGGCTCGGAGGACCAGAAAGGAAACAGTGTGTCCGGGGTGTTAAAGCCTTCAAACTTAGTAGGCGTGGCGAATCCGAAATGAGGCTGGTCAACCATCTTTTGGTATTCGCCAGTTTCTGTGAACAAAGGAATATAGTCAGTCAGTCTAATAAAGACTATGACAACTGTGCAAGTGGCAAACGTTGAATGGTACAGTTCCTTCTGCATTAAATAAAATACAAGCCTATTAACGTCCAGGTTTAAGTTACGAACAAAGGAATAGACTTGGCAATTAACCATGAAAAATTAAATAGGAAACCTCTCCAACATCTGCTTGAAGATTGGATAAAGATGTCTAAAGAAGTCACATTATTTTTGCATACTACTATTGTTTTTTGGCGACGCGTCAGGAGCGGAGGCATTTATTATTTGCTGCTGTTGCTTTGCGTTAGTTTTAGATGATACGTACCGATGACGCCGGTAACTGCCGTGATGATGGAGGCGTCACGAGTGAGGTTAGCAGTGGGCAGCAGTGCCGTACCGTTAACGTACTGCAGAAGGTTGGCTGGATACAGGAAAGGCAGCGACTGGGACAAACACAAACGGATCATTCCTCGAGATCAATGTTTAACAAGAAGCTTCTTGAAACATATTGAAGAAGCTGAAAATAATCTTATTGGTCCATCATACATTTGTCCAGTAATATCGTACTCAATACTTAGTGATTCAAAAATCCAAAAGGTTGTAACGTTTCAGATATTTTTATTCAGCAATCACAGTCCCTTTGTAAACACGTAACCTGCGTGAGAAACTATTTTGATTGAGACTGAATAAGACAAACGTGAACACTTGAAGTCGAGAGTATGCACACTCACGGACAGACCCTTGGTAGATCCGGAGAAGAAGGCGTTGTACGTCTTGTACTTGCCGCTCAGTGTGTTCTTCTCCAACCAAGACACGGCCTGAGACACGAGGGTCTTGACGTCTGCGTGGGTTTCTATAGTGAGATGACAATAATCAATTGTCACTTGCTATCAAAAGACACATGTACACAACTACGTATACGTTTTGAAAAGACTAGTACTGATTATTTTTGGACAATTGTTTTACTATAGCTGTTTTAAGAATAAACTAGACGTAAATAAACACTTACCGTTTATCCACGCCAGATGTTTGGAAGTCCTATTGAACGTTGTCCAGGTTGCCAGTAGCGTATTTACTGCCTGTGCTGTGCTAAAAATTCGGTCTTCTCCATGGATCTAGAATGGCGAGAGAACTTGAGACTAAAACGCTGGAGCTTGTTCTATGATCTATGTTATATGTTTCACGAAATATTGACGTAACGTACAGTTTTTATCGTACAATTTTCAGTGAGACTATGACAGAACAGAAAGTTGCCGCTACAAGACAGTTAAATCCAGAACTGTCCCAAGAATGTTCTGAATTTGCTGTTGAAAAACTGCCGTACGACATATGTGACAGGGACTTAACCTGACCTTTGGTCTTCCAAGAATGTCCTTGTCTCCGTCTCCTAAGAAATCGTCGAAGAAGATGCCCTGTCCCCCGTCTGTCTGGGCACTGTTCATCAGTCTAGGTGTTACATGGTCCCTGTGGTAAAACATACTATACATGTTAGAGGGCAAATAGGACAAACAAACAAGCAAACAAACAGACAAACAAACAAACAAACAAACAAACAAACAAACAAACAAACAGACAAGAAAGGAAGAAAGCAGACGTGTAACCCCACAGACAGGTTACTGGAAAGTTTAGCTTATTGAGTATTGTATGTTGTGAAGGGTCCTAACCACCTGAATGTTGTGGTAAGAAGCTGCTGCACATCTTTGACACAGCCAGGGTAGTCTTGTAGCTTGTCCCGGTTGGACTGCAGGAGGAAGAGTGTTCGGGAGGAGTACCACAGGAAGTTGTAGAGAGATGGGTAGTACGTCATCACCAGGTCAGGGCGGGTAAAGATGGCCTCTGACGTCACGGCCCAAGAAATCATGGCGGTCGTGTTCAAGTAGATTCTCTGTGTGAATAACCGCGGTTTAGTGTCCTCATATAATCTTTTTTTGTGACAATTTTTTTTGTCAGAGCGAGCACATCATTGGCCAGATAGGACATCACGTATGTATCACAGAGCCATACGACCAATCAGAATCTGTGTTAAAGTCAGTTATGAAACGCTTCGTTAAGGCGCGGTCACATTCGTCCTAGGTCGTCATACAATTTTGCTGTCGTAGAATTTCAAGCAGCTCTGCAGGCTGTGACCGAATCTGACGCTGACAAGGATCTAAGATCTTGTCTGACAAGGATCTAAGATCTTGTCGGTATTAAAGTTGAATTTTGTACGACAAATGTACGACTACCCCACGAATGTCCTGTTTGAGATTGTAAGCCGATCGCACGACGTATGTGACCGGGCTCGTAAAGGACAAAGCTAGGCCTTTAAAACCGATCGAGGAAAGCATATAGACCAGGCCTCTGAAACAAGGCCCGGTTTACCCAGTAAACGATCAGCAGCGACAGAAATACATCGTCGTATCTGTACTATAATAGTGCACAGGCAGTGACAAAGGAATTTTTTTTCACCTGTAGGTCCTGGTCAAACCAACTAGATTTCACCATCCCCGCCAGCAGGGCCTCCGTGATGCCCGCCAGAGTGTTAGCGGCCACGGTCACGTCCACGTTGTTTAGGAAGAAGGGCATGATGACGCCCTTGTCCGCCATGGCCATCTCGCGAGCTTCTGCGAGATTTTGAATCTAGCGGAGAATGACAATCAATACATGATACTAGAAGAGGCTACATGGATATTTTGAAGGAAATCTAAGGTCAAGCTCACACAGCACAAACGTATATGTCTGGTAAATCGTTCTTCAAGGAAGAATTATCAATAGTTTTTAGAAGAAATTCCTGGATCTAAATGTAAATCCAGAATTCTTCTAAAATATAATCTGTGAACTTCATTAGACTACTATAAAACCACGGACATCATTCAGTGAACTTTTTGAGTATATATTCTTGCTGGTGGTAATAAGTTCGTACACTTGGGTACATAAAAAAGCCTGACTCACCCATGTAGTTACCAAGGCGATCTCGTCCCCTTTCTTCGCCGCCTTTTCTAAGAACGGCCGCATGTAGTAGTACGTTCTCGGGTCGATCGTGTCAGCATTGTTGTCCTTCGATAGCGGGCGGTACGCGTACGACTTGAGATGGTTCTGAAGGGACTGGAGGTCCGTGTTGTTGGACGCCCAGGACTGATAGGCGAGCGGAAAACTGTCCTTGAGTTGGAGCAACTGGGCACCAAGACCCAGGTTCAGGAAAGAGTCGTCGAAGTCGGGAGGGATTTTATACGCGTTCGACACGTCTTTCCTGGAAGAAAACGGTATTTGCATTGATTTCTATGTACGAAAAGAGAATGCAATTTAGAAATTAAATTCAAGAACGCATGACGAAGTACAAAGACAAGAGGAAGATAGGTTCCGTGATTGCATCCATTAAGCTTTTAGCTCATTGTGTATAATCATGTCCCCTATCCTGTTACATGTATATGTTTCTTTGACATAGAGAAAGTGCATATATTATAAAGAAAACTTACATCAGATTCTGCACTGACACCACGTCCTTCCACAGGTCGTGCAGACCGAGGTCTAAGAGGATCTTCTTGATGGTGTTCCATGGAAAGTCGTTTTCGGTCAGCTGTAGCACCTGCAACAGGTTCTCAGGTGACTGCACCCACACACCTGTCGTCTGGTTGTACACCTGCGTCCAGAAGTCCATGGCCGCTTCACCCTGTAAGTCAGGGAAGTGTATGCATTATTGAAGTTATTCAAATCAAAGCCCATCGACTGTCCCTGAGGAGAGAAAATGTGGCATTACAAATTTCCAGGTTACCGAAGTGACGTGACAAATCACTGGGTTATTCTGAGTGAAAAAGGCTAAAGGTTCGGACAATTTTGTATATATAGTCTAATACATGTACTTTTAGTATGCGCATGATAGATTCCTATGGGATTGGTAGTATTGTTGCTAATGCCAATAAAACAACAGCGGCAGAACCTACAGGTAGGTTTTTCGAGTGGAAGGTGTTGATGGCGTCCACAGCCAGCTGAAGCCGGTTGAGGTCCGGTGCAGGTGCCGTGCCGTAGGTGTGACTCTCCAGCAGACACGTGACGATCCACAGCGTGGCGAAGGCGTTGTTGTCGTACAGACCGATGTCTCGAAGTAAGGACATCTCTGGCGGGCCGTGGAAGTTCAGCCTAACCTGTTTAATAGTAGAGAGAAAACATTGAGTTCTTTTAGCCTAGTTACACAGGCCGGGTTAGGGGTGTTTTACCGGCCCCAGTCCTACTAAGCAGAGGTCTTCTCCTGACATGCAATACCTTTCCAGCTCACGGTGTCCAGCTGGCCTTTCTAATTATTGCCGCCCATCGTAGGCGAACTAATTGAAATCGACCCCGTAAAAACTCCGGCGTGCGCTAATAGACCTGCGCGGGTGGGCAACATTCCCAGTACCGCCAAGATGCCGGGGTCCCAACGATGGTCTGGCTACCAGGCGAGGTTCTTTTCGGTGTGAGTACACGATGTATGCTTCTGTTTTCTTTTACCATCGTCCTTTCATGAGTCAGTACTGAAAGTCACAATTTATTTCTTTGTGATACGGCCCAGACAACACTGTAATTCTTTTTAATCGATGCCCGGGACGAACAGTGGTATTGTCGGTGGTGTCGGTCCCGTGAACCCGGAAGTAAGCTCCTCGCTTACAGGTAGAATTCTCAGGTAATGTTATCCCTAAAATGTTTGCATCTATGCAGACTCCATATCATAGATTACCATTCTGGTGATATTTGACACATTACGCTTTGCTGATTTTTACGTTGTCACCAATCAAAAATAGATGTGCGTACAGCGCCATCCCATTGTCGTACGATCTTTTTATTAGGTTTTCCGAGAGGCCATGACAGAATCAACCGTTGGTATAGTCTATGGCAACATTTTCTGTCGCAAGACAGCTAAATCTTGTGCGACATATCCACGACTGTCCCAAGAATGCCCCCAGTTTGCTGACAGAAACCAATCGTACGACTATGTGACCTGGCCTTTACAATCAAGTTCACCTTCGTACCGCCATTGTTTAGCTGGGTACCCTACAGTATCGGTAACTTTGACAGTCATTACCTCACTGGCATATAGCCCCAACTGCCGAGCCAACGACCGGCCAGGTACGAAGTCCTCATTGTGTAACACCTGTAGATCTGCAATCCTTCTATTCAGGGCAGTGATGGTAGATCTGATGTCTCCGTTCACTTGAACCTGAAGAATCAACAGACTAAAGCACCCTGCCCAGAGTTTAAAATCCACTGCAGATGCGGTGCCCATGTTCAGGTGTTGTGTTCCGAAAATGACTTATGAATGACCGGTCGACCAAAGATCATTCCTATGGCCTCCTATGACTTCTAATTACACCATACCGATGTCCTTGGACTTCGATCGGACGTCCCGTGTAGGTCACATCACGTATTACGAGCTTTTCGTGAGGGACGTGACGTCATGAATGTGTAATTAGGATCAGGTAGTGACTCCTGATTGGCTGATAAGTTATGACGTAGTTCACGGCAGAGCGCGAAGCGTGCCAGGTTTAGACTCTCTCTCTCTCTCTCTCTCTCTCTCTCTCAAATGCTTGTGCAAAGACGATCAGATGAACAGCTTGATAATACATTTTGGATACCTTATAATGTTATATAGGAGTACCGTATGTGGTCGCTAACTATTGTTCTTCAGAAGACACAATGCAGTCCTCATTAGCATACTTTATTCATATTTGTAGACACACGTGTAACGTTATGTATATCAGTAGCAACATCATCATATATGCATAGGTGTGTTTTGTGGTGGCTACACGAAACATTGGATTCCTCAAATCATGCTATATTGTCGTACTGCGCAAGCGCCAACATGACAGTAGCGTAGGTGTACGGTTCGGAGGACCAGAAGGGAAACACGTTTTCCGGACCGTTAAAGCCGTCAAACTTAGTAGGCGTGGAGTATCCAAAATGGGGCTGGTCAACCATCTTTTGGTATTCGCCAGGATCTGAGAAGAAAAAAAAAGAACATTTGATCCGTGAATAATTTCATCAGGTTGGCAAGAGACTGTTTAAGAAGGTTCTTAATTCACCAGCCAGTGAGTTTTCACATATGTCGTTTGTAATATGGCAGCAGTGACACCTAGCCTCAGTACGAATCGGAACCAGTCATTGTTGCCCTGAAGAATTCGAAGGTGACAGACGGTCACTGAAACCTTGAATGTGAAAACCAACTGGTTGTTGGATATAGAACCTTCGTATATAAATATATAAATAAATAAATAAATATATAAATAAATTTGAGCTTTAGCCCCGATTTCAAATGAAACGTCTTACGTACGAAAACAGTTACGTTGTTTTATGAAATTTATGTAAGAAACACAGGATACGTCCATCTAAGCCGGTCACAATATCATCATTGGGATATTGAAAAACTTTCTACAACGATCACGCCATCTGTACATGTCACGTGATTTTAGGAAAGGGGCGAAAGTTAGCACGTCGGCAGAACGTACTGCACCTGCGCAAAACCCGTAATGTATTGTGCATAGCGCTTTGGCAGAATGTCTCATATAAGGTTGTATTAAAGCATATAAGGTTGACAGCCTGTCTGTAGTTTTCAGATGTTGTATAGGAAAAGATATCGTCTGCAACAGGCAAAATTTTGATGCAACGTTGACCAAACATCCAACAAAAAACGTGAAAAATCAGGGTTTTGCGCATGTGCAGTACGTTCTGCCGACGTGCTGCGAAAGTTCCTCCTAGCTCGAGTTTATCGAACAAATCAAGGCTATGAGTCCACTAAAAGCACCGGAACATAGACAGTGGCAGCTGGCTTTGAAATGACGACGTTTTGACTTGAAGTTTTATGAAAATTACTTTCGTTTTCCAATCACTGTACGAAACGTCAGATTTACCAATGGTAGTAAATGCCAGTCTAGTCGGGTAATGTTTACTTTGTAAACAGTATCAGACTTAACAATGGCAGTAAACAAAAGTCAAGTCCGGTAATTTCATTTACAACCATTGGTAAATTACCGGACTTAACTTTTATTTACTACCATTGTCAAGTCAGGTTCTGTTACAAAGTTAACATTACCTGGTTTTACTGGCATTTACTACCATTGGTAAATCCAACGTTTCGTGCAGTGAATTACATGTGAGATTTAGAGAAGACGTACCGATGACTCCGGTAACTCCCGCTATGACGTCAAAAGAGACGTTGGCAGCAGGCGGCACAGCCGAACCGTTCAGGTACTGGATAAAGTTGGCCGGGTACAGGAAAGGCACCGACTGTAACCAAGGGAAACGAACACGAATCATCCCGATTCCACAAAAGGCAACAAGAGGGTCTTTGAATCGTTGATGATTAACATTGCACGTACTTTCAATGGGCTTATTAGGACAGAAACCTTGTGAGAGGCCCTAAATAGATGACTTGCATGGGTGGGGACATCACTTCCTCACAGCCTGCCAGCCACCATCTCCTTCCAACTTGACCTTAAGATCAATCTCCGGTAGCCACCACCCCATCCGCCCTTCTTGCCATTCATTCTACTGCATTCAAATACTTGCAAGTACTAGTATACTGAGCAAACACACGGGGAAGTTCACCGAAAACAATACCTCCGCATCCGGAGGTAAAAATGAATGAGGTTTCATCTACATGTACGTAAAGTACGTTTGTTGACTTTTGAATTCGTGGTGACAACGTTGTTATTTCGTTTCACGTGTTAGTGTTGTTTCGCTATCACATAGGCTATAGCCATCGATCACAAACCCTTGAACCTGAAAGCTCATGATCAGTGGAAAGTATGCACACTCACGGACAGACCCTTGGTAGACCCGGAGAAGAAGGCGTTGTACGTCTTGTACCTGCCGCTCAGTGTGTTCTTCTCCAACCAAGACACGGCCTGAGACACGAGGATCTTGACGTCTGCGTGGGTTTCTAGAAAAAAAAAGCCTGGTATTAAATCTTATTGTCATGCTTTTTAAGTCGCATGTTATTTCTTCCAGAATAAGCCGACAGTTTTCCGATACCTTCTGCATACAAAGATATAGTCACTCGATGTTGTTTCTTTCAGAATAAACCGATAGTTTTCTGATACCTTCTGCATACAAAGACATAGTTACCGTCTATCCACAACAGCTTCTTTGAGGTCCTATTGAACGTTGTCCAAGTTGCCAGTAGTGTATTTACCGCCTGTGCTGTGCTAAAGATTCGGTCTTCCCCATGGATCTAAAAAAAGTCAAGTACAAAGTTAAGTAAGTCTTTTCAAGTGCAATTTGCATTTTAAAATGAACATCAGTATACAAATAAAAAATGGTCTTTCTGGTAACTGATAAAACTACGTGTAAAGAAAAGCCGACATCCAAAGCTTTCATTGATCGCGAAGCATAGATTCTCAGCTTGGTGTATTCAAAGTACAACATGATATAGCAGACAACAATAGCGAGTATTATTAAATAGTGAAAAGCAGTGGTCTGAAAATGTCTATGACTACGTCACATGACCTTAGGTCGTCCAAAGACATCCTTGTCTCCATCCCCCAGGAAGTCGTCAAAAAACTTTTCCTGTCCGTGGTCTGTTTGGGCACGGTTCAACAGTTTAGGGGTAACGTGGTCTCTGTAATAACACAAAATACCTTGTTGTAGAGTTTGAGCTTAGTTAATCCAACACAACAAAGGGCACTCACCATAAATTTTCGGTCGATCTCGTCAACCTTCGTCAGATGTGTGATCCACTCGCTGACACTCCGGACGTCGGAAACGTAATGACGTCAGGAGTGCATCAAAAGTCGCGCGAAGACGGAGTGTCAGCGAGTGGGTCACATATCTGAAGAAAATTTATGGAGACCGAGTTCCCTTTGTTGTGTTGGAACTAAGCTCAAACTCTACATCTATGGATTCTACCAACACAGATGAGCTTTCATTCTAAAATACCTTGTTATACATATCTGACTTGTTACGTATCTAAATACATGATACGATATGCCTAGAACTGGAGCCAATGTACCAGCATTGGGCCACACTAATTTGATTTGTTGGTTCTCGGATTTTTTAAAGAAAAAATATGAAGCGACAGGGCGAAAAAAGGCCTAGGCATCCTATGACAGCCCCAAACTCTACAGTGGAGGTATATAATATAAAATTTGTCTGGTGCAGGTAACTTTTAACGTTACCTGTAGTACTGTTTTAACTATTCTGTAGTACTGTAGTAATACACTGGAAATGCATATTCGCCCTATCATGGATCCGCAAAAATAAAACCGCAAACATTTCAAGATTTACAGTAACTGTTATCCAGATGAAGCGGGCAAATTCGAGAACCAATTGATTAAATTGGTGTGGCCTTATCAGCATTGCAAGTCCAACACGCCAACATCACCTGAATGTCGTGGTAAGAAGCTGCTCCACATCTTTGACACAGCCAGGGTAGTCTTGTAGCTTGTCCTGGTTGGACTGCAGGAGGAAGAGTGTTCGGGAGGAGTACCACAGGAAGTTGTAGAGAGATGGGTAGTACGTCATCACCAGGTCAGGACGGGTAAAGATGGCCTCTGACGTCACGGCCCAAGAAATCATGGCGGTCGTGTTCAAGTAGATTCTCTGTGTGAATAATCTCGGTTTAGTGTCCTCATAATCGTTTCTGTAACGATTTGTGTAAGAGCAATTTCGCCATTGGCCAGAGAGGATACCAAGTATGTTTCACAGAGCAATTAGACCAATCAGAACCTGTGTTGAAGACAGTTTTAGTGTCCTCTCCTGTGCTACATGACCCATTTTCGGCCGAGTTGACCATCAATTCTACATCAGTGTTGCTGATATCGTGAACTGTAATGCGTTTTTGGCGACACCTCAGGACCGTACGCATTTCTTCAATGCATTCCGGAGGATTTTGCTGCGACTTTTTGAAAAGAGACCGGAAAAGATTTGTGAACTGTAAAGACAAGGGCCTTTAAAACTGCGATTACAGACATTGCTAGGACTTAGATTACAGGTGCAAAAGTCACCTTCTTTTTGGAATAATTACTGCCGTGTACTGAGGGGACTTGTACCTGTACGTCCTGGTCAAACCACTTATCGGGGTGTACCAGTCCCGCCAGCAGAGCCTCCGTGATGCCCGCAAGAGTGTTAGCGGCCACGGTCACGTCCACGTTATTCAGGTTGTACGGCATGAGCACGCCCTTTTCAACCATGACTCGTAACTCGGCAAGATTTTGCAGCTACAGAATTCAAACAGTCAACAAAGATTTGTCAACGGCAGCGCAACGTTAACATCGCATTCCAAAAGCAAAGAAAAGACAATAGAAATAGCCATCATCCTTTTTCTTGTGGTTCAAAACCTACCTTTGTCTACTCTGTGTTGTCATAATTGGTCAATTATCAAATTTCAAAGTCTGACTCACCCATGTAGTTACCAAGGCGATCTCGTCCCCTTTTTTCGCCGCCTTTTCTAAGAACGGCCGCATGTAGTAGTACGTTCTCGGGTCGATCGTGTCAGCATTGTTGTCCTTCGATAGCGGGCGGTACGCGTACGACTTGAGATGGTTCTGAAGGGACTGGAGGTCCGTGTTGTTGGACGCCCAGGACT
Source organism: Branchiostoma floridae x Branchiostoma japonicum (assembly GCA_013266295.2). Classification (NCBI taxonomy): domain Eukaryota; kingdom Metazoa; phylum Chordata; class Leptocardii; order Amphioxiformes; family Branchiostomatidae; genus Branchiostoma; species Branchiostoma floridae x Branchiostoma japonicum. The sequence goes on from CM023825.1 coordinate 21,049,812, forward strand.
GATAGGCTAGCGGAAAACTGTCCTTGAGTTGGAGCAACTGGGCACCAAGACCCAGGTTCAGGAAAGAGTCGTCGAAGTCGGGGGGAATGCGGTAAGCGTGCTCCGTATCTCTTCTGAAGGGAACCAAAACAGATGTGTCAAACTGAACACAAGTTACAGCTACGTTTAACAATATGGACAAAAGTTATTCTCATCGCTGTCTTTTACTGTAGTGAATAATACAAAAGTTCTATTCATAGTTTACAGCAAGAAAGCTGGTGAAAAGATTTGTATTAAAAAAAACTTACAGCACTTCGTGCATCGTTGCCACGTCTTTCCACAGCTTCTCTAGACCGAGTCCCAAAAGGACTTTCTTAATGGTGTTCCATGGAAAGTCGTTTTCACCCAGCTGCATCACCTGCAGCAGGTTCTCAGGTGACTGCACCCACACACCTGATGACTCGTTGTACACCTGCGGCCAGAAGTCCATGGCTGACTCGCCCTATCAAGGAACGACAATGACGTTTTTTTCTTCTTTCAAATGATTAGAGTTCACTAACAATCATTCAATAGAGACGGGGGGCGTTACACACTTCCGGGCACATCTGGTTCACTTCTGGAGTCACGTGCCCGTAGAGTCACGTGTCTAAAGATGTGGGTCATTCTCCTTGAGAAAGGCTGAAAATTCGATGTGCACAGTAAAAAGGTGTACAGTAAAAAAGAATGTTGTCGTAGGATACATCAAACTGGCTAACTTTTAGTATACGTCCTTTGCGTATGTCAGTGAACATCAAAGACAACAGAACGTACAGGCAGGTTTTTCGAGTGGAAGGTGTTGATGGCGTCCACAGCCAGCTGAAGCCGGTTGGGGTCCGGTGCAGGTGCCGTGCCGTAGGTGTGACTCTCCAGCAGACACGTGACGATCCACAGCGTGGCGAAGGCGTTGTTGTCGTACAGACCGATGTTTCGGAGGCGGGACGTCTCTGACGGGCCGTGGACGTTTAGCCGTATCTGATGTACGAAGGTAAAAAGATGGTACTGGTTATACTAAAAATGTCGCAATGTTGACGATATACGTAGTTACATTCCTGAACAATTGGAGTAGCCTGCCTGTGTCAGTTTGACCTAGTAATAGTATGCTTTTCCCAGGGTCAGACAAAGGGCAGGTCACAGTGACCTAGTTTAGAGTCTGCTAGTCCCCAGTTTAAGCTTTACTACACCCTTCAAAAATCCTGAATACGGGTTTGAATCTAATACAAAATCAAATCAAATCAAATCAATTCAAGTCACTTTTTCTTCTTGGGGTCTAAGGCCTTCCCACAAATCCTAAAAGTTACCGGACACTCTTGTAACCTATCCTGTCTGCAAACATGCCAACTCCAGTGCAAATACAATCTCGCGAAAGAACTTTATTGGTAAAGAAATTTGTGCTTTTCCGTCTATTATATATTTTGAATAAAACTTTTGAGATAGTTCTAAGATATGAAAGAAAAGCTCCTAAGGACTGGTTTAGGACGTCCCTAAACGGTCCATTTTTATGGCGTTGTGGCAAAGCGTTCGCTTAGTGACGTAACAATGGGCTTTCCTAATTTTGCACTCAGTCACGGATTTCTAGGCTGTAATGTTGCAAACAATTTTTTCCACTCCACCTACCGTACTAGGGTATAGTCCCTTCTGTCTGGCCTGTCCAGGTATAGCGTCCTCATTGTGTAACACCTGTAGGTCCGAAATCCTTCTATTCAGGGCAGTGATAGTAGATCTGATGTCTCCGTTCACTTGAACCTGAAGGAGAATCAGGATGTGGCATCCTACCAATAGCGCAAGACCTCCGGTAGCCATACTTCAGGTAACTCAAGATGGACTGGTGTTCTGAAGATGACCTGGTTAGAACTAGAACTATGTTTGGGCAAAGGTCACTTATATAATGTCCAGGGCAGACAATATGTAAGTGGACTTCGGCCATGCATCCTGGCTGGGTTGATGGAAAATGTTTCACCCCCCCCCCCCCGCCCCATTTTTGTAGAAGTCCGGTATGCACGTTTGTACTGTTACTGTTGGGTTACATACTTGTGCCTGGTCTGGTCACAAATGTTCCTACAGTAGCAGTTACAGATACATTTTTACTACGCTTCTTTCTCTACCTATACATAAACATCTTTTCCTCCTCCATGTAGATATCCCATTAAAAAAAGACTTTGTCAACTGATAATGCAGTCTGACCTTTGGCCTACAAGGCAGGCAGTTCTAAGGTAGAGGTTCAATCTTTTGAAGGTCTGTTGTTTTTGTGATACACACATCACCTTTGATATCTTCATCATAATTCAAGTTTCTTAACCAAATGCACAATACATGGCCGGCCAACAGAAATGACAACTGCAAAAAAAATCATTCAGCACTGTTTTCATTTTAATACAAACCAAAAGGTGCAACATCTTGGCAGTGATTGAGTCCCTTGTGAGAACTAATAAAACATTGAAGGGATGTATGTACAAGACTGGGACGTGCCTGTAGTGACATATTCCTGTACAACTATAAAGGAAATGCTATTACGATGCAAGCATTCCTTTGGGAGTAGTTATACCAACTAGATTGTATACAGGGATCCAAGTGTATGGCACAATGCAATTATTCCCTACCCTAAAAAGGGTACTGTCACTTTTACACCTTAAGAAACTAGGGACTGTATGGGCTTGTTCTGTCTGCATTTGGTAGTAATCTACAAAGTTAATGCTAATGAAAGCAGAACTACCAACTAAACAACTCTAGCAACTCATCATCAATGAATGCACTATTAGTTGTATGCATTTAATCTGATTATTGGCTGCACATATAACAATGCTGTAGAGTTGTCATGAAAAACGAGTTATTTCATACAAATAAAGTTTTAATATGTACAACTTATGATGAACAAGTTAAGTTTAGGAAACAATTTGATAATTACAAGTATCAGATTCTATTCCATGTGAAGTGTGTAGCAGGGCTATTGTTGTTAAACATGTGTAGTGGATCTACCCAACAATTTTGCCTATAAGTTGTGGTGGCCACGAAAAGACACTGTGGCCTAACCGACACATTTTGCCCTGTTTATGAACTTTTTTTAAACACAGGAATGATTTCCGAAGACTTTTCAATATGACTACATACAATACAGAAAGGCCTAAGATGGGAACAATGCCAGTTCTGTTATGATGTCTCGTAGTATCTTTGTCTCATGATCTTCTTGACAGACTCCTTGTAAGTGTCGCCGGCCTCCGTGCCGTAGGAGCTCCCCTTCATGCCCAGACCTGCACCCATTGTACGCTTTTCTGCCTGCAAAGGAAAACATTTGAGTCACTGTAAATTCACAAAGGTTCTTGACACACACCGAAGTTTAAAATGTCTTCGAATTTGTGGTGGAAACAATGATTGAACACCTTCATTATATATATTTGCCCGACTGGACTAAGTACAGGTCATAAAAAAAAGAAGAGTTTAAAAACACATACACACAAGCTACAGTTACTGTGCTGTAGTGACAAAATGGAAAACAAAGTATCTGTTGTAAGATGAGTTTGCGGTGAGAAGTGTAGTGTTAATATCCATTAAAGACTTGCCAGACTAGTGAACAGATGTTAAAAATTCATGGGGACAGAGTGAGCTAACAAAGCATTACTCTCAAATTTGCACACCGGTGACTTAAACCCCGGGGGAATCTATATAATATAAGAAGCCTGGGACCAGATGGGGCCCATTACTAGGCCGATACCAGGTATCGGAATCCCCGGGTTTAACAACAACCAGCTGACGACAAACATCTCACTAGACCCACCGTGATAGGTGCTGTTATTCCCTGTTTCTTTTTGCCCAGCCCCGTGCCTTCGGCCCATCCCATGGCCTTCAGCATCTTGTTCCCGATGTTCTCACTGCCAATCCCATGTTTGGTGGGCTCGTCGTACGAACTGTGGGGCAGAAATCACCAACTCTTCAATAGCATGCCATGGTAAAAGTACACAGAACGCAATAACAATATGCAGTTCGAATACAAGTATCTCTGTTGACCATAAGCATCCAGAAAAAATTAGAAATACATGTTTCAATATTGTGGTTAGCACTTGATGAACAATTTTTCATACACAATTAACAAAATGTCACCCAACTCTTAACTGTCATTGGTTTTACAGAATGAGACACATGTGCAGTTATAGATTGATACTAGTGAGGACCATCCTACCTTTGCACTTTGCCAAGATAGTCCTCCCTTTTCCTTTTGGGAGGAGGTGGTTCTGGAATGCCAAATTTTTGTCTTCTCTCTGCTGCCCTGTCTCTGTACTTCATCTAGTTGGAAAGAGATGTCAAACATTAGAACATTATAATAGGCCCATCCTGTAAAAAACAACTGCAATCATTTGAGGCTGAATCTCTATACTACTAAATCACTACTTGATAATAGTGAACAGATAGAAGTGTGCACTTTTGTTTTTGCTGGAGCATCCTGGGGTACATGTGAGTCTTTTTAAGAAGTGCAGATGTCATACATATATCTATCAACCTGTTAAGTAGTCTAAGACTGCTCACCTCTCTTTCTCTTTTCTCTAGTGCCTCCAGCTCCTCAGCACTCATCACTGATCTTCTTCTCATCTCGAGGTTAGTCTGTGGGATAAAGGGAAAAACTTATATTTCTTCACGTTTTACTTATAGCTGGACAGTTCCCTCAAATAACATATTAGTCATATCAGTTTTTTTAAACACACCTGAAATTTTCAAAACCAGCATCTAAGTTTGTATTCTTAGGTAATAGCCAGGCATAAAATACCACATGGTTACAATACCAGGGCTGATCTTGCGGCTGCATATAGTTAGTTGTGTCTTCCATTAAGCTTTAAAATTTAGAATGAAGATGATGATGATGACAGTATCAGGTCAGAGTACCTTGTGTAGATCTGACAGCTGCTGATGTCTGGACAGCGCCTCCTTGCTGGGGAACTGTCTCTTGCAGAGCAGACAGGCCATCCTCTTCCAGTCCAGGAGCTGCTCCTCGTCTGGTGCCAGAGACGTCTGCCTCTTCTGGGAGTCGTCTTCCTCCTCTTCACTATCACTGCCGCCTCCGTAGGCATCCACTAAGGAGTTCTGTGCTGCAGGGCTGGGCTGAGTACACAACGTGATACAACAGAGGGTTACGCCATTTTTCTAGCCTCTTGTAATTTGGATTTCTTACAGAGACCCTTCTCATTCTCATTCCTGTTCACCAACTCTTTCTAATACAAACACGAAGGATTCTGGGAAGCCTGAATTCCCCCATGTCAACCTCTAATTCCTGCTGGCTCCAGCCAGATTCTGAGACCTTCACTCCTTGACTCCTGTCATTCTGCCTGTCAATCTTCCGCCACCCACGTGTTGTCAACCTACTCTGTCCAGACAAAGAGATACACAAACCCACAACTCAGCCACCCAAAACAGTACTTCCGTGCTCAGAAGTAAAAGGGTGCATTTAGATGCATAACATGCATAACACACATGTGAGGAAGTGTAGATCATAATGTTGACAAAGACACATCTTGTAACACTTACCTTGACATCTTCTTCCTTTTTTCTTTGTAGGGCTTCCAACACCGACTGCTGTCTCTCTGCGAGGGAAGCCTGAAACAGAGAATGATTTAGTCAACAAGCCCAGTTTGCCAAGTCCACCATATACTCATGGAAGTATCTATCATATATATGTGATATGTAAGTTTAAGAATAATGTTAATCCTCACATTGAAATCAATTTTGGACTTTACCTTCTTCTCTAGAATGGCATATCCGGCATCTGCAGTGGCCGACAGTTTCTCCTCTCCAGACTTCGGGGAAGGTTTCATACCTATGCCGATGGGTACAAACTTCTTTGTCTCCTTCATTGAGTTTAGACTCTTGGCCCACCTCTCCATGTCTTTAGCAATCTGTCAAATACATCAATAAAGTTTCATGATTACTAAAGAAAGAGGTCATTCTCTTAACAATGCTTTAATATGTAACTATCAGTTTATAAGAGGAATAGGTGTTTGAAATGTTAAAAAAATGTATGAAAATGTTTTTTGAAGATACAAACTAGATGGTTTGGTATAGTATAGTGTATAGCAAGAGCTCTCACAAATTGTCCAGTGCGTTCCTAGATATTCTGTCATATAGTATCCAATAAAAAATGATAAATATTTTAGGAAAATGTTTCCTTCTCAATACATGAAATAGCGTTCCACTCAAATATTCAACTGCTTGGAATCTACTAATAATTTTATTCCCAAGGCCTTCCATTCACTCTGCCAGTGCATACAATTACATCCACCCATATAGGATAGTAAACAAGTTGACACCTATGATTGATGTACAAAGATAGGAATGCGTCTGACGGAAGCCGACACGGCTACTGTAACAGACTCTTGTGTTTACAGCCCACTTAAAATGTTTGCTGGTCACGAGAAGAAGAATCTGATCCCCACCTGTCACTTAACTATGGGAACAACTGGATAACAAGTGTTATATGCCCCATTTCTGTCAGCAGTATATACATGGGTGGGTAAAGTTCATGGCATGCTGCTGGGGGAATAATCCATCTCAGATATTCCAGGGGGGTGACAGAATTTTTTCTGAGAACTGATATCTAGAATTCATCATGATTGGTTCTTGTAACAGGCTGAATTAGACAGGGAAAGTCAATGACATAAAACAAAAATGACTACAACAAAAAAATGTGTATCTATCTTCAGATCAAAAAGACTACAATTTAGAAAACAGCTAAACTGTGTTCCAACACAAGAAATAAGGCTGTCCCTACTTCAGTCTTCATCAGGTTCAAATGACCAATCATTTAGCGGATCTCACCTTACAGACACTCAGTGATTGGTCAAAAGGGCCAGTAGGACTATAATCTAATTACCTTTTGAGCAGATTTTTCCTTCTTTTTCTTCTTCTCTTCCCTGTTGTCCTTGCCATCCCCAGCTTGTTGTTCCGCTGCATCAGTTGGTGCAGGCAGGTAGGACAGTTTCTCCTGGTCCCAGTACAGGTACTGCTGTGTCTGGGAATTGTAGAAGTACTGGGAAGAAAGAAGGCCTCTTTAATAGACATATGCACATTAAAAAAGAATCATAACTTGTAACTCTTTGGTATTTGCGGAATACCAGAGTTACTTCATTTTTTTCTAAAACAGATAAAGCCTTTCTAAGCAAGAGTTAAAACATAATCATTGTGATGTAAGCACTAGCTTGCTGCTAGGATTGTGTGTGTGTGCTAACCTGTGTGTTGGCATCGTAGTAGAGTCCAGTCTGGGGGTCGTAGTAATACCCTGACGTCTCATCATACTGGAAGGTGGACAGGTCCGGGGTAGCTGTGGCAAGGCAACCTACAATTAGTCTTTTTTTTCCTTTTTTTCTCGTATCTTTCATTTGTACCAAGCAAAACTATGGTCCCTAAGACTAAGAGTTAACCTAGATGCTTACAGGTATCCATTCCAATATCTTACTGAACGTATTTGTCATTTTCATTTGTGAAAGAAGCCAGTACTCACGGTAGACTTGGTAGCTGGGTTGGTCCAATGAAACATAGGGGATGGTCAGGGCGGGAGTGGCTGACGTGGCAGCCGTCGAGACGGCAGCCTGGCTCACCGCGGCGGCGACTGTTGCCGTGGAAACTGGGACAGTGGTGGCCACGGCGGCAGCGGCGACAACCTGCGTTACCACGGCGGCGGGGTCAACGACCTGCTGGTACTGAGCCACCTGCTGTGACCACTGCTGCGCCTGTAAGATTCCAGGTGCCCACAGCTGTCAGTATACAGCTGTGTCAGTAACTCGTTCCATACAGAGTAACATAGGCAACAAAGGTTTAAAAATACCATTAAAAAAAACGGAGAATGATAACAAATCCTGACAAAAAATGGAGTATTCAACAAAACCTTTCCATAGCCTACTAAAACTTTCCTATAGTATGAATCTGTCCCCGGAAAATTTTCAGGAAGGACATATCACTTTACAGAACAAACACTTATAGAAAGTAGGAGAGGAAAAAGGGAGAAACTACGAAGTACACTATAAGAAGTTCTGCATTATCTTGCTATGTCTACTATGGTGAAAGCTTAAAGCTTAAAGGAACTCACTGCACTGAAGATACTGGAAGTTGTGGAGGAAAGATGCAGTGACATGATCAATGGTTCTAGACGAGTGAGAGTTACAAAGAACAGGCTAATTTGTATTCTGTCACTTAACCACTTCTACTACTACATCATTACTTCTATACGTTTTCCGTGGTACAAGCAAGAAGTGGGTATATTTGGTAGACTTGTTTCTCATTCAAGGGGTACGAAAAAAACTACAAACAGCCAAATGCAAAAATTCATACATATTTCATAAAAGTAACTGGCAAAATTTCAAAGACAATAGACACACAACCACGAAATCAGACTGTACAAGCACTAAAAGGAAACAATACATTTATTTTACTCCGGTTCACAAAAAAAGAGAAAATTTATCTGAGAGAAAGAGAGAGCCAAACTTAAAAGTTTCCACACCAAAACAGGACGGAGAAGCCGTTGAATGGAAGCAAGTGTAAGGAACCCACCTGTCGCCCGAGCTCTTGTGCTGTCATTTCACCCACCTGCAATGCCAGTCTCTCCTCCGTGGTGAGCTCGCTGAGTTTCTGCTGCTGCTGCATCTGGGTGACGATCTGCTGCTGGATGATCTGCTGCTGCTTCTGGAACTGCTGCGCCGCCTGCACCTGTTCCAGGGCAGTCTGGGCGGCACCTGTGCCTCCTGCAGCTGGAAAATAAATTACAGAGTTCCTTGAACTTACTTGTTGTCCTAATTTACTTCACAGCCTTGCTAATTTCTTAATGATATTTTCAACAATTATATACATGATATCCATGGGCATCTTGTGTCCCCTAGTAAATTATTTTCCCCACTGACCCAGGCATTAAGAGAATCCTGTTTATAGTGGTAATCTGACAGACAGGTTGGACTGTATATCAGTATCCTCTCATTCTTCGCCCAAAACTTATCAAAAGATTATCAGACGATGTAAGCACATGCACATTGAAGTAGTAACATCTTTTCACTGGACTACATATTGATGTACAGTAGCTGACAGTAGAAATCTTACCCTATTTATTCTTTATGGAAATGATAGCTATGTTCCATGTCTTTTTAAGGATTCTTCAAAGAACTGTCCTATATTAAGACATTTTCAACCTTCCTAAAGCAAAGTGTACAATTATAATGAGCACTATGGAAGCCAGAATGTCATCTTGTTGCCAACATGCACAGTTAATTGACTGTAGCCATATATATCACATGGCAGAGGAATGTTGGCTACAGCATGTGGAAGCTACATGTGAGACTAACCAGCAGCCGCTTGTGCTGCAGCTGCTGCCAGCTGCTGGTACTGGGCCAGGTCAATGCCCTGCTGTTGGTAGTACGCAGCGTAGTCTCCACTCTGGAAGTACGCAGCATAGTCCGTCGGCTGGTCCTGGGTGAACTGTCCGTCCTGAGCGGCGGCGAATGTCTGTTGCCCTTGTTCTGTACTGTACTGTTGTTGTGTCTGGTCCCATGATTGGTCGGTCCCCTAGTGAAGAGACAGATGGATTTATCGGGTCAAACTTACCCTTCAACATTTCTTAAAATTTTGATTTTTTTTCTTTAAATTACAACCCGGTAATTAAATTCTAAAAGTGGACATGAGTGTCTTTACACTAATAGAAAAAAGGGGTGTCCTAAGATCCAGCTTGTGACTCTTGATATTATTCCCTCTATTTCCAGCATACCTCTAAGTTACATTTAGTGTCAAGTTACTCAGTATTCGGTTGAACTGTAATGCTTTCATCTTCCTCTGAGACAGCTATATCTGATTTTGTTTAACTGTTTTAATGCAATCACCATGTGACACATCTGTTTTGTGCTTTCCTGTCACTGGTGTACATCTTTATTTAATGCAGGCGTTGGCCATGTAGTTGCACAGGGCACATACACATGATATTCCCTTTCAAAGCGCTGTTGGATGCTGGCGTCTTTTAATAAAGTTAATTTAAATTCAGGGATTAGAAGGGGATTATGTAACTCAACCACACTGTAGCATCTCCAAACAGCTGGTGAAACCATAGAGCTTACATTCTTGCTGTAACATATGACTAGTAACCATGTAGTCTCCACAGGTGGCCACATACAGACAAATTTGAAACATTAATAATAGCCACAGACAACAAGCTTAAAATGCCACTGTTGGAATAGACTGTGAGATTCCTTACCTGTGCTTGTGCCTGCGACCACTGGGCGGCTTCTATTGCAGCTGCGGCAACCCCACTTGGGGCACTACTTCTGCAAGAAGGTCACAGAAATAAAAGTCATTAAAAACTACCAGTGGCACAATGTGTAGAGATGCACTTTCTTCAGAAACATAAACTGTCAGATAATACAAGACAGTGTATACAAAGATGATAAACCGGATAGTGATTGTGTGTGAGCGAGTGTGTGAAAGTGTAAATGTATAAAAAGTATTAACTCAAACTTACCCTGCTTTTCCCTGCTTGGCAAAGGCAACATTCACTGAAAAAGAAAATGTAATGAGTAATGCTGGCACAATAAGTAATTCCTGATTTTTTTTACAGTACGGTACTTTTATGTTCACTGTTTTCAGTCACTTCTGTATCGTGAACTTATCATTACCGTTATCAATACATTTGTCTTTCACTCCCTTGTCCCACTACCAAGTTCTGTGAACATGTCCATTTTCCTCAGACTGTGAAATTTTGCTACAGTGAAGACAAAGTGAATTACAGTATCTGCTGGTTCAAGTCCTAGGAAAGTACCTTGTTTCCCATCAATAGAAAAGGCAGGTCTGACTGCCATGAGCACTTCCATCATCTGTGCTGCCTCTTCCAGCGTGTTCATCTCCACGAAACAGAAACCGCGGGAGGTGTGCGTCAGCTTGTCCTTGATCAGTCGGATGCTGTGGATGTGTACCGTGGACAGCGCGCCCAGGGTCGAGCGGATCGTTTCCTCCGTCGTGAGCGTGTCCAAACCACGGAAGATGAGAGCTGTGTGGACCAATGATAAACTGGATGAGCACTTAACGTTATGATTTAGAGAAAACTGTATTCTTCACCATTGAAGAAATAACAATACAGAGATACTTAAGATAGTTGCAGTCAAAAGCAAGGCAATCATAGATGACAGACTTCACCCCCTTACCCATACTGCTCTTTAACCTTCCAGGTCACACAGAAAAAATAAAAGCACTGAGGATGTGTGTTAACAATATAATAGTGGGAATTGCAGAAACTCACAGATAGCCAAAAACACTATTTCACCTCCTTGAGTCGAGTAAAAAGTACATCATTGTATGGTGATGTTTAGGTTAATTATGATAGTGACTTACTATTGGATGGCTGTGAGCCCACTTCATTATATCCTTCTCCCTCCTTCAGCGTCTTGGACGACTCTGTGGAAAAGAACAGCGTTGTTATCCGCCATGTGTGAGGAGTTGGTCGCACCCTCACACCTGCACTGCCATGCTGTGGCTACCCGAGCCTTGGCCACGTGGACACTTACCGGTATAGCTTCAATCCCTACATGTATATATGACATGCACTCTGGGAGACAACTTGTAGCATCTGCCTTATTACTGCTTGTCCTGCTATTGTTTCACACCAAGGAACCCTCCAAGGCACACTTCTGAGTCATTCCAAGCACATGAATGAGACAGTATCCCATTGATAAACAGTGTTGGAGTAAACACTAGCCAAGTACTGTGTACAGAACATCAACCAGCTATACAAAGTGAAGAAAAGGCTACATAACGCTGACAGCACGAAATATACCACTTCTTTTTCCCTACTAACTACATTAAGGATCAAACATACATTCTAATCCCACAAGACCATCTTCAAGCAATGAAAGAAAGATGTGTGGAATGTATTCCAAGGACTGGATGTTGCCAAGCTTAATATGCATATCTCAAGAAACTATTCAACCAAAGTCCACAATGTGATGAACCTCATTCTTAGTGCATTACCAACATGTTACCAACTGCCTTAAACTTAGAGCTTGCTTTATTCTTTACCACAGGATGTTACACTGAACTGTGTACCAAGCCGTGCTCTTAAACCACAGCATGGGAGTGCAGCTTCCTTGAACGTGGGAATTAGTACAGGAGAGCCGAACCAAAGACATGACAACCTGTAGTGTTAGTGCAACAACATGGCATTAGCCAGAGAGCTCTAGTCCGTTGTACTTACTCCACAACAGGGTTTTTTGCCGCTATGCTAGGGGGAGCACTCACCTTCTCTGGATATGCCACATTTGAAACAGTGGTCTCGGCGCTTGAAGTTGTGCACCCCACACTAAAAGAGATCATTTAACATAACATTTTATGTGTGTGGTTATGCACAACTTGATATAGTTTATTCCACAGCAGTGGTCAAACCTCAGGAAAAGGGTGGATCCTGTAGTTGTGGGCATGAGGGCTACAGAGGACTGAACTGTTGACTTGGGCAAACCCAAACTGATACAATCATCCCTAAATTGTGTGCCAAAATCACCCAATAAAGTCAGACTCAGAGACACACCATTCATACAGTCTTTTTTACTGACATATTCCAATGACTAAGGACTTTTACTGCTTTTAGGCTGTTACTGCCACATCCCTTCCTTTTTTGAGCAGTTACTTTGTGTATCAATTTATCACTCAGAAAACATGTTTACAAACACACAACAGTCATGCAGCCCTAATACAACTGTTTAACAGTCTCTCCTTGAACATTCACACAAAAATCTGTGCTTTCTCTTAGCCCTAGGTATTTTTTTTTGCCTTCTTATGCCCTCTTTGAGCGTCCACAACTTTGTAGGAATTGAGTTGAAAGAGGTGTGTGTGCAGGGGAGGGGGGTACACTTGTTTCTTAGTAACTAGATTGTATGGGTCCACACCTTACTGCACTGCCAGTCTTCTTCCTTTTGCGGCTTGGGAGTGCTGTAGTGCATGTTCACACGCTGGCCACGCAGCATCAGCTGGTGCTGTAAGGGGAAGACAACGATACTGGCCGTCAGTACAGGCGCAGCGCAACACAGACAATAGCGTAATATGGAAAACCCTTCAACCTTTGGGGGACAGTTAGTCATTGGTTTGGTAGAGGGAGCTTCTGGGAGTTCCTCCTGCAAAGAGAACGGGTGAGTGTGGCGGTGTCGGGCCTCATGCCATCCATGCATTGATCGGTCCATTTTTAGCTGCGTCTCACAGGGTAGAAGCGGTGGGAAGCACTTCCATGAAAGAGCGGAGGGGAGGGCAGAGCTTGTTTACACTGGCAGTTGGACTGTGTTATCGAAGATCCCAGTGCTTGGTGCGCTGAACTTCTCAGAGGGTATGTACAAGGAGACCCCCTCCCTCATAGCTCAGTCTTGTCAAGACAGATTCAGAAGGTTCAACCTCAACTGCTTCATCTAGAACATTTGCTTCTCAACGATTAGTTGCGTCTTGCAAATTACTTCCTTCTTTGGCAAGAAAATATGCAACTTTCCTTATGAATCTTTTCTAATGTCAAAATATAAAAAAAGCGTTATTTGGACTTCTTGCTAATACTAGATGAAGCAGTTTCGGACAGTTCAAATGTAGCACACGCATCTTGCCCGCTTCCCTAACCCCATGACTTGACCACCCAAGCAACTTACAACCCCTGTTGAAAATGGTAACAGTGACACTGACAGCGAGAATATGGAAACTGGTGCCTCCACAGTAACATCTGACTGCAGATCATTTTGAAGACTGTTTTGGTAAGTTTTGACAACTTTCTAATTTTACGTCACATAAAGCAGCATGCTCCCACCCATAGATGAAGAGACTATAGGCTACTGATTCACCAAATAACTAACAAGTACTACAGGCAACCCATAATCTGATCTCACTGCACATCTAAACAGACCTGCAATCAAGTTATTGGTTTGTCCAATCAGATTTCAGAATACATTAACATGAAAAGTCAGTTACAGTTCTATTTTGAGTAAACTTGCAGCTCTGTTTACAATAGCAGATGTAATGTGTTGATAAAGTGTTAAACTTTAAAGGAGCACTGACAAAATTTCATAGATACAGAAAAATTGAAAAACCAATTGAAAACTTGGAGTCAGCTATACTTTGTCTGAAAGAATCACCTGTAATTTTTAAGATAAGTTTGACTTTACAACTTTGCATATTCAACACCTGTATAGCTTCAAACTATGTTGTCCATTGCATGACATGGACATAATTTCTGTTGTCTAGATTTTTTCTGTAGAAAAAACAACAGTGCTCCTTTATTTGAAGAGGTGTGCAACCTTGTCACAGTGTGATTGGCTAAGGTGTCCATGTTGACAGTTATGATGTAACACCTGCTTCCTTTTGGCGATGAGTCGGCTTTGTTGACGTACAAGTGTGGTGCATCTGGGTACATGTACTTCTATCTTTGCATCTATCATATTACCAAGCCAATCACACTGTGACATTAGGTGTGATATAAGAAACTTTCAAATTATGGGTTGCTCAGTACTCTAAATCCCACTCCCCCACCTAGCTAGCTTTATAACATATATTAGGGAAGACAACAAGCACATGCAGATGAAGCAGACTACACTATGATTTTTTTTTTAAAAACGTCTCCGTAACTGGCATCCCTTTTGGGGAATTCGTTCCCATTGAATCACACTAGTGTGAAAGCACACAACGAATGAATGAAAAGAAAAGGCCACCAAGAAGCTTGAAGAAATGATAACGTTTCCATATTTTTTTTGGTTTTCCTGGTGATTCCAGTTTGAACTACCAATGGAGGCTTGACTTGACTGGGAAGAGTAGTGGACACTGCAGTAGTGGTGTAAACTTATGACAAAACCTGATTCTGTTCCATCCAGCGAGTTGCGTCCTGCAAGTTTTCAAACTCCACAAAGGCAAAGCCGCGGGAGGCACCTGGGGACAGGCATTCAGAACGTGGGTTGTTAGTGTGGGGTCCTCCAACCCTGCGGTATTGCGGACAACACTTGTAAAGGCATGGCAGTGCAGGCACTCTTTCTTTTTTTCCTTTTCTTAACAAATTCATCAAAATCGTCACTCACTGAAGAGCACTCTAATCACAAAGAATCATACTAGGATCGCTGCCCAGCCCTAATACAAATGTAAAACACATTTCCCAAGTCTAAATACTACTGACATTGTAGGTTCTGGATTCTAGCCAGGCACGCTTATAGTAGTAACCCCTAGTGTACCCTTGAACCCACCAGCCTGCACTTCATGAGATAGAATTACATGGCCTGATACAATCACCACAGCTTTGGCATAACATAGGGAAAGAGTATACTCACCCTTACTCACTGCTCCAGATGCACAAATAGCTATCACCTTACAAAGAATCATCTTTACCTGTCACATTTGTCAAATATGAAACAGGGCGGAAGCCTGCTCAACATTCTCGCTTTACCTTTTCCGGGGGTGCGGACGTGAGGGGGCACCTTAGCTATGCTCCCCAAACGTGACAGGCTATCTATACCTCATTGTCATAGATCCTTACCACAGTCAAAGTGAACAACAAGATTACTATTTATGATACTGGTTCATTTAGAAATGTGACCCAATGGTGCCAGTTGTCTTTGACAGAGCATTCCACATGAAACCCATCCCCGTGTATAAAGTTCTCCCAGACCCAACAACATAGTGCTTTTCAGTGAGTGACTGCCTAGCTGCCTGGCCAATGTTGCCATGATGCCTTTTTAAAACTCAAGTACAATACGAAACACAGAGAAAGGGAACTGCGTTTGTATCTCACCCGTTTCTTTCCTTTTCATGAGCCTGACTTCCTTCAGGGGTGCACCAAAAGCTTGCAGCTCTAAACGTATCTGGAAAGAAAGAAAACAACAATGACTTAGCAAGTTAGCAGTCACTATTAGGTCCCCAAAGCAACGGTAATTTGAATAAAGCATTTTCTCACAAGAAAAAGATACGTAAACATTCACTCCAAGAACATTCTGCATAATTGTTAGTCCAAAAAATACAACAAAATGTCAAGAGGGTTGTGTACGTGTCAAGAGTGTGTCACATTGTCTGTCGTAAATTAAGGCATGTAAGTAATGTCAACTTGAGCTTCAACTTTACTAGGACGAACCTTTGGGTCCATGATGGGCTCCTCCACTGGATTTTCCAACTAAAACATTTATAAGAGATATTATGGCAAAACACTTTGCATTTTCTAACAGTGATATCCAGCAAGTATTTCCTACTACAAAGCAGTTTATCATGCTCCCTTGTAAATAGTAGACCTTCTTTTGTTTTGAGACCTGTCTTTTTTTCTCAAATGCGATTGATTCTTTTAAACGACTGTCAAAGCATCACACAACATATTTGTTGAAGAACACTACCCAACATTTATGGGACTGACACTAAATATGTACACATTCCTCCTGTAGCTTCCAAAAGTTAACTGTCTCCTCCTCCCTTAGTGCTAGACTAAACTGACAGTGAAAAATGGCAATCTTCACAGTTGTTTCATGGATGAGGAGAACAAGAAAGCCAGGCACACATTCTAGATCTCTCAGGACCATCTTTTGGCAACACCTGTCTCTGACCACATCTGCACCTGTCTTCGGGGGTAAACCCAACACACATTTGTGTGTATGCATCATACTTCCCATACTTTCTACTGGCCAGAAAGGTTAGCAAAAACTCTACAAGGACTCATGACCATTTCCAGCAGTGAAGTAAGCAACATTCTTATTCACTGCGCAACAAGCAGTTGGAGGTCCAGAGACAGTAAGATAGAGACAAGCCTTTTTGATACTAGAGGGAGTGAGAAACGACTGCATGTAAACGCCATCCCCCAGGTGGATCCAGTGCCTCACGTCCATCGCCATGTTCGCCGGGTTTCACGTTCTTATCCTGCGTGACGGGAAAGAAACAGCGGGAAACCAACAGACAAGGCTATTTGGTAAACATGTAGAAACCAACAAAAAGTCTCAGACAATCCACAACTGGAATAAGAATCGTCAAGAAACGAAACTCGAAGAACTGCAGGCACGACTGACCTTGCGATGAAAACGGGTAGAAGAGTAGAGAGGGGAACGAAGGAGAAAATGCAGAATAGACCTAAACTCGGAGAGAGAACTGGAGCGGCGTGCGGGTACAGTCCTACAAACCAGTGCCTGTTGTAACACTGGTGAACCACTAGGGTGCAACACAACCCACAGGGTCAGTGGAAGGGACATCCCTATAAGGCAGAGTGTCATGGATGCCAAATTAGGCTGGAAGTTCCCAATGGATCTTCTGTCAGGGCCTGATCACGCAACCATAGGTCCAGTCAGGCAAACTACATACCACCTGTAACACTGGAGGAATTCTGAAACAGGATTCACTGTGTGGCAATACTCCCACTGTGCGATCAATCCTTAATCACCGATAGGTCATTCACAACTATTCAAGGTGAAGGGTTGGGATTAACTACCTCAGACGCTGACAAATAATATCTTCGAAAGGACTCGTTCAGTTGACAATATAATGACTTGCTCGTTACCATAGCTTGTTTCTTCATGTCCCACTACAAGATGAGAACATGAAAAGTAGTGACCGTTGACCACCAGGTTAAATGCAGGATAAAAATATCTGATACATTGCAATAAATCACGCAGCGGGCACCCCGTAAATACGGGTCTCAATTTTATATATGGACGTGTGTGATTCAGGGGTGACATACTCCGGCGCACCGACTGTCAGCCGTGATTTAGTCTTAGCAGATGTCCTGTAGTGTTACCCCTAACAGTCGCCAGTCTAAGCCTCCCCTGCCATATTTATAATTATTCTCCTATATATAGTGCTGCGCTGCCAAAGGAGAGGAGGGTAATACCTGATTACCGGACGTGCTGATGACATGCTGTTGTTACCAAGGCGAAGACATGTCCCAGCGGAAGTTGTCCTAGCAACCATTGGCATGGCAACTACAAAGATGGCCGAAGCAGCCTAATCATAGTCATTGCCCTTCCCAACAGAGTCAAGTCCGTAAAACAAGGGCGCATCGGGGTGGGAATGGATATCAAGGTCATAGGTATTTTTAGGGCAGATGAAACAGTAGCTGTGAATACACGTAGTCTGACTGGCTCTTGACCATTCACCAGTATAAAACATCTCTTAACTGGGCTACTGTCACTGGTGTAAAAGCACCTAAGGTTCTAACAGTATCAATCTTCAGTTTGAATATTGTAGTCATTCTGCACAAGTTTACATAGGTAAACTTGTCAGTGTAATAGGCAGAAGCAAGTGATAACACAGCAATGCACTTGGAAGGACATTTCTCCTATGTGAGTTTCCTTGCTGATGTTATCATCCGTAGGAGACTGGCGAATCCAAGTCGCGGTCACGAGCTACGGAAACCAATCGCTGCCTTCCCATATAACCGTCTTCAAGCTGGCTGCCAGGGGCAACCATCGTGGCGCGATAATTTATTTAATGGACTCTTGACAGGCCAGGCTTCACTTGTCAGTACGTCGTCGAGGTGTGATGTCGTAGATGCGAGTCCTGTGACCTGGACCAACCGATAACGTCATTTGTAAACATACCAGACGTCATCACTTGTAAAATCGCCATGCCAACCCCGGCTGGAGGTTAAGTGATCTATCACGTACACCTCGCCGATGTATGTCGCAATGCCGACCGACATTTTGTGCAAGTTTCCCGCGCAGAAAATATGGAGCGCGTGATTTAAAGCTGGATGGTGCGACAACAATCACTACAAACAACACACGCCACACAACATGTGGCGCGGCATATTGAAGCCATCTGACGGTTAGTAGGACCTCTTTTATCTATTAGCAATAAAATTAATACTAAAAACATCTTGACAAACTTATAATTACTTGCTACTATCAAACATTTTATAACCATAATCATCACCTAATACCTTGGTTACGAGGGATCAAGCCAGAAAAATGTTAGCTCTAATAAAGATTACAACGGTCGCACCATCTATAAATACGAAAAAGACACTATGGACCTCGAGATATACATTTTGACTGCATCCTTTGAGAACTGAATAGATGACAAGTGCAAACTGCATGGCATACTGATAGAAGCATTCCTATGATACCTGCTATAAAGAGCAAAGGCAAGACCCCTATATTTGGACTTCTGACGTCAAGTAGCACTGGGGCACCTCTCTCTGGACCACATAACATACAGGCTTTAGCACAGCAGAAATAGAAAGTCCTCGTAAAATGTTATATAGTAGTGTAAGTGTTAATTGCAACGGAGGTGGCCACTAGGTACTGTCACAACAGTCAAATGTGCAGTCACAACAGTCAATCAAGCACTAATATCCACAGCTCATTAGGTTGAAAATCAATGCCTGTACAAATTGTACCATCCTGACACTAAACAGTTCTTGCAAAGAGGCACTTCTGGTACTAAAACGGACACACTCTCCACATACTAACTGCTATGCAACACCAGTTCTCTGTGCTAGATGGCACTTTTGCACAGCAAAGACTGGAGGCAGCTGCAGTTCCTTTATGCATTACAAGATGGTGTAACTAAATGGTCATCAGTCAAATGGATATCAAGACAGTTGACTCCAACCTGTTTTCCAACACTGAAACTTTCAATCCAGCTTTCAACAGACAGTTCTCCTTCAGATTTACTTATAGCATGCATAGCAAAACACACAAAAAGTGTGTGTTGTATACTGGGTCAGTGAGTGATACTGTGTTTGTGACTTAAAATTAGACTCCAAACTCACCTCATCTTCATCCACCGACTGTGGTAGTCCCCTCAGCATGATGATCTTGCTGGGCTTCTCACTGGCCGACGTCGGGGGACCTCGGGAATCGCGATCTCGCTGGTCGTAATCTCTGTCAAAGTTTCTTTGGTCATACCGCTGGCGTTCCTAAAACAGAACAACCCCATATATATATATATATGTATATAACAGCCGTTTTATAATTGTTCATACAGGATACATACATTTGGATTAGTCATTTATACGATACTCCTCACAAAGTTCTTTTAGTTTCTTTTATACTTAATTTTAAACTTAGACTCCTCACGGTTTATTCATTATTCATTTGTTTTCTTTGACAATTCTAGCTCCCAGCGTCTAGCAAGTTGTTCTTCAAATGCAAATATTGTATTTCACATGATACACAATGATGCAGCTGGATAACGCTGATACACATTATATCTTATGATAAGTATACGTATTATGAAGAAATGCATTTTTTCATACCCTTTGTCAAGAAAACAGTGTGCAAAGACAAGCCTATGCATGATGTGTGCAATGTTGTTAGCTAACCTCATATCTATCACTTCTCTCCCTGTCCCTGTCTCGTTCTCTGTTGTAATCTCGCTCTCTCTCCCACTCCCTGTTCTCCCTGTTTGGTGGCGCTCTACGGTAGTCGTAGTCACCTCCCTGATCCCGGTATCGCTCCCGGTCCCACTCTGCTCCGCGATCGCGGTTTGTAAAGTCACCATAGCGGCCCTCTCTCCTGTCTCTTCTTCTTTCATCCCTACAAAACAAACGAATACTAATGACGCTTTGATTGCTACTACACATGGTCTCACACTTCAGTTTACATTGTATTCAAGTACAAATGGCACCACAGGTATAATATGAGCAAACATTTTCTTTCTAAAACTGCAAAGGTTTATCGTTCATACAGACTAGCACACTAAGCACAGACTTGTTTAGTGTTGTATTTACACTGGATTTCCAACAAATAACTGACAATTTGATTTGTTGTATCTGCACGCAACAACATTTGTTTTATGAAGTACTAGTAAACTCTTTACCTGTCAGTTCCGTAGTAGTAGTCGTCGTCTTTAGCCGCCTCGAAATTGTCCTCCTCCTCGAAGTGGTTACGACTGGACCCACCACGACTGTTGTTGTTATACCTGGCCATTTGTCCTACGGTCAACTTTACACAGCTTCTAATGCCCGTCTAAACTACAGCAATCTAATAAATCTGAAAATGAGCAAAACAAACAACATAAAAGTCTGCAACATATATAAATTTACATAAACCATAATGATCAGAGTATCAGAATTTTTTTTAATGTCCACAGATAAACAGAACTCTTATCAAAGTCGGATTGGTCTATATGCTTGTTTATGTTACCACATTCCTTTAGTTCAAGAGGCTGAAACTACAAAAATAGAGGAAGAAATTATTTGGTCAGACCGTCAGTAAATTATCACAAATTAGCTTGTCAAAGGAACGATACTTTCTCACGTTTCTCGGCATTTTGGTGACACAGATTAGAACAAAAGTTTCAAGCTAAAGACTGGTGCGAAAACGATCATATCTGTACACTTCCTCAAGGTAAATCTCGAATGAAACAACAACGCCCCCACAAGCCAAGCCAAGCCAAGCTTGCTGAGCAACCCAAAATATCTCGTCCGATTTCTCCACATCAAACGCCAAAACGCCTGTTCTTCAAGGATTCCCCAACAACTTTCTAGTTCCGCGAGGTCCTGAATCATCAAAAATTTCCTTACCTACCTTACTAGGCTCCGGCTGAGGTAATTTGTTGCAAAATTGGACGATTTTTGTTGCCACTTTCGCGGGAAAACACACTAGTCCCAAAATGGCGGCTCGAGAAATGATTTACCTCAGTCACCGATGCCCATTTCCCGAGAGCCTTTGTGAACTTCCCATCAGCCACCAGAATACAAGATGGCTGCGCCCATGTGATAGATCGGCCGGTGACAGATATTTGTGATTTTCCTATAACTTCAATCTGTACCCATAATTTCCTTCTAACTAATAGCTAAACTGGAGGATTGATATTTCTCTTTATTCTAGGCGAGGTTTCGGCTAAGGAAAGGGCGTGGACTTGCAACAGTCCTGTTCGATGTCTGTGCCGTCTGACCCCTTCGTGTGGGCGTTGTAAACTTGAACATTCACTAGGCGAAAATTATGGTGTTCACACAACAACAATACTCTTCTGTACGCATACCTGGCAGTTCTGTCGGTGCCCGTTGGCTGTACAGCAGTACACCAAGATTATTGAACAGGAACACCCTTTCAAGGCCAAGTTTTCTTATGACTTTACCGAATGCAAAGCATTGTTTACACAATCGTGAAAATCCATGTTTGCAAAGTTCAGCTGTTTTCAGGAACTTTGAAAGAGTGGGCGTTTCCAGCCATCACGAGTACAGGACAGATAGGAAACTTGCACTTCCTTCTATGGCAACCTTACGGGAACTTTTGAAAAGTGCCAAGAACAAACTTTTACTCACAACAAGTGTGTATGCAGCGGAGCCATTCGAAGAAATTACACCAGACAAAAAAGAAACCCCAGCAACAACAAATGCAACAGAGAAGCAGACTTCAGATGGTCCCACAAATGTTTCAAAAGAGGTTCACACAGAGAATAACGATGTTGTAGTACCAGCGTGGTTCCTAGGGACTAAACCTGTGCCTGAGACAGGCTGGGAGAGGCTGAAAGATATCTTTGAGATCAAAGAGGACAAGAAACTGTGAGTTAACTGCAAATTTACATTAAGATTAACCTACACAACAAATATTATAATAATGGAGCGCACTTTGACATGATACACCTAGTTCTGAATCTTTAATAATCAACTAGTTTAAGTTTACCAACAGTCTTAGTATAAACTTTATACACCATACAGGAGAGAAGGCGTCTGCCTGTTATGTCCTGGTCTTCACTCGTTCATGCTGCGTACTTGTGTAAACAGTCGGCATAATATCTGATGTGTGTACATTTGTATTTTAAAAACTGATACTGAAGTAAATGTGTGACTCAATAGTATAATGCTGTTGAGATACCGATACTGTCAGTGTTCCAGTTTTGTATGACTTGTTTGTATTGTTCAGGTACTATGAGAAGTACAGTAGAGAAGTAACAGACTGGATCAATGTGATGGCGGCGGGGTTCATCATGGGGTTTGTGTACGGTGGTGTCCCCGCCGCTCGCCATGCCAGACTACGGTACATCGAGCTGAGCCATTCGCAGGTTTACCAGGGACGCCGTGACGCAGTGGTGGGTCATATCAGTATCATACAACTGGTAACCTGCCTGATACTGTATTACATGATCTAATATTGAATGCTACTACTACTATGGCTGAAAAGGGCTTACCTACATGCATATACATGTAAAGAACTGGCATTCTTTGAATCATTACATTAACCAAGGCATTATAACCTTTATCTCCTAGATTCTTAGCTTTCTCCACAAACCCTATAGAACATACACATAAAGTTTACTAGTACATGTACATATACTACATGTGTATTAATTGAAAAGTACTAACTGTATTTTATAACTGAACAGAATGTGTTGAATGAGTGCACTCTTTTGAATCCACTGAATTTCCTTCAGCAGTACATTATATGGCAGACTAATTTTTATTAGAAACTTAAGCTATTTCTTGTATTGAATCTTGAGCTGATTTTAATTGTGTTGTTTACCAGGGAGACGCCCACAAGGCAGCCCACAGGGGACTTGTCAGATACGGTTACAGGTGGGGCTGGCGGGTCGCTGTGTTTGCTGGCATCTTCCAGTAAGTGGACCTGCTCCTGAGGCATCACCAAAAATACAACCAAGCGTAAACCTGAACCAAGAGACCACGTCTAGCGATATATTAGACGTTAAACAAGGACAACAACAACAATCATACTGTAGGGAGAATCATTCTAAACAAAAAAATCATTTTATTGAAAAGAAAGTCAGAATGGTATATTTATGAAACTCTCTATCCTGTAGATACAGTATGTAAATACATGTGACTTCCTTGTTTAAAGTTATCCTTTATGTCACAAGTACATGTTTGTATATGTCACAAATATACATTAGCGACTATCATTGGTATCATTGAATTGGTTAATCTCCAAGCAGATCTTTCGGTGGCTGCAAAGACAGTATCCGGCCAAGGTATCCGGCCATTGGCCAGACAGTTACCATTTGTCACCGAAGTGGCAAATGGTGCTGTAACTGTCTGGCCAATGGATACTGTCTTTGCAGCCACCGAAAGATCTGCTTGGAGATTAATCATTGGTATCAGCTACATGATGGGAAGTGTCAAACCTTAGATGTCAGCTGCCTAAATCATGTATTACATTCTCTTATTGGGTCTTTGTTGTTTTCAGTGGCGTGTCCACATGTCTAGCTATATACAGGGACAAGGATGATGCGCTCAACTACTCTGCTGCTGGAGGTATGTTATTGTTAATGTCGTATCTGGCTTTAGCAGAGTTGAAGGATGTACATGTACCTTCAAACAGTGTGACACTACTCAACTGTTAGACATAATATATATATTGTTCAGGACAATACAGTACACGTGATTGACTGTAAAGCTGTACAATTTGAAAGAGGAATGAACCAGTCTACTACTACTACTACACTATCTAAAGGTGCATACTGCCCACTCTTTAACCATATGTTACATCTTAATTGGAGTCAAAGAAACCATATCTAAACACCCTAACAAGTGGAATGAAAGAATGAATTGTCCTTTTTATGCCCAGCATTGCCTGAAAAACAGGTTTTTATGTACCTGAGTGTTATTGCTGGTGACATAAATAAACTGAAACTGAAAGAAAGTTGCATAATACTGTACTGGTGTACTGTAAGAAATTTACTTTCTCTCTCCTCAGCTCTGGCTGGTGGTCTGTATAAAATCAGTCTGGGCTTGAGAGGAATCATCGGAGGGTCATTCCTTGGTATTCTCTTGGGGTGAGTATGTTTATTGACACAGCAGGGTACAAAGTACATGTATAACAACAGTCATGGGCAAGCACAAATAATAAACAAGCACTGGCATAAATGATAACAGGTATATAGCAGCATTCATGTACCTTCACCGTCTTGGAGACAATGCTAGGTTATGTTTTGTTATATTTTATAAATGGATTGGGGTGATATTGTAACTAGTGTGAGGAAGACGAATTCTAGCAGGGCTTATCATATGTACAAGAATGGTCTGCCACTGTAGATTTCGTAAAATACAAAAATGCACGTGAATAAACTTCAGTCTATTACTTCCTCTGTTCCTTTTAATACTAGCTATAGACCACGAATTAATAGTCAAAAAAAGAATAACATCCTTCCTGCTGCCCAACCTGGTAACCAATACAAAATTGGTAGCCAAATGGCTACGTCAGTATGTTTAAAGTTAAGGCTGGAATTTATTTCAATAATGTTTGACTGTTCTATTGGACTGCAGGGTTCCAACAGGCCTGCTGACCCAGCTAGGGCAGACCTTAAAGGGAGAGACGTACGTGGAGAGAAGACGGACACTCAGGAAGGAAGTCCTGGAGCTCAAGAAGGAGGAATGGTAACTGTTGTGAAGTACAGGCATAGTATACTGTGGTTTCTGCATCACGTCTATGCACCCCTCCCACGCGATGCAGTCATACTCATCACACACACAATAAAACACTGACACAAGTGTTAGACTCTCTTTCTTGGCCTTTTTAGCTCTGAGCTCAGCCTTAAACATACCCTGGTAGCCAGACTCGTTGTCCGGGCCGCAAGAGCCCTTTGCCCGCTGGTCTAAATTACCGCTACGGGGGAGTCTAGCCCGGGGGGAGTTTGGGGGCGAAGGGGTTAGCGGCCCGTAAACTTGGCTGGCACCCAGGGTACCTTAAACATGCACTTCTGAGTCACCTGCTAGTTCGTTCCTAACATATTCTTGAACGAGAAGCCAGCCGGCTTCAGACTTGTCAGCCATTAGGATACATTTCTGGCGGAAAGAAATCAACTCCTCACCTTCATTCAGTGACTCCAAAGCTCTGTTGTTCTTCCCTTCTTGCACCTCAGGCTTGGCCTGTTCCAGCTTCTCCTTCACTTGCTGCGTGAAGTCGTACTGGTCTTGATAAGCTTTCTTCTTTATCTTGGGAGCTTCTCCAAGCAGATGTTGGGATGGAAAAGCATGTATACAGTCTTTGCATGATTTATCTTCAGCTGATGAATAGTGGCAGTGGACTAAGTTTTGGTTTGTACGTTTTTTTTTCTTCTAGGAAAGCTCGCCTTCAACTGATGGATGACTTCATCTCTGAAACTTCCTCGAAACAGACATCGGGAATAGAACCCAGCACCTCTGGTGGGGCCAAACAGGTCGCAGGAACAGAACCCTCCATGTCTGGTCAAGCAAAAGTTGCCTCAGACCAGCCATTGGGACCAGAACCCAGCACCACTAGTCAGGCCACACAGCCTACTAACTCAGAAGAACAGAAAAAGACATGACAGAAAGTTGATTCTTAGATATTTCAGATCTTTAATTATAACATTAAGGAACTTAATTCTTGTTGGGGACAGTCATGTTCCACAAGAGAATGACTTGCCTCTATTCTTCATTTCCTGGTTTTAATTTGGAATTAAATCGG
Source organism: Branchiostoma floridae x Branchiostoma japonicum (assembly GCA_013266295.2). Lineage (NCBI taxonomy): Eukaryota > Metazoa > Chordata > Leptocardii > Amphioxiformes > Branchiostomatidae > Branchiostoma > Branchiostoma floridae x Branchiostoma japonicum. The sequence continues at coordinate 21,076,136 of CM023825.1, forward strand.
GTTCTAGTACAATTTTGTAAAAATTGAAACTCGTGGAAGCATGATAGAACTTTACCAAATTAAAAAATGCCTAATGTCCCGTTGTATTTTTTAATATATAAGTACATGTATTAAAAGTTGATTACCACAAAATATTGTTCTCAATGGGTATACTGTGAAGTAACATTGATATGGGTTAAAACTACCAGTAGATGTAATTGATGGAATAAACACAAACACACCAGTTTCCTATTTTTTTGTATATTAGAAAATTGTCCTTCACAAAATTTTCAAGAAAATTGTTCAGGCTTATGCTAAATTAGAAAGATTGTTACATGTAGTAATACACAACTTCCACTTTAACTAACACATTCATGTAGAAAAGGTCCCCCTTACTTTTGTAGAAATTTGCAATGATTCTGATTTCAATGTTTCCCACTGCATAGTGACTCATTTTCCGATGAAAAAAAAATCAAATTTCCCATCACATTTTCTATCACATTTAAAAAGAATCATACAGACAACATGAGCTTTTAGAGCTGTAGTTTGAGGAAATGTCAAAATCCTTTGGCAGTCTGACTCTAAACTTTGATATTACTGGCAAAAATCTTTCATAAGGCCTTATGCCATAAATCTATTTCCTCAAATCATATCCTGGTTAACAATTTCTCCTCCACAAAACCTGGATAAAATTATGCTTTTATGAGCACCAACATAGGCACGCAATCACAAACACGTAACCAGAAACACGTCCCTTTCTACGTAAATTTTAGGGTAAACTATATTTGTCCTCATTATCATATTTTCATCCGAACTACAAACTACATTTAAGGTTTTCCTTGTTGGGGGAGCAATATAGCCCGGCCAGCAGGAGTTGAGTATGTGTAAGAATTGTGACATTCCACCACCACTAACATACAAAATGTAGGAATACACCATATTATACATGTATTATATTTTGATACAATCACTCATGATACCATAATACAACAAAAATTACTACAGACGTCTAGGTAAATCACCTCAAAATTGCAATATATCCCTTCTTCGTTTCATGTCAAAGCCTTTTTTCATAATTTTTTTTACACACTTGACATTAAGTATTACATAAATGCACATATACATACAAGAAAAAGGGCTATTTTGTGGTAAAGAAACATCACATAACAATACATTATCTAACTCTTGCAGTTCCTTTTTTTGACTGATTTCTTTCAAAACGTTGATTACTACACTATCTTAAACATGTCACTACAAACACAGACTTACATTTTCACAACTTGTACCCCTACTAACAAATAGAAAATGACACCATTAGAAAAGCCACATTTTCTTTTTCCTTTACACACTGGAGTTGCAATCTGATTTAGAATGGTAGAGATTGTGCATTATTGCATTTATTTCTGTAGCTTGGATTTGGGTTGTCATTTTTGCAGTAGTGGTAACTATGGACTAGATCAGCCCTTTTCACATTATATGTGTCAAGTCAGCATTGTGCAATATTGAAAAAAAAAGCACAATATAGTAAGACAACCCATCCATATGTTGTAGTTCATTTGCATACCTAGCCTGTGTTTACAAGCTCTCGGCCGGAGGTTAATGACCCCCACCCCAAGCTTGTTTTTTGGGGGGCGGCAACTTCGGGGCGGCCGGCTGCCATGAGCGCGATTAGTCAGGCTATTTGCATACCTATCTAGTCACATGATTATCATAACCAATGGTCAAAAGTTGTGCAAGTCATTGGTGTGTTTTCATTGTACTGTAATTCACCCATTATCTAAATCTTCATTTCACCTAGCTCCTCATGTATAGTTACCTTGTTTTATAAGGGATGAGTTTGGATCTTATTTTCCTATCTTTTTCTTGGCAGTACAAAATTGCAGGTTGCAGCAGGGTTGCATTGCAAATGGCTTTTAAGTTTTAAAAATCTTAATGCACCTATTTGTAATGTATGTAAAATTCATAGTAGTTCAGATGGGATGCAATGTGATTGGCCAAGCTGTAGACATATTACTCTGTCATTGGCTGATTGCTGACTAATCAGGGAGCTTAAATGTATGCTACTCTTTGCTTAAACAGGAAAAACAAAGGTGCAGCTTGCTAATTACATGTCAAAAAAGGTTGTCTGATCACTGTGATCATAAAAGCTTGACACAGGCATCCACTTCAACTTAGGAAATACATTGTGTACTGTTGGACAATTACAGGTTATTGTTATAGGCACATATCAGCACTTTGCCGAAATCAAAATCTTTGTAAAATCTAAAATCATGTTCTAATATGGCTGCATAGCAGGCCATATAGCTGTATCTACACAAAAGAAGTGAGACTTCTAGCCGTTTAGTTTTTCCCCAAAGTGAAAGTTTAACTAGAAGGCGTGTTGGCGCCCCTGATCATCCGCCGTGGTCCTCTCTTTCCCGCGGGCCCCTGCGGCCTGGCAAACTTTTCTCGGTACGCGTTCTTCTTTGGGTGGAGTTCGTCCATCAGGAATTCTTCCGTCAACTCAGCACCATCATCGATTTCAACCTACATACAAACAAAATCACAATGGTGAAGTAAGTGATGACATACATTTGTAAGGATGCTGACAAGTATCAAAAGCCTCAGCCTCAAGTTCACATCACAACATTTTAGAGGAAGATCATGATTTCAACTTGAAGCCTTCTTTGACATACTGTATATTTTAGTACTGTATACTTTATCTTGGCATTCTGTAAAAGATCAACTACTTTCAGTAGGGTTGTTGTACATCTTTTCTTGTACAAGTAGGGAAACTCAAATAGTTCCAGAGGGTTATGATAACCGTCTCAATCATTGCTGAACTAGAGACTGAAACACGCCAACAGCTAACACCATGCTGATGATGCACTTTGTAACAAAATTTGATGCATGGATGCACCCTTGGCTGTTAGAGAGTTAAATGAAGAAAAGATCCGATGTTGTTTCTGACCTTTTTGGAGACAGTGATGCCGAGGTTGTGTTCTGTCTGGTCCAACAGTGGGGCCTTACAGCTGCTGTACAACATACGCTCCTTGATGCTGCACTTGTACCCCGGCATGGAGTAGATGAAAACTATGCAAAAAAACGACGAAATTTCATTCTTTTCAGTCCAAATTCAATGGGCAACATAACAAATCAGGAATACTTAATCATCAAACAACAACACATTACCACAGCTACTTTCCAAACAAAAATAATCAGGAAATGATTTCTGTCTTTATTCAATAAATTAAATAGCTCGTCAGCAGTGCTACTGACTTCCTTTCATCCTGACAGTAAAATAACACATCTTCATGAAGAAATACAGTATACTAGTACTAGATAAAATTCAATGAGGAAGACAATGCTCTTACTTAGAAACAAACTGTATTAGCTAGGTTATACAGCATGATGTTTCAGGGCAGAGTTACTGCTGACTTGTACTATAAATTATAAGAGATTTGCTGTGGTTTTATGTTTGCAGTTTTTACAGTGACCTCTCCACGCATTTCTTATCTTCCACGTGCCCTCTCCCCCTGGCCACAACGTGAACTTAATGAATTTACAGCAATTACCGATAGATTCTTGGTAGTCTCCTTCGTGTGTGTGTTTGAAGACAAAGAAGTGGTATCTGGGGTGGTCCTCAGGTACCCTCTGTGGGAGGGACTGCACTGTGGTGTCCTCAGCACCCGATAACTCAATGGTTTCCCTGTCCATGTCTAGTTCCTGGGGAGCAAGGTACAACAGGTAATGGTGTTACATGTATATACATAAAACTTCAGTGTACATAATGGAAAATCTCAAGCAATGTTTTATTGGTACCACCAAAACTTGGAGAAAACTGGACAACGATTACATATCTTATGGAGAAGAGGGATTGCATATGATACTGACCAAACCTTTTGCATTACATATAGAGCCTAGGTATAGCCTAGGCTCTATATGTATAAATCTTAGGACTTCTGCATTCAAACAATTCAAGAAAAAAATGTGCACATACAACAAAGACAGGGACACTTGTTTTACATGTAGATTTATTTATTTTTTTTCAAATCAATTATCAAATGAATGTGTACTCCTTTTTACTTAGATATTTTCTTTTACTTACAAATGTATTATAACTTTCTAATAAATTTTGTCCATCATATTGTTATCTGCACAGTACTAGATTCTTTTAGGCCCATCACTAATTTTGCCCCAAAGAACGCCAAACCTACCAATCTGACATAGTTGATCTGTCCTTCCTTCAGTTGTTGCAGTTTTGCCACAGCTGCCTGTGCTATGGGGAAGGCCACACCCTGTACTGTCTGTTGCCGGGTCTCCACATGGATGTGGGTGCTCACACCCTGTCATCAACACAAAACATGCAAAATCATACTTTTTTTTAGAAATTATAAGTGTAAAATTGTTAGAGTGTATTCTAGAGGAAAACAAAACATCTTTTTCTGCCAGAAACCGCAAATCACAACGCCAGTAACCCTGAAGGAACCAAAATCTACAATCTAGGACTGCTATATTATGAACATCAAACATGTACGACAATATACATGTATAACATTGGTGAAATGTGTAAGACTAAGAGAAGAAGAGAAGAAGAACATGAGGAAAAGATCATGACTAAGAATGTCTCCCAATTTAGTTCATGAGTGCTTGAGTGGAACGGTGATAGACTCACCCTAGTACGCTGTGGACGTGGTGCCACGGGAGGTGGCATCCCGCGATTGTAGTACGAAAACCGTGAGTCCTGAATGCAACTCATTTGAAGCTACGCACAAACACACACAGAGAGAAACAAATACAGAAAAGACAGAGAAGATACAACTTGTGACATTGAACCAAGAAAAAGTTGTAGATGGTTGGACAGAATGAGTGACAGAGTAACACATGATGAGTGACATGACAGAACAGCAATTATACTAACAGTGCAAAAGCCTCACCGGAAATTTCTACCAAGCCGTGCAGCAAGAAACATGAATGCATAGATAAAGTGTGAGTTAGAGTTAGAAGTTTAGCAAATAATCTACATTACAGAGACCAGCATTTTTCTTTATACATAACACTACGATAATATACTGACTGACACAAAAATTAGCTACAAGTGAGCTTATTATCTAATACTACGAGAAGCTTTTAAAAACTCTAAAATGGTATACAGGAAAAAACTGATTGTACATGAAAAAAATTGGGCTCACCATGCGTTTCTAATGATGAAGCCATGTAGCAAGGAAAGGTTAGAAGGTTGCAATAGTAAGTGAATGGCACACCTTGTTATTGAAGAGAATGCTGCTATTATGGTTGTTTGTACATGTGGTTGCCTTAATCAGTAAGAAGGAAATAGCTTTAGAAGTTTCATGCCCACTGCAAGTAGAGGTATACTGTTGTTTGTGATCATGAGTTCAGAGGTAAGATGTTGAAGATACAAAGAAAAATCTAGACTAAGTGCATGTTTGAACAGTATAGATGCAACAATAATGTCTACATTTTATAGAAAACCCTGTTCCAAAATTGTGGTACATTGTGTATCTTATTATTAAATTCCTATGTGAATTTGCATTAAGTACTTTTGGAGACTGAAAGATGTCATAATACACAGCTAACTTTCCCTCACTAGCAGCTCTAAAATTGTAGCTAAGACCCAACCAATCATGGTGGTTGACACAGACTCAACCAATCATGGTGGTTGACACAGACCCAACCAATCATAGTGATTGACACAGAATCAACCAATCATGGCAGTTGACACATACCTCTTGTTGTTTGATGTACTTGAGCTCTTCCTCTGCTTCGGTCAGCGGTGCAGGTGCATTCTGGGCCTGCAAGTGTTTGTGGTAGCCTGCAAGAGAGATGTCCTCCTGTACAAACATAAACAAAAATATTTTCAAGTAAATACACAAAGTAAATGATCATCACACCCCCAACATATGTTCTGTTTTCCACTTACAGTAACTTACTTCCACTGTTTCAATCATTAAATCAAAGATACTGCAAACTTTTGCTTTTCACCGTGCTGCAAATGTAACTGAATGTACAGTAGTACTTACAGGTGCTGTTCCAAACACTTCCTCCTTGATCTGGCCTTGTCCAAACTCCTTCTTCATGGTAGCCCTTGTAGCAGCGTATGTCATCTTTTCCCTTATCTATGATATAAGAAAACAAAAAGATAAAAGGTTAAGGTCCCATAGCCTTCTTGAGGCTGAAAGTTTCTGGTGCAATTTTCTAAGAAAGAAAACAAGCAAACAATTTTCACTGTTGTCAAGGGCACAGAGTTTAACCATACTTACATACATGTACTGTACTCATGAATCAAAAGCTAGTGACTAGCAACATATGACGACCCTTTGCCAAAATCAATAAATATAGATATTGTAAGCTCCAAGGGACAGTTTGACATCTTGCCAGAGACCATTTCCTGTCAGTAATCAACTTTATCTTCAAAACAATTTGATCCCGTAACTAGTTTTGGTACCCAAGGTGATGAAGTCATGGCTTTATTTTGGCAATGTTCCATGTTCTCAAGTACTAGTAACGGTTTTAGCGGTCAGGATGTTAACCTCCCTCTTAACTTAACCAAGGTACCGCAAAAAGTGAACATGGGTTAATGTAGATTCGGAAAAATGTGTGCAATCCTAGTGAGGTACAAAAGAACTGCAGACTAAGTAACAGCATGAATGCTGCCAGCTAAAGCATATGATGAATAATTTGGCTGTATTATATACAAACATACATCCATAAATACATACAAACATACATATGTAACATATTAACTACCCGGCATAAGGCCAAACATGGTCACATTTTGTAATTAAAATTTTTTTTACCAGAATACTTACATGTGCATGGTCAGGAGAGTATGCAAGGAAGAGCCACTCAAAACCACCATGGCTCTCCCTACTGTCCAGCCTGTAGAATATGTAACATGGCTGCTTCTCTTCCAGCATGGGCAACACAAGATTGTCCCAATGTGTGCAGGTTAAGGACTTAATAATGTACAAAAATGTACAAAAATGGGGTGTTTTTAACATGATAGAAGGTACATGTACAAGAAATCTTCTAACTATGATATGTGATACTAGTACAAAATGTACTACATGTAGTAGTACTTTTATACAGGAAAGTCACTGTAACTGTAAGTACATTTATATACAAAATACTGGAAAGGTCTTTTTCATTTGTCATGACTGCAAGTATAACATACTTGACATGATTGTATGAATGTATTTACTGTCCTTCTGAACTTAAAGATAAAAGTTTCAAATAAATTTCAAATAAACACAACATTAATCCAAAAGGATATCATCTTCAAATGTTCCATCAGCCAAGCCTGAGTCTGACAGAACAAGAGTCTCTGAAAGAAAGAAAAGTAATTATCTGTTGTTAAAAAACAACTTATTGTAGCATCAACAGAACTAATATGACAAAGAGCACAATCAAAACCATTGTGTATATACACAAATGTCACTGTATCTACAGATATAGAGAGAAAGTTGTTCTTTTTTTACATTGTACCAGGCTCACAAAGGATTACCTGTCTCTAGGCAAAGTTTTCAAAACATAGGCATTTGACTTGTATAATTCATCATCTTCTTTGCATGAGAAAAGGCAAGAGGTATATCTTGTTTACAATCAGGACATGAGAAACATCAAAGCATGCAATGTTTGATAGATGACTTGAGTCATCGATCATGTCCATGTGCCCTTGGACTTGTGAGGTCAGAGTTTATATTCGACTCAATCATGGACATACCACACAAGTACTATATAAAATTTCATACATCTACTTAGTGATCTAAGTTACTGTATGATACAGTATTTGCTTGCGTTTGAATAATAAATGAATTCTTTCATGTACATTGAACAATTTGCATGACATTGACACACTCTTTCACAATCACATTATCTTAAACCTGATATGAAAGATATGCAAATCTGCATATAATGTAATACGACTGTGCTTATATCACATACACAGTACATACATACATGTAATATCACATCTAAGGGATTATTTTCGTAGGGTCCCCTATGTTTATGAATGCCAGTTTTCCCTGAAGAATTGACTGACATGATAAAGCCTTTATCAGACTGGAAAGAACAGCCTCATACATCAGATGGACATCTAAATTGACCGTATCACGGTATCAGTTATGCCTCATCAAAAATCAATAACTCAAAGGCTGACCTGTTGTCCCAAGGGACTATCGCTGTTCATCTCCAATATGCCACAGTAGAAAACAGATAGGACAAGTTCCCATTTTCAGAACTGGCATTCATCTGTTTTATATAGGCACTGAAAATTCGAAATTCTTCTTTTGTTACCTGCAATATTGCATCTTGTCCAAAATCATATTACCTGTGATTTGAAAAATATTCCTACACGCTACAAATACCCAAGTTGCTGTCCCTGCCCAACTAGCTAGCCATCTTCTCCAAATGTGTCTGACTTGAAGCTAACAGTTGCCATGTTGCTGTTCCACGGTCGCACATGAATTTGTTGTTTTCAGTACATTTCATTCTGTTTCATGTGAGTTTCCATAGTGATTATGACAACGGCCTCCTATCTTTTTTTTAAAATTATGGTTCCTACGACTAAATGTTACAACTATGAGTAAGAGGTCCTTGTCTACAAATTCTGTAGAAAAGGGAGTGTTAAGTGTTAACATGGTCCTGGACAGAGAGAGAGAGAGTTTCTGCCACAAGGACTGAGAACTCCACCTACCATTCTCTATGGACACCTTGATAGCCCTGTATCTTCCTTCATTTGCACCACCTTTCTTAGAGGCTGCAAAGAAATCTCGCAGCTCATCGGTTGCTGAAAGAAGAAAAGTAACAGTTTAGAATATTATAGAAAAGAAGAACTTTGTACTACAGTGTAATTGATTTCCATTGCACCTGGATGTTTCTATCAAGCTCTCACTCTGAGGTCTCAACACCAAATCATCATTACTTATACATGTATGATCTCACGTAAACAGTTAAGGCTAATGCTTTAGATATAATATTCAGCAAGCTAGATGGTTTTGGGTGTTAAATTTATAAGTCACTTGTCTTTTACAACTCAGTTCAGTTCAGTTCATCCTCTTACAGCAAGGTGCCATTCACAATGTCACTCCACGCGTTTCTGTCATGCATGGTGGCCAGAAGTTCCCCGTCCCGCAGACCAACCTCCTCTTCAATCACTTTCTTTAGCGTTAGGTTCGGTCGTCCCCTCCTTCTTTTTACATCCAGTTGCCAGAGAAGCACTTTGGCAGCATCTCCTCATGGCGTACCACATGACCAGCAAGGGCCAGTCGTCTGTTCTGAATGGTCTTGGTGATCAGAGGTAGACCGTTGTAGAGTTTTTTGTTACTCATGCGGCTCTGCCATGGAACGTTCAGGGCAAACCGAAGCAGGCGCGTGTAATTACCATTCAGTTTCTTGGACAAAGCTTTAGTTAATGTCCATGAGTCGGAACTATACAACAAAATAGCCTCTACACGTACATGATTTAAATACTTCTAACTTTGTGGTATTCTGGATGGGGGCCTTCCACACCTTTGTTAGGGCGTGGCATGCTCCCCAGGCCTGGCCAATTCGAACATTAACATCATACACTGAGTTACTGTAGCTACCTAAGTACTTAAAGTCACTAACCAGTTCAATTACAGTCCTATCGCTGGCTAATAATGCCTGTGGATGGTCACTTGGATTTAAATGCATCATTTTGGTTTTCAAAGAATTAAGGTATAAACCAATTTCCTGGGTTGCTGATTCCACCTGCTGCAGGAGACCCTGCGCAGCACGAATAGTGTCCTCAAGAAGACAGATATCGTCTGCAAAGTCCAGGTCTGGAATCACAACAGCTGGGTGCCGGGAACTCTAGATCTGTCTTCTCCACAGAGTGAGACCATCCCTTTTACAACTACACCTAGAATTTATTGGTGATACAAGTAACATAATACATTGAATTGAATTGAATTTTTAACCAATTCTAGGTGTGAATAAATAATACACTAGTTCACTACTATTAGTTAATGCCTTTCTAGATGCTTGACACAAAAGCTATATTTCATTCATTCTTTCCCTTGTTGGACTCCCAGTGAAGAAATCCCAGTGAAGTGAGGCTTTCAATTACTACCGGTATCATTTTGTCAATTCTTTCAAAGTCTATTTCTCCTTCTTGCTAAGAATATGCCATATCCAAGTTATACTTCCATTCATCTGTGTATGAAATGTAATCGTTAGACAATCAAAAGTCCATACAGTCCTTAATACAACATATACACAAGATAACGAGCATATCTGACTTGGTATTCCCCCCATATAACGCTCACTAGACTGGATACTATATTTAGGCACGCCATCTTCCCAATATATTCCCGGTTGCGCAAGAAGGCCATGAAAGGGCTTAGGGTTGCCATAGAGTCATACATATGTCTGGACCGATTAAGTCACATTGGAGAAACGTGATACGCCACGCTACGCAGGGTCAGGAAATGGACTCCCTAACACAAACAACTCCTCTTTCTTAGTCTATGACTAAGTAATTGAGTGTTTTTGCAATTTAGAATCTATCTACTAGTACTAGTCATTCGGTTGTCATGTTATGCTTTGGCACTGAAAAGCTCAGATGACTCATGCTTATGGATATTTGTCCTTCAAACAGCTATATCTGCTTAAGTTACATCATATTTTGAATGGCCTTTTAACTTACTTCATGTACAGCATCGAAAATAATATTTGTGATTAACATAATTATTCAGAAGATGAAAAGTTCACGAATGAATATTCCTATGTAAACTAACAGTAACGTTATTTTTCTTTCTGTTGATGCAATTTCACGCAGAATTCATCGACATACTGGATATACTACACGGATTAGACAAGAGGTCCACCTACATATACCCACCTTACGGTCCGCCCCTCCCACAAAAACGCCGACAAAATTTCCCGGAGGTACTATGTGGAAAATTCAACGAGAAAACTCACCCAATATTCCTGTCTGGTGCGACATTTTCCGGCTGCTTTCTCCCTCTGTTATCTGCGCGTGTTCAACTACGTCAAGAAACTGGCTTGTTGGGAACTAGATCCGCTGCCAGAGGCCGGTCTTTTAGGATATATTTAGCCCGGCGAGAGTGATTTTGTACACGAACGTCTGTGTGACACTTCCTCTTGGTCATGTGAGAAAAATGGGTTTGGGTGGGGGTTAAAGGTTACTATATTTTGTCAAACGTCTGTTGATTGGCTAGAGTTTATCCAGATGTTTTCCTTCGACCAATCAGACGGGAAATGACAAAAGTACGTTTGGCGGGAATTCAAAATGGCGACCACCATGCGTACAAAGAACGTCAGACTGGGGTTTCGTTTGGTTTTCTGTGAGATACAAGAAATACTCCTGATATATTTCGTTGATATTTGAAGGTGTTTATCAAGACGACAGTTATGAATCATTGTATGAAGCAGTTTTAGGGTTAAGTTTTTCATAATGGCGTCCCAAACTGTTTGGAAACCGGCGCACAAGTTGAGGGAGGGCTGGCGGACCGAAGACGTTTTGAACACAGAGGGAGCGGACTTCGCCTCGCTGCTTCTGTCCGAGCCTGTACAACGTGGACTTACTCTGGCTGGCTTCGAAAGGCCGTCTCCTATTCAACTGAAGGCCATTCCGCTAGGAAGATGTGGTTTAGGTATTGTGTATTGTGAAAAAAAGATATTTTAATAAAATTTTTATGACCCATACACAAGTAAATTATTATGTATAGAAAAGCAACAAGAGACTAGCACATGAGGAAACGATGAAGCACAAGGAAAAGAAGTTGTAAAGCACATGTGACCATCACCCGACGATAGAGAGCGGATGAATAGAGACAACAACAACAACATGTATAAAAGATATGCATGAAATTATGTGCTACTATTACAACAAGAACAACAGAACCATATCATAGAGATATGAACTGCAACGTTAAATTAAGTAAGGGTTTAGATTTTCTCTGTGCTGTAGTATTACTACAATCAAGGACATTCATGACAGTATAGTCTACTATAGATGACATAAGTACCTAGTAAGGCTAGTTCAACAACTTAATTTTAACATATACTTTGATTTGTATTGCACTCTATACAAGTTCATTATGATGATTTGCATACATTTTTTTTAATTTCTGTTTTCTGTAGATTTGATTGTTCAGGCCAAGTCTGGGACAGGGAAGACCTGTGTGTTTGCAGTCATTGCCCTGGAAAGTCTGGTGTTAGAGACACACAGTACTCAGGTAAGATAACATTGTTTCATGTTGATGTGTTGATATCCTGCAAATGACAGGTCAACTTTATTAAGACTGCCATACACCATTTTTTATAGATAATTAATCAAAGACTGATTATGATATAAATTTATAATCTCTAAAAAGAGAAATTTCTTATCCTTGGCTTTGTATGTCCCTGCATGTTATGTCCTAGGTACATTTTGTAAGTAGTGAATATAGAACACCACTTGGAAGATAAACAAAATGAGAGAGAGAGAAGAGATACTGGTACTAGTATACAAAACTAACCAAGGCAGCTCATCTGCTTGAAGATTAGTACCTGTACATGCATATATTTCATACCAGAAAAGTTGTCAATTTTTTGTGAGATATTTTTTATGTAGAGCCAATGTTATTCCTTAGACAATTGACAGTAAATTTATAGCAATTTTTTCCTTTCTCAAAGAGCAGCTACTGTAAATTAAGGAATGTTCACGGTGGTTTATGTTCACGGTTTTCACAGTGACTGCTCACCTTGAACTCATCGTACATCCTTTCCCCTCCTACTGCAAAATGTAGCCCCCGCAAACTTAAATCAATTTACAGTAATATTGTTTTATATGACTTGTTGTTTGTTCCAGGTTCTGGTTCTTGCCCCCACCAGAGAGATAGCTGTACAGATCCATGATGTGGTGGTGTCTATAGGACAGGCCATGGCAGGGCTGAAGTGCCATGTGTTCATCGGGGGACTGCCTGTCCACGAGGACAAACAGAAACTCAGGAAATGCCACATTGCCATTGGTTCACCAGGTACATTTGTAAGGCTTAGAATTGAATATAGAGGTCACAAAACTGTAAATTGTGAAACTTTTGTGGTGGTTTTACTTTTATTTTCGTGATTTTGCAGTGACCTCTCCACAGCAAATTCTTGATTCAACTACTGTGCTACAGAATTGTTTCAACTGCAAATTTAAAACACTGTGAAAACCTCCCATTTTCCCTCCCACTGTGAAATAAAACCACTGCAAAAGTTTCACAATTTACAGTAGTGAATACCGTGTAGTCATAAATGTTCTTTGAATTTCTCATGGTAACTCCACAGCTTACATTAGGTTTAATTTTCTTCCTGTTTTTTATTTATTTTCACATGTCGTTTGGTTTGAAGTAAACTAACTACATGTATGTGAATATGATTCTTGACAACTAAACTGTTATAGGAACAAGGGTATTGTAATGATGTAAGGAAACAAAATTGGTCTGCTGATGACTTTCCTACTCACACTGTACAGTAACAGAAACCTTACTTTAGCGTCCTGTTTGTTTTTATTTTTTCCGTAGGGCGCATCAAGCAGCTGATAGAGCTGGGTGTGTTGAAGACCAGCAGTATCAGGCTCTTTGTTTTAGATGAAGCAGACAAACTTCTGGAGACAGGCAGCTTCCAGGAACAGATCAAGTATGGAACATCATTGTAGTTTTAATCAATCTGTTTAAGAGATACAAATTATTCACCACAATTATTCAGTACAAAGAAAAATGTAGCATGCTTCCAATAAAATACTAGTAGTGTTTCTATCTCTGCTACCAAAGACTGTGTATCCACAAATTTCAGTACACTCTCATATTGTAAAGTATTTATTCTTCATGTGCATGTCTCATTTCTACTTTCATTAGAAGGAAATCACATTTCGTTGTTAATGGATTGCACATGTATGTGATTGTAGTTTCGTACTTTTTATCAATGAGCCAGCACAACATAGAACACACGAACAAAAGAGATTTGCACAAATTTGACAGCAACTGGCTACCTTTTATCAAATACCTGTCACGCCTATCAACCATATATCTTAAATGTCTGATATAAAAATCATAATTTTTTTATTGACAGCTGGATTTACTCGTCACTACCTGACAACAAACAGATGGTTGCCTTGTCAGCGACCTACCCAGAATCCCTTGCACACCACCTCCAGGTGTACATGAGGGACCCCACTTTTGTCAGGCTGGACATCCAAGACCTGTCCTTAAAAGGTAATCAACTTTTTCTTAACCAATCAGCAAAACTTTTACTTAAACAGTCAGCAATAGTCCCAACACTATGCAGCCCCGATGTAAAATAACTCAGCTGTATTATTATGACACAAGTTTAAACTGTAATTTCCAACACAAGAAATTAGACTTACCCAAATTTTTGACTGTACAACTCCAGTCTTTGTCAAGGAATGAGAAATCCACCGCTTCTGTGACGTCAGGTTATGTAGATGACACACGTGACTCTGTGAGCAGTGGATCGTAAGTTGCAGAAAGTCTGTGGCACCCCCCGTCTCTGTTGAGTGATGGTTGTAAAGCCCTGATGTAGCCCAAACTACATACAAAAATGTCTTGTGTTCTTTTACATTAAAGTGGTTGTATACAGTAATATGTGAGTTTGTTTCTCTGTACTTTCTATTTTCTAGGGATCAAACAGTTTTACAGTGTAATGCCTCAGTTTTCTTCAATGTCCAAGGCCTTCCAAGCTAAAACAGACCAGCTGATCAGGCTCCTGTCCAGAGTGCCTTTCCACCAATGTCTCATCTTCTCCAACGACCAGGGAAGGTATGGGGGATTCTCAACATGTTCTCAGTGCTACTGACTCTCACATTTTATGTATTAGATATAGTGACCACTTAAGGGACTCAAACAGAATGGTCACAGCTGACCACTATAGACAGGGTTCTTGATAAAATTAATCTGAGGTCCACCAAAAAGTGGTCATATTGGCCATGTAGTCTTTATGCAGCGGTAGTCACTGGTGTAGGTGTGATATGTATTGTATGATATTTTGCAATTGATGTTGCTTCTGCATTTTGTTATAACAGAGCACAGAGTCTTTGTAAGGACCTGAACTCCAAGGGATGGCCAACAGCATACATTTCAGGTAAGGTATTGAAATCTGTACTTTGATTTTACAGAGTTATTTTCCTTCACAATGATACCCAGTATGCTAGATTGACTTAATCTTTGTGTTACTGTAGGAAGTCAAGAGCAGACCCAGAGACTGAATGCAATGTCCCAACTCAGGAACTTACAGTGTAGAGTCCTGGTGTCAACAGATTTGGTGTGTGCCAGTATTACAATTTTTTATTTATTTGCTTTTTGATATTATAAATGACTTTTATCGTACTGGCATGTGGTATGTGCATATGCCTTTCATTCATAAATTTTGGTATCTTCTAAGCCATCTTTTTTTGTTATGACAGTAGAAAGCTAATAAGATTTGTTTTCTTTATTAATACTAGTGGGATCCCCCATTGCCATGGTCAATTTTTTAATTCCCACCTTGTTGTGGCTGACTCTCATTAGACTGCCCGAGGTATTGATGCAGAAAAGGTGAACTTGGTGGTGAACTTGGACGTACCCCAGGACTGGGAGACATACATGCACAGGATAGGCCGGGCTGGCCGCTTTGGTAAGGGATCAACCACTATTGACTGTGGAAGGGGGATCCTGTTATTTGAAAAAGAAATAGATGTACATGCACAGCAACCCCCTATACTATAGTACTAGAATAAACTTCTTTCTTTTTTCTGTGATACATATAGCTGAATGTTGCAACTTGCTGTTGATGTACATTATTTCATTTGCATAGAGGCCTTTTTTGATTTTCATTTTAATACCCCTACTGGAATGATTCCCACAAGGATAGATGGTCCAATCAGCACCAAGGACAGGGAAACCTTTGCCAAAGGACAGATGGTCCAATCAGCACCAAGGACAGGGAAACCTTTGCCCAAGGACAGATGGTCCAATCAGCACCAAGGACATGGAAGGCTTTTCCCTAACAACAGATTGTACTCCAAACTCAAGTCAAGATAATAAGATGTCATGTATTGTGTATATGATCAACCTTTTAATGGTATTAGCAACATAAAGATATAACATTTTAAACTGTTTTACTTTTTACTACTTCTAAGGTTCTCGTGTTGTTCACAGGAACCCAAGGTGCAGCTGTGACACTGGTCTATAGGGGAAAGGAGGAGAGTAGACTGGAGACGATCACTGAACACTGTCGTCTGTCTCTAAAGCCTCTTCCCAGTAAGTTTGTACTTCATGATGATATGTACCTCTGGTTTAAATGATTTGTTAGATTCTCTTCTCCAGACCAAAATAGTTGCAGCACAACTTAACAATGAAGGAACAAGCTACATAAAGTGAAAGCTACAAATGTCATAGCTTAAAAACCAGTTGTGTACAAATCAAGTTTGTCATTTTTCCTCTTTTTGTATTTACAAAATAAAGCCACTGAGAGAATATTTGGTTTTCTTAAACAAATCACTGATACTACAATGTATGTATTTGATGAAATAAGACATTGTAAGAGTCAGAGAATTTTTTGTTTCAGACCCAATCCCTTCAACTCTTATCACAAGCAAAGATGTGACATCTCGGGCGGTGATGTCATCAGGTGACCAGGTTATCGTGACAACCCTTTCGACGACACGAAAGGATCGTGAAGAACAAGAGCCCCTTGAATCATTTGCAGACTCCAATATAATGGTACATGGAACCTGCCCTAAGACACATACAACAGGTAGGGCCAGTCCTGCAGTCAATTCAACTAACACAAATGGAGTAGAAGACAAAAATAGCCTAATAAGGGAGGAAGCTTGCTGTCAATCACAGCAGGGACTTCAGAGCCAATCAGAGCAGTGTTTGAATGGCCAGTCAGAGCAGTCATTCAAAAACCAATCAGAGGAGCCTTTGAACAGCCAATCAGAACAGTTTCATCAACAACCAAGAAACTCCTACAACTCCAGCATCTCAACCAGTTCAAGACCAACTCAGTCACTGAGCCTGTCTGATAGTTTCAGTCAAGGTAGTTATTCCCTCAATGATGAAGAGGTTGACTGCAACAGTTGTGACAAATCTATGCATGAAGTTTTCTTACACCAAAGTGAAATAGAAAAGGAAACTATGGTGAAATTGGAGTATGACATTGAGGGAAAGTTGCCCTTGAGAGAAGTTAGGATTCCATCTCTAGCATCCTTCAAAAGACACGAGAAAGTAAGGCTAACATTTCAACAGGCAGCAGAGGACCTGGAACATTTTCTAACACATGGTACAGAAAAGTATGGAGCCCACAATGTTCAACAGCTCATTGTAAAACAAACAATGAAAGAAGCAAGGAAAGATTCTGACAGAACTATGCATAATGGTGACGTTAGCAGTCCTGAAGTTCGTGACACTGTTCTAAAGCATGAGAGGAGAAAGCCTATTGGAAGTGGAAGGCTACGATTGGCAGATGAACTCTCCAACATGAGCGACCAGATAGAAGAGATCTTGAACAGTTACGGTGAGGGTACAAGTGCTAAGGCGCACCAGGAGAATGCTCAGCAAGAGGAAGAGAATCTAAAACACTTGGAAACAAAGAATCAAGACTCTAAAATATCAACGGGAATGGATACTGGTGAAAAGACCTGGTCGACTTGGTCAAAACAAGGAGCAAGACCAAAGGGAAGTAAGATATCAGAAGAAAATTCATCGGAATTCAACACAGTAAACAATTATGGAGTACAACTGCTTGATAGAATAGAAAAAGGGAACAGTGATAGCCCATGGGAAGAAGAGGAGGAAGAATCCATTGAATCTGAGGGGGAGGGAGATAGTAATGAGGAATGGCAGGATAGTGAGGGGGAAGAAACTGACGATGAATGGGAGGTTGAGGAAGAGGATGAGACAGAGACCGATGGAGAATACAGTAAGGAGGATTACAAGAGCTACAACTACCAACCAAGATCTTTCTATTCTAATGACCAGGACAACTACTATTACCAACCTAACAAAACTTACTCTCAATACACTGGCCATGCACCACCATACTATGAGGAGTATCCATGGTATGGTGAAGATACAAATACACACCAGTTTAGTGGACAGTACAGGAGCGCCCCCTGTTGGAGTGTTCCAGAAAGGACGGCCATAGGTGAAACTTGGTGCTGCTGTGGGAGGAGAGACTGTGGGAGGAACAGATGGTTGTCCACCTGGGCACGAGCCTATTCTTCACAGTGTTTATATATGGCAGCCATGCTGGGCAATAGAGACTTTAGCTAACATAAGGATCAAATCATTGTAAAGTGGAAATGACAGAATCTAAGATAACACAATTTTATATTACGATTGCATTAAATGGAATAGCAAAGCAATGAATATTTTTGCAAGTGGCAGATTTTGAGACCTCATGAAATCCCATGTTCTCTATTATTGTTTCTTATATTTGATTTTCTATTATGTCTTTAATATTATGGAGTCACTAAAGAACAGTAAATAGTACACTATATAGTTTATGATATGTATTGAAATTTCTTTTGGTTCCTCTTTGCTAAGTTAGCTTTTGATTTTTTGGTAAAAGAAACTGGTAACTGCACTGGAAGACTTCCCTTACTTGTTTATAATTCTGTATATTAAAGAAAAATGTAAACCATGAGGTCAAGGAAGCCAAGTTATAAAAACAAACAATAACTTTATTACAGTTGTACTGTAAGATAAAAAGGATACAGAACTTTCTTGGTGAAATAAAGGAGAAAGTTTAGAAATATGAAGCAATCCACTGAAGGAAGTATACTATATAATGTGTTTTCATCACAATATTGCATCATTAGCTCAAAGTTAATAGCAAAAATATTGTGTAATTTTTCTCCTTAAAGCAGCTGCTTTAATATCTTCAGAATATCCATAGAATGCACAGTAGATATGATTGTGTTATATTTTTTCTGATTCACTGCAAATCAAAGCAACCATAGATATTAGAGCATCAATAACCAAAACTCTTTCCTGGCAGCAAGCTTTTCTACTTCAAATGTTGTGTTTTATTACCAAAAGCAATATAATCTTATTTTTTCATCTAATCTTCTTGTCTGTTTATTACAAATCTAGAGTGAGGTACATGTAGTACAACTGTAATAGACTCTATACATGGCTTATATTCCTGTGCAGCACAAAAACACCTGTTAGTGCAAAAATAAATCTTTTGTAAGTACTGAAATACCTCCTTTTTATTTCTTAATGTTATACTTTACAGTGTAATTTACTTGATCAATTGCAACATAATTTTACATTGACTATGATGCACTGCTTTTGTTTAAATCTCAAGTGTGAAAAATGATTTTTCATATTCATGAAAATGTGGCTCTCAAAATTATCAGTGGCTTTTCTTGCATACATTCAGTGTCATTTATGCATTTAGTCATGTTGTGAAAAGACAGGATATCATCCAAAACATGCAAGTGTAATTACAAGCTCTAGTATATCGAAACTTAATCAACAAATCAGCTATGTCAAAAATGTAGTATTGCATGTTGATTACTGGGAGAGATCCCTTAGCTCTAGTGTAGGTAGATGAGTGAGGTTACAGGGAGAGACCCCTTAGCTCCGGTGTAGGCAGCTGGGTGAGGTTACAGGGAGAGACCCCTTAGCTCTGGTGTAGGCAGCGGAGTGAGGTTACAAAGAGAGACCCATCAGCTCCGGTGTAGGCAGCTGTAGCTGCTGTCGTTCTCGTTCTTTCTCCAGTCTCTCAGCTCTGGCTGCTTTCCTGGCCTTGTACCTCTGCTCTGTGCGGAAGATGACTCTCCCTGTCATCAGCTCCCTGGGACGTAGGAGACAATACATGTGAGTTGTACATTCCATTTAGTACCCGTTAGTATCTTCTGATGTGTTTATTATTCACAGGATGTAATCGCTCACGTCACTATGATACAAGCTTAAGTATATTGCCTGCTCTGCCATGCTGGATGGTCAAACCTAGACATTGTCAGTTTGATTTGAATTTTGTCTAATTGCAGTCAAACAGACAAATAATTGCAGTCGGGTGCAAACACATTATACAGTCACATACAAATTCATAGGGGGTCTCTGAGGGCCAACTTTACCCTTAGTTTAACCTTTTATTTAGCACACTGAAGTAGCCATGAATTTGGCTAGTACCAATTCTCTTATATAAAGGGTTAGGCAGCAGAAAGAAGGTTAAGATTCTAGACAGGTCCTGAATTCTTAGAATATCATACTCACTGGTAGTCTATCCTGCCGTTCTTGTCAGTGTCAAGCTGGGTGATCATCTCATCCAACTGGTCCTAAACAAATGGAAGTAGGAAGTAACATTATGTGTATGACATATCACACAGTTCAACCATGTTTTTGTTTTTCAGAACTGACTTGCTGCAACACAACATCCAAAAAGAATTTAACATTTAAACTGGATTTCTAAGTTTGAGAAATTTATACATGTAGCTGGCTGGCACCTTTGGACTTGCAAGTATGACATCTGAAAACTTTAAAAGCGCCCCCTACCTCATCCACCACCAACCCCAGCTCCTTCAGTCCTGCCTTGAACTCCTCTGCTGAGATGTCCCCGCTCTGGTCCTTGTCAAACTGTCGGAACATGTCAATCATTCGCAGACGGTTCTCCTGGACAAACGTGTCCAGGATGGACATGGCACTTGGCGGCTGGAGGGGAAAATTACGCACAAGATCAACACCTTTTCTTTTGATTCTTTTAATTATTTTGTTACCGATACTGTTGTTTATGATGTTTTATCACGGCTTCCCCATGAACTAACAACTGAAAAGGGAGGTGTAACTTACAAATTTCCAACAACATTGCTGTGTTAAAAAAATAAGTGCTGAAGATGCACTACAAAATTAGGGTTTGGGAATGAATACTGTGTTGAGTGACATGCTGCATTTTTAACACTTCTTTTCTGATTCTTGAAATGTCTTGCTAATGTCTGACTAAATGATGTGTAATTCTTATTGTGGTTCATGAAAAGTCATGTTGCTATCTGCTGTGACCACAACACCTTAGGCTTCCCTGGGTGTTCTCTAAAAAATGGGACTGACTTCAGTACTGTAGCTACTGTGGGATGTGAATTTTACAGTATGGATGCACAGCGTGAGAGTGCGTAGATCAAGGGTTCAGAAACACGGATGTGGGTGAGGTTACCCTTGATGAATCATATGCCTCTTGGTGTGCATCTGGAGGTTTGTAGTTTGCATCAGTGTGTGATCTCTGCCACGTCTCCATGAGCTAGCGCATTTGTTACATTTAGTGTAGCAATTCAATATAGCTTGATGGTGTATGTTATATATCTTAACTAAAAGACAGTGGCCATTGATATTGCTTTACATCCTACATCAAAAGCAGCAACAGAAATTGAAGCCTATCTTGTAAAACAGTGATGCAGCTGACATTGTTTTTTAATTGTTTAGTCATAAATTTTGCTAAAGTATAAGTACAGCTGTATCTTATCTATATTCAATATATATATATTTAAGATAAAATTTGGTAGCATGTTGCATTATAGTCCAAGTGTGTAAAATATAACACAACCTAAATGAAAAGTACACTTTTTTATTTAAAATATCTAAACCAAAGAGGTTATTTCACATGGATAAAACTTACTGGCACATATTTGATCTTCTCGTACCCTCCGAGTCCCCCATGGATAATTTGGATGCCTCTCATGTCCTCCAGTTCTCTGATGGACTTGTACACTTCCTTAGTCACTGTGATGTCCTGTTGGAATAAAGAGCACACAGCAATTAGAAAAGGTGGTCACCACAGAAGTTATGTTTTAAAAAGTGTGTAAGCGATCATCATTATTCCATATACAAGTTGGTTCAAGCTCTTCAACAGCAAAGTTTGGTAGCAAAACTAAATCTACAATGATTGACAAAATAACTTATCCAATCAGGTTAAACTACTTTAAGCAATTTCTGCAACCTTTTAATTTGGTAAACATTCAAAACACATAAAAAAACTAACCAAACTAAGCGTTATTACAGTCATGTACTTGGTGAACGATTTAGTTGACTCTTAACCCAATATTAGATTTCCATCCCTACCTGTAGTCCCAGGACTTTCAGGGTTGTGTTCTTCTTCTCCAGAACCTTCAGCAAGGCTTTCACTCCCTCATCACCTATGGCATTGGTTCCCAACTAAAGACAAAGGTACACCAAATAAGACCTCTAATAGCTTCACAAATTGGCAAACATGATCAACTATAATACTAAATATTCTTTTGCCAACTTTTTCTGCTACATGGAAATGAGCAGGTGTGTTTGTATGTTTGTCAAGTTGGACGATGACTGACCATGAGAGTTTCCAGTCCTTCATTCTTGGCCAGCCCCAGGCTGAGTTTCTTGGCTCCCTCCACAGTGATCCTGTTGTTACTGTAGCAGACAGACAAATATATCTTACTGTAGGAAGGTCAGGTCTTAACATGACAATGACATACAAGTGACTGAAGTCAAACATAAAATCAGAACTAAGCAAGACAATGATCATTGTCAAGATTCTGTACTGTTCCTTTTAATGTCATGTCAGAAATATCTGTAACATTACCTAAGGTCCAGCATTCTGAGAGTCTTGTTGAACCTGAGTGCCTTTCCAAACGCAGTGGCTCCCAAATCACCCAGGCCATTCCACGACAGGTCTAGGACTTCCAGACTCTGGTTCACCTGGATAAAAAGGTAAAATAACACAGGTTTTGTACAAAACGTGCAGTTCGAGTCACTGTCACTTGTCATATGTCAGACTTTGAAATTTGAAAAAACACTATCTTTTTACCTGACATGCATTGTAATGCATAAAAGAAGTGTATTATATATTTTTAACAAAAACTGAGATCTGAAACACTCCCAGACTTTAAGAACGACAAGCAGAGGATGGCATTTTCTTGTATTCTGACCTTGATCCCCATGGCGATGGCCACGCCTCCTTTCAATCTCAGATGGTTCCAGCTCAGGTTAAGACAGTTCAAGCCTTCGTTGGCACCCTGAAATTCAAGACGTCAACTCCTTAAATCTGTTGTTGAAAGTGCTCTGAGAAAGAATTTGATCTTGTTCGACTGGAACATGATAAAACACACAGAAACAGAGAGGCTATGGTTTACTGTTTTTTAAAAGCTGATATTATAATGGTTTCCTGTTCTTTTATGAGCAGATCTTACAATGCCAGCTCCAAGGAAAATGCCTCCTAACTCTCCAAACTGGTTCTGGCTGAGGTCCAAGGTTGTCATGGTTAGGTTTGACTTCAGGGCTTCTGCAAAGGTCTTGGCTTCATGGTCACCTAACTTGTTAGCTGCGAAAGGGGTAATGCATTCAGTTTCTCTGGGAAATAATGTAATTGAAAATCAAGAAATTCATGTTTCTTTAAAGATTCAAGAGAAATACATTTGTACCAGAAGCAATAGATTGAAACTTTTTTAAAAAGCATCAAATTTTACTGCTGCAATAGTTCTTACCTCTCAATATTAGAGTCTTCAAGTCAGAATTGGTCTGTAACATACTTGCAATGGCACTTCCACCATGGCCCAGAAAGTTCTCTGATAAATTCTAAAACAAAATCAAGGTTAGTTAGTTTGAGTGAGGTAGGTTAAAACCAGACATGTGAATGAAAGTAGTTAATATTTCATAAACTCTCAGACAACATAGTAAATGCAAAAAAAGATTTAAAAAAATAATGAGTGTTTTCACACCCACCATTTCAGATATGTAGGAGCTGTCCTTCACAGCCCCAGCTATGGCTACTGCCCCTTCTACACCCAGATGGTTGTCCACCAGGTCCAGGTGTCTCACACAGACGTTTTTCTGTGGGAGAACAGGCAGCCAGTTTCCAGTCATCCAATGGTGCAATATCAAAGTTGCCATAGGGCTTTTAATGTAATGATTTATTGTCTTGTTATTTTATGCCTGTTCAATTGCTGTACTTTACTGTAACGTTACTGTACTGTGATGATCAACATACACAATGACACAATCATCTTGAAGGTTATTGTCAAAGTAAGATGTATAAGAAACCAAAAGATCTACAACATTGAAATACAACCATGTTAGACTACTTCCATCTTAGCTGTCACTATACAAAGTGTTGAACAGTGCCTCAAAATTATTTACAATTTTTTTATTTAGAAAAAAAGAAAGACGTGTCTTGTAACATTACATGGGAGATGGCAGGTATATTTTGTCTGACCCTGACCTCTTCCCTCATGACCTCAGTGAAAAAAGGCCAGCAGGCCAATATGGGCATTTCATGAATAAACAAAGCTCAAACAAACAGACAAACCCTGAGTGCGGCGGCTAATGGTCTCCATCCTCTCTCCCCCAGGTAGTGATGTCTCATCACCAGGTGTTCATCTCCCAGGTGTTTCATCAGGTATGTAGCTGGGACAACACCTGGAACATAAAAAAGGCAAGACCATATTCACAAAAGGTGTCATCATCATCATCTAGGAGAACTAAAATACTAGGCAAAAAAATCAACATCAGGGAAGGAAGAAAATATCATATTACCAGTAATGAGACAGGATTTCAGTACCAGGGACAGCATTCAGCACCAGGGACAGGGACAACATTTTGTCTTGTCACTACTTACCATCATTTTTACACTGTTCTTTATACAGGTGCATTCCTGTTGGGTCAAATGGCTTCTCAGGAGCTGAAAAATACATGAGATCATTTGGTTAAGGTAGAGTTGTGGTAGTCTTTGTTGTATCCCTTCATCCAATAGTGGGCTACAGTCTTGTTCCCTGTGTTGGTATTGAAACAGACTCAAAACAGACCAGAGAATCAACAAGTCAAATTTGTGGGGCCTCATTCTTGTTGGTTATATTGTACTCACGTGGGGGGAAGTCTTCCTCCAAGTCAGTGTCAAACTCCTCATCTGACGCGGTGATGTCTAAGATGTCGGAGAAGGTGTGGTGTGTGTGTGAGGTGGAGGGGCGGGTAGGGCTCCTCCTGGGTACCACCCAGTCTGTGTCACTCCCATCCTCATCCTGCACTGCTGAAACCTCCTCATCTGGAAGGATGTTGACGTCAACAGTTTTCTATATTATATATATATGGCTTCCCATATAGTTTTTTTTAAATAACATCAAATGGAACATACTGCTTTCTCATACTTGGCACTCAGAACTTACAAGAAAGAGTTGGTGGCTGAACACACACCACTAACGTTACCAGTGAACTATCCCCCTGCTGTAGTGCTTGTACACCAAGGAATTTAACTTCACTTATGTGACTTAGGTAGATTTTAGTATTTGTTTTCTGCCTAAAGGATTTAAATTTGGATTCTTCAGAGGTAACTTGACAGCAAATGAATCTTTTTGTCCTTGACAATCTATACGACCTTACAATAATTCCTAATCAATTGATTGTTGCTTTCGAATATATCTAAAATGCCTTTTTTTGGCTGTCCCCTACCTTCTTGTTTATCTTCTTTCTTCTCTTCTTCCTTGTCTTCTTCTCTTTCATCTTCAGGTGTTCTTACAGACAGCCTGCTGGCCCGTCCGGATGACCTACCGGAGCTTGACCTCCTGAGGATGCTCCTGGGTGATGACCCATGGCTGTGGGTAGGACTGGACACCCTGGGGGAGGGCACCCTCCTCTTCGGGGACGTCCTCTTACCCTTTAACCTTTGAACTTTCCTCTTCCCCTCTGCAGACTTGGTAGTACTACTACTAGCAGTAGTTTCCTTACTTGGTGAAG
Organism: Branchiostoma floridae x Branchiostoma japonicum; assembly: GCA_013266295.2. Classification (NCBI taxonomy): domain Eukaryota; kingdom Metazoa; phylum Chordata; class Leptocardii; order Amphioxiformes; family Branchiostomatidae; genus Branchiostoma; species Branchiostoma floridae x Branchiostoma japonicum. The sequence goes on from CM023825.1 coordinate 21,101,827, forward strand.
TAAAGTTGTCCCATGCTGTGGTCTGCCACCTTTGACCTTTGTTCCAGTATTGAACCTGACTTTTGACCCCTGTACTTGGCCTTGACTTTGACGTTCCAGGTGATGTCGGTGAGGTGGCTCGTCTTGAACTTGTGGGGGCGAGAGTTGTTGGTGACCTTGCTTGTCGTGGCTTCAAGTGTGACGCCGACTTTATTCTGTTGGCTACGCCTACTGCAGCTATAGCTTTATTACTGTCTCTCCCCTGGGATAGTAATAAAGGAGAACAAACAGAAAATCAACAATAGTCAATGTTGATTTTCAGACTGATGAAATTACAGCGGTTTCCTTAATCAGATCAACCCTATCCTGTCAATATTTGTTTACCCAAATCCTTGTGGATGATATCTGAGGAAGTTCCAGTTGAACAGTATTGTGTAGTTGAGTCTGACCAACAAAAGGAGCATTAGGCATAATGTGGTAGACTTCAGATAAAAAACAAAGCAAACCAGATTTGAAGAAGATAGCAATAATGATATCTATTTTTAGCTGCCTAACTAGCCAATGGCTATCAAAGATCCCTTACTAAGTGTCTGAACAGGTCATTATGTAGATAAGTAGCAATGAAAAATGAGTAAAAATTGCCACATACTTTTTATTACTAACTTATATCAGTGCTTGCCATAGGTGTATTTGCATTAAACATTGTAAATCACAACTATATTTGCCAATGTTCTGTTTCAAGTTTACACCAAGAGTTGTTCAGAAAGAATTGTTCTAATGTAACCGTTACATGGAAAAAATTCACTTGATACTATGCAGGGGAAATATGTTCAACAATGTATTGTTGACCTTTTCGGTACGCCACCTGGTGCAACATGTTATTTAGTATCTGGGGTCGACTGGTGGACAAAGGGCTAGGTAAATTTGTTCAGCAAACAATATGACCCCTATACCCTCTCCGCTCCTAATTGCCCATATAAATTTTCTTGGTAGCCCTGGTTTTGAAATGAATGATCTAAAGCCCTCTACTACTATCTACAAATTTGTGCGTTCGCAGACTACTTTCTGGCAGTAATTGGTAATTATTAACTGCGGGGTAATAATAAGAGCCGTTTGTAATTGAAACCGTGTTCTTTGTTGCCTGGCAAGGTCGTTTTGTTCGGCTCCTTTGAAAAATTACCACTTCAAAGAAAAGTTTAATTGCCTGCAAATATGCTGGCAATACATTTTGTAGTGTTTGTTCCCGTCGACAAATTGTGGTGTATTTTTTCACCTATTTTTTTACGAATAGGGTTTCTGAGACGGTAAGATTCAGGAATCTGGGTCATTCATATAACGCGTTAACGTTTGATACACAAAATCCATCCGGCTGGCAGACTGAAAAGGTGGAGACATGGACCTTTCGACACACAGACGCACTTCACAAGTGTCCAGGTCAAGTGTTCTACTTATATTTGTAAATGTCCAATTTCTAAACGACCCTGTCGCCTTCCTATTTACATGTGTCGCGGGTGAACCTTTTCTATACTAGGATCTCGAGTCATGAGAAAACCTCGGTACACAAGACTGTTTTTCCGAGCAACATTATCGATTTAACACCTGGGTGACAAAAAGCGCAGTTTCTATGGACGATAGGCGGTAGTCTTAACTTGTCTTTACTACCTAGCTACGGAGTGTAGACCTTCGTGCAGGTTTTCGATTAGGAAACTTACACCTATTGTTCGTTTAAGGGTGACTTAAGCTGACCCCAAACTTTTTTACGAGCTATGTGACCTATTTGTTTGCGGGTAGAAAATACTGGATTAAAGCTCACAGAACGTAACGAGGCTGTAATGCTCGTTATCTGTCGCTAATGAGTGGAAAATTAGCCTACCTGTCTGTGGGAAAGGGCGCTGCTAGTTCGGGAACTAGTCGCCGTTCTTGGTCGCAGACGTCCCAGGATCGTGTCGGCGGACGTGGGGTAGTCGTACGGCTCGTAACTGGTCATGGTAAAAGCGGAAAACTACTGGAACTTTTGGTACGATTCCTTCTTCAAGAATGTCGTTGTCTGTCGTATCTCATCGTGCTCTACCCGAACTGTAGACGGTCTTGCTGTCCCAATGCTCCGGCCACAGTACTTCCGGGGTGACCGGTACATGGGCCTTTCTACAAAGGTATCTATGACACCTGTTACTCACGTAACGTCAACGGAAGAGTCCAAAATAGAAAGTCCTGTCCACTGTGTTCCACAAAGTCTTGTGTTTTTAGAGTTCCAAGACAGAGCTGTATCGTCACTGACCCATAGTCGCGACCGTCTCCAAGGCGTTTATTGAAAAGTTGATTGTGTCGAGGCTGCGCACTGCGCGACAACAACCTGTTGATTCTCTCGGTTACAAGTTTTACGGCTTGAAAGGCTCCTCACAACAGACCCAACCATTTCGTTTAACGACGGGGGTGTGCGCACTTAAAAAACGTTTTTATTTGCTACTCTACGCTTTTGAATGACTAACTGACTTATGTTGATTTAATACGCAAAAAAATTGTCATACCATATCCACATGTTTTTTGACAGAAATCGTAGTGTCGATATCAGAATACCTTCATATGAAATGGTATATCCCACATTTCTTTGCTTAACCCCTTGCATAGGTATATCGGAATGTGCAGACGATACGAAAGATAATACTTAAACAAGTAGACCGTTATCTGTGCAGTATAATGTGAGGTTGGAAAGAAACACGAACTATAGGGTAAACAGATGGTATTTAAACATAGGGGTCTGGAACAGGTTATAGGGTCTGCTTCATTTCACAAGGTAGACTGAGAGAACGGTGATATGTGTAGTTGCATAAAACAACTATAAAGTTTCTTTCAGCAAACGTTTCTGTCAATACCATTGTATGCTCACTGGTTTCACGACCGAGTTGTGTTCACATCTATGTTATGAATTGTTTGGTATTGCGCGGGCAAATGCAAACTCCCCAGGCAAATTATTCTCTCTATAGCCAAGGCAGTTAGTCTGGTAGAGGCTAATTATAAGCGCACAACGTATTGCCATGGTGTGAACAAAATACGAATGAAAGTGTCGTGGGGTAATTCTTGGACTAACTTAGGGGAGTTGAGAGACAAAAGGGAAAATGAGAACGCCACTGAATTTTCCTTTTTGCCTCAGTGCTTTGATGTAATGTTTTTGCCCTTAGGTTTAAGTTGGTTCAATTTGATTTTATACTACTTCTTAATGGTTCCACATAAATATCTGGTGTCCTCTCCTAGAACACACTGAAAAACGAATTTTAGGCCATATATTTCTCCTGGACAAATACTATAAGATAAACCTGAACTTGAACAACCCTGTACGATCATATGTTGGTGCATACTTTAAGTTCAACAGTCCCTAACAATTATTGTGGCATCGAAAAAAAACGGAAATATATGTATCATAGAAAGTACAGCCGGTGGTCTATCTCTAGGCTTAAATTCTAACGTCATTTCAAATTCACTGAAGCCGAGCCCTGGCACGGTGTCCTTTACACGTTGAACCCACAGGTATGCACAGCTATGTACAGCTATGTACAGGTATACATAGGTCATGTACGTGCGCATCCACACGCTAATATCCCCACACAGACCATCTAAATCATCGAATCGCACCACTTTTCTTTCGTAAAAACTAGGAACTCCCTCGCCATTGCTCTGTAAATGGAGATATAGAAATATGTATGTCTTTACACTACGCAGCTAAAAAAAACATGAAATCTTGACAAAAATTGGGCACGTTTTGGAGCGGTATAAAAGATCGAGAACAGTCCACAAGAAGTGAGTCACTGGTATTCCCGGGGATATGAGTCACTGGTTTTCCCCCTGGTGAGTACTTACTTCATACCCACATTCTTTATCCAAGTTCAGTTTGGTTCGTCATCCTCCTGCCAACATGGACGGAAACCTCGGAAGATTTCGCGCTGCGTCAAGTCTAATAGTGACCATTATCTATGTTTTGCTGACTCTACAGGTAGCCGGCACTTCCGGGTTCCCTACAGCCGGTCCAGAAACGTTCTGCGGCGACGGACAGGTGTGGGACGACACGTTAAGGAGCTGCGTCTCCTGCTCCATTTGCCAGAAATTTCCTGAGACGCCTCACTGCGGGTTTTGCCCGGAAAGTGTCACTTCTCGTGGTAACTTGGCCTCTGAACTAACGGAGACACCATGTACGGAAGGCTCGGTCTGGGACTCCTTCCAAAACGGCTGTGTTTCGTGTGTGATCTGTGAGACTCACCCGGACACACCGATCTGTGCAGCATGCAGCAGACAAGATTCGCCCGTGTGTCCAGAAGGGCGGGCGTGGGACCCGTTCTTAGAGAACTGTATGAGCTGTACGATCTGCGAGACACACCCAGACAGTTATATATGCCAGGTGTGCCCTACTATAGCACCAACAGGTGAGATACTAGTATACCGCACTGAGCCACATACTATACCCACTAGATTTGTCAAGTAAAATACAGGTGTACATGTACCCCTCAGTAGTTCTAGAATCTATTCCAGGGAATATTCATAACGTTTATGATGCCGTTGTAGTCTTCCGCTATCAGCTAGCTATATCTTTGTTGTTCGAAGCCCGGTCAACTTTAGGCTTAACTAATACCATAGTGCATACCAAATGAATCAACCAGTGATTTGTTTGCTATTAGTGCCTGCAGATCCTACAGACCCACCCAGTGATGACCCTGGCCGAGTCACTATCATCCTAGCGGCCGTACTGGCGTTTTTCGCCGTCTTCATTCTTGTACTTGCCGCCTACTTCGTCGCCAAGTTCTGTGTACCTGTCAGATACAGACGATGCCTGCAGTGCTGCCAAAAGGAACCTAAAGGTAAAGTAATGGAAAAGCATTTTCCCTGGTCTAATTACGTTGTGTAACTACATTTATTTTCGTACATTTTGTCTCTTCTACCCATATAATTCCTTTCCGATGATAACGTTTGAATTTTTGTTATTTATTGACACCCCCACTCCTCCACTGTACTTAATATATACATATAGCGCCACTGCGGTATACTATCCAGTACTAGCAGTATCTGACACTTTAGAATGCAATACTTCTACATACCTTTTCACTGAGGTGTGGACAGTGATACAGTGCCACTATTGTTGTGTTCGCAGTGACCTACCCATACACACATTGGACTATCGCCCAAACTAAAAGAGTCCTATTTCCCTTTCTAGTGGACCAGACGAATAACGGGAAAAGGATCGCCCATCCCGCGGGTCAGGGTGACGACAGCGGCCGGTCTTCCCTGGTCTCCAGTCGCAGCGACAGCGACACCTGCGTCATGGAGCCTCTCAAGCCTCAAGACGACAAGAACAACGTCGTGTAATCTGGGCAGCAAAAGTGAGAATCAGAAAAACAGTGACAGTACATTTTACATGTATAATAAACTGAAAACTAGGGAACACGCCATGTTGCAAAGCTCTTTTGCAGAGCGAGATTCTGAGGTTTGCTGTTACCGTCTGAAACGTCTATTGTTTGAAAGTTGTTACTACTAAGTACTGTCTTTGATGGGAAACTCTTCACATTTGTTGGAGAAGAGCCAGAACACAAAAAACAGTACATGTATTAAGGGAAAATAAGATGAAGCTACAACCAAGAAAGCGTTGTCTTGAAGATAGAAGATGGAACATTGGGCACTTAAACGTTGAATAGTCATTTTCCCAAGTTCAAGGATACAAGAAGAGTTACATACTAGATCTCATTACTGAATGTTTAATACACTTTCACATGTTATTTCAAAGAGTATGCTTCCCACTTTACATTGATATTTACTTTTTTCATAAGACATGTGGCCAAAACATATAACTGAAGAATTTACAAGGAATGCTTTGTTTTGTTTGATCTTTTTCAAACATCAATAGTGTAACTTATTAAAGGCTACGAGATGTATCTACATGTACGATCTATAATGTTATACCTAGCCTGTAGGTAAAACTTTGTTGTACTGATTTTTCATTACTTCCGGATCCACCCCTATTTATTATTATTACACTTGATTCCTGAAGAATGTAGTGGAAACAGTAACGCGTTTTTAAACTTTTGTTTCTTCTACAATAAAATGTTATTAAATTTTTTATTTGTGTGTTTGACCTTTTCTTCATTCTTTTTTGCTTGTTTGGGCATTTGTTTATTCATAAAAAGTCAAATTGGTCTACTGGCCGCTTTTCATTGAGTTCACGGAGGAAGAGGTAAGGGTCAGACAAAATGTAACAAAAATACATGTCGTTTCTTACACGGCATAGTGGCTTTTTATGTACACTCAATGGATCAAGGAACGGATGAATCGCGTGCGGTTTTAATCTTTTATGATCACACACTGTGGGTTTCTTTCAAAAACAGTTCTGAAACCCTCTATAAGAAGTAGTGTGCGTAGTCTAGTGGTCAGCGACCCTGCTAGGAGTTCGAATCCCGGCTATTGTCGCTCACCCCACATGTACGCTACTGGAAAGGGTCGCAGTCCTTCCGACGGGACATTAAGCCGTGTTCCACTGTCTGTTGTGCTTGTCGAAAAGAGCCCAGGGAATTTCCCCACTACGATGCAATGAACCTGTAAATACTGTACATAGCGTCTGTCCTCTCTGTCACCACCGGTTCGAAATGACTTTTTCAAGTTCTAGTTCTTTCTATTACCCCCTTTACGCAAGACACGAAAACATGTTGTTCAAGTTATGATTCATGGTCATTTTGGGCCTTAGTCACCGCCAATCCTTTGTCGGCCAATACTTTGACGTATTGCGGATCTGAAATAGAATGATGCGTGGGCAGAAGGCTAGTATAAATGCAACTCAAACAGTTTTCAATCAAATTTTATCGAATTCTTCATACCTATAATGTTTGGCACATGGCTTTCTTACTGCTGACATTGTGTTGCGTGTTGCTGGGCAACTTTACTTCCGGGCTCCCCACAAGTACGCCATCTTGCCCTGAAAGCCAAGCGTGGGACTCCCACCTCCAGGCCTGTGTCAGCTGTTCGCTTTGTGAACATTACCCAGAGACACCTGTTTGTGCCTCGTGCAAATCCTCGTCTAGTGATCTTCAGAAAGTTTCTGTACTGTCCACAACCCATAAACTCACAGTTTGCGAGAGTGGGTACGCGTGGGACGCTGTTCAAAACAAGTGCGTCTGGTGTGGTGTTTGTGACACGCATCCGGACACACCGATATGCGGACAGTGCACGGGCGGGACCTCTAGTGATACACAGCCGCCGTCCTGTCCACCAGGAACGGTGTGGGACGGTTTCCTGAGAAGGTGTGTGGACTGTGCGGTGTGTGGGACGCACCCGGACACTCCTGTCTGCCGGTTATGTCCAACGGTCTCTCCAAGAGCAGGTATGGTGCTAGTATCCTAAACGTTTTCAGTCTATATCGTCCACGTCTATTCCCGAAGGCAGATTTTTTTAATAAGAAACACTACAGGAGAGTGATTTCCAAAACATAAAAGGCCATAAAACGAACAAAGGTAATGCCGGCCGAACTACAAGCGGCTTTATCTGTAATGCTTCACTTTCGCTTTCGTTTTATAATATATAGGTCATTATGAACTTCGTGAATGAGTATCACTTCCAAGTTCTTTCATGAAATCTAAGTGTATTTTGATGTTTTCTTTTCTCCGATACAGAGGCACCCAATGGCTTGAAACTGGACGATAACACCGTCCTGGTCGCTGTCCTGACGACTGTGGCTATTTTGCTGACCACGGGCCTGGGAGTAGCTGTGTGGATCAGGTGTGGTCCGCGTTGGTGTGGGTGCTGTGCCTGTGGACATGGACAGCAGAGACGACTTGAAGGTTAGCTCATAGCATGGCATTATCTAGTAGTTTAACTACTTCAAGGGATTTGAATGAATTGAAAGTGCCGAAAACCACAATCATATACTGCTCTTACAATTAAAAGGAGATGCTAACTATCCCGTTATTACCTTCGCCAAGAAGGTTATGTTTTCAGTAGCGTTTGTCTGTTTGTCTGTTTGTTTGTGAACAGCATAACTCAAGAAGCTATGGATGGATTGTCATGAAACTTGGTAGGTGGGTAGGTCTTCATGAGACCTAGAAATTATTAGATTTTGGGCCCCCTGGCGGCTTTTGTTGGTACTGCAGCTGAACTTCCTGTTTTGATATCTCATGATCTGGACATGCTAGGGTCACGAATTTTGCATGGTTGATAGCTCTTGGGCTAGGGAAGAAGTGACATGAGTTTGGGCCCCCTAGCGGCTTGTCCTGGAACTGCAGGATCATTTGTTGAAAAAATCTTCTAAGAAGGATAACTCAAGAACCAGTTAACGGATTGTCGTGATTTTTGGTATGTAGGTAGAGGAAGTGATGCTTGACATGACTAAATAACAATTATGCAAATCCGGATCTAATTTGCATAATTAATTAGGAAATTCTATAAATCTGCTTCGTTCGATAATAGGACTATGAAACACTCGTGACATATGTAATTGAGAACGAGGGGATGATTAGCAGATATTGATTATGTAAATGAGCACCTGATTTGCATAATTAGTGGGAAATTGCTATAATATCATAGTAGTATTACTGCTGGGAAATTAATACTTGCCGCATTTGGAAATTAAGTGAAACTGAACATCATACAACATAATTTATTCAAGTCATGACCTTATTTGCATAATTTATGAGATGTTAGAATAGCGCTCTTTCTTTCTTAAGATAAGACTGTCATTGGGTGGAGAATGTTCAACAGATATGATTCATGCAAATGAGACTCTTATTTGCGAAATCAATGACTAAAAATGTATAATTCGTCCACCAGAAGGGTATACACCATTTGGCGAAGGTATGAGGTCGTGGAACTCTTGTTATTCTATTTTTGTTTGTCATTTCCACATTGAGTCTATATCCGACCATACTGAATATATTGTTACCTACTTACATTGGAACACATGCAAGTGCTTGACAAAGATTTATGCTGAGGTAGGACATCATATTTGTGGTGTCCGCATTTGAAGACATACCCTCAAACATCTGCTTGAAGATTAGACACAGACACAGAGGGGATCTGTACCATACTATATATACATGTATATAAATAGCTTGTACATGTATGTGTAAAGAACATGTCAGAAGGTGCCAACTTGCCCTTATCTCATTGTTATTTTCAGTGGAGCCAGGCAAGACTGTCAAGGGATACAAGCTGACTCAGGTTGAAGATGACAGTGGCTGTTCCTCCATGGGTTCCAGTAACACCAGCATTACCCTCCTCACCACGGATAAAGTGACCGTATTGTGAAGACTCAGCAGTTCCAATCCCCCTGGCGTTTTGGTTATGAGGTACAGCAAGGTGAACCATTATGGCTGTAGCCTTGATTGTATTACTACTTGGTCTGAGGCCAGGTAACTTTGGTGGCATTAGATCTTTTAACTACCAGTGACTTTGTGTGAGGTGCACCATTGTAGTCCAAACTGGATGTGTCCCACGACAATACCTGTATCCACAGGACATCATAGTGGTATGGAATAATTTGCTTATTGTTTGTACATAACTAAGTCTGAAACTTAGTTATGTATGTGTTTATTTCAAAATTTCTTGTCCAGTGGTATTGATCTATTTTATTATCATATGTACATTGTTATCTTATTCATCCCCTCTGTAAAGTCCATTCTTGCCTGCAACTGGTTTAACTGATCCTTACAAATATGATGGTAAGAGGTGGAAGAAACTTAGTCTATGCAAAACAGTTCATGTGTTTCATGTTAGAAAGTGTGCTAATATTCAGGTTACTATCAGTAAGTGGAGTAGTTGTATATTGTGTAACATTTCTTTAAACATATCAAGACTCTTAATAAGAGTGTCTACACACAATTTTCGCTGAAGAAATTGAATGCAACAAGTTATGATGCAATCACACTTATTCTTGCAATTATAACTATGCAATGTATTAAGCTTAATTGGCAAAGTTACATGTTTGAAATTTATATCATAACTATGTGTCATAAACTACCTATCTTTCCAAGTAAAAAGTTACTTTGGCATACTTAGTTATATTCTGAAACAAAACAATAAAAGTTGTACTCACTTCTGTAATTTCATATGCTCCTTTATTCTTAAGTCTTCAATTTTTTTTCTTTGAAAAGAAATTCTACATATATTGACATTTAACTAATCATCATCATCACTACTTAACTACACTTGTACTTAAAAATGAAATGTAACATCCACAGATTTACATGAACTATGACCGTTGTTACTTAGTCCCAGATTCGCTCAGCAGCAGATTCGGGTTACCACAGGAAGAGACCTCCTGTCTGATTTAAAGAGGGAAACTTTCACACGTCACATTTGAAAACCCTTGCTGTTGTCCCACTCTAAAAAAATCTTCAAGTCGATAACACACTTCACTACAAAGGTGGTTATGACTTGTGTCTTAAGTACCATGTATTCATACACTTAAAGTTTTCTCATACATGTAGTATTTCATAGATTCCATGGTTTCTAGCCCTACTATCGATGGAAACTTCTGACAAATTTTGATCCTTGCCTTTTTACAATGATTAGTTATCCTTGATCATACTGGCTCATCCTGTCTTCATTGCTGCATAGAACAACTGGGAAGGCTCTGCCCCTCAGGCGTAGCCAAAAAACTGTGGTGCCAGAGATAGTGAAGCACCACTACCCTCATGTCCATAGCTGGAGTTTTCAAAACATGGTAGATTTCCTTCAGCTTTAATAGATAATGGCTGTAGCAGGTTTTGTATTTGCCGCTCTTTCTAGAACCTGAGTTTGGTTGTCTTGCTGTTATCGTTTAGTTAATGACCTCCAATAAACTGGTGATATTTCAACATGTAAAACAAATTTAAGATTTCAATACAGCCAGCTGTCTATCCCATTGCCAAGTCCAGCAAAACTTGCCATGTTTTAAACTCCAGTCATAGACAAAACATCTCCTAGTATGACACTGAATACAATGATGAGTTTACGTATTATCTCTATCATGATGACATCGTACAGCAACACATTTACAGACAGATAAACACATGAACGTCACATCACAAAATTTACATGGCCACTTTCATGGAAAACCTTTCAGGAAATCAGAGACCATCATATGTACATTTACCACTAATTCTCTAATAGGTATGACAACTTTGACATTTGGTATAGGTATTGGGTAGGGGATAACTTAATTGAACACACTTAAGCAAGAAATCTCTTTGTATAATTTATTCCATTTTTGTTCAACTATTTAATGTTTCTTTCATAAGTTTTGAACACCCAAAGATGTTGTCATCAAGAGGGGATCTTGCAAGTTAACACTTTTCACAGCAACAACTAGATGTACGTGTACATAAAGCTACACGTTTTCAGTAATAAATTTGTGACAATGGAACTGCATTCGGGACTGTTCCTATCTAGACTTTGATAATAGAAAAGCTTAGAAATAATTTAGCAAGCTGACAATGACATCATTTTTCACAGTTCTATCAAATGTGCTCCCATACACCAATGGTTGCAGGCAAATTGAGTCTACAACAGCAGCAGTACAACAACTCAGACGGACAGTTACAGCCGTTAGGACAAGTCCATTTTAAAAAATTCAAATTCCATGGGGACAGAAAGGTGACATTCTATACTGGGGCACAAGTCAAAATTATTTGGCTTGTTTTAAGTACGGAAAATGGTTGGGGAAAGAAACTGAAAAAGAACTTACATCACGTCAAACCCATAGCTAGAGCGGCTCTTAAAACAGCATTTTTTACAAGCATTGAATAATCACCCGTGTAGTTCTGTAGATGCCATGATAGCAGACAACGAATATACACGTACTCCAACTTTCATGCCTGTATTTTGTAGTTACAGTATGCAATCATGTATCTATGATGGCTGACATTGACAATGAATTCCTCAGCAACTGTTGTATACTTAAACCATTTCTATAATCAGCAAATTGAAATTGGCATGTACAAGCTTTGGTACAAAGAATGCTACAACTTGATTCTGCAAGCACTGTCCGTATCCTTTCCTTGACCTACTTGTATGTAAGAGTTATACGGTGTATATCACAGTGTTGTATCATACAACAGTATGGCTGTCTAGCCCGTGACTAATACTGCCAAAGTTGGATGTCCCCTCTTTGCTATATCATAGTCGTTGCCCGCTCTTGTCCATGACCCAGTCGTGGTTGGCATGGTTACCAGACGTGGGTTTCCCTGATTTCACTGATGATGTGGCCAGCTTTCTGAAGAGCCTGGAGTGACAGAGAAAACCGGATCACCTTGCTTTCTTTTAACCTTCACCCTGCTGCTTTACCTTGTGGCTAATACGAATGCTTTGCCTAAAGGCTACCTCAGAAGGAAAAAGGTTATCTAATGAAGAATCTTCTACTATACATGTTATTTACGACACAACTTCAATTGTGCAATAGTTCTCGGTTAGACCAAGGAAGTTAGAGAGAGACTGTAACCTAGCCTCCTTCCAAGGTTAGACTTATTTCTTAAGAAAGCTGAAGATCCATTACTAACCTTGAGCATTTCTGCTGCCTCCTTCCGACGTGTGCCGATCTGGTCGGACTCCTGCAGCAGGTCTGTGAAGAAGTCCGTCTTGTAGAGTTGGCTGACCAGCTCGCTCTGTAGGTTGTCCTTCACAAAGTTCACCAGGAAGTGCATGATGGCCTTGGGGACACTGTGGGGCATCAAGGATCAGGGTAAATTGTCAAACTACGTACATCAGGATCAGGGTAGTAGAAACATATCCAACACCAACCATGTTCATTCTACATCTACTGGGATACAAATCTCCAGATCAACTTATACATAAATCAGTATTACTTAGTTTGTAGTGTTAGAAGCCAAAATGTTGTGATACAACAATCTTTTTTTTTATACAAAAGTATTCCTTAGGGAAGTGAAAACACATAGCACTGTTTCTTGAGTAAGGCTTCACAATCAAGATTTGGCTATTTCAACTCTTAGCTGATAATACTTCTTTATATTATTATATGAAAGTACTAAAGGAAACACTTAATTAAAGTAAGAATCAGAATTATCATACGTACCTGTCTTGGATGTTTTTCCTTACAATCAGGAAGTAGGACTTGATGAGACGTTCTGAAACAAACAAAAAAAACTTTAACTTCATCTGTGTACCCCTGTGGCAGGGACAACAGCAGCAGTATAATCAAATCCTGGATAGTGAGTGAGTGAGTGTGTACCCATCACTGACAGACAGAGTTTGATTTGGTAGACTTATCCAAATGCTTTCTGGTTTATTAATGTTTTGCTGTTGTTGAAAACATATCACTTACCTATGACCTCACAGTCTCTTTGTTCCCTGGGACTTAGCTTGCGTGAGATGGGGGTTGCCTGCAAGGGACAATGTGGCTGTGTTAATTCTAACTACATGTACATGTAACTTACTCATGAAAGACTGCCGTATCATTGTTAGAACACAGCATTTGTAACTGAATGAAAGTTGCATGAAAACTGTACAGTAGCAATAAGGACAGACACCTTACCACATATCCACATTCAAAGCTCTGTCCTTACATAATATACATTGTACAAGAAGTTGGATGTTCACAAGCCTAAAATGTCATAAAAGCATTCATATAAGTTTTTGCAGGATATTTTGCAAGGTGCAGTCTGTTGGTGCAACTGTTGATTTTTTTTTCCTATGTATTCTTTTGATAGCAGGTGTGTATGAGATTATCAAGACTCTGAATGATTAAATGTAATGGCTGGTTTTGACATATTTTACAGAACAGCAAAATGAACTTAGAGTTAGACAAAGTTAAAACTAAAAGCCTTTCCATGCCTTTCAGGGTATACAATGTACATTGTACAGTGCCCATCTCTGTTCTTTTGCACCACACAGGCTCACAGACTCTTTGGCCAATACTAACTGGCCCATACTGTTTCTCATAAGTGCTAAGCAGAGAAAGCAGTACATTTGTATTTGCCCAGTTTTTGTATGAACTCACAACCTCCCAAATATAAAGCTGACACTCTACCCCACTAGGCTATTGCACCCGGTCAAAGTGCCCCCTAGAGGAGTTAGGCTGTGCTGCAGTCAGCTTGTCATACCTGTGGAAGGGGAACCTGGCAGTTCTGGTAGCGAAACACAAATGCCAAAACATGCTGAAACTGAACAGAGGGCAGGACATTCAAAACTTCACAACAGTTGCTGTTAGTAACCAGACCGCAACATCTTACACTGAGCACATTGTCAACTGGCTGAGACAAGAAACTGTGGGACAGCCATGTTTTTAGTGGTATCTGCGTTGTAAACCAAGAACAGATACTGCATGAGAAGACGCTAGTCTTGCAAAGGACTTCATCAGCTTTAACCTTTTCCCTGCTGCCTATCCCTTAACCAATACAATTTTGGTACCAAAAGGCTGTTACATCAGCAGGGAGAAGGTTAAAAAGCCTCATAAAATGTGTCATCTAAACATCATTACATGGACTAGTTGTTTGAAATACATGTAAGTACCATATCACTGAAAAGGCCAGTTGAAAACATATGCCCAGTGTCTGTTGCCTCCAACCATACCATGAACTGTTCTGATGCAGGATCCTCTTGTACAAACAAGAAAAGAAAAACAAAGAATGATGCAGCTAGACTATACAGTGTCGGAGTTTCAGAACTTCATCATATGGAGGATAAAGACTTCAGATCAATCTGAGGACATCCAACACAAGACACAAATGTCCCAGTCAAGAGCATTCAATAGACATTCCAAAGATAAACATTGCAGTGCTTTCAGACAAGTTGATATAAGGAGTTATCCTATGCCCCATGCAGGTTGAGACAATGTCCCTGAATATTTGCTGCAGGACGTCTGCAGACTTACTGTTCTAGCTGCCACCTTGGCTGCTGCAGCAATGCCACTAGCTACCTTAGAAGGGGAGTCCTCCGGCTCAAGTTGCTGAAAGAGAGTGGCTTATTCTGCCCTCATGTTGTATTATAAGAGGAACATTGAAGGGAGACTGTTGAAGAACACTACATGCAGCACTCTCCCAAACACAACTGTCCAACATATAGTCCAGAAAATTTCATAATTATGTAATGTTGATGAAGATCAGCAACATTTGCAGGAATACAGAGTGCATGTAGCAATCATGGCTTCCCTTTGTATCAGAATTTATTGTTACTTTAATTTGCTTCAAAAGCATCCAAGCTGTTGTGTCAAACAGATATCTCTGTCAGTATGGAGAGTGCTGGATTTTGTGTATTTCAACCTCTGAGTCACTTGTAGCAGGATACCCTCCCATAATATCCATATTTATAATGCTTTATGTCTTTTATTGAATAATAAAGCACTAGTTAGGATACACAGTAATAAGATTCTGACATATTGGAAGACAAGAGCATGCTTACAACTTCATCAGCTGCAACAGTCCGGATGGTCAAAAAAACACTTTTTCATTTTTCTACTCTTTCTGTACCATGTGTTGTAACAATACACAAACTAGTGTACATTTTCAAATGTATACAGTACATTGTATTTGTGTGATCTTCAGAAAAAGGTTTTCAAATCTGCAACACTTTTTCGAAGTTGCATGAAAAGGTAAAATTTTGCTTACCGGAGACACCCACAAATTTTCCAGCATGCTCTTGCCAACAGCAACCTCCTGTGGGGAAGCCAAATGTGAGACTAGTTTTACTCTAGTCCTCTAGATGTTTAGGTGTAGATTATGTTAAGAGGCTTACAGTATCAAGGAGGTTAACGCCATGCAGGCCGCTAGCGGTGACGGACATCTTGGGGGAGTGGACTGGTGAGTTTTGTTGGGGAGGAGTGCCAGCGGGCGTGTTCTCGGACGACTGGTTCGAGCCGCGTAGCCAGTTATTCAGCTTCCATGCACTCGCTCCGAGGACTTTGTCCTCGGCGTTTGCGCCGTGCGGATCGGGCTGCATGGCCGGGCCAGGCGGGGGCTGCATGTGAACGGAGACGGGGCGTGACGTTAGGGTTAAAGTTCGTGGTTAGAACTACACGTTAAGTAGCATGGTTGAATGCCTGTGCACAGTACACTATAAACACTAATTATAATGAAAGAGCACAATGCATATATAGTTGGGTAGATAATAAACAGGAGAAACAGAAAATGCCTCCGCCCAAGGCTATTCTTTGGTCATATGTCATGTTTAGGATACGTACTTCGACTACAGAACAGTGCCAACCATCTATATGTACACCTTCACACATGTAAACATACATGTATGCAACACAATGGACATAAAGCAATTGATGTTATTTGTACACTTGGCTTCAACAAAGAACTTTTGCTATCTTTTACAAACCTTGGAATGCTTTGTATGTAATTAGATGTGAAACAGCCAACAATTACACATAGACTTTATTTTTTCACGCGTACATTTGATGTCTAACTTAACATACAGGAGAGAATCACGACTAAATCTAGTACAGACAGGGGTTGTTGAAAAGCAGATGTCAGAGATGTGACATGGAAAGCAGAGACAGGGGAAGTGGGGAGGGGAGGGGGGAGTGGATATGAGATGGATTCACCCTGGAGCCTGTGGATGTCCTGGGTTGTGATCTCATGTGGGATGTACCATTTATACTGTCTGGAGAAGACTGCAGATAAATAAACAACCAATAGAAGATTCTCTACCAACAGTTTGAAGTATCAGACAGTAACCTAAATCCTACAATTGTTTTTCCAAGACCCTGTCACTTCACACAAAATTAAGGGAACATTTTGGTCTTTCTCCATAGCATTTTGCAAAAACTATTGAAGACTTTTCACTTTAAGAATTCAATTATGTGACCATGTTCAAAATCGTATGCTGAGAATATCATACTTTAACCATTTTAATATTTTTATACCTGGTTTATACATCTTATTCTTATCTCTGGAAAATATCAAAATTCAAAGAGGGACATTTAAAGAAAATGTATCTGAATTGGGACTGTGACTATCTGAAGAGATCACCATGAATTGACATATGGTTGTCAAACATCTCTCAGAGAATTGACAACCGTCTAAGACTGACAACTATGTACCATGTGAATATGTCTGTATCAAACTCTTCACAAAGTCCTTGGCTTAAATGTAACAAGAAAACATTGAGGGGACAATCTGGTTGTGGCTTGAAGAGGAATGGTATGGTTGGACAAATCAGGACATGGGTCAACAGCAAAACCAACTGTACTACAGGAGCACCTTGAGGTGGAGGGAGAGATGTTCCCGGTCCTCAAGGCAACAGGAGGAGAAAACAAACCATGAGAGTCAAACTGAGAGACAGGAGAATTCCTGACAACATGCTTTGTGATAGGATTTATCATAAAGTTTACTACTAACAGGATAAAATGATCTGGAATTTTTTATCATGGCTTTTTTGTTTTCTAAATCATAAAACGTCTAGTTCTTTTAACCTAGTCCATTTGTGCAGGGAATATGTTGATAATGTCCTAACTTTAATGGAAAAAGAATAAACATTAGCTTAAACAATCTGAAAATACAGTGTTAACATGAGAAAAATACAATAAACCATTATCTTTACTAAAGGTTATTTCTATGCAGTGAAATATGAAAGATTTTACTGGATTGATTTATGTTTAAAAAATTCCTCTGCTGAGGCTTCGCAAAAAAAAAACCCACTGCATATGATCATATTTATCCCTCCTCTGTCATCATTTCACACTACGGACTGGGAACAACAGAACGGCTGCGGCAGATACCACACACGGCTAGGAAATCTACACGACTGACCGTAGGTGCGGGGGACACGGGCGCGCTCCAGTTCTCCTGGTTCAGACCAACTTTGGTCAGAATCTTCGACTGAGTCTGATTGGCCCAGACAAGCAGCGTGAACGAAAAATTCATTCGGTTTGAAATCTAGCTTTCTAGGCTACAAAAAGGTGCAGCATTATGAAGTAAGTTAGCAAAAGAACAGAAAAGTATAAAGATACAAAACTTAGGATTTGGTAACAGCGAAAGGAAAGATGAGTAAGTAAAGAGGAATAAGGTCATAAGTAATTTTTGTTATACATGTAGTTTTTAGGAACTTAATAAAGACATATATACATATAACTGACTGTATATTTGTGGACTATTGCCTTTACATGCAT
This sequence comes from Branchiostoma floridae x Branchiostoma japonicum, assembly GCA_013266295.2. NCBI lineage: Eukaryota > Metazoa > Chordata > Leptocardii > Amphioxiformes > Branchiostomatidae > Branchiostoma > Branchiostoma floridae x Branchiostoma japonicum. The sequence goes on from CM023825.1 coordinate 21,119,879, forward strand.
ACAACTATGCTTGCCTGGTAGCCTGCTCTTCACTCAAAATATAAAAATAACTGCCATTACAAGAAAATAACTGCACAATTTATATATATTCTGTCTTTCTCTTGCATCATATGATTATGTTGGAATACCAAAAATTCTCTGCCCATCTTAAATCATGAAAAAATTTTTAGTGCCCCTCCTTGAAAATTATTTGTTGAAAAAACTTATTATAACTACCATGTTGGGGAGTCGGAGGGGCGCACAGAACATAAAGATGAAAGTTTCATGAGGCAGGACGACAACAGCACGACAACAGGACAGCCTGACCCACCAAGCACAGACAAGCAGCACAACGTACAAGACCAGTCATGCACACAAACACAGTGGGACTGCAGACAGTCATGAAAGCATGTCTGATGCACTCCGGTAGTCCTACCTTTGCAGGTTTGTTGTCTGCCGCCGTGACGGAGTGAAAACCGTGGTCGCCTGGACCGACTGATCGGTTCCGCTGCTGCTTTCGGAGTTCCTGTCAACAATATAACAACATTAATCCCATCCAACAGTAGACTTCTAATTTCTTCCTTATTCAGCTCAGAATCGTGTCAATTTCAGTACACTTAGTCTAATAGAGTATAGATTAGGTAATTTTTACATGTTGAGCAATGCCTGGCTAAAATCATTGCAATACACTGTTACATGCAATGACTTACTGGTAAATGTTCATGTATGACATAAAAAAACAAACTCTTGTTAGATCCATCTCTAAGAAGTGCAGATAAAAGCTAGTAAGACTGAACACCAACAGGAGACCATAGAACACCGAGCAGAGACCATACCTCTTTGGAGTTAACCAGCGCTGAGACCAGGCTGGCGTCGGCAAAGTCAGGATGTTTGGTGTTGACGTATGCAAGCTCTATTTGTACTATGTTCTCAACCTGGGGTGTGGGAGGGGGGCAAGAAGACAAAAGAGAAACTCGTCAACGTGTTTGACATGCGTCGTACCTCCTGGCTGCTGACGAGCGCGGAGATGAGGCTGGCGTCGGCGAAGTCGGGGTGTTTGGTGTTGATGTAGGACAGCTCGATACCTACTAGGTTCTCAACCTGCAAACAGAACAGTATACTGTGTGCTTGTGTGGGGCAGTAGCGGCCGCGAGGACAACACATGTCAGTCAGTCCACGCGGAACGATGAAGTCTAGTTGGTTATTTGTAAGGCATGACCAAATTCAACACACACAAAACAAGTTTAAAGTGTTATTTTTGTAGCTAGCATGTTTTGAAGGTGTCAAGAAATAAAACTTAAAAATGGATGTGTTATGGTGTAAAAATTTGCAACTTTATCAACATGGCTTTCTAAGAAACTAACATTGCAGACAGACCCATATGAATTTATCAAACTGCATGCAGTCACAAGACAAATTACCTTTCTTCACAAAGGTCTGCAAAATAATTTTACTTCCTCAGATAAGTGCTCATTCATCAGAAAATTGTAAATAACTGTACAGTCCAGATAATTTTTTACATACATTTTTACCACCTTTTTATCCATACACTACATACTCAGGTCTTTCTTATTTCTTGAGTGTAAAATTAGGAATGTTGGATGGGATATATGATTCTCTTGTGAGGACATTACATTCTGTCAATTCTCAATCATGTTACACAGTTTTATTATAATACTGACCATGGAGTTTGTGACTGGCAGTCTTTTTCTGAGCAGGTTTGTGACGACTTCCACTGTTCTATCATGGAGGCGAGGGAATCTCAGCAACTCCTAAACAATACAACAAAACATGCATTTAGATATCACAACACATAGGATATCATTATCATTCATACATCTGAATGGACGTAATGTTTGGATATTACATAATCCAACTTATTGTTGGGAAAATAACATTAAGAGAAAATCTGGTATTGTCGGCTTCTTGTTTGCCATAAAAAGATTTTCTGTGATTGCATTTTCCGACTGATGAAATTGACGTATAGATGCTAACCATGCTAATCTGGTTTTGGTTTAGGATGGTATACAGGGACTTGGTATGCTGGCTTAACAAAACTGTCTGACAAAATTAGAACAAGAAAGCTGAAGTTTGCAGGGCAAGGAAGAAATTGTTGCTGACATGGTGCTCTGGACTCCCAGGCATGGGAAGAGGAAGCAAGGAAGACCAGCAGCAACCTACATTGATTCACTCAAAAGGGACACTGGCCTTGAGGCTGACAGCATATACCAGGCAATGAGGGCAGCCATCATGATTCGAGACCGGAGAAATCAGGGCTCGACATGAACAAGCAAGCAGGTAAGCATGGTATGTAGACGTTCAAAGGTTAGGTGTAACAGCTCGTTCAGTGTAATGTAGCCAGCTGCCGCCGCGCCACGTGCCTGCGAAGCTGGTGTGTTACGCCGAAGGGCGGTTATACCGGCTATACAGATACAGATACAGATGTATATGATTGCTATTGAATTGATTACGCAAAGACTGGAATATGTCTTAGACTATGTCTTATATTATTGCTATACAATCATATATAAAAAAAAGATGTGTTTATGACTGACCTGTGTTCCACAGTGGTTGATAATTCTCTGCATCTCCTCATGCACCAGTTCCACACAGCGCAGGCTCGGTTCTTCCAGGCGCCGGATCTGTTTCTTCACCAGCAGCTCAAACGACACCTCCGGAACAAACAGCGCCGGTCGAGGTCCCTACAAAATGGCGGAAAGTAATTATAAAACTTGTCAGGACCATTCCAAATCTAGGAGGTAAAAGGCAAGGGACAGCATTTCTAGGGTATTCAAAAATGGGTCGGAAAAATTCCCCTCTGTATAAATTTGAAATTCATATTGCTAAAAATATTCTATATACGAGCCAGAATATATGCTGCTGTTCTAACATGCAAAATATCAACAAGCTCAGAATCTATGAAAACAATTATTTTGATACATCATACTCCAACTGTGTGAAATGTGTCATAGAAACCAATTTTAGTTTCACGTTGTTTGAGAATGTATAAAGACAACAAAATTTTTATCAATCGTATTATCTATATTAATTATGTAGTAGAAATCTCTATTTCTGGAAATGTAGTATCAAACTTGTAGCATGCGTAGTCCAGTGGTTAGTGACCCTGCCTCTGGACAAAGAGATCATGAGTTTGATTCTTTGAATCCCAGCTGATGTTGTTCACTCAACTTGCACTGTTCATTGCACTTGTCGAAAAGAGCTAAAAGAATTTCCCCGGAACAATGAACCTGTAAATACTATATAGCATCTGTCTTCTCTGTCAAGACCAGTGGAAGAGTAGTTCAACTGTTCATTGAGCTAAACTGGTTCAAGATCGCTTTCACTTACAGTGGCGTTCCTAATAGCCGTGAGGATGTCCAGTTGTGACAGCCCTCCCAGTGGTTCGATGGAGTCCAGCGTGCGGCCGAAGGTCTCGTGGAAGATGTAACATATTCTCGCGCCACCACAGCTAGAGAGAGGGTCAAGAGACACGTGTGTTTCGGGCTTTCTATTTGCACAGAAACACACATATGCATCAACAGCATAGAAACCTGTAGTACCCAAGAATAACCCATCAAAAGTAACAACCGGGTATTCATCCAACAAAATTTTCTATGAGAACAGAGAAGATCTTGCAAAAAGTAAATCAAATCTTTTTTTGAGACTATGACAGTAATAATCAGTATGACAACTTTTCTGAATAAAGAGACTCTTTCTACACAACCAAGTGTTTTATTCAACCGACGTTTCGGTGACCGTCTGTCACCTTCTTCAAGGCAATTCTGACTGGTTCACATTGCACTGCAGCATAGGTGTCGCTGCTGTAGATGCGTTCCCAAACGTATTTACATATCTACAAGTACACATGCACTGTTTAGGGAACTGTATTTACAATGCGGTCCCAAACGTACAGGAGTGGATATATACAAAATAGTTGTTAAGACAGTTACGGATAACAAACATATTGAACGAGTGATTTAATATGTTTGTTATCCGTAACTGTCTTAACAACTATTTTGTATATATCCACTCCTGTACGTTTGGGACCGCATTGTAAATACAGTTCCCTAAACAGTGCATGTGTACTTGTAGATATGTAAATACGTTTGGGAACGCATCTACAGCAGCGACACCTATGCTGCAGTGCAATGTGAACCAGTCAGAATTGCCCTGAAGAAGGTGACAGACGGTCACCGAAACGTAGGTTGAATAAAACACTTGGTTGTGTAGAAAGAGTCTCTTTATTCAGTGACTTACCAACCTGATGAAACTATTCACGGATGACAACTTTTCGTCTACAAGACAGGATCTTAACTTACTGATATGACAGACCAAAGAAAAATGAGTATGGTTTTTATGTGTGTAACTTACAGTTCTGTCGTCTCTATGTTTCTGGCTGTTCCCTCAATGGTGTTACAATACTGGGCAGCAAACTTGGTGATGATCTGTAGCAGTGTTGTTCCCTGCATACACAATACACAAACATTTTTATTGACTGGAGGAAAAATGGAGATTTACAACTTACATTGAGTTTTTCCACAGAAGACAAAAAGACTTATCTTCCATGTTTATGCTTTTTAATTACAAGTTAACTGCTTCATAAACAAATCAAACAATACAAAGGCATGCAATGAACAAATGCAACAACAAGGAATCAGAGATTTCAGATTTCCGGCAAGTATCTTGGGTTTTCATGCCCTTCAAGTTTACTCAATTTCCTGTTTATGACCATTTGACCTCCTGTCATTCTGCCTGTCAATCTTCCCCACACCCAAGTGCTCTTAACCTACTCTGTCTGGACAAACAGACACACAAACCCACAGTCCAGCCACCCTAAAACAATGCTTCCGTAACCCAGACATAAAAATTATAATTAACTGATAACAGGGTTCTCCCCAGACGACGGAACAACGGCGCTGCGCCGGTATACTCCAGCTCAGCGCCGGTATACTGCTTTCCAAATTTAGGGTGTTTCATCCCTATTTTTCCCGATAATTTTGCCAAAATTCGTGAAAATTCGCTCATTTCGGGGCTGAGTGGCGTCTATTTTCCCGTCGGCATTGTCTCTGAAAACTTGTGAATGGGCGATAATCGCGTCAACAATGACCATTTCGCACATCGCTACAAGGGAATCGCTGTCATTAGTGGAACATCGGACGCCCCGCTGGCGTTTTAAAATCATGTAAACAACGCTAATTACCTGATTTCCTTGTGAATCAAAGCCCACGGCTCAGAAAATAAGTTTATTGGCTACAATGTTTACGAACGAGCTGTGGAAAAATCCCCTAACCGCGCCAATAGCACGTGGCGGCCGCGAGACATTGTCAAATTCGGCGAAGCGGGAGAAAAATGACTCGTGCATTACAGCGATGTTACCCGTGAAAACAACGTACGAGGCTTTATTTTTCCTCTGGAGTGTTTTTTTAAGTCCCAAAACCTCTACAAATACCGAAATTTGTCCACAAATACGGCCTCGAGCTATCACGAGGAGACTCGATTGACGCCATATTACGAATAGATGCGCGCCTGCATGACCCCGAAAAGTTCAAAGTTCAAAGTGCGCATTGCGAAAGTCAGAATAAATCGCCGATTTCGGGCTTTAAAATAGATTATGAGTACGTAAAACATTATCGAATTTTAGGCAAACGCATTATAAAACAATTAAAATTTTGTGCTAATTAATTCTTAATTTTTTTTCTATTCAAAATACAATCAGTGTGTATGTTCTGTTGTTGAAATTTTGATCAAGAAAATGTTTATGGAAATTTATATATTTCCAAATAAACAGTGCACATATTTTTGCTGTCAATATTTTCATTTGTTGCTGATATCATGTAACTTATTATAGTCAACTAGAGGGGTAACAAAAAAAAAGGTGAGAAGGTTTTTACCAATTTTCTCTAGATTTTTTCCATAATTGCCTTGCCTCAAGTTCCAAGTAGAAAATACATGACTTAAAGTTGTGTACTGTTTCACTTGTTGAACTTGACGGCACCGTTGGCCCCCGGTAAGGGGCCATAGCGGGGAACCTATGCCCAATTTTTTCAAAATGTCAATATTTTTTTTCTGTCAGATTATATCCAGCAAGGTTAGCTTGTTTATTTTTTGTTGATTCTTAGTGCAGTGTACCTTTACGTACCTACCTGCATGTATCTTCTTATCTCCAGGACGGTAGATGAAAATAACCACAGCCAGCAAGATGACATAATTGTAATAAAGTGTGTTTGTGTACAAGAACAAGCTTGGCTTGGAGATTTTTCTCACCTCTTTATTAGAGAAGAACAAAACCTGAAGTCGCAGGAAATGGCTTCCATTTGTATCAGGACAAAGAAAAATGCTAGAGCTTCCCCCCCCTCTGGAGGGGGGCCACGCCCCCCTCCAGACCTCCCCCCACGACGCTCAAGCGCGTCGCATCGGGTGCTGCGCACCCTCCTCCGGGATACTCTGAATTTCTGGGGAGAACCATGGATAAGTAACATCAATTTTAATGAAATGTACTCCGTGCTATGCACTTCTACTACAGTATGTACTTTTGGCAAATGTTAAAACTTCTGCATACAAAAATCCTTCAGTTAAGTGAACAGCCTATAGATCGATACCTGACAAAAATGGAGGTAACATAAGAGAGCTGACCCTGACCTTGTCGTCCACAGGTTCTCCGAAGGAGTTGAGGAGCTGCTGGAACTGTGAGGCCATGACATTGATCCTGGTCTTCAGGTCAGGCAGACAGTCTCGGATGTGGTGCATCAGTAACTATGGCAACAAGAAAACTGAAACTTATCACCTCTGTTAAATGAAATACAATTCCATAGTGTATTGGTTGGTTAATAGGATGACTGAACAACTCATGAATGGATGTCCATGATTTTTGATTTTGTTAGTTGGCCATGTCCTAAGGAAGAAATTACTAGTACTATCAATTTTTTTTAAAGATCTCAGTCCTAGATTTTGTAACAATTCAGAATTTCTAAGCCATTGCAAGATATGGCAACTGCTGTGATAGCAGCTTTCCCTCAAATTACACAATAGATAAATCCTACCACAAGATGACTTCTGGGTGTCTAAACTTATTTTGATACCTCAGTGAACTTAACTGCAAGACATGTAATCAACAACACTTGAAGACTAAAGATGTTATTTGTAGTTACTAATAGGCATTTTTTCTAATGCTCTCCTTTACCAGGGTACTTTTCAAATAGACTTACTCTGTTGAGAGTCCTGGCCAGATGTGAGGTCCCATTTCTACTAGCTAACGACGGATATTTCCTCTGGAGGAAGGCTGCCTCGTCCTTGATGGCTTCCTCGATGGGTTTTCTCTTGTTGATGTCCATCTGGCTGCGGTTGACCACACCGATGATGCCCAGCTTGACCGGTATGACCCGTCCCATCAGGACGTCGTGGGCGTCTGTGCCAGCGTCCATCAGGTCAAGCTTGGTGATGACCGCTAACGTGCGACGTCCTAGAAAAAATGACGGAAACTTTTATGCAGCAATTTTGTACAGCTGCCTGTAATGTGGTGTTTTCTAATGGGTAGTTACTATCATGCTATGATACTGAGATGGCAGACTTTACCCCCTCATGTAATAATAGAGTCCATGATATAATCACCAGCCCTATGGGTCATCAGCTTATTTACCATTTGTTTCACATATCTGCAAATTCATTACCCAGATTTTTTTAACGATTAAACAGTAATTATGTGGACTCACACATTGGTAGTATATAATTTTTCTTTATAACAAATAAAAACAAAGTAAATAAACAGCACTGACCGTCTCGGTCCACCTCCTTGGCGAACTTGAGTGCCTCGGACGTCGCCATGTCGGTGTTCGCAGAGGTGACGGCGAGAATGATGGAGTTTGGGTTGGCGATGTACCGCAGACACATCTCACGGATCTGCAGTTCAATGTCGGGGGGCTGGTCTCCCACTGGTACCTAGCAAATAAAACACTTCTTGTTGAAGGATTTGAACTACTATCTAATATGAAGCCAGGGTTCATATAGTTTAAAAAAAAAGTTCTGTCATCTGAACCACAAACATGATTATACAATTCAGGCCAAACTGACTCAAGCCTTGGTATATTTACATCACAGGCGTGATTATGATTTGATTCTTGCTAAGACACACACACACATACAACATTCCCTAAATTTAGTGTTTACTGTTAGCATATTTCCTAATACAAATTGTACATATTTTAAGGATAATGTGTTTTTCCTTACCTTTGTGATGCCGGGGAGGTCAACTAAGGTAAGGTTGAGTACTTTGGGTGAGTAGATCTTCAGGTGAATGGCATCATCAGTAATACCCTGGGAGAAAAAAAACCCAGAAACAATATGTCAATCAGCCTTTGCATAGCTTACATATAGACCAGAACTACATGTATATATATATAAGGTTGATGTTGTAACAATAATGAGTAAAGGCAAGGGAATAATAGTTTCCTACCTTGTTGGTTCCAGTGATTCTGTCTGTCTCGTTCTCAATCTCTTGTCTAATCTCATCGAAGTCTGTGTAGATCTAAAAAAATGGAAATCATGTCATTTGTAAAGTTCATACATAATGTACAATATGACCAATATAGGTACATGTGGGGATCCAAACATCATGTCTTATTTTTCCATATTGTAAAAAATTCTGTTTGCAATGATATAATATAACACGATGTTAGTAAAAGTCATAAGTACACTATATATCAACTTCCATCACGATATATGACGATAATAACTACAAGCATGTTGTAATATGACAGATTAAAATCGATATGTCACCTTCTGCATATGTCAACCATTCATATTACAAATGAATATGAAGTAAACAGACAAGTTGTACCCTCATCAAGTGCAGAAGTGTTTGGACAGGTATAGTTTTAAGAAGTCCTAACATTGGAAATGATCTATCATGTATTCATCTAAACATTAATATAGTATATTCATATTGTGCTGATGTTACATCTCAATGCATTGTAATGTTTTTTTCCGCAACCACTAAAAGAATAGCGAAAGAAACTCAAACTGAATCAGATACAATTACAATCCAGAAGATACATGTATATTGTACCAAGATTAACATTGGATTTCTCACCTTGTTTTTTGTATGTAGAAACTTTCCCCATTCTTCCACATCTGCATGTTCTATATCATACAGTACAAAGAAGAATATATTTCTGCATTACATAACTATTCCACCCAATATCATTACAACACACTATAGCAATACAGGTATCACCATCACTTGTGTCAGAATCATTTTCTTAGAGTTCACTGATCAACCATTCAAATCATTCCAAAACAGATCCACTCAGAAAGTCTCAAAAAAAGGTGGGAAAAGTAAAATCAAACTTAGTTTTAGTATATATGAAGGAACTGGTGAAACACTAAAGTGAAAACAGTAAAAAAAAACATCAAACCAAATTCTACAAAACTGCCCGAAAACTGATTAATTCTTTCAACATTTTCAATCCATTTTCCATATCTATACACACAAGAATAAGAAGCAACAGAAAGAAAGAAATGGAGAGACATGTACAGTACACAGAGAGGAAGAGAACTACGAAGAAACACCTTTTATTTCCTGTTTATGCCCTCCATCTGGGTGGGTGCAATGTAAGAGAGGGAAACATTAATGGTTATAGGGCTAACACTGGCTGTTTTTGTCATATTGTATGTGCATGAAACTTGGTCCTGAATCCTTCTGTTAAATCAAATTTGGTGATTCTGATTTTTAAAAATCTTTAAAAGCTTTCAAGACCTTTGGAGGATTTCAAAGATACCGGTAGCAAGATTGTAATATTTACACAACTTTGCTCCTTTACTCATTTCAATCATACATGTAGTACCCCTGTTATCCTAAATTCAGTGTTGTTATGTCGTAAGGACCAAATCCCAAACCACATGTCATTGCAAACAAGAGAATGGTTACTAGAAGGAAGAGGCAAAGGCCATCAAAAACATTGATATTCATCCAATCCTGTACAGAAAGATAGGTACAGAACACATTAAAATGTAATCAGTGAACATGCCACTACAGAAGTATACAGACCTAGGAAGCTATCTACAAATGTAAGAATGATGAACAGTTTTAAACAGTATTTTCAGCCATTCAAGAACTATTGGTTAAGTTGAACATAAAAGGCTATGGCCTGAACTGTATAGAGAACGATGCTTTCAACAATTCTACACTGTGTTCCTTACCTTCATCTTCTGAAGGTCTCTTCTTTTCTTCCGAGTTGACGTGAACAAGCTGTAGCACGAGGGGACGTCTGGTCACAATCCCAGTACCTGGTAACAAGCACAGATAAAGTTAAGGAGCTGATCATGTTGTTTTCTATCATTTAATTAGCTATCTTTGAACAAAATTTTTGGATGAACAAGAATGTGTAATAACACTATTAACAGCAATTTCACAACATTAAAATTAATAGTACTTGTACAAATAGTTTTATTCAACATAATGTATTCTCCCTTCTCCCATAATAATCTTACAAAGGATTACTAGTACTTTCCATGTATAATATAATTCCCATACATAAAATATTCTGTGTGAAATCTAATCTTTACTGCACAATTGTACAAGGTACGACATATGGTATTTACTGCTATATAACGAGAAACATACCAATGTTTATTACCATGAGACTAATTTACCTTGCAAAAGATAGTTTGTCATATGACCTACCTCTGGGTAAGAAGTCTCTTCCCACCAGGCTTTCCAACACTGAGCTCTTCCCACTACTCTGTATAACATAACACCAAAACAAGACATTATGTTACTGTTAGTGTTACTTCACCTCAAGACTACTAGTACAAGCACATGATTCTCAGTAGCCATTAGCTTTTTCAAGCTTAAGTGTCCTCAAAATCTAATTACCATAAAATCAATGTTTGTTAGTGGGGAGAATCTTCACGCTGCAAATGTACAATATGATTATCACTAGTCTAGGCAGTAACACTGTATTCTATTCATAGGTAAGTGTATATTCACTGGGAAAGAAAATCATTGGTATGGATCTAATTTTTGTGAAATGTGTTAGATTGTTGTTAACACTGATATATCAAAACACACATGTAACTGAAGACATGAGGTATAAGAGATTATAAGCATTACAACTGGAATTGTTTGTTTTGTTGCTGGCTGCGCTCCATTTTGATAAAACAAAATAGTGTACATACTTTTCTTAATCATTACATATATAATTTTTTTAAAAATTGTACGTTCTGTATTTTGTCTAAAATATAACATTACTGTGCTTAACATGTTACCCCCAGTAGGTCTGTTTCTGTCTGGTAAGCATGACTTTCTCACCTCTGATTTTACACGCAATTACCTCAACAGGGTGTGCTCGGATTGGGCCCATTTCAAATCCACATTCATCTTAAAACCTGGCAGACTACTACTAATACTATATAAATAAATTGTACAAATGCACATATACATTTTGTATATGACAGGCATTCATAAAAATCACAGGCAATAGTACATGTAATTCTGTTTTTCATGGATGACATCCACTTCAAATTCATGGCAAGGCCCAACTGCAAGGGAAACCTGCAGCTTTGTATGGAATTGGGTCAAGACACGCCCAATATCTGCTGTGTATTGTATTGAATTACAGGACCTGGCAATAGAAAAAAACTATTTTATTCGTAAATGTGATGTCATACAGAAGACAGCAAGACTGAAGATATTCCGTTGGTAAACTTAATTACTCCCTAAAATGTCCTAAATACAGTAGTACACCAGGATTCCTATGATCAGTACGGTACTACAATGTGACAGCAATGTGACCGACCATATAACAGGCGGAGGCATATCATCATGACTGGGAAAAATCAATATCAGGGTCAGACACTAGATTCCTGGATTACTGACCTAAAATGCTAAATAAATGATGTTCTACAACTAATACAATGTATGAAAAGATAAATAAAACAAGGATCAGATGATAAAAGGACACATTTAATACCAAGGAAGGGGACTCCAGGAAGATTAGTACTACTAGTAAGCAACTGTTGTTTTTACTAATGGAGTTCCTAATAAACATGAACATAAATATAAACCCCATTTTGTAGATGGACAGTCAGAATAGACAGATCTATCTTTATCATTACTACATGTATTGTTAGAATGTATGAAACTAGTAGTAGGTGCATCGCTTTTTCATTTTGTTCAGTTCTTATTGCATTTTGGAAAATAAAAATCGAGATTTGCATCATGATAATTTAATTGATCAAGACTTGTTGACAAATGCCATAAAGAAGGGGGTGATAAAGTATTAGCATTCAAATCAGGTCAACATGTATATGACATACAACACAGGTCGGTCATTTAACCAATCTACACGTATTATCAAACACTGAAACAGTAAGCCTAACTAGTAAGAAACATTGCCACAGAAACAGCTGTAAGGAAAAACTACCTTATTAGGTACAGTGGAATAGACAGATTATCTGATACATGTACCAGTTTTACAAGTTGCCAAACACACTAGTCTGCCAAAGGTCACATGTAGTACAGTGTCATTGAATTGGAACTGACTGAAAGAATGCCACAAAGGCCACTGACATTTTACAACTCCAGGTGTAACAATTCAATTGTGTAATATGCAATTTAACATTCAAAGACCTGGTCCCTTTACTATTAAACCTTCTATGGCTCATGAAATTCATCATCTTTGAGTTTGACCTTTTGCCAGTTTTTGGATAGCAGACATTTTCTGACCTTTCACTCTCACACTACCACTTTTGTCTTATGTGTTCCTATGTCTGCCCTCAGCTCATCCTACCTTCAAATAAAAATAAAAGTCACAGATCTGACTAGATGCTAATCTCCAAGCAGATGTTGGGATGAAAAATTAAAACCTTTTCTGGCTGTATCTGTACCTGTATAGCTGGAATAAGCACCATCGGTGGTAACAGACTAGTTAAGTAACATACCAGCTTTACTGACACGCAAACCATCCTGAAAAAAAGCTGCCAGAAAACGGTGCGATTTTTCATACCAACATCTGCTTCTTTAACACCTAATAATGATCTATTTATAGTATCAGCATCATCACGTAAACACTGATGCAAACACACGTTTACCTGTATACACGTACACGTGTGTCTATAGGAAAACCAACTTAATGATTTTAAGCTAACTTGGCAGTACTAGGTACTAGTATTAAGTGATTTGGAGCCCCATTCTCAATGCAAAGACAAATTATTCATATTATTATATTAGGTACTGGGTAATTTACAAGGAGGTGCTAATATCAAATTTGCATATTTATAGAAGACTTTACCGTTATTTTGCCTAAAACAATGTGTCCAACGTTTTCTTTTTTAAACTACATTTGGGCCCAACTTTAATGACTAGTGCAGTGCGTTAAAATCTGAATAATTAACGACGCAAGAATAATCTGTTCTTCTAATCCAACGACCCCAAAATTGACTTTCAACATATCATATTTTCCCTTTCTTGGGGAAATAATTAAGAGACGTCATTGATGTTCTGAATTACCTTGTAGTACATCATTTGTTACATGAAGATATTTCTTATACAAAGGTCACCACATACAGGACCACATACATATATAGCTTTGAATGATAGAGGAGAACAAGAAGAGGGAGGGGACTTCAGCAATTCAGTTTTACCGGGGCGGCCCGACCAGGTCAACGGTTTTACCTGTGTGCCGATCACCACAATCTGCGGCAACTGGATGGAATCCGTCCCCACGGTGTTGAACACATCCTGCAGCTTGTTTATCACGGGGATGAGCGCCTCCATCGCCTCGCTGAGGACGGTCAATCGGCTGACAGAACCGTTAAACCGCTTCTACAACAGGAAAGGCAGTTCCAGGCAGTTCCCGTTTGGTGCTCGACGGAAAATGGCGAAATTTTGACGGAGGCGACTGCGCAGGCGTTGTGACCTTGAAATGAACGAGCGCTTCCGGTAATTTACACACTACTTCCGGGTTAGGAGCCAGGTGTTTTGATGGCGGGAGAGCTTCAAAAGTTGGGCTAAAACAGCTAGATTTTAACGTATTTCTGGATAATTGTAGGGATCGGCGTTGATTGCAATGTTAATGATGTAGGTTTACAGTTTGGGATACAATGAGAATACTGCATAGCTAGTATTATATTCTGACTACGTTTAATTCAATTCCCAAAATTATGCTGTGTGCATAAGGAATTGGTATTAAAGCAGGTAAGAAATAATTTTCATCCCTTCAAACCTTAAAGTAGACTGTACCTTCTTCACACTTGGTCTACTTAATCAATTGAGCCATTGCACATCTTGGTTCATATTGAATGACCCTGATGCACACTTGATTAGGTCTTGAATAGACTTTGCTTTGTTGATTCTTAGTTGCTAGGTAACCACCCCGCCCCGCCTATTCAAGGTAGATTCCTGTTGACAGTATGGGACAGGACCTATTTTTCTTGGGGCACATATGCAAATACACGGAGGTGTGGCCCAGTGTACAGGCAACTTGTCTGTTGGTCTTTTCAGTTAGCAACAGTCTTCTTGGGTGGTTTGTCCATCCATGATCTACAGTAGAAAGTGTGTCAGGATGGTGTCTCGTTGAGCAGGTGAGAACGTTTAAATCTGTGAATACAACAGTATAGAGTATTCTGGATCAAAGTATCATGTGTCACAAGTTGTTTTCCTTACCTGAGTGACACCTGTATACATGCATGTTGCTTGAGATGCTACAGGAACCTTAATTAGCATGGGTCTCATATGTTTTTCTGTTGTCAAATCATTATGAACACTTGTCGACCTAATTCACAGGGTGCTTGACCAGGACGATTAACTAATGTGTATACAATGTAGTTGCATGGAAACAAAAGTTCTGGAATGATCCAACAGTTGCAGAGGCTGAACAGATTATAGTGCTGCTACTATAATAATTGGGACTCATTTACTACTACTACTAGTACTGTCATTTGTCATGCTTTTTAGAGTTGATGATATCATGTTTGTAAACCTATTTGACATCTTGCTGAGTCACCCAATACAGTGTCAAACCTGTTAAGTGTTTCTGTCCTTAGCAAGGTTGTAACTGGTATGAAAGGGAGCATTTGAGGTGAAACTGGAAACCATGTACTAATGTTATTCTCAGACTTTCCCTGTTTTTCCCCAAAAGTTATGAAAACAATGAATAAAAAGAACTACACATGTAGTTTTTTGCAAGGCAGTATATTTTGGCTACACAAATATTAGCTTGGCTTAGGACAACATTACAGGTAGGTTAGGCATTGGTAACCTCATTACATAAATGGCCTCTGATTGTTTTGACCTCTGGGTGATTTTTGAGCAGCATAACAGATCATGTGGAGGCCATTTACAATTGTCCTTTTTGTCTGGTAAGAATGGGTACAAGATGATGTATCACCTTGTTTTATATAAAAATTAAATGCTTCTAAAGAAATTACCATCAACAGTATAATGTTGATTTTAAAAGAATGGTGTGGATCAACAGACAAACTCCCTTTTTACCTGTAAAACCAGCTGTTTGCTACTGAATCCTGCATAGTATTTCATGCCCATAGTCTGATTACAATGTTATGAAGGCAACAAAGCTGAAGAAAACCTGTTGCCCAACATAGGCTCCTTGACACTGAATAATTGCCCGTACGAAGGCACCAAATCATGTGTATATCTTCTTTGCTTCTGAGTCCTGTACTTTCACAGAAACAGTATTTTGGGGCCACATTTTCAAATCTAGTCTAAACACACCATTTCTTATCACTTCCTAAAAGAATTGTATGTAATTTTGCCAACATGTGACAATGTAGTATTGTCGTTTCATTATAAAGGCTTACAAACAATAATGTTCATAAGCTTCTCAATACCGGTACTTTCAATGGTGAACTATTGTGCATTTTTCAATACAGTGTTAGAATTTTCTGCTGGTCCTTCATCTTTGTACGACATGTATTTGGACAATATATTTAAAGGTCAATTTAGCCTAGATTGTAAATAATAGATGACATAATTGGGGCACAATGGTTGCTGCAGACATCATCTTCAAACAATAGATAACAGTAAGCTCCAATGTCATTTGCATGATATCTTTATGGTATTGAGTACAAAGGTACAGATCTATTACATTTCATAGCTTAGATTCATCTTGTTTTGTAATTTTCTGTCCTCCAGAATTTGATTCAGGGATTGAACTGTCCTTAACAAGATGGAGGTGACTGCAGAGATGAGAGGTGCGCTCATGAAGGGTCGCATGACGGCATTACCACCTGACAAGTCTAACATCGTTCGCATCTTTATGAGCTCCACTTTTGCAGGTACGTTCAGACTCCTTTGTCAAATCAAGAATCGTACCTGCATGTCTATTTCTTATTTTTGAGGGAAAAATTTGGGGAATATACAATTGCAACTAAATGTATTAACCAGTGTTCTATCCAGCCTGAATTTTTTTCCGACATCCCTCATTTTGTTTGACATAACATCATATCAGGTGCCGAAGGCGCGACAATCCTAGGGGGGTAAAGTTCAAAATCTTGACCCTTTAAACCCCAGTATTTCCTGCATTTTGAGGAGCAAATTTTGTTGGTAGACTAAGCTTAGTTAGTAATGACATCTTTTTCATTATTTTTACCCACTGGTTTTTGTCCATCAAAGATCATGACAGATTAGGCAATATTTTTGTCCATCATGAGTATCAAAATTCTGCATGGCTTTTTGTTTCTCTTCAACAGTCCCGTACATTATGTGACTGATAATCCATAGTGTCCATAAGTTTAATGATGAAAGGGAAGCTAGTCCATACATTTAATCTATTTTCTCGCTTTTCCCGCAGACATGGCGAAGGAGCGAAACATCCTCCTGCAGAAGGCGTACCCCGAGCTGCGGGACTTCTGTCAGAAGCAGGGGCTGGACTTCCAGGTCATGGACATGCGCTGGGGTGTACGGGACGAGGTCGTGGCTGATCACATGACCTGCGCCCTGTGTCTGATGGAGATTGACACCTGCAAGAGACTGTCGGTCGGACCCAACTTCGTGGTAAGCTTTCAGAGATTTTCAAATCTTAGTCTAGCTAGAAATGTTGGAAAATGGGAGGCATCTGATTTCAAACTATATTTCAATAGGTTTCATTGTTTAATTTTCTTATTTCTATATTCCTTTATATTTTGAGCAGCAATGAATTGATAATGTCTCCTCTCCAGGCCTTCCTTGGCAACCGGTATGGCTACCGCCCCATTCCCGCAAAGATAGAAGCAGAAGAACTCGACATCCTCCTAAAGAAGGCCAGTGAACTAGACATGGACACCACCGTCATCAAGGAATGGTACCTCAAGGACGACAACGCTGTCCCAGCAGTCTGTTTACTACAGCCAATCACCAGCAAGTTTAAATATTATACAGACATGGAGCCAGCCAATGAGAGCCTGCGAAAGAAAGACAAGGAGGGGTGGCATCAGGTGACAGTTCAGTTGGAGAATATTCTCCGCACAGCTGTCAAGGCAGCTCACAAGGAAGGACTGGTTACTGAGGAGCAGCAACACAAGTACATCAAATCAGGTAATTTGTTTGTTTGTTGTACAGATAAAACGGGCCAGAATATATAAAACTTTTGCTCCCTTTCTTGGCAACACCCCAGGGGCAGAGTGATAGTTTTCCTGAGGTCTTCTACACTAGAATAGGGAGCAAAATGGCACCCAGGCTAAGCTACGTATACGTTCATCATGGATTTATATTTTGGGCATTGTACATGTGTCTGCACAGAGTAACAACACCATTGTCAATCCAGGTAGTTTTAAAGTGTGTTGTTTGTTTCTTGTTAGTCACTGAGACTGAGATCAACAGGGGCATAATACAGTCCACTGATGCCAACCAGCGAGCTGCCATCTTCATGCGGAACTTGCAGAACATAGAAAAGCACGTCGGTGCAGACGCAGTCAGTGCCTACCTGGATCTGATGGACAGAGAGGAGCTGAATGAAGAATCCCAGAGACTATTGGAGGACCTAAAGGGGAAACTGCCGTCCAAACTTAAGAATGTTCACCAGTATGAAGTGGAATGGACCGACAAGGGGGTTAACGAAGAGATAGAAAGTCACGCTACATATCTCGAACAGTTCAGTGACGATTTTGTGGCTGATCTGAAAACGATGATTTTCAAGAGCTTGCAGAGCGAGAGTGAACAAGAACAGAATGATGATTGGTTTTTAACAGAAGTCATCTCACACGCACGTTTCTGCCAGGCTAAGTGTGAAAGTTTCTGTGGAAGACAGGAGATCTTTGATGCCGTGTACACGTACATGAAGGACACGGCCAAGGTCAACCATCAGCCGTTTGTGATCCACGGAGCCTCTGGTAGTGGGAAGTCGTCCATCATGGCCATGCTCGCACAGAATGCTGCACAGAGGTTTGGAGAAAACCTGGTGACTATCATCCGTTTCCTGGGCACGTCACCACACAGCACCCTTATCCACCCTGTTCTACAGAGCCTCTGTCTACAGATATGTGAAGTCTATGGCATCGAGTCACCCGCGGAAAGAGTTCTCAACAACTTTGCCGAAATCGTCCAATATCTGTCCACGCTTCTGGACAAGGTGTCAGAGAAGGACCGGCCACTTCTCATCCTTCTGGACTCCTTGGACCAGTTGTCGTCTGTGGACCGAGCCTACAGCCTGACCTGGCTGCCCAAATCCCTCCCACCAAACGTCCACATTGTGGTCTCCACTCTGCCTGAAGAGTTTGATCTGCTGAAGACTCTGAAACGCACGATACGCAGCGACAAAAGCTACATCCAGGTGCCCACACTGTCAGAACAGGTGGGAAGTGAGATTCTGGACACGTGGCTCGCTGGGATCCAGCGATGTCTCACAGACAAACAGAGGGAAGTCATCCTTTCAGCATTTTCACATTGTCGGCAGCCGTTGTTTCTCAAGCTGGCATTTGACGAGGCTCGAAGATGGAAGTCGTACACTCCAGAATCAGAACTACGGATCGCACAGTCAGCAAGGGCGGCCATCAATCTGCTGTATGAGAGACTGGAGGTTCAGCATGGAGCCATCTTTGTGTCCCACACAATGGGGTACATTGCTGCTGCCAGGTAAGAAATGGTGCCGATCTTGTGTCATCATGAAGTCTTCCTCTGCTTCCATGTCTCCCAGTCTCTTCCCTCAATAAGCCTTTAAATGTCCTTTTTGTTACTTTAAGGAATGGAATAGCGGAACATGAACTTGAGGATGTCCTCTCTCTGGATGACGAAGTGTTGGATGACGTGTACCAGTACTGGTCTCCTCCCAACAAGGACCTGGTGCGCATCCCTCCTCTCATCGTGACCCGCCTCAAGTACGACATCATGGAGTACCTCGCCGAGAGACAGGCAGACGGGAAGAGAGTCCTGCAGCTGTTCCACAGGTAGAGTGCTTGTGGCAAACTGATTTATAACAGCTTATAGGCAGCTGAGAGAAGGGGAAATGGGAAATAGTACTCATGACTTTGTTCTAAGAAACAAAATTTCCAGCTATTTCTAATTGTTACTGTATATGAATTCTGTCAGAAACTTGAATATCATTTTAACAACATCATTGAAAAAGATCAAAGGCAATAGCAGCGATCTTTATTGTTTTGTACTTCCAATAGACAGTTCATAGAGTGTGCACAGGAGCGCTACCTTGCGGGAGACAACAGCAGAGCACGTCACCACATCCTGGCCGACTTCTTCCTCGGCACCTGGAGCAACGGTCGCAAGAAGGAGATCACCATGGACGTCAATGGCAAGCAGGAGTACTACAACGCCGACCGTAACGTCGTCCCCCAGCCGATGAAGTACGACGACAACGTCTTCAACCGGCGCAAACTGAACGAGGTGACCTTTCACCTTCTCCATGCAGGGAGAATGGACGACATCTTTGAACACACTCTGGGTAAGGATTACTGAGGTCATGTGTTATTACACGTATTATTTCTCGCCTGTCTTGATGCAAACAGTTACAACAAATTGCCTGTCCTTCTTTCCGAGTTGCCAGTAAGTTACAACAATGCTTGTAGCAAAGTCTTACATAAAAGCAAGAGCTTGGAGTATCTTATAAATTGTATTGCTGCTACACATGCCATATTGTTTCTTACTCAGGTAATTTGAACTTCATGAACAACATGATCAATGCCTTCAGTGTGAAAGACCTGATAGAAGATTACAACATGGTGCTTCAGCTGCAGGATAACCTGGAAATCAGGCTCCTCAGGGATGCACTGAGGCTCATCAAACCCACTTTGGAGTTTAAAGGTACTCATTTCTTTTTGTGCACTAGTATTTGGCCCCTTTTGTTCTCTTTACTGCTTGGATTTTTATGTTATGAAGAAAACAGAATGCATTTTTGATGAAGAGACTTAAATTTTAATCTAAATTTGATGTTACTTTTTTGCCTCACTTCAAGTTTGAATATTCTTAAAGTTAGAATTATATATATATCTTCATGTATGGTAAGGTAAAATTTAGCTATTCGTTCTTGGTTTGTGTTTTGTTTATTAATGCATGTATGTTACATTGTATTATACATTATATTAGTATAATTGCATATTGTATTTTTCAATGCAAATTGAACACTCCTTTTTTAAAGGGATATAATCTAAAAGGTTGAAGCTGTAACACTATACAATTGTATTGTAACAATTTCTGTTGATGCTCAATTGTTGTTTGTTGAGTAATTGGATTTTTTATGGCAATTGCATGATTATATTATGATTCTGCCCTTTTAACATAAATTATAACATAAATATTTTTTCTGTTGTATTTAACTTCAACTTCTTTAACTACTAGGTGGTGTGGTGTTGGCTTTGCTGTGCTGCATTTCTGTTTTGTCAAAACCTCACCATATTCCATAACAGCACGGAAAATGATCCATTTTTTTATGTTTCCAGTTTAAATTATTATAAGAAATATTGTAGAAACTCCATGGTGTACATGTATGTGTGGTGCCCTTTGACCCTAACAGGTGGCGTACCCAGCCATCTGGCATTGGAGCTGATTGGACGACTTGTGCCGTTCGAACATCAATCCCAACGGGCCGTAGACAGCCTCCTGGAGCAGTCGCGGGCGTGGTGCAAGAAATATTGCGACCGCGTGACGCGGCGTCCATTCATGTTGCCTCACAGCACTTCCATTTACCCACCAGGTATATGATTGGTTCTTCCCATGTAGTTACTAACGATGGAAGTTTTCTCCCTAGGCGGATACACCAATCCCTTGGCTGTGGAGTTGGTAGGTCGCTTGGACTGGCTGAGTGACCAATCCCGGCACATCGGGTCCCTCATGTCCCAGTGTAGGGCCTGGTGCGCAATGTGGTGTGACAGGGACCAACAACCGCGTCTGATATCCCAGGGTGCAATAGGTGGCTCGGGCCATCTAACCAACCAATCACCCCAACGTTCCTGTTGCACGCGATGGCGTGACAAGGAACAAGACCCGTGCGTGATAACCCAGGGTGCTAGCTTCCCACCACCAGGTACATCCAACTGTCCTCTCCGTAGGGTGGCCTTCTAGCCTCTAACCCCATAACGCATGTTTTTTCTCTTTTTGTTGTTACCCTAAGCCTTTGAGCGAGACGCTGTCAACAGCCTGTCTGCTGAGCTGGTGGGTCGTCTGTCCTCGTATAGTGCTGACTTTGTCAGGATTAGTCAGTTACTGAGCCAGTGTCTGTCCTGGTGTAGTGCCAACTGTGTCGCTAGGGGGGCACCTTCGTTCGTACCACATGGTTCAAGCTTCCCTCCACCAGGTACCCCTCCTTCACACATCTGTGTTTTCTCTCAAAGCCTTCTCTCAAAAGGGTTCCATCGTGAACGTGCTTCCGGCAGAGCTCATTGGCCGACTGTCCTCGTTTGGCAAGCGTTTTGAGCGGCTAGCCACGTTGGTGACCCAGTGTATGTGGTGGTGTCAGGACCATTGTGTGTCTAACGGGGACCTGATGTTTGTTACCAGGGGCACGGGCTTCCCTCCCCCAGGTACTGTTGCTGTGTGGCTTAACCCTCTAAGTGTCAGGGACTATTAGAACTAGGCTTTAAAACTGACCCATGACACTGGGAGGGTTAAAGGCTACTTGAGAAAACTCAAATTCATGGATGACTTAACTGCCAAATTTGATTCAAGCAATCGGCAAACCCTTCCAGCAATCATACTTTGCAGCATACATTGTGGCATCCATCATTCTCTGCAATAAAAAAACATCACTGTATGGAAGAAGGATCTACAAAAACATCATATCTCTGTCTACTCTGTCATTGGAAGCTCTTGTCACATTCATAATTTCCCCTCCATATCAAGTTGCAGTATCAATATTCTGTAGAGTTTTCCATTTCTAATCTATTACTGTAAAAGTGTAACAGAACAACTTTACTTTTAGCATCCTTTGTGTATTTCAGCTGTGTGTGGTTTTGTCATAAGACTGTCATTTACCCATTACCCAATGTAAGAAGTACCATCACTAAATATCTTACAACGAAAGACTTCTACGTTGAATAAACATATACTCTGTTGTACTCGTGTTTCTTCATTCTTTGGGATCTCTGTCCGATCACACCATCACGTTCCACCCTGACTCACATTTTGACACACATTTTGACATTAACACACTATTGAAGTCATTACTTTTTATACAAGTTGAAGATGCATGTCCAATCACTGACTAACTTGAACCTCCTTAACCCTTCCCCCACCTGTGATCTATGTTTGTAGCAATCAGATTTAATTATGTGGAACCCTGCATGTTCTTCTTCAAATGTGCTTCTCTGCTTTCATCAGCATTAAGCTTTTGTGTGTGATCCTGCACTATGCTTGTAATGCCTAGACATTGATTCCTATGCTTATAAATAATATTAAAATGCATAAAGCAATATGAATGTGTAATGAT
Source organism: Branchiostoma floridae x Branchiostoma japonicum (assembly GCA_013266295.2). Classification (NCBI taxonomy): domain Eukaryota; kingdom Metazoa; phylum Chordata; class Leptocardii; order Amphioxiformes; family Branchiostomatidae; genus Branchiostoma; species Branchiostoma floridae x Branchiostoma japonicum. Next base: position 21,142,720 of record CM023825.1, read on the forward strand.
ATGTGGGACCAAGCAAAATTATCAGCTAAACAAGTACTTCAAGATCTAGACATTTCTTTGTAATTAAGTCGTGGTCTATGCACAGGTAACACGCATTTTGCTTGATCCCTAACTGATTCAATATCTGTAATGCAAGTCGGTAAAAAATAATATGTTGCTTGTAGATTTGTGCACTTTATTGCAATTTCCTCTTTTGAAACTGCATCAATCTTTGGTTGGTGACATCTTGATATATGAATAATTAATCTTTATACTCATAGAAGAATAGAACTCATTATAGAGCAAAAAATATTGATTACCATTATAACTTTAACTAGTAATTGAAGAATCAGTGATTATTTGATAAATGCTGAGATTAAAGAAAAACTAATATCATAGTTGGCAGAACTTGATACAAGTAGTTTGCTATTGGATGAAGACAAAGCAAGGTTGTATATCATAAAGAAGACATGTGAGTGTACTGACTATACATTTATTAATTACCTTTCATTAACAGGCGGTCCCCTGCGGACGACCCTGGCCCATCACAGAGACGGCATCACGTCCATCGCCATGACTCCAGACGGAGGCTACATGGTGACCGCTGCACGAGACTGTACCATCCGCATCTACGAGAACGAGTCAGACGTCATGGAACTGGAAAGAACACTGACGGGACACACAGGTACTTTGTTGTCACTCACTCACTCACTCACTCACTCACTCACTCACTATCCTGGCTTTGATTTCCCTGCTGCCGTTTGTCCCCCCTCAAATTTTTGTATTAATGTTGTAAGAATTTATTTTGGCTGCAACTAAAGGGATGAGCCCTTCTTTTACTTGTAATTGTCAGGAAATGTAGACAAGTACACATCACAAAAAATCTTTTTACATTGCAGCTGCCATTGAGGTCCTGTCTGCAGCCCCCAACAATGAGCTGCTAGTGTCCGGCTCCCTGGACAACACCCTAAAGGTGTGGAACCTGGAGACGGGGCGGCTGGTCATCACCATGGAGGAGGACCACGCCCACTACCAGAACCACGCCCTGCTGACCACTACCGTGGACTCCCGCAAGGTGGTGTCACCTGCTGGCAAAGTGGTGAGTGGGAGAGAGCCGTGCTACCATTGCAGTATTACTATTAGTTTTGCTGTAAACTTTCACAATCGCACAGATGTTTGTGACTTCATAGTATCATGTGATATGTAAACATTGCAAATTAAAGGATTTGAAATCCATTACTTCTTATTGATACCTGGAAGGTTTAAGAATCTCAAGCTCAAGACATTCGAGTAACTTCTCTTGTTATGGATTTTAGGTTAATGTCTGGGACATAGAGTCTGGCAAGCTGCAGTTCACGTTGAAGGGGCACGAGGGAGCTGTTTCCTGCCTGGCAGTTTCCCATGACAACCAGTACATCATCACAGGAGCAGAAGACAACAGCATCAAAATGTGGAGCACAGAGACAGGGGAGCTGAAAAACACCTTCTCCCCCCACACAGATCACCTGACTTGCCTCAAGGTCACCCAGAATGGCAGGATTGTTTCTGGGTCAAAGGACACGACACTTTCTGTCATAGATATGGAGAACGGGGAGGTGGTTCACAGGTTAGAAGGGCACTCCCATCCTGTGTACTCTCTAGCCATCACATCAGATGGTAAATATGCAGTATCCGGGTCAGACAAGGTGGTCAAACTGTGGGATTTATCTGAGGGAAAAGAGATCCACCATTTGCAGGGGCACTACGGCATTGTGGACTGTGTTGCCGTCACCAGCGACAACAAGGTCATCGTGTCTGGAGCTCGGGACGAACACCTGAATGTCTGGGACTTTGAGAGTGGTCAGCTTCTCCAGACACTGGACGGACAAGCGGCAAAAATCACTGCGATGGAGGTGACCGGTTACATCGTCGTGACGGCGTCCACAGACTCCTACTACACAAAGGTTTGGGACGTCGAACAGAGCAAGATGAAGATGTCCACTCCGAGGTTCATCGACAAGTACGGCATTGTGGGTGTGACGAGTGATGCAGGGTACGTGGTGTACAAACGTGAGGGCAGCGAGAATGAGGTGAACGTGTGGAACTCAAAAGACGGCAAAGACATCCGAAATATCACTGACAAGGATGGTGAGTGGTTATATTTTCATGTTGCACCCCATACTTGTAATGTCTGTAAATTACCTTCAAGTTGCAACAGTGTATCCATGTCCAATTTTTATGAGCACTTTTGAGTGTGTAACGCTTATGAAGTTGAAAATACTGTGTTTCTATAGGGTCTGTAACATACCTGAGGATCACTCACGACAACAACTGTGTGGTGACTGGAGACGAGGCAGGTTTCATCAAGCTATGGAACCTGAATACGGGCCAGTTTATACGGCAGCTGGACCAGGCTTCAGGTGGCATCAGGTGCTTCTGGATCACACGAATGGACAGGTATGTAATTAAGACACCTGTTACCACTTTTTGTACATGTATATTGCTGGTGCAAATTGGGGTTGGCAACTCTACTTTTGATGTCAAAAAAGTGTGTTTTTCTTGACAGATTAGCCGTCGTCACCTGTTTAATCTTTTTCATAAAGGTACCTAGTTGCAGTCACAGACGACAACTCCGTGTCAGCCTGGGACATTGACTCCATGATGCTTCTGTGGACCCGCAAGCCAAACTGTGAGGGGAAAATCACCTGCGTCACCATGACAGACGATAGGAAATACACTGCAATCGGCACAGACGACAAGCAAATTTTGGTCTTCGACAACGAGCAGGACAAAGTCGTGCACATCCTGGTGGGCCATCAGAGCCCGCTGACATGTTTGAGTGTCAGCCATAACCAGAAGTTGTTGGCATCAGGGTCGTCAGGGGAAACCATGAGGGTGTGGGACCTGGGCACGGGCAGACTGGTACACGAACTGTACGCCAAGTCTCCGGTGTTTAAAGGGATCGTGTGTTTGTCATTTAGTTACGACGACAAATACCTGCTGACTGGGGGGCACGACAGGTCACTCAAGATGTGGGACCTTCAAACAGGTGGGATATCACTTTGATATAATATTCGTTTTGCTTGAAGCTTTTACTAAGAACATTCAAGATTGCACATGTTAGTAAAAAGAGGATGAAACATGCTGATTTAACATGATGAACTGTAAAGAGTTACTTGTACATTGCATGAATTAGTTCTAAGTTGTCCAATGAAAATTCATATTGTCCTTGTCTTTAGGAAAAATGGTGACTGCCCAGTACGTGTACGCAACAATCACCAACATAGTGGCCAACCGCGACAACATCGTCCTGACCACGAAACTTGGTTACGTCATCATCGAGGACATCCTGCTTCCCTCGCCGCGTATACCGGAACCAGAGGAAAGCCCGTTTGGTGGACAATTAATGACAGGGAATGGAGATGAAGCTGTTCAGCCTGTTTTGAAAGTCAGGTCACGCATGATGAAGAAGTCTAACTTCTGTCAAATTCTGTAGAATTTGGATTTAGTACAATAGTACTACAAACAGAAAGATAGGATTTTGACAATATTTTCAAATATGATATTTCATCATTTTGTAACTTTGTATATAAATGAATATAAGAACAAGTATTTTGATACCTGAGAGCCTGAGATGATATCATATTAATGTGCAATATCTCCTGTGGGAAGTTTGTGATTTCAGATTACATAATTTAGTTGGCAAAAGTCATCTAGGTGGCAAGTTATTGTCTCAACACTGTGCTTTTTATATTGTCATCAATGATCTTAACTTGTAATTGAAGTCGTGTTTAATTCTCAACCAAGGTACGTGATACATGATATGAGATATACATGTACATGTATGTCCGTATCTCTTTTAATTAAAAAATCATGGATTTTTAATGCCTATTGGTACAAATGTCTAATATTTTATTATGAGCCATGCTTGCACACACAACAATGTAAAAGTCACATATGAATTGATGCATTGTAACTTCAAGATCTTGGCAGAAGTAGAGAGTACATTTGATGATAATTTTTGTCACACACTATGCAAACGGAGCTGGGTTCAGCTAGACATTATTGTAGTAGAAGATACTTGTATTTTACAAGAGTCTAAACCTATCAAATTTGTAGTAAAATGTACTTAGATGTCAGATTTGTGAAGAGACTAATTTGTCACTAGACAAGAATGGACATTGCTTACTGTTTTTTATTGTAAGGTGTCAGAGCTTTTGTGAAAAAGAGATACATGTATGAGGAACATTTTGTGAATATTGAACATTTTTTTTGCAGAAATTATTTGAACTGTTGTAACTATAGACCTGTCAATGATTTGCAGTTCAAGCTCTTTCATGTGCAATTACATTGTAAAGCTCTTGTGCAACTGGCATAAAAATATTGTAGTCATGTCAGCTTTGAGAATATGTCATTCAATACTGTCTATACAAATAAAGCAAAAAGATTTCCAACCTGATAATTGTATTTTCGATGGAATGCCAGAAAAATTTCTATGCAACTTTTTACCATTGTTAAATAGAAAGTTGAATTGTAGATTACCTGTACTGTAGTATTGTTTCTTGATTTTATGACTCTGTCTTGTAGATGCAGGGTTTATTACAGAAATTGCAATAGTTTTACTGCAAAGATTAGAAAAGTAATAAAATGAGACTTCTGTATAAGTTTTCTCTCAATTTTTGTACTATTGTTAAAGGTACAGATTGAGGGATAGGGATGGAGGGATAGCGAGAGAGGGATAGAGGGATGGGCATGGAGGGTTTAGGGATGGAGGGAGAGGGATAGAGGGATAGGGATAGAGGGATAGACAGGGAAAGAGGGATGGGCTATAGAAAGACAATGCGACACATTTTTTCATCTACAAGCTATAGATGGACGTCCGTCTGAACTGCGAAATGTGTTTGGCGAGGCGTGCATCTGTCTAGTGGCTTCTAGTGACTTTCCAGCTGAGAAGTAAGTGGATAGCCTATGCCCCATTAGGCAGTCAATGGTGCTCAAGCTGCCAAACGACCTAAAGGGGGGGGGGGGAGGTCTACGGCGGTTTACGCGTTGTGTCATCGGTCATGTAAACTCTCTTATTTCCTTCATCGATCACTTATGATAAGTGAAGTATAGATGGGCATTTGATTGCTTTCTTGCGAAAAACAGACGTCCTCGGTATTTCATCGTGCTATCAGCATATATGTATGAAAATAAATTTCTTGTGACACAACCTAAACAAAATTTACCTGGTCGACGTTTGAATTGGGACCGTATCCTTCCAAAACTACCTTGCGGCACGCAGTAAGTAGTGGAGTCCTTTCAGGCCCCGCGGGAATTATTATCGAATCGTCGGCCAGGTAAATTTTCTTTTGGTTGTGTTATAAGAAAGCTGGTGTGTTACGCCGAAGGGCGGTTATACCGGCTATACAGATACAGATAAGGACATTACTTTTCTAGTATAGGAAACGTTTTAGAAAAATTCACCATACCAGCACACTCTTCTAGACTTAAGCTTCTACAAATTGATTTAAACTCTAGCTTTATACAAAGTGCCCACGGACCTACTCTCTCATCTATATCTATATGTACTACCGGTGAACTTAGTAAGTTCAAACGAAGGCTATCTAGATTTATAAATACAATGGTACAAGCCGTCGTTACCAGATTGACCTGAAAATCCTACAGGGCCATACGGGGACCAATAAGTGGAATAGCACGGCCGTCTATCTGCAAAGCCAAGAGGCTCAATACCCTGCTGAAATTGGGTCCCGGAAATAATGACTTCCACTAATAGGAGAATTTGCCGTTCGTGCTCGTTGTACACTTTCCGGAGGTCCCGTTTACTGTCACACAATGGATATGCACAGTACGATTTTATTCCCCTTTTCCTGCATAATGGCCATAATGTCACCGAATGCGTCACCATTCTATGGTTGCATGTTTTACGGATAGTTTGCATTGCACATGGTATTTGGAAAATCAATTATTTTCTACTACTAGTCTATCCATAGCTGTGATATCCTGCAATGCGGTATTTCATCAATGATGGAAGCACAAGAGGACCGATTTGTTGAATATTCGTGGCTCTACTTCAAACCTGTTGGAAGTGCATGTTGTGCAATAGAATCGATGGTGTACGCGTGTCGTGGCGTATCGTGGGGTGTTGTGTCCAGCTGTCGCGTCCTGTCTTGTGGAATTCTTCAGTTTTGCATTGTGTCTCATTAAAATGTGCCACCTAGGCCTGCATACACATAAAATCTCCAGACAGATACGTTCCAAGCCACTGATTGATACAGGTCTGGAAAAACTCAACAGTAAGTCTGTCTGGAGATTTCAGGCGTAGGGTGGCACATTTTAGCACATTTTCATGAAGAAAAATTACACAAAGAAGATCGCACATCCAATGTAGACACTAATATTACGACAAAATGCATATCTATAGATTGACTGTGTTCAACTAGGCTGGCAGTAACGCAAACACAGTGCAAAATCTGCAACCCTAATTCAGATGCCCGCAGCCTGCAATGAAACTTATTATATAATAAGTCTATCCCTCTTCATTAGGCCATGTTGATTTGGTTATATGGATGACATCCTCTGGGAACCCCAAATCTGATGCGAACGTGCGAATAAAAAAAGTTTGGCAAAAACAACTTGCCTTCATTAGGAAATCTACGTGGTCATGAAGGTTGAACAAATGACACAAAGAGCATGTGGTATGGTGAATAATAGACTCTTCATTTTCATTTTCTTCTTTTCCTTTGGAATTGATTTTGGCATTCTACGACATTACCATTAGTATCGTTTTCCAATATTTTATTTTGCAATTTACAGCATATACATGCTCATTTTGCAGATGATTTGTACGATTTACAGTATGGTCGAAACTTTTATTTTTTGGAAACGGACGAAAATTCATGCACGCGCGGATGTCATCCATATGATCAAATCAACATAGCCAGTCTGCCTCATTAAGTGCCGTATGGGAAAGATCTGCATTTCTTTTACTCAAGAGTACGCACGAATTTTATGACTTTTGGTTATTTCATTCCTCCCCAGGGTTTATTTCAACCTTTTTCTCTCATGTATGATTCAGTGCCCATCACTAAAGGAAACGTACTTCCCATGGCCGCACGCTTATCTTTCATGGCAGAGTCCCACTTTGGGGCTTGTCTAAATTGACTGTTTATCTATTGTCTGTCCGAAACTGGGTGCCTTATCTTCATGGACAGAGGCCGCGACAAGACACGGGATCAACAATACGCTTTACAAAATCGTACACATTCAAATAGCGTCTACGTGAATATAAAGAAACCGTTCGTTATCTTTCAAACTTCCCAGCCCGGGACGTCTTTCAACGGTCAGTTTATCTTTTTTTCATGTTCCCTTCAGGCTTCGTAGTTATCGTAATGGACACTGAATGGTTGGATCAAACTAACGTTTAACCGAATCGCCTACAACTATGGCCTACGTGGCTACAGCAGTGTTATCTTTCAGCTCAGCTTTCAGTGGAAAAGAGCTTCCCGGTAGGGTACGTAAAGGGTAGTGTCAAGAACATGTCATTTATTACATATCCCGACCAGGGGGTATCGTATGGAGGACTATCACAGATGGCCACACATCATAGCGTTTAGAAAGCCTCCATGGATGAATTGAAGAAGGTCGGTCTATATATATATATATATATATATATATATATATATACATCATCGACATATAGAAACGGTCTACATAAAAACCGTCTGCAGGCGTAGCAGTTCAATTCACTTCTGAAAGTCACGAGAGATAGATTTTCATTGCTTACGTCATGAGACAGGAAGACGTCGTTATTGATAGATTGTTATGAAAAGAACAGACTTTCAGTCGTCGAAGAAGAAATTTTTAAGTAGGAATACTATATGCAGCGTCTCCCCTGCTTTTGCAGAGTGACATTGACTAAGGCATCTGCTGACTATGCAGCTATCAACAACTGTCCGACGCGTCCACTTCTCACATTCATATACATGTACATGGCGGCTTGAGTAGGGAAGTGTTTATAGGTAGGGACATGGTCGTAGCGTAGGAAGAGGATATCCAGGAATCGACCGAACACCGGGCGCGCGTAACATTGTACGGATAATGTGGTTTAATGGACCTTTCACATCCATTTTCTCACGCGGATGTTCTTCTGTGTGATGACTTTTACTATACAGAATACGTGACCGTAGAAAATACTTTTGAAATACCATCTCAACGGTGGCCGTTCGTCAACCTGGTTCCGAAGGCCTTCGACTGACGGCCGTAGGATCTTCATCACTGGAGCATCACCGTCATGGGATCAAATTAAACGGACCTCATCTGTTATGTATGCCTGACGCGGCTCTGGAGAGCTCCTATCTCTGTCTGCAACAGTACCGCGATGACACAATGGGGACGGACAGATTGTGTTGTTGCTTAGGAGTATATGCCGTGGATCTCCAATGACGGCACCATCCAAGTAAGATGTCGAACTGCAGACAACAGTCCTGTGTCTCATCAAGGGGAAACTGCCTCGTATTTCAAAGAAGACCACGTCGACGGTCGGTAGCTGTAATGGTTGTGATGTTCGCCAGCCTTCTGTCACTAACAGGTTAGTTTGGGCCTTTCTCAAAGCAGGCTTTCCTTATATGCCGACCCATCATCTGAGACCTAATGTTTCAAATTGGTCTTTCGTTGTCAGTACAGCTTTCCCTATTCCCCAAAAGTGTTTCTCGGATCCCAGAGACAAATGTCTTGGGTAATTGATGTACGACCTTATACGCAAAGCCGTAAGGCATCATGTGAGTTAAGGCCAGCAACCCTTTACCTTTAGATTATAATGACAGACGATTCAGCACCAAGGACATGATATCAACAAAGGCATTTGACATTTCAGTTCCACTTTTCCGCACGAATTGTTCTCCTTTCATAACCTTCATTCTGTGGTTAAGATAAGTGTTTTACATCATATTCTATGGCGCAGGAAACAGATCATATGCCGCTCGCTGGTTTAATTGCTGTATGGTTGAATAAGACGTAGTGTACATTTGATAACCATTAATTGCAAGCTTCTCGCACATGGTGATGCATCATCATTTTGACACAAATCAAAGCGTACAGATGTTATTCAGTTTTGCTGCAAAACCTGCTCATTCATGATTACTGTGATTTTTATTGTTTTTTATTGATTGTGTGTCTCTTTTTATGATCTGTGATGGTGTGTAGGTCTTGACGTAAGAAAAATGTACAAACCTACATCACAACAGCAAGCCAGGATAAAGGATATATACATATATATGGGAAACGTACAGGTGCTGTGGAAACGCTGTTGGTCATCTTCTGCCGTGTCGATATGAAGGCAAAGGGTCTCTGGTATAAAATAGCACCTATCTTACGACTTTGCTGATAGAAATGTACATCTAGGTGAAAGATCAAGGGAATGAAAACCTGAAGCGTTAGCAGAACAGTCCGTTTCTCACACAACAATCCAAGTAAGGAAGTGAATGCCATTTCAACTTGCAAATGTTTTCATTTTCTACAGATGCATTCAAGAGTAGCATGGAGATGTGCATTGCCGGAACGTGCCTTAACGGAGGTACTCTTCGGGAAGACGGGACTTGTGTGTGCACCAAAAACTTTCGGGGTACGTGTTGTGAAACGGTAAACAAGATATCATCCGTCTCACTGTTGTCTAGGAGGAGTGTAGGTGAGTTTCTCAAATCAATTCAACTCTTAGGCATGGCTATTGTGAATTCAGGACTGCCCTCAGGATTCCGTTGTTTTGAATTTCAGTCGATAAAAATCACACAAACATTTATCTTAGCTGCTTCACTGTCAAACGTACCGCAGAGGTTTCTTATCAAAACGAAAACACATTTTAGAAGGGCATTCTAGTGTGCACAAGAGTTCATTGCCCTATCTGACCTCATTGCTGTTTGTATGGTATTCATACCACAAAACAGCCGAAAACTGCCTTATCAGTCATTTCAATATTAAGTACATTGTAGATACATTTTAGATATCTCAAGGGTAATACAGTCTCATTAAGTAAATGTACTTGTTTGTATGCACGATGCAATTATATCATAATGTATATCTAAATCTATATAAGCCACCTGTCGAGTACTGTAATCTGACGTTACAACGTCAAATTACTCACATTAGAGCATTCATCTCTTTGTGTTGCATGTTCATCTTTCTTGATTATTAGGGGAAATCTGTCAAGTAAAAACCTCGTTATTAGCTAGTATAAGAAGTATCAATCAAACCTTGCAAACTTTATAAAACAGAACATCGTGTTCGTTAATTTGAAGGTGTTTATTCTTTTGTTTACTCATTTGCGGGGAAGGAAAAATGTTAGAAATCAATTTGGCTTTCTCAAAATCGATGCGGCTGACGCCCTAGGGATTCAGCTATAGCAAGTGAAGGAATATACACGACTTATAGGATAAGCAATATCGATATTGGCGGGTCCTGACAGAGGAGCAAATGAAGAACTGACGGCCTATGAACACTTGTCTTCTGCACCATATTTGACATTTTGGGGTCACCGCTTTAGATTTCCTACAATTTCCACTGCTAAGTTTTGTTTAGATCGTAACAATTTAAATATTTCCCAAATTGCTTCTGTCAATGAAGTCAGATAAAAAATGAATTTAGAAAGCAACTGCATAATTATATCAGTCATAGACCAACTATGGCTCTATTTGTCTTGTTCTATTCATGTATAAGCCACGGTGCCAATTTGTGTGAAGTGCTTCAACGGTGGAACCAGGTACTACAGCCAGGTCCACGCCGGGTACAAGTGTCTCTGCCCACCGTACCACGATGGGACCTGCTGTGAAGTTCAAGGTGACCAAACATGTTGCAATAATAGCATGATACAACTGCTAAACTGCGTTCCAACACAACAAAGAGGTCCCACCAAATGTTACTCCGTGCTGCAACCTTCATCAAGGGCTAATACCTAGGACACGTGACTTTACGAGCACGTGACGTCACCAATTCAATAGTCATAGGAAGTCTATACCGCCCGCCGGCCGTGTTGAGTGATGGCTGGTACGTTCTGATGTAGATAGAATCTTGTTGTAGATAGAATCTTGTTGTAACATTTTCTTAAGAAGGACAGGGGCTTTTTCCTATCTATCAGAACTTTCCCCTTTATTCTGTCAAGGCTTTAAAAACTGAAGGACAAATTTCAGTTTTCAATCTTCAACTTCAGAATCAGCATGCATGAAATCTGGCTCTAAATCTTACACCTAACATACTTAGTAGTAAAAAAAAAACGACACTACGAAACAAGCTAAATTCATTGTACCTTGCACCTTATTCACACTCAGGGACCTAGCTGCTTGATCGTCCCTGACTTCTGTCCATCACAGCGTAGCTAATAGGGCTCGGCAGGTTAAAACAAAATCCTCCAAGCTCCAGCGTTTCTATATTTGAAAGCTGAGGTCAGAGGTGTGAAACTTCACGGTCATATTTCAAACTATAATGTCTCCAGAGTTCAATCCCAAATCAATTTAGTTTAAATTCATTAAAATCAATGTGTATGATGTGAATTCAAATGGCATTGGACTTTGCTGCTAAGGCATAAGTCTCACAAAGTTAGACATATAGATTTTAATCTAAAAACAGTTGGGTAGAAAAATTAGGGCACCCATGTTAGAGGCAGAACGCTGTATTAATCAAATCAATTACTCGTCTTAATATCATATTATGGATCCGATATGGGCACTTGGGGATTTATAACTACATATCTATTGTAAATTTGCTTGTGGTGGGGGGAATTTCAAGACAGTGTGCAGCTAGCTAATATTAGCCTAGTACAAAGATTCCCACCACACTGATATACATGTGAGTATAATAGAGATGAAATATAGTACTTGACAATGGCATTCACAGAATCAATAACAGTAGGCTAAATCAGTGTCTGGGGTGTTGTTACCAGTGCCCACACTCTTCTATCAAAGTGAGGGATATTTGTCAGAATAACAAGACAAGGTGCCAACTTGATTCTATCTGGCAGGGTTACTCAGCTCAAACATACATTATGTAGCATCAACGCATGGGATGTGCATGAACAAGGACTGCCTTATTTCACAGAATCACTGAAATTTAAAGTCTTATTCAGGAATGGATGGTGAGCAAAAATGGTACTGCTGTGTTCACATCACTAAAACCATCTGACTGGGATGCTGAAAGATAGATATACATGTATAGGATTATTCACCTTTGCACATACAGGGTAGGGCCAATGTGGAAATCGCAATACTGCTTTGTCTGAGATTTGTATTCCTGAAGTCAAGATTGTCCTTTCTACTTTCAACAAGTGTACATAATGTGTGTGATTAAATGTTTTCTCCAGAGGGATCATATAACAGCCATGCACAGATGTACCTATGGATGAGCGTGGCAACAGCAGGGATTGTGCTACTGTTGGTGTGTCTGTGTGTCCTGTGCGGCTGCAAGAGACTGGACTGATGGGAAGTTGTATTGACCACCCGTGCCCTCCGGCATAACATACCAGCCTCGCGGGCACACTGTGACGGCTGGTTCTGTCACACCAAGTGACTTGTCATACATAAAACATTCATATCTGCTGTTGATCGACACATGATTGGATAAAGAGTCTGTCTACTGACTGAGCTGCCAATTCTGATCATGACACTCTACAACAAATAGTTAGCAATGACTGCTAAAAGATGGGACACAGGAAGACATGATAAATGTTAACTTAAGGTAGTCCCATTGCCTTTTTTAGGATGTAGGGTGATGGGTTGTTAGTCCATTGTGTCTAGGGCACGGTATTGGAAGGCGGAGCCCATCGCTCTCCATCCACCACCTTTTACCTGCCCAACCGAAGCCAGGTACCCATTTTACACCTGACACTTCTAGCCAGGAATGCAAGGAATTGAACCCATGACCTCTCGATCTTGTATCTGCTCGCCTAGCCGCTCGGGCATTTAATGCCACAAGACCTATGCGCTAATAGTGGAGACCTAGGAGCTTTTGTACACTTCATCATCATTATTTTCTCCTTTCACAATATGAAAACTCATGTCAGAGATGATGTAATGTATGTCTTTGAAAAGACATTTTTTTCATTTGAAGTTTGGTGTACTCAACAGATAAAAGGTACATGTTATGTGGGAATAGCCATACAATGTATGGCATTCTTGGTGATACCGCACGATTTCCTGTTTGTTTTTTGGATAGTCCTCATATACCATTATAACCACAAGCAACAGTAATATAGCCTTCAGGTTGCATAAAGGAACTTAATCCAGACTTCCTGAACCAACAATAACTATGTATTAACCTATATTTTGATGCGATCTATCAGTGACATAAACATACATGTATATTGAGAACATTTTGTACTATGCTGGTTGTGACAAGGATATGCTGTATATATTATGCTATGTACAATATATACTGAGGTTAGATATATTGGAAAACAGCCTTCTGCTCCTTTGGAATTTTGAATAAGTTTGGGATAAACCTTTGTAAAATCAGATATATTCTCTCATTTTATGTGGGTTTTTTATAACACATTGAGTTAATTTGCTGCAACATCTTACTGAGGCAAAAGCCTGTGTGATGTTATGTATTGCAGTAAGGTTTCAGACTCTTTTATGAAGGAATATTACCCCAACATTTAAGATAAATGTTACTTACTGTTAATGCTGATGCAGTGTATAAACTATTATACTAAAAAATGCATGAAGAGTTCTATTGCATTTGTTTTTGTAGCAGCAGGAGTAAGTAAATTAATCAACCCTAGCCTATGATTAAAAAGGCTGTGTTAAAAGGTTTAAACACATGTATAGCTATGCCTCTGATTCCCTTACTGTAAATCACTGCATGAAGTGTACCTTGAGAACATTTAAATATAAATAAATAAAAAACAAAAATTAACAACGAGCTTGCTTTATTTGCCGAGTTGCCCTTCTGATTGGTTAACAGCCTCAGATTTTTGTGACATCAAATATGGTCTCCTTTAAATTTAAGAGACAAGGGCTCAGCAACTTCTACAAGCATTCGATAGATAATACAGAAAGTTACTTCTCATGAAAATTTGAATTCAAATAACATCCTACTTTGACATTTTCAGACCAAAATAAATATACCCAAAGAACGAGATGCAAAGACATATCATTTTACAAAATTGCGTATGTACAAATGTATGGACACACCTTTGTTTGTGTGTTTGAGCCTTTATTCACGAAAAACTCAAACTGGCCTGCTAGTCACTTTTCATTATACATGTACTATTGTTATGCTATATGATGCAAAATTAAGTCCACTGGTTGTTATGAACAGAGGAATTGTATGTTTGTAGTACAAAAGTAACAGAATGTCTGAATATACAAAGAAATATATAATGTTAGGTACTCGGGTACCAGCTCTGGATCTTGCAACATTTCTAAGCCATTAACTAGAAACAATTCTAACCTCAAGAAGGGAGAAGAAACAATCCAAGACTACACTAGGGACAGACCATCATACAAAACACTAGATCAATGGCAAAAACTCCAACATGCATACACATACACACACAGATACACGCACACATAATACACAGAGCAAATATAGGCAGCAAAAATATAGCTATATTTTCAGTGCACGACCAATCTTGTAATCAGCAAATGTCTGGTACATTTCTCTTTGTGCAGAAGTCTGCTGAGATTATATCTTTAAATTCAGTGTAAGCATTTTTTATACTTTTCTTAAGACCTGCACCTGTTTCTTCTCGAATATACGACGTACAGCACAATCGTTGCTAAAAGAGCCTCCATCGTAGGTGCATCACACGATGTAGATGACCAGGGCTTTTAGGCACAGAATGTTTGAATATGCACCGAGGATAAAACTGTACATTCTGTGTCATACATTTACTTCATATTTCTTACACAGCGCTTCAATGTCTTGCTGCGACTGATGTCCCAACAACTTCAAGCCCTTGAATACTTCAACGACAACTGGAAAACAAACAAACAAACAAACAAACAAATTAGCATAATGCTTTATGGTATCTTAGAGAAAGCAGAAAAATATGAGGCATTATGAACGATCTGATTAGGCTGTGTACAGAATATACACACTGTATATACAAACCTTGCTTGTCCTTAGCAGACATGAACATGATAGCCATATTAAATCTCTTCACTTCAGACAGGCTGCTCAACACACTGTACACGTCATCTTTGTTCCTGTACAAAGAAAAAAAGATCATAAAAACAGTACATTTCAAAGCCCTGAAAAAAATCAAAATGGTACCAGGCAACAGAATTGCACAATGACAGAGAATAACAATAGCTCAAGCTTTCAAAAGATCATCAAACAATTTCTTGTCTGTTTAATTTTTTTGCCTTCATACTTTCCTTCCAGGAGCGCCTAATATTGTCCAACTTACGGTAAGTAGAAGTCCCTGAGAAGTGACATGATGCCGTTGAGAATGTCCGACTCTAATGACTGTTGAAACAGCTTTACATACATGGATGGAGGAATTTGCTGGGGGAAAACATACAGCAGTTAGCAGTCGGCTATACATGTAGTTACCAGGAATATGGAAAACTGCTACAACATTTTAGGTTGTAGCACATACAAAATGTACTACATGTAATAAATTATTCTATAACATCTGAGATAGGACCTTCCATACACAGACCTGTGTATTGACAGTTGATCTGTATCTGTATTGTTCTGGTTTGAATCCCCAGCAAGCCCCAATGTTGCGTCCTTGGGAAAGGCACTAAACCTCTGTATTTCCTCACTCACTAGGTTAGGGACATTCTCTCAGACAGGACATAAAGCGGTCTGCCTATTTACCGGAATACACCGGAAACCACAGTTAAACACCGGAAAACACCGGAAAACACATATAGGAGGCTAAAATCTACCGGAATACACCCTGATATGATGAGATAACATATCGAATTGCTGTATTTTGACATGAAGTAACGTGTATATCGCCGCGGGAACAAGAAATCGTAATGAATTGGCGATCGGCGATCGCGAAGGCGACCCGACCAGTCGCCATGTTTGTTTACATTGCCGACTACGAAATGTTTGTTTAACGCGATCGCCGTACAGAAGTGAAATTTACCGAAATGAAGAGGTCTTTGATGCAGGTACCGCAAGTTGCTACATTCTGGCATGAAATAAGACGTATATGACTTTGTTATATGACGTTGGGAACAAGAAATCACTATGAATCGGCGGAGTCGACCCGGCCAGACGCCATGTTTGTTTACTTAGCAGCCGGCTATAACGCTAGTGAACCTTTATCCGTCACTTTTTCTCAGTGACAATCATGTGACGCCAATTTCTAAAAATGATGAACCGTTTTTCTTGTCCTATTATATGTTGACACCGTAGAGTACCTTAGTCCTTTTTGCTGAATATGTCGCAAAAATCCGACGATAAAACTGCCAGGCATTTTTCGGAAGCAACGCAAATCGAAGGTCAATGACCCGCACAGAGCGAGTGCGTGCGTCAGCGAGCGGCGGCATTTGATAATTTCCTGCAAAGCTTGACACTGAAATTTCATCTGATTTTGCCGAGGACAGCCCTGAAATTTTATCGTAGTCGATCTAAAACATAATCGCCAGGATCTGAACATCAGCGATATTTAGGCGATCGCGAATCGCTCATGAGCGTAAGGGTACGCTGACTTCGGCACCATTCGATCATGAATAAAGAACACCAAATACACCAAAAATCCGGATAAGAATATTTATATCAAGCGTGGCGAATTAACATGATAATTGTTCATAATACGCGCGTTAGACAGCCCTAAAAAAGTCGCTTTTCGCACACCTACCTGTTGTTATTTATGGTTCCTCTGTCGGTTTATGCCCATTGTAGGTGAATTACTGTTGTATTTATTCATGGTTCTGTCACACCTCGCCCGGTGAACTGCGAGCATACTAGCAGCCGACAGCTTGTTGTTGTTTTTATGGTACTAATCCTTTTGTAGTTTAATTTGTCAAGTAGGAGGCTCCTTTGTATATTAATGCTTACTAGTACTAATACCTTTATTACAAGTTTCTTACAAGTTTCTATAAATAAGTTATATATAGAAGTACGTGTATCTTATTGACACAGCAAAAGTACAGGGCTCGCTGATCTAGGCCCTACAACTTTTACAATGACATTTTAGTCGTGCGTACCTTGTATTATTATAAAGTATATATTTATACATGTACTAGTACCAACATGTAGGGATTACGTTAAATTCATTTCCAATCACCGGTGATTTCTTTTTCCCAGCGTCATATGTATACGATATTTTGCGATGTTAAAGCATCAAATAATTCTTCTTTTCGGTAAACTTCACTTGTCTGCTGTGATCGCGCTAAACAAACATAACGTCATTAATGCTAGTGAACCTTTATCCGTCACGGTAACCTTTACCCGTCACTTCCCAAAACGGTGCAAAACAAAAGATTCATCGATGCAACCAAGGATGCAACATAAATTATCTCTGTAGGTATGCACACATTAGCCGCACGGGAGTTGAAGACAAGATCGCGATGGACATAACACGCGTGTTATAATGACATTTATACGAACTGTACGAGCTCCGCTGACTATCGCCGATTAAATCGGGCGTTGTCAACACTGTACAATCGTTTTGCCGTATTTTCTTTGTATCGTAGGACGGGGATTGAATTTCGGGCACTCATTGCCCACCTCGGAAAATAACAGATGTTGTCTAAAGGCAAACAATACAGAGAAAGTTGTGGTGTGTATATTCGTGACGGATAAAGGTTCATCTCCCTAGAACAACCCTGCATAAACGCGAATCGGCCGTGTTTGGTTTAGTACGCGATTTTCTTATCAGCGGGATCGGAGAAACAGCGAAACATATTCAGCAAAAAGGACTAAGGTACTCTACGGTGTCAGCATATAATAGGACAAGAAAAACGGTTCATCATTTTTAGAAATTGGCGTCACATGATTGTCACTGAGAAAAAGTGACGGATAAAGGTTCACTAGCGTTATAGTCGGCTGCTAAGTAAACAAACATGGCGTCTGGCCGGGTCGACTCCGCCGATTCATAGTGATTTCTTGTTCCCAACGTCATATAACAAAGTCATATACGTCTTATTTCATGCCAGAATGTAGCAACTTGCGGTACCTGCATCAAAGACCTCTTCATTTCGGTAAATTTCACTTCTGTACGGCGATCGCGTTAAACAAACATTTCGTAGTCGGCAATGTAAACAAACATGGCGACTGGTCGGGTCGCCTTCGCGATCGCCGATCGCCAATTCATTACGATTTCTTGTTCCCGCGGCGATATACACGTTACTTCATGTCAAAATACAGCAATTCGATATGTTATCTCATCATATCAGGGTGTATTCCGGTAGATTTTAGCCTCCTATATGTGTTTTCCGGTGTTTTCCGGTGTTTAACTGTGGTTTCCGGTGTATTCCGGTAAATAGGCAGACCCGGACATAAAGCCGGAGGCCCCATGTTTGAGGAGAGCCACACTTCGAGCATGTTAAAGATTCCACCACACTTATCAAAAAGACTAGGGGTCCATTTTAGTGTGAGCTTACAGTTCTGTCTTACACATATAGCTTATACGTACTGTACAAAACTGGTGTGTTATATGCCTAAAGGCGGTTTACTGGTTATGCTCCACTAACAAAAAAGTAGCATGCTGCATGCTCCAATCTAGACAATCATACACAACTGCATCTGTTCTTTCGCCCACACATCCTCCTACCTTGAAGTATTGATAGAGAAGTTGAGGATAGCCATGCAGCCTTCTCCAGTCAGCCTGCATCTGGAGCGCTGTGGCAGGTGCACCTGGGACAGCTGGAGGGCCAGAGGTCATGACAGGTTGTTGACCCCTGGGGCTTGTGGGCTTTTTCCTTTCTACATTAGAGGGCCTGTTTTGGAAACAAAATGTCACTGAAAGTTTTTGGAGAATTTTGTTTAAATGTTGTTTAACATGCTCTTTAAGAACTTGTTAATCTTTTAAATTGCAATAAAACAGCTATACAGTTTTTCTAAAAAGATATGAAACAAAAATAAAACTAACCTATTTACATTGACTTGTGGAACACCCATATTTGGAGACTCATCAACTTCTTGTATCAAATTTCCTGTCACTTTCTTCTTTTCATCTTCAGTTTCTAATTTTTCAAAGTTCTCAGCAGGAACTTGTGCTGTTTCTTCTGAGGAAAATGAAGGTAATTCTGTTGCCTGTAGATTTACAGATGGTTGAAACATGGTCCTGTCCTCTTCACCTCCGATTTCCTCTATTTCCAGTCTCCTTAGTGGTTTCTAAATAGAGACAAACACAAAACAGCATACATCACTTATACCAAGGTGCCAGGTCCAACTGTCCAAGTGCTGAAAACCTAGCTCTTCAATATTACTATGTATCAACACTGTTCAATATTACCATGTATCAAAACTGTTCAATGCAACACATAGCAAAAAAACTCTCTATCATTACTTTAGCTGTATATTCACACGCTGACCTTTGACCTTAAGTGCACAGGCTTGTTGATTGGTCGAACCATGTGAGGTGGGTCTTTTGGCTGTGGTTTTGGTTTCCTGGCTTCTGCAGCTTCCTCTGACTGCTTGACTGCTGGTTCTAATGCCTGAAAAGTTTTAACATTTACTCAACTCATTCCAGGGCACAGTATAACTAAAATATTTCGTGATTTTTAAGTTATTCCTTCATGTAATTTCAGTTTCTTCAAATGCAAAGGACTGAGATATTAGATCTAATACATGTATATTCAAAAACAGTATATATGTACATGAAAATATAAGTATACTAGCAGCGTACGAAATACTAGGTTGCCCAGTTGCACTGTGCAACCATATTTTGCTTGGTGCAACCTATATCTACACCCAGGTAGCTCAGTGCGCTACTTAGATTTTGTGGTAAGGATGCCCCTTTCTTCCATTGGGAACTGTTTATTATGGAGAAGTTCCCATGGAAGCTAAGAGCTCATCACTTCAGGTAAGGGGGAACAAATCTGTGTCAGAAATGTATAAATTCACATTGCTTTCTAACAAAGTTAAACATAATGTAGAAGAATGTAAATTCAGGGCAACTTGGAATTTTGATGGGCATGCTAGCTTTCATCCTAGGTTGCCACTTGGCAACCTGGCTCAAAAAAGTATTTCATACACTGACTAGTACATCATCTTAGGCAGCAGAGGGAGAGGACAATGACAAAGTTAACTTTCCATGAATTTTCAGTTGTCATCCTGCTACTAGCAATAACAACTACATACCTTCTTTATTCTTCTCAGTTCAGCTTGGGCCTGCTTATTAGAAGGCTCCAAACTCAAAACTTTCTCAAAATCTGAAGTATAAGCACAGGAAGAAAGTTGTCAAACTTTATTAGCAACCAGATCAAATGAATGTACAATGTTTCTTGTATGGATCTTAAATCAGCAACTAGTGTTTCAGCTTAATAATTCTAACAGTGTAAAATATGCAACAACGGCAGAAAGTTGCAGTTAACTTGTCCAAGGTGTAAGATTGCCCCCTGTAGATTTGAGAGTGAAGTGCAGAACCAACCTCTTTTTGCATCTTCCAGCTTGTTCAGCTCCATGCGTGCAGTGGCTCTTCTATGGTAGGCCTTGGTGTAGGTTGGGTCCAGGTCTATTGCCAGAGTACAATCCCGTATGGCATCCTCATACCTATGGATATGGTGGAACATTGTACTTCTTGTGGCATGGTGGCCCTGTGGTTTAGGGTTGCTGACTTATAATCTGAAGGTTCTGGGTTCAAATCCCAGTAGCAGGTCCCAACATTGTGCTGTTGGGAAAGGCATTTCATACCAATTTTCTCACTTGACTCAGGTCAACATGACTACCTACCTTTAGCTATGGCATCACCTTGGATGGGACATAACTCCAGAGGTCCTGTGTTTAAGGAGGCCACACCTTGAGCATGTTAAAGAACCCACCACACTTACGGATAAGAGTATGGGTCCATCTCGGTGTGAGTGGACCAAACCTATCAGTGTTCTCTTACACAGATTGTACTTCCAGCAGAAAACTGGAGTTTACCAGTTGTGCAATACAAACAAACATAAATACAAAATGTGCCATTTTCACCTGTTGAGCTTGAGGAGGGCCATGGCTCTGTTGGCAGGTAGAATAGCGTTCTTAGGGTCAGCATCCATTCCTGTTGTATAGCAGGACATAGCCTCCTCATATTTCCCCTCCTTAAAGAAAGCATTTCCCTAAAAACAAACAAAAGTGACAATATAAACTTCTTCATGAAAATTCCCCTACCAATACATCACTAGTAGATTGCTACAAATTTGAAACAGCCATTAGGGTTGGTCAACACATGTGACTGTTGAGTAAAGTTGGAATTTTCATCCAATGGTATTGCTTGTTATATATTACCCTGTCCTTCTCCATAAGAGCCTGCTGCATCAGCCTCTGCTGCTCCAGTGCCTTCTCACTGTCACTTTCACTCTCGTACTCTGACGATGACTCCTTCTGATCGTCTTCCAGCTTCTCAAGTTCCTGGTCCTACAAACACAGCAGTGTAGGGCAGGTTTCTTTACTGATTCAGGAATAAAGATTGTGGGCAATGTCACATATATCACAAAACAGTATACTAGTACTAACAGGTGTAGGTCTGAGTCTCTATATACATAGGCCCTCTAACATTGCTCTCCAAAAATCTGCAGCCTGTAACACTAGTGCAGGGTTTTGCTAGGTTTCTTTCCGTCAACTTTGGCAGATCCATGCTCACCTCTTGTTGTGATTTGACTGAATTTTAACTTTTTGCACGTGCCAATTTTGTCTATCAAAATGATGGACACAATTTTTGTACGTCATTGATAAAAAGATTCCATCAAACAGAATAATGGATGCTGAGCAAAACCCTGCACTATAGTGTACAACTTATACAAGTCAGGGTACAGACACACCAAGTAAGTTAATGGGATCAAACCCCTGACCTTCTGATGTATATGTGGGATTGCTAACCATCACACCACAGTACAGTAATACTAAAGGTGGTGACAGTTAACTTGACATTTTGGTTTTGGAATCAGTACCTAGAACGTTGCACTATTGTCTGTTTTTTTTAAAATCTGTTTGTTTGTTTATTTGTTTGCTTTTTTCAAGACTTACCACATCAAACTTGTCCCAGGACCTGTAGTCATATCCACTGATCCTCTTGGGTTTCTTCTGTTGACCGTTCTGCTGACCAGTTTCTTCCTTCTTCTCCTCTGTCTTCACCTTCTTCTTCTTCTTCTTGGCCGTGGCTCTGTTTCTTATAGGTGGTAAGACCTCCAAAAAAAAGAAAAAACACCTCAGAATGATAATAAATGCCAACATGGTCGTGAAGGATAGTCGTCAAATGGTAGATGTGTCAATTTTGTTGATTGTCATTTTGTTTCAAGCTGCCCCTGCGGCTGACTGATAAGCTTTTCCCCACTTCGACTCTTCCTCCCTCCCGCACTCTTCCACCTCCCACTTTTCCCCACTTCGACTCTTCCTCCCTCCCCCACTCTTCCACCTCCCACTTTTCCCCACTTCGACTCTTCCTCCCTCCCCCACTCTTCCACCTCCCACTTTTCCCCACTTCGACTCTTCCTCCCTCCCCCACTCTTCCAACTCCCACTTTTCCCCACTTCGACTCTTCCTCCCTCCCCCACTCTTCCACCTCCTTTTTTCCGCACTCTTCAATGCTGTAAACACCTCCTTTCTCCTCCTACAACGAAATCAAGTCCCTGTGAACTAAAACTTGAAAGAATTTACAGTATTGAAATATAATGTCCTGAATTCTTAAATGATTTACACAGAGCTTTTAAACTGTATCAGGAAACGTCCTTTATGATATGGCTAACATACATACATGTCTGAAAATTTCAGATTATCTGTGTTTCCAGATTTTTTTCTTTTGATTAAATTATATAATGTTATAACTTACCGGGTCATGTCCTCCTTGTTGTGTCTTCAGTTCCTCGTCTTTCTTCTTAATGTCGTCTTCCCAGCTGTCCAGGTCTTTAAGGAAGTCTTGCATTTCTGACGCGTTCTGTCGAACTTGCATCTGTATCTCTAACGCCTTGTCGGGAGATGCCATCTTGAGATACAACAAATGATGTTCCTCTTGCGATTTCTGTTGTCAAGGGAACGCAGGCTTTTCCCGCGTTTTTTGGAAAATAAACACCGTTCCGCTCAAGTCAGAACATACAGACAAGGAAAATTTGCACAAAAATGCTGTAAATTGTACCTAATACATCTAACAGGGGGAAATTCCGCTGAAAACGTGCGTTAAGAGGAAAACAACACAGCCAGGTTTTCAGACGATTTTTTCCTCATGGGCGCCGCCATTACACTTGACTCTTTCACCCACAATGCCACGCGCGCACAACCTATGACACCTGTTTCAGAATATTCCATTCAAACATATGGGGGTGTTTCCTGCTTTGATAAATCGGGTGATTCCATTCGGTGGGGTGGTGAATGGTTTAAATATTTTCCTATGTTAATGTGTATCTCTGCAAACATGGGAAATAATCAATCTTTTATGGTGAGCCAGATAACGTGACCTATTTGGTGTTAGCTAACAAATAAGGTGAACCGTAAAAAAAATATTCAGAGGCCTAATACGAGTTAATGAGCTGGCCGGACCACTTTTACCCATATCTGCGGAACCAATGACCTGTATACGTAATGAAAAAGCCGGCAAAGCATCAACTTTGCGGGGGCTCAGCTGGTCGGCGGAGGTAATTTTCCTCTCTCAGTGTATGGATCCGACCTACCAGTGAACACTCCCGGCACAGTCAGCTGCCGCATAAAAGACTGGGATTTTGTTTATTTCTGATTACCGTGCGGTATGCCGAGTAAGCCGGGCGCCTAATATTTATTGCCTTTAATAATTGTTGAAACAGTAGGATACCTGATTGAGAGGAGGACATGGTGCAGTGGGCCGAGCTAAAATTCCCCCTCCCGTTATGGAGCCGGGCGTACTTCTATGGGGCACACGGTGTGCTGAACGAAGTGGTGTTCACCGCACTGCTCAACCTGGTTACCACGGGCGGCCTGCGCCTTTACGGGACCACGTCTCTATGGATGTTCATCAGCTACGGGCTGTGCGGCACCTTCGTCACAGAGAAGATTTTCGCGGAACTGTACACCCGGCGCCGGCACATCCCCGTCCTCCTGCGGGCTTGCTGCTACGTCCCTGCCGTCTACGCCTGGGAGCTGCTATCGGGGTTGCTGCTACGGACATTTAACGCCTGTCCATGGGACTATAGTGACTATCGCTATCATTTCCTCGGTCTGGTAACGCTGGAATATCTTCCTCTTTGGTATATGCTGGGCCTGTATCAGGACCATCTTTTCCGCTACCTACTGTGCATACAAAAGAAGGGCCCGGGCGAAGCGGGTACTAAAAGCGCGGACAAATCGATAGACACCAACGATGTGAAAGTGGCCGGCGAGGAGCCCTTGCCTCCGTGGATACGCTTTTGTTTCTACGGCATGCATGGCTTCCTTGATGAGGTGGTCTTTACCATGCTGTACGATTGCGTCACCAAAGCTCCTGACGCGCGGCTGACGGGTTACACATCCATCTGGTCATTCCTCATCTACGGCAGCTGTCGCATCATGGTAGAGCGGTTGGGCTACGTGTATCTGTACCTCCAGTGCGGCGTCCCTACCAGATATCGAGTGGCCCTGTATCTAGTAATCGCTTATACGTGGGAGTTCGTGGCCGGGCTCATCCTACGCCAGTTTGGAGCTTGCTCGTGGGACTATAGCCATTATCGCTTCAACGTCATGGGACTGATAACGCTGGAATATGCACCTGGATGGCTGATACTAGGTCTGTATCAAGACGTCATGGCCAGTTATCTCTTAAGCCTCCGTGTACGAAAAGAGAAGCGCATTAGTATTGACTAGTAAGGCTTACGTGCAATGTCTGTACATTATACCGTTATGTGATGTTTTAGACTGATGTTTCACACGTATGATAGGTAATTGTCTTCCCGTGGAGTTTTATCGCACATTATCACTTAAGACCGTAAAAACGGAAGACCGTAAAAACGGAAAGATGACGTGGTTTTCTCTTATTCTAAGTGGCATGAACGCGACATACATGATGCATGGTTTCATGTGAGGCCGTAAAAAGCCTACTCATTCATATTGAATGGCTTGACTATTTAGGAAACTTTTAGGTTAACAAGCACCCAGGTGCGAGCAGTTTGGCGTGTCACGCGATGTCAGAAATATCCAGGAAAAGCGCTCCGGTTATTGGGACTGATCTCCTAAAAAGGGCGGGTTTTTCAAGCATGACGACGACAGCGGTTTGTGACGTCAGTTCACGCGTAACCCACCTGTCGTCTGTTTTTATACGCACAAACGTAGAGCCCGAGCTATGTATCAAAGATCTTCCTGTACGTAGTTAAGTAGATACCAGAAAACCGAAGAACCCTTATATAAGCAATGACCTCGAGTCAGGAATACGGTAGAATTGGATACCTCAATAGAATATCAGTATATAAACTTTAAACTGTAAGTAGTGAAGTAGATACAAATGGTAATTCTTAAACACACACGTCATTCCAAGAAGCTAAACCCACAGGACAAACTGTTTACATACAGAATACCCAAGGGACAAACCATGGATGGTTGTAGAGTGTCAACCATGGGGATATGTGCATCCCCTAGGGGTATCAATGGATCACATCTTTTGAACGCACAGGAAAAGACAAGTGTGGTAGACATGGTACCCAATACAGGAATATGTACATCCTTAATACCCACTATAATACATCTTAGTTGCTGCTACCCAACCATGTACAGTTGCTATAGTTAACGCAAACACACATAAACAAACTCCTATTATATATTCAGTCATTGAGACAAAAGAAGATGATAATGTATTGTTGAGACATTCCTTGAAAATAGATTCAGTGACTATAGAATTCATATGGTGCTCGATATGATAAGAACTGCAATGAATGTACAAGGTATCAAATACGATGTAGGTAACGTTAGAGACATGGTGGAAAAATTGGACGCTATAAAGATATACATGTACGTCACAAATACTTAGATAGATTTGAAGCAATAAAGGCATTGACGTTTAAACTACTTTAAAGTTTCTTTGAGTCGTTTACTGTGTGTGAGACGATAACATATACAGGGGGCCCTACGTGCTCTTTTTCGTAAGGCGTAATCTTAAAATTTTACACAATTAGTAGGTAGCAGTTCAAATTCAAGGTAATTCGTAATCTTCCTGTATTCAACTACAACGCGTTATGCTCGAAAGTTGCTAAAATTTTCTCCAGAAAGTGGTTTATTTGCTTGGGTGGAAAATGCACACACATATGTTTGAAGATTGGGTAAACCTAGTAATAAACGTGACCAGGGTGAACGACATAAACATACCATGAGAATATCCTTATTAATTTCAATACGGGGCGAGTGTTTAGGTGTGCTCTCTTTAGACATGGGACCTCCAGCTTTACGTCTTATCCGAGAGGACGTCCCTAACCGAAAGTAGGTACTCTTCTACACCTGATCATGAGTCAAGTTAGGAAATAGGTGTAAAGTGCCTTTCCCAGGGACACAATAGTGGGGCCTGCCAGGGATTCGAACCCAGAGCCTTCGGATTCTGAGTCAACAACCCTAACCACAAGACCACCTTGCCTCTTGTCTGATAACACAGGTCCCTCTAGAACGTCGCATGACATGCATGATTTTTTTCCCGAAAATAGGAATTTGCACCACCGAAGACAACATGACACTGTCGGCTTCATTTATAAGCAAGCTGTGATGTTTATAGGATAAAAATGCCGGGCCTGTACCATATCAGATGTAGACGTTTCATAAGTTCAATAGCCTGCCTCACCGTAGGTCACCAAACCGGTTAGACATGATTTAATGCAAAAGTAATTGAATGTGACCTCACGCGTGGCTCCCCACGTCAGTCTACGCCTAGACGTGCTTATTATCACTCATTACTTTTAATGTTCAAAAGTTCAATTCAATACGTTTGTCACGTCCGAGCTTTTGAAAGCCACCTGATCTGACGAAAAAGTTCAGCCAATTGAATTCACGAAAACCATTCCTTTGTAATACAGTACGCTATGGCACTGTGTACACATGTTTACCATGCACCAATAATAAACACGTCAATCTATAACTTCATCACGAACTTATGGAGAAATGACAGCTGTAAAAGCTACAAAATCCATTAGTTCTCATGCAGTACCATACACATTAAAAACCTGTCCTTTAAGCCCATGTCGCACATAGCCGAATATGGCCTCCCGAATAACAACCGAACTCCCCCCAACCATGGTTACGAGTAGGTCGGGAGCAAGGGCAGCTGATGTTCGGCTGCGCTAGCCGAATGTTTCAAAATGTTTAAAACATTCGGGTGTTAAAGGGAGGTCGGCTGGTGTTCGGGAGAAGGTTCTGAATGTGTGACATGGGCTTTAGTTTGCTGACACCCCCAAACAAACGGCATAGACAACAACCTTCGAATTCTTGCAAAGGTGAAAACGGTCTACCACATAACATAGCGTCAATGCATTCCAAAAGATATAGCACGTTGATCGCATCCATCAAAACCAAGAAGAGTGGTTTATATATCGTATGGTGTACCTTTTATCTTAAGGGTCAACTACCATATGGTCTTTACTATTTTTCTTTTGTTGACCTCCCATCAAAAAGGACGCTATAAGAGAGATCCCAATAAAGTCAAAGTCAAAGGTAATATGCCGGAAACGATGAATATCAAGCAAACCTCGAACTTGTCCCTTTGACTTTCAATCGGACTTCTATGATGTATTGATAGCGCCATTCGGTTATACTGCCAATTCCTCTTTTGTTGCCAGGGGGATTTTCTGCGTCACGGAGTACGGTCTATCTATATGAAGAAAAATTAGGCGTGTCGACATTTTCCCTGATTATATATACCCTTAGGCTGAAAGCAAGCATAGATTTGTTTCGAAAGGCATGTGTAGCACACAGTACAATTCACTGCGGAAGATATGTTGAAGAAATTTTACAAGTGATGTTTATTTATTAAGATCCATACAAGCAGTTTTTCAAATATACGATATTCGATTACAGAACGTTCCCTGAAATTAATACCACCCAGAATTTAATTTTATTCAGTATGTCATCTAATGGGGTTACAATTGGAGATGTTGTTTTATTGTTTGACACTGTGCATGTTTTGAAATTTACACAAGGCCATTTCTCAAATAAAACATCCTCAAATTACACATAACCTTTTAGCACAGAAAGAGAGGAATTCTTCGGACTGAAAATT
This sequence comes from Branchiostoma floridae x Branchiostoma japonicum, assembly GCA_013266295.2. Classification (NCBI taxonomy): domain Eukaryota; kingdom Metazoa; phylum Chordata; class Leptocardii; order Amphioxiformes; family Branchiostomatidae; genus Branchiostoma; species Branchiostoma floridae x Branchiostoma japonicum. Next base: position 21,170,963 of record CM023825.1, read on the forward strand.
TCTCACGAACACTAACACTCGGAATCCAAATGAATGTGTAATTCTAGTATTACCAAATAACATTTAATCCTCTGTTCTCAAGATTGAAAAACGTTTAACATTCAGCGCAAATCGCGGCAGTCTAGGACTTTTCTTTTGGAGTTACCGTACATGTAATTCTATTGCCCCAGCTGTCTCAGGCATAATTCCAGTGGGACTAGGGGCGGTATTTTCCATTTGTCTTGTAAAGGTCGTTGAGGCGTGTGGGAAATACGTATACTGGCCTGAGGACTAAGCCGTTGTGAACAACAGTACTGGTAAAGTATTCACAGACGTCGAGATACTTCTGTACATGGGGGCGCTAGTCGAAGTGCAGAGATAGGGGAGAAATGAGGCAACTTCAAGATTACATGTTACATGCATAGGACTGGAATAGTTTACCTTCTCAGAAACATAATATATGGTTGAAACAAGCTCGACTTAGAGTGAGGACTATTCAACCTTATAAGAGAAGCACGAAGGGGTTACGAAGGCTGCCCGGAAATACAGCTGGTGCCAATTTTGTTACTCATGCACACAGTACATTAATATTTAAGGGAAGAGATCGGAGATAAGAAAAAAGACATACAAAATGAGCAAAGAGACGTAAAAAAATTAAGCCAACATCATGCATCTGCTTGGAGATTACAGAAAACTGCAATATCTAAAATGACATCTAGTACTACATGTATATTGCCGAACACTTCATGTGACAGGCAGAGCATTTTAACATCGCCATATTCCCATCCATCATCATTCAATCAAAGGGATTTGTCAACCCTAACGAACATAAATCAAAGTCGGTCACACCACCTGATGATCACGTGATGATCACATGATGTGTGAGTGACCGTCACGTGACGATAACGTGACACAACGCCAATACACACCTGCCCGAATGAAAAATGATATCTCTTTATAGAGCAAATCTGACAAGGGCCTTTTTGGCAATGATGTATGGGAGTGACATCGCTGTAAAGAGTTATACAAAGGCCATTTTTGAATAAGATGATTAATGCATTTGATTTTTATTTCAGTTTAGGAGATTCATTCTTCCCTGAAAAATCCTGTTACTATCAATCAATAATTTTAGACAATAAGAGCAATAAGATATGCTTCTGTTTTTCGCATGCATCAAAATCTGTAACTATTAGATATTAAATGATAATAAAGTGGAATATTATCCAGATATTTTCATATTATAATGTCTGACACAAACATTTTTCATCAAAAACCTTTCGTCCCGACGGTCCCCAAGGTCACGGTTTGACCTTGGCGGGTGACTTTGTGGTGCAATCAGGGCTCATTATCTATTGAAAGGTAGTTTAGACATCGGAAACTACATTTAACGTTAATCATTTGTATTAGCAGTAGAAACATTGACGAATGGCATTATCTATAGACTAATTCAATACAGACAATAGTATATATATATAATCCTCGTTTGAGTCATACAACAATGTAAATAATGTACCAAAAGGGGTTGAATGACAAACTTTGGGATTTACTCGAAGAAAAATGTAATTTCTAAGTAAGTTAAACAAGGACAAACTGTAAAACAAACAAACAAACAGATTACGGAATTTCGTCCTGTCATGTCCTCAGAGTTGAAGCTACTGTAAAACAAGTACAATAACAGTTACTCTCAATAGATTTCACTACCTCGCGACAACATAAAATACACAACCCTAAGCCCCGCAGCACTCATGACTCTGATCACCAGTCTTTATTGCTTGCTGCCCAAATGTAGCGTGCATTAGCAAGCTCTATCCACAGACGAATCATGTGAGGTACATTTGCGGCGACCATGCATGATCGATTGGCTATGTGGAAAACATCAATCATGATATTTGGAATATCTGAAACACGATTGCCTCTAGCTCTAGATTTTGCATTTCCTTCGTCCTTCAGAAGGAACAGACATCGTTAAACTAGGTAGGCAATCAAAGACGTTGTAGCAGATACTTGAACGATGCTCAGAGAGATGTATTGAGACAGTTAAAGGTTTTCAGACGTTCAAGGGTTCATTTGAAGGTTGTTCAGCACCAAGGACAAGTCTATGAAGACCGTACTAGTACCACTTGAATGGGTACGCTAATGGCATCCCTCGGTGATGTACGTATATCATGCGGTGTATTTCCTGGTGTAATGACCCTTTCAACGAGGTACACTGAAACTTTATGGTACATTTTAGAGTATTTGGCGTCTCTTACACCCACTCAAGTCTGTCAGAGAAGCCCGTCAGTCCGAAAACGTCTAATACGTTCTTCCAATCCAAGTCACCAACATCTGCTTCCAGATTACACATCCAAATTTTGAAATGGCGGTCCCATAAAATCGTGGTGAGCTGATTGTTTGAAACAAGTGCAAGATGAAGGAATGTAGTTCTTGTCGTGATAAGAATGGTGCAATCAGGGAACGTTACAGTCGTCCCTTCTAGTGTCCAATGCAATTGGAGATAAGTATGGATGCTTCAAATAGTATTAGGGTAAACTGTCCAGGCTTGCACGAAGGCCGTCCCAGTGGACAGCGAGATTTCGGCCGATTATCTCGGGCTTTTCTGTGATGTTTGGTTTACACACAAAATTGTATTTTCTCATATTTCATGGTAGCTTGGGTGCCTAAATATTGTAATTTTCTGATCTCCAAGTAGATGTTGGGGTGGAAGATTATAACGTTTCCCTACTGCCGGGCTTCTCTGACATTGGAGTGCAGTCAGAGAAGATATTATGCTCTTCCATCCCAATATCTGTTTGGTAATTTTTTGGAGGATTTACTTTTTTTTGTGCCATAAGATTGTAGGAGTTGACAAAGAAAAAGCACAGTGTATGACCTGTATCAATCAATTACATGTACGCTTCTTTGTATAGCATACCTACCTTTGCTTTGTGCATTTATAAGTTGTATCTTTGGTCAAGAAAGTTTTCTTTATAATCTACTGAGACCATGAAAACTAGAATGCTATTTAATCTATGCCCAACATACATTGAAATCATAATACGTTCAACGAGTCATTATTTGACATACCGGTAAGGTTTAAATTCATGTTTATTTCAAAAAACATTTACTGATATTACATTTTCTATACAACTGACTGGAGCAGCTCATCAAATTACATCATTGATTGCAAAAATATACCAGAACATCAATAAATTTTACATTCATAATGTTCAAACAATCAGACATATTGCATAGATAAAAAATGTGCATGTTGGCAAAGACAAGTCAGATGTTTATCTCTTACAAGTGCACTTGTGGTTGTCCGAATTACAGGCATACAGTACATACAACACGTATGTTAAACTTTACGTTATATATACATGTGTATCAACGCACCAAATTACAGTAAATGCTGGGCTTGGCTACATTCTCACAGGATAAATGAAGTCATTTTAGGGTAAATAACACCTGAAATACACAGGCTGGAATATGTAGAAATCCTGACATTTTGACAGTATAGAAATCTCCTTGATTCATCTTGAGTTACAAATTAACAAGAGGCCAACATAAAAACAGGGGTCTGATTATATCCATCTACTGAAACTGTGTGTGTCAAGGTACAGACTTTCCCCTCAGACTCTGTTTTCATGTTGATCTCCCAGTTCAATTTAATACCATCATACCTCAATAGAATCCTTTCTCAATTTTACAGTACATGATACACATGGTTATGTTAATTCTCAAGTCTCTCTTTGTAAGTAAATGTACAATCTTCTCTTGACTTCCAAGGTCACCAGACAATGTCCTTGACTAATGCACCGACTAATGAACCCTGCATTGGCAATTTCTAAAACTAACCTTGTTTTGCAGTTAACAACGTTTGTTTCAAATGACAATCAAATTCAAGGTTGCAAGCCGATAATGAGTTCAGTCAGCATTCATACCTAACAACACATATCACATGACGGTTGCTGAATTAAAACATGGAAATGCCTAACTGTTTGTTACCTATTCAGAGCTCATCAATTTGTTACTGTGGCTTGTGGACAGTTTGACATGAAAATCAAACAAGGGTACGAGATGAAAACAGAGGGCTGGAAGGCAAACAAGCATCAGACTGCACGTACATGTACATGTACATCCACTCACCATAGCTGCGTGTACCAAGGTATAGACTTTCTGCCCAGACTCCATTTTCAACATTCTTTTGAAAGCTGAGAACCAACCCATCAATTTGGCCTGGCCTGACAATGCCATCATCAGCAATGCAGTACAATCTGTATTTCATGTGACATTATAAAAGCATGTGTTGCTATGATTTGAATATACATTGACCAAAAAAAATGAAGCAGGTTGCATAGAAACATAGCAAAACTATATACAATCACTCTATCAATAACAAAAAATCTAATCACAGTAAATGGATCATAGGCCCCTCAAAACAATTTCTAATTTGTTGTCTTGATTAAATTAGCAGCCCTAAATGATCTCTGAATGAATGGTACCCTGCATTCTGCATATATAACCTTGCCATGGCCTAAATCAAGATATCTATTACAGTGCCACTCATTGATATGCAGGTCCAGCTTCTACTTCATTTCTACACCGCTGATCGAGTTAGAAAATCAGCGGAGTCCATAATTGGACTATTCAATAAAGACCTTAGCGAGCACAACTGTTGTAAAGCAAATTTTAAGGGCTGGTGTCTAGAACTGATGAACAGCTGGTGGCGTTAACTCTGACTGATGGGGGATTGGGTTGGAAGGAACAGTTAGCAGACGACATTAGCATCAGGGACTATATCTCACGCATTGAGGGTTCTTACCCGAAGGAAACCCAAAGATTTAACAGCTAATTTGCATTGTTTTATCCTAGAGTCTTTTATTAGAGATTTGAATTTTAATGATGTTTTGAGGTCATCAGCTGTCACTTCAGCAGTAGTACATTCAATTCTTGCCTGTATTTTTTCTTTGGATAACATATATTATACAATCATTTGAAGGCTTCTTACAGTGTAATACAGTATAGTAGTGACTTGAAGCTCAGCATGTCAGTATTTAACTGATGCACAACACCTTTAAAAGCATCTAGTTCTAACTTTGAATAGATAAACATATGGAGATGTTATCTATTGTTGCATCATTTGGAGGTATTATCCTATCTATTGTTGGCATCATTTGGATTTACGTGTATTATCATATCTATTGTTGCATCATTTTCTCTATGAAGGATTAGATTTTTTCTCCTGTCAATATATGTATTGTTTAGATTCAGTTGCTAAGACATATTAGTAAATACAATAATCAAACATTTAAGATGATGCCATAGACCCCTAGTAATCTAAATGACAATTTCCCCCCTCACACCCCAACTATTGCACAATTCTGTGGTATTTTCTGAAAAGAAAAAATCAAGCTTCCTTTATAACGCAATGCCCCTAAATTCTGTTCTTTTATACTATAGCCTAGACCATTTCTAATCTGTTCAATGCAGCATAAATGTAGGTCACCCTTTGCTAGGACATTTAGGTCCCCCATCTTGCATTAATTAGCTAGATGTGCCAGGTAGCCAACACCAGGTCAGGCCTAGGCAACATCATCTTACAAACTCCTTAACAAAATTAAATCAAATTAGAATCATCTAAGATTTTGATTCTAAGAGGATTTACAGAATTAAGACACACTGCCTTGCAAGGTGGCAACATTTTCTTTCCATGTATCAAATTGACACTTTGATATGGTTGAGCTAATATTAAATAATGATCTTAGATGGTCTCAGTTGTGCTCTGCACATGAAACTTCTACAACAAGATCAGTCGACAGTGGAGTTCCATAGCCGTGAAATTCATCAATCTTAGCAGTGAATTCCAAAGCTGTGGAACTCATCACTTTTAGTTGTTAGGATTTTTCGCAAAGGTAACCTACATAAGGCAGAGGACTTTCTTAACTACTAAAAGCAATGAGCCCTTCCAAGCTATATGGCATTCACCACTGAAACTGATGAATTCCATGACCATGGAAGCTATCAATCCACAGTCTCCTGAAATAGCTAGCTATGTGGCCATTAAAATTTCTATGCATTCACAACTATCAAATCATCAATCCATAGTCTGCAGAAATAGTTCAGAGACCATCAAAATTTCTATAGTATGGCATTCACCACTAAAACTGATGGCCATGGAAATGATCAATCCACAGTCTCCAGTAATAGTTCAGAGACCATAAAAATTTCTGTGGTATTTCAACACTAAAAGTGATGAATTCCATGACCATGGAAGTGATCAATCCATGGTCTCCAGAAATAGCCAAGTGACCATGAAAATCCTCAGTCTACACTCAGACAGAAGGACTCCTCTGTAGAGTCGTTGGGAGTGGTGGGGCTGTATTGCACGTTGCGGAACTTCTTCTGCAGACCGATGACCATCCAGTTCCCCATGCTGTTGAAGGCCGGCTGGTCCCTCCGTCGGGCGGGTGTGCCTCCCGGGGAACGTACGCAGTCCGTCTTACGCAGACTCCTACGCAGGTCGGACTTGATCAACCTCTGCAAGTCACCCTTAGAAGAAACAGACGTCGTTAAGGATTAGAATAGTAACTTGTGCCTGGACGTGGTGTACCATCTACACATGGTTGTTCTTGAGTGTAACATTATATATTTTCTGTACATGGGAATAAAGCTATTGACAACATGTATCTCTTTAGGTACATTTTCTTTGGTGCAGTCCTACTGTTACAAATGCAATCTACTTTCACAATAGTCCTGCATAAAGAAATTGTTCTTATATTAGCATAGACATATGTTATCAAGATCACTTGTTAACCACAAAAAAAATGGTGTTCTTTGTCCTTGGTAGATATACTTCTTAACCATTCAATTGTTTGTCAAAGATACAGTAATTCTAATAAAGTCTGACTGAAAACATTAAGAAGACTGAATACCATAGTCTATATGATTTCTATAACCCAGAAATTCTACTGCTATATGGCAATACATGTACATGATAACCTACATGTAGGGATGGCCGTAGCGGTGTGCTGTGGATCGGGGTCTGTGGTGCCGCTGCCTGCATTCCTAGTTTCCTCCTCTTGGGCTGCAGGTTAGGTACGGGTAGTTCGTTACAGCTTGTTTTCTTAGGGCTGGTTACAACTATAGCTGGTGGGGGAGGGGGTGGTGGTGGAGGAGGAGGGGGAGGGGCAAGTGAAATCGGGGACGGGGGCAGAGCTTCGGACGACTGGCAGCCCGACATCTGTGACATGTCCAGGTCCTGGGAGTGGCAGTAGTTCAGGACTTCCCCGTACACGTGGATGAGGCTGGTCTTCAGCGCGTGGGGTACGGCCGAGCTGTCCAGGGTTCCCAGCCGCTGGAGGACGAAGAACAAGTCCCGCATGTACTCATCCATCAGTCTCTGGTTGTCCTGTGGTAGGAAATAAAACAATGAATCAGTGAATGCAACAAATGTCATTGAAGTAACATGTCATTGTGTAAGTAGAAATCACTTATAACCTGATTTTCTTTCTTTCTCAGAATGGTTCAGTTGAGGTAACAAGTGTAACAAGGCAAAACAAACTGTGCTATTTCTCCAACATTTGCAACTTTTATGGCCTTACTGCACAGATATAGTATGTCAGTAAGATAAGACTTTGCAAATAGAATAGTTTAATACTCTAAATCAAAATCTGAAAAACACCACAACACATAATCTAGACCATATACGATATAACTACTTAATAGCCTTCTCATTTCAAATTCAAACACTCCCTATCCAGTAGCTAAGCCACTGCAACAGACATGATGGTACCTCTACTAGGTAGGGAATGGCATGTCAATTTTATTAGCATGATTTGAGTAGTGAAAGATGATTGGCTGACCTCCTGGACCTGTTCCCTCAGCAGCCTGTCCCTCTCCTGTAACAGGCTGATCCACTCACTCACTACATTGTCTTGGATGGCTGGAGATGTCAACATGGGTAAACCGAGGAGGTTATAGTGGAGACTATCACAGAATTACATAATAATTAATAGAAAACTGTCATCAACAAAAGAGCAAAAGTCACTGTGGTACAAGATGTGTACATACTACATAGTAAAGCAAACAGAACTGTTACACTTAATAACTGCAGAGTCAACAATGATGATGCTAAAAGTGACCGTATGGCACATGCATTTTAGTACTATGCTAGCCAGCATACCATAGCTTCTTTAAATTTCTGCACGTTACATGATAATACAGCCGACAGTGGTAGCATGGCACCATATCTGTAAAATTGATAAAAAGTTACCAAGCATGAGCCTATAAAATATATACAGTTATGTTCACTGTACAGAAAGAAATTACCATGACAACCAATAACATACTCATAATGAGTCATATCATTTACCTGTAACGTCTAACTCTTCAGCTTCAGGTGTTTCTTGCAGCAGTTCTTCCCTCCTCTGATCCAGTGCACGTTTTTTGGCAGACCTGGACAGTCTCCGATCCTGCCAGCTGTACATGTCACCTTCTACACTATCAGGGCTGCGGTCAGCCTCAGGAGTTGGTGTTGTTGGCTCTGTGAGAAACATATACATGTGACGTTAGTAACTAATGCACCTTTTCTCCATTCCCAGCATTCTCATATGCCTCTAAATGTAGGGGTGCTCCTAAAATATTACATTGACCACGAAAACAGCTACGGTAAAATATGTGCATTGATCACGGGCATGCCTGCAGACGACGTATAAAATTACATGCTGATTGAACAAGGGGAACCGTGGGTTTTAGCTGCAAACACGAAAAACCGACTGACCACAATACTCCTGCAGGAGGTATGCCTCCTTCACGGAGTAATAAGTTACAGCTACTGAGATAGAGTGTAGCCGCGGCGACTGTTGTAGGGCTTCTCTTGCTTGCAGTCTTTTACATTAGCCCCAACAACAGGGGCTAATGTAAAAGACTGCAAGCAAGAGAAGCCCTACAACAGTCGCCGCGGCTAAGATAGAGTGCTGCTAGCTGCAAGTACTAGTAGATAGTTTTATATAGGGTTGAATAATTTGGATCAATAATCTAGGATCTAAATCCCAAATTAAAGAATATTGACACTTCCAACACTCTATATGTGGGGCATAATTTGCTGGGAGGGTTGGGGTGTTCATTTCTATCTAATACCTACATTATAAGTTGACCTGATAATCGGGACTTAGGATGCACATGAATAAATTTTGGCAGTTGCTCTTGATTACTTTACTCCTATATGGCGACGTGTTAACTAATTTGACATGTGATTCATCCTACATGTGTGTAATTTTCATATCATATACATCAACTAAAACCATAAACTGGTCATGCAATTCCCTTGCAACAATCAAAAAAGCAGATTTTAAAAGTGCGCACCTGGTTGATTTTCTTTGTCTACAGCAGCCATCTTGGGTTTTGAAATTCGTGTTATCGCAAATCACGTGGTCAGGAACCAATCCTCATTGGAATGCAACATTCAGTTATAGGGGGATAAAGTAAATTTTTTCATTTGCTAGATAAAGTTCAAAATAGTGATTTTCTTTAATATTTCCACGAAGAATAGGAATTAGATCGAGGAAAGAAGGAGTCTACTATATTTCGGACATTTTGTGTGCGTGTTAATGTCTATTTTGCTTGATACCCGTGGAGGTCAAAGGTTGCAACGCATAGATTGATGACGTTGTCCGCATGAGGCTTCGAATGTTGCCGCGCTTGCTTCGATGTCCACCAGTTTCATTAGCTTTATGGCCCCTTTCTTTCGTTTTCTGACTTAATCTGCACTTTTATTTGTCCAGCAGTTCCTCTCTGTAACGATGGACAGCGACAAGGAGGAGTCGTCCGCTCTCTCGGTCAGTTGAAGACAAATATCTTATCAGCATAGTTGGGGAGGGGGGCAGTTTCAAAGTGGAGAAAATATTTGTATTTTTGTTTGTTATGGCGCGGTGGTTTGCCACCTTTCATACTTTTGTACAGGTGGCAAGATAGTGCAGTTTGAAACTGCAGGTTGAAACATATCCGTTTTGTACTATGTTTGAAACTCTTGAAGTTGCAAATTATGAAATACTAGTAGCCAAGTGTGCCAAACACAAGGACTCCATATGCATTATCATATTAACATAATTTATGTTACATAGGCATATAGGGTGTAGCTGGCTGCCATATTCCTCACGATTAAACTCAGGTTCTGTTCTCAAAGAGTGGTTTGTTAGATGAATTACTTTTGGTCTTTATGTGCCTAATTTGGCTTGAAGCTATCTGTTAGTGTTAATGTTGTTGTTTTCTGTTGTTGTTTGTTTGTTATCAGCAAGAGGAGCTGGACCGTCAGGAGCAGATCGCCAAACAGTTCATCATGCCTGAGCGTCAGGCCAAGATGGCGCAGCTGTTCAAACAGGTGGAGCCTGTACAGTACTGCATCTGTCGCACCTCCGACACAGACAGGTTCATGATGTGAGTCGGTAACGTTGTATTTGTTTTTGTTTGTTTGCATTGCGTAAGTGGTAAAGCATAACTGGTAAACAGCCTTACATGTATTTACAGTGCTATACATAAAAGACTGATCCACAACATGGATTGGTGCAGGTTAAGTTCAGAAATACCATCACAACTCAAATTTTTATCTGTACTAACCTCCATATGCAGGTGGTATTTTGATTTCAGCCAATGATATCAGTATCTGTATAGCCGGTATAGGCCACAGCCCACTATTTCCAGGTCCCATTGAAAAGCATAGTAAACATCTAAGAAATGAGCTGTCAAAGATCACCTTTTTGAGTGTTCAACTATTGAAAACTCACATTGACAGGATAGCTTGGCCTCCAAATTGTCCATTTAGTAAAAAAATCCAAAATTTTATTCAGCGAAATAACGTCTGATTGACGTCTGATGACCTTTGACCCCCTCCACAGCACCAAAACACAACAACATTGCATGACTTTTAGAGCTCTACCAGGCAGGCAAAACAAGCCTAAAAGCCAGTTTTTTCAACAAAACAGAAACAGCAATAACTCTCCAGCTGGAAAATGCCAGCATTTATCCACACATACCAAGAAAAAGGCTGTTTTCGGTTGGTTTGGATGCTGTCACCAAAGGGTACTCAAAAGGCCATCTATGCGCCTGCGTGAATAGTAACCTTTGCCCTGTTAGGGGGTTCAAGTTCATAACTGATAGATTTCAATAATTTATCATAAACCGGTGAAGGGTTGTACACTATCAGCCAAAGTGTCAAAGATTTCTGATCAGGAATGGTCCCCTGGGAATACATTTGGTGACAGGTGTTTTGGCCCTTTTCCTGGCCTAGGGAACTGGTCTGAGGCTATTGGTGGGGTCCATATTACTAAGAAAAAAGTAAGAAAAACAGAAAAAAAAGGGAAAATTTGCTGGTCCTGGCATTAGGGGAGTACCTTTCCTCTACTAAGGCACCTCAAGTTCCATCTTAAAGCTGTTAGATTTACCTATTAAACTGTTTAATGACAGTACATACTGCACTGTCAATAAAGGAAACAAAATCTAACAAAAATGGTCAAAAACACTGAAATCAAAGAATTTCCTAACAAATCTGAGCCTGGCGAGTCAGCTGGAGCCTGCTTCCTACCCAAATAACTGATTTCAGGCAAATATAAGCTCTCACTGTTAATTTGCCCCCCCCCCCCCAAGTCAATGTCAGGCCACAGCCCACTATTTCCAGGTCCCATTGAAAAGCATAGTAAACATCTAAGAAATGAGCTGTCAAAGATCACCTTTTTGAGTGTTCAACTATTGAAAACTCACATTGACAGGATAGCTTGGCCTCCAAATTGTCCATTTAGTAAAAAAATCCAAAATTTTATTCAGCGAAATAACGTCTGATTGACGTCTGATGACCTTTGACCCCCTCCACAGCACCAAAACACAACAACATTGCATGACTTTTAGAGCTCTACCAGGCAGGCAAAACAAGCCTAAAAGCCAGTTTTTTCAACAAAACAGAAACAGCAATAACTCTCCAGCTGGAAAATGCCAGCATTTATCCACACATACCAAGAAAAAGGCTGTTTTCGGTTGGTTTGGATGCTGTCACCAAAGGGTACTCAAAAGGCCATCTATGCGCCTGCGTGAATAGTAACCTTTGCCCTATAACCGCCCTTTGGCGTAACACACCAGCTTCAATCTATGTGACTATTACACAAAAAAAACAATTACCCAAGGAACTGGATAGATTTTGAATGTGACTAGTAGAAATGTTTTTAACTCTTCCCCCCTCCCCACACAGCGGTTGTGAGAAATGTGATGAGTGGTTCCATGGTGACTGTATCCAGGTCAGTCAGGAGTTGGCCAGGACTATCAAACGGTGGTACTGTGCTGCCTGCATGGGTAGGTCACGTCTGGGGTACATTTACAGGGACTTTGCTATACCAGGGGTTTTTCCAAACAGGGAATAAGGGAGCTGCTCCCTCATGTAACCAGCCAGCTCCCTTATGTCAATTTTCAGATGGAACCCTCGACCCTAAGCGGTCTTTCTCAAAATGATCGTTTTCCAGTGAAAATATAAAAACAAAACATCATTGACAACAATGCATTCTAGCAAACTGTTTTACTCTTGTAAAAATTTGCATCGCTCCCTTGCTTAGTGATGCTAGTGATCTGCTCCCTCATGCAAATTTTTTCAAGAAAAACCCCTGTATACCATCCATGGCACAATTTATCAGTGCATACATGTGTATTTTTTGTACCAGCAATTTATGTTTATATTTGTTTTTCGCAAAAGATCCATTATTTCTGACTCGATATATACTGTAAATTCATTTATTTTTGTGAGGACTAAATTTCTTGTGAAAGGGGAAAAGACGTTTTTGCTTTGTTTTAAGTTTGGGGTTGAAATTATTTTGAAGTACAGTAGTTATACATTGGAACCATTTGCGGTGTCATTAAGATTGCAGTTTAGAGGTCATGACAAAAATCACTGCTTGAAAATCACTGCAAACATTTCAAGTAGTTCATCCTGATATCATTAAATCTGAGGTATAACAGCTAGTCTCTATATTCCATTCACAGAAAAGGACCCAATGCTTCAGATCCGCTACCACACAAAGAAGGAGAAACACAAAGACAAGAAAGACAAGAACAAAGACAAGAAGAAGAAACTGAAGAAGCTCTTAAAGAAGCACCGCCACAGCAGCAGTGGCAGTGGCCTTGACGTCACCCTGCCCTTTGACCTGGAGAAGACCAAGAAGGTAGCAGTGTCACAAGTGTCAGAAGAAACAGTATGTGTTTGAGTCGTACTGGACAGTCTTGTGGATTGGGAACTCATTCTGCAACCACTGTCCTTTTACTATGATTTATCAATAACTTCTCTCTTTTATTGCACTTCACCATTGTCAAGCATATTATATCTAACAAGCACCTCACTATGTTAACTTGTGTTATGTAAAGAATCATTTTCTTTGGCGCTTCCTTTTGTCATAATTTCTGGCATTTTTCCAGAATCTCATTACATCCCATTTATCTACAATCATTTTGTATTTCATTAATTGTAGTATCTGTTTTAAAACTATTTCCACTGCATGTCACAGTATGTTAAAATAAAAACACTGTTTTTTTCAGTTGACCCAGCAGCAGCTGGCCAATGCCCTGAAGCGGTCCTCCCGCATGTGTGGCGAGTGCGACGCCTGTCTGCGGACAGAGGATTGTGGGAAATGTGACTTCTGTAGGGTGAGTACAGCAGCACATGTTTTTACTAATATCAATATCATACAATACAATAAATAACATTATAGTTTGCTGTTATGGAAATCATGTGTCGAATCTAGAATGCCAGCTAATGTTTTCTTAATGCCTAAAATTGTTGTAGTGTAGACACTATAATTCTCAACAAAGTACAGACAAGAAATGAAAAGATATGGATGAACACTTCTTTATTAGTTGTTTTTACATTTATACACTAGTTGTGTGTCTGAAATTGAAGGAAGTATTGAATGTCATAACTTTGTTTCAGGATATGAAGAAATTTGGAGGACCAAACAAGATCCGTCAGAAGTGTCGCCTGAGACAGTGTCTCCTGAAGTCAAGAGTAAGTAGATCTATCTCTGGTCCATTATCCTTCAACTTGTATTTTGCTTGTACAACTATATATGCCCAATTAAAAGTTGTACCCGTATTAGAGAGCAGCATACAATTATTAAGCTGGATAGCTCTATGAATAGTGCCACGAAACCTGTACAAGTGACCACCTTTACATAAGGACCGTCTAGCCACTGTGACCACTTTTTGGTGATCCCTTAGATAATTTTTCCCATTGATAGAATCTGGTCTACAGTGACCGCTTGTCCACATAGACCAGATTCTGTCTCCTGAGTGGTCTTCTTGGGCAGTTTTGACTGTACATTTACTGTTTGCATTCATTGTATTCTACGGTTGAATATGTGAACTTTTACAGAAACTCTTGAGAGACAAGCTGGGCCGTCCTGTGTCCATGACTCGCTACATGGCCCAGCAGAAGGCTCGAGCCTCGGCCGCCGCAGCAGCAGCAGCTAGAGCAGCAGCAGCAGCAACAACAACAACAACAACAGACTCCGAGAGTGACAGCCATTTCTTCAGCAACATTCTACAATCCCGGCCAGTTGGAGACAAACACGACGCATACGCGGACATGTCTGGCAGAGTGTTTGAGGTTCACATCTTCTTTCTTTCTACTTTCTTTCACGCATTTCTCCTTACCACATAAAACAGGAGAAACTAAAAGTAGCATTGGTACTAACTAGTACTGTAGAATTTTTAAGAGTGATCAAAAATTTCTGATGCAAATACTATTCATACAGATCACACTTTTAGTATGGAAACATCTTTCCATCACTTAACCTTCAACATTGTGTAATTATTAATGAGCAATTTGATAAGGTAGTTTCTGAAGTATTATTTATCTTACTGTATAAGATGTATATATATATATATCTTATATATTACTTATTCATTTGCCTTATGTATTATTTATTCATTAAGTTGGGCTCCCTTAAAATTCAGCCAATCAGTCTCAAGATAAATTTGATATTAAATGACATATTACATCTGCTGAGGTAAGAAATTATTAATGAACTGATGTTTTACATTAGGAAGTTTATGGTCTTAGTTTTTTTTGTGTGTGTGTTTTTCTTTCCTGTAGTCCATAGGAACATCAGACCATGACTACACCGCCTTCCGCAGCCCAGGAGACAAGAAGAGAGCAGTCAAGTTAAAACATGCACAGAGTAGAGAGAAAAAGGTATGGTGAACAAATATGTGATAGCAAAATAGCATTTCGTAGATGTCCTCTCATAAGATTATCCACAGAGGCTTATGACTCACTCTTGCTTGCATTATTTAAAAGGTTTGGCACTTCCATATCTAATAGTGTATTTTTGAAATAGAACAACTGAAGTTCATCCTATTCAAGGTGACGCCACAAAGTGTCTCCCCAAGCTATAACTGAAAGAGAATATGTACTGTTAAAATTAATCAAAATTAAACTTTTTAAATGTTTGAACCATAATATATTAAGCAAGCTGATACTATTATAGTAAAAAATATGCAGTTTCCTCCCATGTTATGTACTGACAATGTTAGTAGTTGTCAGCTTGCAATTAGCCTTCTGGCATGGATTTTTAATAGAGGTTCAGTGTACAAACTATAACAATGTATTACTAATGCCTACTCTAGCCCAAGCCACCCAAGAAGGCCCTACAGCGACACAAGAGGAAGACCACCTCGGACGACACGTCTGGTGACAAGGTCAAGTTCGAGGACTCTAAAGACCCCCCACGGCAGTGCTACGGTCCGGAGTGTGTGAACGCAGCAAGACCGGGCTCCAAGTACTGTTCAGACGACTGTGGACTCAAGTTAGCCACCAAGTATGACAATATTATTTTTACTACATGCAATTTTTAACTTCAAAGTCTATTTCCTAAATTGCACGTTGTTGTCAATTATATAATTCTCTTTGTAAAAGGTTTGAAGTGCATGAAGTAATTGTATTAAATCTAGACACAAGATTCCAAATTGTTGGAATCTGAACGTTTGCTTCCTTGTTTTGCAGTCGAATCTTTGAGTTCCTACCTCAGAGAATTCAACAGTGGCAACAGAGTCCTTGTATCGCAGAGGAAGGTGAAAAAAGGTAACACCAATGAAGTAACATTCTTGTAACATTTTTCATAAAAAGAAGCAAAAACCCATGCTTCCAGGATACAAAATTAATGCTTGATACAATGCCAAAACATAATTTTGCAGTTTCTGATACAGATATGTTTCATATTGCTGATCAAAACACACACAAAGTTGCTTTTAATAGTGTTCAGTTGTACTTTGACATAAATAATGTTCACATGGTGGCTTCAAAAATGGAAACATGTTAATCCAGATTTAATTGACATTTGATTATTTCCTAGAACGCTGGAGAAAATCCGCTCGGAGCAGCTGGAGGCTCGTAAGCAGCTCGCAGTCTTAGACAAGCAGAGCGGGGAGCTGGAGAAAACGATAGAACGCGCCAAGAACGTCCCTATAGATCCCGACCAAGATGTAAGGGTTTGTTGTCTTACCTTCAGTCATAGATATACTGTCTCCTGCATACCTCTGTATGTTTGGGCATCAATAGCTGCTTATAGAGTGTGAGATATTGGGAGACATTGACTTTCAGAGACATCAACTTTCAGAGGTTCACTCTTGAATTGTGATAATATAGCCAAACTAAAGAGCTGTAATGGTTAAGGATTGGTGAAAAACTAGACTTCTAAGTTTTGTTTTTATTTAAGTATTAACCTTGCAAAACATATGGTTTTTGATAAAGATTTCCAGTGTCCTGTTAGATGATGTGTTTTTATGCAGTGTAATTGATTCAATTTGATACATGTTTGAAAGTCTATGTCAAGGCTCTTATTACTAGTAATAGATAAGAAGAAAGGAAGGATTCCTGTTAGAAGAATATCTTTTGGTACAGGTAAATTGGGAAATCTCTATTGAGAGGAGTGCTTTGATGTGTAATTTTTTAAAAGATGTGACTTCTTTGGCTTCTACTACTGTAGGTAAAGCCTTGATGTCGAGGACATACACTAATGACATGATTTGATAAAAACAACACTTTGGTTATTCCATAGAGTCAGGATGAAGGAGGAGGTGATGACACAGAGCTGAGTATCTACTGTGTCTCCTGTGGTCATCCCGTCCACCCACACCGCGCTCTCAAACATATGGAGAAGTGCTTTGCAAAGGTCATCATGTCATTTTGTTCTAGAGTAGAGATAGTGATAGCCACTAATGATATTTTAGTGTGATAATCTGTATCTGCATTACAGCCAGTAAAACTGCCCTTCAGGGTAACACACCAGCTTTGAAGCTGGTTATGTTACATCGAATGACCTGTCAGGCCTAACCTTTGCACATCTAACTCCAGGCATTGTATTGTATCAGCCAAGTATCTCTTCTAGTATCAAACCAATTGTTTAGTTCTAACTGGTCCAGGGCACTTAGATGCAGCATTTTTCAGTATAGTATCAGGACACAAAGACATTATTCATGTAGAACTAGTAGTAGACTAATATTATGTACTTTATGTCTCCCTTTAGTATGAAAGTCAAACATCTTATGGGTCCATCTACAAGACAAGAATAGAAGGGTAAGGCTATCCGTTTTACACACATTTGTATGTATGTTCTAGCCTTGAATATTGATACATTCAGTACTTAGAATTTGCCATTTGTAACACACAAAATTGTACCTTGAATTGTTAGCTTTGTATCATCATTTAGCATTACAAAAGGTGTCATATATAGCCCAAACTTTCAAAAATCACATTGGTTAATGTACATGTATAACTCTTGGTTTGTTTTTTGCAGAGCCAATTTTTTCTGTGACTACTACAACTCCCAGAATCAGACCTACTGTAAGAGGCTGAGAGTCTTGTGTCCAGAACACACCAGGGACCCAAAGGTAACGTTTAACCCTTTTCCTCCTTTCTAACACTGTTGCCAACTGAAATCAGATGGCAAAAAGCTTCCTTAGCAAGGACAAGGTTAAACCTTGTAAAGATGTACCAAAATCTCTTGGTGGTAGGAATATATTATTATAGTGTTTTTAAATGTACAGTAGATACTGTACATACCAGTGTCACAGCGCCCCCTATCAATTTTTCAGGTGAATGCAGATGATGTTTGTGGCTGTCCCCTGACCAAGAATGTGGTGGACACTACGGGAGAGATCTGTCGGGTGGCCAAGAGGAAGTGTAACAAGCACTATGGTTGGGAGAAACTCCGCAGGGCCGAGATCGACTTAGAAAGGGTCCGACAGGTAAGGGACATCTCAACACAACTTTGTCATACCTAGAAGAAATGGCGTTGTTTGTTAAAGACCACAAGATTACAGAATGACAATTTTCTTTCTCTCTTGCAGTGGTTAAAACTAGACGATCTCTTCGAGCAAGAGCGTAACATCCGTTACGCCATGGCGAACCGATCGGGCCTGCTCGGCCTGATGCTACACCAAACCATCGACCACGATCTCATGAACCAGCAAAACGCTCCCTTCCAGCAAAACTCGGAGTGACTCAAGTTTAGGTGCCAACGTTACAATGTTGACTCAATATGGCAGCTTGTCTTGTTAATGAAGATTGGTACTAAAGTGTGTTAAGTACAGTGTTGAGTAGAGTCCAGGGTTTACTCCAATGTCCGTCATTCTGTGATTTGATGGGATCTCGTTAATGGTGGCCATAAAAAGCCACAAAGCTTACATCTATAGCAAACAGATAATGAAGTAACACATCACAAATGGTTGTGACAGGTTTCAAATGTGATGATACAATTTTTCTTCGCATTGAATAGCAAAATAGCTGAATTAGTAGTTCTGACAGAGTAGTATTTCTCACAATGCAAGAATGAAAATTCACTCTAAAATCAAATTTTGTCTGAATTTTGCTTCAACTACAGCTGAATCCTCTGTAGACTGTTGCCCATGTTCATAATAGATATTGTAGATTGTTTCTGCATTTCAGTGTTGTCATATAAGCATTGTATTTTCCAATGTTGAATTGAAGTTGAAGTTCAAATGCACACTGAGTATATGTGTAATGAATATTGTTACTACTTCCATTTTATTCAAAAAGTTTTATTTTCTGTACAAAATATTTTATACTGTTTAAAGTTGTACTACTGTATGAGCAATTGATAAGGACGTACTAGTGACTGTTAAATGAGAGGACTTAGTGTTGTAAATATTAGACTATAAAAACTTGACAGTGCATGTTGATAGAATGTCATAGTCCACAGATTAGTTGTGAAATAAAGTGAACAATTGTTCATGTGTGTATGAAATGCATTGTGATTTTTGTAACTTGGACATAAATTAGATTACTACTTCACTTCCAATGCCTTGTGCAGCGCAAAATGACCTATGACAGACGTTTTGAATGACTTTCTACCACGTTTCTTCATTGATGCACCAATGAATTTGATATTGTTGCTCTTATGACGGGACACAAATTCTTTGCCAAAATTTTAGTTGACAATGTAGTGTTCTACAATCAGTTGTAATATAATATAATACATGTAGTAGTGTTGTGATTTTGCGATTTTTTTTTTACTAGTGTGAGCATACAAGTAATGTTGGACTAAAGTAACCTGCATGGAACTTCTTCACAGTAAGTGGGGTAAAGAAGATAACAGTCTCTAAACAACATTTTGGTACTGCTATGTGATTTTTCTGATCACGGACCAGTTTCTGGTTGATAACTATAACGTTCCTGTTGGCTGGTCACTGCAAGAAATGCTGCTGAAATGCCGTAAGAAATGCTACTGTAACAGCTCAAAACGTCGGTAGGAGACCACCTCCATCAGGGCTAGAAAAAGATGAGGAAGTGAAGAAGGATTCGGTTCCAATGAAACATCTGGAACGTTTCACAAAAGACGTGGACTGACAGTTACTGACTTTAGAAAATAACGTCCGACCATGGAGGGTCACTCGCCCACGGAAAGGGTCGCAGAAAAAGCCGAAAATGAATTACGCTATTTATTGGATGTAGTGACCTTTAATAAGATAAAGAGGTAGTACGGTATTGGGTTTGTCCTGAAACAGGATTGTCAGGAAGGGACTTGGTGGGGAAGTAAAATGAGAAGGTACACAGATGGTTTGAGTGTGAATGAGTGTCCAGTCAACCGAACCGTTACAACGAACTGTATTTGAAAGGTGACATTAAAAAAGGCCGTGTCTCCATTCATTTAACGTCTACGTGCAGTGCTCCAATTGGCCACAAGGCGTCCCCACAAGGTGGCCATTTGTAAAGATCACCCTTATTTACCAGACTTGAACCCTGGCTCTTTTGATCTTCCATCAGACACGGTTGACCGAATGAAAGACGTTCTCTGAGCCGCACACGGCACGGATCCACTTAGCGAGCCCTGTAGTTACCCCTGACATACAAGAAGAATGTATCCTTTTCCACCGACCCTCACGACTCGCGAAAAATCAATTAAACTCGCTTCACAACAGTTGTCGGCAAGAATTGGCTCATGTTGCCGCCCATCACACTAAATCTGTTCCCACACATACACAAAAGGGCAGATTTAATGCCGTTTCTATGCGCCAATTTCAGAGGAACTAATGTAGTTTCCTTTCAGTGGTATGACCGTCAGTTAGCATTCTTACAACCGAATAGCGGGCTATGTTTCTTTACGACAGTTCCTGCAAACAAGGAGCTTTCATTGCTGCAAATTGCCAAACCAAATTGTAAAGAAACCGTTTCGTTCTTTAGAGAGATAATGAAAACACACAGTGCAGTGAATAGCGAGAAATATTAGTTGTATCTAGTTTGACACTTCTTGCATGGTTACGTAACTTACATCTTTGCTAGCGATGAAATTCTCCCTACCTGCACACACAGCGATGTAAAATTGCAAACGAAATTTCAACGCTTTTAGACTGTAATGAAAACGCAGATTAGAGAAAAATATCGTTTGTATCTAGTTTGTCACTTCTTGGTAAACATATCGGGTACGGCGCTCGCTGTAATTGAATCATTCGTCTACCGTGTACTTGCACACTCGGCGCATTCATAGAAAATATAGTCATGACAAATTCAACTAATAAACCTCTTGTTTGGCACTCGGATGACATTATTCTAGACGCAAAACATGTTATCAAGTGATATAGTCATCTATCGTCAGAAGAATTATCGTCAGATCCAATTTGCTTTGAATTTCAACCGCCTAAACTACTAGTAGACTATTTAGCAGCTATGCATTGTGAAAAATGAAATCCCACATTTTCTGCAACCGATCATGTTATATCCATACATGTACTAGGAGCGGCATACTTTTAAACAATCATAGAATAGTGAAGTTCTTTATTCACAACCACTTGTTTTACAAGAGCCGACGTTTCGATGACGGTCTGTCATCTTCAACAGAGCTAATATGATTGGTTCACTGTGCACTGAATGAAGCTAAGTTTTACTGTGCGCTGAAGCTAGGTGTTACTGGTTCACTGTGCGCTGAAGCTAGGTGTTACTGGTTCACTGTGGGCTGAAGCTAGGTGTTACTGGTTCACTGTGGGCTGAAGCTAGGTGTTACTGGTTCACTGTGGGCTGAAGCTAGGTGTTACTGGTTCACTGTGCGCTGAAGCTAGGTGTTACTGATTCACTGTGCACTGAAGCTAGGTGTTACTGGTTCACTGTGGGCTGAAGCTAGGTGTTACTGGTTCACTGTGCACTGAAGCTAAGTTTTACTGGTTCACTGTGGGCTGAAGCTAGGTGTTACTGGTTCACTGTGCGCTGAAGCTAGGTGTTACTGATTCACTGTGCACTGAAGCTAGGTGTTACTGTGCGCTGAAGCTAAGTTTTACTGGTTCACTGTGGGCTGAAGCTAGGTGTTACTGGTTCACTGTGCACTGAAGCTAAGTTTTACTGGTTCACTGTGGGCTGAAGCTAGGTGTTACTGGTTCACTGTGGGCTGAAGCTAGGTGTTACTGGTTCACTGTGCGCTGAAGCTAGGTGTTACTGATTCACTGTGGGCTGAAGCTAGGTGTTACTGGTTCACTGTGGGCTGAAGCTAGGTGTTACTGATTCACTGTGCACTGAAGCTAGGTGTTACTGATTCACTGTGCACTGAAGCTAGGTGTTACTGTGCGCTGAAGCTAAGTTTTACTGGTTCACTGTGGGCTGAAGCTAGGTGTTACTGGTTCACTGTGCACTGAAGCTAAGTTTTACTGGTTCACTGTGGGCTGAAGCTAGGTGTTACTGGTTCACTGTGGGCTGAAGCTAGGTGTTACTGGTTCACTGTGCGCTGAAGCTAGGTGTTACTGATTCACTGTGGGCTGAAGCTAGGTGTTACTGGTTCACTGTGGGCTGAAGCTAGGTGTTACTGGTTCACTGTGCGCTGAAGCTAAGTTTTACTGGTTCACTGTGGGCTGAAGCTAGGTGTTACTGGTTCACTGTGCACTGAAGCTAGGTGTTACTGGTTCGCTGTGCACTGAAGCTAGGTGTTACTGGTTCACTGTGCACTGAAGCTAGCTAGGTGTTACTGGTTCACTGTGGGCTGAAGCTAGGTGTTACTGGTTCACTGTGCGCTGAAGCTAAGTTTTACTGGTTCACTGTGGGCTGAAGCTAGGTGTTACTGGTTCACTGTGCGCTGAAGCTAGGTGTTACTGGTTCACTGTGCGCTGAAGCTAGGTGTTATTGGTTCACTGTGCGCTGAAGCTAGGTGTTATTGGTTCACTGTGCGCTGAAGCTAGGTGTTACTGGTTCACTGTGCGCTGAAGCTAGGTGTTATTGGTTCACTGTGCGCTGAAGCTAGGTGTTACTGGTTGTTACTGCTAACAATGCAGTCCAAAATGTAAAGTAACTGTGTTTCACTGAATAACAATAGTTTATCGTCATCTTCAAGCAGATGTCGGGAGGCAAAATCGTCACGTTTTCCTACCTACCCCTCTCTATTACTAACTGCCTTAGAGAAACGGCCAGCTAGAAACATTTGGCCCCCTAACATCTGCTTGGAGAATAAGTTTCTCACATAATGTAAACTTGACCAAGGAAAGTTGTATTACACAGTGCTAGCTAAAGATTGTGGAATCACAGACTTGGTACGTGTGCCACTTCGAATACAAGTAGATATTAGGAAGTCATCACGACAAGCCCACGTTTCCACTTAACAGGCTGGCCGTTTCTTGGTTACATGTGTCAAAAAGGCTACCGCGCGTTTCGAACATCTCATGTTCAATCTAACGGTCTGTCTCACAGCTTTCACAGGGTCATGGATGAAGAAGAGTTTGTGACGTACCCTTTGGCCAAAATTTTGGCATTCTGACAACTTCAGGGCCGGAGAGCACGGTACTAAAATCTCCAAGCAGATATTGATGAGTGGCAAAGCCATTACATGTTATGCGTTTTATCGGAAAATCTTTCGTCTGCGTTTTGTAAGAGATATGATACGGAAATGCTACATTACTCACAGATACACTCGGGGGTTTAGAAGGATCTCAGTAGTCTGTGAACTACGTACCCCTATCAGGGTTATATTGAAGGCATTCGAGTTGGCAGCACTGCATGAAAAGTTGGATTCACCAATGGTAGTAAATGCCAGTAAAGTTGGGTAATGTTAACTTTGTAAACAGTACCGGACTTTACAATGGTACAGTAGTAAAATAAAGTCAAGCCCGGTAATTTCATTTACTACCATTGTTAGGTCCGAAGTTATTACTTTTATTTACTACCATTGTATGTCCGGTAATGTTTATACATTACCCGACTTTACTGGCATTTCCTACCATTGGTAAATCAAACTTTTTGTGCAGTGCGGTCGCGCTAGGTCTTGGGACAGTTGTGGATGTGTCGTACACAATCCAGCTGTCTTGTGACGAAAAAGAATTCCGCAGATCCTTGTTGAAGGTCGGTTCTGTCATAGCCTCACTGAACTTTGAGAGAAAATCGCTGTGCCTTGCCATGACAAGAATTGCTTCTCCCTACGTCTGAGAATGGACTCGCCTAAACAGCGGGACTCAATCAGACAAGAAGCTTGACTGGAACTTGTTAGACTCCAGATCGAACTTTTACAAGCAGATGGCTGAGGCCAGGAGAAGGGGTCGTGTAAAGAAACACGAACTGTACAAAGCTGTTTTTCACATCTACTTCAAGAACTTATCACTATTTGTACAGACACCGTGACAGTTAAACCATAAATCTAAGGTTTAGCATCATTTTATGACGGATTTTCTTGGAACAGTGCATCTTCTCGAAATCTCTCCACAGATAGACTTCGAGAGCTCTTTCAGACCAAACAAGGAGCTTTGCACCTATAATGACAATGATGAATGGAGGTTAACTCGCTCTTTTATTGAGATACTTCAGTTTACAAGTGTTGCAGTAAAGAGGGACAACCTCTTGTAATCCGCGGACGTCTTTACGATAGGATACAAGAATTTCCCGCCATATCGTAAACCGTAAAGGTGACACTCGTCAAATTCTAGTTACCAGTGAGTTACAGTGTTATAACCTGTAAGTAATGTAACCAAGGACGTTCAACAGTTGAACGTCCTTGATGTAACGTATTGTAAGCCTTGGACGTCTTCACGATAGAATACAAGAATTTCCCGCCATACAAACTGTAAAAGGTACATAACGCTCGTCAAGTTCTAGTTACCAGTGAGTTACAATGTTATAACCTGTGATACGTAATACTAATATAAAGTATTATAAGCCTTGGACGTCTTCACGATAGAATACAAGAATTTCCCGCCATAAAAACCGTAAAAAAAGGCGACACTCGTCAAATTCTATAGCTAGTCACCAGTGAGTTACAGTTATGACCCGTGTTAAGGGTACACATGGAGCTTGCATTGTAATCATCATTGGAAACCGAACAACCCTAAAACACTGCACGTTTCTTCAGTGACCCAACTAAAAAGATAAGGTGTTCAGGCAGACCCCTGTTACCTCCGTGCATTAACAGCAGGGATTTTTATGAAGTTAGGTCGTTCCAGGGTTCGCGCTCGCACCGAGGACTGGTCCCAAGGACGTCCCCCGCCAAAAATTGGACTGACATCCTCTCCCAGACGAGACGGCGCGAAGGGCGCTCTGTCAATGGGTGATTATTCAAGGCGAGGATGAGTCTTCATCTCCCAAGTCATACCACGAAGCCACCGGAAAATTGCTCCAAAATGAATAGCACTACAGCACAAAGGAGCGTAATCCGACCCTCGTTCAGGCGTATTTCGATCCTATTTCAAATGACCAGCCGTTCCGACCTCAGGGTCAGCTTTCATCCTTCTTTGGCCGCCACTAGTGACCATATCCACTGATGTTGGATAAGTTTCCAGACCCGGGAAGGATAGCCCGCAATAAAGTCTAACCCTTGCTATTCATTATAGGTCCCCCAGCACATCCCAGTTGTATTATCCATCGGTTTCCCAGACGACAGGCGGTCAGTGGAACGATAGCGCCAGGGCGGGTACGACTAAATAGGGAAATACACCGGGAATATAGCGAAATTCTGCGAAATACTCAGTTATCCCTCAGTGGGTCGCTTCTCCGAAATGAAGGTCTCAAAAGCGAAATTCCTTTTACCACTCGAAAGCAATCTTACATCACGACAAAGGACTTATAGTCTAGTCTCTACTCTACTCTTATACCTACAACACATTACTTAAATCCGTGGGCGCCAATAATTCTTCAAACAGAATTT
This sequence comes from Branchiostoma floridae x Branchiostoma japonicum, assembly GCA_013266295.2. NCBI lineage: Eukaryota > Metazoa > Chordata > Leptocardii > Amphioxiformes > Branchiostomatidae > Branchiostoma > Branchiostoma floridae x Branchiostoma japonicum. Next base: position 21,196,573 of record CM023825.1, read on the forward strand.
TCTACATAACCACAAGCCAGTGTGTGGATAGGCTTACACTATATGATTAATGGGCTATTTTAACCTTCCTGATAAATAAACAAGACGCCTAAAACCGGCGTTACACAATTCAGATTCGGAGTCACACGTGTGTGTGCGCAGTGTCTTTCCCCCCAAGAGGTTCATACATTGATCAACAACCGGGCCGTCTTCCCTCGGCGTGTCTTGACGGGCAGATATTGACCTCCCCCGGGTGTATATGTAGTGAAACGCCCCCGTAGTTCCTGCCCGGTGGTCTAACCTGTGTTGTTATTTTCCGCAGTCGACTTGACCCTCCGAACGACTTACAACAAGCAGCACTGACAGCGGCACGTCGGAACGCAGCCCGGCCCGCCCTGGAATTTGTCTTGGAACGGACGCGTTTTCAGTCCTACGTTCCTCAACGTCAGTGTTGTAAAATCGCTGGACGGCGCGGGACCGAATACCAGACCGGCTCTGTGCCCACGTACAACTTGGTTGGGTTGGAAGCAGCACGGAGCTATCATGGAGAGAAGGACCACGGCGGCTATCTCGACTTGTCTGCTGTTGTGGGTGTCCGGAAGGGGTGAGTGTGGATCTATATATATATTTGTAAACCGTTTCGGCGAGACGACTTGGCGGTATTTTGACAGGTGGTTTAGTAAACTAAGGATGTAGAAAACAGGCCGTCGAAGCTAGTTAGTATAGAGGCTTTTTTAGATACACATATCTCTAGTAGACAGTTCGTAGACCATAACGAAGAGGAAGAGTATAGAATAAGCTCGTCGGGGGGTCGCACGATTCAGAAAATTCGTCCTGCATTGCTTCATCATGCCATGTCTACACGTATTCTGTACTCTGTCCACGTAAAGGACAACATGACAGTCTGACTATGGGCTTTGTCGCTTTTTCCTGGCGACGCGATGAGATTGAAATCCCGGCCGGTATGATCATTACTTTCCACCGCAGCCCGGCGCAGCGGGCACAACATAGATAAAGTCCCGCGCACTGCGATTTGTAGGTGTCGTCACTGAGGCGATCTTAACTGGGAAGCGTATCTTGAAATCACTGTCATCTGTTGCTTTGTCGCGCCAGCACCTTCGCTACTAAATCACGGCGGAATTCCTTGGCTGGAAAATCCCACCCCACTAGGCACCGTGCATTTAGAAGCAAGCGAAGCGTTTTAAAAGTAGGTCCTGAGGCTATAAAAGTCCGTCCTGGACGCAGCGGAGCGTCTCCTAGCCCGTGACGGCCAGGGGCGGGACGTCTGTCCTTGTAACTACAAACACATAGGAAGTTAATTTGGAGGGTCAATAGGTCGGCGGAGAATTAATATGATAAGGTAAATCAGAACAGGACTGGCGACCCTGACACGTCTGTATACAGGGCAGACTGCCAACACAGTGCTTCCACACACATCATTGACGATTTAGAACGTTTCAAGTAGGTTTCTGCTGGGATTAATGTGTTTTAAAGTTGTTTGCGCACGTGAGGATTTTCGTGACTGGACTATATACTAACTCTTCTCACAAAAGATGGTCTTACTAACGCATCTGACCCCTAACGGAAGTATGGTCATGGAAAAAGCAAGTAACACGTCAAGAAAGACACAAGCCTCAAGCTGATAGATTGTATATTCCCAAGGTTCGCAAACAGTGTGTGGATCCCAACCCTAAAGGGCCCCAGCTAGCTACAAATGTCCTGCGGAAAGAAACGCACTTCGTGTGGGCTGTACGCACAATCTCCGCCACCAATCATGTGTGTTACCGCTGCCCTGCTCCACAGCCTAATCACTGCCAATAGTCACGTTAGATATAGGTCTGAAGTAACGGAGCGACACACAGATCGCTGTCACCGTAGAAACGCGGCTAACTTTGTGTAAACTTGAGCCAGATGGAGGGCAAACGCAGCGTGCTATGGATACAGGCAAAGTAGCGAGTGACCAGCCTACTTTACCGGACACCCTCCATCGGTCTTCGTTAGATTTAATAGACAACCACGGAGGGGTAGATGGTAGATTTGCGTCACATGACGCTGGTTATCACAACATCTTGTGACGCACTCTGATATTATCTGTAGCTGGAGTTGTTCTAATCTAATCCACAGTGAGAGAGCAGGCATTGATGGATCGGGTGGATCACCATCTTTCTTTCCCCCTCATTGTGTGTGTAGTACGGTGTACCCAAGAAAAATGCGGATCAGGTGTTGATATACGACGGTCAATAATAACGCATTCTGGCCGATTTCTGGGCTGTTACCATCTCATTCTTTCTTCCATTTTCCTTCTCTTTTCCCCTCTCACTCACTCACTCACTCACTCACTCATTCATTTTCAGTCTTTTATTCATTCGTCTCTAGCTCTCATTTTGCCTTTCTTCCATCTCCCTGCTTCATCGTCCTTCTCCCTCTCTTCAATCTTTAAGTTCTTTCCTACTTTTCCTGATCTCCCCGTATCTTAATTCTCCATCTATTTTCATTTTCTTCTCGCCAGGTTTATACAGCCGACAAGAATATTCCACACGAGTTAATAGTTTTATCTGGAGGATATCAAATTTACGAGTAATCATTTGCTGACAGGGCAGGATTACATATAAGTAGATACTATCGCCCGTTAGCTGAATATAAATGCTGGCCGCTGACGCCGTTGGCAGACCCTAGCGAGTGATTCATGGAACGTACAATTTGATAAACCGAGCGAGCAACCTTGTGGCAACGGTGTAAAAGGTCGGTTGGAACGTACGTCACTGACATCTATACTTTCGGCCAGGCGTTGCCACTTCTTCATCACGCTTCTCGACTATCGGCTCTACCATCTGCACATGGTGTTCACGCAAATGTCGTCTGATCTGAGCTGAGTGCACATGTGTGTGCTCCACTTGCTCTTTGGTCCATTCTTTAACTGCAAACACATCGTGCGAAGATTTTATAATGATAGCGCCGCGAGGTTTAGAATCCCTCGGCTTCGCTGGAGAAGAAATTATGAAAGCTAGCTGATCTCTGGTAGCGTACCGCTGTAGTGACAAGGGAACACTTGGCTGCAGTGTTAAAACCTGTTATTAACTGTGACGTTGGAAAATGCAACATTACGACCAAATCATAGGCATGCAGGCTGAATAAAAGTTCTAAAGGGGAACTATGCGGCTCCAGATGTCTTACTTAGGATCGGCTGTTGTGTGCTAGATGCCGGTTAGCTTGAGGAATGAATCCAATCTTCTATATATATGTTACGACCTAAACAGCTTTTAGAAAAAAAGTAGCAGGCGATTCGTATCAGAATGTTGGTGAATCGTATTGGCTGATGACATTTATTCTCCAAGCAGATGTTTGGGTGAATAGTTGTAAAGTTTTCTAACGGGCACGCTTTTCTGACAGTCCTTCGCCCCAAGAAGAGGACTGCCGGTCAGATAATTTTTCAACTGTCCACCCCCAACATCTGCTTGGAGATTAGATGTTGCTAATTGCATGTTGGGAGGTCGGAGGAACAGCTTGGATTCGTAACAGTGACAGCTCGTTTCGTATAAGGGATGACTCAAGTTGGACCAAGTCCAAGGTCGACAAGTTATTTTCTGCTGTGCAGACACTTTTGGCTCTGTCTTTTCTTCTCCAGATGTCAACACATCACTAACTGGTCTGGATATCTTCAATTTCGGCGCCACTTCATAGTAATTATTATTAACCTAACAGTCACACACTTTTGGTGGTCGTCGAAAGTTTGCCACAACATTCCACATCACATAGCGTCACGTACTTACTATGACTCAGAACTAAAACATGATTAAGAAAACTTGTCCTCAATTACAGCTGAATGATACGAAAAATTATTTGTTATTTAGTCGAAAAGTTTCAAAGTCTCGCTTTTTGTTGAAAAAAAAAACGTTTAACTTTGTGCAACGGCTGTTACTGATACAGCTGAACCTTCAAACGATTTTCGTGAAAAGGTTTCGACCTCAAAACATTGAACATATCGTGTCAGAGGCAAAGTTCATGATTGCTCAGTTTTGACATCTTGAACGGACATTGACTTCTGACTTCCTCATGGGGGGTGGGGGGCAAAAAAAAAGACAGACATCCTCAGCATATTGGAGATGTCTTTCGCGTCACGAATAACTCTGACCAACGCCCCCCATGTCAGCATAGGTCAAATGTCCGTCATTTTCCCTTGCAAATTGGCGGGAAAAAATAACTAACATTGCTGGAGGCTAACTCGTTTCCCATATGGAATCGCCTGTATGAATCACATCCTAACATTAAAAGCCCAGATGTTCTCAACTTTAACGTTTTCGCTGTGCACTAAATGACTGGGCGATCAAGAACTGACGTAAATGTAAATTCTCGGAAGGTGGGACAATGTTATAAAAGGCACATTCCCACGTGCCCTTTTGATTGTATGTGGTCTATATTTATAAAATATAGCGGACCCAGCTGTTCAGATGACTTGAACGTGCCGACCCTGGTAGTGACCGTTTAATAGACCAAAAATGTTTCCCTTGATGCTTTGCTGTTCTTGAACACCGCCATCTTTGATTCAACAGTTGTCCTTAGTTGCTCACATACATTTTGATTTGTTTTGTTCTTTGTTCTGCTGCGCGCTATTTTGCACGGTTTACAACTTGATTATACCCAGGAAACATCGGTACATTTACCACTGTCCATGTAGATGTAGCGGGGTTATATTGTGATGTTGTTCTTGATGCACGACCAACCTAGCCTGAAATCCAGCCTTGTTAGCTATAGGTCCGCTCCAACAAGGCTAGATTTGAGGCTATGACCAACCTGACAACATCTAACATTTTTTCTGCCGATTTGGTACAAGATGTAAAGAAACTGAATCAGTTGAAAAAGTAACAATATTCCCTCCAAACGTTTCCATGCCTACAAACCAGTCTCCAAGCGGATGAAGGACCTAGCTCGGTATTTTATTCGAGTTTGGGGCTAATTATAAGTCCTTTGTCTTTCTAGGTGTCCGCGCACAAATGTCCCTAAAACACATATAAATCACAGAGGAGGATCCTACATCTGCTTGAAGATTACGATCTCATGTATTACTCCTAAACTAGTTCCAACCCAAAAAGTAAACGGCTGTAAGAAACTATATGGCTATATTGGTAAGAAATTTCCTTTTAGCCGGCCCATCTAAAACGTCAAACGGGTATCCGCTAAGTGCAATTTGTAATTGCCATAAAAAGGGATGTGTGTCTAGAGGTCGTCGGCATCTTTTTACATGGTGTAGAGGAAATGTGCTCAACATAGAATGACTGATATCAATAGATTTACTATAGGTTCATCAGGAAGGCGTTCATGTAAGACACGCATTTATACATTGGCCTCAATGTAACGAAAACCACTCAAACCACCTCAAGCATGTTTTAAATGTGTTTTCCCTTTGACATCACACATACAGTTGTCGGGAATTCCACCCCCACCCCCGCCACACCCACAAGTTGTTACTACCAGGGGGTGAGGTACGAACCGGGCGAAACCATCTACGAGACGTCGGGGTGTTTAGGGGGTGGCGCCATGTGCGACGAAGAAGGCAATCTGATCCAGTGGGATAATTTTGGATACAAATGTAAGTACGGCTCCGTGTGTGACCGTTTGTGTTAATAGCTTTTCCGCGGCTTGGAAAGCTATCTGTTATCTCCATCTACAACGTTATTGCAGTACGTTAGCATGCATATAATGCACGGTAAAAAGGCTTTGGGGAAAGGTACATTTTATTTTCAATGTTTGTACGGTTGGTTTATATTTCAATTATACGTGGCTTCCCTTCATTGTGATTTGTCTCAATTTAGAATACAAGAGTACATCCCATGCTATTGCTATTTTTCTTGTCAGCTTTTTATATTGCAGTACAATCATGTTTTTAAACATTTTGCTTGAGGTTGATTTGAGTCTACGACTAGTACGAGGTTCAGAACATTTCTGAGTACGATGCAGATCAAAACACATATTTTCGATACAATGAAAAGTTGAAAGAGGAAGGGGGATGAGTAAATTTAATATTTCAAAATTTATATTTAGTATATTGTCTAGTTCATCTAATTCATCTACGTCATTAATTTACTTCATTTTTGTCCATTTTGGCAACGCCCCAAATACGATGGTTAGCGGTCAGTCCCTTAAGACACACTTTCTGTACTTCTTGGCACAGCCCTTAGCACTAGACCTCTTCCTTTCTCATGCCAACAAAGCCGTTAGCTAAATGAAGGTTTCACTATCTGACCTATATCTGCCTTCCCTGCGTTTACTTCACAGCAGTCCAATAATACGTCCGCTAACCTATCTGTCGAACAAACTGATAACCGGACGGACTAGTTATTTCCTTTTCTCCCTCCAGGTTGTTTATATAATGAAGAGTATTACGAAGACGGTTCCTCGTTTGAAGACGAAAACGGGAACACTTGTTACTGCCGAGCCAGTGAGTCGGGCGAGCCCGTTCCTCCGATCTGTGACACGACGACTACCGAGCCGCGAACGGAGACGCCTCGGAGACCTTCGGCTGTTTCCGGGTGCGACTACGACGGGACGCATTACGAGCCCGGGGATACGATATACGATGTGCCCGGATGTGACGGTTACGGTGCTTACTGTGATACGGACGGCGGGGGAGTGATACACTGGGACAACGAGGGATACGGATGTAAGATATACGCGAATTTCGCAACATAACTGTCAACTTAGATCGCTTACCAATAGATATGACCGAAACGAAGAAATTTAATTCTGATTTACATAGGCTTCATGCACGTCTGAGCCTAAGCTCCCAAATAATGAAAATCCATTTGTCCTTTCTTGATTTATGTTTTTCCAAAGTTTTCAACAACAACGTCCCTGCAGTTCCAGAACACAGCTGCTAGGGGGCCAAAACCTATACCACTTCTTTCCAACCCCGACAGCTATCTGCCATCAAAAAAATTCTTGACCATAGCACTTCTAGAACAGGCAGGAAGATGGAACAAAAAACGAAAGCTCAACTGCAGTGCCACAAATTATTGTGTCTGCCAAAGTAGAGTTATTTCCCTCAAATCATATAAAACTGTAGCACGCTGAGGACGTGTCGAAGTTCAAGGCTGAAATATGAGCTTGGCCGGGGACAAAAATTGATTCACGGCATTGCCGTAGCTCACACATAAGTCGTAGCTTGCGTCTAAGGCCTTTTCCATTTCCCGGATCGTACCCAGCTCAAGTCTGAATAACATAGTCCATAAGCAAGTATCAAGAGACGAGCATTAGCCCAATAGCCCGAAGGCCCGTAAAATTGAGGCGCTATTGATGTATTAGCCGCGGTGACCTTCGTAGTCGTTTGGTTATTTTATCTAGCCAGCAGCTGCCAGAGAATCACTCCAGCAGCGGGATTCTTGTAAACTTAAAGTCCAGACGACGGTGGGGTGAGATTACGGTCATTTTTGAACGCGTCAGGCAACTGTACCTAAAAAACTATACCCGATTTCTCAGATCTTAGCCACTTCGTCCGTATTTCGAGGCTAATCTTTCTCAAATTGCCACGTGTGTTATACTAGTAATCCTCCACTGTTGTTTACATTTGTCCCGTTTTCGCGTTAGGTTGTGTCTACGACGAGGACTTCTACGAAAATGGCGAGTCCTTCACGACGTCGGACGGTACGCAGTGTCACTGTGAGGTGGAAGACTTCAGTGAGCCCGTCCCGCCGCGGTGCACATCCCCGACCCTCCCCCCGGGGGTCGCCGGGAGAACTTCACCCCCTCAGATCCCCAGGGCGGTGGCGGCCACCCCTACGCCGTTCCCCTTAGGATGTGAGTACGAAGGGCGATCTTACGCCGTGGGCGATACCATTATGGACATACCGGGGTGCGAAGGGCATGGAGCGTACTGCGACCAGGACGGCACAGTTATACACTGGGATAACTTCGGCTTTGGATGTAAGTATAAGACGTTTGAATGTGACGTCACAGCCGCCATATTGGTTGATTAAACCTGGAAGAGACCGTGTTTTGTGTCATAATCATGTGACTATAACTACATGTGCAAATCTATATTCTAATACCTGCCCGACTGGCATTTACTACCATTGGTAAATCCAACTTTTCGTGCAGTATATAGTTCGTATGTGATAAAAATTCCATATTGTATCTAGGAACTTTAATAGTAGGGAAGGGTTTCTTCCTCTCAACACGGCCACTAGATTTACAGCGAAGTCCACTTCTCTTCACTCCGCGTTGACAGATGAATGGATTTCCCACACATGACCTGCCTGGTATTGCAATTTTGCTTCTGGTGCTGGTATGAGATGAGGCGACAGAAAGCGACAGGAATTTGTCATGCTACATAGGTCGTTACTTCTGTTCGCCTACATGGGAAACCGATTGCTGACTGGGACGTACCATTCATGATCCAGGGGTGTTTATCTCCTGATGTGTTTTCTTTCTTTTACTGTCACGAAAGTACTTTCTGTTTTTTTCAGAAGCCATGCCAAGATAATCTATCTTGCAAGACCAATTATATTTGAACATTTGTAAACTTGATATGATTTCTTGGGGAATTTGTTATTTTTACGTATGATAATTAAACACATTGTGCTACATCTCACAACTTGATTCTTACAAAAATTGAATCGAGAACAACAGCAGATTTTGTTTTTGTTTTCAAAGATGAATGACCAAAGCGGTCATCACTATGATTATCGTCGCGTTTAGGAATACTAGTACATATGAATTATTGTATAACACATTTTGAAGTTTGTACAGTTTATAAATTATTGATTAACACATCTTGAAGTTTGCACATTTTTATGAATTATTGACTAACATTTTCAAGTTTGTATAGTTTATGAATTATTGAATAACACATTTTGAAGAGTGAGTTTGTACAGTTTTTAATAATACCTTTTATTTTAACCTCCCAGGCTGCGTTCATAACGGACAGTACTACGAAGACGGCGACACTTTCACGGACGCCCAGGGCCGGTCCTGTTACTGTGTGGGGAGCGACAACGCCGACGCCGCCCCGGTCTTCTGCGGCTCAGGGGCGCCCCCTAGCCGCCGCCCTCCGGCAGCACGTACTTCCGAAACGGACGCCAGCAATCACGTCACGAGAAACCCTGTGCAAAACGATGGCGGGAGGAACAACAACGCTCCTGGTGGTACTACGACAAAAAGCAGCGCCAGCACAAGATTGCATCACTGCCATGGCGTCCTAGAACTGATATTGCTTCTATACTTCCTTGCATCACTCTAGATAAAGATATCCACTTACATCTATATATGCATTCCACGTAAGACAGTATACTGTTTTGTACAGGAAGAAAGGGTTCGGCGTAAACTACTATTAGCTGCAAAATGGCACTTCTAATTGCCAGAAGCCAGACTCATGACATACATGTACAGTACAATGCGTATCTAAACAGTGGAACGACTTTAGTATATCATACAACGCTGCCATTCGCAGTTAGTGGTGGCATTTTCCTTGTCAGCTATCTATAGCTAGCTACGGAAAGCGCCAAAGATACTGTATGCAAATGCTGGAAAAGAAGTCGTATAAGCCAGCTTGCATGCAGAAGGTACCAAAACTATACCCCTGTTTTGTGTTTTCATGCTATGAATATGCAACTTCAATGGTGACATTTCTAGATCTGTTCGCATATATAAAGGATATTTCATATTGAAATGCTGTGGTGGCGAGAACAGTTCGTACATATGATATCCATGATAACATTTTATAGTACCACGCCTCCTGGCAATTTTAGAGAGAATTGTACTTTGTACATACTCATACAAATCCGTATTGACAAATGTCGGCCTCTAAGAAGTCACGTGATGTACGTGTGTTTTGAGATCTGATCTACTCCAAAGACTCTACATGGGGTTTTGGATATAGGGAATACAGTAAACTACCCAAGAATTTTTTTATATTCTATTACCCTTCATGAGACACGCGCTAAATGATTTGTCGTACGTACAGTAAGCACGTCGGCATAACGTACTGCGCCTGCGCGAAACCCGTAATGTATTGTGCATAGCACTTCGGCAGAACGTCTCGTTTAAGGTCGTATTTGCATATTCCTGTCTATAGTTTCCAAATATTGTGTTGGAAAAGATACCGTCTGCAACGGGCAAAATTCTGATGCAACGTTGACCAAACATCCAATGAAAACCGTGAAAAACGGTTTCGCGCAGGCGCAATACGTTCTGCCGACGTGCTCGTACAGTGCACATATATTCCCAAATATGGACATGGTATGATCACGTGATTTGCTGTTGTGATTTTCCTGACGTAGTTAGGAACGATATGTGAACTAATATACATGTATGTCGTATTAACCTCTTTATACCTTGGCTACAATTTTCCCCATAGAGTACGTAACCATACATGTACGCGTACCAATAGACATCATTTATGTAATATTGTAACTTTCTACCTCTTTGTTTAACACTTTGTCTTTTTTGTTGGATTAAATCCTCTGTATTATTTTCATTTCCTTAATGTGATGGTTTGATATGTCTTTGATACTTTGGTGCAGAAGCGACTACATGTATTTTAAGACAAAACTCGTTTCATATGGCCTGAATTCTCAACCCAGTGCATTATATATTATGAAATACTTAAATTCTTACAATTAGACGCTGAATTGTTGAATTAGAAACTAGAATAACCACAGGAAATCAAACTCCTTTTCGAGCCGTGCACGATCTCCCCATTCCCAAAAGACAGAAAGTTGGCAGTTAGACGCTCTTTTTGTACAATGTTCTCACAGCGGTCAGAACCGGTACTGCAGATTAGGCTCTGCATGGGATATGCAATCTCGACTTTTGAAAACTATGCCAGAATATTAAAGCAATAAAGCTTACATGTCGTTCGATTCCCTTATAGTTTGTAGTTTGATTATATTTTTTATATGTATTCTATTTTTCTCCGGCGTTGTAAGCAGGGCATCTAGGAAACTGGCACACTTGGGTTCATTGACCGAGAAAGGATACAGCCGTGCAGGATAATGTTGGTTTCGGAGCCTGAGGCTATGTACATGTATGGTGTAACACTACTCGATAATAGGACTGGCACTGAGCCCAAGAACAGTACGTGTATTTGTGCTTTCTACAAAAACGGAATGAATCAGTTGGCTCCTTAAAAGGCTCAAGAGTTGATTTTTTTTGCTTTTTATGATGTTTTCAGATTACAAATCAGTTCTCAATCTCACTGTACCAGTGTCTTGCAGTCAGCCTCTCGTGAGAAACCATGTTCTGTCAGAACTGAAATACACTCAGAAAACAGCACATAATTAGAGAAAAGCCCAAACCGTAAGCCTGCGTATCAGGCTAATGAAGGTCCATTTAAGGTTGTACAAGACAACGGCCAGTACAGGGCATAAATTAATAGGCTAGTTTAGACAATGAAATTGTTAACAATTCGCAGCAGACGATAGCTGATAGCGACTTTGTTCAAAGGCACAATGATAAATTTTCATTCTTTCATTCATACACAAAGAACGTTGCCAAACTTTCGGAGACACTATCACAATGGCAAAAGAAAAAAAAACGCTTAGTCACTCCGAGTGGGCCGTGCCCGACGCAGTGTCGCGTGCGTGAATGACGCAATGACGCAAGTAGGGTTTGCATAACTGAAGGGACAAAGTTCGTACCAAGCTGTATGAGTGTGTACATGCCAAACTCTGGGCCCTTGAGTGCAAGGTTTATATGATACACTGTACGAAAAAAGCGTATCACTGTACTTAGTACGGTCACTCGTAACCTTGACCGCCGGGGCAATGCCCTCTCTGAAAACTTTACTGCCATGCATATGAATACACATCTTTCAAAGCTAGATTTCTGAAGTTTATTTTTGAGAGTAAAAAAAGCAGACAGTGAGCCAACGTTCTGCTTGGATATTTCCCAAAACAATTCTATAATCACAGCTTCAACCTTTGGTTTTCTTATACTAAGAAATGAGTCGGAATCTGGAAACGCCCTAGGGGGAGGGGAAGGGTATCTCGTTATTAGATTGCCGCAGGCCGCAAGATCAAGTAAAATGTAAGGGAATGCAATTCAAACAATCAACTGTTTCCTAAAAGTAAATCCAGAACCGATCCTTATACCTCCGTCACAGGTAGTCGTGGCCTAAATCTGATCATGCAGACTGCTCCCGAACTTCAGCCAACCTTGGTTGGTGGTCGGGAAAGGTTCTGAATGTGTAACAGTAACACGCCCGATGATCTCTTGATCATCGCGTCATTTCTAGGGATCGTCCAGTGTTCACTGATCATCGAGCTCCGGCTAATTTGATAGGGCAGATTTTGGGGCGAAAAGGACGCTCAGCTCTCGGACAAATTTTGAATTTGGCGACCTTCCAGCGATCAACAAATACGGCCGAAGCTCGTCGACTGTGTGACGCCGGCTTGAAAAATGTTCAAAGACAGTTTAGTGGAGCCTTATGTACGCCTGTATTCAGTACGTGACAGAGACGCCTGTTCGGTCACCACGACCTTTGTCCGATTCATATATATCCGGTAACTAAACCTCAACATCTACAACAAAAAACTTTAATTATTTTTTAAATACATATACAACTTATGTTTAAAGCAGATGCACTGTTCGCTGTAGACCTAAAGCCATTGTCCAAATGTAAAAGTCATGGTACGTTTTGAATCCCTATAATCAAATCTGTTACTACATGCACAGCAAAAGTTATTCACGTTCATATACACTACTTCCCTATGTATTACAGCATTTTTTTCTGTCAATCATTTTACTTCTGAAAGATATTGGACTAGATATTCGGTGTACGTCTCCAATTTCTAAAGGCATTCAAAACTCAAAGTGGATATTTGATGAAAGAGGCTTGCGATCACATAGTACATAACCGTGCGGGCAAAGGAGAAACATTAAGTACGTCTGTTATACTTCTCAACAATGATGCAGCATATCCTTTTCAACCTCTAAGACATATTTATTGTTTTCTAAGGTCAATATAATTATGCAATGTAAAACAAAGATTGTAACATATAAAGGTGAAGGATTAACATACATGTGCACGTGATGGTCTCGTGCTCGCGCAATATGTACACAAAACGAGCAAGGTACAACTTTCCCAAGACTATATACGAGACACAATCGCTGAGTCACTCCTGATTTTGCAAAAATGCCAGCATAAACTTTTATGCAAATAAGGGGTGATGGCCCCATCGGAATGTCAGCCAATCAGAGACGAGCATATCTAGTAACCATGGTAACACACATGACACATTGTTCTAGGGTGCATATATGAAGGAAACCACAAGAGCCTGGAAGCCATTTCAGAAGCGGTTATTAGAAACGCCTGCGTCCAGATATACTTGTGAGAGTACTGAACTCTGCAGTGGTATCTGCGGTATCAGCGACAACTCGTCAAAGAATACCTGGATCTCAACAGACGAACTGAAGCAAGAAGGTAAGATGATGACCCTGATACGGAACAACATGTACAATGGGTTAAACCTTTCTTTATTTCTCTGTCATCTTTGTCGTTTATTTTCACTTCTTTCCACCTCTTTCTCACCTTCTTCATTCCTTTGTTTCTTTCCTTTCCTACTTATGTTTTGTCTCTGTCTTTTTCCTTCGTTCTTTTCTCTCTGGTACCTTAAGATAAACTCCTAAGCCGTTGATTTCAGGTATCAAAAACGGTTGTTAAGATTGTGCATTCGGAGGGTAGAGCTGTAAAGTTTAAATGCTTTTTAAAGATTGGCGTTGAAAATGTGCTGTCACAATTGTGCGGTTAGCATTTGACTTGAATCTAGCTATCAGTTAATTCTAACGGTTCTGTTGTTCACGCGCAACACTCTTTATGTAAATACAGTTTATTTGAAGCGCAAGGAGTAACAATTAAGAAGTAGTGGTATATAGTGGTTATAGCACACATTTGACAAGCAGGCACCAACCTGCATTCACGGTGATCGCAAAGTGGACTATTTAGTTTCGAAATTTACATGAACGTTTCGGTACGTCAGGCGCACGCGCTTCCGCCAAGCTTCCGATATATTCAACGGGCTCGCCGCACAACACCACTAGGACTGCTGGCGGAAATACGAAGGTTTTGCAGTAAAACTGACTAGACAGCAGGAACAAAGCAAAATGATTAGTTTCCCGTGTGATTCTCCAAATAATTCTACGATGGCAACGCTGTATTGTTAACGTGAAGTATTTTGGGGATACTGCAGCAAAGAGTCTTTCCAAAAATTTGCTTTACATTATAATTTTAAACGCAAACATGCTGTAAATTATCATCACACATCACGGCACTGTATACATTGTTCTATATAATTTTATTTGCTGTTACCTTGAGAAAGACGTTTCGTTTTTATGTATCTGTTATTTGAGTCGTACATTAAGTCTTTGTTTGACATAATTTTTCAAGCGTTACATTGTTCAGATTTCAGATATTGGCGTTAGAAAAGATCCTCCCGAAAGAAAATATATTTTTTCAGCCATCTCACATAGTGCTGACAGCCACTCTGCTACTCAAATAGTGTTACACGTATCTATTACAATTCACCTGACCTACATAAGATGTGGTGCGCCTTCTGCGGTCTTTTTGGGGAAGTGGACAGCAGCACAGTATACTGCCATAGTCCAACAACTTACAACGATTTCCAACCTTCTTTCTGTCGATAAAAGTGATGTATCAATAAACCTTGGAATGTTTTGTCTCTTATGATCACTAGATGTCTTTCTGCTGGATGTCCCCACACAACCGGAAGTCAAAGACAGACGCCCTGCACGAGTACAGGGGGGTGCTGTTTCCAAGGGGCGTGGCCAGGGAACACCTGGACGCCATGCCACACTTCCAGACACGCGAGGACGACATTGCAGTTGTCAGCTACCCCAAAACAGGTGGGTACCAATTGCTTGGTCACCACAGGGGTCTCCTTACACTCGCGTTTAGCAGACAAATTTGTGTTATGTTTTTAAACAACATTTTGCCGAAAAAATCTTAGGAAAGATGCTTTGGCAGACATCTCGCTAGCTTTCACGTTGTCATATTGTATGTCCTGTCAGTATAGTTGTTTGTTGTGCGCATTTTTTATGTATATTACAGTGGTTAAAACAAAGGGTATCCTGGCATGATTCTAACCATGTTTTGCAAATATCTATGTCACCAAGTTTCAAAGCGCAGTCCCTGATAGTAGTTAGCGTTCAGTTTCCCGTTCCAAAATAAGGCGTAAAGTGACCCCCCCCCCTTCTCCGTCCCATTCAGGAACCACATGGATGTTGGAAATAGTCAGTCGAGTCTTGTCAGTTGGCGGGAAGGCGGACAGGACGTCTGAGGAGATCGGGAAACTCCTTGAGTCCACCGTCCCTGGTTCCACCAAGCCGTCACATGTGTCTCTGGAGGACATGCCCTCCCCACGTGTCATCACCACACACCTGCCGCGCCAGTTCGTACCGCCGGGGATCTCAAAGCCCTCCGGAAAGGTGAGCAAAACATCGTCCTTGAATTTGTGCTACTTCAACCACAACCGTAACATGCTGACTGACCTGTTTTGGTCTCATGTCGCTTGCTAATGACGTCATGAATGGCGCTGATTCAGGATAGTTTTCCCTCAACCCTGACATGCTGATTGACTTGTCTCCTGTCGTTTGATAATGTTTTCTTGTCTCCTATCGTTTGATAATGACGTCATACGTGGCGCCAAGTTAGGATGGCTTCATGATGTATTCACTGCAGAAAACCTTTCGAGTCGTAAAATTGAACGAGCTCGAGATGGAAATGGGGAGGCCGTTGTGACCAATAATGTACTTTTCTAACATACTAATAGCGGTAAAATACTATCTGTAATCCTTATGTATCTGTGTAAAAAAAAAGCTATTCATTGTGAGACAAGAGTATGGAAAAAACTGTTACCCAAATTTCTGACAGGTGAAGGTTGTTGTCGTGATGAGGAACCCTAAGGACACAGCCGTCTCCAGCTATCACTTCGTCAACAAGACACACCAGCAGTCCGGCTCCAAGGTCCCGCTCAAGTGGGACAACTTCAGTCAGGAGTTCCTCGAGGGAAAAGGTGAGGGAATGAGGAAAACATTAATGAATGAAAGGATGAGTGAGTGAGTGAGTGAGTGAGTGAGTGAGTGAGTGAGTGAGTGAGTGAGTGAGTGAGTGAGTGAGTGAGTGAGTGAGTGAGTGAGTGTAAGCAGAATTGAAGGAGGGAAGGAGAAATGAATAAAAACATGTGTTTGCGTCATTCAGTTGAGCACTGTCGAAAATGATGGTAGAAGAGCACCGACCTTTTTGTGTGCTGGGCTGGTAGAAACCAATGAATCAGGATTTGGGGTTAAAAGTTTATTTGTTCTTTAAGACTTAACTATATATAGCTGATTTGTTTTAAGACGTTCTATAGGGGATAAGATACTAACACTGGTCTTTCCTGTACCTACAGCTGGGTGGGGCTCCTACTTTGACCACCTGTCGGGCTGGTGGCAGATGCGCAACGACCCCCACTTCCTCTTCATCAAGTACGAGGATATGAAGAAGGTGAGAAAATTATATATTCGAAGAGTGTAAGATCTTTAGCATGGCTTTCATAGAATAGCTTCTTCATTGTATAAGTTGGGCTTAGCCGAGCGTACTTTTTAGATGTACGAAACATACTAGTCTTGTTTCTCCTGAAATTTGGAAGTTTTGTTGTTGTTGTTGCTACAATATAATCAGTGGCATAAAAACTTTGAAGTGTAGGGAGGGGATTGTTTGTTTGAAAATTGAATGAAAACAACAGAGGGTGAGATCGGAGAATGAAGTATACTATGATGGTGTCGGAAGGGCTTGAAAAGGGGGCTACGAACTATTTGCAGGACCAGAAACGGTACAGTCTACATTGGAAACAAAATTGATTAATTGTGTCCTATCTTTTGCCGCCAGGATCTTCCTGCAGCTGTAAAAAAGGTGGCAAATTTCCTGGAAGTGTTCCTGGACGAGGACACACTTCAGGACGTGGTCAACGACTGTACCTTCGGCAACATGAAGGCAAACATGGCCAAGTCACAACATGCCGGGAAGAAAGTCCTTGCCAGAAAAGGTATGTAGTGAAAACATCACACCCAATTTATAGAAATTTTCACATACGAAGAAGTTGAATTTGATAAAGGTGAGAAACAGATTTCAGATACATAGAAAATTACTTACTTTACTTTACTTACTTAAAGATGTAGATTCAAGCAACATGATGTGCAAACAAATTTGGTAATACATGTATTATCGACTTCCAAAAATGTTCTTGTTGCAGTGTTGTGCAATATCGCTAGATAGCCCTAATTCACGGTCACTTACACATGCTGTCCTATGTTGGTATACAGGTGTTGTTGGGGACTGGAAGCAGCACTTCACCCTGGATCAGAGCGAGAGCTTTGACGCCATGTTCAGGAGGGCGTTAGGAGGAACTGGGCTGGACTTCGAGTACGACGACGTTGACGGGACTGTGGCAGCTAGACTATAAGCCGTCTTATCGTGAGAAAAATGTCTAATGTAGCCGCGTACCTTTAAATTTAATGCCAGTTAGCGCCCATAGTTAGATAAACTATGTAATATTCGTCTGAAAACTGGAAAAAAGCATTTTGTACATAAAACATGTCAGCTGCCAGCCATGTATTACTGTGATGTGCTAACTCAGTGTGACCTCAACTACTCTCTTACAACAAGGTACGAAAGAAGAATGGAAGGTTTTAGAGCTTCGTAAGTAATATTGCATGTGTTATGTGTTCATGTCACCTTTTGAGTGAAAAACGTTCTCGCGTTTTACTAAATAATCTTAACATTGCTTTTGTCTTTTTATTTGTTTGTTTATTCTCGACGTAGTTTATTTGTTCACTTTGTACATTTCGTTCAGATTTTAAGAGATTTTATTCAATAAACATTTATATACTGTGGAACCATGTGTCAATTGTTTTTTTCTAACCCCACGTTCTTAACCATAGATTATTCCCCTAAGCAACTACTGATGCAGAGTAAACACTGTATTGCAGAATTTTAAAAACAGAAAGCCCATCAAAGAAATTGTTGACTTAGTATGGCCTCTAAACCCTCCATCCAATTACACATACATGCCAATATTCTAAGTGCTATGCCATGAATAGAAATACTGCACACATGAACGATTTTGCCCCGCCACACCGTCTACGACAATCTTTTGCCGTTTAAATTTCCCTATTTCTGACATGATTTTTGTTCTGTTATCATATTTTCCACATTCTTTTGTATGTTGTTCTCTGTGAGTCTGACATGTCGACAGTAAACGGTGTGACTTATGCCCGTTGAGTTGGCGTAACGCTTGAATGAACACAATTATTGACAAGGTCAGTGACGCCGTAATATACAAAGGTGCGATCCCATCTTTGTCATAGCTTAGGGGCATTTCATCAGGAGATCATGTCTCGTGCATACTAATGCGACAGGTGGCAAAAACGAACGGCTTTTTGCATTGTTTGATCGGATTCTAAGTCCGATAATACTGTTGCAGTGTGCTGGATTATTTGAACGGGAAGACCCGAGGACTTATAACTGTTGAATACTGCACGGTCTGGAAGCTGGAATTTTGCTATAACTGTTACTTCTGCTTTCATATAAACATTTATTTCCGCCAATATGGCGGCCTCTCCGCAAAGTCAGCCTGTAGCCGTGCCGTTGTTGGACCTTCTAACATGGAGCGACACCGTTCTACCACTGGATCTGGTGTTAGAACAATTTCATCTGCCTCAGATTGTCAAACTGGTGGATAGAAATGACCCAGACTTTCCCGGAGGCGCCATAGTTTTACTGGTGGGACTACGGAAGGAGAATTCGAGGTACGTGGTGGCCAGGTGCATGGCGGGAGACAGAGATAGGACCATGGTGGGTCCCTGGCTGTCCATACCCCTCTCCTGCAAGTCCAAGTTCGTGCGAATGTCTAACGAACAGGGTAAAAAGGACAGGTTTCAAGGGGTGAAGGATTTGGCAGAGTATCTACCAAATAAAGTCATAGCAACACAAGCGGTGTCAGAGTCAGGAAACGTACTCGTGAATGCTGGCGAGGAAATTCGCTGTCTTGGGATAGAAGGTGTGCAAGCAAAACCGTCTGGCAAACGACAGATCAACTCTAGCCTACCGTGGACGCTGGCCTGCCTAAACGAAAGGAATGAATACGTGACACTCTCTCTAGAATGTGGTGCAAAGTTTTTGGCTATCGCAGGGGGCGCTGTCAAGCACACCACAGACGAGGTGACCATCGACAAGCTTGCCTTTGATACCTTCCCTCTAACCGTGCTACAAACGAACGGGGAAACCCCAAAATTTTGCCAGGATACATTCACGGGCATCTTCAGGCTTGTACAAGCACGAGAGGACAAAATGATCAGCGCGTGCCTGCTCAGAACCGGTGCAACCGGCGCCACTTTGTACCAGTTTTTGGAACTTCCCACGTCGAATCCCACGGCAGTTGTCTTGCCCGAAGGCATGCTAAAAGACCAAGGATCGTACAACGTGCTGTTGATGAAATGCTGTGAGGAGCTTAAAGTGTGGAACACGAAAGACACAGGAAATATCACTCGCGTTTTGACACGAGAACTCTACTTCAAGAACAGGTTTGGTGGAAGTCCTGAGATGCAAAGGCCTCCTCGTCTGACAGTAACACCTAGCGAGGATGAAGGGATTTACGCACCGCTACAAAGTTCCCCTCGCGACCACCGACGACCACCCACACCTCCACCAATAGAGAGCTTGCGCGCTCTGACCATATCTAGGAGAAGGTATGTGCTGAAATATCTGATGAAACTAACTGTAAACATTCTATCAACAAACGGTGGTCTTTTGACGTAGTGTTTTTTTCTTCTTTCAAATGTCAACTTCTATTCGTTCTGGTAAGGATATTAATGTCCTTGGTTCTGGCATGAAACTACTATGGCAAACCTATACCTATAGCTGAAACACTAAGCCCTTTTAGTCTGGTATTTCTAAAGCAGCCCCAACTCCTACAAGGAACTACCGACCAAGATGCTCTCACAAAGAGCAAAATATTATATGTATACGTAAGATTATATATGAAGTCTTGTATTGTGTGTAGGGCCAGTGAAGGAGATACCACTAGGCTGAGAGGGGACGAGTCTGGGTCTACAGGGCTGTCCCCGTACACACCTCTACGCAGTTCCTCAGCACCATTTCCTCGTCGCCATAGCAACGAGGACGAGCCCAATCGTCGTCATTCTCGACCTGACTCCACCTACCAGTCACTTTTGTGGGGACACCTACCAGAAAACAACGGCAATGCAACAGGGAGGAGAACGAGAAGCGCCAGCGAACCAAAACCAGAACCGAAAGCAAACACTAGGGAGAATCCCTTTAGTCTGTGATGCCGTCCAACGGACATCTTATTACTTACGTCCTAAATGTTAAAAAATGGAGACACAATTATCCGTTGTTATTCAAAACTGCATGTGGATGGGGTTAGAACATTTCCAAGGTATATATATAAATATACAGTATTTCCAAATGCGTGCAATGAAGGTAACGAAAATATTATATATATGTATGTAATGCATGCTTGCTAGCTATAGTAATTTGTTTGGTACAACAAGTTTGTACTTCTGGTCACTACATTAATATGATGAACAATATTATTTATTGGAAGTAGATTCCCTTTGTTAGGAAATATTTTCCATTCTCTCTATACTCTACTGCTAGTTAGTCTCAACACTACGTCATTATACATCACATCGTTGCAGTTGGTCCTATGGAAGGTAGGGTAAAACAAACAGGAAAGCAGACAACTTTATTACAAGTTTCAGACGTAGCTAAAACCTAATCTCGCTCTCCATGATCCACTTCTCACCTTAATAATACTGCACGACTGTTGTTAGCAAAATGAATACAATACCACAAAACCTGAGCATTTTGCAACAGAATTGTATCGTTATACGGTTGTTGGTAGTTTTTTTTTCCACAACGACGCACTTAATATACATCCATTGCCACACTTCTCTTGTTCTGAGAAGAAAATACCACTTTTTTTCACTGATATAGTTTCGGATCAACCTTTAGTTATGGATTTAAAAATACCTTAATAAATAAAGGTATACGATGTTAATTGAGCAAACCCTCCATTACAATTCTACAGAATTTGACAACGGAAACAACTTTTCTTCTTCTTGTTATGCTTGTCACTTGTATTCGCAAAGTGATCTTTTCCGGGAGGTCCTGCTCCCCCCTCCACTTCAAGTGGACGTGTCTCCGGAAGCAGGATGTCATCCACAATAACATACCCAAGTTTCGTGGTCAGGACGACATTGTCGCGGCTTGTCACAATATTGGTAATTGTTGCGTACACATACTGGGCAGTCAACATCTTTCCTGTAACCATATAGGTAGAAAGCTTTCATTAAAACACATAGAGAGAGACAAAAGTCAAAGCTATAAAAAGCCAGACAGTATCTATAAATGGTTACATATCGTTTTTCTTAATATAAAGATAGAAAGTTGAAAAGTAGAATCAAAGCATGTGACTGTTAATGATTCCCTTTTTGTTGCTGTAAGCAAAAATGAATATGTACTGAATCCTAATAATCAAAACTGACTGCATAGGTTTAAATTTAAAGAAAAATTCAGTTTTAACCGTTATACAACGTAAACTCCCACCTGTTTGGAGGTCCCACATCTTGAGTGACCTGTCGTGCCCCCCAGTCAGCAGGTATTTGTCGTCGTAACTAAACGACAAACACACGATCCCTTTAAACACCGGAGACTTGGCGTACAGTTCGTGTACCAGTCTGCCCGTGCCCAGGTCCCACACCCTCATGGTTTCCCCTGACGACCCTGATGCCAACAACTTCTGGTTATGGCTGACACTCAAACATGTCAGCGGGCTCTGATGGCCCACCAGGATGTGCACGACTTTGTCCTGCTCGTTGTTGTTGAGGACAACGATTTCTTTCTTATCCGTGCCGATTGCGGTGTATTTCCGGTCGTCTGTCATGGTGACGCAGGTGATTTTCCCCTGACAGTTTGGCTTGCGGGTCCACAGAAGCATCATGGAGTCAATGTCCCAGGCTGACATGGAGTTGTTGTCTGTGACTGCAACTAGGTACCTTTAGAAAACAAAATAACTGTTAAGCTAACTGTAATACTTGATGCATGATGTATTTTTTTTGACATTATAAACAAGGCTGCAAGATGTATTTTATCTCAACTATATACTTAGACTAATGTAAACAACGTTACGAAAGTTATTTTGACGGGTACACACCTGTCGCCACGTGTGATCCAGAAGCACCTGATGCCACCTGAAGCCTGGTCCAGCTGGCGTATAAACTGGCCCGTGTTCAGGTTCCACAGCTTGATGAAACCTGCTTCGTCTCCAGTCACCACACAGTTGTTGTCATGAGTGATCCTCAGGTATGTTACAGACCCTATAGGAACACAGTATTTTCAAATTTATAAGCATTACGCACACAAAAGTGCTCATAAAAATTTGACACGGATACACTGTTGCAACTTGATAAAGGTACAATTTAAGATTAATGGTTAATTTACAGACATTCCAAGAGAATGGGGTGCAACATGAAAATATAACCACTCACCATCCTTGTCAGTGATATTTCGGATGTCTTTGCCGTCTTTTGAGTTCCACACGTTCACCTCATTCTCGCTGCCCTCACGTTTGTACACCACGTACCCTGCATCACTCGTCACACCCACAATGCCGTACTTGTCGATGAACCTCGGAGTGGACATCTTCATCTTGCTCTGTTCGACGTCCCAAACCTTTGTGTAGTAGGAGTCTGTGGACGCCGTCACGACGATGTAACCGGTCACCTCCATCGCAGTGATTTTTGCCGCTTGTCCATCCAGTGTCTGGACAAGCTGACCACTCTCGAAGTCCCAGACATTCAGGTGTTCATCGCGAGCTCCGGACACGATGACCTTGTTGTCCCTGGTGACGGCAACACAGTCCACAATGCCATAGTGCCCCTGCAAATGGTGGATCTCTTTCCCCTCAGATAAGTCCCACATTTTGACCACCTTGTCTGACCCGGATACTGCATATTTACCATCTGATGTGATGGCTAGAGAGTACACAGGATGGGAGTGCCCTTCTAACCTGTGAACCACCTCCCCGTTCTCCATATCTATGACAGAAAGTGTCGTGTCCTTTGACCCGGAAACAATCCTGCCATTCTGGGTGACCTTGAGGCAGGTCAGGTGATCTGTGTGGGGGGAGAAGGTGTTTTTCAGCTCCCCTGTCTCTGTGCTCCACATCTTGATGCTGTTGTCTTCTGCTCCTGTGATGATGTACTGGTTGTCATGGGAAACTGCCAGGCAGGAAACAGCTTCCTCGTGCCCCTTCAACGTGAACTGCAGCTTGCCAGACTCTATGTCCCAGACATTAACCTAAAATCCATAACAAGAGAAGTTACTCGAATGTCTTGAGCTTGGAAGTCTTAAACCTCTCAGGTATCAATAAGGCGTGATGAATTTCAAATTCTTTTGCCATGTTTACATATCATATAAAACTATCAAGTCACAAAATTCCATCTGTGGGATTGTGGAACACTATGTTAATAGCTGTAAACAGCAAAACTAATACTGCAATGGTAGCACGGCTCTCTCCCACTCACCACTTTGCCAGCAGGTGACACCACCTTGCGGGAGTCCCTGGTAGTGGTCAGCAGGGCGTGGTGCTGGTAGTGGGCGTGGTCCTCCTCCATGGTGATGACCAGCCGCCCCGTCTCCAGGTTCCACACCTTTAGGGTGTTGTCCAGGGAGCCAGACACTAGCAGCTCATTGTTGGGGGCTGCAGACAGGACCTCAATGGCAGCTGCAACATACAAAAACAAAACGTTAGTAGATGTGAGCAATTTGCTGTCAGTATACAGGTAAACGAAGGGCTCCACCCATTAGGCGTCACCAAAAATTAATACTTACGTTACGAGAATGTTAATGAGGCAAAGCGTAACGATTGTCGATAGCTAGCTAACAGTACACGCCTGAAGCTCCTTCATACACGAAATGTATAGAATGTTCACAGGGCCTTGGGGAACGATCTACCTGTGTGCCCCGTCAGTGTTCTTTCCAGTTCCATGACGTCTGACTCGTTCTCGTAGATGCGGATGGTACAGTCTCGTGCAGCGGTCACCATGTAGCCTCTGTCTGGAGTCATGGCGATGGACGTGATGCCGTCTCTGTGATGGGCCAGGGTCGTCCGCAGGGGACCGCCTGTTAAGATACGTACATCAGATACTTTCAATACGATATGCAGCCCATGCATGTGTCTGAAACAGGTTTGTTGCAAAAAAAACACAGAATGAAATCATAACATTTGAAGTATTTTCATTGTTATATACGAAAAATATTAAAATCTACCTGGTGGATAAATGCACGTGTTGTGGGGCAACAAAAATGGACGTCGCGTCACGTGATCGCAAAATGTCTTACACCACGCCCGCGACTGCTCCAGAAGGCTGTCTATGATTGGTCGAGATTGACGTTCAAACGGTACAAGTCGTCCAATCAGCTCTAATGCCAGATAGCTTGGTACACCACCTGTTGGGGTCAAAGGGTGTTAAGATATGTGTACTTTATACAGAGCTAACGTTACAGTATGGCAAAGTGGAAACAAAATTCCAACCTATAATATTTTGTCCTGTGCTGATTTGAAAGTAAAGGTGTATCAAAAGCACTTCAACTACACCTTAAATACTGACTGTTGCCTCTAAAAAACTATTTTAGAATCACTATTCTCGTATACACACAGTTATTACACACAAATTCTTTAAAACCCCCTATATATTCAATATCAAAACGATGATGAAAAATATCTCATAAAAACCTTTGAACTCCAAAGTGGGTTTGATGAGCCTCAGTGCATCCCTGAGGAGCCTGATTTCCAGGTTATCCTGCAGCTGAAGCACCATGTTGTAATCTTCTATCAAACTCTTGACGCCAAACGCCTCGATTTTGACGTTCATGAAATCCAGATTACCTAAAAGAGAAGGGAACGTTAATAATTTGAAGTACACGTGCAGTGCAGAAGTGCAATATACTTCATGTACAGAAGGCTTTGACTGCAACGCCTTTTTTATCGATAAACCAGTTTTCATTGATGGATGGAAGTCGAAACTGCTTAGATACTAAACACTTTTATGGCTTAAGCATGGATATGTAGTTTGGTGTACAGATTTACAATTTGTTTTCAGTGTATGTTATTTGTGCATACATGCATGCATATAGTACATGCATGTATTCTTGTACTATATTCGTAACAGCTATAACGTGTAGTCTCCAACCCTTTTTACTTGAATGAAGTCTTTTTCGAGCTATGCCCCATTCAGTTTAGAATCAGACTTTTTACCAACGCCAACTATGACGACAAGAGTCCATGTTTCCATTATATAAGACGTTAGTTGTCATGTAGAATGAAACATTTTAATCAACTAATCCTTACCCAGAGTGTGTTCAAAGATGTCGTCCATTCTCCCTGCATGGAGAAGGTGAAAGGTCACCTCGTTCAGTTTGCGCCGGTTGAAGACGTTGTCGTCGTACTTCATCGGCTGGGGGACGACGTTACGGTCGGCGTTGTAGTACTCCTGCTTGCCGTTAACATCCATGGTGATCTCCTTCTTGCGACCGTTGCTCCAGGTGCCGAGGAAGAAGTCGGCCAGGATGTGGTGACGTGCTCTGCTGTTGTCTCCCGCAAGGTAGCGCTCCTGTGCGCACTCTATGAACTGTCTGTTGGAAGTACAAAACAGACTGTCACCATTGCCGTTGGTCTTCTTCATCGTTGTCATTTCTATAATATTTCATGCTCTGCATGTAAAAGTAACAATGTCATGCTCTGCATGTAAAAGTAACAACTAGAAACAAGATAGACATTTATTTTCTTAGAACAAAGTATACGTAACTTTAGCGCTTGAAAGCTGCGCTTGAGCGTTAGCGCTGGCCAGACGTCAGCCAATCAGATACCTGTTGTTGGAGGGAAAGTTACCAGCCAATCACGTTGTCTCTTAACCGTAGGCGGCGATTTTGATTAGTTGGCGACTGCTGGCCAACTCTAATGCAGCGAGAAGATGCCACAAGTACTCTACCTGTGAAACAGCTGCAGGACTCTCTTCCCGTCTGCCTGTCTCTCGGCGAGGTACTCCATGATGTCGTACTTGAGGCGGGTCACGATGAGAGGAGGGATGCGCACCAGGTCCTTGTTGGGAGGAGACCAGTACTGGTACACGTCATCCAACACTTCGTCATCCAGAGAGAGGACATCCTCTAGTTCATGTTCAGATATCCCCTTCCTGTTATTGATAAACAGGCATGGTATAGATAGACCTTCATCGACAACCTGAAGCAGGATGCTGGGCTTAGAAACATCTCCACAGCAGAACTCCGCTCCCTGATGGAGGACAGAGATGAGTGGAGAAGAAGATCCCATTGTCTCCCGTGTTGACATCATATAGATGTCCCCGTTCAAGGGTTCAAGGTTCATAGATAGACCGATGTAGGTTGAAAGCTACAAATAAAACATGAAAGGGGAAACAGCACAACGAAAGAGGTCTAGCACCATTTCTTACCTGGCAGCAGCGATGTATCCCATTGTGTGGGACACAAAGATGGCTCCATGCTGAACCTCCAGTCTCTCATACAGCAGATTGATGGCCGCCCTTGCTGACTGTGCGATCCGTAGTTCTGATTCTGGAGTGTACGACTTCCATCTTCGAGCCTCGTCAAATGCCAGCTTGAGAAACAACGGCTGCCGACAATGTGAAAATGCTGAAAGGATGACTTCCCTCTGTTTGTCGGTAAGACATCGCTGGATCCGAGCGAGCCACGTGTCCAGAATCTCACTTCCCACCTGTTCTGACAGTGTGGGCACCTGGATGTAGCTTTTGTCGCTGCGTATCGTGCGTTTCAGAGTCTTCAGCAGATCAAACTCTTCAGGCAGGGTGGAGACCACGATGTGGACGTTTGGTGGGAGGGATTTGGGCAGCCAGGTCAGGCTGTAGGCTCGGTCCACAGACGACAACTGGTCCAAGGAGTCCAGAAGGATGAGAAGTGGCCGGTCCTTCTCCGACACCTTGTCCAGAAGCGTGGACAGATATTGGACGATTTCGGCAAAGTTGTTGAGAACTCTTTCCGCGGGTGACTCGATGCCGTAGACCTCACATATCTGTAGACAGAGGCTCTGTAGAACAGGGTGGATAAGGGTGCTGTGTGGTGACGTGCCCAGGAAACGGATGATAGTCACCAGGTTTTCTCCCAACCTCTGTGCAGCATTCTGTGCGAGCATGGCCATGATGGACGACTTCCCACTACCAGAGGCTCCATGGATCACAAACGGCTGATGGTTGACCTTGGCCGTGTCCTTCATGTACGTGTACACGGCATCAAAGATCTCCTGTCTTCCACAGAAACTTTCACACTTAGCCTGGCAGAAACGTGCGTGTGAGATGACTTCTGTTAAAAACCAGTCATCATTCTGTTCTTGTTCACTCTCGCTCTGCAAGCTCTTAAAAATCATTGTTTTAAGATCATCCACAAAATCGTCGCTAAACTGTTCCAAGTATGACGCGTGACTTTCTATCTCTTCGTTAACCCCCTTGTCGGTCCATTCTACTTCATACCGGTGAACATTCTTCAGTTTGGACGGCAGTTTCCCCTTTAGGTCCTCTAATAGTTTCTGGGATTCTTCATTCAGTTTTTCTCTGTCCATCAGATCCAGGTAGGCACTGACTGCGTCTGCACTGACGTTCTTTTCTATGTTCTGCAGGTTCCGCATGAAGATGGCAGCTTGCTGGTTGGCGTCAGTTGACTCCATAATGCCTCTTTTAATTTCGATTTCCGTTACTAGGGAAAGAGACACAAACGAAGACAAGTAATGAATCGTTGCAACCAATGCTCAACGACGACGAACGATGCATAATGTACATTGAAGGTTTCAATTTTATACTTGCTTTTCACTGGTTGGATATTGGATAATTGCATTTATGATAAAGTTTCTGTTACCTGATTTGATGTACTTGTGTTGCTGCTCCTCAGTAACCAGTCCTTCCTTGTGAGCTGCCTTGACAGCTGTGCGGAGAATATTCTCCAACTGAACTGTCACCTGATGCCACCCCTCCTTGTCTTTCTTTCGCAGGCTCTCATTGGCTGGCTCCATGTCTGTGTAATGTTTAAACTTGCTGGTGATTGGCTGTAGTAAACAGACTGCTGGGATTGCGTTGTCGTCCTTGAGGTACCATTCCTTGATGAAGGTGGTGTCCATGTCTAGTTCACTGGCCTTCTTCAGGAGGATGTCGAGTTCTTCTGCTTCTATCTTTGCAGGAATGGGGCGGTAGCCATACCGGTTGCCAAGGAAGGCCTCGAGAGGGGACATTATCAATTTATTGCTGCTTTTCAACAAGAATTTTTCTCATTAAATATCAAGGAATGTAGAGATAAGAACATTAAACAATGAAACATATTAAAACATAGTTTGAAGTCAGATGCCTCCCATTTTTTAAACATTTCTAGCTAGACTAGATTTGAAAATATCTGAAAGCTTACCACAAAGTTGGGTCCAACCGACAGTCTCTTGCAGGTGTCAATCTCCATCAGACACAGGGCGCAGGTCATGTGATCAGCCACGACCTCGTCCCGTACACCCCAGCGCATGTCCATGACCTGGAAGTCCAGCCCCTGCTTCTGACAGAACTCCCGTAGCTCGGGGTACGCCTTCTGCAGGAGGATGTTTCGCTCCTTCGCCATGTCTATCGTGGGGGGATGGTGGCCGGGAGATGTGATATGTGATATGCTTCACTCACATTTCCAAACCGGTGCCCAGCGGGGTACTAGCAATTTACGTCATAATGATTCGATTCCGGCAACCATATTGGTGTACAGCAGCAGTATGTTGGTGTGTGTAACAGACAATGTACTCCAACATGGCGCAAATGTCGTCATATGAAATCCTTGTACATGTACGGTGAAACTTGCTAAGGGGAGACGCGCCTGAAAGGGCATGCGCACTGAGTGCCTGGTGAGTGACCTCAAAATTAAGATTAGCTAAAGAACTTTAAAAGCCTTTTTTGGGGGGGAATTTTGTTGAATTTTTGGCCTTTTTATGGTGGGTTGTACAGTGTAGGGTTCTGAGTGATTGTTTTTGCCAAAAAAATTGAGTTTTTTCATGAAGTTGCCTTGCTATTGGGTTATATGTTGCCCTACACCCCTCCTGCCTTACCCATTGGTATCGACCTGAAATATAGGGTCAAAGTGCACCAGTGTTTACAAACACGGCTGTAACTCAAGACTCGCCGATCAGAATTTCCCGAAAAGGCTTGTAGGTACATATTAATAAATTGGCTAATGCATGAAGGTGAGTTTGTGTGACCACAACTTCAGAAAGGTGAGATATGGTGCCCCTTTTTTGGCCTGTTTTTGCATAGAAGTCAATGTTGGAGCCCAACCGAGGCGTCTCCCCTATACCGTTTTAGGCTATATATACATAGTGTCCTTCTCTACCTCATAGCTCAATTGGATTTAATAAAATCATGTTTCAATATTATCTACAAGTACATTTTGTTACATGATGACCTAATTTGGGGTATGTGGGTGCATTTTTTTGCCTTTTTGCCTCACAAAAGTGTGATATTAGTGCAGTGTAATGTAATGGGCTCAGGGGCAGTGTGTATATGATGATAAAAGCTGCCAGAAATATCTACAAGAGCTTGAATGACTGCTAAAGTGGTATACATTTATGAAAAATGATGTACTTAGTAATTTCTGAAGGTTTATGCAATAGTATTTTTCACCAATTAAGAACTGTCAATCAAAATGTGCCCTTCCCATGAGCCCCCCCCCCCCCCCCCAAGCAGACAGAAATAGTCATTTTCAGACTTCACAGGAACCAAATAAAGAATAGATATGGCTAGATTTGCTCTGAATGTGTGGCTGGACAATGTTTTCTGTCAAAGAAAAGGGATTTCGTGTATGGGGGGACATTTTAGCTCTTTATTCTCAGCTGTATTGTGTACATTTTGGGGTTTTCATTGGTAAGGTATGGTGGTGTGCCTGGTAGAAAAGTTGTCAAAAGTAAGGAATTTCCTATTGAAAAGTTGAAATTTCACATCAGAGTAGTAGAACAGACTATGTTTATTACTGATTGACAGTTGTCGAGAAACAGACCCCTGTTTACATTTGAAAAAGGTCATGTGATATTGGCAGGTATGCTGTACAGGCCTTCAGTACAGGCCCAAAGTGTGGGGATGAAACTTCCCCTCAATTCCCAAGGGGGCTATCAATGAATTTCATATTTGGGGAACATGATCACACACCCCCAGTGTATCAGCCAGGGGGGGTGTTTTTCCACAACTCACTTGTTCATTTCCCTAGAAGGGGAGACGCGCCTGAAAGGGCATGCGCACTGAGTGCCTGGTGAGTGACCTCAAAATTAAGATTAGCTAAAGAACTTTAAAAGCCTTTTTTGGGGGGGAATTTTGTTGAATTTTTGGCCTTTTTATGGTGGGTTGTACAGTGTAGGGTTCTGAGTGATTGTTTTTGCCAAAAAAATTGAGTTTTTTCATGAAGTTGCCTTGCTATTGGGTTATATGTTGCCCTACACCCCTCCTGCCTTACCCATTGGTATCGACCTGAAATATAGGGTCAAAGTGCACCAGTGTTTACAAACACGGCTGTAACTCAAGACTCGCCGATCAGAATTTCCCGAAAAGGCTTGTAGGTACATATTAATAAATTGGCTAATGCATGAAGGTGAGTTTGTGTGACCACAACTTCAGAAAGGTGAGATATGGTGCCCCTTTTTTGGCCTGTTTTTGCATAGAAGTCAATGTTGGAGCCCAACCGAGGCGTCTCCCCCTAAGCATTTCAATTCAGAACGGAAATTAAGTGTAATGTATGCACTAATAAAATGTTAACCTTTATCGCATAGATGGCCAAAGCAGACGTTTTCGACTATATTTCACCCAAATTTTACATTTACGTATTCTCCATATAATTCTTTACACGATGGTCCAATGTCATAGACATAGTACATGTTCAGTTATGGGGTGGAGAATGTGGCATTGAGTGTCTACTTTTACGAAATAGCAGGTAAAAGATAAAAAAAGGAGTGTTGACTCACCTGAAAAAGTGGAGCTCATAAAGATGCGTACGATGTTAGACTTGTCAGGTGGTAATGCCGTCATGCGACCCTCCATGAGCGCACCTCTCATCTCTGCAGTCACCTCCATCCTGCTTAACACTAGATTAACAACCGAGTATAAACGAATTAGACCGGCTATCTGTACCTGTATCAGTATAGCTGGTATAATCACCCTTCGGCGTAACACACCAGCTCTATAGGTCAGGGTTGACCAGCCATATAGGTCAGGGTTGACCAAAATCTGGGCCAGCGCTTAGCAAAGGTGAGCCATCTATATGGATCTATATTTGCTACCCAAGTACGAGCATTAATAATGTACAAAATATGATGTCATTGTAAACCCTGTTCATCAATTATCTCATTCATTATTTAAACTGAAGCTATTGTTCACCTTCACGGACCAGACAAAATGTCACAATTAAGTCACTCTGTCTGTCTGCATCCGGGTATGTCTATATCTAGTATGGCATTGTGGGTAAATCTGAGATGGTTACGGCTGTTGCAACTGTTTAATCTCCAAGCAGATGTAGGGTGTTCGTAAGGAGAGTTCCCCAATTGGGAATCTATAGAGAAGTTAAGTAGTCAGAAAACGTTACGATCTTCAACCTAACATCTGCTTGGAGATTAGCAATTGCGTTTAGGTTAGATCTGATTGAACCTCCTTGATCTGACGGAATGAAATGTCACCATTTACTTTCCTGTAGACCTCATTGCACTGGAATTTTACACCCACACATTTTTTACACCTCTTTTGCAACAGGATAATTAAGCGGTAGTAAAATTGTGGGCTGATTTCAGGGTTTATCAACTGAACCGAAACACGATTAATCCCGTGATTCAGATGAGATGTTTAGTCACATTGATATTCTCTTGGAGAGAGATCATGACTAGATAGATAACAGTACAAACTACAAAAGACTGCTAAATATAAATCAAGGAGCTTCTACAGAAGCTCCTTGATATAAACCACAAACAGGCGCAAACCGAAAACCTAACCGTATCGGTGAATGCAAGGAGCTCCTTGGTGAATGTAACTATTGGCGTTATCGAAAGAGCACTGTTGCTGGACGAAAAAGGCTTCACATGACGTTTAAGACTTGTTAAAGTACCCGACAACACAAACTCCGGGTTTTGAGGACACGATATGGCACAGACACTATGAAAACATGTTGTCTTTACTTACCGTTGGCTTCACATGTGCTGGGTGCACATGTTCACACGTCAGGGTACTGGTTGAACCGGTTAAGGGGAGGGGCGCGTGGCATTTCATGACGTGGGTTAATGTATGCTAACAAAGATTCAACAAGGGACTTTTAGCAAAACAACCAAGTAATCAACTGATCAAGTAATCATCTAATGAAGTAATCAAGGAATTATCTAATCAAGTAATCAAAAAATCATCTAATGAAGTCATCAAGTAACTATCTAATCAAATTATCATCCAATCAACTAATCAAGGAATGAACTAATCAAATAATCAACTGATAAAGTAATCATCTGATCAAGTAATCAACTGATCAGGTAATTATCTAATCAAGTAATTAAGTAATTATCTAATCAAGTTATTATGTAATCAACTTATCTAGTAATCAACTAATCAGGTAATCAACTAATCAAGTATTGTACTTTACAAGTAATCAACTAATCAACTTATCAACTAATCAACAATTAACTAATCAACTAATCAAGTAATCATCTAATCAACTAATCAACTAATCAACTTATTAAGTAATCAACTAATCAAGTAATCAACTAATCAAGTAATCAACTAATCAGGTAATCAACTAATCAACTAATTAAGTAATCACGTAATGAAATAACCAAGTAATCAGGTAATCAAATAATCGAGTAATAAAGTAATCAAGTAATTAAGTAATTAACTTATCAAGTAATCAACTAATCAAGTTATCATGTAATCAAATAATTAAGTAATCAAGTAATCAAGTAATTACGTAATCAAATAATTAACAAGATTAATCAAGTAATCATATAATCAAATAATCAACTAATCAACTAATTGAGTAATCAAGTAGTCAAGTAATCACGTAATCAAGTAATCAACTAATCAAGTTATCAAGTAATCAAGTGATCAACTAATCAAGTAATTAAGTAATCAAGTAATCAAATAATCAACTAATCAAGTAAGCAAGTAATCAACTAATTAAGTATTTAAGTAATCAACTAATTAAGTAATCAACTAATCAACTAATCAACTAATCAAGTAATCAAATAATCAACTAATGAAGTAATGAAGTAATCAAATAATCAAGTAATTAAGTAATTAACTAATCAACTAATCAACTAATCAGGTAATCATCTAATCAAGTAATCTAATATACAAGTAATCATCTAATCAACTAATCAACTAATCAAGCAATGAAGTAATTAAATAATCAACTAATCATCTAATCACGTAATCAACTAAAGTAGCAGATTGACCCGAAAAGGACAAAGTAAGAGGTAACACCGTTGTGTGTTTGACTTTGGAGTTCAGAGGTTCTCTGCTGGGTGGGAACTTCTCTGTTTTTGGTCACCTGTCTCTACTGATACTGTTATTTACAGGAAGCTGGTGTGTTTACATTCAGAACATTGATCTACAAGCCATGCATGTACTTTGAAGATGTGAATACTTAGGTAATAGGTAGCATTCTCGACTCACTCTGAGAGAAAATTAATGATAGCAGTAATTTTCATCTACTACAGAAGTTGGCAGAGCCATTTCTGTTCGTGCTATATCACGTTATCGCTTTTATCGACATAAATGTTGCTTGGTTATTGGTGTGTTAATATGATTTAGTAAGGTGTACCCTTTGTTCATAATGGTATATTCTACGCGTTGACCCATACAGGCACGTTTACAACAGCACGTACCTTGAAAACGTTGAAAACCTCGCCGAATATACTTCGACACAGCTTTGGTCTGAAGAATTGTTATCCACTATGCGGCGTCCTCTGCTGCCCTTGTCTCTTATGGCAGCTGCCTGGTGCGCGATTGTCTCTGCGGCATCGTCAAATAAGTTGACAACAACGACCACCTGGCCAGGTAATAGAGCACTTAAAAACAGGGATACAATTGAATCACTCGTGTAACCGAATTGCATCATAGAATCTATTGTTCATAACAATAGCCGAAGTTTTATTTGTATCATGATTCAATGAAAATGTGTAGTGTAGAGCTCAAGAAAATGAAAGAAATGTGTCTACATCTAGGCAATTTCTACTCCAGCTAGTTCAGAAAAAATACACGCCAATGCAGTTTTAAAATAGGCTTCAACGGATAAGAACAACCTTAATAATATCATTACTTTCTGTCTTTCTTTTTTTCTTTCTCTCTTCTTTCACCAACACCTATTAAAATTATTCAAATCAACGCATGTGATACAAGGCAGTGATGTTGGTACAAAAAAATAATCTCATAGACGGTAGGAGAAATATACAAAGTGTCATTAGTACATGCAGTATTGTGCGCATATTTTCAGAAATAGACACCGTCTTATAAACAGTTTATCGTGTGAATGTTCTACCTATAGGGTGCTTCTACGGAGGAAACAACTACCAGCCGGGACAGGTTGTAGTTTCTGAGACAGGCTGCTGGGGGCGCACCTATACCTGTGAGACGAATGGTATCATTGGCCACGGTATTCCCGGAGAAGACTGTGAGTGACACGTTTTATACAACTTTCCCACAGTTAACGTGGGCACAAACCAACCGTGAATCAAAAATGATGCTCAATACAACACACGCCTTGAATATAGAAAACATAATACATGTAACGTTACGCGCGACATTAACCGGGCTGCTCTAACATCGCACGGATTTTTTTGCGTTTCGGCGCATGCGCCAATCAATCCAATCCAATCCAGTCAATCCAATCAATCAATCAATCAATCAATCAATCAGTCAATCAATCAATCCAACCAATCCAATCCAATCAATGCAATCAATGGACACTCGTCTGGAAAATTTCATTTGGAATTCTCTATTTGATATGTGATAAGTGATGGGTCATTTGAACATGAAGGCTGCATTGCAGACAGTAGAACGAAGGACTTGTTGGAACAAAGTATTTCTATATACAGTACTACCACATGTTTACCATATTCCTGTGGACTGATAGGTTGTACGCACGAAGGGGAGTATTATGATGACGGTGACATCTTCCTGGACAGCACTGGACGACTTTGTCGCTGTTTTGGTAACTCCGCCGTTTCGCCTGTACCGGCGTATTGCGAACGTACGTACCATCCACTATCCGTCGAAATGTAAACGTTTTACAAATGTGTTTTTTCTTGTTGTACTTGTTGTACTGCTTAAAATCAGTTTATCTATATCTTCTTTCGATTGATATTATTTAATATATGGCAAAGAACACTGTATAATGTTGACCTCGACAATATTGTAGTTACACTCTGTGGATTAACGGCTTCGTGTTCAAATCTCATTGGTTACAGTTGGCATTGACGTCATCTCTGGGTGAGAAGAGTACACAAATAGCTTGGTGGAGCCAAATGTTTACTTAACAAGCAGGCTTCATCGATAAAACGCAACATGGCGTCATAATATGCAGAAACATCACCCAGTTTCACCCAATAAAGAGATAAAATCTATTCTAGGTGCTTTATTGTGATTTTTCTTCGTCTCTAGTTCGGTCATGGAGTTAGGAAAGTCGAGCTAACGATTTACCCTGTAACAAATTTCTTTCAGATTGATTTATTCAGAGCCTCTATGCATAATAATATTATTTGTCAAGGTTCATGAAAAAAAGTACATTTGTACCTTGGTCAAGCGATAAACGTTTATCAGTGGCACCACCGAATAGAAGGTACAACATGCAAAATACACATAAGAATGATACACGAACAGGAAAGAGGAAAAGGTCAGAGGTCACCTTTACCTGCCCTGCACCTGCACAGCTATATGAGCTCGTTCCCAGGTCAGCCTGGTGCCTCCCCTGAAAAGGACAGACACGAAGTACTACGTATGTCAATATCGCCATAACCGTAGCAAACTAACTTCAACAGTTACGTGGCATTCCTTACACCGTCTTAAGAGCAAGTACCGCTCTGTGTGGAGGAATTGAAGACGATCAGCTACGTCTTTTGGAGGAAAATCAACCTTTCAGGTTTGAGATCATTCTGCCTGGTTCCGTTATCATTGATGCGAAACAAAGCCTTTGCATTCTGTCGATGTGTACGTATAAGCAAGGAGGTAACAGAGTCTAATACATGTGATATGCCGTATTTTGACTTACCAGTCGATCGACATATACCTACGATGTAGATACGAAAAACACTGTACCTTGGCTGTTATCGTTAATCTTAGGAAGATCGAACTCGCTTCAGACATTTCTAAACGTAAAACAATACATAATATTCATATAGATGTACCCTTTAATTAAGTGCTGGACTTTTAATTCAACGTTTTTCCGCGCACAGCTAGCTAAGCTACTGGAAGACCACTCATACAAGATAACATGCGACCATAAACACAATTTTCTACCATCATTAGTGGAACTAGTAACGACGCCATCGAAAGTAAACCACACCCTGACATGACCTTACACGTCACTTGGAATGTTGTCTCTGAAACCTGATCAGGTGCACCTGTGCGGAAGGCTTTCATGTCCCCCTCCCCTCGAGCTCCACACACACACGCAGTACAGTACTGGTGCAACTAAGCTTAAGGGCATTAAAGATGTAATAGTAATACCTTTACAAAATAATGAAATAGAGCTTGTTTTTAAAACGCTATCAAGTTCAAGTTCCTTCAAAAGGTGGTTGTTAAGACCGCTAAGATGGCAGCTCTCAAAAGAAAACACCACAAAACACTAAATGACGGGGCACTCGAATGGAAAATGGCAGTCGTCACAAGGCGATAGGATTTATCAAGACTGCATAACAAGTAGATAGGGTATAATGAGAGGGAGGAGGTTTCCTTGTGAACTTTGTTGTCCAAGGATACCATGTTGGTGTAACATAATGCACAATGTTTCTAATGCATTCATGTCCGACGTTGTGCGTAATTTGACAACACTACCATTGTCTTGCCTTCTCTTGGATTACAGGAGGCAGAAAGGCGACATGGAGTCCCTGGTTGAAGAACTAACCTGCCCGGTCTGCCTGGACCTGTACGAACAGCCGGTCCTCCTGCCCTGCGCACACAGCCTGTGTAAAAGGTGCGCCGGCGACATTTTTGCTGAAGCCGTGAAAAAAAACCCTCCACAACCAGATGGGCAAGGGGTGGCACCCAAGGTAACGTTAACATTGAGACTATGATTCATATGTATGAAATTTGCCGAATACACAGTTATATTTATCGACATTGAAAGTAATCCTATGATGGTAAGATATGGCGTCAAGCTATCATGTGATTACCAGTAAAGTCGGGTAATGTTTGTACATTATGTTTCTTTCGTTTGTAAATAATGTAAATTTTATTTCGTGCTATTATGTGTATTCCTGTGCATATTTTTATTTTGTGTGAACCTTAAGACTAGCCGCCAGGCTAAAGGGTAGCGGAATAAAGGAAGTAACGGAAATGGTAGTAAATAAAAGTCAAGTCTGGTAATTTCCTTTGCTACTATTGTTAGGCCCGGTTCTGTTTATAAAGTATACATTACCCGACTTGACTGGAATTTACTACCAGTGGTAAATCCAACTTTGCGTGCAATGAATTAAACAAACTTTCGCCATGTCTCTTGTAACAGGTTCAGTGCCCTAGCTGCAGACATGAGTTCCAGCTTCCCGAACAGGGAGTGGACGGACTACGCAGAAACACCACGCTACAGAACATCGTCGAACGCTACCGGGAGGCAAAGAACAACACAGCGGTCCCCAAGGCGGTTCCCTGCGAGATGTGCGACGAAGAACCACCGGCCGATGCTGTGAAAACCTGTCTGGTCTGTGACACCTCCTATTGTGAAGCTTGTTTGTCAAAATACCATCCCATGAAGGCAGGACTGGCCCGGCACACATTGGTTGAAGCATCCGCTGCAACTCCTAAAGTACTGATGTGCACAGAGCATGTTCAGGAGAAGGTAGGAATGACGAAACTCATAATTACTTCCATGAAAGGTAGTTTCACGAGAGGTGGTGTTTTCAGTGTCTCTGTTTATCTGTTTGCGTTTCCGCAAACAGAGGATGACCCAAGAAGCTATGGATGTATCAATTGTGATGATGTCTTGGGAACACGAAGTCAAGGTCAATTTTGAGCCTTATAGCAGCGGAACTTCCTGTCTTTGTATTTTATATTTTGGACGTGTTGTGGTCTTGTTTCAATAGCAACACCTTTCCATTTTGAAATGGATGAAAATATCTCCAACTCAGTCTACAGCTGATCAAAAGCACTTCTGCAAGTACTCGAAGTGTTTGCAAACGTTGCTTTGCTATATCAACGTCTCCTTCCTAACTGCATTCAGGGTGACAAATGGAACTTTCTCATCGCTGATTTGCCCTCTCCCTCAGGTGAACATGTACTGTGAGACAGACGAGTGTCTTGTCTGCTCTCTGTGCAAACTGGTTGGAAAACACAAGGACCACGAGGTTGCCGCCGTATCGGACACATTCCAACAGAAGAGGGTAAATATATAACGTTACGACATTTGCAGGAATATTTGAAAATGGTGGCATGGACATTTGTCTGGGGGGGGGGGTGTCACAGAACACAGGATATCACATAATCACTTGGTTAAGTTTATATTTCTTTATTGTTTTTTGTAGGTCTCTATCGGTGGGTGTGTCGCGGGATTGATCCAGCAAAATGCTGAAGTAGAGTGTTTCGTGGATAAGATCCAGGGCACGATGACCAAAGCTGAGGTATAGAGCTGTTTCATTCCTGAACGTTAACTGTTTGATAATATAAGATAGTAGTGTGAACAGAGTGTGTGTCTGAAGGATGCCTTTTAAACTTAATTCAAAATGCTACGTATGTCAAGCAATACATAGCTATGTCTAACAGCCCTGTTATATCAAATTTCTTTTAATCAACAGTACTGATAAGTATACAGTTCATAGTCATTTTTCAGTTGGAATCTTCTCCTATAATCTGAGCATGAATGTCTAAGACGTGCTTTTCCCGATGCAGCAAAACTGTACCGACATTCAAGGGCGAGTGGAGGCGTTCGCACAGTCCCTGACTACTGCCATCATGAAGAGGAAAGATGTGCTCCAATTAAAGGTTGTCATAGAGAAGGACCAGAAGCTGAAGACCTTGGGTAAGCAGCTCGACCAGTGGGCAGACACAGGGACCGGCATCACAGCTGCTATTGCAGAGGCTGAGACACTTCTGAATGAAGAGGATCCCATTGCCTTTCTACAGGTCTTTGATTTTGTACAAATAGTGTTATTTTTTTACTGTTACCCTGTTATTACATCACTCTGTAAAATAAGCTTGAGGTCTATATTTAGGGCATCGATCTTAGGACTTAAAAATGCAATGTGATCTCACGATGAACTGTTGGAGAAATGTTTCTTTACATGATTTATAATGGTCAGAGTTACTGTTACAAGAGATAGTCTCGACTAAACTTATACGAGTTTGCATTTAAGACAATGTGTGAAATTCTCTTTTTAGAAAATACTCATCTCTTTCTTTTACCTTCCAGGCATCTAAGGTGGTAGAGGACAGGTAAGATCACTGATTATACGGTAAATAACCTATGACCACATGGCTTCCTTGGTCTGTTGAATAAACTGTACATCATCTACGGCATTTAGTCATTTGACATAAATGCACGGTTGTTTAAGTAGATCTGGAAATTTTTATCTGTTGACATCCTTGGTTGATACGAATGAATAAATGCCAAATGCAGTATTTCGTACATAACATGAACAGAAAATGACCTGAAAACTGTGTTGTATTGTCAGGATTGCTGCCTTCAAATTCTTGGAGGAACGCAAGTTAAACAACACCGACCAGTTCATCCACAACACTCTTGAGGTCTCCGACCTGGAACAGAGGGTGTCGTCACTGGACTTTCTGCAAGGTTCGTTTCGTACATTCATATTGACCAACACTACCATATTAGCATGAAAGTTCGTCTGAGTTGGTAGAATAAATTATGAGCAATTTTAAACTGTTCTCCAACTGAAGTACATACGAATTACTCACTGAAATTTTCGACCAAATCACTCGGTCTTTCTCAGCTTTCTGACCAAATTGCTAAAAGAGAGTGATTCTGTCGAACATTTTGGTGGGTAATTCATATGAGTTGAGTCACCGTTTAAAGTTTCTCATAACACCACCATATCTTGTCTTTTGTTGAACTACATAAAATGGATGCTGAATATGTAATTAGCTCAAGTCGCATGCTAATTGAAAGTTGAAGTTTAGCAGTGAGCAAAAAATGCTGCTTGAACTCTATCTTTGATATGTCCAGGTTAGAATGGACTTTATGATATGGACAGGATTACAGTTTCATGGACATTAGGTGGTAAAATGGCAAAGGGTTGTATGTTATATTAGATAGACATTTTACCGCAGTCATGAAGATGGGTGCCGGTGGTTAACGTTGCCGCGTAACGTAACTGGCACTAGTGGAGACACTTTTTCCCCACTCTTTAGTTCCAGAAGCGCCAAGGATCCTGACCGACG
This sequence comes from Branchiostoma floridae x Branchiostoma japonicum, assembly GCA_013266295.2. Lineage (NCBI taxonomy): Eukaryota > Metazoa > Chordata > Leptocardii > Amphioxiformes > Branchiostomatidae > Branchiostoma > Branchiostoma floridae x Branchiostoma japonicum. Next base: position 21,237,250 of record CM023825.1, read on the forward strand.
AATGCACGGCTGGTCGTGACCACATCACCGTCTGCTGGGCTGCAGGGGGGAACACGCCAGTCGACAAATACCACGTCTGGTATACAAAGACGAATCAAAATGGCTGGGAAGGCTCGTCTGTCTCCACCAACACCTCCATCAAACTGACGGCTTTGGAAGGGAACACTGCTTATACAGCTGCAGTTGTCGCGGCCAATGCAGCAGGAAGCGCTACATCAAAACTAGTGCACATCAAAACAAGACGTGCTGGTAAAGGGAAGAGGGTCGAATCTCCCGACTCACAACATGACTGAGAGTTAATGGTCTCCGATTCGAGGTGTTTCAATGTCAAATACTGCAGGTATCTTTAGATTCTCGGGGCTTAAACTTCACAGTTTCTGGCAAATGAAGCATTGTTTTCAAATTCGATTCATCAAATTAAATTACATTAAATTACCTTGAATTTTCTGAGTACGCACGGCGGTATCAACATGTTCGAGCGCTTTGTCAGGCTACCGACAGGATACCGGCTGTAAGCCCCTTGTGAGTGTATACGTATTCACGGTTTAATCGATTTCTGCAGTACATCGACACCACGGATGATACAAACTGTAGTACAGTAACTTTAATCGTTCCAAAACACAATTTAACACAACCGAAAAAGTTTTAATTTTGTCAAGAACAATTACAGCGCGCTGAAATTCCCACCCATATTACTTAGTAGACTGCTCCATTGGGCCAAAATGACCCAGCGGCGGCCATCTTTGTCCTTAGACGAAAACATCGCCCGGCAGTAGAAACCCAAGACAAACTGGTCGGTTTGAGAATCGATGTCGCCACTGTTTGAACAAGAAAGCTTTTAAGAAAAGCTGGCCATAGGCCGCCAAAATTGGAATAGCTGGTTGGGTGGCATGGGTGTGCACTATTAATGACTTCCTTACCTTGCTCGAATTGTAGCAATGCTAAAAAGAGTGAATTGAAAGACCTGAAAAATAGACAGTGTTGCTTCCCACGGATGGATCGCGTTCCTAAATGACGTGGACTTCAGAATTGTCCAATTGCCCCGAAATTGCCGAAACGTAATTTGAATTGTCCCGAGCTAAAATTTAGCGTCATTTTGACGTCGGGATATTGTTAATTTCGAGGCCTGGCTTGGCATTGCGTAACGTGCGATTAGACATTGCGCAACTTCATCCACCATTCACATGTTAATTTCAAGGCCTGGCTTGGCAATGCGTAACGTGCGGTTAGACATTGCGCAACTTCTTGCGACCCAACGCCCAACGCCCAAGGTGATTCCGGTCTCGATACCATAGGCCGCATGGCGGCCTATGGTAACAAGAAAGCTTTTAAGTTTAAAAAAAGCTGGCCATAGGCCGCCAAAATGGCAATAGCTGGTTGGGTGGCATGGGTGTGCACTATTAATGACTTGCTCACCTTGCTCGAATTGTAGCAATGTTAAAAAGAGTGAATTGAAAGACCTGAAAAATAGACAGTGTTGCTTCCCTTTGCATGGCCTGACTTCGCATTGCGTAACGTGCGGTTAGACATTGCGCAACTTCTTGCAACCCATCCACCATTCACATGTTAATTTCGAGGCCTGGCTTCGCATTGCGTAACGTGCCGTTAGACATTGCGCAACTTCTTGTCGACCCAACGCCCAACGTCCAACGTCCAAGGTGATTCCGGGCACTTTTGGCGCGGCCTATGGTAAAAATTTGAGGAATTATGACCCGGTCGACAGGCCGCCATGGGAAGGGATCGGGCCATGAGCGGACCCAATTCGTGGCGGCCGCGGCCGCGTTGGTCAGGTGACCGCCTTGGTCTTAATGCTTGCGCCAATGGGGAAATTTTCGGGACCGAGAAAAAGCGGCCGCAATGGCCAGGTGACCGGCGTAAAGAGGTGGCCGTCTAGGCAGGTATTTCATAATGTGTAAAATCTATTCATACTTTGTACCCGGGTATAAAGCTGGAGACCCTGACATCTTTACAAACTATATATATAGACCAGTATCAAAACTACCCACATTTTCAAAACTGGTATACAAAAGGATTTCAAATCATCTAGAGACTAATAATATCCTTCACTCTAATCAATATGGATTCCGTAAAAAATTCTCTACTTATATGCCCCTCTTAAGATTAATTGATAAAATAACCAAAGCTTTAGACAACACCTTAGGTATATTTTTAAATATCTCTAAAGCATTCGATACCGTTGACCACAACATCTTACTGAATAAATTACACTTGTATGGCTTCCAAAGCACAACTCATAACTGGCTCAAAGATTACTCTTCGAATAGAAAACAATATGTTACCAATGGCATCTACAAATCACGTCCTAAACTACTTCCATGTGGCGTTCCTCAAGGATCGATTTTGGGACCCCTACTTTTTCTTATTTATATAAATGACTTGCCACATGTTTCACAAAAATTATGTAGTCTTCTATTTGCAGACGACACAAACTTTAGTAACCACCGTGAATGAAGAACTAGATAAAGTAAATATGTGGTTCAAAATAAATAAATTGTCTTTAAATGTAAAAAAAAAAACAAATTTTATCATTTTTGCAGCCAAGAATAAGAAATACCCGAAGGAAAACGTCAAGATATTAATGAATATCAACCGTATTACTCAAGTGACCCACACTCGCTTTCTAGGTGTCCTGATAGATAATAAATTAACTTGGAAGAATCACATCGATCACTTATGTAAAAAGAAATTATAAGAATATTGGGATCATACGGAGAATAAGTAATCGTTTATGCCACAAAACGTTTATTACTCTATGTTATCCCTACTTAACCTACTACAACATCGTATGGGCGTCTACGTACTCCACATCACTTGAATCTATCTTTCTCCTTCAAAAACGGTACGTCAGAATAGCACCAAGAGCTTCCTTCACTTCCCCTAGTGCTCCCTTAAAGCTAAAAATACTATTATGATATAAATCTACTTGCTTGCTAATGTTAAAAATAATACATAAATGTCCCTGTCTTCCTGAATCCTATTACGACACTTTCATATCGAACTCAGATATCAACAGCCACAACACAAGACAAAGAAATTGTATAAGGCCTATTACTGCAAAAAGTAATCAACGGCAATTCTCGTTCATGTACAGCCTGGAATAACTTGAACAAAACATTAAAGTTATGTCCATCTTTTAACATTTTCAAAACTCACGCCAAAGCTGATTTCATAAATAACTCCGCACTTTGCTAGGTCTGGATAACTCAACACTCAAATCATCTCCCTATATACTGCGTTCTTATATATTCTTATTATATTGTTTCATGTACTTGCTGATTGATTTATTAATTTGTTATATTTTCATTTATAGCCATTTGCACCGTATTGTTTCAATACTTTGCTTAACCTGATTTTTTACCAGTCCAAGGTGTGATATCGTTGGAGGCCAGAGATCTGTTTGTCATAGCTGTTTTGAAGTCTTTTAGTGTTGAGACCTGTCTTTTGTTGTCCGCGACTGGTTGTAGTACATGTATATGCAAATACTCGATGTCTAGTTGTAGTAGTGTAGTTAGGCATGTGTGGCTTAGTGGTCTGTCTGGTGTTGGAAGTGTGAAGAAGATGATTATGGCGGAGTACCGTGTGTCGTAGAGAGGTATGTTGGTATGGTGTCAGGCCGTTTATACATTTTATTATACGTGTGTGGTCTGGTGGAGTTTCATGGCATTGCTATCATTGTTGTCTGCTATCTTGTTGTCCTTGCCGCTTTCCACACATCTTAACAGTATATAATAACACTGATGTCAACTCTCACAAGATCATCAGAACAACAAAATGCAAGTACTCACAAAACTCTTGAAACAGGAAAGATTTATTCAGGCATTTGTTGGGATAAAGTAAGGCAAGTATTATGTACTTTTAATATAAACATATCAGGTCATATAAAGAGTTGGCTGAAGGCAGTTTTAGCTAGCTGAGCTACAGAGTACGCTTCATGCATTTCCCATTTTAACTTGATAGATATTCAGCTATTCTACTTGCGTAATCTGCTGTATAAAACTACAGCTACATAGTGTGTACGCTGAACCGACTAGTGCTTGCACGTACTAGCACTGAAGGGCTCGAAAAAATTATGCCCAAGACTGTGAGTATGATTGGATTAACTGGAGACCACAGACATGGTGAGCTCTCGGCAGGATAAGGCCTTCCCATTGGATGAGAGCACGGCCTTCCCGTGATACTCTCCGGTGACCAGCCAGCTGGGCAGGATGCCACTCGGCAGGTAGAAGGACTGGGGCGGCAGCACGTAGGAACCCTGCAGTAACAAAGGTACACTTGAGTATTAACATCAATTTGCTCATGAGGTAAGATGACTAGATGTTCATGAGGTAAGATGACTAGATACACGTTATCGTGTCATGCCTTATTTTTTCATAATTTTTCTTTTCCTCCATTGCTGTTTTAAAGCTGCATTATGTAACATAAGGATGATACAAAAACGTCAATTTTCTGGTCATTTCTTTACAAAGTAAGTTGAATCAACCCTACTCCATTGCAAATATTTATTCAGGAAGCCAAAATATTACACCATACGAGTGTGTTTTTAAAAGCTGGAATTGGAAACTCAGCTGTCAGCCATGTTTGTTTACATTCTGGTATATTGTGGTGGTGCCACAAAATAAGTGCGCCTCGTGTGGGCTGTTTTATTGCCAACCATAAATGTCAGAAATGTGAAATAATAGCACAAATATGTTGAAAATTGGAAGTTAATTACAATTTTATGAAGATGATTTTTTTCAATTAAATTATTTCAATTTTTGGCGCAAAAATGTTACATAATGCTTATGACATGTGATTCTATTGTACTTGGTCGGATGGTCGGATGTTCTTTACTCTAAACTTACTGTAAAAGTAGTTTTGTGCTCACATATTGACTTACTGTAAATAGTCTGTGCTTGTTTTAGATAAGAAGTTCAGGAAGGCCAGTGACATGGGCACACCACTAATGGATTTTTTTTCTGATAGCAAAGGACCTTTCTACAGTCCCGCCTACCTCGGTCAAAACATAAAAATGCAAATATTTGACCAACATGCTGCCACTCTCTTATTGGTCGAACCGCTGATTACCATGTTGTCATTGGTTGAACTGATAATTATGATGGACAGCAAGGAAAGGTCCATAAGTGGACGTGTAAACGTACTTCAAGACCGACCGAAATATTTAGGGATTCGAATATGGGAAGGTAATAACATTCCAACGAGGAATGAAGGGTTTGTTGCTGTCCTACTTTGCAAAAACGTCCTAGTATTCTATTCGGTACTTGCCATTTTGAAGGGACAGGTGCAAGGTATGTTGTAGTCGGACAGTGGAGAGGGACAGGGTTCTCCCGGCTGCAGTGGGATGAGGCTGCACACGTCATCATAGTTACAGGAGCCAAGGTTATCAACACACGGGATCTTCACCCACTGAGAGGAAACCTGTAAGAAAAGAAAAAAATGCTTTGTTGAAGCCTGCGGCAAAAACGTTCAGTGGGTGTCAGAAGGCATTTTTGACATCCTCGACAAGAGTCGGCAAACGACATAGTCGGATGATTTCAAAAATTGTAAAGATTAAGTTCATGTGTTAATACACCAGGGGAGCCAAATTTTGCCATTGTCAACCAAATCTTTGTCAAGGAAAGAATTGTAATGAGGCAAATGCATACAGAATGCCTGTAACGTCCCCCGTCTCAGAGAATTTACAGCAAGCCCCACAATTTTCCTCTTTTGTTGTGGCAAAAAATCAATCTTACGATACGATACTAACATTTAAAGAAATCACAATGTATTGTGACAGAAAATGCCAACAACGAAGTGGTCATTTCTGCACAGGCATTGGTCAGTACCTTCTTCATGATGGTGACCTCGGCCTTGAGAGGGCTGCTGACCATGACCATGGGAGTGACGTTGAAACCGCCTGTGATCAGGTCGTTGATGTTGAGTGGGTCGGGCATCAGGGTTCCGTTAATCTTCACCGGGTCGCTGGGCATCCCGCAGTCAGACACGTTCCACTTGGACATGCGTAGCTTTAGCGGTTTGTGATTGAACTGCAGCAACAAACGACGCGGATAATGATAACGTTACACAAAACCCTGAGATTCCGTTTGATTGAAATGTCCTACATTTCCCCTTACTATAAAAATAGTTATGCACATGATGTTGGTTGCTATAGATTCTAAGGGCCTTGTAGAATAACAATGTACAATCATTCGGTATGATCACCTAAACTACCACTCGACCAATCTTCTATGTTGCGAGTAACTATTAAAGGAATCTAGTGTCAAAGTCCTAGCGGATCTAGTGTCAAAGTCCTAACGAATTTAGTGTCAAAGTCCTAGCGGACGTACCAAGTGGGACAAGGTACAGCTAGACACAAATCTAATCGCGGAGGTCATGTACTTTGGAATGATTTCACGTGGCTGTCATGGGATCATGATTTCATAGTGGGTGTGGAAAAGAATGCAATTACACAGTAAGAACAATCTACATTTATACTGAAAACTAGCGCAGAGACATCCTCTATGTATGTATCATGTGTACTAACGATGTAAGATATCTCAAGAAAGGGCAGTTTGGTGGAATCATGGAAAAGCTTGACAGAAAATCCCAGACACAAGCAAAGTCCATAGTACGTTTAACCATAGCACCTGGGGAAAGTTGTATCAATATAAAACGTTTTTCTACAATCATCTGCCCTTTATACTCAATTGAAAAACACGATTGAATATCGATATTCTGGTAATCAGCTCAAAATCAAGTCAAATGCAAACATGATTATAGATCTAGAGAGGCGTTACTTTACCTTGTCGTTCATGAAGACCCCAGGCATCTCCAACGCCTTTATCAGTTGGTTGATGTCGTTGAATTCTATCGGCGGTGCCGCGGCGACTAGGAGCAAGGCTAGCACCTTCAAAGCAGCAGACATCCTGACTGTTAGTTAGTGTCTCCGGTTACTTGTGTGACTGTATTTCAGCGAAAAGACAGGCGGGTTCTGTGGTGTGTCAAGGTTGGCCCTCCAGCGTCTGATTATGAAAAGGAGCAAAGGTTTCTTGGTGTTGATTTAATTAGGGATAAACCAATAGGAACTGTTTGGGGATGTTACCCTGAATGTGAGACACGTTTTTCTGTAGTCACAAAGGTTTTACGTAAATTCACGTGGTGATTCAGTTGATGGTTACCTCTTACAGTCGAACCCTTGCGTAACATCAAACGCACGAATTCTTTAGCCATAACGGATGTACATGTTCGAATAGATTGCTCTTCTTCTTCGAGAATATTAGTTCTTGTCTGAGTACATTGTGGTTTTTTTCTCCAGATTTACTCTCGAGGGCCTCCTTTGCCCCTTGGAAACGTGGAAGGGCCAAACGTGTAATCTGTGTATCCAATCTGCTTTTACAAAACATTAACGCCAAGAACTACTCTGGGACCGAGACCTTGAATGCACCTGAGTGACTTGACGGTTCATGTACTAATTTCTGTGGCATCTGCGCTGCGCCTTCCTGCAGTGATATTTTGAACTGCTAGTTGGCGCTTTTGAACCGCCTGCGCATCACCATGCACCTCTTCATCTACCGTGTTCTCCGGCTGTAATGAAATATGATCTTTATGTATAAAGTAAACAAATGTTTACACAGCGTTCAGTCCAACAGACTTTATTCTTATGATTTAAGTTCAAATCAAACAAAAATGCAGCATGAATTAAAACATGATTGAATCTCCTTGATTACAAAGGCATGTTCAGTCTCTCAGCAAATAAAAGTAAATTAATCTATGTCAAACAATCAGAAATATACATACAATACTAAGACATGTACAGCCATGATGGTACAGCATGTACCAATTTCTTTAAAAAATCAACACAACAAGCAATAAACCTGGATGTCTAACATTCATCAACGTATAAGTTATCATGCATGTGGTTGAAATATTTGTTCAAAATGCAATTCAGAAAAAGACTTAACGTTATACATATGTTTGTTCCATTATTCTTCAAAGACAAAAATACTACTTTGCCATTTTTTGTATTTCCACACAGTTTGCACTAGTAACAAATCCAGTCATTTTAAAAATTTCAAGCTCTTCATAAAACTTTTTTAAAGGTAGAATTGTCTTTATTGGCAAGATATTTAGTTCTCAGAACCACTTGACTTAGAAAGATATAGAAAACATATACAGTATGTATATAAAAATGGCAAGTGTTGTGGTTTAAGTAAGTGCTCCTCTCACTTTGGGCAATAAAAAACAGTTTATTTTACAGTACTAAAACCAATGCAAGCAATGGTTACGAGTGTCAGTAATGTTATAGTCTTTACAAAATTCAAGGCATATAAGAAATGTTTGTTTGGTCTCTTTTCAAAGTCTATGTAATGTGCAACATCTAGACTCCCATTAAAGACTTTCAACACTGAGAAGGACTGCACATAGCAGGTTAGAAGTAACTATAACTCAAATATCTATAAATGTGTGTATCCAAATACAATCAATCAATCATCTGCAGGCATCAAGTGCTTCCATGTACACTCAGTATTAATCTTCCATCTCTATTCAAAGTAAAGGTTATATTCTCCTCTCCAAGTTGTGGACTAGTCTAAAATTAACCTCTATTGCTCTAAGGCCATGTTGATTTGATTATATGGATGACATCCGCGCGCGCATCAATTTTCGTTAGTTTCCCCCCCCAAAAAAAGTTTTCGACCATACTGGAAATCGTACAAAGCAGCTGCAAAATGAGCAAATATATGCCGTAAATAGAAAAAAAAATATTGGAAAACTATACTAATATCGTAGAATACTAAAATCAATTCCAAAGGAAGAAGAAAATGTGAAGAAATGAACATGAAGAGTATATTATTCGCCATACCATAATCTGTGTGTTTAGCCATTTGTTCAACCTTCATGACCACATAATGAAGGCAACTTTTTTTTTTTGCCAAACTTTTTTTTTATTCGCACGTTCGCATCAGTTTTGGGGTACCCAGAGGATGTCATCCATATAATCAAATCAACATGGCCTAACTAACAAAAAAAGATACCAGTATTATTGAAAAATACTGGTACAAAAAGGCACTTGTAGTTTCCTGAGGGTTAATTATTTAGTGAGGGAGAGTTGGGCCCTGTAACAGGCTAGTCGAGTGTTGTTAGAACTGATCGTGGCCTGGACAGAGTAGTCTCCCTCCTCCAGCCATTCGGGAAGGCTCCCCACGCTCGGGAGGTCAAAGTTACTTGGTGGCAAGGTGTAGTTCCCCTGGATTGGGTGCAAACATGAGGAAAGTCAATAGAGGGAGATGGTGTACAGTACAGATCTACATGTACCAAAAGCAGTCTACGTAATACCAATAAGGTAATCATTGATATGAAGAAGAAAAATTTTTAAAAGTATATCATTTTCAAAATAACAATACTTCAAATCAAGATTGTACACTTGTTTTGATGGCTAACAATGCTCTGGACTTGTATAATATTTTCATAAATAAGCTGGTCGAACAAAAACACTTGTATTCTTGTGGAGAATTCTAATAAACAAATAAACTGTACTTACCACCTTGAATGGACAGTGGCAGGGGATGTTGTATGTACTGAGTGGCGGTGGACACGTGTCGGTTGGTTTACCGGGAATCTTGGAGCAAAGGTCGGTATACGTACACGACCCCACGCCGTCGATACACGGGACCTCAATCCACGCAAACAGCACCTGATAAAGGTGCCAGGAAGAACATAAGTGTTATCTGTAACCTTCCCCTACTCAGATATCTTGTTGTGGAATCAATTCTTTTAAAACAAAAAATCAGCAACTGTTAGGAGACATATTCTCTGTATATACAAACTTTGACTCTCTAAATAATGTTATCTCAATAATATTGATCTTAGGCACTTAACTCTTTATATACGTAATACTAACGTTAATCAAATACTAAGTGTAAGATAATACTTAGTATGAAAAGTAATTCTATTCAGTTTTCTGTTACTTATAGTGTAAATGAAGTTACTTAAAGTGAAACCAAGATTAATCCTATACTACTATCACTGTTTAATACATACACAAAACAAAAAAACAATGTACTGTGCTATATAATAAAATGCTTCAATCAATAAATGTATACGAAAATTGAAGGAAGGAAGGAAGAAAGGAAGGTAGGTAGAAAGAAATTAATTAATCTAGTTACTAAACCATATGCCATGCCAGCATTTACCTTCTTCTTGATGACCAGTGCAGCCTTAAGAGGGGCGTCCACAGTAGTGAAGAACTGAGCAGTGAACCCCGTCTTGACATCACCGGGCAGTTTGACTGGGTCAGGCACCAAGGTCACGTCCTTGACCTTGACTGGATCGTCAGCAGTCCCACAGTTGTGCCAGCTAAACCTCAGAACTTGAAGGTCATGACTTTGATAGTCAACCTGTGAAAATATGCAAAATATATCTTTGGTTGGAGTTTAAAAGGGGTCGTTGCCATGACATTGTCTCCGTTTATAACGGTAAAAAAGGTTTAGTGTACTGACCTACTTAGCCAAGTTTATTTGCAATTGATAACAGACTTTAAACCCCCTAATCACAATCCACATTTATGTACTAAACTGTTGGAAAATAGGTCATGGCTCAACTCAACCAAAGGTTGCCAATTACATATTTCTTATTTCTGTTACACATAGAATGATTCAGGGTCAAAAGACATGCTGTCTCCAAGCCTTTCAATGACATATCAAAACTGACAAGATTTTTCCCAACACACAGTTTGAAATGTTCTTAATGGTTTCTAAGACTCTAATAACACTCTAAAGCTGTTGTTTTAACACATATGTAGGTTATATGTGTGTAATGTCCCTGCAGCTGGGTATCTCGTGGTCTAGCACGTGACATACCCATTTTGTAAGGGAGTTATGTTACATGTGTGACATGCAGAGCTCTCTCCTGGTCTACCATGTGACATAGGCATGTTTAACAAGGACTAACATACTAGTAAGTAGCACAATGGTAACATCCTGAGATATCTCAGATTAGCAACTGTGACACACTTTCAACATCAATCCGTCAAGTCAGCAAGTTTTTGCTTTAAAGGCCATGGCACAGGTGTTCACTGGTTCAATGAGCAAAAACTATGAATAAGTTCCTGCATTTTCTAAGAAGCCATTTCTTTGCATTCAGCATGTTTGGAAGTCTTAAGTTTGATAACTTTACTTCAATACTTTTCAGTTTATACTACTGAAACAAGAGGGCGGGGTCGTAAGTTGGCGGCCCGGGTTTGATTCCCGGGAGCTTGAGGGTTTCTTTCTACTTGCCCCTTTTCAGTTGTTACACTATTATATGTCCTGATCAACAAAATTTTAAAACTTCCAAGCTTCAGTTAACTATTGTTTTCATACTGGCACAGACATTTTGTGTTAAGGTTATAATGTTACATCCCCACACTACATGAGAAGCCAGTAAAGAGTCTAGGCAGACTCTACACCAGTGACCTGAAAGACACCAGAAGGGGGGAGGAAATAACAACTCAGGCATGCAGTGGCCTAAAAGCCATAGACAGTTGCCAGCTTCCAGGAAAACTGAAACTCTGGTGCATGCAGTTTGTTCTTCTTCCACTGTTAAAATCACTGCACCCTATCAAGTTACAGCAAAAACAGACACACAAAGACATCACCTGACTCTCACCAAGTGAGTCATCTCAGGTGAGAAATTCAGGGAGGGGCAACATAGATTTCATTGGACAAACTAATAAAAAAGACTGGTAGCATTCGTGTCTACTGCATCGTTGGGTACCAGACTGTACGGTAACTTAATTTTTGAGAATCAAAGCAGAAAAGCTAGTTGTGTGTTCTTCCTATAAATAGACAACTAACTTCTTGACTACCTCAAATAACGTGTTAATGGCTTAAATGTATGGTCACAAAAAACGGTTACAATAACTATTGTATGGCCTCCTTTTTTTAATCAAGTCTTACTCAAAGCTGGAAGCATAGATGATCTTCCGATCGTTTTCTAAAAGGAGCGATCACAAGACCTGTCAGTGTCACATGAAATAAAATTTAGCTGTCACGTTACCTCGTTCCCGAGCTTAAACCTTTCCGGCGTTTGAGGAATCCTCAGCAGGTCCATAATCATCTTCAGGGAAGCTTTATCGGACGGTTTGAGTGCAGAGGCGACGAATAAGACGGCGATCGCCGCGAAAAACAAAGACTGGAAGACCAACTTTCTGTCCATGTTGTTTCTTCTGCCGATACTACTCAGGAAGTGGGTTGGATAAGTTACATTTAGAGGCTCCCCATGTAGGTTATCAGTTTATCCATATTGCATTTATCAAGCATCCCTTGCAGCAAAATATGACTCTATATCAATAAGAAATTTATAAAATATATCTTAGATGAATTTGAGTTCGCTGTCTAGTTCTAAAAACGAAAATAACAGAAATGTATAGTAAGGTTAGGTATACCTAACAACTATTCAATATCCTCCAGTATGACCATATTTGGTGCTCGCCCTTTGACCCGAATCAGCTGGAATGTGTGCAGATGTCAGGGGGAGTGATCATCAGTCTCAGGTCTGGCCAGGCGCCAAAATAACCTCCAAATGTGCGACAAACTCACCTTCTCCGACTGTCAGGTCAGTAGAAATTCTATCTGGTGTAATTTTGTCGTTTGACGGCCGTGTGATCGCGTAGCTAGCGGAGTTAAAATCGCAGGATATCGAGCTTTGCCGCTTCGGTCTGGCCGCCGCCCTCTGCTACTAAAAACTCCTGTCTAGACAGTTTGAAAAATTATATTACCGCCGGAATTAATGTATTGTTAAGCTTTATTTCAATTTTCAGACAATTTAGCAGCACCTACTATTGACATATGTATATTTTTCCACTGGATAGATTCATAATATCAGGTATTTTGTTGTCTGTTTTGGAGTTGAAGTGGTCAAGACGATGGTCAAGAAAATATGGCGGCTACGGCCCGGCTGACTGCGGCCACGGTTGATCATGGTCAAATCTTCGTTCGTACATACATGTATATGTGACGGGTGCTAGCGTAAGGATGTGACTTTTATTAATCAGAAATTCTATGAACATGCAGCTAAAGGACACGAAGTTAATTTATGATAGAAGGGGTCGACCAGGAATGATTGGAGGGGGTGTGGGTATCTGCCCCAGGCCTATGGAAAAAAATGAATGCAGGTCGCAAAGTTGAAATGTATTGATTGATTTTCTCATTTAGGACAAACTTTTACAATTAAACTGTTGGTGCAAGAAAAAAATCACCAACATTTTCAGGCATACTCCTCCCCTACAGCATTTTGTGGACAGCCCCTAAATATAATGTACTAGTTGAACATGAAAGGGCTCACCTTAATCAAATATGTACTAGTATAATTTTACCACACATATGAAGACAACCAAAAAATGCCAAGAAAATGATTTAACATTACGTCATCCACAGAAAATATCAGTCTTTATTCACTTGAGAAGTGTGCGAGAATGTAACATTCAGAAGTCTGATTTATCAGCACTTCCAAACTTGCAGCATAACAACGCACCTGAAGGATAAAAGTCTCCATTACCAAGCAGATGTTGGGGTGCAAGCCAGATCATGATGTTTCATGATACGTGTAATGTTATCTGGGGTTCTCTGACAGTCAGGGAACTAGGGAAGCCTAGACATTACAAAACATTAGTCTTTCATCCCAACATCTGCTTGGAGATTACCTTGAGGATTGAGAATAATAATGGTGATACATGTACGTGAATAGACTTTGAGTCTGATTATAATACATCATCCTTGGTCCATCATTACATGTATACAATATCAAGCATTACATGTATGGCTGTATTCATTACAAATAGAAAGAGATAAATGCAAAAAACTGAACATATAAACATACATGCCTTAATAGGCATATATAAACATACATGTAGAAATCACCCACTACACACAGATATAAAATGGGTGCAACATTGCTAGATTTCATGCACAGACAACATACAAGATGAATTTAGCACCATTCAATATGTGAAATACACCTCTTTGAGGATCACTCTGTGGCAATTTATAATAGGAAGGCTAACAATTTTTGCTATGCAAAATTTATGTTATTACATACTTTTTCACATTACCATTAATGTGATTACACATGACCATATGTTTTTGTTACATGTGCAAAAATACATCTATTTTGATTATAACTATGGTCTCTTCTGTATACTGTCTAGTTCTCATAAAAATAGTGCAAAATATGAAAATGACAAATCTATCAATTTTTATATCAATTTTACATCAGAGTGGCACAAGAATATGTACAACTGATTCAATTATTGAATACATCATGTGATATGTGGCAGTGTATAGATGTGACAGTTGTTTTTTTTTGGTTTATGGTTATACTTATATAGTATTATTGTAGTTATGCCCTATCACATACAGTCAAGCGGTTTGAATGTTCTTGCAGTTGTCTTTGTTTTTATTTCTTATCGCAGTATTTGGTCCAATCATATATTATACATGGTCGTGGGACTATAGTTAAATGCAACTGTATGCATACTGTACCAATAGTAATAAACCTTTGTTCACTCACTCACTTGATCTCACTTACCCACTCACTCACTCACTCACTCACTCACTCACTCACTCACCCACTCACCCACCCACTCACTCACTCACTCACTCACTCACTCACTCACTCACTCACTCACTCACTCACTCACTCACTCACTCATCTTTGATATACTGGCTGTGCTAATAGCAAAGATGATCAACTTGGAAGTTTCATGTAAACACATTGTTATCAGTACCACATTAGTGTTACCTTCACAATCACAGTACACACTCCAGAGACTGAGAGTAAGATATCACTGTCAATGCAGTGATACTTTTCTGTAGTTAGACTGTATGTTTAACAGTTGTAAGGCACCAAAGCAGCACATAGGCTAGGGGGTATTTTGCATAGGTCACATACATGTACACATCCCTTGGATTTTGAATCCTCACAGAATTCTATCAGTATTCGTCAATGTATATTGTATTCCTCTTTCTACTGTTTTGTATCCATGAATAAATCTTATTAAGCCTAGCTAGTCTTTTTAGACTAGTACAGTCAAACCTGAACAGTGTACTAATGGTCACCTCTACATAAGGACCACCTGTCACATTTTGATGGTCCCTAACAATAGATTCTTCTTCACATTGACCCTGTCTATCGTGACCATTTCTTCAAGTCCCTTAAGTGGTCACTATAGACAGGTTTGACTACTCAGAAGAACATAGAAGAAGACGTGGATTGTTCACTGGTTCAACAGCTAGCCATTCTGGAAGACACTGATGGTGTAGCAGGGAAGGTTCACTTCGAAGCTACACTATCAGCCACAATCCAGCGGGGCTGCATGCCGAACTTGAACTCCCCCTGCCCCATGGCCGACCGCTGTTCCTTGTACTCTGCCACGGCGTTTAGACTCAGGGGCTGCCATTCCGTCCTGTGGCCCGTATCCTGGTCACTGAGGAGTGTCGGGGGCGCAGACTTGGTCGCAGAACGTATAGAGGAGCCTGGAAATCGAAAGAGGAAAATATGAAATGTCATAGATGCAAAGAAAACTGATCATTTAGTTTTCAAACGAGAAAAGTACTGTGCTACTATTCAATGATAAGAAGGCTGTTTTATATGTACTGGTATGTTATGTTATATTGATTGGTTCTGATATAATTTCAGATTTGAACTTTGTAATACTTGACCCCTTCTCACATGTAACAATGTAAAAACTTAATTAGTTAACAAAGAAGGCAACCTACCATCAAAACCGGTAACATTTTACTGAACTTCCCTTACCTTTAATTTTTTTTAAAAATTTTAAGGGTATAACATCTGTGTCCATAATATCACCAGGGTCCATAATACCGCCACCTTGAGAAACAGTGTGCTTAAAGATATTTTTACTGCAACATACCCTAGGTATGTACATTTGAGGTGTGCAGGAGTGCATACCAAAAGTATATTGCAGTAAAAATATCTTTAAGCACACTATTTCTCAAGGTGGCAATATTATGGACCCTGGCGATATTATGGACACAGATGTTACATGTAGCTAGAAATGTTTTTCTTATCAAGACAAAAACATGTCTTACTTTTTTCTGATCCCCTGTTCCTGGCCGTCACTACCTGTCTGGTCGGAGGTTGGGCCATCATTCGTTCTGGTGCCGTCTTTAGGTCTCGTTTTTCCTGGAACATGAGTCGGAACCGCCCTTCCGTCCTCGCGTCCTCCTCCGTCAAGAACCTGTACTTTGGCCTCTTGACCCTTGACCTCTTCTTCAAGAAGAGGTCGATCTCGTCGTTATCGTTTTCCTCGTCAAGAGAAATCCGCAGCTGTTCCTCCATCTCCTTGCCCAACTCTGAAGCGCTCCTCTCTGATTGGTCGTCCTGTTCTTCCGGTATGTCGGGGCTGGAATGGGCATCCGAAGGCTTGTCAAGCGCGAGATGTCGCCACACAGACTCTTGAGACAAAAGAGCTGGCCAGCTTCCGTCCAAATTATCCTCCTGTAGACAGCAGAAGTGAAATACAAATGAAGCATACCTACATTGTCCTTCACTTTAGCTATATTTTGCAGTTTGATATATTATAACCAGCATACATGTGCAACAGTGGTTATGCTTAGATTCATCAATACTTCAAATTTAATTGTTGCCATTCTTTTAAATCTACCTTTCTTTCCAAATCACAATCTTGCAGCTTTCTGTATATAGGGTCAAGTTTATTTTGCAGGGAATTACTAGTACATCATCATTTGGAGAGGAAATTTTACCCACACCAAGTTCAAATTGGTAAAACTGCTGTACTTTAAGTTAAGTTACATCACCAATCAGAATACAACCCATACCTGACTATCCTCTAGCCATGACGGATGATATCTCAGCGGGCCTTCGTAACCCTCCGTGTCGTTAAAGTCAGGCGGGGGATTGTTGAACATGAGGATCTCGGCGCGGTTCTTGTTGCGCTCCGACGCACGGAACATCAGGCTCCTCTTGTGATGGTTTTTCTTTGCCTCTTTGTGGGTAGTGCTGGATAGAAGTCTATGCATATCTGGAAACTACAGGTCAAAAATACAGATTAGATCTTTTACAGTACGCATCCTAAGAAACACCTAGTGATACTTGACCGCTATGTTGGACATACGGTAAACCTTTGCTGACATGGGTCTCCTTTGATAACAAATGCCAACGTTGACAAAGTTAAAGATGTACTTGTTTGACTGTTTTCAAAAAGAACTGCATTTTCAAAAGAACTGCAGGATGATACTATCTTTGAGAGAAATGTTTATTGGATTGAGTACTGATTTATTGTTGTTCCAACAGTGTTAATAAGAACACTTCTGAGAGACCTTACCACCACCAAAAGACACCAAATCTGTTACAGAGTTTTTAAGTTTTCAATTCAACAAAATCTGCCTTTTAAAATGATTGTTTTGTAGATCTACCCCCAATTCTTGCAAATGGCAATTTCTTCAAGTTTCACATTAAAACTGTTATATGATTGCCCTTTCCAGAAAGCATTGGAATCATATTTTTGCAGATTTTGTATCAATGCAGATTTGTTGAACCTTGAACAAAGATATACCTGAAACAAAGTTGTTAGATTCACAAACAGATTCAAGTTCAGCCATTAAATCCAGGTAGAGGAACCCGACTGTTATACAGAAACGGTAGAGTTGTTCCTTGCCACCATGTTTCACGCTTCCTCACAGAATAACTTCTACCTTGCCCTTTTTGTCTCTCATGACCAACAGTGAGTGGGCTCGTTTCATGTCTTCCCAGTAAGACTGAAAAAGGTTTGAATTTGTTGTACAAGAAAATGTACATGGTTACACTAATAATATACATACTAGAAACTCGAAACAACATTACCTTACCAACATGTTCATTGTTTCATTTTGCAGAGCATAGTGTATGTGTGATATTTGCCACAGAAGCAAATACTCATGCTGCTAATTCATACTGGTTATATTCTTAAAATTTTTGTTGTCTTTAATTCATAATTGAGGTACAGTATGAGATGTATATAACGTTCAAAAATACTGACATCATCTTGTGCAGGATAGCTCCGTTTGGCCAGCCGTCCAGGCTTCCTGTGTTTCTTCAGTCTCTCCCTTGTAAAGGCCTTGTAGGCATTCTGGAAGAATAATGTGGTTCTCAGATTTAATTTCCTAAATTTTGTTACAACTCAGAAAAGAATGGCAAAAATGTTCCAGTCTAACTCAATCCAGTGAAATAAAGTATGTCTCTTACTTAGTTCAGTTGAACTTACAGCTTAACATTTCGAAAACTAAGCTCACCACAAGTTCCCTGTCGATGCGTGCGTCTTGTTCGAAGAGTTTTTGGTACGACTCTTCCCGAAGAATGGACCACAGAAGGTTGGCTCCTGATATCCCTGGAAAAAGTCAAAATGTGTTGTTATTATCTCAAATTTGTAGTGCTAGTCTCTGTCCAGCAATTCATAAGCAACTACATCATAAACTTCTTATGTGACATTTTAAATGTCATAAAATTATATGCTGTAGCAAGCAATCCAAGGAGTAAATGACTTCCACTTACTTTCATTTGTTTTAAAGGCAGGGTTGTCCCCTGTATAGGGTTCCTTTCCTTTGTCTGGAGGTCTGGGTGCAGGAGGGGGGCGGCCAGTGAAGGAGACAGTCCTCATGTCACGGCCTGCACCCTGGTCCTCTTCCTAACATAACAAAGAAATGAATTTGAATAAACTTGTGTTTTGTGGCTGTAAATGATAATACAGATCATAGTGGGATCGTGTGGCGTAATGGTTGGGTGTTTGGCCCAGAACCAATAGGTTCTGGGTTTGAATCCACCAACATGCCTCAATGTTGTGCCCTTGGGAAAGGCACTTTACACTACTTTTCTCACTTCACTCAAGAGAAAATGAGTCGCTAGCCTTGGTTAGGGACATCCTCTGGATAGGACGTTAAGTGGAGGTCCCGTGTTTGGGAAGAGCCACACCCCACACAAGTTAAAGAACCCACCATGCCTTTCAAAAAGAGTAGAGGCATGCCCCAGTGTGTGATGGTCCAAATTCTAAAATCTGAAAGAAGGCGATTCACTACGGACTTCAGGAAAAATAGTGTGAAACTTATACAAATGGAGATCCTAATAAAACAATCATGTAGACCTCAGACTTCAGCTGCCAGAGAACAAGTTTTTAAATGACCCTTTTTAGGTAACTAAGCAACAGCACTACCAACTCGTCTGTCTTTTTGTGTGAATAGAGATTGTTCAGCACCAAGGACAGAACTGCAGTTAATAACTAATCATTGTATGAATGATGTTCAGCACCAAGGACAGGTATTACAAAAGGAGACAAAAAAAATGTCTATTTGTTTGGCTTTGTTGTAGGTGTTAGAAATGCTGATGTATTTACTATGCTATGATACTACTTTGTTGTTTTTTGCTTCAAGTACATCTGGGATGCAATACTCTCCAAGACTTCCTGTTAAAGTTTAGAGTAAGTGTAAAAAATGTAAAAATCAACTCACTACTTGCACGACCTCTGGCAGCAGATGTTGCAGCTCCTTTTCCTGTTGTCTTCTCTCCCTAGCTATAGCTTTATCCATCTCTGAGGCAAATAATGTATGTAATGAATCTCGCAATTCAGCCTCTGGGCTGGAAGAAGTTTTCAATTAATAAACCAGTCAAAATATATATATTTATATAATATATATATATAATCAACAACAGTGTAATTTTTAGCCAAGACTGGTGTGTAAAAGACTTTTCCTCAATCAGCTTGAAGATTTTAAGTATCCTATATATGATTTAATTACTAAAAAGTGCAAGAGACACATTATGTTTTAGGTACTAGTAAGTAAAACCCCAGTCAACGAAAACATTACAACACTAGAAATTTGAGATAACTGACCTATGGACTGCCTGGCTATTTCTGCAATCCTCTGTTGTTCACTCAGTTTTTCCAACCGCTTGGCTTCTTTCAACTATGGAAGAAGGAAAAAAGGCAAAAAGTTCCTAAGACAATCCAAGTGCTACAGATAAATATCATGTAACGTTAACATTTTTGCACATGCTACATACAGGATAGATGGCTATAACATTCTTTATCTATTAAACCTCTGATTCTCTTTAATCCTGAAATAAGTACATGTAAGTAATGAGCTTAGGAGTGAGAACTGCAGGATGAAAAAACTCAACTACTACTGTATGAAATGGCCACCAAGTGTTCACACGCACATACACACACACATACACACACACACACACACACACACACACACACACCATGCGTCTAAGCAAAAGTATATTTTCCACATACATTGCTAAAACTGGTTCACATTTTAAAAGAACAAAATGTCAGTACACAAGATGACATGCACATTTTTTACAGAAAGGGTATCTTATCCTAAATCCTGTCTCTAATAACATATCTGTAAAACATCTCAATGTATGAATCAGTCTTTTACATCCTCTCTGGATGTACAAATGTACTTCTACCACTACCCTTACCTTGTCGTCACCTGGTTTGTAAGGAACCGTCCAGTAGAGAAGGGAACACCATACCTGTCACACTTGCACTGCTGAGCATCCCTGTGCCACATGCTAAGAAGTACAAGTGTGATGGGTACAGGTCTAACACTGCTGATATGTAACATGCAAGTAAAATACAGTCTTCAGAACTTTTTCTTCTTTAAAATTAAAAATCACATTTTCTGTTCCAGAATTAAAGTTTAAGTGTGAGGAGTTTGAAATTCTGTCCATTTCTCCGTCAGAGACAAGCGTATTTCGAAGTCCAGAGATCTACTGGTCACTTAAAATCTATTACTGCAGGTGGACAACAACAAATTGTGAGAAAAAATGTCATATTGGCAGGTTGAACACCTTTCGTTATGTTGAAGGAGCTTTATCTCATACGGGTACCATCTGCAGTAAAATTCAAATTGAATGGAACATTTTGTATTTGGTTCTCACTGAGTTACCTTCAAACAGACATAAAAGAAGCCCCTGAGAATATTACAACATTGAGCTATTTGTTTCAGCTTGTCAAATTTCACAGAAATGTCTGTTTCAAAAGTCTGCTTAATGATACCGGTAATTTACTTACATGTATTTGTTCATTATGATTGCACAGTTTGCTCTTCTTGCCTAAGATACCTACCAAAAGAAGCTATTTATAATACAGACTTTTGCACTGAAATGTTGGGAAAGTAGAAAGAAAAAGTTGAAGAGTCTTGCATAGCTTTTTTTTATATCCTGACCCAGCAATTGCTGTTCAGATGAAGTTACAAGATTTAGACATCTAGAAGGCAAGGTTGGAAGGAGGCCAACACAGATGCTTGCCTGTACACCGATAACTGATTTCATATGGTGCTAGAACGCTGACTTCCATCTAGCACCAACTGAAATCAGCTTCCGTGCACAGAATTCCCAGGAAATAAGAAAGTAGAGAGGCCGGAATATTCATCTGTTACTACGTACAGGAGCGTTTTTGGATTGGAAAAGGCAACAGTGAAAACTGCTCATGTACAAATTGCCAACAATTTGAAGCTTTATAAAGCTATATAAATAAAAATAACTGTATCAAGACAATACATTAGTGACGCATTAGATACACATTTCAACATCATTTGTGTTGTGTATCTCAAAAACATTATTTGTGTATCTCAAAACCAGTGTTACATGTCTCAAGTTTTTGTTGTAATTCAGTTGTATTTCCAACCATTACTCAGTGAATGTTTGATTCGGTCTGTATTTGTACCCTTTTTCACTACACAGTTGAAGGGATAAGGTCAAAAGACACCAAGCTGAAAAGTATAGAGGAAGTTTGCCATGAAATAAACAGAAAAGTGAAGGAAAAATCGAACTTGACAGTGCACAAAATGAAGAAGATAGGGAAAGTTGTTCCATTGAAATGTGTGTACTGTCAGTTTTGCTTCTAGAAAAATAGCACTTCATTTGTTCTGCACTGTTTCTACAAAATCTGAAAACAGTTTTCTTCTCAACACTTTCAACAATGAAAACAGTCATAGCAACTATCAATAGCTAACTTGATATCATTTTCAACCATACTTTCCTGAAAAAAAATACATAATGTTTAACAAGAATGGAAAAATATACATGTTGTATCATTTGTCTTTTGCTTGTTACACTGTTTCTCATTTTATACATTTCCAAACACTTTGTGAGTTACATGTACTGGTATTGACACTGACAGATTTTTACATGTTTATAAAAGAATAATCATTTGTATGAGTAATCTCTTACAAACTACCCTGTATGGCTCTTAACGATATACACAGAAGCATGGCACATATTGCTGACATACCAGCCTGCACAGAAGCAGCAAGGGCTAGTCCTGAAAGCACTGATTTCAAATGGTGCTAGATCTCAGTGCCATCTACCCACCACTTGGAACCAGTCTTCCAGGATAGAAAACCTGCAGTGCCAGGGTACTTCACTAGGTGGGGCTGATGCAAGTGGTGGGGAGAAAACAAACATGTCAGTCATGGTGTGTTTTACCAAGATTTACCTTCATACAATGAGATAAAACAATAAGTGAACAAAACCAAAATTATAGTAAAAATGTACCTTTTCAATAGATATATACAACTTATGAATTCGTAAGAATTTTCCAAGCATTAAGGCATTATCAACTTGTAACAATCATAGGAAAGTTACAGAGGAAAGGCACTTGTATATAAGTTGTAAGGCTGACCTGCAACCAAGAAACCATGATTCTTTTCTAGTAACGTTACATGTAATGGAAAACTGAATGTCACAGTTCAACAGTTCCAACATGATTCAAAAGACAAACTGCAATGCTGTATATGTCCACTAGAGGTCTCTCCTAAGTGGTTGTTTACCCGATCGTGCATTACCCTTTTAATTATTACATTGATATGTAAGCTAATGAAATGCTTGTCCTTGAACCTTGTATCCTGTAATGTCCTTCAAAAGGTTATATTTTCACCAGTACGGGTTGTTTGTTTCTATTTTGTTGGTGGAAGTAGGGGTTGTTGTTTTCATTTGTAAACAGGATTTTCATTTTTCATTGTATGAAGAACATGAATATGGTACAATCCAATTCATTTCACACAAAATCCTATCCATTGGATCTATATGATAACTATACAAATTAATTTGATTACTTATCACCCTACATATCTTACCCAACATAATGTTGCATTTTGAACATGATAAAAAAAACTATAATTTTTTGTTAATATAGCAAGTCTCCAATATTCTGTCTTTAATCAAACCACGTAATTACAAATACAAATACAAGTGTAACTTGATACACTCCCAACAGAAAAACAGTAGAACTTTCATTTTGTTGTCCAATTCCGCTATATCAGCACTGCCACAAAACAGCACATTCTGTCAAAACTGCCCACCTCCCCCCCCCCCTTTACAAGAACAAAAACAACAGGATTCCTCCAAGTCATTTGGGGATGCTATCTTATTGACCTTGAGCTAATTACACATAAACACCTGGTTGCCCGTAGTCCTTGACCCCTCCGCGACCTTCTTCTTTTTACTTCGTGGTAAACAAGAGGCCCATGAAAAGGATTTCCTCTTTCGGTGGTCGTATATCTCTTACAGTTCCGCTGTCCATTGATTGTCGAAATGTAATACTTCCCAGAAAACTGCTGGCCATGGAATATCGGAGGTGACATCATAGCAGATACCATCCTATCGATCTAAAGAACTGCTTGGAAACGTTCCAACTGTTTGACATTGTAGTTGAACCGTGACGACGGGATCTTTTTATTGATATTTCATGACATACAACCTGTTTGATTGCCATGTATCATGTCCAATATCATGAATTTATGATGCCCCGGTGCATCTGGAGCACATGATATGCATAAGTAATAAAACACAGAAATCATTTTTCTATAAATCTTCTTCAAACTTCAGATTGTATCGTCATTATTTGTAAAATATTTTGCATATCTATTCAGATTTTTGCTGTTGGGGCATTACTACATAGTTCAGTATTGTTGCCTTGTCAGCAAATAGAATTTTGGCCTTTTGAATCTTTCTGAATCATCATTTCATAGCTAATTTTTCGTATCTCTGCAATCATTGCTTGAGGAGGACTGAAGCAAATTCAGCATTTTCTTTGGATCCAATATTGACTATTCGATGCTTGCTTTTCAATTTATATTTTTCAGAGCGTACCTAAAGTTGCATTTCAAGACTCAATAGGTCTTATAACAGTATAGGAGATTTTCCCTCAGTACATCATAGCTCATTGCATCTTCATCTAAAAACTTGGTTTGATTTTTACTTTAGATTAGCTATGATTTATACAGTATAAAGAGTACATGTAATTTTCCGCCTGTGAACAGGAATACAACTGTTACAAAAGGACTTAACATGTAGCATAATCACGATAATGTAGCAAAGTTACCCAATGTTGTTGATGAAGTTCTTTGCAAAGTGTAACCTTTTAATTTCAGAGGGCACATTTTGAATATACATGAACGTTCTGGCTTGTTTAAGGCAAAGAGAACAAACCAAAAGTAGTGTATTCCTCTCACCTTGTCATGTCCTTTGCTTTCACTTGAGACCTCTTGAATTTTCATGTTGTTGTGATCTTAGGGTAGCAACCTTGTGACTGTTTGCCAAAAGAAAGCCAAATGGGGAGGGGGGCAGTGGACAGTGACTTGCAAACATGTGTATTTGGCAGAAACATGTGGGTTGTTCTTTCTTCACCCTTCCGTCATATTTATCCTCAGCAGTGACACTGTATTACTCACGCTGTGGACACTTCCTTGTGTAAACAAGCTTGAGGCTTGTACGATGACTTGCAAATGTGGAACATTTCCTTTAAGATGTTTAGCCAACAACTGGGAGGCTGACACTGGCAACAGTTCCACAGGAAAGGTCATTTGTTGCCTGTTTGGTGTCAAAACTCAGAAGTACTGTTCAAACCCACATTCTGTTCTATGATTTTTTGTCTTCCTCTTCTAAGAATCCAGTAAAAAGGGGCATGCAGAAACAAAACTATTTCACCAAACTTATACTATAACAAGTTGTTCAAGAAAGTTAAACTTTGATATAGATTTTCCAAATACAAATACAAGTACAAATAGGTCAGTTACTGTATATTATGTTTATACTCATATTTTAACTCTTGAGATTTTTTTTTTAAATTTCACTTTCAGATTTAGTCCATAAGTATCTCATGTGTCGGTCTTGAAGGAAAAAAATAAATCAAGGAGACTGACCTGGGAGGATGCCTAAACACAGGGATCATGAGAAAAATACATTTTTGGCAACATACATAATAATAATAAAGAAAGGATAACGATTCAGAACAAATGATTACACTCGCATATATCAACCTAAAGGAAAGTTGCACTTCAATAAACACACGCACACTCATCACTACGTATACCATTATCACCACTAACCTTTCTGGCCTATCTCTAATGCTCTTCTGTTATCTTTGTATTCTTCCATCTTTTTCATACACTTAATGATAACTTAATTAACAAAACATTTACAGTGACTAGGGTTGAAATAAATGTTGTCATAAAACAAGTAGCTCATTAATCATTGTACAAGCCATTGATAAGGCATGTAGTAAGCAATGAACTGTGGTATGAATTCTATTCACAGTCCAAAAGCTAAGCTACAGCCTAGGCTAGATCAATGACAATGTAGCACTGTATATTTAGATTTTTTCTGCAAATAAAAACATGGTTCTATACTAAGTACATAAGGCATGCTACTAACTGTTTGTAAATTCAAGTTTTAGAGTAATTCAGGAGTGCTCTTGGACTAGTTTTGTAGCGTTTCTTTTAAGATGGTTTCTTTTAAAAACCATCAACTACATGTATTTTTGAAATTCATAACATTGCTTTTTCAACTGTAGGATAGTATCTAGAATAATGTATATACTCCAATAACCGTCTAACTTTCAAATTGTTTCAATAAAATTATTTTCAGACCCTAAATCAACAAAGGTTCATTGTTGGCTCTATGCCTGAGATACAGCAAATTTGGTTCTTTTTTTTTTAAATTTTTTAATCTGCAATTATTGGAGTAAATACAGTACTCGGTTATTAGAGGATAAAGTGTTTGATAAACAGAAGGGTGTAAAAGATATTAAATATAGAAAAGGTACAATGGCAGCACCATTTGAAATCAGTGTGAAGGAAAGACAGAAGTTATGCCTGGTCCAAGAAAAACAGGGAAGGACCAGATTTGTTTGGGTCAGGGAAAGATTAAATAATGTCACTTATTGATAATTCTATATATTATAATTACAATGTAACATTATAGATTTTAGACAATGTCATTTGAAATGTTGTTTAACTTTTATTCTAAACTGGTTACTATCACTCACGCTGTATCGCTATCATATATATATATATATATAATATCACTTCCATAATGAAAAATCCATTCCCCCATAACTATTTCTCAGTTTTCACCAAATTCTAATGTAGAAGGGAAAAAAGTACCACATTATCCTGTTATAATAAATCAAGTTAGAAAGTACATTTGTACATCAATTTTGTCCAAATCAGCATTATCAGTATCAAAGTTTTTACACCTGAAAGCTGTATGAAGCTATGATATGCATCAGCTGGAAATGGAAGTGTAGTTAGCCTAGTACTTGACTGATACCTGGTTATACTTCCTGCATACTTCAAAGTAACACAATACTACACTTCCTAGTACAGTTCCCCCATACTCAGACACAAGGAAATGAGATTTCAACGTGAAATTCAACTCTGTTCCTCCTCTAGAACAGAAAACCTACAACTTGACCCAAAAACCTACAAAAATGATGACAGACATTATTTGAACAATGTAAAAAGTTGAATTTGCTACACATGCAAAAATTTTTAGTATTATGTAAGTTAGAAGTTTCAAAACGGTCCCTAGCTACCACCTTGCCTTACCTGCTGTTGCTTGAGACGCAGTTTGACTCGATTTTCCTCGTGAAGTTTGTCACGAGCCTGTATGAGCTCCCGCTGCAGCGCGACCTTGGTCTTCAGCGTCCGGTGCTCCTTCTGATGTTCCACTTTCTTCAGCCTCTCCCAGTTCTGCAACTGTCGCTCAGCTCTCTGTGCGAAAACGAAGACAGACGTTCACGGAACTTAAAATAGGCAATGTTTCTGAATGTTTAAAATCATTCATGACCTATCCCAACCTGAGAGTGTGACCAGCACTTGTTTTTTGCGTAAGTTTGAGAACTTCATTGCTGACACAGCTTTCCAGTATCAACACAAGAAGAAGTGAAAACGTGAGTTCAGCATGATTTGAAACAAAGAGGTTCAGGAAAACTCCTTGATTGAAATGAGGGTTGGTTTTGGGTGAGACCAACCACACATACACTACCGTCAGCTGTATTCTCAAATGGGTACTCCGATTGTAATGTAAGCATTTAAAGGAAATTCCTGGAAAAATTGCCACTTCCTGGCTACTTCTAGGGAGTGAGCTCAGGTTCCCCTCAAGCAAACTACTGTAGATCATCAAATCTTTTCAGGTCATAAAAAGCTTGTACTGTAAAACTGGAAATGTCCATGGTGGTTTTATTTTTGCGGTTTTCACGGTGACCTCTTCACTTCAAAATCATGACACCGCGAATATATCGTTTTCGTTGATTACTCTACAGAAGTTTTCCAACTGTAAACTTAGAACACTGAGTCTGCAAAAACCTCCTTTCCCTCTCCTATCACAAAATTAGATCCCTGCAAAAAATAACAAATTTACTGTATTTCGTTTGAAGGTCTCAGTTAGTGGCCATTGTTGCTGTCATCTGTTATTTGCAAGTTACTGTAGATACATCAAAATATTTTTTTTAATTACCGTAACTTGTGTTTTGACAGTGATAGTTAGTGGCTATTGTCATCAGGTAACAGCAACTGCATCTATATGAAATGCTGGTATTGGTAAATTAAGACTGCCTACCAGTTTACTGATAATTCTGTTTTAATTTAAATCAAGTTGCAGTGATATTTTTGTGCAAAATGATGATGAAAAAATAAGGCATCATGATTTTGATTCAAACATCTGCCAATTTACAGTAAAAAGCTTCATTTGGCCTCATTTGTTGTCCCAGTTATGAGTAATAAGTCAGGTTATACATTGTATATATAATTACAGTTCTAAGAAAAAACTACTAGTCAGTATGCTAAACATTTCTGAGAAACTTAACTTAGAGACATAAATAATTCATCAATAGCTGGGTTACAAAGATGACTTGGATTTCTAGGACTGCTGTTTCCCTGACAATGGTCCTCACACAGGTAAAATATGGCAACCACCTGTATGTATTGTTTTCCCAGGGGAGGACCATAGAAGATGCTCTGTCCTAATTACCATAATACCTAAATGCCAAGCAATCTGGTCTATCTTTGTGTTAGCTGGGGGCCCTGGATGGGAGGTTTCTGTCCACAGAATGTCTGATTTAATTTTTCCACACAAGTGGATTATATCATTGAGTAACCACCATGCTGACTTTGGTTATGATCTTTTCTAGAACAACTGCATTTAAATGATGTGACAGTCATATTACCATTTGTCATGACAAAAAAGGGATTTCAGAGGGAAATCTGTGAACTAAGATATTGAATTTTGTATCATGGTTGGTTGAGTGATTATGAAATTGATCAAATTAGTAATTTTATTGCATCATGAGCATGACAGTCCAGCCTGGCCATATAAAATCATCATGTAAGATTACATGCATTCTATGTACAAAACTATATCTTGACGTTTTTCATTTAGACAGAAACAACAACATAAAAACTAGATAAGCTGTGAGTTTGCTTTCTCTAATTCTATATCCTGGATGCAACGTGATTGATTGATTGATTGATTGATTGATTGATTGATTGATTGAGTGATTGAGTGAGTGATTAATTAACTGATTGATACACGTACTCCATTCCCATAAGACCAACCAACGAAATCCTGGCGGTGAAAACATACATGTACTCTTGACAGTGGTAATAAGGTCTAATAATAGGCACTTATCTCCATGTGTCAATAAAACCAAGGATATGACCACGAACGTGCCAACAAAAAACATTACCCACTGACCACATATAACACATGACCTTCTCCCTCTTTAATACGCTACTTACTAATCCACTTTGTGGTCATCAGCCTCCTCCATCTCATCTGAAATCTGATTTTCTCTCCACAGATGCCCTCCCTTAAGATTTACCTGCTAAGTAGTCTTAATTCCTAATTTCCCCAAAGAATTATGCCAGGATGCAAAGTGCACTATTTTAAGACTACAGGTCATAAATCAAAATCCTATTATGGCTGCCTGTGAAGCAGATTAAACTGTAATTGTGTATCCCAATTAGTTCAGCCATAGATGTCGCAGGTGGAAATCATACGACAGTATTGCGTTCGTTGATCCTTTTTTTGTGTGCTATAAAGAAATCAAACCGTTTTTGTGTCATCTTCTGTTTACCCCCGCATCCACGATTGACAGAGTCTTATATTGCTGTTCCCCACGGTTTCACGGTGAGGTAAAAATTGGCTCCCCTGCACATTATTCCCTGCAATTGTACGTGACATGCAGTTTGTATTCAGCAGTTTAAAGGAATGTATCGGCTGATAATATTGTCCCCTGTTGCTGCTAGAGGCTCTGGCTCGTTTATCATGCCCCCGAGCTCTGTCAGAATACATTTACTACCATTGATGGGAGCCACTTGTACACTCTTTAGTCAATAAACTTAACAACACAAGTCTCAATCATCCATACAAATCACTGGTGATTTTTTACAGCGAAAAGATCCGCATGACAGCCTCTTCAAACGTGTTCGGTGGCACTTCATTATCAGAAGTAGCTGAATATTCTCTGATTTTATGATACGTTATTCTTCTTCATTATTACATCCTCATGGGAAGATATGAGCTAACCTAGAACATAATTACAAAATAACAGTTTATCATATTCTCCATGCTTTAAGTGTCACTACAGAGAGACAAATGGCCAATAATACCTTCTAACTGTAGGTGTCGTGATATCAAGAATGAAGTATAGCCTATACTGGAGAGTGCAATTACTTATTATTATCTATAGGTATCATCCCGTAGTTATGGCAGTAACCCCAGGCATTGCAGTGAACCGTACCTCCGTCTGCCATAGATGATACCAGGAGATAACAGTTTTATTATGTACCAGAATTGGTCTTGGTTGCGACAGCATAACCTTGAGTTAATGTACGACATTGGTGCGGGAGTGCAACGATTATGGCCCTTTACTTCCCTTGGTAACAAGTTGCAGTAAATCGAGAAGTCTCTAGGAGCAAGATAAAGTAGAGGACATTAAGTTGTTCTTTTTGTACATTTTAACTTCCTCCATAAAAACAGACTGAATGACTTCTTGTGTCAGTATATTCTCATTACAACATTTATGATCTCTTCGATTTTAAGATGCAGGCATCTTGATTATCTTGAAGCCAGTGTTTTTTTGTCGTTATTGTAAATGTAATTGTTTTTCTATACATTGTACATGTGAAACAAATAGAGGCGAGTAGAACAGGAAAAACCCCTGGCTCCTAGGTGCCGGGAATCGAACCCGCGCCAAACCCGGGCAGCCAGACCACAAGTCATCGCCATAACCGCTAGGCCAAAAGGTCCAGGACCAGTTGGGCTGGTCAGTTAGTGGCGTATTGGCGTATGAACCCCACTGTTACACTACTCCCCCTTTTCTTTCAAGATTCGTCCTCGAATCTTCCGAATTCGACATCCCTGGAGCGGCACACTATGCCAGCGCTTCCAGGGCCGGTGTGGGAACCAGTGAAACAAGAGGCGAGTAGAACAGGAAAAACCCCTGGCTCCTAGGTGCCGGGAATCGAACCCGCGCCAAACCCAGGCAGCCAGACCACAAGTCATCGCCATAACCGCTAGGCCAGAAGGTCCAGGACCAGTTGGGCTGGTCAGTTAGTGGCGTATGAACCCCACTGTTACACATGTATTTGTATCAAATGTGGGGGGAAAATTTCAAGGATGTAAAGAGGGTAGTTAACTTGACTTTCTGAACCTTGCAGATCACACAATGGGAGAGCATAGCCAGATACAGACAACGTTAACAGCACTTCTTCAGAACCATATTTTGGGGATGAATTAAAAGAACCACAAGTTATGAATCCTCCTAGGTAAGTACCCATATTGTATTTGTAAGCAGCACATTTGCATGATTATGACATCACAGTACTACTTAACCACTTGGTCAAAGGCAAACAAAGCGATTTTAGGCTGGATTTTCAAAGTCAATTTTCTGGTCATTTTTTAAATGTAGTAATATATAAGTTGAATTAACCTTATCCCATAGCATACTGATATCTGTGAGGCAAAAATGCTATGTCGCTGACAGAAAACAGTTGCTTGTTTCGTACCGTAGGCAGGTTCTAGCTATTTATTGGTGGTACCAAAGAAATAAAGGGACTCCTCACGTAGCTTGTTTTGGGGCTTTTTCAAACACTTCAAGTATGAAATGATAACGAGAATGTGCTAACACATGGCAGTAAATGTCAATATCAGACAGATTTCCTAATCCAGAATATTTTTTTTTCTGTTTTGCCACCCTGAAATTGTATTGGATGCCTTTAAACCTTCCCTCCAAAATACACTAGTGTATCACGAGCAGTGACTCAGCAGTATTCAATGGTGACAAGGAAATAAGAATAGCATGGTACACACAACATGAACATAAGGCCACACCAATTTAATTTGTTGGTTCTCGGATTTTTCCAGAAGAAATATGAAGCGACCGGGCGAAAAAAAATTAAAATTAAAAGAAGCCTAGGCATCCTCTGATAGCCCCCAAAGCTACGATAGGAGCCTTGATGTCACCATACCAGGCTGGTTTATAATTCAAACAATGAATTCTAAACTTTTATCAAACCAGTGCATTGATACATGAAAGAAACTGTAAAACAACGCAGACAAGGAGCTTTCTTCAACTGTTTTTGGCAAAATAGGATCATTTTGCAGTTAATTCAAAGCCTGAATCTAATTTTATTTTTATTTGCAAAGCAGAAAAAAATGAAGCGGCGAATCCGAGAACCAACAAATTAAATTGGTGTGGCCTAATAGGCTAGCTCACAACTGACTCAGTTCTGAATATGTTTTGGACATAGTCTGTCTAGGCATGGTGCAACAATGACTGTAACTTGTAAAGGAATTTTGTGTGAAATTCTCTTGAAAATGCACAACTCTTGGAATGAAAAAAAAAAGAACCATAACAGTGAAGAAAAAAATTAAATGCTTTCTTTTCTGCAGATTCTGAATGTACTTTCAATCTCTTGAAATACCCCAAAGAAGCACACCTGTTAATAACGTTAACACTCCCCTTGTTTTACAACCTTGTTGGCTACCTGTTTAGTTTTGTGTTATATTCAAAGTTTCAATACATTCCATTTCACACAAATACTCACAGTATATACAGTCCCAAAAGAATGCATTACATAGCATAGCACATTTTCTACTGTACTGAACTCAATTGTCTATTTCTTAGACATAGAAAAATTTGTCAAGACAATTATATCTGTCAAACCATTTCTCTAGAGATGGAATTTCTGAGACTGATCTGAAGTATACGATTGCTTTGCATGGACAGAGTTTTGGGATTTAAGCTGCAATAGGGTTTAAGTTGTACTGTGTCTCATTCTGTGGCTCCTTAGTGTCTGACATGAGTATCCGGGTGTATCCCAATACTGCTACAGTAACAGACACACACACTCCATCTTCTATCTCTTCTCATGAGGATTTTCTTATCATGGCATATGGTAGACTATTTCAAAAACTGATGGCCTATTTGTGTCTGTTGGGTGCAACTGGAAAGTTCTCTACTTTCAAGTCTGCATCTCTTTTTTCAGCAGCATTTTCGTGTTAGCGAATTATAACAGGGTCTTACCAAAAAAAATTTACTAATATTAAGTAATAGGTATCTATCATAGGAAACCTAACTCCCCAAGAATATATCTCAAACAACGGGATGATTTACCAAGGATCCTAATGTCATTCCAACATATGTTTGTCAAAGTTTTGCATCCATGTAGTAGTAAATGGTAGTCATGCTCAGCTAGCAAGCATAGTTATGTTGGGGTATATCATTTAGAAATTCAATGGCTTTCTAAAAACCAAAAGGATCTTTTTGTCAATTTCCATTGACACAGTTTCTCAAAGGATACTGATAAAACTTTTCGGAGACCATATAAGTACCTTATAAGATCATAGTGAAGATGCCTTGAGGGAAACATAAAGTTGAACCAAAAATCAACTGCAACTTACTATAATTTACTGGGAGCTTAGGAGGTTATAGAAATACATAAAAGAAAAAGATTTTAGCAGCAACAGCAATCACAAATTATCATAGAAAACAACCTGTGGATTTTGCACTAGTCAGGAGATGTTCAATAGTGGATCTATGGATGTAATGTTTGTCAATGATATCCACCTTACGGTACTTTTTAAGTTCAAGTTATTGTATTATGGTTGTTAGTTTTGCATAGCTGATAAACTGCCTTTAAGCATAACACACCAGTTTTGTACAGTAAGTACAACCTGCGCAAGACCTGTTTGAACCACTCAGACCGGATCATAGCTACTTTTTCGATATATATGGTGAGATATATATATGGTGACTCACCTCAAACATGCAACCTCCAGTTTTACATCCGAGAGGATGTCCCTAGCCAAAGCTTGGTACTCATTTTCACCCGAGTCAAGTGAGGAAATAGGTGTAAAGTGCCTTTTCCAAGGGCACAACATTGGGGCCTGCTAGGGACTCGAACCCGTGGCCAGAACCTTCAGATTGTACATGTAAGTCAACAACCCTAACAACAAGACCACCTTGTGATGTTTGATCTGACAAGCCACTGCAGCAACCTCCACTGACCATGACTCTGCTGTGTTATGCTGATAGGCAGGTCTACTACCTGACTTCTACTAAAACAAGTCTAGCTTTATTCCTCACAAACCCATCCTTGCTCTTCCGCAATATGTCCTAAGCTTTCTTTGGTGATTTGCAAACATGTCACTTTTATGTGATGGAAAACGAAACTGTCCATAAACTCAATTCTTTTCAGACTAGCACTTTGTCACCATTACTATGGAGGTATTGATCTTACAAGGAAAGAAAGAAGTGGTCATGGTTGCACTTGAAACATGAACTACAGTCAGCTAATTAACCTTGTAGTATTTGTAACATTGATATAGACACAAAATTTGCTGACTGACCAGTATAGGTGTTTCTTGGCAACATTATATTCTTTCAATCTATAGAAAGATAGTTGTAATTGTTTGTAAGAGTGAATTTTTACCCAGATACCAATATTCAAAAGTACAGTATGCAAAATTCAGAAGAGCAAAGATGGAATGCATGGAGAAATGACAAGGGCACAAGAACTTACTTACATTTGAAAGGCAAGCTGATCTGGGAATGAACAGGTGCCGGGGCAATAATTTTACGACAGGTTCTTAGCTGCAGACTGCGTCACAGTGGCCGGCGGAACCCAAATGGCGACAGAGGCACAGCCAAATGGGAGAGCGGCCAAGTGAAGCAGACTACTGTAGAAAAACACGCTGGGGCACTGCCAAACTTCTCCAGAACTGGACAACAATCGTTCGTTGGTCCGAGATACACAAAATTTCCTCCGATGGACAGCATTTTTAAGCATTGCAGATAAACAACTGCATCTTCAGATATTAAAATAATTCCTTAGCTTTTGCCTTCTTTCTTTCTTTCCTCAATGCAAACGAGATTTCCTAGTTGTTGTATGTACTATGAGGAACTACTTTTTTGAAGTCACAAGATTCAGTCAGAACCCAAGAGATTATATGTACGTGACTGTTAATGCTTTTTGATGTCTTTGACCTTGATACTCTTTTTACCTTCACCAAGAAGTTTATGTTTTCTGTGAGTGTGTATGTGAGTGTGTTTGTTTGTGTGTGACTTTCAACACAAGAACTTGAGAAGACTTAGATGGATTGTCTTGCTTGATATTTGGTAAGTGGGTAGATCTTGATGAGACCTTGAAATAATTAGATTTTGGGCCCCCTGGTGGCTTGTTATGGTACTGCAGCAGAACTTCTGGTTTTGATATCTCATAGTCTGGACATCCTATAGGGTCATGGATTTTGGATGATAGATAGCTCTTGTGCTCAAGAAAAAGTGATGTGAGTCTGGGCCCCCTAGCAGCTTGTTTTGTTTAAATGTCTCAGAAGTTATGTAACATTAACAGTGGAAACTCTGAATCCTTCTTAAATTTTAACTCAAACCTAGACTGACAAAAAGCACTTTGCATATAAAGATAAATTCTGTTTTGTGTTTTTTAAAAGTTCTGAACAGTTTTAGAAAAACACACTGATCCTGCACCCCTGTCCATAATATTTTCTTGACCAACTGTGAGAAGTGAGGAGGAACTAAACAGATACTGTGTTGTCAGCAATATGCTGGGATACTCCATGCTAGATTTGTAGAAACAGCACCAAAGAAGGCTAACCTCATAGTCATACATGTAGATGCAGGAAAATATTGCAGGAGGAAAGACAATTTAAAGTTCATTTTTCATAAAAACTAAGATCTGAATCCAGATTGTTCTCATTTTCCTGTCGGTATCAGGTACTGTTCCTTTTGGCCAAGACCCCTGAGTCTCACACATATTTTTTAGAAAAGCATTAGTCAACATCTGAAAACACCTTTAGGATATTTCATTCAGACAGGTGAATATAGAACTCTGATAATAACACCATCTGCTACCCTTATGAAATGTTGCTTTCCTATCCTTTACGGCTGAATTGTTTGGCTGTAAATTTGGTCCAGGACTTTTTCAATGTTCAGATACAAAAACTATGTCTCCTACTAGTATATACATGAATGCAACCATAAGTGTTTTAAATAAGTGGTGTGTTGGTATCTTTTTCCTAATATGTATATACTATGTATGTCCTTGGTCACCATGATTTACCTAGACATCATACATGAGCCGAAGCATGCTAAAGATTCAGTCATTACATTTGAACAAAACACCTTTGGCGCATTCCAGTTCCTTTGACAGACAAGGCAGTTATCATTCTTGAAAGATGGCCTTAAGTATTGAGAAGCCATTGTTACACTAAAGTGTCATTTTTCTCTTTGCTAATCTTCACCATAGATAACACATTGTATTTATAGACTGATAACTGCCCCCTCTATTTTCCCCAACCGCACACTCACACACAATTTTTCATTCGGATGATTTTAAGAACTTCAAGGGAATATCTGCTGATAATTCCTGGTTTGGGCCACACACACACACCGCTCATCCAGCCAAGGACACATGCCACACGCCCGCCCATCTTCAAGGTCATTCTCTGACGCAGATGCTATTACTGACATTTCAGGGGAGCCAGAAGATTGCTGGGGCTTGTTGTGATGTGCATTGTTGACTGCCCTGCGGTCACGCAAACCGTTCTACTCAAGTTCATTGATGAGTACCTAGAGCTTAGCCAAGAATGCACATTTCAGTCTCAAGATAAGTCTAAACAGTAAAACCTCTCTCAAGTTCACATTGCCAAGTCTCACAAATCCATTGGATATCGATTCTGAAATGGTGACTTTGGTCTTGGACATGGTGCTTATCTAATCTTGTTTGGGGATCAAAAATACTATTTTGAGGCTACGCTTAGTTTTCCAGAACAATAACATGAAGAAAAGATACCTTTCTAATTGAAAGGAATGAAATTGTTGTTTTGAGAGCCATCTCTTAGTTAAACGGCCAAAATTGCCTCCTTTATCATGTCATTTTCCGATGGAAATCATAAACGCTAGCTTTTATGGCCCACCACCCATAATGAGTTCTAACTTACTCTAACAACTTGACACTTGACTAGCTAGACCTTTGACCTTTTCCTTCCTACTGATCAACATCAATCAGTCCAGCCCTGACGATGTTAATCTCACCGTTTGTTTTCTGCCATTACCAGTTTTAGACCTTGACTTTAGCTAAGACTTTGACCAAGATTCCTGATCATGCTCTAAATCGGGACTGTCGATGCATAGAAAAACATATTTTCAATTGAAATGGACTCAAAAACACTCTAAATCCATACAACACCCATCTATTACTCAGTAACATTACCTATGATATACCAGGTATGAAAAAACAACATTAACTACGTATGACAGAAGTAGAAATCACGAGAAATTGTAATTTTCTTCCTGCATGCATAATGCTTTTATCAAGGTGATATTGAAAACAATGTTTTTTATGTCAAGAAATGAATCATAACAACAGAGGCATACTTGTATTATCATGATTTTGGACAACTTATTAAAGTAGCGGAATTACTACAGTGCAAGACAGAAATCACATGAAACAAATTACACTGTATTATGGAAAAATCTTCTAGAGAAAGAGACTGGCTAGTGCCTATTTTCGAAATGCCATGTTAATATTCCTTGTTTAAAAGACAAACTCTTGTTACAGTAACAAACAAACAAAATAAACTACACAAAGTGAATCTTACTGTGATTCTCCCGGTAGAAAATTTCTTCAGGCAGGCAAAACTTGTGGTAAACTAAACACTTTATCCAGTAGTTGCGATCTGTATATTGTAGATCAAATTGTATGCTTTCGACTGAACAATTACTGCAACACAGTGGCCATTCTAGCTGCCACGCTTGAAGCAAATTACAGGTCACAGCCTTTCTTTTAAGACACTTGCGTACAAAGCAGACATAAATCCTCTCAAGACATGTCAAGACAAAGCCATCTAAGACTTGTTCATTGTCGCATGTTGGCCACAGTTTTGCTGGCAGTGCTGCGACTCTCATGAACGAGCATGTAACAGATGTGGCTATTGTACACGGGCTGTCCGAGCTTGTGTTGTACGCAATCTCAGTGGTCAAACCCCTATTTTGTTGCAAAGTTACTGAAAGCTACAAAAGTAAGAGATAAAAAAGAACAAAACTGATACAGTTGCGATCATGCACTTGATCACAGTGTACCGTACCAGTCTAGTAAACACTGTCCTCAAACAAAAACATACATCTTTTCAATGTGCCAAAATCTTTTTCTAAAAAAAAACAGCCCTTTCAGGGGTCATGCCTATCCTTACAAAAGTTTGCCATTCTAAACTCTAAAATATGACCAAAGCAGCCAGTCATTTAGCAAAGGTAAGTGGTAGGCAAGGTGTTGTCAACAAGTTCCTGTCAGAAGATGTTGCCAGAAAGGCTTCGCACACTCACCCAAGGATTGATGCCCCTCCACGGCCCCTCGGTAACCTAATACCAGATGAATCGATTGTTACGCTGCGCTCTGACACATGCTATCCTCATAACAAAAGGGCAGGTGGACAGGCTGCAGGACTAGGAATGCTATGCTGCAGGCTCTATCCTTACAATCGTTCTATAAACCGCCGCTTTGCCCTTCCTCGATCACATCGCTCCTTGCGAGATGACACTTGCAAGTGTTTTTTTTCCAAAGTGCAACCACTGACAGTTATTCAGGCCTTCCGTGACCCAAGGGCATTGACATGTTTGCCATTGTTGTTTATTGTGCGCTCTGACTACATCACCGGAGGCGCTGTGCCCTTTTTTGATGTAAACAGGTCCACTCACTGGCCATTATGAGGGGGGGAAAAGAGGGTAATCTGGACAATAACTGACCACTTGCACTGGTCAGTAACACCTAAACTGGAGTTGTATTAAGATACAGTGAGTTTGGTCAGTGAATGCTTTCAAGAGACCTTTTATGCAAACCCCTTGACCTAGTTTGGCCTTTGTAAAAATGATGCAAATTGGTAACTAGGTAAATGTAGAATTCAAGTTGTTTCGTATAAAATCACCTTAACCATGTGTAGAAGCTCCTTGCCTTAACAGAATGACACAATGACTTTGGCTGGAGTGAACAGACATACATGTAGAATTATACATGATCATACCGTCTAAGGAAATAAAGTCTCTTACGGCTGATAATAAAACTAGCTTATTGGCTTAACCAATGTTTCCAATGTTGTTGGAATACTTGGAGTTCCAAATATGTCAACATGGCCCCCACTTTCACTGAAGTTAGTACAGTACATTAAAAATGTGAGTCGAATGCACTTTACAAATCTATTTGTACTACAATAACTGTATTTTTAGTACCATACTTTTGTATGCAATAACCCATGTCATGTAACGTTTTGTTATAGCATGAGGATGGAAAATTGAGTTACAGTGTCATTTTTCTAAAATCCTAGGTTACAAAATCTAGAGTAGCTGAATATGTGAAGCATATCTTTACAATCACCATGAAACACATTTAGCAGGAGAGTGTTTATCTGCCACTATTTGTGAAGACAACCATAAAATATTAATATGATTTTATGCATCTTACCTGGCTGCCCAAAGTTGTATCTTACCCAAGCCTCTGTTGAAATTTATGGAATGTTGACCAGGTAACAATTACGTGCCCATTACTTTTCAACTGTCAACATGCTTCTGTGCAAGGCACTGCCTGAGCCAACTGAAACCCAAGCCTGGTTGCTATGTAACTTCCCTAGTAACCATAGCCTCAGCTGTTCTATAGAGATCACTACAATACTGCGTGGGTTTTATATGGGTGAAACCCAGCTTTTCATGCTGTAATCCTTGGGCTCATCTGTCTAAACAACTAGAGCACAAACAGGGGTGTGGATATGACGCAATTCCCTCATGCAAATAGTATACTGTGTAATCTAAAACTTTAGTACAAGCGATTTCCATAATTTATTACTTTGCACTGTTTTGCCCACTATTTGCTTGACCTATATATCAAAATGTGTGTATATAACCTACACTTGAAAAAAACAACTGTACTGTACTGGCAGTAGCAATGTTTGTGTTTTTAATATATCATTCACACCCCTTGCTGACATTGGTACAATCTCAGCACAGATCAGCAATGCCTGTTTCAAACAGGCACAAAGACTTCAATAAAACCACCTGTTTTACGACAGACAAGTGCTACATGTAAATTTGCTAACTCACAACAGACATAAGATTAAAGTGATATTCAAAAATCTAACCCCCAGAAGACAGGAAATAGGCAATAAACTGGACAGTGAGTGAGTGAAGACTTCTTCCTTCAAAGTTTCTTCATGCAACATGAACAATGCATAGAGATAGCTTTGATTTTAGTTCTTACTGTATTTATATACACTTAAAAAGAAGACATCATCTTCAAAGTTGAATCAAACCAATCAACAAAACCAACACGTCAAGTTTTGTTTCGTACACCATGATGCAATACCTCACCCAGAATCTAAGGTCCAAGAGGTAACATTAGACAAAAACAAATTTAGTCTCATTGTAACAAACTGGACAAGTATCCATGAAGAAATCCTCCAAAAAACCAACAGAATACAATCCAATCCGTGGAATTATTACACACAGCTTTCAATTGGTGCCTGTAGATCTGAACCCAGGAAAATGTCTAACTGTTGGACAAGCCACAGCAAAAACAGTCAAACCAGAGAAATTGGGACTGCTTTGTTAAGTTTGCATACTTGTGTGGTTTTACTTTTCACCTGACTGTAACAACTTTCCCCACGTCAATAACATCTCATGTACCTGGCCTTAGCTAGCAGATTGCCAAACTCACCTGTTTACGAAGCCACTGTCCCTGTTTGCGTGACCTTACTGTCCGGAACGATGAGCGGCGCACTGACTATTATCATCTCTATTTGTGACACAGCGTAAATAGCCACCTACATTCCTTTGTAATGTCCCCACCCTTCTTCTATTGTTTAGTGGACAACACCACTGACCTACTTTTTTTCCCTTTGGAGTGTTTCTGCCAAAACACTGATCTATTTTCGGCTTGTGCAAGGTCCATGCTTGCTCGACATATCACAAAGGTGTGTTGATACTGTTATCAAAGTGATATATGCACCTCCAAAAATGTTATACAGCAATATAAGGCAGTTGTGAAGAATAAATAGCTGACATAACTCACAAAACTAGTCAAAATGACAGTTAACTGAAAGCAACATGATCACCCCATCCTTATCTTCCTTTATCACTGCATCAAATGCAATTACGACTCAAGGAATTAGAAACAACAAAACACACACCCTTTCAGGCTAATTATATTTCTTCCCTGATAAAGCTGGTTGTTAAAAACACTGACTTTGTCCACGTAACAGGTGCATGATTCATCCTTTTGTTTGGGGCCAATTGAAAACATCTACCTGCTGGATACCAGAATTGGACTGCTTGATACCAGGAAGGACATTTGCATAAGGTACTGGTTTGGCAATGTTGGACACTCTACTGCCATAAGAGAAGCAAGGGTCCAATAGAAAATCTATTGATAATGATATGTCTTCTTGACTACTAGTACTCCCTAATCTTATTTCAATGTGACAGCCCTCAGCAAATGATTCTTGGTAAAGACTTAACATCAAAATTGCAGCAAAATACAGTAGATTCATACACTTGTATTTTGCATGAGGAGGTTTTTGCAGTGTTTCAAGCTCACAGTTGAACCACTTCTGTAGTACAGTACTGTACTGTAGTAATACTTTAGATTAGTGATGTATATTCATGGTGTCATGAATTTATGGTAGAGAGCTCATCGCAAAAACTGTGAATATAAAACCACTGCAAACATTTCAAGATTCACAGTAGATCACAAGTCAGCTAAAAGACCATCTCATACGTAAACATACCAAATCCTAATTCTCCTCACCAAAGGCTGAACATCTTCAGACAATGACAGAGCGTTGCCCCTGACAACAACTGACAGTCATGCTTGATACACACATAATACTAGTAGGCACAGGACACAAAAGATCATCCAAACAAATAGAATTGTTCTGCTCTTATTGTGAGTAACAGAAAATTGCTTGAACAATGTTGTCACAACCATTATTTGCATGCTACAAGTATTTTAAAAAGTAATTGGATTATCTACTATCTCTTTTTGTTAAAAAGACACCATACGGCTTTTCGATATTGAGCAGGTTTACACCGATGAACATATTTAGACAGCACTGTTGTCCAGTTACTTTGTTTTTCAAATGATAGGCGTATCTTTTCTAAGGTAAGGCTTCTCCTCAAGTAAATAATTCCTACCTTACTTTGTTTTACCCTATGTGGATTCTACATTTATTACTGGTACAGAATTTGGAACAAAGTTGCATTCTTGAATATAGTTTTTTATGCAATAAATATGATCTGTAATTTAAATCATATTTTAACTCAGAAGAACCAGCTTTGTAAGGCTATATGGCAAGGTCTGGCATTGAACTAAGTCTAGCAGATTTCGTAAAACAAATCTAAGCTAATATTTATTAAGTTTTCATATGAAATGAATGTTGTTTAAGTGTGTGATCTATATGCATCTTTTCTCACCTGATCTTCAGATCACACTTTAAAACTTCATGTTTCCCTGCACGAATACATTACAAACCTAAGAACATACAACTTGACTTATTGCTGAACTATGTACTAATTCATTTGGTAGAAGCAGTTCCTGTATAATTTTACATACAAGCTTAACGAATCAAAGAAGAATAGGTTTTACCTGCCTTTCTCTGTCAGGTACTGTGTGGGAAATATATCCCTTTGCAGTCACTGTAGTAGCTGTTGTGCTTGCCTGTAGCATGCTATTTTTAGACTGTCATTGACCCAAGGTGCTTGTTTTCTGTTAGGGTTTGCGGACCCTGTCCTAGTTTTGGGAACTAAATGCAGTTTGCATGTTAGAACAATCCATAGATAGTCCATAATGATTTCAAGTCACTGGCAGAATTAAGTCTTGCTTTCCAAAATAGATAAAAATATTTCACTCTAAGTAACTTGTTCAGAACTAGCAGTTTTAGCCCCCCCCAAAAAAAAAAAATAATAAACAAAAAACATGTAACTTCTATAAAGGACTACTTTTCAACAATGGCAGTGTACTCTATGATGGGAAACTGTTTTTAACTTGTTGGAGACAATCATTTGTGTATCTGTGTAAGATACTTTTACTGTATGACTTCTCTTTCCATTGTTTTGAGGACCCTAGGCTACAGAACACCAGCCATTCATTTTGTGGACACTTCTCCTATTTTGAAGTCAGTGCCTACTTTGTAGATTACAGACAATTAGAGCATGCACTCATCTGCAAATTTTCTATAGATCTAGTAGATTAGTGTGGCAACTAGTAATAAAAACTCACACATGTTCCAAGTATGCAGATCATTCTGTGTCAGCACATATTCAAAGAATGCCTAACAATCCAACCTTGGCAAAGGTCTCCCTTATCCCCGAGATCAAACTGAGATTTTCAAGCAAACACATACAAGGCTGTCATCCATAACTTCCCGAAACTTCCACCTCTGACTCTAAGCTAATTAATCCAGTCCTTGGTACAAACTACAGACTTCCTTCAAATTAGATCCTATCAGATTTGATAATCTCAACATTAACAGGTTGCATATAGAAAATGCAACTTGGTAGTTTGTCATATAGTAGGAAAACGAAAGTTTAAAACATGGTTTCCAAGCATGAACCTAATTTCTATCAGTGTATCTTTCAACAAAACATCTCTTACTTTCGGTGTATCCACTTAACCGTTTGATGTATGTACACCTGCAAGTAGATGGCCTGGAATGTTACTTGTTTTGCTAACTCATGGGACCCTGTATTTGGAACAAGGCCAACCTTTCCAGGTAGTATTTAAG
This sequence comes from Branchiostoma floridae x Branchiostoma japonicum, assembly GCA_013266295.2. NCBI lineage: Eukaryota > Metazoa > Chordata > Leptocardii > Amphioxiformes > Branchiostomatidae > Branchiostoma > Branchiostoma floridae x Branchiostoma japonicum. The sequence goes on from CM023825.1 coordinate 21,280,876, forward strand.
AGATAAAGAAAACTAGGGCAGTGTAAACGGAATGTACGATAACAGTGGATCAAATCCAGGATAATATGCCAGCAGGGAACAATCCCTTACACCGGGGAGCTCTCATTTCTGCTAACCTCTACTTGCAAATCAGAAGAAGCTTCCTCATAATGACAAGATCTTTCCTAAGAATCCTCATTAAAACCCACGTTTGGTCTTAAAGGCTATCTGAAAGACCCCTTTCTGTGATCACCTTTCCCAGGGAGCCATTTTGAAGTCGTGAGTAATGGTACAGCTAGAACACGTCCATGTCGTGTGATTTTTCAGGTGCCTTAGGTGAAACTTTTGTCTCAGGAGCATTGTCACCTTTTAGCACCTTTCTAAGTAGTGAGTAGGACAGGTAACAGGCACATCTTACCTCCGGTAACACTTAAGACGCACAGGTCACTGAACTTGTAAAACCTTCAGTTGATCTAAACAAGCTTTGCTCAATGGGCGGTAAGCACTGGGACCTTGACATACAAGTGATTTTACCAGGAAGGGAAGGCTTTGTGTAGTTGATCAAGCCTGATCTTTCTACGAACTTAAACTTGTTAAAGAGAAGTAATTAAATTAGGGACAAACCATTATGGATTGAGGGATGGGATCTTAAAGAAATGAGTCAGAGTGACAGGTTTTGTGTACATGACTCAAGTCACCTACGGTTACATGTAAGACTCAAGGTTGAAGGTATTGTGTTGAACAAATATAGTGTTCTTTTTTTAGATTGTACAACTGACAGTTTTTAACAAGGTGTGTGTTTGATCTATGACTGGAGATAACCTGAGCTGATTTCTCTCTATGCAGGTCCACACTCTGGGAAAAACAATACTTACTCCATACACAAGCCAATCAGTTTGGCTGAGCTGATCAGCCAACCAGCCTTAGAACAAGTAAACAAGGTTAGTTCGATGTGTGGAAAACTTCTTTTAAAAATATTTTTAACATTGTATAACTTTAGGGGGAAGATTGTTTGTCCAGTGTCCAACCAGGAATTAAAAGCCAAGGGTGTAAAAGGAAAGGAAAAATGTCCCCGAAAAGTTGTCTTCTATGCACTACTGAGGTCTATATCATGCACTATGCATGATCTGTGGGAAACAGTTGAGTTGATGATAAACAACAACCTGAAACTGTATACGTAACAGTTGCAAACTACTCAAGGCCATACCAATTCATTTCCATGGTTCTCAGATATTTTAAAGGATAAAATTGACTAAGACCTAAGATCGAAGATGAAAACGGGGCTGGACTAATATTCAGTCCCTGAAACTGTGTGTTCAAAGGTCACCCCAGACTCTGTTTTCATGATTATTTTCCAATTCCGTATTATTGAACCAACAAATTGCAATAGTACGGCCCAATCAGGTTTTCGCAGTAACTGTACAATCAAGCATTTCATAAATCATACATGTACATGTACTTACCTGTGCCATGATCTTCTCTCTGCTGCTCAGTTCCCGTTCCTGGGACTTGGAGCGAGTCTTGCCTCTGGTTTTATGGTCTGTTGAAGCCATGTCAGTTCCTCACCTGAAACATACAAAATGTCCTCCTTTAGTCACCAAAAATATATTTATGTTTATATAAGTACCCCAAGCCAATAGGTTATATCGTAAAGCTTACTTTGCCAATATCCGTTAGGATAAAAATTTGGATAAGATGAAATGAAATGAATAAAGAACCAGGTGAACCTTCTGTTTGAGTTTTGAAATTGACGGCCCCTCCCAAACCTTTTGTGATGTGTTTACGTTGTCAAAGCATTTGCAGATAACATGTCAGGGTCAAAATGTACATAAAAATGACAATATATTCTCTTGGTCTTAACTTGTAACTGAATGTATGCAACTGGCCACAGTAGTAGATATTATCATTAGGGACTCTCCCTAAGCAACCTTAACCCTTAGCATACCAAGGATCCCATATGCTGTCAATGCAACAAAGGACTGTCATATTAGGATATTAAATTGAATACTACATGTATGTGAAAGAAGGGACATTTACTTGAACAGCTTACTACAGTTTAATGTTTTCATATCAAGTTTGTAATTGCCAACAATGGCTATCAATTCAGTAGCAGGCAAAGACCCCGTTTACATTCATTTTTCCTATCCGAATAAATGAGCTATCCGAATAGAAAATAGTCTATTCGAATAATTTTTGGAGTGTGAACGCTCCAAATCACTTAGATTTTGCCCGAATCGATTCCAAAATAATCCACCTCGCGAGGTGGTTTGAGACACTTGCGGCGGATTCGAATCGGACGAAACCGCGAATGTGAACGCGAAGTGAATAGGATTTGCTGGCGTGACGTCATACATCCGGGTACGCGTCGCGCGAAAAACACTTCATCCCACGCTAGATTGTTACTTCATCCCACGCTAGATTTTTGCTTTGATTTTAACCACCGCGAATCGTCAAATGTCCGGAAAAAAGAAGGGGTCCGCCTCCACATGGACCCATGACGAGACGAAGCTACTGCTTTCCTTGTGGGGCCGGGAGGAAACGCAAAACAAGCTGGGGAAAGCTCACAAGAATAAGGATATCTACGATGACATTGCACGCGGCATGGCCGAGCGTTGCCTCCTCTCAGCCAAAGCCCGACGGCCGCGCTCCCTTCCTCGATTACAGATCAGGTTCCACAGAAATAGCAGCACCAAAAGCTGGGGCATACTTATTCCCGCCATCTTGTGGTTGACCTCAACCTCTGACCTCTAGCTCTGACCTTTGACGAGCGCCGCGTAGCGATATTCCCTGAAACGCCAAGCGAATCGCTTCAATCCCCTCGCGTGCGGACGCAATTCGGATCGGCGAAAAGCAGTGCGAACGCTCTGTGGATTCGTTGTCGATTCGGATAGACTATTTTCTATTCGGATAGCCCATTTATTCGGATAGGAAGAATGAATGTAAACGGGGTCAAAAGCAGTCTACAACCTGCAACCTACAAAATACACTTGGAGATTGAAAATCTCTGCCACTAAATATGAAGAAATTTGTCGGTATCTTAGCCTACAGATTGAACAGTGATCACCCTGGCCTAACTTGTATAGTTTTCAAAATTTATCATCTTGGATTCGTTTATCCGAGATGCAAGTAATGTTATTAGATTCAGGCCTGCTGACAGCTGACCTACATTTTGTACTATGTAGTATGTACAAAATGTAGCTATCAGGGTTCCCAGTTTTGTATGCAATGCATTTTATATTTCCTCTGTAACAAGCATTCTATCTTGCAATGACAAACAGTCCGTAAGAAATGTGTTTTTGGACCTACATGTAAATCTAAATTTGCATCATTGATAAGATTTCATTACTTTCTCCTCACCCCCCCAAAAATTATGAATATCCATTCATACATTTATGAGTTATCCCGTAGCTAACTGTAACTAACAGATCAGATATGACCTTGCCTACTGTCATTATATCAAAATATCACACAAGCACCTGAAGCATGCTTTGAATTTACATGCGGGAGGTTTGCCTTGTTCTAAATGTTCAGCCATCCAGGTCGGACATGTCATATTATGTACTATTTGGGTAGGATGTAAGCGGTGAAGTATGAAGTAGGTTGTGTAAGGTCTAGAACATGAGTAAATGTTCCATAAAGGGTTGATCATTGCCCACTGGATAACGATAAGAAATGAGCTAATGCAATTTGACAACTGCCGTTCAAGGCCTTTCCGTTCAAACAGGTTGTGAAGGGCAGTTGGGAAAGTTTGCCAAAATAAATTGGTGGCTAGGGAATAATTAAAAGTACAATGCAATGGTAATTAAATGGCAGGGTCAACTTTGGTTTAGAAGTCATGCTAAGTCATCCCTTATCTGAGATTTTCAAATGGACATTGTATGAAAAGGGATTATTCAGTTTCATTGTTGACCTTGGCATTTCACACTGGACAGTTGGACAGGTTTGTTTATTTATTTATTTATTTATTCATTTATCTATTTATATATCAAGACTTACCACACATTGTGGAAGGATTGACGTAACAGGTGATTACTAGTATCACCTTTTCAAGATGTCAACCCTGAGACCAGACTGTATGGATTGAACCAGGATAGTCACACTAGGAAGGACAATGGCACAACTGCTCTTTTCTGTACATGTAAGTGTGGTGGGATCTTTAACATGCTTGAGGTGTGGCTCTAAAATGTTTATGACAAGTCAAATAATGTTTTGTAGATGTGCCTATTTGTAACCTGCCAGCTTTCTCTTTCAGTTTTAGATCCCGTAGAAGTACATTTTTGTAACATATATGACTTAGACACTTAGAATTGTTGTTCAGTGTCATAAGTTGGATGACCAAAAAAGGCTTTTGCATTTCCTTTTCAAAGTAAAAATTTTGCGATCAGAGGATGCACGCACAGGCAAGAGGTGCCAATCCCCCTAGCAGCTAATTCCAAACCACAGATTACAAATACAATACCACTGTTGCTTCTTTTCTACAGGTGAGGATGATAACCAATGATGGGACAGATTACAAATGCTGACCAATGGCACAACTGCTTACAAACATCATTGTACCAAGAGGAAATTCCAACAGGTCAATAACCCCATCCTGCCCATTTTCATCATAAAAGTAATAAATTCTTGAACATAAACTAGTTCAGGGGGTAAAGAAAACTTCAATTTATGGTCTCAAAGGTCACTTTCTGTACTCTCTTTCAAAAGAACGTCTCAGTGGTGGTATAAATTATAAGAATGATAGAGTGGTCAATGGGAATTTAACGTCCACACTTTTGGGGTCAATTGCTGTACTGCTGTGAGGATCAATCGACCACAGAACTGGATTTGTATGCATGAGGCAATTAGAGCTTCCCTGTATGTTCTCTCAGCAGTATAAACCTTACAAGACGAAGATCCCATGGGGATTTAAGGTTGATGACTAGTTCTTTGAATTTGGAGCACTTGAGCTGGGTTTTCCTTCTTTATATACAGCAGTCGATGATGACACAGTCAACTGAAGCCATGATAGAACACCATAACTGTATACACGTTGTAAAGGAAATGATGATGTTTCAGCACTTTCGACTGTCACTGAAACATTTCATGGAATTATGGCAGAAGCATATCAGCTAGAGTTATGTACTGTTAACAAATAGGTATGTTTTTGATTCAAGTAAAACATGACAGAATATTACATATTTCTTGAGAAAATGACACTTTCAGTCCTTGCTTCTGATTTCAGTTGAAAATGATCCTTGCACTTTTCTTTCACTTTCTCTTGGTAAGCAGTTTTGTTTCTACCCAAATGTCCTATATCCATGTATCCATTTGAAATGACACCTGTTAAGCCCCTCCCCCTGCCTTCATGCATGTCTTACAAAGGATTACAACAGTTTCGATTGTTAGCTTTCACATCTGAAGTTAAAACAACTTTTTTTACTGTTATATGCCATCAGAAAGTCATTTTTTGCCTAGGGCTCTGAATCATGCTTTGTTATCTGAAATAATAATAATGTTATATTTTTTAAATGTTACCGTATATTCAAATTGTAACATGCTTGTTTACTTCACTAGGATTCTGAGTTGTATGAAATATTTTCATTTCTATTTTTCCAAACAGTGACCATCTTCACTTTACAAGAGACTCATAAAAATCTATTCCAGGTTATTCACTTATTGTGAAATTTATTGTGTACTGACCTAGAGGAGTGAATGACCTACAGGTTGCAAAACTAGGGTATAAATATCATGGGTGTGGAACACAATCAACCATTTAACAATCAGCAAAGGGCAAGCAATTTGCTAATTACATTAGCCAATGGGTCGAAATGTTTTTCTTTATAGTGCTCTGCCAGGTACTGTAAACTATTTTATCATCACCTTTTAGAAACTACCTGCAATTGCAGGTGTGGGTGGGGGGCTGACCTTGAGTGACCATGCGCTGTTCTCATGATCGTTGCTACACAAACATCCCACCTACACATGTTCATGCTCAGTGGGCACACAACATGTTTGCGATGGAAGAAAAAAATTCAACGACATGTACACCCTCCCTATTCACCTGCTACTACAAGTTCACATTTCCTTGGTATGACAAAATATGTTCAGAAATATACTTATATTATACTAATATAATTGTGTATCATACCGGTAATACATTATATGCCCTTATACTGTACCACAGTTTTTAAATAGCAGTAGCTACACTAATCATTCTCAGCATGTTTTCTAAATTTGAAAACTACTCACATTTTCAATCAAAACAACAGTGTTCCATTTTCGGCTTTAGACTGTACAAGCAGTTTTCAATCAAAAGGACCCAAAGAAATTAGGAACAACTGCTGAGTTACATGGAAAACAAGATCGCCCACTCACCAGGAAATTGTGGCAGTTACCAGTCGGAGCTTTCTCCACAACCTTATTACTCAACTGAAACGGCTCCTAGCAGTGCCAGCCTTGAGCCGGACAATTCTCAACCAATCAGTACACGGCAAGTAATGCCCTTGCTATTTCCCACAGTAAATTGGCTGAGAAAACTTGAAGTTGAAACCTCCCGTGCCGGGGTGACATCCCCTTTCAGCCAAACATCATTACACCTGACCTTTCACAACTCCTGCAATGTTTACCTGTTTTCACGGCTACGACACAGTTTGTAGTTCAACCTTCTTGCTGGGACAGGATTGCTCCTAAAGTATCCCCAGATTTTCACCCTGGCACATGTAACTGGTATTCACACAGTCACGACAAAGCTGTGTCATTTACATGTTCCCCGGTGGGTCAAAAACTATGTCAACAAGTACTGGAGATGTTTACCGGCTCTCCGATTACCCCCTGCGCACCCCCAGGTGAATGGGCATTTGCGTTTCCGAGTGGTGTCGCCAAGAGGCCCCTCCCTGTCGTCAGCGCAGGGTTGCCATGGACTTAAGTGTCACGCATTCTTGTTTTTGTTGTGCTGCAGGTGAATGGAAGGGCGTGTGCACAGCGATGAAAAGGAGGTCAAAGTTCAGCCGTGTGTGTAGCAGCGTACACATCAACCTGTCGTGGGCCTGTTATACAGCTCAGTAATAATTTCATGTACCACTGTAAATCAGTTGTAAACATTCTTACCACAACAGTACTCTTCCTAGAATCTAGGACATGACCAGATCAACACTGTGTAGCAAACATAACTGTGAAGTACGGTATCTTCATTCAAATACAAAAGCTGCATTTCACAGGCAGCTGGCTTGAAGGTATTTTCATCTAAGTCAAAAGCTTTCTATCTGCCTGTTACTGTTAATGTCACTCGTGGACACAGCTATATGCTGTAGCTTTACACACGTTACTTTTTGATTTATACATGTACAGTACCATAAAAAGACAACATTGCACAGTATGATACTACACACTTATAGAAAGACTGATAAATACTTTATTTGGGGTTAAGGTCTGAAAGCTGTTTTATTATTCTAGGAAGTATCCCAAAAACATCTACATGCATGCGTGAGCACAACACAGCTTTCTTAAAAGCTGACTCAGACTTGCATAACATGTGAATTATCCACACAACGTGGTTCTCTATAGTTGCACAGATGATCAGTATGTGATCGTACAGGTTGTACCAGTGATTGTTGACACATAGTGGGGTGTGGCCATTCATTCTCACAATCCACAAAAACAGATTATACACCAGGTACGTCACTCCAAACAATTACAACCTGATTACGGCCTGTACTTTTGGTCAGGTGGAAGCTCCTTTGGTAGTCTAAACATATTTGCTGTTATGATAGGGGAAAGCAGTAGATATCATGAATTTTGGGACTCGAAATTCAATTTTGGGAATTTTTGCACTGAAACCTGGATTTTTTTTGTTGCACTAGGTGCACTAAAACATGGAAATTTTGTTGCACTAGGTGCACTAAAACCTAGAAATTTTGTTGCACAGAAAAAAATTTGGGGTGCACAACATGAGATAAAGTAGAATGTCAGCAAAAGCTAATTACAAACCTTACTGTCTGCCCTCAGAGCTTGAATCTGAAATTCTATAGCCGACTTAAAACAAAACAAATCAAACAAGCAGTGCAACAAAGGTGTTATTATTTTTATGACACTTAAATGTCAAGAATATGCTGTATACTTGTGTACAATAGTACCTTTCTGTGCATTACCTACACAAATATCTAGGTGTGAACTGGTAAAAATGGGTGCACAAAAGTCCATATGCACCCTGTATTTTGAGCCCTGTCATAGCATTGGTATGTTTCAAAGTTCTAGAAATGTCATATGATGATGCAATATTGGGTCAATCATGTTAAGTTCTATCTTTATTTTCAAATATTGCATCAGCACATTTTTGCCAAGGGATGTTGGCTAACTTAGATATGGGAAGAAAAACAAAGTTCTTTCATTGGATATTTGGTGTAGATCAGTTTTATGTTGGTTACAAGTACATGTCCTATTGAACCCAGTATTATCACGGTCAGTTGGAGATGAACACCACAGAAAAAAACACCACAGAAAAAACACCACCAAAACCAGAAAGCAGAAATAAAATTTTCCGCAAGCTTAGCATTCCACCAGTTTGACGATACCTATAACAACACACCTTTGTAATGAAACCTGTCATATTTCGATGGACATAATTTATCACTGTACCATATGCATGTAACATTATGTAAGGGTGTAAAACCAACTATATTTGCTGTTAGACACGTGCGAAATTACACATACCACTTTCCATTCTGCTATTCCACTGAATCAACGTGATGTGGTCAAAAAATATGTAACGTTAATTTTGTACACTATATTCCATAATACAGAATCACATTTTTCACTGTGATACATAGTCCCTTGGGAGAACATACTTCTGCAGTGATTGATGTACAACTTGATTCAAGGACACCTATTCAGGTCAGTGTAGATAATACATTTGTATATCAGATATGTGAACACCATTGTGCATATTTTAACCAATAGTTATTGATATCCTGTTCCTCGCAACAGCATTACAATGTATAGAATCAGTATCTTCTTATGGCACATTAAAATGTTTATTTTTGTCAGATGGAATCTATTCTTGTCATTTATGAGTGATGTATTTTTGATTGAAAGCGTAAAAGTGATATTTTGGTTATTTTGATGTACTGAATTTGGAGATAGTGTATAATAATGTAATAAGACTGTCTTAACTAACTGTTCAAAGTACATTTTGTACATGTACTTTTGAATTTTCACTACTCCTTGTGTAACTTGTAAACACTTAGGCTTAGGCACCAACAACCTAGTAAACATGCCTACAGGAAGCTCTGACCTAGATAATCTAGTATAATTTCTTCACGTATTCCTTTCACAAATTTGCCAGCTCTTTTTTATGTTATCAACTAGTCTGTAAAAAAATGTCTTGCTTCACAACAAAAGTTTTAATGATTTTTTTGCAACTCCAAAACTGATAAAATCTAGCCATTCGTTTGTGCAAGAAAGGAGAAATAGCAACAAATTCTGTTTGCCATGTCCACGTACAAATTAGAGTTAGAAGTATACAAAAATCCGCTAGGATATTAACACTTCACTTAGTGGGCATTTCAATTGAAGCTCCAAAGGAGTTAGATATGCCAGGCTTCTGTGGTAGAATTCACATTATACTAAGGAAAGGGATATTGTTATGTAAGATAGCTCAGCTTGGAAAGTGTGTCACTTCCTTGTGTAACAGTTACTCAGCACTTTTATCCTTGTATGTACATGTATTATGTATACCAGTTAGCAAATTTTTCAGGCACAAATTTGAAAGTAATTCTTGCAGATGAGAAAGAAGTCTTTGGAAATAGCAAATTTTTCTGGTCTTAGTATCTTCACCATAAATTCAAGTGGGCTGAAATTCTACCAGGGTCTATGCCTTCTATTTGAAGCAATGTCTTCATAAAAAATAAAGAAACACTTTGTCACTTCGTCAAGAATTATTAAAATGAAGGACTCTCACTGTGTTCCATGCACTAAGTTCTGCTATTTTTCTACAGTTGTGTGTTCCCAAATGTTGATACATGTCAAGCAATTGGTTAGAGAATGACAGTGACTGCGAAAAAATGCTCTATTTTCTAACTGCACTGCTTTGTTTAAAAGTACTTTAAATGATGGAGCCGATGTCAGGGGCTTTCCAAATATTCCATTTTTAAGGCTTTGTTATATTTGCTAGCAATGCAAACATTTAAAAAAAACACTGCAAGAATTATCAAAATTGATGTGACATTATACTGCTTCTTAATTTTAATACAGCACCAATAAGAATTTAGCGACCAAGCAATAAATATCTTTGGTTTGGCATAACTGCGTGACACAAATTTACAATAAATATCTTTGGATTGGCATAACTGCGTGACACAAATTTACAGGAATATATTTATGACATAATTTTTTTATTAATCACAACCATCACCAATGACGTCAAAGCTTATAGATTCACATTTTATATGTTCAACTTACATTATCCTTATGGTAAAGATTATTAGATCATCGATCAAGTGAACAAATATAGTTTTTGATCATTTATGGTGCTGACCTCAAGGCCACAGGGATAGATAGAAGACTATTACAGAAATTTTATTTGAGATATGACCTAGCTGTAACCTAATGTCATTTGTCAAAATACATTCTCTGTGATATAACAAGCATTTAACAGTACAGCATGCGCTTGAAAACATACACTTGCAGTGGTAAATTAAACTTTAAAGGCATTATCGAAGTTGATACTTGTAACAGTGTTATTCTGTTTTCTAAGGCCCATACTTTTGCTTAAACATCAATTTGGTCTAACTGTCCCTGGCTAGAGTGCATATATCGATGTGCATATGCCCTTGGGACCTTCAAAGATTGCGCAGCAATATTACCCTCTACACTGTTTTCCTTCACAATGCAACGTTTTTGGCAACACGCCAGCGGTCCAGTATATCCTTTCCGATACAGCAAAAACAAAGATAAACCGATTGTTTGTCCCCATAAAAGACAATGATCAAACAAAGACAACATTTTGCAAGTATTGTATGGTGTTTTCTCATGTAAACAGTGGGCGTGTTACAACACAATATTGTTGATCGCGCATCTATTTAACTAATCGCACCGCCCCCAAATAACAAATTGCCCCTCCCCTTTGGGATTTCGTAATTGTTAACGGAGTCATTATCAAGCTAATATTGCCCTAATTGTGTAAATTTTGCCACATTTATACGCCCATGAGCACCCAAATTGCAGGCGACCTTCTATACCAAAACATCGCCACGCTGCCATCCCTCCGTATTGAACAAGAAAACAACACGAACGCAGAAGAACATCTTGAAAAAGCCCTACCTTAGGATAGAAACGCTTTCCGTCGTTTTTGTTAGCTTTCAACTTGGTTTACGGATACCCACGAGGACTTGTTTTGGCTCGTCAGCATTGCGTCATCGACCGTGCGAACGGTTACTGCGCCACAAGGAACCCCAAAAATCCTCCCGTCCGAAAATCATATTTATTCGGTAACGGGCCCTGCTATTGGAATAACAAATCAGTCCAACCAAGCCCTCACGGGCCCCAATGTACTGCGGCATCGACAAACTATCACTCACACTCGCACGACGTTTAATAGCAACACTGATACCGTCATACGTGAATGTTTACACCCGATTGTTTTGCTTTTATATAATGTGTAGGTTACGTAATGTTGTTGTTAACGTGATAAGTGAAAGTGCGTACATTGATACACCCGGGGTAACGCGAAGTGTTGTTGAAATCGACATACACGGATGCCTTCTTCAGAAAAATACACGATTTAACGTTAAATTTCACGATTTCCGAGTTTGGAATGTCTAAAATAAGACATAAAATGGTTGTTCTGACATGTTTACCGCGTTGTCGTACGTGAAATAATCGATGACAACCTGTTCCTGAACCAGAAAAGATCGTTTTTCCACACCTACCTACGCAACGTTTACCTCCTACGTAGCAAAATAAAAAGGACGCAAAAGGGCCCCCAACGCGACCTCATAGCAAATCGCTACGCGGACACAGCGTTTCTATAATCCCTTGGATTTTGCAATGTCCTATTTTTGACACTTTTTGACTATTCTCATGGTTGAAGGGATATTTTTAGAGTATTAAGTGTGTTATTTGAGGCACGGGAGAGGGCATGGTGCGTGGTACGGGGTTACCTGATCGCTCGGCGCTTTTACAACTGCGCCACAAAGCCGGGAATGCGGATACGAGGTCGGGCGAAAACATGAACGCACTGGCGTTACAGCTCTCCCTACGCCAATTGCGTAATGCGAAAAATCGCCGCGTTTTCTTCCGTTCCGATCGTTTCAAACGGTATGAAAACATTTCATAGTGGCTACAGTTAGCATCTTGAAGTGAGCAATATATCAAAATCGGGTGACACAGTGCGGGAAAGGGGGAAAGAGGAGCGGTGTAGTGTGTAAACATGCGAAAAGAAGGGTCGTGAACTCACAGGGGCCCCTCGTGCGAAGCTTGCTCGGCTGCGTCGCCCCGTTTCGCCGCCCCGTACCGGCCGGACACTCGCTGTCACCCTTCCTTTCCGTACCCACAGGGGGTGAAAGGTCCTGGAATATCCCAACGTCACCAAAACTCTGCCCGATGCCGTGCCGTTGTTGATTTGTTGTGCCCCGAAATATTTGTTTATCATGTGACAGTTGTGCCAGGCAGCTATGGAAACTTGACACCACGTGACGTTATAAATTATCATGTAAATTCACATGAAAATTGAGCGAGCGGTGGGCGTGGCCTTTGCGGCGAGAGTGACTTCTTCTTTTTTTCCATGATGATGTGATATAACGGCAACCGCATCTTACCAAATGCGCAAATGATGAAAAGCATCGTCAAAAATCAATAAACAAAGGGACCATCCATTACTGATCTTACTGGATATCCTTTGACAGGAAAAGGTCCTTGAGGCCCTCCAAAACAAGAAACCATTTTCCGTCCTCCCAATATGTTGGACCAAGGACATAGAGAAATATCGGTATAAAAGAATATATATGTTACGACCGATTGATATTGACGTTGGTTTGACGTTTGTGACTATACATTTACCTGAGGAAAAAATACTATATAAAATAGCAAGGAGCTTTATGGTGAAAATTTTTTTTCGAAACGCAAACTCTAAATTTATTACAAATGCTTCTCTGCAGATTATTTATTGAGTTTTTTTTTTTGTTGTTAACATTTGAATCAATGTTTATCTAGTCATGTAATTTTGTTGGTGTGCATTTATTTTTATTCCGGGTTTGACGCATCGAACAGTTCAAATGAACCGACATGATGACGTCACTCGCGCCAACCCACTCACATGACTACGTCATATATATCATATTCTCGGCTCTGTTACATTTTAATATTTTTGTTTACAATTCTTTCCTTTCTATCATTTCCCGTATTTCTAGTTTGTCATTCTTTTCATCATACTGGGAGGTATTATCTATTGCAAAGACTTTCACAAAATATTTGAAAATTTTGGTGATTTTTTCTAATTAACAGCTTTTGATTTCCGACATCATTCATTTTTAATGATAATTTCCGTGTTGGATTTAGCGCTTTACAACCACATCTGAATTCCCTGTTGTCTTGTTAGATCATCCTTAATAGATCATCCTTGGAGTGACAATATAGGACATGCACTTTATGACCCCATTCGGGGGTGGTTCAGAAGATATCGTGGAGGCTAGGAAATGGTGAATATAAAACAAATCTAACATTAACTCACTTGTTTCCTTGTGTACTACTTCTAGTTTAAACTCTCGTTAGATCATTCAAATAATGGCAAATTCTTTATTGTACTGTGTTTTGATTATATTGTTTCATTTACTTGTTAACTAACTAATTTGTTTTGTTTAATTGATTTATTTATTTGAATTGTTAAGTAAGTTGATGAAGGGAGGCCTCTATATACCAGGCCTCTCATGCACTTTTATATCACATTTAGCGTAAAGAAAAGATACCAATAGAAAAAAGAAAGCCCGATAAAAACGCCTAAAAAAAGTAAAAAATAAGCCTAAGCCTAACCTCTGCTTGGAGAGTAGGGTGCACCTGTTATTATTAACAGGTCGTTGTGCGGCTCTCTCTCAAGCGACGACAATCAAACGATGTTTAATCTCCTCCACTCGCCATTTCCCGCCAAAACTGCTGTACCTGTGGGGGTATTTATTTACGGACTTCGTACCTGTGTACGTCCTTGATAGCAAGACCTTATCTAGATTGTAAATATCTATCGACATTCCACAAAAACGTAGTATACAAGCAAAGCAGATAAGATTGTATAAAGGGAGCGGCGAGGAGTGTTTTATTCAGATTCAACACAGATAGCACGATATTGATTTTTTTCGTCCGATGTTTTGGTTCTGCCGTGAGGGTGGGAGAACGGTTGGCATGAAGTGTCAATCTTCATTAGACACACGTCAATCAACCAATCGGAGGAAAGCACTGCTGGTAAATGTATATCGCTGCATTGAACGAAACCATTCAGTACATTTCCCACCTCCTTTAAAACATTTTTATGCATCATTACAGCACGCGTTAACTTGAGAAATTCAACTAATTAACAGTAAATTAACGGGCATAAAATGGCTGCCTCGAAGAGTGTTGACGTCATTTTACGATCACGTGACGTTTTTACTCCCAGCAATGGGGATTAAACCAGACCCTGCCAGATCTTATCGACTTGTGAACTATCAAGAGAAAGGTAGTGTCGAAGCCTGCGTTGAGAAAGTGCGTAGGGTAGTTGGATAATCTACTCACTCCTGGGGTAGAGACTAACAAAGCAGCTAGCAATACGAAAATGACATGATGGACAGGTCTCATTTCATCTTCAAGCAGATGTAGGAAGGCGAAGTCAAACGTATTGCTAACTCCTCGTAGTGTGCCCGGTGAATGACCGCTATTAACGCTTTCTGGAGTAATGCAACACAACTCCTGGTTTCTACTTGGAACAGATCCTTGTCTACATGTAATGTTAACATTACATTGTTCCAATGACAATAAACAGACATATGGTTTGTCTGGCGCTGAAGACTCCATGAACTTTACAGCTAGGACTTGATGCTACATGTACTTCAGAACACGTATGAAGCTCTTGTATGTTTTTCTTGGAACTACCTATTGTGTATAACTCATTCGCCCGACGATCGCAGAAGCACGCACTGTACTGTTACTTGCGGACACTGGTCTCCTTTTTTGCGTCAAAACAAGCCGCCCGTTTATTGATATGGAAAAGATCTACGCACAGGACGAGGCGAAACACATGGGACTGTTACTTCCCTGAAAGCGGAGCACAAACGGTCTAATCTCCATGCAGATCATTGTTTGGTGGCTGCAAGACAGTATCAAATTGGCAGAACAGTATCCAAAATGCCACCCGAAGTTTGGCTGGCAAAAAAAGACACCAGTACAAAAGGAAAGCCCATTAAAAACGCATAAAAAACACGTCAAAAATAAGTCGAAGCCTAAACTTCTGCTTGGAGAATACAAGTGGTCATTCACACTTTGTATTAAAGCTCAGTCCAACAGGTGGCGCTTTTGTACTGTTCATCAGCACAACGCCATCTCATGGCATTTCTTCGAAACGGCCGAGCGTGCCTAAGAAAATAACTAAACAGACATATGCAATACATCATCTGTTGGAAGTTTATATCCTACGAAATTCAGTACAGATAAGATTCATGTTTGATGGATATTCAATTGTTTTATGGACCACTGTCATTTTAATTCTTGAGATATCTCTCAATCGATATCCTTTCAAGTCAACCACATAAGTAGCTTGACTTGTTGACGCCAAAAGTAGACCAATGCCCGCAAGTTAACTGTAAAGTAATTAACTTTATAATACGTCCGAGAAATCGATCTCCAGACCTTTTCAATTCAATTTCACCGGTCCTTCCTGGAAACAAGTGGACCCTATGACTGCATTATGTTAGCCTCTACCAGGCTTCGGGAAGCGGCCGGAAAGAGTAGAAATTGGACAAATAGACAGATATACACGCCAGGGGGAGTTGGCGGACGCGGCAAACTGTACTCTCTCGTGAACCAACTCCCCCTGACGTGTTATCTGTCTATTTGGCCAATTTCTACTCTTTCCAGCCGCTTCTGAAGCCTGGTAGAGGCTAGCATTATGTATCGTTAGGATGATACAAAAGTCAACTTTCTGGTCATTTCTTCACAAAGTCAACCCTACTCCATTGCAAATATTAAAGTGCCATTCAGGAAGTGGAGGCGCCAAAATATTACACTAGACCAGTGTGTTTAAAAGCTGGAAACACAGCTGTTAGCAATGTTTGTTTACATTCTGGTAGTTTTTGGTGGTGCCACGCCTGGGCTGTTTTAGCGCCAACCAGAAATGTGAGCTAATTGCACAAATATGTTGAAAAGTGGAATATAAATGACAATCACATGAAGATTTTTTTCAATTAAAATGCTTCAATTTTTGGTGCAAAAAATGTTACATATTGCCCCTTTAAAGCCTGTCACAGTACGTAACGCGCACGTAACCATGATAAGGACTAGTAGCATGATCTTGTATGAAATTTCATACATTAGACGGAACATGGCCGGTAATCCTCCCCTTCCAGAATACCACAAAATACGACTGAAAAGCCACCCTAGTGTGGGTACACGAAACGGGATGTTTGCTATTTCAGATATATATATTGCGAAATGTATGGGAAAGCAATATCTCCGAAAGCTCGGAAAGTGAAAGCTTGCTTGTACATGTATTGCAGTACATTTGATGTTCGCTGGTCGTCTCTTTTCCATGAGTGCATATCATCAGAAACAACTGGGACCAGAACAGATCACAACGAATCAACTAGTAGTCTCCACAAGACTCCTGTGGTTGTTGGAAAAGAATAGTAGAAATTCTCCAAATAGCTATATAGGGTGAATATTTGCTACAGGAGCCGGGGTTGCAGGAGTAGTACTTATGGTCGGCTAATTCCTCTGGCCCTATATTATATATAGCTAGGGCAGTTTCTACATTTTTTCTGCAACTCAACAAGTCTAGCGAAACTACCAATCAACACTGACGATGAAATGATGTGATCAAGTGATGACCGGACTAACGTTGCCTTCAAGTTTTAACTGTTGTTTCTTTTGAATATCGTGACACAAAGTTACGGCGCGGTGACATCCATATCTAATACATGGTCGTAGGTTGTAGTACGATTTTGATGCCGTAGAATTTTCAAGCAGGCTGTGACAGAACCAACCACCGACAATGATCTAAGACAGACTTTTCCGTAACAAAACAGGTGAATTTTGCAGGATATCAGGATATACAGGCACGGCTATCCTCTGGCTATCCCAAGAATGCCCCCAGATTGCGATCGCACGACGATCGTACGACGTTTGTGAAGCGAGCCTGAAGCGAGTTGTTCGGAAGCGAACCTCAGCAGTTTAGGGACGCACCAGTAACTGCTTTGAGTGTGTTTCCACCCCACTCAATCATTAATGATCTACCCCTGTCAGGCCCGTTAGCCCCTGCAGCCTCCATGGCACGTTGCGTCACAGCCCTGCAGGTCGGAAATGACTCAGCTCTGAACCTCGCAACAAATTGGACAACCCATCGGCATGCCGTGTTCTGTCTTCCGAGGTCAGGATAGAGGTCACTGTTAAACGAGACATCTGGAGACCGGCATGTATCTGTTTACCGACATGCATGCTTTCTCCGGAAATTTGGACTCCCTGTAATATGAATATCGTGGATAGGTGGCGCTGTATATTCTCTTGTTGAGAACACTGGGGCATAGACACTTTTTAGCATTCCCTCTGTCAATTAAAATCAAGCTCTGACACGCCAAATGTACTAATTTTTTTTAAAAAACAATAAAGCACACAATATAAAATGTGTAATTGTATTTGTAAGGTCCCTGAACAATGGTTATACTGAAATATTCAAAAGTCCGCTTGTTGATATTTTATGGATTGATATACACGTTTAACGTTTAAATAATACTAAGGAGGTTTATACAAGTGCATGGAACGTCGTCATAACGCATAACAAGATTTAAACCATTAAATGAGGCAAAAAGTATACAACTCAAGTCATTTCTGTCGCCAGTTTTACTAAAATCAATGATATCATATAGCTAAAATGAAGTCAAAACTGGCAATTTGTCAGTTTATTTCACATGTCCTTTATCTTACAGTTCATTTGCCATCTGTCAACAATTAACTGTTCTGATATCCATGTACCAACTACTCACACTCGATTATCCTTGATGTTACACAGGGAAGGGAGACTGTTAACCGATACTTTTAACCCCCCTTGATTCATTATTATTGGACTTGGTGAAAGCCTTGGAGAAATATCCCGCACATCACAAGTCTGAAACATCGGCTCCCTATTCCAAGCGTTTTGTCACAGACGCTTGCAGATCCTTTGAGCTCGTGAGCTATTGACAACAGATTTAAGTCTTGTGACAGTTCTAATTCTTTTGACTGAATTTGAATATTACGCAAAGAAAAAGTGAAAGTGTTGCCTCTGGCATTGAAACTTGTGCAAGACGGAATGTCTCAGAAGTTATAGGTTATGGTCTCTTGTAGAGTCTATTGCCTCGTGTTTTATGGTATATTGCTGTATTAAATATGATCATGGGTAATGCATATATAACGCTAACATCAATTTCAATGTGAACATCAGCACCCCCTGAAACAGGAATGGTATGATCCTGCGCGGCATCGCCTTACACGTCAAATCTCATTCAAAATGGCGACCAAGAATGCCGAGATCGGCGCCGTGTCGAAAAACGGCGAAAATACTTCACCAGAAACCTCCAAGGTAAGCCCCGAACCATCCACACCTCTTCCTGATGGTTTCAAGATTCATTTCCGAGCTAATTTGAGTATTTTCGCTGTCCGTGCGGGTCTTGATTGACCGATAGATGTGCTTTGCTGCTCGACACTTTTTTGCAGAAAGCTGTAGCGGCTAGTAAAGCGGCCGCTGGCCCTCTGAAGTCGCTGGCAGACTTGGAGAAGGGCGACCTGCTGCGGTTACTGGGAATCCTAGAAGCCGAGTTACAGGCCCGTGAGCTAGTCATCTTAAAGATGAGGGTACGTATCAAACTCTTGCGTTCCTCGATCGTCTCTTACAGCGTGATTTTTGTGCAGTTTCCTCTTTGAGATCTGAGCAAAGTGGATGATTTTTTTAGCGCTGCAACAATAGACGTTTATCTAAACAACGCCAACTTCCTGTCAAGTCTGCAACATTTCTTCCTCATTCCCAACCCCAGAAAAAATGTGGCTCGACGCGTAAGGTTTGTCTCTTTTAGATGGGTATCAGACCAAGGATGTTCTGTTCGTATCCTCCTTGTGTGGTCGAGGGGTAAAAAGTTGACGCGCTGTATTGTCCAGAAGTCTTTGATCTTTTCTGAGGCATGGCGGAAGCCCTTATGTATGATGTCACGTCTTTCAGATAACACTATCCCAGTTGGGTATAACGTTACGAACTTGAACTCCACACCCACGGAAAAAATACCTAACACGCAAAATAACTCATTAAGACCTTCTAGGAAGGAACAGCCGGTCGGTACGGACCCAAGAGAGAGTTGTGAGAAAATAAGGTTGGGTGTAAAAATGCACCGCTACGTTGGAGTCCCATGCTGGGGCATTCATTATCTAATCTCCAGGAAAGGCTTTTCCTTTTGCGCTCAATATCTTGGCTTCGTCTTGTTGTAGGGATCGATCAAAAGCTGCCAGCTAAAGAAGGGACACGGAAGGAGATGCAAAGAGTCTCCCGCTGACTGATTCATCCAATGAATACATTTCTGAGAAAAAATTCTAGGTGTGTAGTATTGGCTATTGCCACAAAATCTTGGAAAAGAGCTATCAATTTTTGGGAAATTCAATGTGTATATCTTTTGGATATTGTATTTTTTCAGAAAAGAGTGTAAAAAAAATTACTGAATATGGCTTTAGAAAAAGGAATAAAAAGATTTTGTTGTCTAAAATCTTTGCCAAGCTAAAGTGTTTTTTTTTTTTTCACTGAAATAAATATTTTCAACACTAGGTTAATTTCCTAGCAAATGGGGTTAAAAGAAGCGGCTAAATGTTGCTTCAGACGGGTTTTTATTGCAGCTAGATCTGGCCGATGGGAGATTTCATTAGGCCCAATTTAATTATTATGCCTGTCGGTCGCAATTGTGCAGAATATAAAACTGTCACTGGAAATGAATTGCGTGCAGTTGAAAACAGGTCCGTGTTTGCTTAAAACCACCCATTGCGATACATTAGGATGAATCACAACAACCAAATGGCAATCAGAGTTGTTCTCTTTATTCCTGTCCGGTCAAGTGTATTTAATTTGGACTGTTGTGATAATGTGGGATCTTGTAATGTAGTTAAGCATGGGAGCATTTATACAGGCAGTGATGTTGATAGTGACATTCTATACTTTACTGAAAATTGTCTAAAGCCCACTGAGAATTTTTAACCATTATTTTAAGTAGAAAATTCATTTTGTTACACGATATTAACAACACTTATGGCTGTCCCCTCCCCACTTTACTTCACTTTCCTTATGATTGA
Source organism: Branchiostoma floridae x Branchiostoma japonicum (assembly GCA_013266295.2). Classification (NCBI taxonomy): domain Eukaryota; kingdom Metazoa; phylum Chordata; class Leptocardii; order Amphioxiformes; family Branchiostomatidae; genus Branchiostoma; species Branchiostoma floridae x Branchiostoma japonicum. The sequence continues at coordinate 21,301,366 of CM023825.1, forward strand.
TTTGTATTTGTGCATGTATTTGTATTTAATTAATTTATGTCACACTGATAAGTCAGACACCAGTCATCTAACATTCATTGTTATGCTTGAAAAGAAACACTTGGATTGAGGGATAACCTTCCTTTTAGGAAATACATCATTACATGTACAAATTGGAAACAAAAAAAAGTATTCTTTTTTTTTCAAGAATAAATCTTTGTTAAAAAAAAAGATCACTACAGTTAATACAAAGCAAACTGTATGTACAGAAAAAAAGTCCAATTTGTCCTTCCCCCTATCCATTTGGAACAGTCCACAATTCATGCCTCAAAATGAGCAATATTTCCTGAATACTGCCACACATTGACACACCGTTTTTCAAAAGTCTGACCAGGAAATGATAGCACATCCGGTGACCTTTCAGTTGAAGGTCAGGAAAAAAGTACCCCTGGCTTCAGTAGATAAGCCACCTACACAGGTCCATTACTTCAAGTCTGGAGCATATATGATATATCACTTGGGTGTCCTTAGTACAGTAGACACTATTTCTCATGACACTTCTCTGTGCCAAGAAGACTAGACCTGCTTCACAGAATGTTCCAACAGTACATTATGAATTCCCCTTACTCTAAAGCACGGTGTCCCTAAGCTAGCTCCTGGCAGAAATTTGATACATGGCTTAAAGGATAGGAATATTTTGAAAAGTTGTGAGTTCCCTGTCATGTTTTAGGAGTTACAGCCCATAGATTTTCTAACTATGGCTACATCCAAGTAGCCTGGATGCCAAACCCATAGTGCGCAAAGCAATACCAATCCCTTCAGGAGGCTGTGGTAAAATTTCTTTACAGGCATGTTGGACAAGAGCTGAGGAGCTGGCTTTTGTAGGCCCTGGAAACAGTCTGGCATCCAGGCTACATCCAAGCTGTAAAAGGCATAGACACCATGGGTCAGCTCTCATGAGATGGCTGGTCTGGTCTGACAGGGCCTGATTGTCTCCAGATGGTTTAATTCTTCTAGATGTTTCTGCTGCTACTTGAAGTTGCACATTATGGACTAAATTCTTACATCTGCACCCTTTTCCGCAATGCATAGGCAAGTTATTTTGATTTTCCGTAATTTGTTGGGAAAGATATTTAATTTCATGTAATTCGGAATGGGGTGGCATAGTTGCCCATTCCCGAACTTGGCATAATTCTTCAACAGTTGTTGTCAGGATCCCCCATGCAAGCCTCCTTACATACTGTACTAAACAACTATAGCATGTTACATATAGCTACATATGTATATAAATTGCTGATCTTCTTGATGCTAAATAATACTGCATTGCTTGGTTCTTTCTTATAAAGGGAGGGAGTGGTATAATAAGGTATTGCTTCAAGGTGTTTGTAATGTAAGACTAGCTCGATCCCATGAACAAGCCTAGAGGGTACAGTATTCCTTGTATCTGGAGCCCAATTTCAGCTATATATAAAGTTACTATAAAAACTATCCCTAAGAGAACCTGCCTTCCCAAACTTCAGGTCAAATTTTGACAGCACTCTCTCTACAGGGTTATGGAAACAAGGGAGCCGGTGTTAAACCCCCTGTTGTAGCTAAAGAAGAGGACTGTTTCAGTGGTCGACATTTGTTGGCAAAAACATGTAAAGCAAAGAAATGGTGTGTTTACAGAGGAAACAATGCATGAAAGGCCTGCTTTGAAAAAGACATCTTGGCATCAATGCTTAGAACACACTGTAGGGGGCTTCATTAAGTGGGTTTTCTTAAAAGGTCAAGGTCAACCGAAAACTAGCATAATTAAGTTCATTAAGAAGTCAGGTGTTGGTATTGTCGAATTGAAACAAAGTTTTTGTACAATTTGTGGACTAGAATCAATAGCATGTCACCCCCTTTCTGAGTTATAACTACTGGAGTTTATTTTCATTATGCTCGGTAATACAGCAAAATAATCATGAGTTTTTAATTTATTTGTGTCCTCCTTTGCTGTTGATTCACAGTGTACAATTTCTCCCACAGTTTGTGTTGGTCAGTGGGGTAAAGTAAGCAACTTAATGTCACAGGTGATGTCAATCAATTACAAACACATGTAAGCATACAACCTTGTCTTCTCTCATTGGTTCAGATCTTAAACTGTTTAACTGAAAGGAGGACCCATAGGGAGTAAATAGTACCACACACAGCTATTTTAGACTAAGGCTACACCATTTTCTACACAAACATCACTCAAACTATTTGTTTAAATGTTTGAAAGGACCTTTGTGGAAACAGTGCCTGAATTCAAAGTTCAGAAGCCCACAAAAACTGACTGAAACTGAAAGTATTGTAGGATCATTCTACAGGGAGACTTTACCCATAGATATTGGTCACGCCAAGTTGGCTGCTTCCTATCTCAATACCCCTGACCTTTATTAGATGGCTCAGTGTCAAAGTCAGAAGAGTACTGTAGTGTCATTTGCTGTTACGGGGCTCGAAATACCACCTGCATATGCAGGTTAGTAGAGGGCAGGTGAAATTGGAGCTATGCATGTATTTCTGATATCTGCCTGCTCCTGACGTGCACTGGCCCATATACTGAGTTTATATACAAATGTAGGTGTGTGTGGATTTTTATTTGCTGCATTGACTTGATTAAGTGACTGTTATCACCTATGAAATGTACTAAAAGAAATAATATCAATGGTTTCTGAAGAGTTTTTAGTATTATCCATACTTCCTAAATTCTGAGTGGTGCAGGTAAAATTTGTCTGGTCCAGGTGATTTTCAAGTGCAGGTATGCAGAAAAAAGTGTTTTGAGCCCTGTTTGCTGTTAGAGACAACCTTGAGACAACTTACAGAACAAGCGACTATAGACAGATCCCATTTCCTGCCAGTTGAAGAGAGAAGCACTTCCCTATTCATTCAGCTCTTCTGCAGGACTGACAGTGACAACCCACGCGTTAGTAACCCACGCTTACACTAAAGATGCAGGGAAAATGCTTCAGTCTACCCACCCACGCGCATGATCTGTTTCCGTCATGTCTAGGACATGTCTGTTTACGCTGTGTATAAAGTACAGCATTAGTGCACTTGCCTGGGGAGACTCCCTACAGGTATTTAGGTCTGCATACTGTCAAAGTAAAGAGGGTCTCAACTAGATTGTTCAGGTACAAGTATAAGGATAGCAGGCTGCCTTTGAGTGGTTTTCACAAACCTACACATCCATTTATCCACTCAAAAGGATACCTTTCTAGAATTTTCCTCTATAATGGACATACATGTATCCTTCTTGGGCATATTGAAAACATTAAGCGTGTCTATCAGTATCAGAAATATACCAGGTATACTTACATGTAACTGCAAGTCAAAAATTAAATTTGAAGTCTTACTTATGTGGGAGTTTGTTTGTATCTTAAAAACAGTGAATATATAATTTTAGGGACTAGTTGATTCTACATTTACTTTCTATATGCTATGGTATAGATTTAGCCCATCATTTTTTTTCCAGAAAAAGGAATCGGTACTTGACATTCTTTCCTTTGTTCTTGTATCTACTCCTTATCATTACATACACCAATAAGTCACTTATCAACTTACTTGAAACATTTGCATCTGGCTAACATATGGTCATGTAGGTATATTTAAGTCTGCTCAGTTCTATTCAGTATAAACATTATTTCAGCATGATTTTGAACTATAAAAACATGCATTTTACGTAAGTGGATCTGTATTTAGTGGACAACCATTAAAGTCGACTACCACATACAGGGTTCAATATTAGCATTTCGTTTGCTGTCTTCTGAAAATGCAGTTTGATTTCACGATATATTTTCTCTATCTGCCCGGAGCTGATATCCTTTCCTTAAATCGCTCCCAACAAATCACAGCTAAAACATGTTCCCTGCAAATGGCTCCTAAAGCCTGCCAACCCCAGTTCCAATATTCAAGATAGCCCCAAGTTTATCTCTAAAGTCAGCATGTTTTTATCATCGGCAACTGCATAGAAACCTTGAAGCCAAGTATTTATCTATAGGCAGAGACTTTGTAATGTTTTTCTAATCTATGTTTGCCTGCGAAACTGTGAAAGGTGGTGTTTAGATAAATACATGTATGTAAACCAAGTAAGCCTTGGACTTTGCTTTTATTAGTCGTGTAAATGCTGCTTTCCAAAATATTTACCAACGGAGGTTAAACTTTAGTTACAACCATATTGTTTTGACAAGAGTATTGCAATCAATATGGCAGTTTATGTATAGCAGTTTTATTTTTTTAGGTGTACATTAAAGCAGTAATTGTGCGTAATAGCATGTCATGTGAAATATTTGAAATTTTACAGTGCTCACTGCCAAAAGATATTGTTCTTCCAATCAAGGAGGGCAGGCGGCCGTGATAAATGAATTCTTATCGGTTTTGCAAGTCACGCAAATCAGGCGAAATTGACATAAAACCGCGAGGCAGGTCCGCAGCATTAGTCCATATCTTGCCGGGATTATGATATAACGATTCAAGTTCCCCTATAATTCTCTTTTGGCGCATAAATGCTAGAAACCACTTAGTGAGGGCTTTCTGATTAGGACCTTTGCCTTTTGCACTTACTGTAGATTTACATGTATTTCCTGCATTTTAATGTTTACAGTAGAATAGTAACAACATTTTCTCATACCAAAATTTACTGTGTTCTTACTTACTTTTATTGGAGAAAATGTATATAGGCATTGAAGAGAAAATTATAGCCACGTGAAATCTGCTGTTACACAATTTGGATACAGGTAAGAATTAAGAGATGTTTTCATTGGATGTGCAGCAATTAGATTACAGATTTTTAATTGCAGCATTTGCGGAGGGTAGTCCAGTAATGTCAGGTATTGGCAGGCCAGGGGACCCCATGTTGCGTTATCTGTTGATTTGTGCTGAACTATGTACGTGTGATTGAAGAGCGGAGATGCCAGCTTGACACAGCGCTAATTTTAGACACACTGCTATTACTGCATGAACTGAAGCACAGTTTATTCTAAAGCAGTGCAACATGATTGCCCAGTTGTGTTAGTTTGTATACCTGTGCCCAGGCACTCGAATGGCGCTAACACACGGAAATCAATAGTGTAGAATTGTCAACCGTTGTTGTATTTTGAAGATAGGTTGTTCAAAGGGCTGGAAATGGTGGTTGGTATCCCGTGAATGTTAATGGCTCTTGTAAACCAAAACGACAGAAGGAACGCCCCTGTAATAGCAATGGTCATCCCGCAACTGGTGCTTGAAGCTCAACCTTCTGGTGACATCTTCAAGTTGGACAAGACAAGACACCTCAAGTCTTTTGAATCAGCACCAAGCACTCCACAAGTGTCTTGGCGCAAAACATGTATGACAACTGAAATCAGTACATAAAATTTTTGTACTGTTCTAGAATACAGCGCCGTTTCTCGGGCAATATACGACGTCTGTCGTAACTGTTTAACACAAGCGCAGTCAAATTTTGCTAATAAACCTTTTTATCGCCAATTGCTGACATTTAGTAGAACCCATGTGTGAATGGCGCAGTTTGTCAAGAAGTCTTTTAATAGTGAGAGGAGATGAGGATGCCGATGTAGCGACGCAGCGTGTTTGAAAGAAAGATCAAGTGCGTGCAATTCTCCCGTCTTCTGCAGTGACCTGTTAAGTACTTTATTTCTAGTTATGAATACGAAACGAGCCGCAGTGCCGGCCAACATGCTGGCTGATATATCGATTCCTTCTCTCTGCAGTCACGGTTCTCTGGTGAAAATCAATATATGCAATCAGCTGTCGTTGGCTTAACGTTCTGACTGGGACTGTGGGTGAAGTGGTCAGTTGTGGGGGTTTCCAGAAGCCATTTCTCCGGCCACTAATGTACTTATAAAGTGTTGACCATGGACTGGTGGTGCCATGTTGGCGAACGCCTTGTGTAGGTTGAACGGAAACATCTTTGCAATCGTGCTATCGCGTACATTCAGTCAGGGCGGATTCAAATCCCCTTCCGTGCTTGCCTTCAACTTACATATACAAACTGTTAGACATAAAATAACCTTGACACAAATGGATTCCTTTACTAAGGCCAGTTGTTAGATACTGAAGTCAGGATGACAGGTACATGTAAATGCTGTAATATATATTGACGTCACTATCGGGATGCCTGAAATTATTTCTTAGCCAACTAGTAGGAAGAGCTAAAGCCTTAGAACCCTCATTCTAATGCCGACTTATCCTTTTGTACACCCAAATGACGTACTTTCATGTCCACATTTAGCCAAAGGTTTTGATACAGTGACCAATGATTCTTAGTACACAAGTTGGTCCATATATAATTTCATGTAAACAGTGAAGTGGTGGAAAGTACTCCTGTTTTGTGCAGTCATGTTAAGTTTCTTTGACAGAAAATCTTGGCGTAAAAGGATCCATCTGATAGAAAGTTTCTTCTTCGGTGCCATCTCGACTTTGCTCTGATCTGTCTTGTTTAGCGACCACAGTGGTTAGTTGACAAAGTGTTGTGGTGACACTGAGCAGCTGTCACAGTTTACACCCAGGTCGGAGCTCCTGTTTACCACTACAGTGTGGAGAGATTGCATGCATGCTCATGTAGACAGTAGAAGATACCATTATTAGTTTGCAGGGGAGGTTTTGCAACAACAAAAAGACAAGGAATCAGAGATTTCAGACTTCTGGGAAGTATGCAGTTCTCAGCTTCCTGAATTCCCCCATGTTGACCTCTAATTCCTGCTGGCTCCCAGCCAGATTCTGAGACCTTTGACCTCCTGTCATTCTGCCTGTCAATCTTGCCCCAACCTGTGTGCTGCCAACATACTCTGTCCGAACAAACAGATACACAAACCCACAGATACACAAACCCACGCAATACTTCCCTACCTGGAAGTAAAAGCAACTTGTTTCAATTGATGGTGTCAAATTTCCATGTTGGGATGGTAAAACATTTTCATTCTATAATATGGAAATGTATGGTTTTACAACGTAAGGTTGAATTTCATAAGGACACTGCCATTATGTACATATGTATAAATGCTGAAATAAACACACATTCATTTTTACCCCCTTTCAAAGTACTGTCCCTAACCTAGATCTATCATTTTACTATCAAGATGGAATAGCCCTAAGTGGTCCCACCAGACAAACACTGGTGAGAGACAAACAGATGGCAGGAGGTTTGTTAGGCGTCCTCTGATTGGTTATCACTCATGGGACTGCCAAGGTCAGACCTATGGAGGTCAATTTTGGGTCAAAAATGGCAACTAAGTCCCATCTAATACTTCTGTTACACAGAAATATATTTTTCAGAAAGAACAACTCATTTTTATTCTATAGTAGTAGATACTTGCAATTGCTTGTTTCTGAACGGTACATTGAAATAGATTCATCCACTTCAAGGTTTTCCTGTCAATATATCTCGGAATCGATTTTCAGATCTGCTGTTTTATGACTGTAATCTGTTTGCGACCTTGAGTAAATCCGCTAAGCCTAGCCTAGAGCTTACCATACTTCTGATTATTCACAACGATCACACGTTCCTTTTCCATTGTTCCATAATTGCTTCCATTATGGTAATGTTCAGACGTTTCATGAACATGAATAAGATAGGCCTTTCTGAAAGAAAGCTATCTTTGTTAACTCTTGATGTAAAATATGAGATGATCATAAGATGATTATAAAGGTTGAGATGGTAGATTAACATTATGAATAGGCATCTATCACTTTGATACACGGATTTGAACAAGGAGCCTCAGCAATTGCTCTGAATCATCCGGAGTAAACGATATTATTACATTTGCATGATTGCCTCAAATGATTCTGGGAGCAATATTAGTGTAATGAAACCAATCACTTGGCTTATTACGTAGTTTCATAACAATATATCTCTGGCACATCAATTACTATAATTTCATACACAGTATGCATAGATTGTAGATTAGTGTTGGCAATGAATATTTAAGAATCAGCGTGAGTTTTAGTTAACGAGATAACGATGAAAATTCTGTCTTCCCGAATCTGTAATTTTTCACAATCAAGCAAAGTCGACGGATTTCCAAAGTGTTTCTTTTTTCCTGTCAATTGTGAGGCATTCCAGAATACCACAGGTAATCTAAAGAAGTGCCCATATTTCATCTTATGTCAGTTTGATGGAGTACAGGCCTTTAGTGAGAGATGTTCATGTACAGTAGTTGCAGTTAAAGGTATCTGTAATGTAATTAAGGATAACTGTTCTGATTGGTCAGAAGCAGAAAGTAAAAAAAAAAAACTCTAGCCTCTTGCTTATGTATCTCTAATTTATGAGATGTCCTGATTGGTCAAAAACAATACTTTGGGATACACTGATTCCTTCCTCCCCTGTACACCCCTCTATCTAATAGATAAGAGTAATATTAATGTTTTGCACGTTTTGAAAAATGATCTGCCAGACCTTGAAGCAAACTACATATTATGTCATCTTCACATGAGAGCACACAGGCATTTACTTTGCCATCAGACCATTGAAATGAAAGAGCATAATGTACCATAGAATAGCGTTCAAATAATTTTAAATTATCTCTTTTTCGAAATAAATCTGGTCCCTTGTAAAATAGAATGTACATTTTGTCATATAATTCAGACTGAGAGAATAGCTTTCAAAAAACCTTAAATTTTGTCTTTTTCTAAGACAAGAGAAAATCATGTCAGAAAATTCAGAGCACATATATGTATGCTGAGGTTTAGATAAATTCACTGATATACAAGCATATGGCAGAAATTTATTTGCAAGCCATATAGATCTAAAAATTTTAGATTATGTCTGTTTCAGGTGAGACCGGCCTGTGACTCGAAACTGAAAAAGGATCCCGTGAATGATTATGAAAACGCTTTCTCAAGGACCACCTAAATAAGGCTGAGTCAAATAAGTCTTTACCTCCTCAGCCATATTTGGTGTACGTAGTTATTCCTCAACAGGAAAGTAACCATATTAACGCTTTTTCACAATAGTGCCAGAACCTGAAATAGCAAATGGCCAATTGCAGCTGCCAAGGACATTCAATATGCATAGTTATTAGTTTAAACGTTTTATACTAAGATTAAGAATCAATGCAAGTATTCATTTTCCCGCTGTATCAGTGTATATGTGAGATGTACGATACGCAAGTAGGCAACCCAACCAATTGTGTATTTCTAAGGTCATTCAATTCTATGCATACAATATGTAATCACCAACAGACTCAGGTAGATTAGTCACATGTGTACAAAAATGTATGTATTATGTATGAATTTTACATACAAATATGGACTGGGTTTTTTCTTATTCAGGAATCGTGATACAAATTTTGGACTGCTTGGAGTGGTTTTTATGTTCGTGGGTTTTCGCAGTGACTTCTCAGTGAACTTGTCACTGCAATTAAATGTTCTATCTTCTATTCAATTGCTACTGTTGTTTGAATGTAGCGAACTTAACAGATACAGTGAACTCTGCGATTTTCCCCATACCAGGAACTTAGAATATTAGACATCGTCCGTCCGAAATTGTGCAGTCCAGGCACACCACAGACAAACAGGATGCTATTGATTTACTTCGCCCAAATATGGTGGCTGCAAATCAACAACAAGGCTATTCCATTTTATCTGTTCACGGGCAAGATGAGTTCGCACAGGGAATATAAAGTTCACAAAACTGAAGGCTAAAGGAAGATAATTATTTTTTTTGTTCTCATTTTTGATGGACTGGGACAATGTTCTAGCCAACGTCCATCTTTCCGTCATTTGACAGAATGTTCCGGCTCATGACGGACAAAAATTTTGCCCATCCCTTATCTTTGATGGACAAAAATCTTAAAGATATGGAAAGAGATGTTAACGTCCGTCTTTCCGTCATTTGACAGAATTTTCCCGCTCATGACAGACAAAAATTTTATCTAATCCATTATCTTTGATGGACAAAAATCTTAAAGATATGGAAAGAGGTATCATTAACCAAGCTTAGTCTACCAGCAAGATTCCCACCTCAAAATGAAGGAAATATCGTTTCTAAGGATCAAGATTTCAAAATTTTCCTGAGGGAGCATGTCCCTGGACCCCCTAGGATTGTTGCGCTTGCACCTTTGGCGCTCAACATGATATTACGTCAAACAAAATTGAGTTGACAGAAAAAAATTCAGGCTGGCTAGAACACTGGGCTGGGAGAATTTCAAACTCACTTAAACAAGGGTATGAATATTTTTTTGAAATGTTGTAAAATTTAAAAATTATATTTTTTCGCTCTTGAGTCCTCCCATTTGTCTTCAATATATGCTTCAAGTATAATATGATTCTTGGATGTCAAAGAAAGGAGCTTTAAGATATGAGTCTTTTCTCAGAAGGAGTATATGTCACATGATGTCGTGTGAATATGTACATGTGTGTTCTTGAGATAAGAGAATCGCACAATATAGCTTCCCCACATGCGGTCCCAAATATGGTGATCTGTCATATAGCAAAAGAGGATAAACCCCACATGTTGGCTAGGACACACAAGAGAGGTCTACAGCTAATTACTTATGGTAGTTTATTAAAAACAAAAAGCAGCAAGAAAGGCCAGGATTTGGTATGATAGCATCTACTTTCTGTCTCTCTCTCTCTCTTTCTCTTGCTGGCTCTCTCAGAAAATAATAGCAGTAAATTTATCCATCAGAAATGTCATTAGTTAGCCTTAACTGACCTGCAGGAAACCATTTAAAGATTTAGACCCAGGGAAGCTAGTCGAGCAGTTACCGAAACAATGGCAAGCTTCTGGAGGTTGGACTGTGAGAACGGTACATTCCCATAAAAATTTGTCATTGATACTATCTTGTTAGAATAAATTTTTTTTTTTCAGTTTCTTCAGTGCCAGTTCCAATACATATCTGAATGTCTTTGCATGTGAAATTGTCTTCAGTGAAGTCTTACACACAGAAATTGCTGAGTGCGTCCTAAAATCATTTTAGAAGATGCAACAAGGTTATACATCAGGCAATAATGTGGGTGTGGGGCAATCACGGGGTAGTCACACCTAACCTGTTGACAGTTGCTGGGAATGAGAATTTGATTTCCCGCTCGACTCGGATAAATCATAGTTCCAGAAAACCCTTACGTGTCGTAAGCATCATTAGTCTTCTGGGCTTTGAATCGTGGAAGCACTTGAGGCCAGGAGTAAAATATATTTTATTTCTTAGCCTCTTCAGAACATTTAGGCACGTCAGCATAACATACTGTGCCTGCGCAAAACCTGTAATGTATTGTGCAATGTCTCATTTAAGGTCATGTTTACGTATTTAAGGATGACATCCCATCTATAGTTTTGAAATGTTATGTCGGAAAAGATATCGTCTGCTACGGGCAAAATTCTGATCCAACGTTGACCAAACATCCAATGAAAACCGTTAAAAATCCGGGTTTTGCACACGCGCAGTACGTTCTGCCCACATGTAGTACGTTCTGCTGACGTGCAGTACGTGCTGAATATGTATAATACTGTTACTGAAAGCTATTTGTAAACTCAGAGACGGGTTGGAACAAATTTTTATTCCAAAAGAACATTTTTGTGAATAGTTTATAGACAATTAGACCTTGCCAGCATTATTCGTTGTTTGAAAAATACATGCTGAACTGGAGGTGGAAGATGAAAACAGAGGGCAAAGTCTTTACCTTTATATACATAATTTTAGGGAGTAAATTCTTTCAGATATAAGTTTTCCTCCCAGCCCTCTGTTTTCACGATGTACTTTTGTCAGAATTATACTTTAAGATGTCTCAGAACCAAAGAAACAAATTGGTGTGGCCTTAACTTCCATGACAACAGGTGTTAAGATAACATGGGCTCTTCCATAATATACTAGTACCCATCTCTTTTCCATCGATACCCATAATGCAATGCTCCATGACATCATCTTCATCTTTGTAACTGTTCACCATTCACAACTGTTCACCATTTATAACTATTGACTCGGAGTCGTTTCCTGAATCTAAATTCCGTAGATTTCCATTACCAACGCAATCAGTAGACCTTGGCCCAATAACATTGTGAGTACAAAGACCGAGCGTATCAAATGGTAATTTTGTAAAATCACATAACAGCTATTGTTGTTCCAGTAACTGACATGGATATGAAATTCTAGTGCAATTGAACACTGTGTGGATATTTTATTCAAAAGGACTACTCTAGATTAAACCATAGCTTTCAACATACAACAGGATGCAGAAATGCAACATCATTATACCGGCACGATATTGCCGCAAGCATGGACACATACATGTGTGTATAGTATACTAGATATGCTGGCAACGTAGTGCAAACATCTGATACAAGACTATCAAATTGCATCCCCACAAAGGATCCTGGGAAGTGTCTGTCAAGCTTTTTGATACAAAAATTATATGGATGAATGCATGAGGAGAACCAATATTGGCACCGAGATTGTCTGCCATTTTGAATGGATTTCAACGAAACCAGTCGCAAAATTGTACATGTCACAAAATCTTTACCAATTTTTTTCAAGATGGTTGAATGTATTGACTTTGTTCGCATCTTTTGTTTCAAATATGAAATCTCATAAGAAATTATTAGAAATGTTGCATGCTCTTAAATCATAACTGTCATCACAATCCAATAGGAATACATTCATGAATATCAAAAATAGGCAATCACATCAGCATGCTATAGTCTGTAGGTTTGATTTGACATGCCTTATGTGCTTCATTATGTAAAAAGCTTGTAATTGCTGAGTTAGAGGTTAAAAATCACCAATCACTAGATAGACTACAGTCATCAATTTATTTGCAATCATAACACAGAGGAGGTTATATAAAAACTCTTTATTACTGAATTATTATGTAACTTTTCCATATTTCTTATTCTCCTCACATAGACGTCTACATGTTCGCAAATGAGGATTATTGGAGAGAATTGGGGTCAGTGTTTGGTTGGACAAGTACTAAATCATAGCTGACAATAGCAGTGGAGTACAATCTTTTGAGTCTTCTTTGAAATTATTAAAAAACTTCAAAGAATCATTTTGATCCTTGTACATACACAATGTATATAAGTGTAAAAATTCATGTACATGTAATACTATATAATGAATACATAAATTGAAACATGTGTTCGTCATCTTAATAATATGTATATAACGATATTCACAATTTGGATTGTAATTGGTATATAGTAACTTTATTTCATGTAGTTCATCCAGAAATATCCTGGCATCTATTCATAATGCTAGATCTGTATTTACACAAAACCTTCTGAATAGAAGTCCTACTTGGAATGCTAAGTAGGGCGAACTTGACTTGGAAAATATCTATCTATAGATTTTGTGCAGGATCGTAGGAAGGTATTATGGCTGCAGGAAAATATCTATATAAAGCTGACAGGGTAATGTTTTAAAATATTTTTTTTTTTAAATGATGAATCGCTGTGTAGCCAACTCTAAAGATTATATGGGAAGAAAGATATTCAAGTATTGCATCAGAAATCTGTATATATGTTAACTTTGTGGTGGGCAGGGTGATCAGAAATCACGACTTTCGACCTAAGGGTCACCAGGGAATGACTCCAATCATATATCATATCCAATGACGTGTGTCAATGGGGGAAATGTAAAGGGACTGTACATTATTCATCAAGAGGCAGGGTTCATACCCTATCAATCCAGCTAAAAGAACCCTCTAGAATTCCCCCTGCCTAGAAAAGTTTTTGGTGACTCCCCCTTTTATTAGTGTTTTAAACAAATAGGACACTGTATACACGTTGCATGAAGAACAATAATATTGCACTAGAAATTATCTTTGTACTCCATCCTTGTTTTTTGACAACCATCATGGTAACAATTTGATTTAAAAACTACAAATTCGTGAATAAAACAGTCGGTATGAAAAAACATGCTAGATATGATGGGCATGCTTGAAATACCTATATCACAATTTTTGTCTAAGATGAGATGAGAAGTACAGTGTACTGTCCCATAATAAGTAACCAACACTGATAGGTCTGATCAGCTGGCACATATTTTTGATGAATGATGACAGCATTACAACAGCTGACTCATACATGAATTATTAATATCCTAGTAGAAGACAACATTATTGGTGTTAGATTAGATACACATTTGTATATATGGTATTCCCTTAACCTCCACCTTATATTTTCCATCTGATTCAGTTAAGAATAATTTGTTGCCTACAAAGTGGCTGTTATGCTTTAAATATTCAAAAAATGTCTTCCAAACTGTCAAATCTACATGTCTGACTCAGAGAGGACTTGTTCCAGCTCGCTACATTGTATCTTTAAAAAAAATGTCCTTTGAGGGTTGACTAAAAGCCTTGGAAAGCTTTCTATCTTCCACGTCTTGCCAACCCTAACAGATAAACGCAACCCTGCGTCCCTCACATTAAAGAGACTCATCTATCATATCACTATCTGTCGGCACAAAAGCACCACCGTACCGTGTCACATGATTAGTCTTTAAATCCCCGAGCTTGCCATACGTAATCCCTGCGCCGGCCTTCTAGCAACTGTCGTGAGCAGCGATAATGGCTTCCACGTGACGGAAGGCCGCGCCGACAAAACTGGCAGAGGTTGTAAATTTGCGAGAACTTGAAAAGGGTGTCTCCTTTCGAAGGCTGGAAGATAAATGTTGCTGCAGCGTCATTTATAATCCCGTACATAAATCTACTGGCCTACTAAAGTCCTTCATATGGCCGTTGTAATTATCGTCATCACATAAGGGAGTTTGAATGACTTCCAAGTCCGGAAGTAAGGTGACACTTTCGGGCATGTGAGAGTCACAATTTCATATTCCGTAGTCGCCCCTCGGTGACGCATTTTCTTTACAACTACGGCGATTCCAAATATGATGGCCCAAGATGCCTTCTCCACAGTAGAGGAAGAGCTAACTTATTAATAATACATGAAATATGGCATGTTTGTAGTAATCAAGCTATGTGTTTGCATGATATTTTCAAATTGATAGTGTAATGTAATAAGGTTCAGATTTGCAAGAGCCTTTTTTTTTTGGTGATGCCTCAGGGGTTATGCCCAAACTGAAATTGAATTTCGTCTGTTATTCGCAGAGTGACAAGGCAAGATCAGCCATCATGCAGGAGCGGTACGGGAAGCTGGCCCTGGAAGACCCCTTCTCGGCGCTTAACCGTGATGCGCAGGAGGCCAGCGAGGAGGTGCACGACAACTCGCCGGTGTACGCCAGCGCCATGGTCCACCTGGAGGCTCTGATCACGCAACAGAAGAAAACCCATCAGAAAATGATGATACAGATGACTGCAGCAGAGAAGAGACATAAAAAGGTGAAGTCGGTGAATTCTTAACAAGTGCTTAGTGTATAGTTGTAGAGTTTAAAACTTTGTTCCAACAGGAAACGGAAACTCACCATGAATTTTCAGCTGAACTCATTGACCTTCGTGAGATGAATGATGCACTGACTGTCCGAAAGCTGAATTCTACCAACAACAGATGAGCTTTCAGTCGAATGTGCTTAATGTCATTGAATTTAAATACTTGTATTTTCAAGTATATATTGCTTTTGATACCATAGAATACAAGAATAAAGCTATAAGATTTCAAAGGAAAAATCACAGAAAAATGGCATAGTTTCCTCCATAGCATTTACATAATTAAAAAAGTAGATAAAGAGGAAGATACAGAATGGTCAAAATTTTAATCACTTCTTCCTTAATCCTTGATCTCATCAACAAACAAAAAATCATGAGTTTTCCAGTTACAAACAAGTGAAGTCTTACCCCCCATTCAGAGGTAATGAGACATCATGTTCACTGTGTCCCAGGTTGTCCATGAACTTGAGGAGGAGAAGAGGAAACATGCCCAGGACACGGCCCAGGGAGACGACGTCACCTACATGCTGGAGAAGGAAAGGGAAAGGTTAAGTCAGCAGGTAAGGATGGTGTTCTGTCCTGTTTTAAACTTTTCCATAAAGACCAATTGCAGGATCAGCAGGATCAAAAAGTCAGTGTTTGGGTCATTTCTTGAAGTTGAGTCTGCCAAGGGATATTCACTAAATACTCAAGTGCAAATATGTTGAAAACTAATTTGTTTAGAGATCGTCTTTGTTTTGGTTTCTGTACTGGAGAGAATATTTCCAGTTTTGGCATCCATATCCAGAAAAAAGATTTAGAATTGCAACATATTCAATCTACAGTCTAAGAAAAACCTCTGTATGCAGTTGTCTAACCAAACAACAGTTGAAACCAGAGAGTTCTATCAAGCTCACTTTCTGGTATGGTTGGTTACAGGTTGACTTCGAGAAATCGCAGTTACGGAAAATGGAGAAGGACAAGAACAAGGCGATGGCCATGCTGGAAGAAGAGCGGGCGCACCACCAGCAGATCGGCGTCCTCCTGGCAAAGGAGCGCAAACGTCTGGCGAGCAAGCTGATCCAGGAGAGGCAGCAGCTGAAGGACGTCCACAAGGGCCTGCAGGACGAGAAGGAGAAAGTACGCAACATGGCGGAAGGGCTGGTACAGGAGAGCAAGAAGTCGCTCAAGATGGAGGCGGAAATGGAGAAACAACTCTCCGAGTTCGACATCGAGCGAGAACAGCTGAGATCCAAGTTGAGCCGAGAGGAGGCGAAGAACAGAGACTTGCAGACTGAGGTTGATGAGTATAGAAAACAGTTGGAGGACATGAGAAAGAGTCTTTTAAAAGGGGTTAGTGGGGACGCGGTAAAGCCAAGAGCCATCATGAGGAGTGCTGGGACACAGACTGAAAACCCACCTGAGAACGAGGTAAGAAGACGGGAGGGGGCCACCACAGAGAGTAAGAACTACGTAAGTACTGTGAAGCAGAACCTTCTAAGAGGTGCTGAAAGCACGGACACAGAAAAGGCAACTAAAGAAACAAGAAAACCTTCCCCCTGGCTCAAAAATGCCCCCGACAAGCCGGTAGTCTCAGCCTGGGGACCAAACCCCTTCCCCTGTACCTCCGTTGAAACAGAGCATCATGGGAAGGTAGACATGGAAAGCAGCAGCGACAGCGAAGATGACAAGACGGTGATTGAGAACGTTCCACCTGTAAGTTTTAAGGCAGGTATGGTAGCTTCTTCCAGCGGTCAAGGCAGTCCAAGCCCGACATCTTCAACTTCCACCTTGAGCCCGTACTCCAGAGTACAGTCTACAAAACTCCTGTTTTCTCCCAAGGGCTCTACTAGATCAACTTCCTCCTCTTCTTCTCCCTCCTCCTCCTCCTCTACATCTCCATCTCCTGAAAGTCCCAACACATCTGTCACAGTGGGCAGCACTGGGAGCATGGTCACTAAGGCAGTCTTTAAGTTTAGCGGAGACCAAGATACCAGCAGAACTCACTTGAAGGGTTACAGCACGGCAGGGTCCCCATCTCTCAAGATCTCGAATGCGGACTCTTCCTCAGAGCTGGCGATCACGGAGTCAAGCAAGGCTGCGGAAAGAAGCCCAGATGCGAAAGTCACCTCTCCGCCTGCCAAAACATTGGGATCACTAATTGTGTCTCCTACTTCAGTTTCACCTGGGGCAAGGAGATTGCCAGGGAAGGGCCCGCCGCCGATCCCTAAGAAACCTCTGCACATTCCGCAGCCTAATCCGGCACTGAAGGACGGACGGAATTCCCCCGGAGTTGGAATGAAGCTGGAGGTCAGGAAGCAAGCTGTGGCTGCACCAATCAAGTCTGTGGCAACAACGCCCCCTACGCCGAAGTCGGGGTACAGCAGGGGGAGTTCAGGTAGCTCTGGAAGTTCGACGTCTGATTCTGATAACAGTCCCAACAGCCCGCACCCCGTGACACCTGGGGCCACTCGTGTTGGACAGCGGTACAGCACGCCTCTGTCCAACGTCGCGTATAACAGGCACGCTGGCACCCGAGCCACGAGCCAATCACCAACAGCCAACAACAACAACAGGCCAAGCTCTCTGGCCACCAACAAATCAGGATCAGTCTCTCATTCCAGCCAATCAGCACCCTCCTCTCAATCTGCCAGCCAATCAGGAAACAAGGCAGAAGCCGAGCAGCCCACATCCAAGAAGACAAGCCAGGTGGGTGCAGATCCATCGCCTAGCAACGCTGCCGCCCCGCCCATTCATGATGATTTCAGTTCAGATATGGCAGAGATCCATCAGCTGCTTACTGAAATGATGGCAGGTAAAAGCAAAGAAAACTGAGAAAATCTCAGTAGAGAAGACAAAAACTGCCTTCTAGCTTTTACACATAGCAGCTTGTAGACCACACTGCCTTGCATGCATGCCTGATGTCATACCCTTCTTTTACATCTTTAAACATTAACCCTGAGATGGGGAAAGGTTGTATTGTGCTATTCACTATCAAAGGTGGTAAAAATTATGGGCTGTTTGCTGTGTATTCACTGGAGAGCAAGGTTGCTATCAACACAGTTGGCAAACGTTAAACTGCTTTGTCCTGAAGCCACCTATCTTTTTTGCAACACCTGTGCACTTCACAACCTTTCCGCATTGTATCTGTATTTAATCCACTCCTGCTATCCAGCTTTTAGACAAGCTTTTGGGCTTTTCAGGGATTAAAGTGATACAAGGCAAGACGAAAGGATTGAAAGAAAACTGCCAACTGTTATTATTTTTGTCTTTGTATTTCAACCATCTTCAAGAAAAGCAATCCATTGTTTTAATGTTTTAGGTGCCGTCTTGTCCTTGTATGTCATATTTCCTGAAGCAGCCCTTTTTGTCAAATATTTGCTTGGACTGCATATTGACTAAACTAATTAACCACTGCCTGCGTATTTCTGCTCATGCAAATGTCGTTAACAATGATCTTGTGACTCACGTATATCATAATTTCATGATGTTAACCTCGACTTTCTCTTTCAGCTAGTTTACAATCACAAGCAATAAAATTAGATTATCAGTCTAATATGATAATACACCAGCTGTTATAAATCTTATAATGTAGAAGAGGGCAGATTAACTCCAGTGCAGTTTAATTTATATTTAGAACTGTTCCTCTTCAAGCACTTAACATTTGTGTGTTCATTGTTGCATTTTGATTACATTAAGTGAAGATTAAACATTGTGTAATGACTAGTGGGAGAGTCAATTTTCTTTCAAGTGTAAAAGTTCCTGAGAGAAGTCATGGTAAGTTGCTCAATTAAGAAAAATTTATACTTGATTATCCACTATGTATATCTGCTTTTAAGTTTCAAACTATGTGTAAAAGAACACAGCTGACAAAATCTTTCATAAAGTTATTTCAGTCTTGATAAAACTTAACATGTAGATAAAAGGACATATTGACAAAACCCCATACACATGTATTATGTGAAATACTTTTTAAGTTATAAATGATATGCAAAATTTTTACCTAGTTGACTTTACTCTTTGACTGTACCTTGTACAATCATAAAAGGACCAAAATTGTGTAAAGAGCAGCTTCATACACATATTTGAGAGGTACCAACACGAAAGAAAGTAGAATTGGGATGAGATTCTGCCTAGTATGGCTTGTACCCACCTATCCTGTCACCTCCATACTTGTGTGATGTGGTGGTACCCTGTGTGTATTTTCTCCTCACCATGTCTCTCTCTCCTTCTCTCCTTCCTGCAGCTGGCTTTCCATCCTGCCAAGACTCCTCTCCCTCCTCCAGCTCCTAACCAATGACACTCCACACCCGCCTTTCACTCTCTCTTCTGGTTAGTCTACCGGAGGGCACGGAGGTAGAGTCAGTTACGTAGTGTAAGCTAGTTCACGGTTTCACCTGCACATGTGCAGTGTGATGCACTGTGGGTAGCAGTGTTCTAGCCAGCATCGGTCTTTCCGTAATTTGACAGAATTTTGACGGACAAAAATTTTGCCAATCCATCATCTTTAACGGACAAAAATCAGCATGTAAAGTTGTGGAAAGACATGTCATTTAACTAAGCTTAGTCTACCAGCAAAATTTGCCCCTCAAAATGCAGGAAATGGTGTTTCAGGGGGTCAAGGTTTTAAAATTTTCCTGGGGGAGCATGCCCCTGTAACTCCTCTCTTGTGCCTTCGGTGCTCGACATGGTGTTATGTCGAACATAATTGCGATGACAGAAAAAAAAATTCAGGCTGGCTAGAACACTAGGTATTTCAAAGTTGAATGCCCATGCGAAATGAACAAAACATGTCTAGAGAAGAACTGTTAATAAGTTAGGGGCCTTCACCTTTGACCTGGTGCATGCGCAGGTACACTGTGAACCAGCTTATTTTCTTCTCTGTAGAGTTTAGGGATGTTCCCAGGCTTGTCATGGGAGCTTTCGATGTTTAAAATTTAAATACGAAAATGGATTATTGTTGAAGCCTGGTACATCTCTTTTATAGATTTGTAATGACTGTTGACATTGAAAGTTTTGCATTTGAAACATCAACATTGACTATCTAAAAATT
The DNA here is from genome assembly GCA_013266295.2 of Branchiostoma floridae x Branchiostoma japonicum. Classification (NCBI taxonomy): domain Eukaryota; kingdom Metazoa; phylum Chordata; class Leptocardii; order Amphioxiformes; family Branchiostomatidae; genus Branchiostoma; species Branchiostoma floridae x Branchiostoma japonicum. Next base: position 21,321,698 of record CM023825.1, read on the forward strand.
ACTGTGTTTGATAGAACTATTGTCTTTACATTTAAATCTAGGAGAAAGTTTGACAGGATAGCAGAATGTTAATCCACATTATAAAAAAAATTGTATATACAATGTACTACCTGTAACACTAAAAATTTTAAAAGTGAAACACATACTACCCTAGTACTAGGAAATACTACACTGTACATGTTCTAGTAATGGTACATTAAATTTGTATAATTCACTGTCCAGTATTCACAGGCAATGCTTGACAGAATTGGTAATTTTAGATCCTGTGCTGTCTATATCTGTTTCCTATTCTTCTTTCTGCTGAATTTTAAGTGTTCTGAGTACAAATCTCATACATGAATGCCCCCTAGCAGAAAGAATCTAAATTGCATGCTGTCATTATTTCAAACAATTACAGGCAGCAAACAAGTCCCAGTAGCTACATGTACATGTGTAAATGAAATTCCAACAATGCAGTGACCTTTCCACAAGGACAGTTTTTTATTTGTCCATGGCATATTTTCCTTCAGTACTTCACATACCTCAGCACTTGTGTGTTCCTGTCAGTCTACATGTGTACAATTCTTCACACATGTCTGCAATGTGTTCTTCCAGTTAGGTTACCGTTACAGCAGATTTTTTTTTGTTTGTTCTGCCCCTGCCTCCCCCACAGATGGTACATCTGGTATAACCGGTGAGCGAGGCCCGGCTTCGGCGGCCTCCTCCGAGATGTCCAACTGCCCGCCATCCCTTCTTTCGCCATCCGATAGCCCGAGGAAGCTCTCTACACTGAAAATAGAAATCGGCGGTGGGGGCAAGTTGGACGAACGCCGGGAAACACACACTACCTCAAACTTTCTCTACCTGCCAGCTGAAAAGGAGTCGCAGTGCTTCGAATCATCAGACAACACAGTGCCAAACGACACGAAATCTACCGCCAAACACAGTGATTCTAATGACAAAAACGGCAAGCCAAGGGCAGAACTAGAAGCCGACACAGTTGAAGGGGAAGTAGCGGAACTCTGTAAGACTTTGCTGAAGAAAGGAGGATTGGGAGAAGAGACTCCTGCTCGAGGGATTCCTAACCGTTTACACCAAGCTGCAGGGGAGGGGGACATGACTATGGTGGAGCAGCTGTTAGAGGAAGGGGCAGACCCAAACACGACGGAGAGGGACGGTTCCACACCAGTGTACGCCGCAGCGGAAGGAGGACATCTAGGTAAAAATAGAAACACAATTGTCATACAAGTGGAAAAATCTTGATTTGGCAAGTTCTTATCTTGTTTGCTCATATGTATCAGTGATTTGCACAACATATTTTTGTTTTACGCATACATATATATATATATGTATGTTTATTGAACTTGTAAACTCTCCTATTTGGGACAAATGATAATAGTAATTTTAATAGTAGTGGATGGTGGGAACACAATGCTAGGGAACACTGTGAGTGAACACTGTGCTGTGAAGTTATAATTGCAAGGGCACTTAAATGAGTTTTACATTTAGGCTACTCTGATAGCCTTGAACATACATTTTTCTGATTTTATCTGCCCAAAATGTTTTTGTACCAAAAGCATTTCATTTTTTTCATACGAAAAGCTTTTATATTAATTTTTTATATCAAAAGCTATCTACTTAAGCGATATGGACTGCGTTTGTAATTATGTTGTAGGTGGAAGTTGTTGAAGGTAATAAGTTTGTTTGTGCACCAGACTGCCTTGAGCTGTTGCTCTCTCACAATGGAGACCCTAACACTCTCCGTGATGACAACTTCACCCCCCTACATGGAGCAGCCGCTGAAGGCCACACGGGGTACCTTTTCTTTCTCATTTTTTGTTGCGTTTTCGTGTTTCCTTTGTATTGTTTCCCTTTTGTGTACATTTTGTTTGTTCAACTTCCCCCAAAAGGTTCCTTCAAGTGAAAAATACCCAATCTTTTTTATCATTTTGTGTTGTCTTTTACATAACGTTTCCATTGTATTGTTTGTTTTGTTTCGTTGGTTCAACTTCCCACAAGATGTGTGTGTCGTATTCATAAAGATATTTACAAAGATCAAAACCAAATATACTGTCTGTCTACGCAATCCAAAAGATTGAAACAAAACCTTTGATAGCAACATCACACTTGACCTAATCTTTGTCAAATATGGTAATTGTTTTGCATCCTTCTTTTTGAGAATTTTTGCTATTGGTCTTCCGCCCTCTAACTTTTGGTGTAACATCTTTTCATTCCCACTAAAATGTGTAGTCCATAAAAAAACATGTTTGAAGGGGACTTTCAGGAGATTTTTTTTTCAAAATCAAGGTATAAATGTATATGAGGAAATAGTAATTTCAAACAGCAATGTTTTTAGCTGTACATAATATGTATCTTCTTCATCTTTGTAAGTAAAATCACCCATAACCAACTTTCTGCTGTCCCATCTTTAGATGTTTAAAGCTGTTGTTAGAGAGAGGAGCCCACCCTGGCCTGCCAGACAAGGCAGGGTGGTCACCGCTGTACTGGGCCGTGTCCAACGGACACACGGACTGCTGCAGGACACTGCTGGACTACTTCGCATCTCGTGCAGCTGTCACTGATGTACGTCATGCCCTTATCAATAGAAATCCCAAGGGGTGGGGGGTATACTGTGGAGATTAAAAGGCAGATTTTTTTCTGTCGAAATTCTACACAGTTTAGATAGTTGTGACATTCTCATTCATCTTATTTTCTGAATCAGCTGGAATTTTCAGAGTAGTCTGTCCTGCGAAATATCTACAATTTTGCCAACTTGCTTCTCTGCTTAGCACTCTGCATGTATGGAAAAGAGTATGGAAGTTGAACACATACATGTAGTGCTTCAAGTGGACTAGCCGTTGCTGTAGTAGTAGCAGTAGTATCTGTTCTGGCATGGCTGTGTGGCCCAAGGGCTGTGGTGTGGGAAGGACTTTATCTCAATTGGTTTTCGGTCCCAGAGTTAACTTAATGCCTATCTATATACTGTTAGAAGTAACTTGTATTCCTTTATCAAAGGCAAAAGTGTCAGCACTCACACAATACAAAATAGACTTACGATTTGCTCTTATTTTTCAGGTTGGTTGGACCCCACTGCATGGAGCTTGTCGCTCAGGGCATGTGAGCTGCCTTAAAGTTCTCCTGTACTACGATCCTCTGAACAGTGACGGTCAAGACCAGGCCTTCCTGCTGACCACTCCACCAGCCTTGGTCAGCAAAGACGTTATCAATGCCGTGGACAGGGATGGCTGGACTGCAGCGCACGTGGCAGCCTCTAGGGGGTTCAAGGTCAGTATCTGAAACCTATAGAATGTATATTTCATTTGATATGAATTCTGCGGGGATCTGCTTTGATGATATCACCTGCAGTACCCTATAGTATTGCTAGGGGTGCTTTTGATGCACAGAGGTGTCACGATGACTGTTCCCCTGCAGGACTGCCTGGAGCTGCTATGTGGCCACCCTGAGCTGGACCTGACTATCAGGGACAAGTGGGACAGACTGGTGCAGGACGTGGCTGTGGGAGACTGTAAGGGACTGGTGGAAGATATCGGTAAGGGTGATGTTACTGTAAATCTTGAAATGTTGGTGGTGGTTTTAGTTTCATGATGACTTCTCCACTGCAAATTCATGGCGCCATGAATATGCTTTTCTAATGTAGTCCTACTGTACTTCAGAATTATTTCAACTGTGAACTTAAAACACTGGAAAAACCTCCTTTCCCCTTGCACCATGAAATTAAGTCCTTGCAAAAATAATTGGATTTACAGTACATTGGTGTATGAAAAAGTTTGACTCTTAGGTTCAATGCATCTTGTTATTGTGTTTGACAGGAAAGAGAAAAGTCTCAGTTGTGATAGACACCAGCAGTGAAACCATGGCAACAGGAAGGACCACACCCACTCCCTCTGGTAAAGAAGAGGACCTGTACGTGTTGGGGAGTCTGACTCTGGAACAGGAGACAGACTGGAGCCAGTTTGATGCTGATGTCGGGGCCATCCTAGTGCAGAACTCCAAGGTATCCTGATGGGTGTCAAATGTTTCACTTCTCATGACTGTTTCACCCTAACAAGTCTTTAGTTTTGTCAAATTCAGTGGTCCTAATACTAGCTTGTTGTGGAAATGTCTTAGAAACGGTTTATAAAATGGAGAGTGGATTTGCACGGTTGTCTGTGAGTTGTGTTGTTTGTTTTTTCCCCTTTTTGTGCTTTAAAAGATTATATACTTTAAGAGCAACATTTAACATGAAAAAAAACAGGAACATTTTAGAAAACAGAAATAGGGGGCCTTGAACAGCAACATTTTTAAAAACTTTATAGAGGACCTTAAAATACTATGGTGTACTGTATTCAGTTGCACATTTGCACCTTGTCTTTAATCTCTGTGTATTTTCCTGTTCAGAAGCTGAGTGTGGCATCAGAACTCCTGACAGAGGTGGAGGAAGTGGATGCTGACATCTCCGCAGACGGACATGTGTCTGAGCTGGGCCTCACCGCTAACAGTATCAGGTCCTACACCTATGGTAAGGATCTAAAACTGTCAAGTCTTTTGAAAAAGTGATAATTCTGAAGAGACTGCGATCAGGATCTCTGCTATTGTACTGGTAGAGATCCCAATCAGAGTTTGTCAATTTTAAGATATTCACTTAAAAAAACATCAGAACTTTTCAACTTCAATTCATGAACTTTGGATCAATAAGTTGACTTGAAACTCAGGATTTATGAATAGTAGATCACCCTAACACATTCCTATCATTCTGATGGCAATCTCTGTCGACAGAGGCTGTGATCGTGATCTCTACAGTTAGTAGAATCGATGGTTCTGGAAGATAGCTATCTCTACTCTGACTACTATATCCACACAAAATGACTCATCATGTTCCCATCTATAGGAACCATCTCCTGGAGCCCTGCCACAGTGTTTGACACCACTCCTTATGACTTCTTCACTGCCAAGAAACATCTTGCCATCAGACTGAAGGGTAAGTGCACTAGGTTTACTTCAGATTCTTCCAAAAAGACAAGACCTAAAAAGAAAAAAAACATATTTTGTTTGCCATTGAGAAAGTGACTTCTTCTTATATCTAACCACAGAGGAAAGTTGGTTTTCTATACCTCCCACTATGTCTATATGTATTATCTTTGTTGTCTTTGAAATCGCAGTTTCTATACAAATAAATGTGTCCTTTTTCTCCTCTCTATGTAGGACCAGATGAAGATTGTGTGGACAAATTGTCCTATGAGTCCATGATCCCAGTGCAGACACTACAGAACTATCTCAGACTGGTACGTGTGAATACTGTATGTCTGTGTTGGCAACTTTTAGCCTGGATAGACTTCCTTGCTTAGACCACACCCATTTAAGTTGTAAGCTCCGGGTATGGGTGTATTGTTGTTTTGCATGTGTTTCTGTGTGTGTTTGTTTTTGTTTATAGATTATATTTGAATCCAGTAGAGTAGCACGAGGGGGGTGGTTGGTGTAGATTGTCAAGTTGGAAGGAAATGGTGACTGGCAGGCTGTGAGAAAGTGATGGCTGCACCCATGCAAGTCACCCACTTAGGGCTTGTTCACAACAAGGTTTCTGTTATATTAGGCTTGTTGAATGTATGTCAGACCATCTCTTTGGTTATGTGCATAAATTCACAAAAACTCTAAATACTTCCCAGACGTTTAAAATCTATGATTTCTTGTTGTTTCTTGTTATGCACAACAGACAATGCGTCATCATCAACATTTTCTTCCTTGTATTCCATACAGATAGAACAGTACAAGAGCGTGGTGTTTTACGGCCCCCCTGGTACGGGTAAGACCTTCATCGTGAGGAAGCTGGCGGAGTGCATCCGACACAAACAGCAGCAGGGCGGGGTCCAGACAGACATCTCCCACGTGGCACTCAACCCCAAGTACACCCACAAGGACTTACTACAGCTGCTCAGGTCCAAAGGTAGGGGCACACTGTACTGTCACAATATGGTTACTTCTTCATAACATCCACATGAGTACAGACAGCTACATGTATTGGTTCAGGCTGAATACATTGGAATCCTATGAAAGGTCTTAGAGGTTTGAGCCATATTGGTGCTTTCCCTACATGTTATTGTTTATACCTGTGAGTAACAAGTAGTCCATATACCAAGTACATTCCATGTACAGTATTAAATACTGTAAATTCTGTTATTTTTGCAGTATTTTTAAGTCTGCTGTTTTTGCTATAATCTGTAACCACAAACGCATCACAGCACGAACATGTGTTGTCTTCTATTATTTCAACTGCAAACTGAAAGATACCAAGAATTCTTGATTTTAACTGCTGCACACTTCAGACTTAAATGAATTTATAAAAGACGCCAATGTTAAGATCTGATTGATTTCCACAGGTTTTCTGTTACCAGCCGACTCTACCACCACAGCAGAAGGGTCACAGAAAGCTCCCATCCTGATCCTGGATGACCTGGGGCGTGTCTCGCTGTCTGAAGTACTGGGGGAGCTGTTGTACGCAATGGAGTATCGCGGGCCTCAACATCCAATCAGCATGAAGATTGGTACGTCTGATGGCAGATCAAAATTCAAGAAAAACTCTTTTAGTTAGTGGAAAGAGAAAAGAAGAGACAATTTGCACAAAAAAAGTGAACTGGGAACAAGAAAAATTATGTAAACAATTGTTGAAACTCCTTCAGTAGAAGACAGAATGCATTTACACAAATCACGTACATGACTGTAATGTTTGCAGGATCAGTCTCAATTTAGAAGTGATGGGAGACTTTAAATACAATTATAGAGTGACTTCAAATAGGTCTCTTTGTACACAAAATAAAGCAACATTGTGTAATTCCAAGACTCACCTGTATACGCATCCTGCATTGTTGATTGCTCAACTTTCCACTACTTAGCGTGCGTAGTGCAGTGGTTAGCGACCCTGCCTCTGGACTGAGAGCTTGGGAGTTTGAGCATGCACGCTACTGCAGCAGGTTGCCATCTTAGGACGGGACGTTAAGTTGTGGTACACTGTTCATTGTGCTTGTTGAAAAGAGCTAGGGGAATTTCCCCAGTACAATGAGCCTGTACATACTAGTAGTGTCTGTCTTCTCTGTTACCACCAGTGGGAGAATAGCTCTTCAGTGAGCTAAAGCTGGATCAAGATCACTTTCCTTTTCTTTAGCCTGTTAGTTCAAAACTGATGAGTTGTTTCCGTTTCTACCTGTAGATGAGGAAGGTCCCAAAGATGAAGACGGCAGCAGCAGTGCGTACTTCCTGTCTGAAGACTGTTACATCATCGGCACCATGGACAAGTCCCACTCCCCCGGCCTGGACCTGTCTGTCCAGCAGCGCTTCCGCTGGGTCCACCTGAAGTGTGACAGTGAGCCGGTCAGGGGGCTGCTCCAGCGGCACCTGCGCAGGCGGCTCATCAGTGCTTACGGCGGTCAGCTGCCCAGTACTGATGACCAGGTACTGGTGGTCAAGTTCTTCTTCAGTGACCAAGTAGAATGAAAATAGTACAAAAATATTACTAAGCAGTCAAAACATCCAGCAATTTTGTTATCTTTCTTTGCATAGCTGAAATAGAATTATGACAGAATATACTAACTGCATTGTCTAATAATGATTTTCTTTCCCCTCTCTGAGAGTAAATATTTTGGGGGAATGGTTTTTTGGAAACATCTGACTTTTGGTTGTCATTGCCTTCCTTTGAGTCCAACCAGCAGAAATATACATACAAGTATGAAACTGTAAATCAAAATTCTCCCACCCTCCACATTAGGTGTACAGGGCAGTAGAGTGGGTTGCTGCAGTGTGGCAGAGACTGAACGCCTGTCTGGCCAAACTGGGTCTTCCTGACTTGGTCCTGGGACCGAGACACTTCTTCACCTGTCCCATCGAAGCCACCAAAGTCAAGGCTATCCTCAGGTAAAATATGTTGTCTAATGTATGTACTTATTGGTACTGAATTTTGGGTGGCTGAGCTGTGGGTTTGTGTGTCTGCTTGTCCAGAGTAGGTGGACAGCAGGTGGGTGGGAAGATTGACGGGCAGAATGACAGGAGTTCAAAAGGTTGGACACAGGAATGGGTCGAACTTGAAAAACTACTTTGACAGCACGTAGTAGGTGGAAGATTGACAAGCAGAATGACTGGAGACCAAAAAGTTACACTCAGGTAATGGGGTGACCTTGAAGGTCACGAAAACCCAATATACTTCCTGGAAGTCTGGAATCTCTGATTTCTTCTTTGCAATTGGTTTAACCAGAATTATGAGAAGTGAAGTTTAACCAGAATTATGAGAAGTAAAGTGATGAAAAGCTCTTTTCACTCATAAATGAAAATCACCCCTGGTCCTTACAGATGGTTGAGTCTGTCCTGGAACCATGCCATAGCCCCCGGAGTGGAAGATGCCATGTTGAGGGGGTTGTCATCTCAGAACCAGCAGAAACTGGCCAGCACTGCGCTGTCTGTCCTGCTGCAAAGAGCTGTCATCCCTGGCTGTCCACTATCTGGCCAAGGTAACAAAATTATGAATATGCTTGATGTATGGAACTTATTTTTTTACTAGGTTTTTAGTTTAGTTTAAGAGTTTGAATGGTATTTTTTAATCCATCAGAAAATCACCTTCATGCAAGCTTTCTGTAAAGGTGTACAATTCGAAAGATCAGATAATATTTGAGTAATTTTATTTTTCTTTCAAATTTGTAAATACAGAAAGTTGGTCTATGGGCACTTGTAGAACAAGATATCGAGCTTCACATGTATATAATTGTAATCTGTTTTCTTTGCACATTTTAAGCCTTTTTAATAATCATTGTTTTCTGATTGACCAACTTAAATGTTTGTGTCCCTTCCCCAGATGCGGAGCGTTATTTGTCAAGTTTCCGTGGAGGTTACGAGGGAATGGTCAGCCTGCTAAACACTGCGAAACGCTCCGCAGCGAGAGCCAAGCGTTCACGGTCGGCCCAGAAAAGAAACACGTCTGCTAAGGACGGCGACAGTCAGGATTCTGACAGCACCACCACAGAAGGAGACTCAGGTATGAAGACAGAAGGATCAGTTTCATGTGTGTAAAGAACAGTTGTTGAGATATTTCAATGCTTTTACCACATGTTTTATTATATATTAATCATTATTGCACTCTAGAAGTGCTTGTATTGTGAACCTATAGTACACACATTTTTGGGGGACAAAAACTTTTTGAAAACTTTGTTGAATAGAATCCACATTTAACTTCCATTAACATTTATCTGCTGGTTTACATGTATCCACCACTTTGAATTTAGCATTAGTGTTTGAGAGATTGCAGCAAACCCCAGGTATTCACAGTTTTGGGTGCATTTTTTATGAGGTGGTGGATGATATTTGTGACCTGGCAGAATTATGTTAGGAGACATTATATTTGTGAATGATATTGTGTTATTATCACTCAGATTATGAGACTTCCACTGTTATCCCTGTAGGTGTGGATAGCCCAGACAGCCCCCTCAGCCCCACCGGACCCCCCAGCAGTACATTGACTGGTTCCCCTGGTAAGAAGAGACCCACCTCAGAACTAGCCAGAAGAGTCATTGAAAACCTCCATGCCAGTCACCATGCAAGGTACAGACTTCTTTTGCACAAGCACACTGTAAACATTCAGGCTAGGGCCAGTCCTATATTTGTTTCAATTGATACAGTTTTCAACTTTATTCAACCATATTACTGTTGACTATTGATATCAATTTTTATGTAAGCTCAGAACCAATTTTACTGAAAAACGTAGGCAGGTATATTCACATGTTACATGAAAAAATGGCTTTTATGTCATATTCAATTCTTTTATTCTTAATGTTAACTTTGAACTTTGTGTACTTCTGTGTAGTTTCCAGTAGCCATATCTTATATACAAAACGTGATTGATTGATTGATTGGTTAATTGATTGACAGTTGCTATGTCTCCCCTAGCTCCCCAGACCTCCGCTCGGCAGGCCTGAGTAACCTGGCGTATCTTGGAGCGTCTTCCATGGACGGGGACGTCTTGAAGATGCTGCTCAAGATGCAGACCAGCAAGTCAGAGTCCAACCTAAACACAGTCATTGAACTGCACGACCACATCTTTAACATGCACTCAAGGTAGTTTAACCTTCAGCATGCTTGGGTAGCTGTTTGGCACCAAGTTTCTATTGGTTGTGGGTTTGAGTAGCAGGGAGAAGGTACCTGCATATATAGTAATAATAGTAGTAGTTACATGTATTTGTTTTCTTCAACTAAGTGTTAACATCTGTTATTCTTACCATAAATCCTTGAAGCTGGAGCATGTTTACTTTGAATAAACCTTTTTTTTTTAAATTTGGGTTTGCCAAATCTATCTACTGTAAATACTACATGTATTGTTGGGAATACATCTGGGTTAGATCAGCCTTATATATGACAGAGTGCGTGTCCTTTTAAACACAACTCAGCCACATGGTCGAGTAGAAGGATGTTGTTCTTGCTGCGCTCTGTGTTCTTCTATAGTTTTTTTTCCATCTTAAAACCTTTTCTGTTTTCATACAGAGGGGGAACCATCAAGAGGAGGCCAAAGGTCAAGCCAAGCTCACAGCCCCAGCCCAAAGAAGTCCAAAGGTGACTTTGCTGTCCAACTTTTTTAAAAGAGCTCTTAAAAGAGGTTTTGAGATCATAAACATAAACACTTTGGGATGGGTCATTATCTCTTAATTATATACATATTCAGATCAGTTATACTTGTGTTGTTTTTTTCAGGGAATCCTCGGAGGAAGAAGACAATCCAGAGACTAAAGACAAAGATGTGAGTGATGACAAGGAGCCCCTGCAGTTGACAACTGATCAGTCAGAGGGCGCTGTAGGAGATGAAGTATGGAGTCTTAGACAGGATCTTCAGTAGAGGAAGCAAAAAGGAGTTGTTGTTTTTATCCCAGACAATCAGCACAAAATACTGGTCTTTTGAGGCAGGAAAAAAAGGGACCAACTGTTTTTGTGGCCTCTGGAGTTATACAATTTAAAGAGCTACACTGGCAAACATTTTAGTTGGCTCTTTACTTGTAAATGTCAAAGTGGAATGAATAAAGACATGTGAATATGAAGGGAAAAAGGAAGCCATGCTGTGTATAAGATTTGAATTATGATGAACAGAAAGACTACAATGTACTTACCATCATTTCTATGAACTACAAGTATTGTAAGTAGTTTGTGAAATGTGATTTAGCCATGTGCCATGTTTTATCTTTCAAATTTTTATAGAGGACAGTTGTATCTGTACTGTGTGGTGCTCGTGACTTGTGCAGTACATTTTCTATGAGGGTAGAAGAGCTTGATGTCATATGATGAAGAAAAGTCAAGCAAAACTGTGTCAAAGTGTAACTAATGGTGACAATCAGTTAACAGACATTTTCCAATCATGACCAGGGTTTGAAAATGACCATCAGTTATTAGTAAACAAGTTACTTTTTTGGCAACACCTAAGGGATGGAGGCATTTTTATTGATCCTACCCCCAGTTGACAATGTGTATCTCATGCTGCTTGGACTTGTGTATTGACACAACATGATATAAGGATGCTTTTGGGCAAACAGATGAATAAAAACATTCATGACTCAAAAGATTTGGCAACACTACAGGGGCTGATAGAGGAGACTCAGAGTATAACCTTGAAGAACTGTGCAACAATGCTTTTTTAATGTACAAGGCATAAGATCAATTAAGATCAATCAATCAAGAAGTTGACAGAGAACACTAAATCTGACATCTTTGATGTTGTATTATGACACTGCAGCCGGTACAATGTTAAGTTTATTTTAGGAAATTTTTACTTTTTATTTTATACTAGAACTCACACAATGTATAAAGGTTGTTGCTGGTAGACCATCATAAGGTTGGCAATTTGTACAAATGGTGATCTTTGTAAGGTAAAAAAAAGACAAATTTATAATATATTATGTGCACTACAATCAGCAGAATTGGCTATGTACTTAAGTTTTTAGATTTTTATGGCTGGTAAATTGATAATCCAAGCCTGTAAGAGAGGCAACTTAAGACTCCTTAATTAGGTACTATAATGTAGCGACAGACCATAGATATCTCAATTTGTTAAGCAAGTACCAGGTACTTCAGTTCAAGTTGTCTTTAGATGTAACTCAGGGATATCAATTGCCTTTGCTTTACTATACATTCCATTTCTATTATATTTATGTATTAGGTCACACAAATTTAATAAGGTGTCCCAACAACAGTACTTTTATTTTTAGCCCTTGCACTCTAATTTTAATACAAGAAATCTTTCAGGCAAGACAGGTGTTCAATTTGTATAGCCTCCAATTGTCCAATGAATGCCTAAAGGCACAAAAGAACTACTGTTTTGGTACTAATAGTACAAGAGGAATGGTCAGCATTTAACTGTACATTGTGTCTAAGGCAACCAAATGTCAAGAACAACGAAATAAAGGATCTATTCATGTACGAAGGTGTATGTGGCTTGTGTATGTAGCTTGACAATTGTAAGGGAAATGATACAACGAAACAACGCCCCCTAGTGAACATCGTGCACACTTGAACTTGGCCTGGGAAGGGCCCAAACCAAGCCCAGACTCTGTTGTTAATGGAACAGCAACGGTTCATAATGATTTCTGTGTTGTTTTTCGGTGTATGTGTTATGATATGAAGTTTCTGTGTAGTTATTTGTGTGTATCTATGACAAGCCAGGTGAAAAAAAACAGGTACCGATGAGAACGCCGTCTTACGTTTGGCATTCTGCCCAAAGAGACTGACAATTGTTTTAACAGATGTAGTACTCAGTGCAGTGGCGAAAAATATTTTCTGTATGTGCAAGCTGCAACAACACAGCAAAAACAACAGTGTGTACGGAGACAGGATGTTAGCACTTCACTGATCATGCGGAGTCCGAGGCAAGTAGGAAGCTCTGTGTGTCGATCTCTGGCAAAGGTCAATTTTTACCAGCATTTGTTGCTTGAGTTGTAATAGAATAGCTACAGACTTCCGAGTTTTTCATCCTGTAGCCGGACATCCTTCCTCTTGAATCGCTAGCAAGGAACTGACAAAATTCAAGTATGCTGAAGGTAAAATCCTTGAGTGAAGAAATCAATGTACACCATAGAGACAAACGTCTCGTGCACTACAGCAGTACAGTAGCGCTACCTGCCGGATTATATATGAACTGCAGCGTTCTGTTTCGACAACTTTTTCCAAGGCAAAAACGCGGACATTGACAACACGGTTTCATTATACATGTATATGTATGTTTGTCAGTAAGTAAGTGAGTGAGTGTTCTCCTATTGACAGAGTAGATTACTACTTCCTTAGATTTTTTTTCAATTACAGATTTGGGCGGAGTAAGAATCACACCCCTCAATGTGCCAATGCCAACAGATGAACAGCTGAGTATACCAATGATTCATGCTATCCACACCAGCCTGACTGACAAAAATCACTGTCTCTCATCATCCTGCCAATTTGTCTACATTGTATCGTCCTTGATGTCCCTTTAGCCTCCTTGGTCATACACACTGCATGACAGGCACAGTGTTTGCACAGCGCAGGGACGTCATATTGTTGTGGACTCAGTGCGCAAACTTTGATCTAAAAATACTATCTTCACGCCTATTACAGATCGTTACAGCCGTGTATTTCCGTACCCCATAGTGCTTCCGATCGCATGGTAACGTTACGTTAAACAGCGCGTGTGCTGGGGCTTATCGGATAGATACAACTTTATATGGCTCGGGTTTGAGTCGCCCCCGGGTCGCAGGTATGTGTCGGCAGTCGGTGTGAGGACAGAGGTGGCTCAAGAACATCGTCACGGCATGACAGGACAACATCTCACCATCTTTCTAATGCTTCTACCACTCGCAGCTTCCATACGGCCAACGGGTAAGGCGTTTACATTTGGCAATTATGGCGACACACATACTTTTGTGGGCATCACGAACTGTATATAGACGAGCCGATACATCTGGTTCTGTCATCACAGTCAGTTCTCTTGTTACGCCAGCGCTTGGCCCAGTTTCTCTCCGCTACATGGCCTTGGCAACGCATTCCTACACCCCCAAACAACCTTTGCAGAACTCGGAACAAACCATGTTGAGGGATACTAGCTATTTTGTTACAAGGAAAACCTATGAATCTTTGCTACAGCCTTCAGAATTACGTTGTATGTATGTATCTTGACAATTTTCCTTCTATGGACAAAAATAACACGTTGACTGGTGTATATTCGGAAGGCATGAATAAGCGTTGATAATCAGAATTTCAAGCCCATAAGAGACGTCGTTGACATATTATGGTACCCGCCTTATTTTTGAGTCCTGTGTGGATAACGGATACTTTCGAGGAGACAAATTCATTTCGTACGGTTGCATACCTCCTTGATGCCCCAGTGCAACAGTCTAAGAGGCTAAGACAAATTATTTATTGTTCTCTCTGAGGACTGAACATTATTTCGTCAGCAGTAGATGGTTTGAGTTCAATGTCGTTGATTGGAAGAGTGACGTTTGAAGGACTGTTGCTTTACGGAACTTGCTGAACGAACGCCACAGACTTTTTGTTCAAGGTGCAACGTTAGCTGTATTTACAGTTGCAGAAAACAAATTGCCTTGATCATGTTCGACACTGTGTATAGTCTACGTTGCCGTATATATTATCATTCTATTAGAATTGTTGCGAAACGAGACTAAAAACAATAGCGCAAATCGTGACCAGTATTTGTGTTTCCCGGTCCGGACTTAATCGTAACTCCACGTTTTTGGCAAGGGTCCCTTGCGCACTACAGAGATATTCCGGAGGTTTTCCTGCCTAGTGACACAACTCTTCTTCTAAGTCTTATTGTTTTTCCTCTTCGACACTTATGATAACGAACCGTCAGTTGCTACGACCTAATCTTATTGATTGAAGTTGCCACGTGGCGATATAAGATGTGCCAGTTTTTCATGGGAATTGTGTCAGGTGCTTCCACAGCTTAATGAAACATATTGATATTTTTGGTAGATACGCTATCACAGATACGGTAATGGCATGATAACAGTCAGTATCTGCACACGGTGCCTCTGTCGATGCCATAAATAAATCGTTGTGCCAATAACACAGTCATTATATTGTTGGATAAATTATCACCAGTCAGCAGTCTACGAATTTTTATTGTATCCGTTTATGAAACCAGAACGAAACACAGAACAAGAACAGAAAAATGGACAGAAAAATGCTATTGACTCGTGTTAAAAGATAGTGATTCATTGAATGATTCATTGAATGTACACTTTTACAATTTACACATCTTTTTGCCATTTCAGTTCATCATCACTCATATGAATGCCCGGATGTTGATCCGACCTTGACACCTTGGAGCCCTGGTCATGACGTCACTGCGCAGGTGGTTGTGGGACGGGGACAAAGATACCTGCTCCAGTCGTCCGCAACTTTTTACTCTTTGGAAATAAAAGATGGGGGTAAGTCCTCAATGTCAATGTCATCCAGCTATCAAAATTTACGATATCTTTTTAGTCCTTCTTTGTCCAGATTTGTTCCCTACATTTCCATTATATGTTTTATCCTGTGTTTCATTCTGTATTAATTTCCATGACATCTTTTAGGAAAGCTTGTGTTTGCTGACCTTGGTTTATCACGTGACCGTGAGATCGTCTTGAAATCTCGCGAGATTGTTGTGGGAAGAGATGGCGAGTTTCACATCGGGAGCGAGGCATGCCGGTACCAGGGTCAGGCCACGGTGTCCCTGTACGGGCGCTCGGACGATCAGAGGAACAGCAAACAGTTCCTGGTCATGGCAGGCGGGACTGTGGAGGTCCACGGGAGACAAAAGTTGTCCTGGACGCAGCTCGCACAGACAGTACCAGCTGGTGGGCTTCCAAGGGTACGTATTGCAAAAGTTGGAACAGAGAGGTTTGCAGTGAGGGAGATATGGGGCATTCGCTTGCAAATGTTTTCTTTTATAACGCTTGAATCTTGTTCAAACACAGGGAACGTACTACTACGACTCATACAACAGATGGACACGAGGCATCAATATTCGCGCCATTGACGAAACATCGGGAGCCGTTGTAGACCTGGCAGATTTCGACACTTACGAAAGTGAAGAGGAGAGCCGACGTTTGGCGAACTTTATCGACCAAATTCCTTCGGGAAGAATCGTGGCTCTGGCGGCAAACGACGAAGCGTCCCGGAAGCTAGAAGATTCTGCTAAAAGCAAGATTAAGGAGTTGGGAAGTGTTGAAGTGGATTCACTGGGGCATAGGTACTTAACATTTCTTCACATTTCGGCTTACTGCTTTGTTTACGACGTAAATTTCCTCAGGTTACACAGCATATTTCAGCCATACTTACGAACTTTTTAATTTGCGGTATTTTAGAGACCCCTGGGCGTTTGTTGGAGTGAAGGGAGACCCAAACGCTGCTGTTGAAGAGAGGATCGGATATGTTGGTAAGGAGAACATGTTAACATATTTGTTTTTCAGAGCACGGTTATGTGGCATTTTGAAGCTCTTATACACAGGTCTAAGTTGCCATGACTTATAACTTCCCAAATATGTGGTCCGATTCCCATGAGGAAAGTTCAATATGTTTTTCTAACGTTCTAGACACAAACATCACCGGCACAGCCACGGTATCATCGAGGTTTCACAGCGTCTTCGGCTTCTTCGAAGTCGTCGTCACAAGCGAGTGGGTCGGAGGTAAGACCTGCTTCTCCTTGGTGCTGATTTAACATCAAATAGTTCTTTGATGGCAACGATGTCCCGATTTTGAACTTTTTGACCGAATTAGCATTAGGGTTCATTCAGATCAAACATCTTCCAGATTCTTTTGAACCGTTTCCTTTCCTAGAATGATCTTTGTACACATACTCGGAAAATGAAAATCTTAAATGAACGTTTTGTGGCTTCTAGGACAAGCTCGGTGTACGTTTTCGGTAAACGGAAGTGCTGGAGCATACGTCATCAATTTAAAGGATGACGTCACTTCCTGGGAGCCCGGGGACCGCATCGTGCTGGCCAGCACGGACTACAACATGGAGCAGGCGGAGGAATTCCAGCTACTGCCGTGCGAGGAGTGTTCCGCCCACCAGGTCAAAATCAACGGTAAACATTCCTGTTAGCGTTACCAACAAGACCTCATTCGTGTTTTTGGCGACGCCTTAGGGGCGGAGGCATTTGTGTTTAAGTACTACGATCGCTTTGAAAGAATTTCAAAAATTGCACGAATGCATTCCTTAGGGAATTGCTTTTGAGGTAGCCTTCGCCCATGCGGTCTTTGGACCGAGAAGTAAAGGCCTTAATTTGTTCCTTTTTGCACAGAGAATAGCTGTCTTTACTGATCAAGATGTTTCAAATGTTTGTTTGTTTTTATATCGAGAGAAAAAGAAGTACATTCTTTTTGTTGTTGATAAGAAAGAACTAGGAACAATATGTTCAAACTTTAAGTTTCAAATATTTTTCTTTCAACTAATAACGGCGTGTGATCACCTGTGAACACAATTATACAAAAAAATCTTACAAAATAGTATTACTAGTTAGTATATTCGATACTGAGATAGTATTTCCTGTTTTGTGTGTGATTGATTTGCTGAATAGACTATCAAGATACTAAGTGAAACGTTTAAAACAGAAAATCGAGAAGAGTGGAAAAAACTGGTTGTCAAGACTGTTGTACTTTTTTTTCTGTCCACAATGATGCCACATTCGATGTTCTCGATCTTCTTGAGTGAACACAGTTTCGACGCCATGCTTGAGTTGTATCCGCTGATGCTGTCATAGCTAGATCATATCTGCGTTACAGAAAAGAAAAAAAACATATTTAGGTGTACAGAATATAATATACACACTGTAGCATGGAGTCAAACTTTGCAATAGAAGGAATTAGGAACACGTGCATCTGGTGGGAAAGTCCGGGTTTTATTACCCTTCTGAAAGATTCCACATGATGAGTTGTTCCAAAAATTGCGAATTAAAGTGACCTCCAAAAATTGATAATAAAAGTGACCTCCAAAATTGATAATAACAGTGACCTCCAAAAATTGCGAATTAAAGTGACCTTCAAAAATTGATGATTAAAGTGACCACCAAAAATTGCAAATCAAGCTGACCTCCAAAAATTCCGAATTAAACTTACCTCCAAAAATTGCCAATTTAAGTGACGAATTAAAGTGAACACCAGAAATTCCGAATTAAAATGACCAACAAAAAATGCGAATTAAAGTGACCTCCCGAAATTGCGAATTAAAGTGACCACCAAAAATTCCCAATTGAAGTGACCAAAAAAATTCCGAATTAAAGTGACCACCAAAATTCCCAATTAAAGTGACCAACAAAAACTCCAAATTAAACTGACCATCAAAAATTCCGAATTAAAGTGACCAACAAAAATTCCGAATTAAAGTGACCAACAAAAATTCAGAATTAAAGTGACCAACAAAAACTCCGAATTAAAGTGACCAACAAAAATTCCGAATTAAAATGACCTACAAAAATTCCGAATTAAAGTAACCTACAAAAATTCCAAATTAAAGTGACCAACAAAAATTCAGATTTAAAGTGACCAACAAAAATTCCGAATTAAAGTAACCTACAAAAATTCCGAATTAAAGTAACCTACAAAAATTCCGAATTAAAGTAACCTACACAAATTCCGAATTAAAGTAACCTACAAAAATTCCGAATTAAAGTAACCTACAAAAATTCCGAATTAAAGTAACCTACAAAAATTACGAATTAAAGTAACCTACAAAAATTACGAATTAAAGTAACCTACAAAAATTACGAATTAAAGTAACCTACAAAAATTCCGAATTAAAGTAACCTACGAAAATTCCGAATTAAAGTAACCTACTAAAATTTCGAATTAAAGTAACCTACAAAAATTCCGAATTAAACCTACAAAAATTCCGAATTAAAGTAACCTACAACAAGACTGGCAATGAAAACATACATTGCCATGGCGACGGTGGTTGCTGTTAGGGTTATTATTTGCATGGCACTGCGGCCCTGCCATCATTTCATGATTTTAAGGAAGACTTGATACCTATACAGATACAGTGCACTCCTCCCCAAAGTGTATAGTGAACGAACCCCGGGGTCACAGAAACTAGGGCATCCGGGGCAGAGCAGAGAGGTCTTCCCAAAGCATAGTCCCTAAGGTTTTCCAGGAATGTGGGTAAAGATGTGGTTCAGAGGACATGCCTGTGGACATTCCATTCCTGTGGACAAAATGCCTGTACGATTCCTAGAATTCTTGCGAATTGCACACAATACTGTACCATTTGGCTCCTCCCTGAGACGTCGCCAAAAATTCCGAATTTAAGCAACCTCCAAAAATTCTGAATTAAAGTAACCTACAAAAATTCCGAATTAAAGTAACCTCCAAAAATTACGAATTAAAGTAACCTCCAAAAATTCCGAATTAAAGTAACCTACAAAAATTCCGAATTAAAGTAACCTACAAAAATTGCGAATTAAAGTAGCCTTCAAAATTCCGAATTAAAGTAACCTACAAAAATTCCGAATTAAAGTAACCTACAAATATTCCGAATTTAAGTGACCAACAAAAATTCCGAATTAAAGTGACCAACAAAAATTCCGAATTAAAGTGACCAACAAAAATTCCGAATTGAAGTGACCAACAAAAATTCCGAATTAAAGTGACCAACAAAAATTCCGAATTAAAGTGACCAACAAAAATTCCGAATTAAAGTGACCAACAAAAATAAATTGCGAATTAAAGTGACCTCCACCACACGACGTAATGATCGAGGAACGTTTCAGTACGATTTCAACATACAAACGTACGCGTTAGGTTTTAACGTTCACTACAACGTAAACAAATGGGGTAAACAAAAGAAATACAAATACAACCAACCGTCGCCACTATTTTAAAAAAAACAGTTGCTTGTTTTATTTCTTTATGTCTTTTGCAGATTCAATAGTTTTGTTGTATCCTGTTTGGTGTTTGTAGGGAAAACCAAGTACACGCACTTCGGGGAGGTGTCGGACGAAGTTGACATGCGTGGGGAGGTGGGCCTGCTGACTAGGAACGTCAAGTTCCAAGGGGAGGTGGAGGACAACTGTTATGGGAACAACTTCTGTCAGTTCTTTGACTACGATACTTACGGAGGACATCTAAAGGTTAGTAGACAAAATATTGCCGAAATGGGGATACGTATAGTTTTCGTCAATTTGTTATATTCCCTGGAAGTATCGACAAAGAAACCTATTTTGAGAGAGACGGGGGACATTACAAACTTCCTGACACTTGCTGACGTCACGTGTCTGTAACGAATGTGGTACGTCATTTGAAGAAGGCCGAAGTTCGGGCTGAAGAAGGCCGAAGTTCGGACTATCAAAATTAGAAAAGACATGCTAGTTGTTGCTAAGCTGTTTGCTTTTAAACATCTTGGTTTTCAACAATTTGCATTTTTAAGTCAGGTAGTTGTGTATTCTATTTGATATTATCGGTTTCATTGACTGTAAAACTGTTTTAAGATTTTGAGAGGATTCAAGAACGTCCACCTGTCCGGCATCGAGTTGACCCGCATGGGTCAGCAGGTGGTGGGCAGCTACCCTGTCCACTTCCACATGGCCGGAGACGTGGACGAACTCGGAGGATATACCCGCCCAACGTACATCCGGGAACTGTCCATTCACCACTGCTTCTCCCGCTGTGTGACCATCCATGGGACCCACGGACTACTGGTCAGTCACTGCGTTTTTAAAGATGTAATATCAAATGATAGTAAACTTTATTGCTCTAGTACTATGTAGTGAGCAGCGTATGGCAAGTACATAGACGTTCATGACAGCAAAACTGTTCAACCATATTGTTCTAAAACTGACTAATAAACTGTCGCCGCGCCGCATGCCTGTGAAACTGAATGTGTTACGCCGAGGCCTAGGGCGGTTATACCGGCTATACAGATACAGATACAGAGATTCATTCGAACAGAATGTAGTACATAAACTTTATCGACACCACAAAAGTACATACACTTTCGTTGAGTCTTCTATAATTATAAACGAATATCTGATTGAAAAGCCGTAAGTGCAATAACTCAAATGGAGATATTTGAGTCATAGTAGAAGGATGGAAGCTTCCAAGTGAAATTCTGCATCAATAGCGAATAATAGTAATGTTACTGTACCTTTTGGAAAAAAAACTTGCCTTGTACCGAGAACTTGTGTAGTACAGTCACTGAATAAAGCTGGTGTATATATATGATAGGAACGATGCAAGTTAAGATTTAACCAAAGATTGCCACCTCATCTCTGTAGGTTCAAGATACTATGGGGTACGACACACTCGGTCACTGCTTCTTCCTGGAGGACGGAGTGGAACAGCGGAACGTTCTGGACCGTAACTTGGGCCTGGTGACGCGGGCAGGCACGCTGCTGCCCACCGACAGGGACGACAACATGTGCCGGAGCATGAGGGAAGCGGTGTACGGGGACTACGTGCCGCTGCCGTACAGTGATTGTCAGTAAGTGATATGAGCTCATTAAGCAGTTTTCTCATGTTGCTAGCCATCCCTCGCGAAAGAAACTTAGGGACATTTTTACGCAGAATACATGATTTTACATCCGTGGTGTCGTACAAAAATGGTACAGAATGATTCTAAAAAGACGTGTTTAACGGAAACTATTTTATATATGGAAACTATGAATTAAAAGACTATGTTATCTAGACTATTGCAACTATGAATCAAAAGACTTATTTTTATAAACATCCAGGGCAGTGTCCACGTTCTGGATCGCTCATCCTAACAATGTACTGACAAACAACGCCGCTGCTGGGTCCCTGGTAAGCGCCAGTTTGTATTCATATGTCTCTGTTTTTTGTCATAAACTCGGTGTTTTTTCCCCGGATGTAACACTTTTCCTGGCACGAATACAGCAAACGTAAAGGAGAAAACACTTGTCACACAAAGCTGACTATAGCCTCCTGACCTTCTCCAGACCATGGTTAGTCGTAAGCAATGTCATCTGTGGTTGGGAGTTGGTCGACGAGGTTGTCCGCTAGTCTTTAATCGTCTGCGACAGTGACTATAAATCTTGAAAAACCAAAGTTGTATTGTATATAATGTTAAAGTACATTCTGCTTGGATACGATCAGAGAAGAAAACTGAAGCTAGAATAGGCTAGGATGGATACCAGGCTACTCCAAAAACCAGCGTCGGACTTTGTTGGGGAGTGGTCTGCACCAAAGTCGTGGGAAGGTCCTGAATGTGTGACAGGGGTTTTAAGTTGTGACATGTACTTTAATACAGCACGGCGGAATCTGGTACATCTTCCACCGGAAGCCGACCGGCCTGTCAGACGGCTCCGCGCCGATGTATGAGTCCGAGAGAACCCCGCTGGGGAGGTTCTACAACAACAGGGTTCACTCTAACGGCATGGTGGGTATCAACCAATCATCTTCAACACAACATGTAATGTTTAAAGTCTTGTGGCCTTGCTCATTCGTTATAATGCATAATTATCTCCCACATAACACATTGTTACCCATCAGGTTTGGTTTGGTGTTTGAATAGTTTCCTCTGTTTCAATATTTTCGTTTGCTACACCGCGATTTTCATTAGTTTTCTCACAGTTGCCATGTATGAAACACATTGCAGGTAGAAACCATATATTGTTTTTGCTTGGTTTTGCTTTTGTTTAGTGATAATTTTGTTTGTTTTGCAGCACGGTCTTATGATAGACGACGGTGTTAAGTACAGCCTACCGACTGCAAGTAATCCACAGGAATACCTAGCAAGATCGTATGGACGGTAGGACAAATCTAGGAAACCTCCTTGGACAAATGTTTTAAATCTTACACATATGTCACAGAATGAGCTTTGTTTGTCAAATCACGAATGGTTGTAGCATTTATACAAACCAATAACAGTGAATTTGAATAGAAAATTATGGAAATTTCAGCCCAAGAGAGCGGACTCATGGTTGACAGATTTCCGACCAGATCCTCTGGTCTTCTTCAGAAAAATTGACCCATTGCTCAGGTCACGTGACCCAACATGCATATGAGTGTGACGTAGGCAGTGGATCAAAGGTAGCTGAACTTGACGGTTTGAAAATGTTGACGTTCACAGGTACAAACCTCACCGTAACGCTGATCTCAGGCAGCCGCGGGTACCGGCCATGATAGAGGGGCTCATCGCCTTCAAGAACTGGTTAGAGGGGGCCTGGGTCCGGGGAGGAGACATCTGGTTCAACAAATGCGCGTACGTAGATCTCTCCATTGTTCTTACTCTATGTCATTTACATGTACATGTACTAGTATCACTTTATCTGCTACGTTTCATTGGGTTACAACTAGCAACACAAATCATATTTTTCACAAATGAGGTGCACATAGCCTGGGTACCATCCTGGTTGGTATACGTCCGCTCCCACAGTCGCTACCTACAGCTACCCACCAACCATCAGTAGCGACTGCAGGAGCGGACGTAAACTAACCAGGATGGTACCCAGGCTGAAAGTCTACAATCTTCCCTACGATTTCCCCACAGTACAGCAGATATTCTAGTTAACATATTGCTCGTCATTTACGACTTCGTTTTCTCTTGCAGTGTTTCGAAATCAAAACACAAAGAAAACATATAAACTAGCACGGATACGGCTAACGAATTTATACTGTTGTCTGTTTTGTAGCTTCGTGGACAACGGAATAGGGCTGACAATGGCAAGGTATGATACACCAGAAAAACATAGCTATACAAAAGTGAATTTTAGACCTTTTTTTCGCCTTATCTTAAAAAGGCGACCAGACCTAACTGTTATATTTGTTATTGTCAAACCCAATACAAATATACTTTCCATTCACTTCACTGAAACTAATCTAGTTTGGAATGTTCGCAGTTACATTCGTCGCACGATTTTGATGCCGTACGATTTTCACGCAGTCTGTGATAGAACCAACCGCCGACAAGGACCTAATGCTGCCTTTTCGATAACAAGACAGCCGAATTTCTTACGACACATGCAAGACTATCCCAAGAATGCGCTTCACTTGCGATCGTACGACGAATGTAACAGCGCCCTTAGTCTCGACTACGATGTAATGAGTTATAAATCAGTTGTTGATGTGTTTTGTACATGTCTGTTTTGTGTACACAAGTGAAGGTACGTTTCCCAATGATGAAGGGTCGAGCCAGCAGGTGTGGAACAGTATCTTCATCGGAGAGAGTGAGAACGTCGGGAGTGCCGAGGGAGCCCGGGTCTGGGGGATGGGGGGCGTCAAACACGTGGAAAGGAGCCTCCCGCAGTTTGCGTGAGTCACTTTATAACACTGATGCTGACGTAAAAACTCATGTGTGTTACTGTATAACATAATAAAAAGATTAACAGCCATCCAATACAGGAAATAGGCTGTCCGCACTGCGGTCTTCATCAGGATCAAATGACTCATAATTTATGGCACGTGATGGACACGTGACGGACAGGTGCCGTCAGAAAATAGAGATACTTATTTGTTGTGTCGAAACGCAGTTTAGCCATTTAGAATGACATTAAAAACGAACGATTAAAACACTCATTTGTCTAGTCATCAGTTTAGAGCTAATCTTTCCACTGACCATTTGTTGAATAAACGATCCCAGAAATGTTGACAACAGTGGTTAAATTCAACTGAAGAGAATGAGCTTGTCTACAAATACATGTACCTCATTAGAAAATCGGACGATGTTTCCTCGCTCCAGAGCCTTCCCGATGCGGGGACTTGATGTGTACGACGGTCCGATCTTGGCGGAGAGTTGTACGTTTAAGAAGTACGCCCAGGCGCCGCAGTACGACCGCTGGAGCAGTGCCATCGGCTTCCACCGATACAACCCCTGGCAGAACTCTCCAAGGAACAATGTCACCAAGGCCAAGTTTGAAGACGTAAGGAGATAGTTCACTGTCCGCTTCATAAATACAAATACACAAGAAAGTAGCATGAAAATGGTGGCGTGGTTCTTAAACGTACAGGTTCTTCATTTTTGGCTGGCAAATAACTTTTGGAGTTATAAAGAAATGGTATAGCTTTGAGCCCCCTAGCAACCTTTTTAGAACTACAGGGGCGTTTTTTGTCGGAAAAGATTTTCAAGGTTAGGGGGCATGGGGGTAGTTAGGTAGAGTTTCACATATTCAGATGCAAAGTATGTAAATTAGAAATTTATTTGCATAATCAAAGAAGCAGTGTACTAGTATTCCATGATATGTAATGTCCCTCTCTGTTCCTTAATAGGTACAAGGCCGTGTGTTTGTAGGTCAGAGGGGACTGCCAGGGTTTGCCACGGACGACAGGGACGGCGACAAGACCAACATCGTACACGACTGGGACGGGAGCATCACGGGATACCCTGACACGTACATCGTGGGACAGGAGAACTACCTGACCAGGAACCCCGGGTGTGTGGAGAAACCGGACTGGCTGGCTTATGTCTGCAGCGGGAGGTATGCGCAGGTAAGTACGACGGTTCTACAATACAGATACACTAGATTCAGCACGTCACCAGAACGTACTGCGCCTGTGCGAAACCGTAATATATTGTGCATAGCACTTCGGCAGAATGCCTCGTTTAAGGTAGTATTTAAGGATGACATCCCGTCTATAGTTAACAAATGTTGTGTCGGAAAAGATATCGTCTGCAACTGGAAAATTCTGATGCAACGTTGACCAAGCATCCAACATAAACCATGAAAATCCGGGTTTCGCGCAGGCGCAGTACGTTCTGCTATGTGCTGCTACTAGTATATTCTATCTCTGGATTGGTGTGAAAGGACATGAAAGAGTGTTAACGTAACAAATAAAATGACATTTGATAGATATATTCAAATACGCAGAACCAAAAACGCCGCTAATATTGAAAACGTTTATGATTTTTTTCACAATTCTTCACTGACCCTACTGTGTAAATGCTGTAATAAATTTATTTGTTTGGTCAGAATAAATCTCATTTTCTGCTTGCAATTGAGCGTGAAATTTCACGAAATGTGTTGTTAATTTTTTTTTTTATCTTCTGGAAGTTTTGCCGCCTTTTATCCACAACCCAACGTTACAACTCCTGCATTTGTCCCTCAGTTGTTCATCCTGGCCCAGTGGCCTAACACCTTAGTCATGTCCATGGTACGAGACGAGTACCCGGCCCGGCCCATGACGTTGACCGGCCCGCTGAAGTACGGCCCCAGCTCGCACCAGCAGTACCAGCCCGTGGTCATGTTAGAGAAGTCCTACACAGTCCACTGGGACGGACGGGCTCCGGAGAGTCTCAGGATTTACCCAATTAACTTCGACGGGTAACGCATCTCATTTCATCACTTCATTTTCTGTGTGTTTCATACTAAGTGGTTTAGATTTATATCTGGCCAAAATTTGGATAAGCTGACATGTTCAAATGTGAACAAATCTTGCTTTAGAAGTTGCGACTAAAAGTTGCGAATCATGTCTGCCCCAGCTGAATTTACTTGGTATTTTGCTAAAGGTAGCATAACATTTGCTCAATATATATAATACGAATTTCGCTTGATGCGTTTGACCTACAAGTCAGTGATCATCTATTTTCAGTTATAACTATTTGATAGCAGGGTTACTTTGACAGTCAACTGTTAGGTTATGATTTGTGTTCCTAGCAAGACGTAATCATTTACCAAACACCACAGTGGTGACTGGCTCCGACTGGGAATCTGCTACCCTCCTGGAACTATGTTCCGACTGATGTACCAGTTAGAGCGTCGGTTCCCGTACGCCATCACACACGATGAAGAGATCTACCCCGTGTCGACGTTACACGCTGTGGAGCATGGCGACGGTCACGTCTTCTATTTTGAAGAAAGCACAGGGTAAGATCCATTCCTTTCACCTGGGTGCCATCCTCCGTAGTAGTTACCGCCAGCTGCCTACTGTTGGTAGCTGGCGGTAACAACTACGGAGGATGGCACCCAGGCTTTCATTCATTGTCAACTTCAACCACACATACATGTGTACTAAATACTACTACTACTAATCCTCAAGTAGATGTTGGGAGGCAAAATCTAAGAAGGTCGTTTGTAACAAAAAAGGGGAGCCAGAAAACGTTAGGTTTATGACACAGCAAGTTGGGGGCATTTTTATGACAGTCGCAGACGGAAAACGTTGCAGTAGATTCTTGTCAACGGCCATTTCCGTCATAGCCTCACTGAAAATCCTAGGTGGAAAGTCTTGTGCAACGTACTAGCGTATGGCGTATGGCGTCTATGGCCCTACAGGGGTCATTTGTTGATATACATTATAAATGTACTCCTTGTAAACTTTTGCGATTTCGTCGATTCAAAGGTTGCTTTTCCTGAAGATTCGGTCCCACTTCAACCGGGAGGGTCACAGTTACTGCTCACACATGGGTTGTGAGAGGGTCGTCATCTCGGCCACCATGACAAGTGACGAGATCGGCAACTGTACGGCGGCCGCTTACCCCAAGTACAGCCTCACGCCGACAGAAACTGTCCCCATGCCGAGCTTTCAGAGTATTGTCAATGACTGTTCTGGCTGTGGTGCACCTGTAAGTTTAAATTTGAGAAATATCTACGAAAAAGGGGTTTAGTAACTCCTACATTGTCGGATTTTTATTTGCTTATCAACTTTTTTCTTTCTCTGGTAAGTGTGTGCATTCTGTTACTGCGTTCAATCCATTGTACATGTATCAGGAGATGCGAGATCAGTTTATGCAAATGTCTACCTATGCAGGGACCAATTGTCAGCGACGACTCTTTGCGCTTCCTCGAAGTGACCATACTGTCCGCTGGTTGGTCAGAGATGCAGTCGGGACACATACCGTTTATCGAGGTATAACTTTATCAACGTTTATAGGCACTTTACAAGCATACATGTATGTACGTATATATGTAAAGGTTAGAATTTTCGTTCCGAGTTAGGTTAAAAGTACAGTCAACAAATTTTCAACCGACGCTTTGGTCTTCTTCGGGTAAACTTCAACGTTGCATCAAAATTTTGCCTGTTGCAGACGATATCTTTCCCTATACAACATCTGAAAACTACAGACAGGCTGTCAACCTTATATGCTCTAATACAACCTTATATGAGACGTTCTGCCAAAGTGCTATGAACAATATACATTACGGGTTTCGCGCAGGTGCAGTACGTTCTGCCGACGTGCTACGTCAGTAATATTGATGTGGATTCTTGATTAGTATTTTATGAAATATTGAATATTCAATGATTAAGCCGCTGTCTATCTGTGTATTCTTTTACTCACTGAAAAATGGACGTTTTTTTCTCTTCAGATTGATGGCGCCCGGTATGATCGCTATTATCGGGGTTTCATGGTCATCAGTGTAGACGCTCGGTCTGGTGCTGTCACCAAACAAATGACGTTCGACACTTACCAGCATGCAGCGGCGGATCTGAACATGGCGCACTTCATACGGGACGACATTCCCGAAAAGTAGGGCATGTGATGCTTAAGTTTCTACGTTGAAGAATATGTTGTCAACGATGCACATTTGCTACATCTAGCCAAGAGAATCACCTACCAGTGGTTTCTGAGATATTTACCTTCGTGAAAGCGGAGGTATTGTTTTGGATGTGTTTGTGTGTTTGCTTGCTTATGTGTCCGCACAGTTGAGTGACAGCACATTCGTTGAGGGAATTTCCTAGCTACAGATCACAAAAGGTCAGACACAGGACGCATAGGTCAGGGGAAGTTGCGAGTCTGTTGATCATACATGTATGCCAGTGGGAAAATGCACAGAGACATAAGCAGAGAGATGCACAATAATGAGTAAAACAGGAAATTCACATAAACTCTTTGACATAAAATATTTGACGGAGGTATGAAACCTCAGATTTCATGTTTCAATGTGAACAGTCTGTACACGGGATGCGCAAATATACATTCAGTGACACATGTATATATATATATATCTGTTGTCTATATTCATACTTATCCTGACGTTTTCTCCTTACTGTATATAGTTCTATCGTGTTGGTGGCGGTACGTGATGAGTCAAGTTCAAAAGCCAAGGAGTGTCTTATAGCCTTGAAGGAGATCGGAGCACAGGAACCAGTCAAAACCGAATATAGAGGTGGGTTTCTTTCTCATCTGGTTTTTAGGTGCATACGGAAGTTAATTCTTGTTAGGAAACAAACAAAAAGAAGTCTAAAACTATGTTGTCAATATAATATACTGCGATCAAAGAAAACAACCCGAAATCACAAAAGAATATCTAGCCGTCCTTACAGCCTACATCAGGTAAAAATGAGCAAATTCTTTGGACACGTGACTAAAGGAACACCTTAATACCAAGGATACCAGGGAGTTTGTAGCGACCCCCGTCTCTGTTGAGAGATAGTTGGTGCCTCCTGATTCCTCTCACTCTTTATACTGACTTGCCTTTTCAAATCCGTTTACAGGTAACTTCGCTATGGTTGGCTACAAGGGGAACGTCTGGCCAACCTGGATTCAGCAAGTCAACCTGCCGTCCAACCAGGGACCGGCACAGATCTACGCCAAGATTCCTCTCATGGGTTAACGAATGAAGAGCTACATATACGATGGTTAAATGATAGATAGATAGCTATTTTATCTATTTTTTCCTGCGATAAGAAAAAACGCCGCCATCTTTCTGATGGTTTAATACAAGATGTGATGAATCTTGTTTTTAAATTTCATGTATATGCGATATATTTTATTAAAGGAGTGGTTCAAACAACCCCCAATGATGAAAACTATAATATTTCTTAATTTCAAAACAGTAGAATTTTTAGAGGGATTATAGAATTCTCTCATTAATTATGCAAATAAGATCATTATTTGCATAATTGGCTTTTAATTATGTCAAGCATCACTCAAACTACCTACATACATGTACCAAACATCACGACGATCCCTCTTGAGTTATCCTCCTCAAAACATTATCAACATACACCACTGCGGTTCTAGAACAAGCCGTTAGGGGGCCCAAACTCACGTCACTTCTTTCCGAGAACAAGGGCTATCTACCATCTAAAATTCGTGATATCAAAACTGGAAGTACCGTAACAAGCCGCCAGGGGGGCCCAAAATCTAATAATTTCGAGGTCTCATAAAGACCTACTCACCTACCAAATATCAAGACAATCCATCTTAGCCTTATCGAGTTATCGTGCTTACACACACACACACGAACGCCTGGGAAACAGCGAAGGTAAATATACCAGACCTTATCATTAGCCTCTGACGAAACTTCCAATGACTAAAAAATTCAACACATGTCACTATTAATATAATAACACCATTGATTACCTTAATATCGGTGTACTAAAATCAAAACGGAGGACATCTTTAAAATCATATGTACACGCTGTATACATCTGTTACTGCAGTAACGTCATTTTTACTAGTGATATAATTGGTGTAATAAGCTTACTTATCATCTTTTCTAACTAGAATTATGTTCATACTTGTGACTAACAAAAGCAGACCGCCACGACCGGCAAGTCTTATATATGCGAAATCAATGACTAAAAATGTATAATTCGTCCACCAGAAGGGTTAACATCATTTGCCGAAGGTATGAGGTCGTGGAACTCTTATTACATCCTTGGTTCGGCAACCAACTGGAACGGTGCCGGGGCATGGACTAATCCAAAGACTCCCTTTGCAGACGGCATGGGGCTGCCCCCTGGCGGTTTGAACGTGAAGCGCTGTAACAGGTAGGTGAAGAATAGGAACAGCTCGACCTTGGCCAGGCGTTCACCGGGACAGAGGCGACGGCCTGGAAAACAGTTGTGGCACAGTCTGTTGTATAGTGTGTGACTTCGAGAGAAGTACATGCAAAGTACTTTCCAAGCAAAGTGAGTGCAAACAGTTTCCTACTCACCCATAGAAAACACGATCATTTCCTCCCTCCTAGCAAACTTGCCGGAGTCGTCCAGAAAGCGGGTCGGGTCAAACTTGTTTGGTTCGGGCCAGAGTTGTGGGTCGTACAGCACCGACCAGAGATTCACTTCCACTCCGGTAGCCTGGAGGAAATATAGGATAAGATATTCGTTGTTGAACTACTCTTAATTGTGCTTCGCTTGGAGGTAAACTCCTTATTCAAGATACAGCCAGGGGATTAAGTGAGAGGCTTTGCTCTCAATATCTAATGTACTTTTGAATTAATTACGTTGTATATGAAAATTGCTATTTCTACAAGCCAACAATCTTCATTCAGCAGGGTGTAACTCTACGTGACTTGGCTGAAATGTTCTCACTTGTGTATTGAAGACATAACGCTACCAAGCAAAAACGTCATAAATTTCTTGTGGCCACTTGAAAATTTAGCTATCTCTATAGGTACCAGAGACATGGCCAAAGAACCCACCGACACGAAAATCATGCAAAAAAGTATCGGAAAGCAAACAAGGCACCAGTGACAAAAACCACAACAACAAAAACACCTCAGAATGACTATCGTATTTCAACGCTTATTTCGAAGTGTCGCCGTTGTCTTGAATCGCATAGGTGACCTATTTTGTGAAGCCAGCACTCTTGTTTGGCAGGTCTAAACTTACTAGACCTTAAAACAAACACAGAGATATGACAGCAACTAACTATCTAGCGTTACACCCTGACCTACCTTGGGAATGTGGTAACCTCTGAAGAATATATCACTGCTGGTAAAGTGTCGAGTTGCCATTGGAGCGGTTGCTGCCATCCTGTATATTTCACTCAAGGTGGCCTCAGTGTAGGGCATCTCAGGGTGCAAAAAAAAACACGTAAAAATGTCACCTTGTCAACTTGTTTTATGACTTTTGTCTATATATTTCGCGGCCCAATTTTTAGCGTTTTCTGACCGACGAACGTGCCGTGGGTCGATGACCTATTTTAAGTTCAGCAATATATATGTGTTCAAACTACTCGCATTTCAGCAGTATTTCAGCAACCTACAAAATACGTCGTACACTAATCTACGTCGTTTAGAAGTTTTGGGTTTGTCCCAGTCTCGTGTAAAATCATACAACATGCTTTCTCTCACTTTGTATAAAGAAACCAGTGTCTACTACTGCTCCTACCACTAAACCAGTGTCTAACTACTACTACTTCTACTACTACTACTACTACTACTACTACTAAATACTAAACACTGCTACTACTACTACTACTACTACTAAACCAGTGGAAACTACTACTACTACTACTACTACTACTACTACTACTACTACTAAACTAGTGTCTGCTACTAGAACTACTACTAAACTAGTGTCTACTACTACTAATTACTACTACTACTAATTACTACTACTAATTACTACTACTACTACTACTACTACTACTACTACTTCTACTACTACTACTAAACTAGTGTCTGCTACTAGAACTACTACTAAACTAGTGTCTACTACTACTACTAATTACTACTACTACTAATTACTACCACTAATTACTACTATACTACTACACTACTACTACTACTACTACTACTACTACCACCACCACAGAATGTGACTGCACCGTTACCTGGCTGCGATGTTCCATGGAGGGGTCCTGGCCTGGTCCCAGCACGCTGTCTATCTCCTGCTGTACTTTCTCCTGGATGTCCGGGTGGAGAATCATGAACAGTACGGCCCAGTGTAAGGTGTTCGCTACGGTGTCAGTAGCGGCCAGGAACAGTTGGCGGACGATCTTTTGGAAAAAGAAACAACATGAAACATTACGTCATCGTCTATGGGACGTCATCGTCTATGATGATATCCAGATCTTTGTCTTCTCGGTCTGTTATCTGTTTTCTCATAAATATAATGTACTGCGTATGTATATGCATGCCGTTGAATAATATATATATATATATAGTATAGATGTCAAGCATTTTTCAACGTTATTCGTTTGTTACTTATTATTCATTCATGAAGATTTACCACATTTGTGGAAGGATTGACATAACAGGTGACTATCACCTCTTCAAGCAAGATGTTACCTCTACCAGACCGTAAGGTGCTTTTTTCGATAAGTGTGGTGGGATCTTTAGCTCAAGGTGTGGCTATCCTGAAACACAGGACATCCGGCTTTACGTCCTATCCGAGAGGACATCCCTAACCTATAAGCTACGCACTCATTTACACCTGAGTCGAGTGAGGAAATGGGTGTTAAGTGCCTTTCCTAGGGACACAACAAAAGGGTCTTACCTCAACATGTTGCTCTTTGGTGAAGGTGGAATTCTGGTCTCCCTCTCGCTTTTTAGCCTCAAGGAGAAACGCGTCCAAAAAGTCCCGGATGTCACTCGGGTCAAACGTTTCCTCATGTTTCGCTATTTCCTCTCGGATGTGTTCCCTCAGCCTGATCTGGTTGTTGAGAAACCCTTCGGAAGCCTTCCTTAAGCTAGGGATGATTCGCAACACCGGAAAGATCATCGGGAGCATCTGATGGCGTTTGACAGAGAAGGTTTCTTCGATCATATGTAGAAGCTCTTCCCCCTTGACGTCATCGTACTCGTAGCGAGAGCCGAAGACGAGAGAGGAGATGACATTGCAACTTGCGTTCTTCAACAGCCGAGAGATGCAGAAGGACTGGTTTTCTTTCTTCGAGATGACATCGCTGAGTGCTTGTGCTTCTTCTAGAATCTTCCCTTCCATACTCCTCTGGCCGACCCCGAAGTCACGGAGGGCAGCCATGGTGAACTTCTTGTGCTCTTTGTATCGAGGAGTGTACGGTTCGAAGAGCAATCCTGAAAAAATTCAACAATTAGAAAAATGGAAAATGTTTATGAAAATATTTGGTAAAAAACAACTCTTTTGTGGTGTTTGCATGCGTGAGGAATCTGTAATTCGCTGAAGTTTGAATTAAACATTAAATTTCTTCTTTTTCTATTAGTCACAGAGTCATGCGAGTAACCGCCATACATAATACATTGTATGTCGTGAAAGAAAGGCGCCATTTTTCGCGCACTTAATTCTGAAGATAAGAGCTATGAATGGGTGATTGTGTCCTTATCATGTAAAGTCCATATACATATGACCCTCGATCTTATCAGTGTGTCTTAATAATAGTCTAACACTGTGTGAATCATAACGCATATAAACATGTCTCTGTTCCATGTGTGTGACAAGGAATCTGAAAGTAGAATATGTAAAAAAATGTACATTTGGCGCTACATTTTGGTCCAGATGTTCAGTTTCTGATTGAACCTCTGATGAGGTTCTGCGGTTGACCTGTTTCTGAACACTTGAGTCCCTGTCACACATTCAGAACCTTCCCCTGAACACCAGTCGACCACTGAGCTTGGCTGAAGATCGGGAGCAGTCTGACCAGATTTAGGCCACGCCTACCTTTCTATACGAATCGAAGTTGATCTAAATTTAAGTCAAATTTGACTGCCAACCACACCGCGAACACTGTGCTGACCTACTCCCGAATATCAGCCAACCATGACCGAACCTCCCGTACACACCCGAATGTTGTAAACATTTTGAAACATTCGGATGGCGCAGCCGACCTTGCCGAACACCGACCGACTTTGCTCCCGACCTACTCCTGACCATGGTTTTGGAGAGTTCGTCTAGTGTTCGGGAGGCCATATTCGGCTATGTGTGACAGGGGCTTTACCTTTTGCACTCTGGTCCGGCGATCCCAGGACAGGTACGGGGGGCCGGCTGGAGAAAACATCGGCGTTCTCCACCAGAGCCTCCCGGATGGCGCTGAAACCGTTCAGTACAACCCTTGGCTGGCTGAACGTGTAAACGGTGAAAACGTCCCCGTACTTCTTAGACCACTCTTGGAAAACCACTGGGATATCCTGGTGGCCAAGAAACACATTATAAGTGTCACTTCTATTGATAAACTGTATCAACGGCAATATTTGCTTGTCGTTGCTGAATCTGCAAATGAATATCCACGGAACCAGTCTGCCAGAAGATATATAAAAGACCATATATTTCAATGAAACCAGATACAATTGACAATATTTTCCACTGTAGTCACATTGTATTACATATTTTTTCCAGTTTTTCCATGAAATTCATTTGTACAGCTGGTAGTGTAAGGTTACTGTCTGTCACTAGTGAGTAGTATGCAGCACATTTCAGGGATAGAAACAATAATTAATAAAAACCTTGATTCCAGTCTCCCCTAGTTTCCAGTCTCCCCTGTGACATACATGTAAGCATTGGTTTCTTACTTGCAAATGCAGTCCTTTTGTTCTAAATAGAAGCCAAATAAACCCTCAATGCAATACTAATATGTCAATAAAGGCCTTTTCCACTCATTGTATCCTGTATACACCAATAGAAAATTCATCCACGGATATGTTAGTTCGACACTACGCGACGTCACGCATATCACTGAAAATAAAATTTAAAACCAGCATATCTATATGGAAAATACGTCATGCAAAAATACAGACAACAGAGACTAAACCAGCCAAGCAACCAAAAACAATACCTCCGAAGTTTTCAAGGAGGTAATTGCTTGCTTCGGTGGAGAATTGAAAGCACATATTGTTTTGCACTGCTGCCAACAGGTACTCGAAGTAACTTTTAGTTATCTAACGTAACTTAAACCTTCAGTTTACGTCTGTAGAGGTCTCAGAGAGTTTACACTGACTTTGCTCATGCTGAACAAGTTCCCGACCAGTGGCAGTCCCCTCGGGCCGGGCGGCAAAGTTGTTGAAGACCGCTTCCACAGCGCTGACGTGATGATGACCACAGCGACAACTAGCAACGTCTGGAGGCTCCATAGCCAGCTGACTGCGGGCAGCAAGACACTCATGATCGACATAACTAGTAGTATTAACTTGTGTGTCCTGGTAGGCTGTGTCCTCACTGTTGTACAACCCAGGTGTGCGCATGCATGTGATGTGACTTGTACGTCATGCATCAGAAATAGTCTATTGTGAAAAGTTGGCGGGTGTGTTTTTTATTTTATCTTTTTATATTGAAGCCATATTAATTTGTGGCTTTGTTAATCGACTTACCAATCAAGTGATCGGTTCATTGAAATTGACTGCAAGCCACAAACATAGAATTTTCTTACCAACTAAATCCAAACATGGAAGCATTCTTGTAACTGCCCCCCTCCCAACATGGTAGTCATGGTATGTTCCCAGACCCTAAATTCCAGTAGACAAAAGTCATTCAACTATATCTACAACAACCAACACATAGTGTTGTTTTGTCTCTTTTTTTCATTGCAGCGAACGTTTGGCAATCAAGTGTTGTATCTACAATAAAGACTGTGAAAGAGCCAAAATAACTGAAGTCATGGTTGATTGGTTCAATTAGCTTTCATCTTGATTGGTTGTTTTCGTATACACTTCATATATAAGAAACTAGAGCTCAGAGACCCCATGTCTTCGTCAGACATTATTGTTTCTGTGATATGATTGTTTGTATGTTTATATATTTTAGAAGTGAATAACATCCATAAAGCGACCTCTTCTTTCTAACCTCCACGATCCTGAAATATACGTAAATACATACATATAACAGACAGTCCGGCCTTTCTATCAACATAGACAATAACTACAGACAACGATTAGAACACAAATCATAAACTGAATCGTCCAATCACGTCAAAAAAAGTTCAACATCATACATCATCTGATAGGGCTTAACGACAGGACGGTTGGTAACGCTTTGCGGTAAATTGACTCGCATTTTGTTTCCAACTCCACTACCGTATGATATACTAGTAGTATCTATGTTGGCGAGAACGACTGATCGCTAACAACATGATTAACAAGTTCACACTAGTGTTCCCCGCCCGGCCTGATCCCCAAGTGCGTCTACGGAAACATGCAGCCCCGATAAATTTGGATATTTTTTACCCTTCCATAACGCCGCTTATCCTACATT
Source organism: Branchiostoma floridae x Branchiostoma japonicum (assembly GCA_013266295.2). Taxonomy (NCBI): domain Eukaryota; kingdom Metazoa; phylum Chordata; class Leptocardii; order Amphioxiformes; family Branchiostomatidae; genus Branchiostoma; species Branchiostoma floridae x Branchiostoma japonicum. The sequence continues at coordinate 21,358,442 of CM023825.1, forward strand.
TTGAAACAAAAGTAATGCCGGCCACATCACGTTCACAACTAGTACTACTACGCAAAACATACTACTGGAAAACCCAACTCATGTACGAAAAGGGAAAGAATAACCACATACCGTATAGTTGAGGTCTCGACACCGAGAAATCCAACGAAACTCCACCTTCCAAAAATTCTGTGGAGAACTGTAACCTCATCCAACACACAACACTTATATATAGCACAAATATCCTGTGCAAACGAGGCTGACTACTTATCACCAACCAATAGAAATTAAAAGGGACAGAAAACTGAATACCAAGTAGTATAGATATAAAATGGACAGCTGACAGCAGTTCATCTGTCCTATCATGTCAGCTGTTCTGCTTGTACGGCCCCAATACACCTCACCCATGAATAGCCGTATCACAAATATGAAAAAAATTACAATCACATACTACAGGCTAACTAGAACTAAAACATATATATCAGACAGATTTGATTTATACTAGCTCATGATCCAAGACAGGTTGCTTCAATCTCAAAACCAACTTCCCTGTCAACATACTAGCTGTCAAACAACTTGAATAGTTACATGACACCAGAACAACTGTTTATGGTGAAAACTAGCCTCCACCAGGCCTTCCTACGGGGGTACAAATCGTAGAATTCGGCAAAAGAAGGGAATAGCTGGCCAATAGAGTCGGTCCGCGGGAGGGTTAGTTTCCCCCCTCCGAAGAAAATAGCGCGGCCAGTCAACCTCAAGGCGGCCAGACTCCCCTAGCAAATCTCTCCCTATTATAGCCCGCGCAGTTAGTCTGGTAGAGACTAGGTGAAAACATCTGTCCCACTCTGATAAGATCATTGACCTACATAAAAGACTTATACAGCTGTCCCACCCAGATAATGGTCAAAAGGTCGTTGACCTACATATAGGACAACAACAACGCAACCAAAAAAAATATATATATAACTTATTTTCCACATTCCTATAAACCATTAAAGTTCAAACTTACAACCACTACATCTATATTTCTAAACCTATATACCATACAAAAATCTAGACAACTGCCCAATCAGCACCTCAACTACGAACAAATAAAGAAACAGACACAAAAGGTCTATTACGGGGACATATCGACACCCACGACTCTCATCTTTGAACTTAATCTTGGTGATCACCACAGTAACATGCCAACCAAAATTCATTAACTTCCATCCATAAATACACAAGTTATCCTGCTAACAAACAAAAAAAAGAAAATGCCCCCTGCAGTGACAACCGAACCCCCCACAAAGCCCGTTAACGAACTTAACCTAGCTCTCGACAATAGTAACCTCCCTACCAAAAATCATGACCATCTTTTTAAATATACACGACTTATTTTGTTAACAAGCAACAAACACCAAAGGTTTACTAACGTGACATACGGACCCCCCACAATTATAAAATATCTCGTCTCCATTAGGAAAAACTCATGATATATTGCAATTGTACTGGAGTGTTTATATGTGTTTGTGTTACTAGGATTCAATGATGTTAAGCCAGTATTTCCTTCCTGTTCGACATTCACTGTTCATTGTTCGCGTTTGTGATCGCCGGATCGTCATTGGACACGCATGCGCCTAGATGGCCTTCTGACTACCTTTGGTGACAGCATCCAAACCAACCGAAAACAGCCTTTTTCTTGGTATGTGTGGATAAATGCTGGCATTTTCCAGCTGGAGAGTTATTGCTCTTTCTATTTTGTTGAAAAAACTGGCTTTTAGGCAATGTTTTGCCTGCCTGGTAGAGCTCTAAAAGTCATGCAATGTTGTTGTGTTTCGTTGCTGTGGAGGGGGTCAAAGGTCATCAGACGTCAGGCAGACGTCATTTCGGTGAATAAAATTTTGGATTTTTTTACTAAATGGACAATTTGGAGGCCAAGTTATCCTGTCAATGTGAGTTTTCAATAGTTGAACACTCAAAGAGGTGATTTTTGACAGCTCATTTCTAAGTTAATTGCTATACTTTTCAATGGGACCTGGAAATAGTGGGCTGTGCCCTGCACCTTCGCAACTTCCTCCCCCCCCCACTTTCTTCTGCTCCCACTTTTTCCCCGCGCCACCTTCGCAACTTCCTCCCCCCCCACTTTCTTCTGCTCCCACTTTTCCCCGCGCCACCTTCGCAACTTCCTCCCCCCCACTTTCTTCTGCTCCCACTTTTCCCCGCGCCACCTTCGCAACTTCCTCCCCCCCCACTTTCTTCTGCTCCCACTTTTCCCCGCGCCACCTTCGCAACTTCCTCCCCCCCACTTTCTTCTGCTCCCACTTTTCCCCGCGCCACCTTCGCAACTTCCTCCCCCCCCACTTTCTTCTGCTCCCACTTTTCCCCGCTGCACCTTCGCAACTTCCTCCCCCCCACTTTCTTCTGCTCCCACTTTTCCCCGCGCCACCTTCGCAACTTCCTCCCCCCCACTTTCTTCTGCTCCCACTTTTCCCCGCGCCACCTTCGCAACTTCCTCCCCCCCCACTTTCTTCTGCTCCCACTTTTCCCCGCGCCACCTTCGCAACTTCCTCCCCCCCACTTTCTTTCTTCTGTTCCCACTTTCCCCCGCGCCACCTTCGCAACTTCCTCCCCCCCCACTTTCTTCTGCTCCCACTTTTCCCCTCTCCACCCTTCGCAACTTCCTCCCCCCCACTTTCTTCTGCTCCCACTTTCCCCGCCCACCTTCGCACTTCCTCCCCCCCCCACTTTCTTTCTGCTCCCACTTTTCCCCTCTCCCCCATTCCCGCGACCTTCTTTTTCTTCCCCCCCCCCCCCCCCCTTTCTCTTCTCTCCCACTTTTCCCCGCGCCCCTTCGCTCACTTCCTCCCCTCCACTTTCTTCTGCTCCCCTTTTCCCCGCGCCACCCGTCGCCACTTTCTTCCCCTTCCTTCCCCCCCCACCTTTCTTTCTGTCCTCTCCCCTTTTCCTCCTCTCCCCCGCACCTTCGCAACTTCCTCCCCCCCCCACTTTCTTCTTCTTCTGCTCCCACTTTTCCCGCGCCACACCTTCGCAACTTCCCCCCTCCCCCCCCCCACTTTCTTCTGCTCCACTTTTCCCCGCGCCACCTTCGCAACTTCCTCCCCCCCACTTTCTTTCTGCTCCCACTTTTCCCCGCGCCACCTTCGCAACTTCCTCCCCCCCCCTTTCTTCTGCTCCCACTTTCCCCGCGCCACCTTCTCAACTTCCCTTCGCAACTTCCTCCCCCCCCCCTTTCTTCTGCTCCCACCACTTTTCTCCCCCGCCCCCACTTCTCGCCAACTTCCTCCCCCCCCACTTTCTTCTTCTCCCCCCCTTTTCCCGCGCTCCCCCTCGCCTCATTCGCCACTTCCTCCCCCCCCCCCCTTTTCTTCTCCCCGCACTTTTCCCGCGTCTCGCCGCCCGACGCAACTTCTCGCGCCTTCCTTTCCTCCCCCCCCCCACTTTTTCTCGTTGCACTTTCTTTCTCCTCCCCTTCTTTCTGCTCCCACTTTTTCCCCGCGCCACCTTCGCAACTTCCTCCCCCCCCACTTTCTTCTTCTGGCTCCCCACTTTTCCCCGCGCCACCTTCGCAACTTCCTCCAACTCCTCCCCCCCCACTTTCTTCTGCTCCCACTTTTCCCCGCGCCACTCGCACCTTCGCAACTTCCTCCCTCCCCCCCCCCCACTTTTTTCTGCTGTTCTTCTGCTCCCCCTTTTCTCCCCGCTCCACCTTTCGCAACTTCCTCCCCCCCCACTTTCTTTCTGCTCCCACTTTTCCCCCGCCACCTTCGCAACTTCCTCCCCCCCACTTTCTTCTGCTCCCACTTTCCCCCCTTTTCACCGCCACCTGAGCACCTTCTCAACTTCCTCCCCCCCCCCCCCTTTCCTCTTCTTCCCCCTTTCTTCTGCTCCCCCTCCCCGCTCCACTTTCGCAACTTCCTCCCCCCCCACTTTCTTCTTCTCCCCACCTTTTCCCCGCTCCCCCCCGGCTTCCACTTCCTCCCCCCACCCTTATTCTTTCTTCATTCTTTGCTTCCCCCACTTTTCCCCGCGCCACCTTCGCAACTTCCTCCCCCCCCACTTTCTTCTGCTCCCACTTTTTCCCCGCGCCACCTTCGCAACTTCCTCCCCCCCACTTTCTTTCTTTCTTCTGCTCCCACTTTTCCCCGCGCCCCACGCACTCACACTTCCCCTCCCTCCCCCCCACTTTCTCTTCTTCTCCCCATCTTTTCCCCGGTTTTCCGCCGCGCCACCTTCGCAACTTCCTCCCCCCCACTTTCTTCTGCTCCCACTTTTCCCCGCCCACCTTCGCAACTTCCTCCCCCCCCACTTTCTTCTGCTCCCACTTTTCCCCGCCCCCCTCCTCACCTTCTTCCTCCCCCCCACTTTCTTCTTCTCCCCGCCTTTTCCCCGCACTCTTTCCCACGGTCTCCCGCCCCCTTCGTGTCTCCTCCTCCTCCCCCCACTTTCGTCTGCTCCCCACTTTTCCCCGCGCCCACCGTTCGCAACTTCCTCCCCCCCCCCTTTACTTCTTCTCGCCCACTTTTCCCACTTCCCTGCTCCCCGCCGCCAAGTTCGTTTTCTCCCCTTTCCTCCTTGCCTCCCCCCAGCACTTCCTTGTTGCTGCTTCCTCTCGCCCGCACTTTCCTCCCCTCCCCCTATCTTTCCCCGCCGATTCCCAACTTCCTCCCCCCCCCTACTTTCTTCTTCTGTCCACCTTTTCCCGCCCCCCCACTGACTCCCAACTTCTCTCCCTTTCTCCCCCCCGCCCTTTCTTTGCTTCTACTTTATCCCTCCCCCCGCTTTAGTTCCTAGCGCTCCCAATTTTCCCCCTTCCTGCAGCAACTCCTCCTCCCCCCCCACTTTCTTCTGCTCCCCATTTTCCCCGCTCCCCCTTCGCAACTTCCTCCCCCCACCCCCTTTCTTCTTCTCTCCACTTTTCCCCGGCCCCCCCTATCGCAATTCCTCCGCCCCACCCCCCACTGTTCTTCTGCTCCCACTTTCCCCCGCGCCACCTTCGCAACTTCCTCCCCCCCCCACTTTCTTCTGCTCCCACTTTTCCCCGCGCCACCTTTCGCAACTTCTTCTTCCCTCCCCCCCACTTTTTTCTTCTCTCCACTTTTCCGCCGCCCACCTTCGCAACTTCCTCCCCCCCACTTTCTTCTGCTCCCACTTTTCCCCGCGCCATCTTCGCAACTTCCTCCCCCCCCACTTTCTTCTGCTCCCACTTTTCCCGCGCCCCTTCGCCACTTCCTCCCCCCCCACTTTCTTCTGCTCCCACTTTTCCCCCACGCTTCACAACTTCGCCCAACTTCCCTTTCCCTCCCCCCCCCCCCACCTTTTCTTCTGCTCCCACTTTTTCCTCCCACTTTTCCCGCGCCAACTTCTTCGCAACTTCTTCCCCCCCCACCTTCGCAACTTCTGCTCCCCACCCCCTTTTCCCCGCGCCACCTTCGCAACTTCCTCCCCCCCCACTTTCTTCTGCTCCCACTTTTCCCCGCGCCACCTTCGCAACTTCCTCCCCCCCCACTTTCTTCTGCTCCCACTTTTCCCGCGCACCTTCGCAACTCCTCCCCCCACAATTTCTTCGTGCTCCAATTTTCCCCGCGCCACTTCGCAACTTCCTACCCCCCACTTTTCTGCCCCACTTTTTCCCCGCCGAACCTGCAGCAAATCCTCCCCCCCACTTTCTTCTGCTCCCACTTTTCCCCGCGCCACCTTCGCAACTTTCCTTCCCCCCCCCACTTGCTTCCTGACTCCCACTTTCCCCGCGCCACCTTCGCAAATTCCTCCCCCCCACGTTCCTTCTGCTCCCACTTTTCCCCCCGCGCCACCTTCGGCAACGTTCCTCCCCCCCCACTTTCTTCTGCTCCCACTTTTCCCCGCCGCCACCTTCGCAACTTCCTCCCCCCCCACTTTCTTCTGCTCCCACTTTTCCCCGCGCCACCTTCGCAACTTCCTCCCCCCCACTTTCTTCTGCTCCCCACTTTTCCCCGCGCCACCTTCGCAACTTCCTCCCCCCCACTTTCTTCTGCTCCCACTTTTCCCCGCGCCACCTTCGCAACTTCCTCCCCCCCCACTTTCTTCTGCTCCCACTTTTCCCCGCGCCACCTTCGCAACTTCCTCCCCCCCCACTTTCTTCTGCTCCCACTTTTCCCCGCGCCACCTTCGCAACTTCCTTCCCCCCCACTTTCTTCTGCTCCCACTTTTCCCCGCGCCACCTTCGCAACTTCCTCCCCCCACTTTCTTCTGCCTCCCACTTTTCCCCGCGCCACCTTCGCAACTTCCTCCCCCCCCACTTTTCTTCTGCCTCCCACTTTCCCCGCGCCACCTTCGCAACTTCCTCCCCCCCCACTTTCTTCTGCTCCCACTTTTCCCCGCGCCACCTTCGCAACTTCCTCCCCCCCCACTTTCTTCTGCTCCCACTTTTCCCCGCGCCACCTTCGCAACTGCCTCCCCCCCACCTTCTCTGCTCCACTTTTCCCCGCGCCACCTTCGCAACCTTCCTCCCACCCCATTTCTTCTGCTCCCACTTTTCCCCGCGCCACCTTCGCAACTTCCTCCCCCCCCCACTTTCTTCTGCTCCCACTTTTCCCCGCGGCACTTCTTCTGCTTCAAACTTACACCACTCTATCTATATTTCTAAACCTATACACCATACAAATATCTAGACAACTGCCCAATCAGCACCTCAACTACGAACAAACAAAGAAACAAACACAAAAGGTCTATTGCGGGGACATATCGACCCCCACGACTCTCATCTTTGAACGTAATGTTGGTGTTCACCACAGTAACTTGCCTACCAAAATTCATTAACTTCCATCCACAAATACACAAGTTATCCTGCTAACAAAGAAAATGAAAATGCCCCCCCTGCAGTGACAACCGAACCCCCCACGAAGCCCGTTAACGAACTTAACCTTGCTCTCAACAATAGTAACCTCCCTACCAAAAATCATGACCATCTATTTAAATATACGCGACTTATTTTGTTAACAAGCAACAGACACAAAAGGTGCACTAACGTGACGTACGGACCCCCCACAAAGCCCAAACTTGCACTTGACTTCGACCTTAACAACGGTAACCTGCCTGCCAAATATCATGGACTTCGAATCATGCCTTCCAGAGTTATATCCCTAAATCCGCTGTCACCCACAATACGGCCAACCATTTCCATAGTCCTTCTGACGAAGACAATAAAATTGCGACCAGTCTTACCTACAAACATCTGCTTGGAGATACCGTAAACGCACCTGCTGTGAAGAGGCCAATACCAACGCTAATGGAGGGGGTTGTTAGAAACATTAGTCTACAAACACAAAGGTAACCAACATAAACCCAAGGAAATCTTTTAAAACACAATATATTCCTTGAAAAAAAGGAAAACATTTGATTACCTGTGATTTCTATATCTACGGTTGATATATTGATAGCCCCCCCCCCCCCTGAATGAAATGGCACGCCCGAAAAGTAAGAATGCATTCTGGGAAGCATAGTTTGTTGTCATGTTGGGTTCCTCGGTTGTTCTTTGCCCGATCATGGCCTGAGAAAAGTTTTACCTGTGAATAGGGAGAGAGGCTACATTTGTGACAACGACCGGATAGATAGTTTGCACCGAACGTCCGTGCAATATTCCAGGTAAAACAACGAAGAGTTAATTTTAACGTTACCTGGCAACGCGCCAAGCTAAGCGATCATGATCAGTCCAAATATTTTTTGCCCCCCTCCCATGCATGTTTGCAATGTTTACATGTGGGATGACAAACGTAATTTTGCTATTACATGTACCAGCTTTACTACTGCATAAACCTTTTTTGTTTTTTCCTACTGCGATATCAAACATGTTTGCTTTGTAACGTTGCCTGTTGTTTTCTGTGGGCTTATAAATGCGTGGGGCGAAGTAACGTTAACATTTAACAAATCAAGGAGGATTAAAAATCTACTTGAACAAATATTATTAGTATTACCTCGTTCTTTTGTGGTAACTTAACAACTTAACATTATATTTCTCTGTCAAAAATAGCAATGACAATTACAATGCAAAGCTTCCTTATATGTGCCTAACTGCATCTATTCTAGATTTAATCTAGTTCAACTTTTTTTTCAAAAGTTTTTCTTTTAATTTTTTTTTTTTAATTTCACTGCAGTTACAGCAGGACACAGCCTAGTTGAAGATGGAACAGTACACTATTATGGAGAGGATAGGGGAGGGTGCACATGGCATCGTGTTCAAGGCCAAACACGTAGAGGTAAGACAGGCACCTGTGGCCGCATTCATTTACTGCATAATAGTTTTATGTCTCGGTAGGAAATATCTGCCTTTGAAACAATTCTGTAGTACAGTATCATACATTGGAAACACATACATGTATTTGTGGTGTCATGAATTTGCGGTAGAGAGGTCACTGTCAAAACCGTGAAAATAAAACCACCATGAAAGATTTACAGTAATCATAAGTTGTGGTGTTTTGAATAAAGCATGCAAGAATTTATAATACATAAATACAGTAATACATTGGTTTGAATTTGGTTATGTCACATGCAAATGTATCAGCTAACTAGCTTGTTTGTCCATCTAGAGTGGTGAAGTGGTGGCGTTAAAGAAAGTTCCACTGCGGAGGTTGGAAGACGGCATCCCAAATACTGCTCTCAGGTATACAATATTGGTCCATAGCAAACCTCATGCTTCATATAGGATACAATTACATGTATGTAAGTTGTAAGTTTACAGTTTCTTAAGAATCGTAATTATACTTACCTATGGAAAGTGGTACTGAAATGCTGAAATTGAATTCAAAGTCAATAGTGCATATATGGACATAAGCACTGCATAGTCTAACTGATTGTGTCATTTTCTCCTTGAACAGGGAAATAAAGGCGCTTCAAGAAATAGAGGAGAATCAGCATGTAAGTCAGTGTCTGGCTACATTACACTCTGAATTTGAACTTTAGCATTTCCTAAATTATACAACAGCTGACGTTATTTCCTTTAATCTCTTCTCGTAGGTGGTGAAACTGCGCGAGGTGTTCCCACACGGTACGGGGTTTGTGCTGGTGTTTGAGTACATGTTGTCGGACCTGTCCGAGGTCCTGCGGAACTCAAACCGCCCGCTGACGGAGGCTCAGGTCAAGAGCTACATGATGATGTTGCTGAAGGGCGTGGCCTTCTGTCACGAGAACAACATCATGCACAGGGTGAGCTGCCTGACTGGAATTTTTTTTACAAACCAATGAAACCATTCAACCATAAAAATGCCCCCACCCCTGATGTGTTGCCAAAAACATCCAGGAGAATAGCAGAAATCGTTATTCAACAAAAGTAGGGATATTTTCTTTTACAATTAATCTGTATATGCAGCACATACAGTGGAAGTGAATTAAACTCCTGAGGCATTGCCAATAAGAGCCAGGAAAATATCAGGTATCATTGGTCAATGAAAATAGGGAAATCTTCTTAATACAATCAAGGAGGTTCTCCATGATGCAATGAATCTGTTTCCTTTTTGTTCCAAAAACATTGTCAAGTAGGAGACAGAAGTTATCTGTAACCTACAGTGGACTGAGATTTTTTTTTCCCTTTTTTTATCAAATTATTATTATTATTATTATTATTAATAGGACTTGAAGCCAGCTAACCTACTGATCAGTGAGACCGGCCACCTGAAGATCGCTGACTTTGGTCTGGCACGAGTGTTTGCTAATGAAGATGGGAGACTGTACAGTCACCAGGTCGCCACAAGGTACAGATGACGTGTATTTCAACCCTTCTTTAAAGCCTCCCTTACTATATGTATATGCAAGAGGCACTTTTGTTTATACGTGTGTTACACAAGAAAACTGTTACTCAAGCAACTGGATAGATTTTGATTGAGTAACAGTTCTCTTGTGTATCTCATTACCTGGATGTCTAACCTTCATTGTGTTGCCTTTGTGTTGTTTCATTTGCCTTTGTGTTGTTTCTTTTGCCTTTAGAATAAAATATTTTGGTGTCTGATGAGACTGGGTGATTTGATGTTTAGCACATCTTTTGATACATATTAGTGATTGTTTAGAACTTCTATTTTGTAAATGTGGTGCCATTTGGACTTCAAAGGAAATGTTGTTTACCTTATCTCAAATACACCCCATCTTCTACATGTCTCATCTAAAGGTGGTACCGGGCCCCAGAATTACTGTATGGAGCAAGAAAGTATGAAGAAGGTGTTGATCTTTGGTGAGCATTTCTATCTCACACAATTATGTATTTGTAGCTGTGTCTTTTACTTGAGCAAGATCGTAACTTTGCCTATCTTTAGATATCCTGTCTTGTTGAATTATTTTTTTTTAAATGAAAATGTTTTGGCATCAAAATGGCAGGAAGTTTATATTTTTGCTGATATGGGAAAATCCTCCATTACAAAAAGGCTACAGTGGAACAAATTGGAAATCTGGATACTGAATACATGTACTTGACCAATCTGCTGGTATGGAAAATACTATACTTGTGAATTGAATTTCAATGTTTTGTATGTTCTTTTTTCTGCAGGGCTGTTGGATGTATCTTTGGAGAACTGTTGAACAACTCCCCTTTATTTCCGGTAAGGCTTTTGTTTTGTTCCATCAGTAATTCTATTGAAACGTAACAGCTATTAGACTAACACTGGTACTGATTGGAAGAAGACTCTAGTTAATCACAGTGACAATTTTTGAGAATTCGATACTATGACTGCAAAATGTTTGAAAGCTTTGAAAGAAATTGTTTTCATTAGAGCCTTTGTATTTCTGTTTGATTGCTAATGTGAATATATTTATTTTGTTGCCTTTTGTGTCTTTTTCACTTAGGGAGAGAATGACATAGAACAGCTATGTTGTGTACTGAGAGTACTGGGGACGCCCAACGAGAAAATATGGCCGGTAAGCTAGTTAGTTCAGCATGTACATTGTTGGTATATAATTTAAAAACAGTCTCAGTAACTAACATTAATTTTATCTCAAGTTGTCCATTCTATACTCACAAGAGAAGGGAGCTTTTATATAAATGTACTTAAAAGAACCCGACAAAAGCCATCCCAATTTTTCAACATTTACAGACAAAAAGAAAACTAGTCCCCTCTTAACATTACAGGACCCAAACCCAAGTCAAACCGAACAAGTTACAATTTAGAGCCAGCTTTTGAATAGTCACATGTATTGTGCTTCGTTTGTTCGTCCTTTTCCTGTTATTTGCTATTAGCTGTCGGGCAGGAATTTTGCAATAAACTTATCAATTTACCTTCATGACCTATTAAAGAAGAGATGGGTATTGTCTATCAATTAGTCAGTTAGAGTTCGCTATGGCAACTGCATTGTTTAATCCCCCCCCCCTTCTTCAGGGCATGTCGGAGTTACCGGACTACAATAAGATCACCTTCCCCGAGAACCCCCCCATCCCCCTGGAAGTGGTTGTGCCCGACGCCTCCCCCCAGGCCATCGACTTGCTGAAGAGGTTTCTAGTCTACCCCTCCAGTCAGAGGGTGTCAGCAAAGGAGGTCTGTTGTCATATATTGTGTGGGCATCTTTTAACCTAATGGCTGGAAGAGTCGTTGTCATAAGTTGATTTTTTGGCAGCACCTCAGAGATCGGTGCCAATCGTCCCTCATTAAAGAGAACAGGGGTTACTTTTAAGAATCAGTATTGGCTCTTCAGGTTGGTGGAAATGCATGAAATGATACCTATGTTTGGATTGGTACATGTAAAGGTTTGGGGGCTTTAAATTTTTCAGTTAATAGTTTTTAGCTGGTAAGAGCTCAATGATAGACAAATCTCAGTCATAGCCCCAGCCACCTCCACCAAAGAGTAGAAATGTAAAATAAAAACATTTTAAAAAATCACTCACTATCCAGTTTAAAAATGCAAATATTTCAGGGACATGCAGCCACTGTCTGATTGATATTCTGTCATTGGTTGAAATGCTAATTGTGATCAACAGTCAGGATCTGTCTGTTACTGTTGCTACTATAAATGTTGACATTTGCATCTCTCCACAGGCTCTACTGCATCCCTACTTCTTCACTGAGCCGTTACCTGCACACCACTCAGAACTGCCCATCCCACAGCGCAGCAGCAAGAGACACAGGCAGCGCGGACACGTGCACGAGTTTGACGTGGACGCTCCACTGGCGCAGTCTCTCGTTGATCCAGACCTACTCGCCCCTCATGTTAGATAGACTCTGCATTCTGTTGTTGTACATATTGATATCATAGTGTATGCCTATGGACTCTTTTGTATACTGTATACTCCTTTGTATACTGTAAATTTGTTTACTTTTGCATTAGTTTTAGTTTGGGGTAGGAGGGAAAAGACAGATTTCACAGTATTTCATATTTGAGGTTAAATGATTTTGTAGAAAAGTAATACATTGGAAATGCATATTTGCAGTGTCATGATTTTGAGGTGGAGAAGTCACTGCAAAACTGTGAATATAACACTACTGCAAAGGTTTATAGATCTACAGTAACTACAAGGGAGGTAGGAAATGTTCCTGCTTTTCTAAACACTTGTAAAAATATGCATTGATGTATATATGGTCTCAAAATATCATTATGATTCCAAAGTGAATCAATTTTTGTTGATTCTGTGAGATGTTTGAAGAGTAGTCAGAAAGTAAAGCCAGTAGTTTCTTCATCAGACTTTATTAACAGCTGGTTTGTAAAACATTGTAAAAAGAATGATAGAATCAAAATAACTACAAGATTAAATGTAACGGAATACAAAGGCTTAAATGCCTTGTATATAATAAAGATTTGTGGTTGTCATAACAAAGCAAAAGTGATTTTGTTTTGAAAGATAAAAGACAATAAAAATGTACAGAAAGATCCTTTTGTGCAATTTTTTTCACATTTTAGCATTGTCCAGATTTTTAACTGCAACTGATGTGTTAAGATAAAAAAAAACTCTTTTGAAAATGCACATAACACATACACATTGCATCACACAGTGACTTGCAATTTCTTGCTAATTTTGATATGTCCTCTAAGACAATGAAAGAAATAAAACTGTTCACAGCAACACACTAATATAGAAAGCAAAGCACACTAAGCATCAAACGTTATGTTCACAGAGTTACGTTTGTATTCTAGGGTTTGAATTACACTCAACTTGTAGCCCAAACAAAAGAAAGCTTGTAACTTCAGAAAAAGAAAACTCACTCAATTTGCATATAACACTGTAATCATACTATAAAAATAGACATTGGCACAACATATGATTTAAGGCCACACCAATTTAATTTGTTGCTTCTCGGATTTTTTAACAAAAAATATGAAGCGACAGGGCGAAAAAAAAATAAAAATAAAAACAGGCCTGGGCATCCTATTGTAGCCCCAAATGCTATGATAGGAGCCATGTAGTCAACATAGAAGGCTAGGTTAAAATTTAAACATTGAATTTTTAATTTTTAATCAAACCACTGCATTGATAGATGGAAAAACTCTTAACAACTTTCTTCACTTGTTGGGGCCAAAATTATGAGCATTTTTTAGTTGATTCAGAACCAGAATCTTTTTTTTTTTTTTTTTGCAAATCAGAAAAAAATGAAGAGGCGAATCCGAGAAGCAACAAATTAAATTGGTGTGGCCTAAATAGACTTTGGCACAACTTATTGTGTAATACACAGTCAAAATTTGGAACATGAAAATATCAATCATGATTTATTGCAAAAGGGTTGCCTCAAACCCCTGATGCTTTGGTAAAAAAGCAAGGACTCAAGACCTTGGAAAAATCCAGACCAGAAAGGATCAGAGGGAAGAAAGTAGTAGTAGTAATATTCAGTATTAAAGTAGAGAAGAAAATTATCAAAAAGAAAACAGAGACCAAAATCAATGTCTAACGAAAATAGACCGATCCCATAGCCTGCCGACCTCAGTCAAAACGTAGAAATGCACAAAATAAAAATGCAAGTACCGGGTACAGTGTATTTGACAGACATGCAGCCACTCTCTCATTGGTCGAACTGCTAATTGCCATGCTATCATTGGTCAGACTGTTAATTGTGATGGACAGTCAGGATCAGTCTACTGTATAAACTTGATCCTCCCTGGTCTGCCTCTAGTGTATGGTATATTGACAGGACTTCACCACACCACCATGCAATCACTCTCCCTTCTTTGACTTAGGCCTGCAGCAACAAAAATGGGAATACTATAAGTTTAACAGTATCAGTTAAATGATGTATAAATCTAACCCAAACTAAAGCACAGCAACAAAAAAGTTGAGGGTTGTGCAGTTAAGAAGCTAATTAGTGATACAAACGAATGGTAGAATGTTAAAAATGACATACTAGCTACTCGTCATTATCAAAACTGCCATGCATGCATTATCATTTTCAATTGCATGAAACGATTACAATATGTGGGGAAATGAAATGAAATGTTAATTTAAATGTGCAGGACATTATTTTAGGAAAAGAACGTGATTTTCGGTTGTTAGAAAATTGGTGGTGAAAGCTATGCTAAGAATGAATTGAATCACTTCTACTCACGTTGTATCATTAAAAGCATTCCGCAAACAGCTATTGCAATCCATGCATGCATCCAGAAAAGCAGGCAGTGTCAAATTTAAGATGTTATTTATGACAGCGGATTTGTGAAGAAGGGTGTGACTTGGCAGAACAAGTAAAAGTCATGGTCAAAGTGTTGTCTACAACAGATTTTATTCAATTTCATTGCCATCCACTTTCTGTAAGGGCCCAGTCACATGTCGTGCGATCATTGTACGATCCCAAACTGAGGGCATTCTTGGCACAGTCATGCATGTGACTTACAAAATGTTACAGAAAAGGCTGTCTTAGATCCTTGTTGGCTGTTGGTTCTGTCACAGCCTGCTTGAAAATGCCATGGCATCAAAATCGCACGACCTACAATGAATGTGACTCGTCCTAACCATCACATATATAATTTTAAGTCCACTTCACTGCCTTTTTTTTCAACTTCAATAGATGTAGAAAGGGAATTATGTTTTAGCCCAAGTTTGGCCGATGCTTTGTAACTATACAATAACATCATTACACGTGAATTCTAACTGAAATGGACATAAAGAATTGTCTCTGGGTTAAAAATAAAAGGAAAGGTCACTACATGACATTGAAATACAAGCTAAATGTATAGGAGTTTAAACTGTGAATTCAAAGGCATTATTGTACCGAAACTAAAAAAAAATGGAGGATGATACTATCAATCTCGTGATGACTAGACAACTTGATTTAAAACTTTTCACTTGCATTACACATAATAAACTTACCATAAAATCAAATATACACACTGCTTCGGACATAGTACATATAACTGTCTTCACAAAAAATGTGACTTCTGCATATCACAACAATGCAATGTTGCTCAATATATACATATCTCCTGAAGACAGAAGGAAATTAAAATCTCTATACACCTTACTGCCCTGAGATCTTCATCAAGTAGCTATACACACACACACACACACACACACACACACCGCAACTACCTACAGTGGTCTAACAACTGCAATGAATGCCTCCGCCCCTGAGGCATTGCCAAAAAAATGGTCCAAACTTATAGTAAGTAATGTTGCAAATATATGCTTTCTTAGACCCCCCTCCCCACCCTTAAGAAAAATAAGTAAAACGGTAAAGCAGATCCTCAACTCAATCATTTTTAAGATTCCCTGACTTCATTGCAAATTTCTTTAACCTTCACCCTGCTACAGCCTCTTGGCACCAAATTTGTATTGGTTACAGGATTAGGCAGCAGGGAGAGGGTTAAACTGGCCCACTTTTCCACCATCGTTCCCTAAATCGTTGCAGCTCGGCTGCATGTTACTACCATTACCGGTAATACATACCATTTAAAATGATAACCAATACCTGTATACAATTCTTCCATCAGGATATATACTGTACCAACAACATGATACATGCAGAACTCAAATGTGAGTTTTGTGCATAAGACTTTTCCACAAGTTTCAGAAGTTTTTCCCTTTGTAAACCAACCGTATTCTGATACAGATTTAGCTTTCTTCTTTCCACTGGAATTTTATGATTTTAGATACATGTAGATACAGTGATTGTCATCAGACATCATTCCCTTTATCAAAAAGGCAAAATTACTTTATAATTCTAGAATTCCAAACTTGTAGATTTTGGATGTTTTTTTTTGTCAGTGAGGGCCTACAAAGCAGAAAAGAACTTAAGAAGATGAAACCAGACTATGAAGAGAGCTATGCTTTTGGTAACAAGAAAGAAAGGATGCATGTTACACTGTTTTAGAGTAATCAGTTAAGACTATACTAAATACCTTGAAAATTCTATTCAGTTCCCTACATTGCCTGTTTGTCTTCCTTACTGATTTCAAAGACCAACATTACGTAATATTTAACTCAAGCACTTATATATTAATATGTAATTCCCTGGAATGATGATGATGATGATGAAATGCCAATCCAAATTCAAATCATCATTGCACATTTACAATTATTGAAAGCATAAAAAGATGCATGTTTGTTGATGTGTCATGATTTTCTTGATTTCCTAGAAAGCATTTTTACCCTCCAATGATTCAAAGCACAATAAAAAGGCACACTCACAATTTGTAAGAAAGGCCATTTCAATCAATGTGATCACTCAGGATACAAACATGTACGTTAATGGTCTTTGCTTCATTATGACACACAAAATCTTCAAAAGAAAAAACACTATCACCCAGTTTCAGATATCTTGGTCGGGAGTCCCTTCTGTCCGTCGTGGTTCGTTGCGGCTGGGCGCGCAGGTCGACCGTACAGGTAGATGGAAAAGATGACTAACGTCGCTCCGAAGGCGAACTGTGCCGTGATGTGGAAACTGAACAGGTACACCGACGCGATGCACGACAGAATGATGGAGAAGGACGTGGCGAAGCCTTTGAGGATGTTGTCTGCGTACTTGACAACAACGGCAACCAAGAGGCCGCCAAAGGCCTGCATGCACACAGTCATCCACGTCACCCAGTTGTAGGCATAAAAGAAGCCCTTTTCCGAGACGGCGGCTCCGTCTTTCGTCCACATGGATATCAGTCCGAGGAGGATACTGAAAAAGGCCAGCTGGATGTTTCGAATCCAGACTGACGCCACCGAACCTTTCAGGACTTTCTCAAAAAACACCCCAGCGAACCCAGAAGATATACACGATACGACCACGGCTATGAGCCCGAGGAGTGGGTTTTGTTCGGTTCCTACTTTCTCTCCCGTCGTCTTTCCTGAGCTCGTGGCGCCGGTGGACTCCAGTTGGACAGCAGAGACCCCAGCGAACAGCAGGAACAGCGAAACCCACTGGAGACGGCTGATACTTTTCCCCAACATCAGGATGGAGAAAAGAGCTGTTGTCATGATTTTCAACTGATACGTCACCTGTGAAAACAAAATTTTTTTTCTAATATTAGACCAGAGCTCTCACATTAAAAAGCTACAGAGTAACAATGCTATTAGAAGCAAATTTGACACGAGAAAAAATAAAGATTTTGGAAGTTTTGGAAAGTGGCTGTTTATCCTATCGAACACACCCACCTGGAAAGTTGCAGCTGACAGGTTGGAAATGGCCACATAAGCCAGGTTATTTTGCAGGGTGTAGACAAGTGCAGGAACAGCCATCTTTAGACTATCCATAGGATTCTGGAACAGTCTGTAGAGGGATAAAGAAACATTGGTCACAACAAAATAAAACAATTTGGTGGACAAGAATACATACTTTACATGATCAAGAAGCCAGATTATTGAGCAAGATGTATGTAACAAATAAAGCAAGTCAGAAAAGAACGTGGCTAACATCTACCTTATGTGTTAGAAGATCACTCTTCATGCAATATGATGAATTTGATGTGCCATTTAAAGAAATGTCCAGAAAAGTGACTTTTAACAGTGTCCTAATTCTTACACTGAATACATTTAAAGCAGTACACCACTTACTCCGTGTACAGGTGTTCAGTACAGGCCCTGAAGCCCACATACTGACACATGATGATGAGGACACAGCCCAGCAGTTTGAACACCTCCGCCATGACCACCGCTGTCGTGGAGAAGAACATGTCGCCGGGCATCGTCCGGGCGTAGCGCATGGTCAGGATGAGCGAAGCGTTCTGGACCACCAGGATCACCAGACTTATGTACTTCATCTTGGCAGCAAAGCCTAGAGATACATGAACAAAATGTTAGATCAGAAAATTCAAGTACTTGTGACAATAATGAGCAAAGGGCTGTTCAGATTGCAGGCAAAACTGTAGACAACTTAGCATGAAAGTTCATCTGTGTTGGTATACTTCATTATGACGAATGGCTAAACGTCCCGGAAGCTGCAGTAGACGGGTCCATTCTGTGAAGTCAGCCAAAACTTTGGATAAGTCCCAGTTACTTATGAGTTGGAAGATAAAGTTTAGCCATTCATGATACTGTACTTAGACAACTTGAATGAATTACAACTGGTTTGGTTATTTTGCACACACGGGAAAAATGGGAAGTTTGACATTTAAACTGACTGAAATTGTGTGGGTTTCTAAGCTTCCTGCCATGTGAGTGACGTAGACTCGACTAGGGATTTAGGAATCTTTGTGTCAGTGGTCTTTCTGTCTTACATACAGAGGTGGTTAGACTATAGTACATGTCTGGAGGGCAGAACTGTAGTCAGTGTATAAATGACCCAGAATGATTCTACAAGCTCTGACTTGGAAATGCTCAGTCTGTTTTGTCTTGATTGTGATGATATCTGTCATGTAAGTAGGTGTTGGGAAGATGCAGGTCAAGGACAATTTTGCCCTTCCATCTTATACTACTGCAGAATATTTTTAGCTTGTAAGTTGTATTGTTAACATTGTTTTTTGCTAAAAATAGCAAAGTGTAAACACATGCATCTGGTTCAGAAGTTACAGTATATAGACAGAAGCAAACAGAATCAGACCACAGACCTTTGAAATCCTCTCTTTGTTAACCAAAGGGGCCCTCAGGATATACATGTAGCAAAAATTTTGCCATACTACTGACCTGAGAGTTTTACCCTGACTCACAATGACATGTACCTGTCTTCTAAGCTTTTTATCACTCATCACCATATTTCACTGTCCAGTAAAATGTTACATATGCAAGAATCCCTACTCTACTGTACATTGTTTTTATTTGAATGCCTAAAAAATGCCACCTATATCACACTTGAGTTGACAAAGTAGAAAAGGTCAAACTTCTTTGTGCTAACCTACTAGATTACTGTGCTTACTACTACATGCTTTGAAACGTTGACAGAGCAAAGTATAAGACATTTAACACTAGATGTACCCCTAAAACACTATTTGATTTCGTACACTCACCCAAAATATGTAATTCTTTTACATATCAACATAACACAAACCATTGTGAGTGCAATGTAATACTGGTTGAGCAGCATTGTAAAAAGTAATAATCAAGTCTTATTTATATCTTAGTAGTATATCCTCGAAAAACTACTCAAAACAAATACATGTACTTGTACCTTTACGGAAAAATGAAGAAAGACCTACGAAAATCTTCATTTTTGTCACCAACAACCAGCAGAGTCGACAATTAGAATGGACTAATACATTTCGAGGTCGTCTGGGGGGAGGAGGCCTGGTTCGCTTTTTACGTTGGACTGGTGACGTAAATGAGGTCATCTATTGTGTTCAACCTACGTCAGACATCATTTCTGATGTAAAGATTTAAATGAAGGAAGCTCGACTTCATTTACTTGTCTCAGTTTACGAGTTCATCGATAATTGCATTAGGTTGGAACTCAAAGGCATTTAAATTTGTGGTAAAACTGCAGTAACCACTTACCACCATTCCAAAAAGAATTATTATGAGGGAAACACTATAACAGACAGCAACTTGACAACATTTTGGATCTTTTTGTGGTGTCCTTGCAGTGTAAGGCACAAGAGACCTCGCTGCTTTGTCACATGGATCAATTCTGTGGATCCAGAGGGCAGTAGTTCAAACCCTGGTAGGCACAATTGTGAGGGATTGCTTTCGTCCTTTTGGATACGTAGGGACGTAAAGCCAGCAGCTCCATGTATGAGGCAGTGTGTATGTGGGCATTAGCCTTAGGTATCAAACCTCTGATGTAAAAGAACCCAACAAAGATATCAATGTTCGACCTGTGTGGTTGACTGAAACAATTCAGCTATAACAAATAAAGCTGCATTTTACTATAACTTATAAAGTATAAGGCCACACCAATTTAATCAATGATTCTCAATTCTCTCTCTTCATTTTTTTTCAGATTTGAAAAAAAAAAATTAGATTCTGAATCAACTCCAAAAGGCTTATATTTTGGCCCAAACAGTTAAAGAAACTCCTTGTCTTCCTACTTGTTACAGTTTTTCCAATTTATCAATGCAGTGATTTAAAGTTCAAAATTATTGTTTGAAACTTTGAATTATAGACCAGTCCAGTATGTTGACTTGGTGTCTACTATCGTAACATTTGGGGCTACCATAGTATTGGCTAGGCCTGTTTTTTTGGTCCTGTTGCTTCATATTTTTCCTGAAAAGATCCGAGAACCAACAAATTAAATTGGTGTAGGCTAAGGTATAAAAAAAAACATTATGCTTCATCTCAAGCATTACGTACACTTTCAATTTGATCTGTTTTACTTACCTTTTCATCACAGTACAATATAGGTTTCATAAAAGCATTTAAAAGCCTTTTTTATTGCACACAATATAGGTTTCATAAAAGCATTTAAAGCCTTTTGTTATACACAACATAGGCCTCATACATGTAAAAAGTATTTAAAAGCATTTTTATTATACACAATATAGGTTTCATAAAGCATTCAAAAGCCTTTTCATTGTACACAATATAGGTTTCATAAAAGCATTTTAAAAGCCTTTTTATTGTACACAATATAGGTTTCACAAAAGCATTTTAAAGCTTTTTTATTATGTATTAAAAAGAAATCTAGTCAGGTAAATTCAAGCAGATGCTGCCATAAGAAGAAAGACAATTTAGAAGTCAAGACCACCTTGTTACAGAGACTCCCAGAGTCTGCAGCAGCAAACAGGACACCCAAAACCACCACCAGGAAGTTTGAAAGAGTTAACAGACCTGTATCCATTCCCCCCAGTTTTTCCCATAGATTCGCTGCCGCCCGACATGATAGACACTTCACTGATTGCACCAAATCTAACAATCCGCCTTCAGCAGTGCTGGAATCTTCTGTGTAAATAGTTTAAAGGTGTTGTTTTTAGACATTTACTATAATTTTGTTGTCCATTTCGTTTTATACCTTGACGAGCAAACTGATGTAGATGTTGTGTTTTAGTGTTGTTGTTGCTATAGGCTGTCCTGGGAAGGAACCAAAATGCATTATACATTAGTTCTGTTGGTCACATAATGTATAATACTATATATGTAATGGAATACAATTAGTAACCAAATCATCAGTACAATCACGCATACTAACACTAATAAATGAAACAATTTGAAGTACAATTTTAGAGTCTTTAAACACAAATCTTCATGATGATTATAAACATATATGAGAATTGCAATGCTCTAGTGTTATGAGTAGAGGTGTAGTGGTCAGCCAATCTATTTTGGATCACAAGGTTGGGGGTTCAAATCTGTGTCTCCCAATCAGAGTTCTGACATGCATACTACATTGGTAATATAAGGACTGCAGTCTACCTTGACCTTCAAATGGGACAACGTTGTAAGTGGTTGCTTCTATGTGTGAGGGCACTGGGCCTGTGTTACATGTAACATTAACTTACACCTTATACAAGTAAATGAACAGTCAATAATGGACAGACATCAGGATGTATGAACAAGAGCAAGGCAACAGTTACTAGCCTGAGCAATTAGGCAACAAGCTGAGTCACCTGACTTCCATATGGAATCACCTGACGTACATACAGCATCGCCTGACTTACATATAGCACCAAATGGCAGCTGCTCTTTAGCCCACCAATAGCAAGCTAACACAACACAAGAAAGCAGTACTAGTAGCCACGTTTGTAGGTTTTATTTCTAGTATTATCGCAGCATCAATACTTTAAAATGCGTCAATGCCTTTTCAACTATTGTAGTCGAGTGAAACGAACCTGTGCTAAACAAAATAGGGTTCTCTCGACTGGATAGTTCTCAACATAGCTATGCAATGCCTATATGAAGCATAATGTAATTTATATCATACCCGGACGGCGATACAGTGTTCCCGACCCGGTCGTACTTTACGGTACGACCGGGTTTACGACCGGGCTTCCATAGAATGATTCGAACGCTTTTCGCCCTAACCGCGTGCGCTGCTTTCAAAAATTCGAATACAGGATTCGGACTTTGGAACTGATGTTGTTGCATTTTTTTGGTTTAGGGACACCAAATTTTCGCTCATTTGGCATTGAAAGGCGTGTTTTCTTCAGTGGGTATGACATAAATAGAATACAACACGGTGTATTCCGCATCGCCCTCGGTCCCGGCCCTCCCGCGAGTCGGATCGCCGGTCGAGCCGATACCTCGGGCGATACGGAATACACTGTGTTGTATTCTATATGTACCCAGTCACCACCAAAGCTAGCATGTTACCACAAAAGCAGTTGTACCAGCTGCTACAACACAAATACAGACAACACAACACTCTGTATTGACAAGACAGTACAATACATTCCTTAGTCCAACATAGAATGGTTCAAAATGCTCTTTCGTGTACAGCAGTTACAGGTGGTTTGCAAACTTATAGCTAGATATTCAAAAGGTTCCAGTGGGTTATTCCTTGAATAATGTTATAAAAAAAGGTCGATCGATTAATTACATACTTTTATCAATAGAGCTTGCCCATTCTATCTCCTCTTTAAGTTTCATTTTTTTGTATTCATGACGTAGCACTTTTGTGTAAGGTTCCCTTTTATGTGAACATAGCAAATCTGTCTACATTCTTGAATATCCAAGCATCATCAAGACAAAATAAATACATTAATTTAAACATCCTGGGAGCTGTTGTTATCTTTCATTAATTGTTCAACATGCTAAACAAACAGTTAAACATAGCTAGTGTAACATTAACAGGATACAGGTTTCACTCTATCTGTGTGTGTTGCAGAAATATGCCTCTGTAATACTAATAGTGTAAACTATAATCATGGTACATCCTTTACTAGCCTTGAGGCCAGACCATTTCAAGGGCCTACACAGCCTAGCTCCTTTAATAGGGGCATGAAGCTGAGGAGCTGTCCTGGGTAGCCCCTGGAAACTGTCTGGCTTCCAGGCTAAACCTTCACGATCAAATTCCCAACTATACGATTCGCATTTGTTGTCTGATCAGGTCAACTCCAGTCAAACCGGATTCAGAAAATGGAGACAAATTTTCCAGTCAGGTCATTTCAACGCTGTTGATCACTGTCTACAGCTATGGCAACACAACATTTCTATTCAGCTAGCGCCTACTTTGCAAACATAAGTTTAAAGTTAAACCTTAACGTTGCCCCTGTACTGCGTCATACCAGGATCTCCTAGCAACTTTATTAGCAAGAGGGGCGTATTCAACAATTTCAAGAACTTTTAGGGTTAACTGAACCGATTTAATTTTTACAACATAACGAAACGCTAAAACAACCTATGGCGATCAGAAAGAATATATGCCAATGTAAAGAACGTGCTTTTATACTTTATATCAGGATTAATAGACAGAAATTAAGTAAAATCGGAGTAAAGTTAGCTTACCTCCTTGCTTCACACCGTCGGATGCCATGTTGGCAGTTTCTTGTGGGACGCTCTGACCTTATAACTAACCTTTGACCTACGACCTCGCAAACACGACTGGCGCGAAAATTACATCAGTCGAACCGGATTTTACAAAACAAACAAAAGGCTAAGGAGTTGGGAGATTAAGGAACAAATGTCTTAAGTAGTCTACAGAGTACATTTCATTTAAACCTGACAGACAGCATTCGTTTTAATTAAAAGTAGTCGGATTGGCTGTCGGGATTTCTATAAAATTTTCCAGGAAAGTGGAAAAGGCAAGGTAACAAGGTTGAGAAAAGAATGGAGTTCGGGTGCCTTAGATTACAATCAAGTCACTTGTATACACATACCATCATGTGTAAACAATGTCAGCAAATGTTACAGGGAATGACGTCACACGTTGCCATGTCTAAAAAGGCCGCTAGATGGCGCCTGGTGGCATTACTGGCTCTAACAAATCAATCATATGATTATCAGTATATTGCATGACGGCATTCTTTCAAGTACTGTTACGAGCAGCAATACCAAATAAGCTGCCATTTTTTCTTTTCCTGAAGGCAAATGGAAAGAGCATGTATTGATTTAATCCTGATAAATGAGGACCTAGTTTTCAATGAACTGACAAGGAGTGATAGAACATGTTTTTGTGGACGAATACATATAACGTTACATATTCATGTAATAATAGTTGGCATATCTTTTTAAATAAAGAAAGCACTAAGAATGAAGAAAGGCCAGAGCTTACTAGGTTATAATTCAATTTATTGCAAATCTCCTGTACATCACACCAACATACATGTATGTCATAGAGGCACCGCCTCTTTCCTCATTGTGTATCTTTTTACAACAGTAGAAAGTATCCGATGTGTAAGACTATGACGACATTGGATCGACTGTAGCTACACGACATTTGTCGACGACTCACAAGTACGAACCAGCGTAAACTTCTTATGATACCCAAATAAGTAGCCTGTAAAACTTCTCTTTGACAAAGTTATCAGTCTTAGCTTCTACATTAATGCATGTATATTGACTTTTACACTCATGGTTAGGGAAATCGTATACAGTACTGCCTACATTGGGACCGTCAATAAAAAAGGTTAGTTAGTGAGGTACATATATGCAAGCCGAACGCACAAATCAAAATACATTTGTCAATGTCTTAGACTATATCTCAATCATCAAAAATAGGGACATCTTCGGGCTGCAGCAATTTACGGTGAACGTATCTTTACTCTAGGTAGGACATCACTATGCTTGAATCGTCAAGACCGAATCTAGATCGTTTACGGATAGAAGAAGGGAGCACCATCGTAATCGGTTTCGGGAAATCCGGGAGGGCCACCGCTTTCGGGTACTTCAGGGTGACTTTCGGGTACTTCAGGGTGACTTTCGGGTACTTCAGGGCGGCTCTCGGGTACTTCAGGGCGGCTGTCGGTTTCGGGTAGTTCGGGACGGTCACCTGCACCAGGGTACTCGGGACGGCCACCTGCACCAGGGTACTCGGGACGGCCACCTGCACCGGGGTACTCGGGACGGCCACCTGCACCGGGGTACTCGGGACGGCCACCTGCACCGGGGGTACTCGGGACGGCCACCTGCACCTGGGTACTCGGGACGGCCACCTGCACCGGGGTACTCGGGACGGCCACCTGCACCGGGGTACTCGGGACGGCCACCGGGTCCGGGACGGTCGGGACGGCCACCTGCACCGGGACGGTCGGGACGGCCACCTGCTCCAGGACGGCCACCTGCTCCGGGACGAAGACCGGACAGACGCTGGAGAAGTCTCTCGATACCTTGTGGCGTTTCACGTCCCTCGAAGAACTGCTCCAGCATGTCAACGAGTCGGTCAACCACATGAGGGGGAGGACCGTGGCGACCATGGCCAGGGCGAGGGCGGGGCCTGGGGTTAGGGGCTCCGTCGGGGCTTGGCATGTCTACTTCAGGTAGAGCACCCGGATCGCTGTCACCACCGTGATCTGTGCCGTGAACCATAATAAAAACCTTGATTTAGAACAGGTGTATTACGATTAAAGCTTGATTTGGAATACGTCGTGTATTCTATTTCTAAATGTCATGCATTACCATTTGACCATCTTTGGTTTATCACTCTGTTTTCTAGATATGAAAGGCGGACAAAAACACAGCTGAACAAACAACCAGTTTTGTAAATGACAACATCAGATCTAGAGCCAGTCATGTTTCAATCCACACGACAAATGTTGAGAAAAACCGAAGCTCACCTTGTCTCCGGCCACCACCACGGCGCGGCCACGCTTCAGCTGACAACACGGCCATGGAGACCAGCAGAACACACAGGGCAAACTTGGGCGTCATCTTCAGTCTGGATGTCTGTAAACATGAAAATGATGGTTAGAAAAATAACTTTGTCACAGAAAGCTTACGCCATGTCGCCGTCACAACTTCGTTTTTCATGCTATAGAATTTTCAAGCAGGCTGTGACAGAGCCAACTAGCGACAAGGACTCCTAAGGCCTGGTTTACACACAAAATAGTTAAAGACAGTCCTTTCCGTGACGAGACAGCTGGAATGTGTTCGACATATACACGACCCCAAGAATGCTCTCAGTTTGCGATTTTACAACAATCGTACGACAAATGAGATCAAGCCCTTAGCTATATCGAGAGGAACATTTGTAGGCTTTCTTGTAAGTAATAAGAGTTTTCTTTTAGTATCTACGACGTGCGTACGTATTTAGGTAAGTTTGTTCACCTAGCGACGGAGATGTAAGATAAAGTTGCAAGTACTAGTAAAAGTTGTACCATTAGATTTCTGGACGGGAAGATACCATGGAATTACCTCCTACCAAAAGTACCCGTTTTGTACGCGATTCGTCGAAAGAATTAGTCCATGGTCATAACAAAATAAATGCTGAACCTACACACTGTATTATAGATTATAACGTTGTACCGCATGCATTACTAGAAGCTTTCCTTCCACAGTATACAGACAGTAGCAAAGTTACATATAAGTTCTCTGTTGATAAGAAAAGTCCAGAAACAGTCTTACCTGTAGTATGATGGCACACAAGAAGGTTTCTTACTCCCCAGTTGTCAGTTCTATCACAAGTGGCGATGTCTTCTCGGCTTCTTGGTCAGTCCGCAACCACAGCTCTGTGTTCTTCTCTCATCTTCAGGGTCTTTTATACAGTTTGGGACGGGAAGTCTTAATTTTCGCGCTCAAGCCACCCTTGGTCTGAGTGGGCTGAAGTTACGCACTTCCTTTTCGTGACCCTAAAACTATGCTGCCTTGTTGCGTAGTACAGTGAGACATGTGGTGCGTATCCGTTGCCACTGCAGCTGGCGATAAAATTGAAAACACACTTCGGTTTTCTTGGCTTGTACCAAGTATAACTGGCTGACTGCAGCATATAGCCTGGTGAACAGACCGTCGTGGCTCCCTGATCTCTACGGCGCTAAGACTGTGCGCGTCCGCCAAGCCTCCCTCCCAGCGCACGCTAGGGGTCGCCACGAAGAAGGGCAGGGCGGCAGTATTAAATGAGAAAAGCCGGCTGGAAAGATCGACAAAAGGGCTGAAACAAACCGTAGAGAATGGTCACCAGGCTATACAACATATAGCCTGCCCGAAATGTTTCCTTGGGAGCATGTTGGCTCTAGAGCCAAGAAGCTTCGCACGTTGTTGAATGATCTTGAATGGTACGTACACGGCTGCCAAGTCTGTCGACTGAAACCGCAGAAACGATCTGCCAATCATATTGATTTTGATATCTGTAACATTACATCCTAATTCTTATAAATATATGTGCAGTATTACGTATACATTATGAATAGCTGTGTAGATAATCGCAACTAGGATGCATACAATGTGCCATACTGACGGTGATACACCTTGCAGTTTGCTTTTATGAGGATAGCAGATATACTAAACCATCCTAAAAACAGTCTTTATCGTGTGAATAGCATCTATGGGTGGTATAGTAGAGAAAATGCCAATCATATTAGTGGTGGAGCTCATTAAACAACAGCCACTTCCTCAGTCTTTCGGAAAGAACGTTGTTTTTCTCCTTTCAAAAAAGATTATGTCCCAAAACATCCGAGCCCACGCACAAATGGAAGGATGCAGACATAAACGAACCCACGTGTGCAACTGCATTGGTCATATGTCACTAGAACCCCACGTGTACGGGTGAGTGTTTCTTAGAAGGGTAGCAGACTTGGCACCTGTGTGTGGTTGGCTTTTGACCTACCAGAATAACATTAGGCCTCGCCAAGGAGGTTTCAAAGAAACCCCCGCCCCTTGGCCGCACCATATGATGTCTGTGGTTTGCGTTCTCTAGACATCCTGTGCTAGAACGGGAAAGAAAAGGACACAAAAAGCAAGTTTTGTCAAAATAAACATTCTTTGTTTCGTTCTCCATTTATTTATATTTGGATAACAGAATTGTTGTCGTCTTTTCTAAATATGTGACGTCACTGATAGACATTGAATAAGTCGCACTTCTCAGTTTGCTACGACGGAATCCTACATAAATACACTGTCTACAAATGTACTAGTATTCAGGGTTTTTCGTCAATTGAAATTTGATTGTCAATATTCCTTCTTTGACATAGATGAAATAGCTAATCCTATGAATATTGCCAAAGAAAAGATGCAATATTTATGGCAATTGTTTTATATGCTCGGCAAGAATAGGATATAGACTAGATGGGGTTATACACTAATCAAGTCCTCCCCCAAAGAAAACGCCCAATCTTTAAAAAACTGCATGTCGCCTAGCTAGAATCATAATCAAACCTTACACACGTGACAAGAATTGCAGCATTTCTGTTTAGCCGTGACGACCGAAGTCATTCCTCAAATATCTTAACAGCTTCTCACTTTTCGCTCATTAAACCAGCATGTTAACATGACGTCGTTAGTGAGTCAACCACATCTGTGGTGTATTGGACCAACGTAGAACGCTGATACCGTGACATAGCAATTCGTTTACATAGCTTTGCGTTGTCAAACTCTTGAAGAAAATGTTTTACGTCAACAGAAAATGATCTAGAAAATAAGAAATATTTGTATATCTCAAAGTCAGTCTAGTTGTTCATTGTAACAGGACTATTTGCCGCAGTGAACCTAGACATGTATTATGCTCAGTAACAACAACGTCCAATCAGACCTTTGGCGTGATTTCAATACCGCCAGTAGGCAACAAAACAAGCACCACATGTGACCGCTACTTAACATAGTTCCAGGGTCACGGACAGGAAGTACGTCATTTCAACCCACAGACCAAGGGTGGCCGCGGTTTAATGTTGTTGACCGCGAATTTAAGACTTCCCGTCCTAGACTGTATAAAAGACCCTGAAGATGCGAGAAGAACACAGCACTGTGGTTGCGGACTGATCAAGAAGTCAAGAAGACATCGCCATCGCCAACTACTGACCGTCTTGTGTTCTATCAAGCTAAGATAGAGGTGAGATTTTTTTTCTCCACTAACCTTATGATTCACCTTTACAGAGCACTGAAATTCGTGTAATTTGTGTAGAATGCTTATATTCCTTACATCAGTTAGTTCAGCATTTTGTCATGAACTGAAATTCGGTTTCAACGAATTCCGCCCAAAATGGGCACTTTTGGTAGGGTGCAATTCTGTTTCTGGACTTAAATCGCAATGAACAGATTTATGTCGTACTGTATTCTGTAAAGAATTGTGTTTGCTTGTCACATAGAGTTAAACACTCTTTAACACACTTTGTCTGACGACGATAAAAGCACCTTTCCTAAAATTTGTGTCAAATATACTGTCGTGTTAATACCGTGGAATAAAGTCATACTGACAAAATCATGTTGATGTTTCCAGACTGAAGATGACGCCCAAATTTGCCCTGTGTGTTCTGCTGGTCTCCATGGCCGTGTTGTCAGCTGAAGCGTGGCCGCGCTGGAGACGACCTGAACATCAACCACAGAACCCACCAGGTGAGCTTCAGTTTTCCCCAACATTTGTCATTTTGATTGACACATGTCTGGTCTTGTGCTTTGCGTAGCTATAGTTGCTTTTCCTATATACATGTACATATCGGCTTATATGTTTATATCGAAACTACGGATTGAAACGCCGTGTCTAACTGTATCTAGTCCCTTACTAGCCTACAGAAACTACGTTTTGAAAACATAAGGAGCAGGGGGCTAGCCTGGGTGCCAGACTGTTACCATTGTCAGTATACTGCTAGCTCCTCGGCTCCAGGGCCAACATGTTCCCAAGGAATTTTACTGTTGACACTCCTGAGTTAGACCACTGATGGACTGGCCTGTGTAATAGCCCTGACAGCAATCTGGCACCCAGCCTAGTCCCCTGCTCTTAATGTTTTCAAACCGTACTTTCTGTAGGCTAGCAGTGGGGACTAAGTTGTCCGACTAACCCAGCAGTGAGAATAACCACTTTTACGAAAAATGTCACGCAAACAAGACCGGTTACTCAGTTGACCCAGCAAACAGTACCGCTATAACACTGTTTAGGAGACATTAGTATAAAATAGTACAAAATTACACCTATTATCCTGCTTTCCATACTTTTTTTTATGAAGTGTGCACCCAACATGGCTATCACTTATACCCAAAAACCAAAGGGACAATTTCACCTTTTACAGTAAGAAGACTGTCTTGGTGTTGATGTAGTTTTACTGAAACTTTTTTTATGATTCGACCACTAGGTGGCCGTCCCGAGCAGCCTGGAGCAGGTGGCCGTCCTGACTTCCCCGGCTTCCCTGGAGCAGGTGGCCGTCCCGAGAATCCCGGAGCAGGTGGCCGTCCCGAGAATCCCGGAGCAGGTGGCCGTCCCCAGAACCCCGGAGCAGGTGGCCGTCCCCAGAACCCCGGAGCAGGTGGCCGTCCCCAGAACCCTGGAGCCGGTGGCCGTCCCGAGAATCCCGGAGCAGGTGGCCGTCCCGAGAATCCCGGAGCAGGAGCAGGTGGCCGTCCCCAGAACCCTGGAGCCGGTGGCCGTCCCGAGAATCCCGGAGCAGGTGGCCGTCCCGAGAACCCCGGAGCCGGTGCGGGTGGCCGTCCCCAGAACCCCGGAGCAGGTGGCCGTCCCCAGAACCCTGGAGCAGGTGGCCGTCCCCAGAACCCCGGAGCAGGTGGCCGTCCCCAGAACCCCGGAGCAGGTGGCCGTCCCCAGAACCCCGGAGCAGGTGGCCGTCCCCAGAACCCTGGAGCAGGTGGCCGTCCCCAGAACCCCGGAGCAGGTGGCCGTCCCCAGAACCCCGGAGCAGGTGGCCGTCCCCAGAACCCCGGAGCAGGTGGCCGTCCCCAGAACCCAGGAGCAGGTGAACATCCCCAGAACCCCGGAGCAGGTGAACGTCCCCAGAACCCCGGAGCAGGTGGCCGTCCCCAGAACCCTGGAGCAGGTGGCCGTCCCCAGAACCCTGGAGCAGGTGGCCGTCCCCAGAACCCAGGAGCAGGTGAACGTCCCCAGAACCCCGGAGCAGGTGAACGTCCCCAGAACCCCGGTGCAGGTGGCCTTCCCGAGAATCCCGGAGCAGGTGGCCGTCCCCAGAACCCTGGAGCCGGTGCCGGTGGCCGTCCCGAGAATCCCGGAGCCGGTGGCCGTCCCCAGAACCCCGGAGCCGGTGGCCGTCCTCAGAACCCCGGAGCAGGTGCCGGTGGCCGTCCGCAGAACCCTGGAGCCGGTGGCCGTCCCGATATGTCCGGAGGGGGAGGTCGTGGGGACATGCCAGAAAGCGGGCCTCCGGAATTACCCGATGGCGCTCCCTACTTTTATCTGTAGAATGGATACACGATTTAGATTCGGTCTTCACGATTCAAACATATATAATGTTCTTGCCTAGGGCTAAGATACGTTGACCGTACATCGCTGCTACCCAAAGATGTCTCTATTTTTGATGCTGTGATATACTAGTATCTTCCGACATTTATAAATGTATCTTGATATACGTGTCGACATGCATATATGTACCTCACTCACTGAACCAAATATCTTGTGTTGAACATGTATAGGCGGTCCCAATATGGCCAGTATTGTATACGCTGTTCCTCACTATGAGTGTAAAGTCAGAATATATGTGTGTACGTTGAAGACAGCTAACTTTGTTACAGCGCGGAGAATTGTTACAGACTACTTGTTTGGTTTTGATGAGAAGTTTACGCTGGTTCGTATTTGTGAATCGTCGACAAACGTCGTATAGCTACAGTCGATCCAATGTCATCATAGTCTTAGTTGCAGCGGATACTTCCTACTGTTGTAAAAAGAATCTTCATGTACTATATATGAGGAATGAGGCGGTGCCTCTCTGATATCTGCTTCTATGTACAATACTTTCACAAGAATTTCACAATAAATCTACTAACGTTACGCAAGCTCTGGTCTTTCTTCAGTCGTAGAGATTTCTGTTAAAAAGAAATGGCAATTTTTCGTCCAAAAACTTCTTCTATAACCCTTTGTCAGCTCATTGAAAACTAGGTTTAGACTAAGAAGAAACAACAGACGACAATCACGCCATCCCTTATCAGCGTTGCCTTGAGGTTTTTCCCTTATACCTTCTCGATTGCTGTACCGCCCCCTAGTGAAACTATTAGACGAACATGAATATGTAAACCTTGCGCACTGGGCATACAAGAACAAACATACAATTTGCTGAACGTATTGAGGTTGTTAACTTTGCTGCTTTTTACATATACGTCACTATTTTCATTTCGTATAAGCCACATTTGTTTCTACAATGGTAGAGGTAAGAAAAAAGAGGCAAGAAAAAACCAGTATGTTGACTCGAAGGCTCCGTAGCCATGCCTGTCCTATTTCATTGAAATAAAACAAAGGCATTGCTTCCAGTATCCCTACCACGAATATCTATCTAATATATGCATCCACATTCTCCATCTATTTTCTTTTAAACAATCTATTGTTTAGTCGCCACAGTTTGCAATTTTCTGACCGTAATGATTTGAAGTACCAGCGATCATATATAGATTCTTCTTCGTTACGGAGATACCAGCAGCAGACTTGTTGACCTTGTTGCTCAGACAATTCAAAATTCAAGCGACACATAACTCAATATGTCGACATCTGGCTATTTCTACACTTCAGCTGACCCCATACGTAACACAGACATTGTTCCAATTCTATCATTCTTTCCACCTGAGAAATTGTCTGGACTAATAACGCAGCACTTTTTCATGCGTTTGTTGACAGTTGCTGTGTTTTCCGGTGCCGTCGCATTCGTCGTAATCTGTACGAACTATGCACGACTATCCCAAGAGTGCCCTCAGTTCGCGATCGCACGACAACCGTAGGACGAATGTGATCGGGCCATAGCCAGTAATATAACACCAGAGAGAAATGAGTGAAACATTGCTACAAATTGACAGGCTTGAGCTAAAATCTCAATCTTGACACATACGAACTACAAATCATTCTCAGTTTTCAGGCTCATCTTTCCACGTTCTGGTAAACTTCGCGCAAATCGACAAGACTATGATTTTGAAAAAAGTGAACAAATCAACAAGCCCTGGAGGCCTGTGGAGGAGTGAAGCAAGCTTGTCCAAATTTTCGATGAAGAATGCACCATGTGGACGTCGTTCATATCCTACGTATACCATACCTCTGAAATTATTCCCGGTCCAAGTCAGACCAATCTTTCAAATCGCCTCAATATTCAGTAGATCCGGACCACCGCGGGATTCATATAC
The DNA here is from genome assembly GCA_013266295.2 of Branchiostoma floridae x Branchiostoma japonicum. NCBI lineage: Eukaryota > Metazoa > Chordata > Leptocardii > Amphioxiformes > Branchiostomatidae > Branchiostoma > Branchiostoma floridae x Branchiostoma japonicum. The sequence goes on from CM023825.1 coordinate 21,391,791, forward strand.
AATCTCCTGTCTTCTTCCGTGACGCACGCATAGCTACTGGCTAGGGACATTTGGTTCACTGGCGGTGGTTCTAGAGAGACGCACACCGTGTATTCTACTCCCAGAGTACGTGTAGCGGAGAACATCCATCTGCTCTCCATTTCATCGCTCGTCTTTGAACGTTTGAGCGTGAACGTACGTAGTCTTTGGACGAACCATTCTACTTGTTCTATTTTGAATTCTCAAGTAGAACCAGCCAGCGACCGACGATGCCTGCAACACGAAGCGTGCTGAGTCTTTTCGTACTTCTGCTATCGTGTGCAAGTCCGTTCCGACCAGGCAAAAGGCTTTGTTCCGGAAAATGTATCTATGACCCCTTCGTCCTGTTTGGACATTGCAACGGTGTTGATCTACAACTCGATCCGACCATTTCTGCGAGAAACCTCTTCTCAGGTTGTGCAATCTGTGACAATATCAACCTGGAGCCTGAAAACAGCGGCTTGCCGTCTTGCCACCTTCCGGAATCCATCGACATTCTCAGATTTTCAAATCTGCAAGTCTCTCGGCTGACAGGGGCTTTCTTCACAACCCTACCTAACCTCCACTACCTGTATGTGGTCAACGGGACTGTCGAGTCAATCAAGCCAGGCACATTTAACAACACCCCTCGCCTGAACACCCTCGCTATCAGCGGAAACAAGCTATCCCGCCTTGCGCGTGGGTGGTTCAACGAGTTGCGTTCCCTGGAAGACCTTCGTTTGCACGACAACTGCATCTCTCTCATAGAAGCGGAAACTTTCCAAAATCTGACGGCTCTATCGTTCTTAAAACTTGCCCACAATCACCTGACCCGCCTAGAAAAGGAGTATTTCGAGGGATTATCGGGGATAGAGTGGATCAACCTGGATCACAACAGGATAGAAGCAATAGAGCCAGGTACGTTCAAACCATTCACAAATCTGATGATGCTTCTTTTGTCTGGAAACCGGTTGACGGTTCTCGCAGAAGGTTGGTCAGTCGGAATCGAAAGCTTCCTGATGAGGTTATCGATGTCTGATAACCCGTTTCGCTGCAAGTGTTTGCCTGCCTGGATTCCTGAATATCTGTCGGTACAGTCGACGGTTCCAGGCGTCAGCGGTGGCGCAGTCTGCCAGTTTCCGCCCGAAATGAAGGGCGAAACGATTACGGACGAGCTGTTGCTGAAGCTTCGGCCATGTCTGCCTCCAAAAGTCACTGTGTCAGCTCAAAATGGTGGACAAACCTTCACGTGTGAAGTGCACTGGGAGGAAGAACCACACATATCCTGGCAGCTGCCCGGATCGTTGATTCTGACCATACACGCACCCGGGCGATACGAAGAAACAAGTTCATGGCCACACCTGGAAAACATCACCACCCATGTCGAACACAACGTGAGCCTTGAGGGCTGGACGTTTCCTTGTGCGGCATCAGAACACAAACGCAACGAATCAGTCAACAACACAACCTGTGCTTATAACTTTGCCGGAAAGACGACATCCGTCCTTGTCATCGGACAGAGTCAGGCGGCGCAGTGGAACGACCAGGCCGTCCGATGTGTTGCGTCGTTTCCAAGAGATTCATTCTCGATGGACAATGCCACGGACTCCGCAGTCATATCGGCCGAAGAACCCTTACATGAAACATTAACTACAGAAAACATGAAGGACACGACAAGGGAAACAGAGGTGGTGACGGCTTCAGCAACAACTGTCGCACTCAGTGTGTTGCTCAATGGACCAGCACAACGCGGTTATGGAGAACTGTACATCTGGATTTCAGTGGCGTGCGCCGCCGCTCTAGCCGCCCTGTGGGGATATCTGCTCGTCCCAAAGCTCTGCTGTGGACACGCAGGCGACTTGAATGGTCCTAAGCAAGGTTCTGACGATGATGACGAAGAAACCGCCGATACGAGTGATCATGAGTATGCGACCATAAAGGATGAAGATTGTGAGGCTCCTTACTCAAACGTACATCGTGACCATGAGTACGAAGAGATTCGAGACGACGCCAAATCTTCGGTCTATCTTCAACATGACCAACGCTCGTCTGTCCACATCAAAGGATCCAGAAAGTCCAACCCGTACTACTCCACTAAAATCTGTGAAAATCGTCCACACGGACTGTATACAATATCTGAAAATGACGGTGCCGAAGACGGTCGCATGTCTGGTAGTGCTGAAGATAGCAGTATTTCCGGCGGTGCCGAAGGGCTTTCCGGAGACGGCGATGCCGATGCCGAAGACTATGGTATGTCTTATAGTGCTGAAGGGCCTTCCGATGACGGCGGTGCCGAAGGGCCTTCCGATGACGGCGGTGCCGAAGGGCCTTCCGATGACGGCGATGCCGAAGGGCCTTCCGATGACGGCGATGCCGAAGGGCCTTCCGGAGACGGCGGTGCCGAGGGGCCTTCCGGAGACGGCGGTGCCGAAGGGCCTTCCGGAGACGGCGGTGCCGAAGGGCCTTCAGATGACGGCGGTGCCGAAGGGCCTTCCGGAGACGGCGGTGCCGAAGGGCCTTCCGGAGACGGCGGTGCCGAAGGGCCTTCCGGAGACGGCGGTGCCGAAGGGCCTTCCGGAGACGGCGGTGCCGAAGGGCCTTCCGGAGACGGCGGTGCCGAGGACGCTCTTCCTGCTGAAGGGCCTTCTGCAGTACCGAAGACACCGGTATGTCCGATAGTGCTGAAGGACCAACCGGAAATGACAGCCCCATAGACAGCTAGCGATATATTCGATGGATCTGAGGGTCCATCCAAAAATGGTAATATCGTAGACTATCACGAGCAAGGCGCAACTGACCAACCCAGCAAAGGCGTTCCGTCATGCCAACCGTACGTCGGTTGCTGCTGGTTACGAACAAGCCAATTGGGGTTAAATGAGGTTAGTACACCGTGTTCATGAATGAAATGATAGTTGGCTCCCTTTTAGCAGGCATTTTGTAGTGAATTTGACCTATTCAAGTGTTTGGATGCTACTTTTCCATTTACAGAGTTTACAAAAAACAAATTGAGAGCATTATATCGTCGCTAGGTGTTTTTTTCATGCAAAGTATAAGATGTTACGCATTGCTGTATATACATGTATATCAGTAGGAAAGTAGCGTACATTGTACATCCTTATACAAATTGTGAATTTGAATGAAATATCTTCATAATCAATATGTCATATTATGATATCAACACACAGGACGAACAGTAACCTACTGCTGGAATATGCGGGGGAAAACTAGCTTTTAGTTTGATGTATGTTTTGAAAGTTCTTTATTTCACAACACTCTTGTGTTATAGACAGGCATAACTGTAATGTGGGGGAAATGATGTGAGTAGAAAGAATGATTTTCGAAAAGTGTAGCAAAAACTATTCATTGTGTTAAGGTCATTATGATGTGAATAATTTTGTGATGGTATTTCCTATTCCTATTCATAGTGAAGTTAAAACTCATTAAATCTTAATGAATGTGAAAAGCGTTTGTTTTCCGTCGGTTATTCGTTTATTGCAACAACAAGCTTGCTGGTTTTCCAGTCTACTTCCAGGACATGTATGCTACTTTTGCACAGATGATCAAGATTTTCCTTAGATTTTGTGCTCTGATAGCACGTCGGCAGAACGTACTGCGCCTGCGCGAATCCCGTATTTTTCAAGGTTTTCTTTGGATGTTTGGTGAACCTTGCATCGGAATTTTGCCTGTTGCAGACGATATGTTTTCTGAAATAACATTCGAAAACTATAGACGCGATGTCATCCTTTAAAACGCGAACACGACCTAAAACGAGACGTTCTACCCAATTAGTGCTGTGCAAAATACATTACGGTTTCGCACAGGCGCAGTGCGTTCTGCCGACGTGCTTGCTCTGATCTGGTCTCCTCATGTACCTGCATAGGACATTCGAGCGATCGAATTCACAACGAACGGCTACCAGTCTCCCTCATACCATAGCAAAAGCGTTTTTAGACTTCTATTGGTACGCTGTACGACATACATTGATATATTTACATAGCAAATGTGGAAATGGACGTTAGCAAAAGAAAATAAACAGCATTTCATAAACCGGAGGCATCAGACTATTCATGAGTTCAGCAGACTGATCTTGGTGTATATTTTATAACTATAACGTTACCAGACAGGAAGTTAATTTAAAAACTTAAGACAACCCTTTGGTCGTTCATATCCTCTCTATACCACACCTCTGAAATTACTCCCGGTCCAAGCCAGACCAATCTGTCAAATCGCCTCAATATTCAGTAGATCCGGACCACCGCAGGATTCATATGCCATCTCCTGTCTTCTTCCGTGACGCACGCATAGGTAGGGACATTTGGTTCACTGGTGGGCAGTGGTTCCAGCGAGGACCTTGTGTTTTACTCCCAGAGTACGTGTAGAGGAGAACATCCACATTTGCTCTCCATTTAGTCGTTCGTTTTTTTTTAATGTCTGACCGTGGTGCATCCGTTTGAGGCGAACCCTTCTGTTTGCTCTACTCTGAGTTTGCCTCGGCGCCGGCGGTTTGGGGCCTCAAAAACCTCAAACTTTCAAAGTCAACAGTTCGAACTTGTCTGACAACATATTCAGAATATAAAGCTATGAAAGAACGGTAAGTGTGTTGTTGGACACTGCTTTTTATTTTATTTTTTTGTCTACGGTGCATCCGGCCCAGGGTGTTGGGCCGACTTGGTCAGGGCGTTGGCCCGAGTTGACCAGGGTGTTGGGCCGAGTTGACCAAATTTGCCATGAGTCGAGTCGTCCTGATAACCTCCGGAATGTAGAAACTAAAGACAACCGGTGAAACATAAATGCTGACGATACAACAAACGGTCAATGACTCAAGGACAAACGCAACTCATTACAGATATCTTTAACTCGGAAACGTAGTATGGAATCCTGAAAGCGTTTCGTTCTGTATGGATGATGAGTTTGTAATTGGCAGGCCCTTGACAGTCTTTTATGTTCGCGTTTACGTACATGACTGGTCCCACGTTGTTATACTACCACAATTAAAGATAATTGCGTCCGCAACTTTAGCCAATTTCGGCATACAGCATTAAAGTACGTTCTATACACGAATATACACGTATTTGATACAAAGACCATTTACAGCTGGACGCCATACTGTACTAGCGACAAGAATCTAAATAAAGGAACGTCCCTTGGCCCTTTATGCAAATGATGCAGCAAATTGTCCAACCTAAAAAAAGAAGCAACTCACGGCAGATAACTTGGACGTGGAAACGTTACCTTTAATCAAGAAGGTTAACCTTCTTGCTTTAATCATGGGGTTTAAAGTGGTTTGTCCCGTAGAGAATATGAACCCATGCATAAATGGTGTATGTGTAGGCCCTTATCTCTCACTATTTAAGACACTGTTTACTGCGCTGGTGGAATGTTTCTCCACAGAGCTCTTAGGATATTTCTTTGCATCGAACAGACAACAGCCATATTGTGACAGGTACGTACATATGTCGTGAAATATATCGCATTGACCTACTGATCAACATTTGAGAATACATGTCGTAACGCGGTTACAGTCGTCGTAAGCCGTCGTACGATTTTAATGTCGTAAAATTTTTGAAGACGACTACGACAGAGCCAAACGCAGACAAGAACCTAAGGGTTTTCCTTAATAAGACTAATGACTTTCCTACGACTATTCCCAGGACTATCCCAAGAATTTCCTCTGTTTGCGTTGATCGTGCGATGAATGTGGCCAGGACTTAGTCAAAGAAAACAGACGTAATTTGGCATCTAGTGTATCTTACTTATGGATGATAACCTGTCTTAGAAAGACACACTACAGCGATGTTTCTGTGTGTGTGACATCTTACAGGTGTTACAAGCCAGCATCAAGGAACGACTGAAGATCCTTAGCAGACAATCTTTGTCATGGCGACTGTCGGGGTGTACGCCCTTGTAGTTGTCCTCGGAGGTAAGATTTACACCCTAGGCCTTTTTTTACTTTTTTTCCGTTGTTATTTTCATTTCAACAAAGGACTATAACTTTCCTTAAGACGTACGCAATTGCCTTGAACTCGCTTGCGATCGCCTGCCTCTTTTCCTTGCCACTATAGATTGCTTTAAAGGAATTATTCAAACCCTTTCATTGAATCTTGAATGTATTCTTGGGTTAGTCGCACTTGTGTCACACAAAATTCAGCAGTGTCCTTGTCGTAAAGGCTGTCAATTAGATATCTTTGTCGGCAGTTGGTTCTGTCACAGCCCGCTTGAAAATTGTAAGCAAAACGTCAAAATCTAATGGCAAGCTACGAAGAATGTGACAGCGCCATATATAACCGTCTAGTCTCGCTGATTTCGAAATTCCTCGTCCACAGTCATCATCGTGGTGACCATTATCGGCTGTCTCCTCACCATAGTCGCCATCTGGATACGGCCGGACCTGAGGAAGCTGGCCAACGTGCCTCTGGTCAGCCTCAGCTGCGCAGACATCCTCTTCGCCATCTTCGGCCCGGCCTTTTGGATCGGGCATTTCCTGCACCCCGAATGGAAACCGCCAGGGGCGCTGTGCTCGTTTCTGGCCTACGCCATACCCGCCCTGTGGGGGGTATGGCTATGCCACATGTCCAGTATCGCTCTCCAACGGTACTTTCTCATCTGTACCAAGAGCACACGGCTGAAGTCCAAGCGCGTCCTCATCATCATGCTCTTGCTTACATGGTTGTGCCCCATCGTTTCACTGCTGCCTCTTCACGTTCCTGAAGAAGTGAAGGTTGACCCGAAGATCAAGCGATGTAGTATTGGCGGATCTGCTAATGTAATAGCAAAGCTACTGATAGTCATCATGATCTACGCCATACCGTACGTAGTGTCCATAACATGTTACGTTCTCATCTATAAACACGTCGGGAAGAGTGGTAAACGCGTCAGAAGTCACGCATTGCGCCAGTCCAAACGCTTGGCAGTACGCTTCACGCGAGGGGAGGGCGGCAGCGCGCCTTCTTCCCAAAGAACTGCGTCTGCCTGGGTGACACTGACACGTTCTTCAGGAACCTTGGACGGTGGCGTTTGGATGGGGGATGACAATTCCTCGTCAAGTAACGAGGAAGGAAAGAGAGCTGACGAAAAGGGGCCAATAGGAACGAACCGGAGAAAAATCGTTATAGTGTCAGACGATCAAGTAGATGCGAACGGAAACCAAGAGCATGTTGGTCAAAATCCATCCGATGAAAAAGACGATCGAGATGACATAGGTGAAACTAAAGCCGCCACCACAGACACTGCACCGTCAGATCAGGCAGGTGGTACATGTAATTATAAACAGCAGGACCGAAAAACCTGGTCGCAGGACCAAAATCCCTCGTCGCAGGACCGAAATACCTTGTCGCAGGACCAAAATACTTCGTCAGATGACAACGAACAAGAAAAAAATGTCTGCAAGGAGCCAGACACCGCTGTCGTCATTGATATGTCGATCGATTCAGGTACAAACGAGCAAAAACATCGTGTTGGTCAGAAAAAGAGTTCCCAAAACAGCGCAGCGGAAAGGCAGATCACCAAAATGATGCTGACCCTGTTCCTAGTCAACACTGTCTGTGTCATGCCTATGACGCTCATGGTGATGTTCGCTAGCAAAGTCCCGTCTGAGGCGTTTGCGGTCGGCCAGGTGCTAATGGCGCTGAACGGCGCCTTGGACCCGTTCGTATACGGACTCATGAACACACGTATACGGCAGGGATATAAGCATATCTTGGACCGTGTCCTCGACGTTATAAATTAAGATCTTGTACGACTGAGGCTTAGTGTTTGGTGAAACGTCATGATAAGTAATATTGTGGGGATATTTGACAGGACCCTCTGTTAGGAGCCGATCAAAATGATACAGTATGTTAGATGAATTGAATTGAATTGGTTGGTTGGTTGGTTGGTTGGTTGGTTGGTTGGTAGGTTGGTTGGTTGGTTGGTTGGTTGGTTGGTTGGTTGGTTGGTTGGTTGGTTGGTTGGTTGGTTGGTTGGTTGGTTGGTTGGTTGGTTGGTTGGTTGGTTGGTTGGTTGGTTGGTTGGTTTCCCCCACTTTCACAGGATACACAATCATGTGTATCTAGAATACCTTTGGGTGGTCAGTACATTCTTGGACATAATGTTTAGCCTATAGGTAGTGCTGCCAACATGTAACATATGTGTAAGTAGCAGGGCATGATCGTGTTATATACATTTGTACGATCTTTATATGTTGGTTAGAAATCCTTGCACCTGTAACAAATACTCATATAGACAAATACTGTACGTATAGATTACCTCATATAGACAAATACCTCATATAGCATATAGACAAATGCTGTACGTATAAATTACCTCATATAGACAAATACCTCATATAGACAAATACCTCATATAGACAAATACTAGTACTGTACCACGGTTGTTATTGTATCAAGCTTAAGAGTATTTTACAAGCTTTAAGCACTTTGCCACTTCATATACACTCTATCCACAGACTACACGTATGTGAAATGATTGACTTCCTTGTACGTGAGAGATGTGTATTTTGTAAGCTATTTCAGTACAGTTTCGTATAGCTGCATGAAACATCAGACTTAATTGTACGTAGGTTAACGCCGTGTTTTGTGTTGAGATGTGAATAAACTCGCAGAGTTGAATGTCCCAAACTGGCTTTGTGTGTTGCTATCTATAATTTTGATACTTTTTAATCAGCACGGAGTGCAATATATATAGAATATATTACTCATGCATGTATCTCAAATTAGATAGATTACCATTAATCCATCCGGGATATTAATCAAAAGAAACTTAGGACAAGAAATCCCCAAAAACAAAGTGGGACAGATTTTTTACTCCTCCATACTTGCTTCGGTAGTTACATCCGCATAGCGCCTCGTGGCGACATCGATACCAAAACGTGACCCTATGATACACTGTTTGCTCCCGTTTTGGCATCGACAATCCGACCTTTATTTTCAGTGGATCAGGCCCTAACATCGTAACCTCCTGGTTCAAACCAATCAATCTAGGACCTCCAGGGCCTCACTGTAAAGCAGTACGTTGCCAAATGAGCCTCTAGCTCAAGAATACAGAAATAGACAAGAATTCAGAGAGGTCCAGACACCAACAAAGGTTTGTTTTTAACCCTTATAATTATATCATATCACTCAATTGGTATATGTTATATATGACAGTGCCACATCAAGCAACTGCCTCCAGCATTACGTTATTAAATACTGTGTCGTCTTTATAACGTTTTGAAGATAAACGTAGTATATAGCAATTTCAACGATTAACTATTACACGTAAGTCGTAAGTCTGGACTTCACTCAGTCCATCAACTATGTCTGTCATCTGCTGTATTTTAATTCAGAGTTCCTCCCAATTCACAGGAACACACTCCCAACGTTTGTGTCTCGTTGGTCCCGGCGGCCTGCCTTCCTAAAATAGAACCACTTGACAGTGGACGTGTAAGTATGCGAGTCACGTATCGTGCTTGTTATGAAGTGCTTGGTAGGACTTCGGGATGTAGCTCGTTTTCAATGCTTGGTCACAAGAGAAATCAGCTTCGGACCAAGAAGAAAACGTAACAATCTGACAACGACCGAGGATGTCCTTGGATTCTTTTAGTGATATTTAGGCCGTGTTGATTTCAATATATGGATGACATCCGCGCGCATCAATTTTCGTTCGTTTCCAAAAGAAAAAGAATATTTCAACCATACTGTAAATCATACAAAGCAGCTGCAAAATGAGCAAATATGTGCCGTAAATTGCAAAAAGAAATCGGAAAACGGATACTAAGTCTAAGAAGATGTGAAAGGACAAAAATAAAAAAATCTATTGTTCGGTATACCATACTCTGTGTCTTAAGTCATTTTTTCCACCTTCCTGGCCGCTTAGATTTCATAATGAAGACAACTTTTTTTGGACAAACTTTTTTTATTCGCACGCCCGCATCAGTTTTGGGGTTCCCGTAGGATGTCAGCCATATAATCAAATAAACATGGCCTTATTGCAAAGGAACAGTTAAGGGACATTTGTTTGATGCATTAATGTATAGTATTTCCAACAGTATGCAGTAACACACAATGGCGACGACATCGAAAGAGTCTCCCTTCAGAGGAGACAGCAACGAGATCTCGTACAATCACGTTCACGGTGACCCTGACCTTGAGGTCAAAGTTCAAGACTGCACCTTTCACGTCCACAAGACGGTCCTGATGGAGACGTCCGACTACTTCCGCGCCATGTTGGAAAGCGGCATGAGAGAAAGTCGGGAAAACTCCGTCCAACTTCAGGGCTTCACAGCTGAAGCGTTTCAGATCGTTCTGGACTTTCTGTATGAATCAAAGCCAGTTAAAATGGACGATAAACTACACCGTGTTCTCGAGATGGCACAGTTTCTTCAGATGCGGCCGGTTCTGGATTATATCAAGAGTAAACTTAGCTGTGAGAACTGTGTCCATCTGTACATGCTGGCTGATACCTATGTGATCGGCGATCTGAAGGAAGCTGCAGCTCAGCTCATGGGGGACAATTATCTGAAGTTTCTTCGCTCGGAAGTTTTCGAAGAGCTGAGGGAGGAACAGCGAGAAGAGGTTCGGAAGGCGCGCTTCAGACACCAGAAGTTCTTGTGTGGTGTGAACACGGGGTACGTGACGTGGCCCGAAACAGGTCCGACGGAATTCATGTACTACGATCAATGCAAGGTAAGTTTTAAATTATGATCAGCTCAAATCAAAATGTCTAGAACTAAGATTTCCCTTATAAAGCATTTCCTTTCTATCAATATCAAGATATTATAAATGCATTCCCCGCTAGTTATGTAAATGACGTTCTGAAACCAACAATATTAATCCCTGAGTTACAAATGTCAAGATTGTTAACTTATAATCATTCAACAGGAAATAACAGTAGTTGCCATCGATTATTCAATTAGATTTCAATATACATAACTTGTACCTCATAATAGTCATGCCTATGTAAGTTAAAGAATCATGAACTCCATTCACAACTTCTTGATTTATCTTTAAAATAGAAACATACCCACACGGACACACTGCTGCAGTTTAAAAAGTCACTAGGGAGCAGTAATGCCCGGTTGTTAACACAACTCTACTTTACAGGATGCCTGGAAGAGCTTCACGGAAAAGCCAGAGCAGGCGTGTGCGAGGGGATGGGGTGTAGCTGTACTGGACAACTATATTTACGTCATTGGCGGTTACGGTAAACCACGATTCGGGCATCCGTCCGGGATAGCCGTCCGGGACGTACTATCGGTGTCCTTCCGTTATGATCCCGTTAAGAACAAATGGTTCCAGATACGTTCCCTCAGCGAAGCCAGGGCTTACTTCGGAACTGTAGTTCACGATAAGTCTGTTTACGCTATCGGTGGCTTCCAGTACGACTATACGGTAAAAACGATGGAGAGATACATTCCAGAACAGGATAGGTGGGAGTTCAGAAGGTCTTTGCCTGGAGATTGGACTAACTACGATCTAGCTGTCGTTTGCAAGGGAGACATTTACATCAACTCGGAAGACGAGGGGACGGGAGGGTTTGCACTTCTGAAGTATACGTCAAAAATTAACCAGTGGGAGATTCTGTCTCCCCTGCCCAGAAAACGGGACAAGAATAGCATGGTCGCGGTGGGAGAAACCATCTACCTTCTTGGTGGTCTCGTTCCCGGAGTAGACTGCTTCAATGTCACCACAAAGCAGTGGTCCGTACTAGACGCCCACCCAGCCACCGAAGCTATACAGTTTGAGAGGGGCTGTACAGAAATGGACAGGACGATCTACGTGTTAAACAGTGATGACATGGCATGTTATAGCCTAGAGACGCAGACTTGGGTGCAGGGGTTGTCAGCCTTTCCGGGAGGGTACTATGCCAGTAAAGCATTCATAGCTTTTCTGCCGCTTGAACTGCAAGTTATGTAGGTTTAAAAGTCTCTCGAACCTTTTCATATCACCGAAACCATTAAAATCTTTGCAGTTTGTTACAAATGATACAGATCCTCTGTTTTGTGTGTGTATGTGTATGCGTGTGTGTCCCCTTCAGTTAAAAGAAGTTGCTAGGGGACCCAAACTTTCTCCAAGCTATCTGCTACCCAAAAATCAGAACCATGTGTACTGTATGTGTATGTGTATATAATGAGATACAAAAACCGTTATGCTGCAGATCCGAAATCATAAGAAGCTGGTAAACAAAGTATGATCTATGCGCCATGTACAGGCTCCAACCGTCGACGACATTACGAACCAAAGTCTTCTCTACAAATCGACCGTAAAGGCGCTGGCTTCGATCGTTAGGACGGTACCGGTGACCCGAGTGTTCTGACCGGATGACAGGGATTTTACCGAATTCATGATATATCGCGATCGCGGCATTCTGATTTACAAAACTTTATAATAAAAAAAAAATAAACGAGAAAACATGCCATATTGTCGTAATTAAAAACAGAAAAAACAACGAAAACCTGATAAAATGATGACGTAGAGTTCAATGTATGATTGATCATATGACTGTTGTATATGTCACCATTAGTGCCATTGTTCGGCTGACATCACATTCACAAGCGGAAAGTCCAAAGTCTTTAAATAGAGTTATATAAACGAACCTGTTTGTTTGAATTGCCATACGTTCCCTTACGGGCACGATGGCTTCACAAAGAGTGGTCCAACGCCTAGTCCTGAGTGTACTTTTGCCTGTCTGTTTTGGCTACGGAGTCGAAGAAGATGGTCCGACTGTTCAGACGCAGTTTGGCGCTGTCCGAGGCATGTTTGTGGAGGAAGGAGTAGTCTTTCTCGGTCTACCCTTCGCGGTTCCTCCCGTAGGCCAGCTACGCTGGAAGCCCCCGCAAGCATACAACACGTCCTGGGCACCCTCAGTCCGCGACGGCACCCTGCCCGGGCCCGCCTGCCGCCAGCCGGGATGCGGACCTACCGACGACGACGTCCAACACACTTGCAATCGGGATGCAAACAGAACGCAGAGCGAAGACTGTTTGTACCTGAACATTTTCGCGCCTAAAAGTGCTCTGAATTCCACCATGAAACCATTACCTGTCTTGTTATGGATTCACGGTGGCAATTACCGCGTTGGTACCGGCTCTGCTATGGTGTACGACGGAAGATTTCTTGCCGACAAAACGCAGACTGTCGTCGTTACAATCAACTACAGACTCGGTGCGTTCGGCTTTCTTGTGAGTGGAGAAGGAGACGACGATGCAAAAGGCAATTATGGACTGTTGGATCAGGTAGAGGCGTTGAAATGGGTCCAGCGGAACATCGGTAGCTTCGGAGGCGACAAAGACAAGGTCACCATATTCGGCCAGAGCGCCGGGTCAGATTCGGTGGCCACACACCTGATCTCCAACAAGACAGCGGACTTGTTCAAACAGGCCATCATGATGAGCGTGCCGTTCTCCATTCCTCACAAACCTCGCAAGGAGGCGCTTCGTCTCGGGAACTACTTTGCAGAACAACTGAACTGTTCGCTCAGAGACATGACTTGCCTCCGTTCCAAGAAACCAGATGCTATACTTGACGCTCAACTTAAGTCTTTGACTCACATTGTCAACCCGTTAAAACCTATAGAGAGCTTCATGCAATGGGGACCTTCCATAGACTTGGATGTGGTGCCCGCTCCAACGGTGGATAGCTTCGCGGGAGGAAAATTTCAGAGAAAGCCGTTTATCATAGGAACTACATGGGAAGAAAACGTGTTTTACGTCTATCAAGCGTACACCCAGAACATAACCAGCAAACTCAAACTTGACGAAATCGTTGCGGCCTTTGTTCAAGAGAAGGCCATACCGATTCTAGAGATGTACAAACTTCAAACGTCCCAAGACTATCGTGCGATTTTATCTGAGATCGCCACGGACTGGATCTTCACGTGTCCCACCCGTAAAGTTGCACGGAGTGCTGGGAAGTACGTTGCAGACGTTTGGCTGTATCTATACGACCACGTCTGGTCCTTTAAGCATCTATGGGACGAGTTTAAGTTTTGTAACGGCCACGTGTGTCATGGAGAGGACATTCCGTTTGTATTTCAAACACCTGTCCTGGCAAATCTAACCTTGACCCCCGACGAGCAACACATGGCGGACACCATAGCGTTCCACTTTGGTAACTTCGCGCACACAGGCGACCCAAACACACCCGCTCACAGCATCAACTCTACAAACAACAACGAAGCAAAGGTCGTCCGCTGGCCGAAGTACGGTACAAACGGACATTTCTACAGACTGAATGTCACAACTCCTGAAAGTAACTTGCTGGAAAACTACAGGCATGAGAAATGCGACGAATTCGACAAACTCAATGTGTATCATTAGAAAAGTGTAAAATGCAGCTAAAGTTGTAATTTTGTATTATTATTTTCCTTAAACAGTTTCCAGGCGCCAATCTACGTCAAACTATTAAATCATAGCCGAACATACGGTCTCAAACCTGACGTATTCCTCTACCATTCAGCACAATTTCCACCTCCCTGTCGAGCACAGAAGCAGAATCTTTCTCGAGTATAAACTGACTACTGTACCGCATTACTTTGTGCCTGAACTAATGACGAGGTTCGCCCATAAATACTGTGTTATGCGACCTCGATCAGTGCCCATTTGCAATGATTACTACAACAGCTAGGGGTCCCCACTACCACGTTGTTGAAACTTTCATAGTACATTGTACATGTTCATCGTTAACCGTATATGGTGGACGGCCACTCCTGCGAGTATGCGGGCCCTCATGAGAGGCAACTCGGTTGCTGATACTCGCCGTAGTAAAAAGATGTGCGCAATAGTCCCTACATTTTGTAAAGGAAGGCAAAGCATAAATATCATTGAATAGACTGGATGTAACCAATGTAACCAAATCATACACTCGTGAATGATTTTGTTTAGTTTATTTGTGTGCAGTCAAATAAACAAGATTTCTGTGTAGTCAGACTTTTTCAGGCACTCTGTCACCTCTTCCGTACTGTCCTTACTACCGTAAGGTTACCAGCGAAAATACAGTCCTGGACTCCATTTAAAATATTTACAAAGACGCAAAAAGAAAGGGGCAAGACCATTGTGAACTATGATTGCGTCAACGCGATACATCTGCTTGAAAAATGACACATGTGTCGATTTCCCTAATGAGATTAAACGTCACAACCAATCAGGAGGCGTCCCTGACGTCACTTCCGCCAGCGCCATTTCTGAACCAAAACTTTGAAGGGAAAAGACAGAAGGTAAATTTCGTTCTTTTTGTGATTTCCTTTCCTTTACAGCACCGATCAGTGTTACTTTGCAAATATTCTGTTACTTATAACTATTGTATGATTACACAACAGCACAAAACGCCTGGATTTTTAGAGGATCCCTTCCGTTACCTTATCTTCGTGAAAACGTGTAACTTTGTTTTTCTTGTGCAAACCAAGGGGGTTAATTTCCAACCTTCTTGCGTAAACAGTCCGGTAAATTTCTTGGATTTGGCAAGGATTTGGATATTGATAATCCTTGGAAATCGTAGACTAGAGATTACTGCCCCCAAGACACTCTGTGATGACATGGATCTCCTGTTATCCAGCTGGCCAGTCAAATTATGAGGAGTCTCATAAAATACCGCTCGTATCACTCCTTTTAATCTTAGGCAATTTGGTAAGATGCAAACTTTTCAAGAATGCCAATTCTTACTGGAAGCTTTAGTTTAGGGCTGTTCTAAAAAAATCAACAAGCTAAGTCATCAAAACACTTAAACTTTGTGATAGAGGACTGCCTTTTCTACTTTTTATTATGGCTGTTACATGTATTATATTTTATATTGTATCATAACGTTAAGTCTACCAGACCATCTGTATTTTGCAATAAGTCAAACGATATTGAATGCTTATGAAGGTTTCTATTTTACAGTGAGCAGGATGCACCGTGACATACGCATGTATTACATGGTAGAATATTGGATTTCAGGCTCTACTTTTCTTCTGTGGCGAGGGATGACCTCCCGGCAATAACACTAAGGTGATGCTCAAGCACAGATAACAAATTGCATCCAAACCTCCAGGTTCTATAAACTCTTCCTTTATTACTGCCATTATTCCATGCCAGCTGCCAATGTGCCAATAACTACAAGTGTGATCAGGTATTTTACAACGGCAAGCCGACCTATGACCTGTAGGTTGTCCCACGGCCCATGTCTCGTTATTACACAGTTGTTATTATCAATCTTGACGCTACCATGTACATGTAGTGCCGCGTCATTAATACACAGCTTTTACAAGCATGTCTGCATACACGGTCAGGTGGAAGAGTATAGGAGGTGTCGGGAACACTTGGACTAAGTTAGGAAATATTGCAATCCTTATCAACAATTTTTATCATTTCACTGAAATTTTCAGTAACGTTATATTACATAGAAACATTGGATATATATATATATATATAGAGAGAGAGAGAGAGAGAGAGACTAGCCACTTTTTGCATTTTACCTTACCGGATAAAGTGTGTGTTCCCTCGCAATTTAAGCCTCCGGGCAAGAGTTTTTGCAATAATGTTTGAGTATTATATCATGATACTGTCAGACTGGGATGTCAAAAACATGTTGATTATTGACCAGCATTTTTCTAATTGTTTTGGAGTGTAGTAACGTTATAGTCTACTAGTCAATGTCATCAAGATACGTGTATATGAAATAGATTATTAATGCACTGATGGAAGTACAATTATTGTGACTATCAATGGTATCTTATTACAGTCCCCAAATACCGAAATTTCCTCGTTTTGGCTACTTTTGTTATGCTTCATCTTTCAGTGTTGAGTTTACTCTGTGAAAAAGAGACTGTCCTCTTTGAATCGGCAGCTATTTTCCTTCAAATGCCCCTGGACATCATTAACTTTGACATTGATGGAAGAATAGATCAAATCCAAAGTTCAAAGTTGGAACATTCTTTAAAGCCAAGCCGTCGTGAAATCTCCTTAGAGCAACAGATGATTAAGACTCCTTGCAACAACTGTGTTGACTTAGTCAAGATTGATTTCCAGTTGGTGCTAAGAGTCTTAGAGGAGGGTCTGCATGGGGGTAAATTTAAGAGAGTCTGCAACGCTTAACGGTAAATTAAGTTGTTCTTGTGTAAGGCTTTAGGAATGACTTCATCAGACTGTTCTTTTTAATTCATGGGGTGTTCGACAAAACTAGTATGCGGACCTTGGACACTTTATGATTTTTGGCCAATCTAGTTTCCGACTACACAATATGAAGAATTTTTCAGTAATGATTTACAATGAATTTGGGATAACAAATAATGTGCTACGTGGAAATAAGTTGACCAATTACGCTTCACAAAGTATTTCCCGACTTTGAATTAAAATTTAAAGTGGTCAGCTACAATCAACGGCGAATTAAAATGGCTCTCTATGGCTCTCTATGGCATGCAGACCCTCTTAGAGGCATCTTCGATTATCGGCTTACTCCCAAAGCTTCTTTTTCACCAAGGAAACTCTGAGAGAGCCACTCCATCAATCTCCCTTGGGTCATGTCATCAGCATGAAAAGTTTGCAATAAAAGCAAGAAACTGGTTCACCTCTTTTATAAGCTTATCGTGATAAGTGATGCTTTGCCTGTAGCAGATTATTTATCCCGTACATCTGCTGTTACGTGCCATGAACTGGGTTTTTTTATAAGAAGACAAATCGAGTGAGATATCTTGTATAATCTGATCACTCTCATGATAGTGCAGGGTAACCCAAGGACAGTGCCTTCTCTTGGCACGTTGACAAAGTCCTGTCTCCAGGATATAATTAGAAGAAGAATCCCACTTCACTACAATTCCACTGGGAAAACATTTAATCAATACCTCAGTGCCTCTTGGCAAAGTCAAGAATTTGTTCATTTATTTCGCCACAAGGCTTGTGTATAGTGTAGGAATCTTCTCCGATGAAGAAAAAAAATAAAATACTGAAAAAACATATTGAATTTGACAAAAACATGTGAAATACGCTGAAACTGAGCTGGATCCTAAATCTGCTTGTAGATTAGTGACAGGCCAGAACATTGTTAGCTGATTCAACATTTGCCATCGTCAGCCCACTTTACACATCGAATTTTGCGATATCGGGAACTGGTAATATCGGGACAGCGACAGCCTTTTCTGCCGCATAAAATTTATGGTCATATAAAGGCTTTTTCCCTATGTGGCGAAAATCACCCACGACTGCTCTGAAGTACTTGTACAATGCCTCAGCAGGAGTCCCTGATAGCTTCAGCACAAGTATAAAGCCAAGCTGTCGGGTGGGCGGGGTTTGGGCAAATTAGCATAATTAGTGCAGGAGTATCAGTTGCACAAAAATCTAGAGTCCCACGAGAACCTTCCCCTAATAATGATAAGCTTTATGATTGAAGAATTATAAATGGTTCTCATTGATTATGCAAATGAGATCCTCATTTGCATGAATTATATCAGTTGATCATACTCTCCACCCATTGACAATCTTGTTTTAAACAAAGAAGGCTTTTCTACTAGTATTTCCTCATAAATTATGCAAATGAGGTAATGAGTGGAATAAGTTATGTTTGTTGATGTTCACCTTCACTTAATAAGTTCCAAATGCCGCAAAGAATTAAATTCCCGCCATTTATCACCACCTTTACCAGGCATTACATGCTTCGTTTTCCAGACGCTTTCAAGCAGAAGGAAATAAAAAAAAGATAAGCTGGTAGAAAAGTGTAATTTGAAACATGTTGTACCATGTTGTAACTTAGGCCACAGCAAGTAATTTTTATGGATGACATCAGTGCGCGCATTAATTTTCCTCTGATTTCGGGGGAAAAAACAAAATTTTTTTTGCCCTCTGATGGTGGTCAACATGACGAAAATGGGCAAATAGTCGTAAACATCTATTGGTTCAGAGACCATCATGGATCCAGCAAACTTGAGAATTGCTCGCGGTTGATGGCAAGTGTTGACAGTCCAAGGTGTTCCATGATAGGAATAAAAGACCTGTTGGTTGTGATATCATGTTTTGTCACTTCAAGTCTTGTTTAACAAGTTTTATGATCTCAAGAGTTGAAAATGTAGGAATCTTGGTGTTTTTTTTGCCCGCCTTGTTTTTTTTTGCCCTATCGCATTAGTTTTCGAGTCTGCGTAGGATGTCATCCATAAAATTTACTTGCTGTGGCCTTACAGCAGAGAACCCAGGCTCTGTTACTTTAAAAATATTCTGTTTGCAAAGCCAGAAAACAGATATGTTTGTAACAGTGGGGTTCAAGCGCCACCATAACTGACCAGTCTACATGTAACTGGTCCGGACCTTTGAGTATTGCAGTTGGTGCATTGGTTTTGTGAGCTTGCGGCCAGGGTTCAGCCTGGGTTCGATTCCCGGGAGCCAGGAGACTGTTACTCTCCCCTTGTGTTTCATGTTGCAACTTTATGTGCAAAATAAGACAGAATACTGATTAATGCATCCACGTCAGCAAAAGTACCATGATATACTCACCTTTCAAATGAACTCAGATTTACCCAGACAGCTACAGATCCCTGTTAGTTTCCACTTGGGATCAATTACTTATAAGTTTCTGGGTCGTTATACAGTGCTTGTAGCTTTCAATTTCTCATGAACAGTTACAAGTTTACTGAGGATTTCAGCAGGGTCAGTGCTAAGTGTGCCTCAGGAGTGGAGGAGGATCATACCACCATCCACACTGCCTGCCTCTCATCTCTTCTGATAAAAGGTTTTATCACTGTATGGAAAGTTAAATTTGCCAGTGGTAGTAAATGTCAGTTAAGTTGGGTAATGTTTACTTTGTAAACAGTATTGGACTTTACAATGGTAGTAAATAAGAGTGAAGTCTGGTAATTTCGGTAATTTCATTTTATGATAGGAGTGGAAAGGAAGTTTTCATGGTGTTTTAGGTTGCTGTCAGAACAATATACTGTAAGGCACAAAACACATATTCACGGCATATCATGGTTTTGCGGTGGTGAGGCATGGCGAAAGTAAAACCACAAGATTTACAGTAATTTCCCACCAGAGCAAAATACTGGTGGAGCAGCTAGAACTGTAGCCAGCATTTAGTAGTTGTGGTTTACAGACAGAAAGTTTTTGGGACTAAATACATGTACAACAGTTGTCAATAAGTTTAAATGTCCCAGCATACCAATAGGCCAGCTTTATCTTTGTGTTTTGTGTATATAATACAAATGTATGTTCTCCCATATGTAATCAGTGAGGAGCAGACTGAAGCTAATAGGGCTGCCGTTCAAGCTACTGTCTGCAAGTTAAATCTTCCACCTTGGCTCTAAATCTTTCCCCACCAAATTCAGAAGTACATTAAGTGTATTGTATATCTGCTAAGGCCTGCCTACGAAAGAAAAATATTCCAATCCAGTTAGAGTCTCTTCGAGTTATTCTATCACTAGACTTGAAATACTTTTTTCTGCATACCTGCACTGGTGCAGGTAACATTACCTGCACCAGACAAATTTTACCTGCTTTACCTGCAGAATTTGGGAAGTATGGCTCATACTAAAAACTGTTCAGAAACAATTGCTCATACTAAAAACTGTTCAGAAACAATTGTCATTATTTCTTTTACATTTCATAGATGATAACAGCCAATGAAAATCCACATACACCTACATGTATACCCAGTACATGGACCAGTGCAGTTTACAAAAAAATGTAGGTGCAGGTAGACATCAGAAATACCTGCACAGCCCCAATTTTACCTGCACTAACCTGCATATACAGGTGGTATTTCGAGCCCTGATACTGGTCACCATTTTAACATAGTTTAATGTAAATTTTCCATTCTTGATTCTTCAATTGAGAGGAAATCTGGTTGGTATTTTTGTCACATTTCAATACACTCACCTGTATGATAAAACAGTTCATTAGATGTTATTTAGCTCTGTTGATATATGAGCATGTGTGTATGGAGATGTTGTCTGCACATGTACACGTACAATGTACTTGTGATGGATGCTATATGCCTAAGACCTTGTCACTTGGTACTGCAGGAAAACTACACTGCAATCTTTAATCTTTACGAATGATTAGACCAGCAGTTTTAAGCTGACTTTGATATATTTCCATAGGTCGCAATGTGATACATGTATTTGGAAAAGTTATGTAACTGGAAAGATTATCATACTTTCATATTACCTCATATCAAAGGCACAACCAATAGAATTCCTTGGTACACGTACTTTGATTTTTAAAGAATCATGGATGAAAAATTCTTGATTTATTACAGGCTTGGATGTACATGTATGTTACTGTGTGTACTTCACATGTTGGCACTGAGGTATATAGCGTCAGACAGTATCACTTCGCTTATTGGGAAAAAGTAGCCTACTGATTTGTTCATGATGTTTCTAGTCATCCTCGTAATCAACTTTTCAGACAGCTCAGAGGTAGTATAATCTTCCGAGTCCCTGCCATCTAACTCATAGCCAATACAAATTTGGTGTCAAATGGCTACCTTGGCAGGCTAAAGGTTAAAAAATGTAAACCACTCAAACTTTAGTCAAAGAAGTAGTGTAAAATGCAGCTGTTGAAATGTTCCCATCTGTTAAGCATGTTGTAGTCACTCCAAAAGAAAAGAACAAAATGAAAAGAGCAAAGCAACAAGCTTAAGAAAGGAGGTTGCAAAAACACATATTCACAGTTAGAGAGGCACCGCAAAACCATTGCAAATATTTCAAGATTTACGATATTGGGGACAAGCTCAGTTCACTGGCTCAGCTGGCCATATAAACAACTCTGTTGCTTTACTACTAGCTGACAATAACGTTACGCATGTAGTTACCTTAAAGACATCATTTCAACTAAGACAGGACCGACATGATCATTATCTGTACCAATAATGTCCCACTTTGCGTTGTGCCACTGCTGGAGATCAGAGAGCTCTCTGAAGACCGCTAAAGTTGCACAGCTTTAGGACACTTCGTGCCACGAGTGCCAATCAACACTGAACTGTATCACCTTCATCCCTCCTCTTCCCTCAAGTGCGGCGTTATGGGCAGTTGTAAATGAGATTGGAATTGACTCAGGGCTGATTTCGATTCAATATCATGGCCATCCAGTGAAAACAGAGATAGCTATCACACAGTTTAATGGACACCATGATACTGTAGCTGTGTCTTGGTTTATGGGCGATGCATTTGAAGGGGCACTTAGATAATTGGTTTTGTAGGAAAAAGAATTGGGATGGTCAAAAGGGTTATTGGATGTGGATATCTCCACACTGCCCTGTGGTGCAATTCACCCCTCCGTGACAATGATTGTTTTTACCTTCGGGCGAGCACAAATTGTCAGACTTTCCGTGCTGGGTTCTGATTGGTTGGCAGTATTGATTTTTATATGGCACCCCCCGGGGAAGAGATGGTGGATTTGTCCGTGTAACGCCGGTGCTTGTTCAGGAAGAGATGGCTTTTATTGGCCATGAAGCTGGGCTTTTCTGTCGGACATCGGTAATGTAAAATGGCCAGACATTCTGCGGTCAGATCCCTTTGTAGCATGTGGCTGTACATATTGATGATGATTTATATATTAGCAAAGGTACATCACAGCCACATGCTGAATTACATGGCCTGAGCACTTAGCTAATATAGGCAGGGAGACGTTTATCACCAAGTAAAAAACTTAGTTGAATGTGAAGTTTCTAACTCCAGTACTCTAAATTGGACGTGTCTAGTGACCGTATCTGTGACAGTACACTATACACAAATAATCTATTATCACTCATATCTATTATGATATACGGCAAGATATGCTAAACACTGATGAGGTCATAAAAATTGTTTGCATAATTTGCTCTCTCTCTCTCTCTCTCTCTCTCTCTCTCTCTCTCTCTCTCTCTCTCTCACACACACACACAAAGATTACAGACTCATTGAACCTTATAAAAATGCATTGTTGCATCTATAAACATGTCAGTCCTGTACCAAAAGTTATAATTTGTATGGTTTGTTACTGAAGCCAGGTAGTAACTCTATTTTCTATAACAGTATAAGAAGTGTGTTATGTTCTCTGATGTGTTTAAAGGGTTCAGACAAGTATAACAGGCCGTCACCAGTATCACCAGTAAGACTATTGTCAGAATATACAAGTATGACAGGTATATTCTGGTCTGTTACACCAGGTAGACTGGGATTCAAATCAAATCCCTGTATACAGTCATGTGATCATGTAGCCTCTTCTTGGTTGTGTGATGAAGTGCCATCTTGCTGCTGTGCAAGATACTGCATCTCCTGATGCAGCTTCAGTTGAGTTGAAACTGCTCGTCCATGAAACTATACTAATATAGTCCTTAAAAGTTGTTTGGCACTTGGAATTTCACATTGCCAGCAGTCCATACTATAAAAATTGTAGCAATAAGAAATCAACATATCCAGCAAGTATAGCAGCAATAGAATGCTGATTATACTATGATTGGTTAAATATTTCAGTAGATGTCAGTAACCATAAGAGTAGATGACAGTAATGCTTTGATTGGTCAGACAAGCCATGTTTGAAATGCCACACCTTGTCAGTACTATTTCAGTAATTGCCAGTTGCATTTTAGTAGAGATCAGTAATAATAATTCTTAGGAAGTGTCAGTACTTGTCATTTGCATTACAGTTGTGTCAGTTACAAACATGTAAACCTGCTTTACTGTAATGTTACTGAAATGCAACTGTCAGCAATCAGTTATTGACAGCTGCATTTCAGTACTGGTGGTTT
Organism: Branchiostoma floridae x Branchiostoma japonicum; assembly: GCA_013266295.2. Taxonomy (NCBI): domain Eukaryota; kingdom Metazoa; phylum Chordata; class Leptocardii; order Amphioxiformes; family Branchiostomatidae; genus Branchiostoma; species Branchiostoma floridae x Branchiostoma japonicum. The sequence continues at coordinate 21,415,448 of CM023825.1, forward strand.
GCTAAGGGAGACTACAATGGAGGCTAACATTTCAGTTCTATCAACTAGATGCATTTCCTGTTCATTGACAAAAACATTCATTATAACCTTTCCTCGGCCATATTAACATTATCTCAAAATGATATTAAACATAAAATTTTATTTTTCTCTATATTCATAAAGCACAGAAAAATGGATGCAACGTAATCTAAACTAAAACACGAGCTTCTCCTACTTTCACCTTACCATATCTTAAAGATTCGTCTGCGTGATCTACAGGTGTTGTCTCTAGGCTTGTTAAGGAGGCGCCAACATGCCAGTCATCAGAGACTGTGTGGCCATTGTAATGGAACTTCTTACCACCTTCTGATTGCCAGGAGGAGTCAGCAAGGGCAGCTTTGTAATGGCTTTTAAGCAAGCAACTTTTTCTCAGGGGCTCCCGATCATCTATTTATCATTCTGGTTGTGTAACTTCAGTGGAGCATCGCTCGGCTTAGATGGGTGACTTGCATGTGTACAACACCTCCTTGTTAACCGTAAGAAGTAAAGAACCCTTATGCAAACTCAGACTCGTTGGCAACTGCATTCCAAGTGGCACCAACAGTTCAAAAAGTTGCAGCTTTGCAGATAAATTGCTGCTTTTCTGGTCAAAGACAGCATTTCAGCCATTCTGTGGAATGAAAGGTTGCTGGGCCTTCCCGTAAATTGTCCTTCATTAGTTGTGCAGGAGTTCATTAGCCCAGTTGACTAGTTACCATGCATCAGCAGCCTCTGATGTATCGCCGGGATTTGTATCCTAATTTGAAATATTCTTGCATGTTGCATAGTTGGAGATTTCACATATGGATGACTTGAGTGATTTACCTGCTGCATCATTTGTCAAAATTTGCCAATAAGTAATTGTAGAGTGAGGAGGTGGGTGCACAAATTTTCGTCATATGTTGCTGGAACTGCTGATCTCTGAATACCTCCAGTCCCCAGATGACAATCATATTACCGTTATGCAGCTTGAGGAGCATTGTTTCCTCATTTGCCGTGTTATTCGGGTAAGAGGATAAATCCGTTGCAAGCGTTCAGTTTGATATTGGATTCAGTTGAGCGCTTCCCCTGGGCTCTATCAAGATGTATGTTTTTATGGGTATCTGCCATTGTATGACATGCTCTGTAATTGTTCCTGTAACATAGAGCATTTGTTAAGTTGGGAGAAGACTAGAAGTAATTGGTATCTCCTATGAGCCGTGTGACAGCTAAAACTCATAAATGCTCGTGTACTTAATGCAATTAAAACCAGTCGAGCAAGGTACATGAATTCTAAACTGACTTTTTTCACATCTATAGCAAGTCAAATTGTTAAGTCTGACAATAGATAGAGGTTCCTTGATTTAATTATCATTTGGAACAGTGCTAAATTCTATCATAGCACCAAGACTGTAGACAACTTTTTCTTTCAAGTTTTTTTCTGAGGACTTATGTTAAGCCCTAAGTTTAGCTTCGTGGCAATAATTCTCCCTTGAATTCTATGCACTAAACAGCAAATGTTATTCTTTCATTACAACTTTCATATTTGAATATCTCTGACAATATATCCTTCTTTGTGTTGCATTTGGTTACACTGGTTTTCAATTTTCTATTCTACCCAGGCCTTACTTTCACAAGGACCCCTACCATTACATGAGCCCTTTCTTGTGATAGTCAAAAAATAGATATAGGCCTGTCCCTATGGCTTTAGATTTCTGATAATACCTTCCCACTTTGGACTTTACAATTCAGTACTGGTATTAGATAATGGCCTGGGGCTACTGACATGCCTCTGTGGCTGCTAGTTATGTAATACTACATTAAGGTTCAATGTTTCATATGATATACTCTTATGACTACAAGTCCTTAAGGGTCATCATCTATTCTCATGCATTAAATCCTTTACGATCAACAACAAACTCGCTTACTCATCATTCTCTGAGGTTTAGGACGGCAGGATGTCCCAGTGTGATTGTAAGAGATAGACAGGAGCGTTACTAGTCGTGAAGGCTTCCCCCCCATGGCTTTTAAAGCTACCCAGAAAGGCTCGACCTGTTAGAAAGGTTGCCGACCCTTTCCAGTTTAATGAGCACAGTGTATATGGGGAAAGCTGCTCAGCTGTTTCCTGTGATGGTAAAGCAGTGTTTTTCGAAGGAGTTTACGGTTTCTGCGGGACTGGCTTGCCACTGGGAAGTGTTAGGATTGCTGTTAGTGGCGACGTGTTGATTTATAGCTCATAAACACGGTATCCTCCAAGGAGGCAAGGGATGCCCAGAAACGACATCTCGGTTGATGCCTCTAGAATTCAAAGTCTCCTGACATCAGATAGTGTTATCATTACTGTTTCACAAACTTTTTTCTGGGAACCACCAGAACTTTTCAGTTAGGTACGATAATGGAAGAATTTACATTTAGTCATAGTTAACTTTTGGTCACATGGAGATAACTAATACTAATAGTATCCCTTGGCAAGGAACACAGTTTGTCCAGGGATACACTTATCTGTGGACCAGATCGAGAGCCTCACTCCATGAAGTCAAGGGATTTTACTGTCTAGTTCCTAGGACACCCCGACCAATCGAAGCTGGACATTCCTCTAGAATTGGTACATTCCTCTAGGAAAGCGGACATTCCTCCACTTTCAAGCGTACATTCCTCCAGGAAAGCGGACGTTTCTCCAGTTATAAGCGTACATTCCTCCGGAATTGGTACATTTCTCCGCGAAAGGGGACATTTCGCTGACACCCCTGCCGGCCCGTGGAATCGGCCGTTAGCCCAACAAATATCTTCCTAGTTCTTCTAAATCACAACATCCGGAGTTTTTACCCTAACAGTGAGATGCCAAATACTGTCAGCTAGGAAGGTAAGCATAGTTTTTGATTGAAAACTGAGCCATATTGGAAATGAAAGTATCCGCGCGGCGGGCCATCCCCTGTTTTCGATTGTGCAATGGCGTCCCATGACACGTCCTTCTGCATTTGCAGGCAAAATAAGAGTAGTGCCGCGGGGCCGGTGGGGGTGTCAGCGAAATGTCCCCTTTTGCGGAGAAATGTACCAATTCCGGAGGAATGTACGCTTATAACTGGAGAAACATCCGCTTTCCTGGAGGAATGTACGCTTGAAAGTGGAGGAATGTCCGCTTTCCTAGAGGAATGTACCAATTCTAGAGGAATGCCCAGCTTCGATTGGTCGGGGTGTAGGATAAGGAGAGACATTCTGTAACTTGTATAGAATCAACTGGGACTTTTATATGCCTTGTTTTGACAATGGCCGAATAGTGGTAGCCCATTTTCAGGACTAACTCTTGTTATGTCTTCATGGTACCTACTGTACAATAAGTGTAATGTACTAGAGAGAGAAGCATGCATTTGGAATTGTTCTGCTCAACAGGGTTTGAACCAGACAAGTTTGGAAACAAGCCAAGTCACCAAGAGTTTCCTCAAGTGGGAAGTAATAAAGCACTAAGGGTCTTCCTGGCTGGCTACTCACCATTGCTCTTAGTTTTAATGATAGTTACTGAAAAAAATGATAGTCTGGTGGACATTATAACAAAATGTTACAAGTCTCCAGATACACCCCCCATGGCCACCTTTAAATATGTAGACTTTCCTCCAGTTCAGACTTGTTTAGCAATGGTTTTGAATCATGCATGTATGCTAGCATGCATCAATGTATGCAGACCCCAGAACATTCTTCAGGGTTGTTTGTTTTCGGCCACACCATTTTGATCAGTATTTGTTCTTGGATTTTCCCGCTTTATTTTTTCTGATTTGCAAAAAAAAATTGGTTAGGAATCAACTCCAATTATGCTCATATTTTGGCACCAACCGTACGTAGAAGAAAGCCCTTGTCTTCCTAAATGTAGCTGTTACAGGTTTTCTATCTATCAATGCAATGGTTTGATTAAAAGTTCAAAATTCATTGTTTGAATTATAAACCAGCCTGGTATATTGACTTGATAGCTAGTAATAGTGGAGGCGAGGTCGGACCTTGGACAACATGTATTCCACGTGTGCACCCCACGACAAGTCATTACTGACGATCACACCGAGGAGTTTGAATGTAGAAACCCTCTCTATCGTCTCTCCGTAGAGTGTGAGTGGAGGGGGATTCACAGGTTGCCTACGAGCGGGGCTTCCAGTAGACGTTCTTCTACAAATCTACAAGACATTCATTCGTCCAGTACTGGAGTACGGCTCACCAGTGTGGGGAGGACTGCCTCGCGGTCTGTCTGACGAGCTGGAGAAAGTCCAGAAAACTTGCTGCAGGATTATTGGAATTCCCTTCGACCACCTGCCATCTTTGGAGCTACGTAGGTGCGAAGCAGCTGCACGCGAGCTCAGTAGGGTGATGAGAGATGCCACCCACCCATGTCAACAGTTCCTAGAGCCGGGGAAGTCGTCAACTTACCAACTACGACGTCGAACATTTAACTACAAGATCCCACTGAGTCGTACCGAACGACATAGACAGTCTTTTATTCCCAGAGCTCTTCGAATCATGGAACAGCAACAGTTGTAAATTGAGTTTCCTCTACTTCTATGTTAACTCGCACTTGTCTACAAATGTATATTTATATAACTTATTATAAGCACAATATTTTAAAGATGATTGCATTATCTGTTAAGGCTTTTAATCAATTCAAGTGTTTTTAAACAGCTGTACATTGTAAATTACAATGCAATTCAGGACGTGTCCTGCTATGTTGTTTTAATAAATAAAGTTTCAAAGTAGCTCCTATGGTAGCATCTGGGGCTACATGTATCATAGGATGAGGCCTGTTTTTTGACCTGTCTCTCCATATTTTTTCTTTAAAAAATCAGAGAACCAACAAACCAAAATGGTGTTGCCTTACAAATAGAATATCTTATTGTAAGGTCATTGCCTGTTATAGTAAAATCCAACAAAATTTCTTATCACATGTATATATAATAAGTGCTTTAAGGCATGGGGTTCATGCCAATACATTCATTAGAGACATGCCATCTTCTGACAGCTGAATGGCTGAAAGGCATGAACTGTTGGTAGTGATTGATTACTTTAGAAGTTAGTGTCCTCATATTACCAGTACTGTAAGGCCACACTGACTTGATTGTATGGATGACGTCTGCACGTGCATAGATTTTTGTCCGTTTCCTGAAAAAAGAGGTTGCAACCATTACAGTGTTAATTTCTTTAATTATATGTACATGTAGGTACAGTACTTGGATAATGCCAGATGCAAGGCACTGGGCTCGAATTATCACTTGCTTGGGCCATCTAGCCTTGCAACAAAAATTAAGAATGTATTGTTTAGCATACCTGCTGAATCATTTGTTCAACATTCCTGACCATTTAGATTTCATCATGAAGGCAGCTTTTTTTGCAGCACGTTTTTTTTTCACACGCTTTCATTAATCAGTTTTGGGGTTCCGAAATAATGCCATCCATATAATCAAATCAGTATAGCCTAACTTGTATTAGCTATATACATCTGCTTGTATGTGGCATTGTCACAAAACACAAGCAAATGCATGGAACATTGACTCAAGGTCAACTTGCTATTCTTACCATGTGACTTGAAAGAACCCTCTCTATCGTCTCTCCGTAGAGTGTGAGTGGAGGGGGATTCACAGGTTGCCTACGAGCGGGGCTTCCAGTAGACGTTCTTCTACAAATCTACAAGACATTCATTCGTCCAGTACTGGAGTACGGCTCACCAGTGTGGGGAGGACTGCCTCGCGGTCTGTCTGACGAGCTGGAGAAAGTCCAGAAAACTTGCTGCAGGATTATTGGAATTCCCTTCGACCACCTGCCATCTTTGGAGCTACGTAGGTGCGAAGCAGCTGCACGCGAGCTCAGTAGGGTGATGAGAGATGCCACCCACCCATGTCAACAGTTCCTAGAGCCGGGGAAGTCGTCAACTTACCAACTACGACGTCGAACATTTAACTACAAGATCCCACTGAGTCGTACCGAACGACATAGACAGTCTTTTATTCCCAGAGCTCTTCGAATCATGGAACAGCAACAGTTGTAAATTGAGTTTCCTCTACTTCTATGTTAACTCGCACTTGTCTACAAATGTATATTTATATAACTTATTATAAGCACAATATTTTAAAGATGATTGCATTATCTGTTAAGGCTTTTAATCAATTCAAGTGTTTTTAAACAGCTGTACATTGTAAATTACAATGCAATTCAGGACGTGTCCTGCTATGTTGTTTTAATAAATAAAGTTTCAAAGTAGCTCCTATGGTAGCATCTGGGGCTACATGTATCATAGGATGAGGCCTGTTTTTTGACCTGTCTCTCCATATTTTTTCTTTAAAAAATCAGAGAACCAACAAACCAAAATGGTGTTGCCTTACAAATAGAATATCTTATTGTAAGGTCATTGCCTGTTATAGTAAAATCCAACAAAATTTCTTATCACATGTATATATAATAAGTGCTTTAAGGCATGGGGTTCATGCCAATACATTCATTAGAGACATGCCATCTTCTGACAGCTGAATGGCTGAAAGGCATGAACTGTTGGTAGTGATTGATTACTTTAGAAGTTAGTGTCCTCATATTACCAGTACTGTAAGGCCACACTGACTTGATTGTATGGATGACGTCTGCACGTGCATAGATTTTTGTCCGTTTCCTGAAAAAAGAGGTTGCAACCATTACAGTGTTAATTTCTTTAATTATATGTACATGTAGGTACAGTACTTGGATAATGCCAGATGCAAGGCACTGGGCTCGAATTATCACTTGCTTGGGCCATCTAGCCTTGCAACAAAAATTAAGAATGTATTGTTTAGCATACCTGCTGAATCATTTGTTCAACATTCCTGACCATTTAGATTTCATCATGAAGGCAGCTTTTTTTGCAGCACGTTTTTTTTTCACACGCTTTCATTAATCAGTTTTGGGGTTCCGAAATAATGCCATCCATATAATCAAATCAGTATAGCCTAACTTGTATTAGCTATATACATCTGCTTGTATGTGGCATTGTCACAAAACACAAGCAAATGCATGGAACATTGACTCAAGGTCAACTTGCTATTCTTACCATGTGACTTGAAAGATTCAGAGACCACTCATAAGTGAGAATAACATTTATTCCATAACACGCACTGCCAGATACTCTGACTTATCGAAATTCAAATTGACAATTTCTCAAAGGTTTTCTGAGAATAAAGGGTATTACTGCAAAGCTTCACAGTTCCATCCTTTGAGTTGCTTGCTGAAATTCCAACTAGACCCCATTGCATTGCTATCCCTTTGGCATGTTCCTCCATTAAATGTTAATGCCCTTGTTTTCTGATGCAAAGCAATTAGTAACACTCAAGCTAAGTGACTGGGGGAGCTTCTCAAATTTGATAAGCAATTTACCAAGCCGGAAACCACAACTTCTGGGAGATTCATCACGAAGCAGTCCGGGTGTATCAATACTCCTGGGAGAAGAAGCAAAAAGCTTTGTTGAGCTGCTAGGGACAATTTACCTTGAACAGCTTTTACCTCAAACGGCAAGAACATCACTTAAAACATTCTGAAGTTTTTCCAGTGACTTAGTAAAGTACCAGTGGGACTGTTCTTTGGCAGTCTTTAAATATCATTGCCCACGACAGAAGAGATCAACTATTGCTGAGCAACTGTGGGATGATGTAAAATTGTTCTGATGAAATGGCTTCTGTCCACACATGGGACAGATACAAGGCTTGTTTTTGTTAATCGACTCAGTTTTCTATGGAGGAAGTATGGAGGAACCTAGTGGAGGGGCTACAACCCTCCAGACTGCTCCCATTGTAGGAGCATATGCTCCCAAAAATTAAGTCCCGAATAGAAATTTTTCATAGGAGCACCCAGCACTCCCATCAAAAGTTGTATTACAATGTCTACATGTATATCATGGACTGCAAAGCTTAACAGTCATATCATGACTCACACACAGTGTACATGCTTTCTTGTCCTCTGATCATGATACTTCCACTCCGTTTTTATGTACAAAAAACAATATTTGTTCGATGTCAATACCATGATCTACATGTACCTTCATAATGGTGCACTTACTTAGATTTTTTGCTGGTGCACCCAAATGTTTTGGGTTTGGAGCTCCAGTGCTCCTAAATGTTAGTCTGAAGCCCTGGGCCAGCTACTGGCCTAGGCACATAGGAGGGCAGGCATCCTATGTTTTCAGCCAAACCAGCTATAGTATACCTCTTCAAGCTGGCTACCTGGCCATAAGAATCACCTTTTCCCAGTCCCAAAATTTTTTTTCTCCATAGGCACAAGCATTATAAGCGACCTGCCTGTGACTCCAAGAAGACCACTTTACCTCGGTCCCCTGGGTGGCCTTCTTGGGCAGGTTTGACTGTAGTCAGACTCGACCTTGTATCAGTTTTACATCTTGAGACTTTGAGATATTTCCTCTTCACGCAGAGATAATTGGAAACACATAATTGTGTCGTAAACCTAATCTTCTTCCAGGTGCGCCCATTCCCAGCTGTAACATTACCTGCTTCGAAGGTCACTGCTTTCCCTCCACAACCATCACTCACATGTCCACATGAGACTAATTAGGATGTAGCTTCCTATCTAACAGATTTTTGCTGATCTCATTTCTGTCATTCTCTCTAAACTTCTGCCTTTGTATTATATAAGATATACATTCATGTATCCCTAAGGTCAGTGCATGTCAGGAAAGGGGGTCATATTGGAGGCTTTAGGGCTAAAATTCAGTATCTTTTTTGTTCCAACAAAAGTAAAGACTTAACTGTTAAGTATTGAATCATATGTATCTTATTTAGTGCCATAAGGACCAAGGAACACTTGAGCCTGTCCTCTTTAGAATAATGATACAAAATCCATATATTAAATGTTTACTGTATATAACTACTGGTTTAGCCTGTGTTGACACAAACTCTCGCTGCCGGTGGATAATTGACCTCCTGGGTGGGGGTGGGGGTAACAACCGTGGGGCAGGCCGGCCGCTAGGAGCGCAATTTAGTCAGGCTAACTACCGGTATTACTTGATGCTGGATTAGAGCAACTGAGTTAACAGCAACCATGTTCTTTAAGATGGCACCCAAACATAAATTCCGATTAGAATAGAATGTTCTTATGTGTGAAAATGGCCCCAAAGTGGCCATACCAAAGTCTTAAAAACAAATCTCACTTTGAAAAGTAGTGGTTGGAATTTTCTACAGAAAGCAGCACGCACACAGCACCTTGCTGTAAGGCTTAAAGCTACTTGACAGGTTGTTTAAATGTAAAAAAAAAAATTGAGATCAGTTTGCAGCATTGAAGCCTTGCACAAACAGTGTAATGACAGTTGTCATTATGATAGCACTTCAAAGAATGAAATATTCTGTGAACTATTATTAAACCCATCATCTATGTGAGGTGGAAGGAGGCCAATGATGATGATGATGATTACTGAGTACCATGCAGTAAGGTTAGGGACTGTACGATATTTAGCGGGGGGGGGGGGGGAGGGCCGGTCGTCCAGGGGTAGGGTTTAAAATTTTTTCCTAGGCCCTCCCCCCCAGGTCAAAAAATTTTTCCTAGGCCCTCCCCCCCCGGCTCCTAGGCCCTCCCCCTAGGCCCTCCCCCCGGCGTGAATTATCTAAAGGAAATTTCGTACGGGGAGGGGGCAGATTTTCGAGCGCCGAAGGCGCGAGCGCTCGCGCCGCACGGACCAGGCAGGAGCGCCGAAGGCGTGAGCCGTCGCGCCGCACGAACCAGGCACGAAGCTAGGGGGGTTGGGGGGCATGCTCCCCCCGGAAAATTTTGAAATCTTAACCCTCTAAAACGCTATTTCCTGCATTTTAATGGGTAAATTTTGCTGGTACACCTCTTTTTCGGGCAATATTTCGTCCACGATCTTCTTCCACGTGCTATTTACACAACCGGGAAAACAATATTGTCAGGTTGTTTTCAATTTACTTTGGAAGGACATTCAGAGAGGCAAATAAATGTTGTGACAGTCCTTAGTTCAATCAAAATACCTTGTTTAATGCGTCCACATCCACGCCGAGAAGTTCGAGCGGAACGTGGGGCGGGATCTTTATCGACGACGCATATACGATTTTAAACAAGAAAAAACTACTGTTGTGCGGCTGGGAAGGGTGCGTTATGCCGCGAAAATTAATTAAATGTTCTCTTCAGAAGAGGCTTGGCTGCATTTTTATCGATATCGTTACGAAAACCGCTACGAAACACGAGTTAGTTTGGTTGTATCGTCGAATTTCGGCTTTGCGCCCGGCTCGACTACCAGCTTTCCCAGAGGATTGTGGGAGATTTGGGCGAATTCACTACAATTATAGGGATGCGTACTATTTTACCGTAACATTCTGCCGATTCCAAAGGCCGGCAAATAACTACAGTACATGTGAGATTACGTTTTTGAAATTATCAAAATGTCGGAAAGATTTGTGGATCTTGGAATTTATTTTTTTCCTAGGCCCTCCCCCCAGGTAAAATATTTTTTCCTAGGCCCTCCCCCCAGCTCAAATTTTTTTACCTAGGCCCTCCCCCCTCTGACGACCGGCCCTCCCCCCCCGCTAAATATCGTACAATCCCTTACTTAGTGTTGTTTTCAAAGTAGTTTTAATGATTTTACATTACAACAAGATAAGACCTCAGAAGCTTAGTATCTATGACTGCTTGGCAAGTGTGGTCGTTTTTACTTAACAGAAAGGAGAGTACTGTATCTGTAGTGAATTTCAGGCAATGTTTCAAAACTTAAGTTGCCCAACAATACATTGTACATCACACGCAAGCTTAACTTGGTCCTCACTTCGGTGCACTTTGAACTGTTAAAAATCCATGTGCAACACGGCATGTGAGGTACAAATTAGGAAAGCCTGGAGGATGTTCTCCTTAATTCGACATGAAAACCCCAGCCTCATGCAGGAAGCATCCCTTTCACAAGGTTGGTTAAAGCACCTAATAGGCTGCAGCAACCAGTCAACTGTGGAGAGATCTCATTTATCTTCAGCAGCACAGACAAGTTTTCATAAGTGATAACTTTCTTTCATTTCCTTAAGACTTTCTGCTACATTTAATTGATAAAGGGATTACACCTGCACCATCCATTATTGTGAATTATATGCTTTTAACAAAGCAAACTGTTTAAGGGTAGGTATTCTTAAGGCTATTCCATTTAGGTTCAAAGGGGTGCTTAATTGTTGCTCTTTCCTCTTCATTTTCATCATAGACAGACCATCAATCTGTTAATGTATTCCATGTGATTAAACAATTGATAACTGCCCTGTTCTAAACGTTCTTAGTGGAATGGCTTCGAGGAATATTTACATGTAAGCATCAGTGATGATTCCAACTGACATTGACCTTAACCAGGTGCCATGATCCTATCCCTTAAATCAGATGAAAGCCACATTGTTACAGAAATACCTAAAAATGATTTCATCAGGTTGGTACATTTTAGATCACATAGGATATTGTGATTTTCTTATACACAACCAGGGATTCTCTCACCTTGCTTACATTAATATTTCAATGTCTATCAGACACCTGCCTCAGAGCTTCTGACACCTACGTCGGCTACATATCGTGGTGAGAAGCAGTACTCCAGTCAGAAGCTCTGAGGAAGGTGTCTGATCGATGATAGACATTGAAACATATATTATTAAGCAAGGTGAGGGAATTCATGGTTGTGTATAAGAAAACCCCAATATCCTATGTTACAGAAATAGTAAGAAAAAAAGCAGACTTTTGCAGTAAGAAATTAAATCAAACTTATATTCTAAGAGTGTTATTTGCTGTATAAGAATAAGAAGCAAGAGGCTCAAATAGCGAGGGACTGATGCATGATGGGATATAGAGGATGTTGTGGCAAAACCACTACAAATTGGTTTCCCATTTCACAGCTGTACAGTCAGAATTTTTCACCGTTTAATAGTACAGATCATTAACTTCATCGCACGGAATATGTTTCTCAGTCCAAACGGTGTATGAAACACATTTGCTATATCCATACTCCCTTTGGTATAATTCACAGTTACTGGACCATATCTGTGTGAATGGATGACATGCATAAATTATGATGCCATAATGATGAGAGCTTGGGTTGAAATTATAGAATTATTATCATGCTTCTATAGAAAATTTGATTAAAAACTGTCAGGAAATCTGAAGTGTAAGGTCACATCAATTTGATTTGTTGGTTCTCAGATTCTTTTAGAAAAAATATGAAGCAACAGGGTAAAAAAAAAAACAGGCCAAGGCATCCTATGATAGCTCCAAATGTGACAATAGGAGCCATGAAGTCAAGCTGGTTTATATACATTGTATTTTGATTGAACAATGAATTTTAAACTTTTAATCAAACCACTGCATTGATAGATGGAAAAAAAACCTGTTATTATAGTATACTTGGATGACAAGGACTCTCTTCAACTATTGGGGCAAAAATATGAGCATTTTGGAGTTACAGACTGTAATTCAGAACCTGAATTATTTTTTGCAAATCAAGCGGGTGAATCCGAGAACCAATTGATTAAATAGGTGTGGCCTTAAGCAGAGCTGTTATCCTAGTCAGGTAGAGCGGGCGGCTGACCCTAATCGCTTCTGAAGTAAACCTGATTGCCTGGCAGCATCTCTTCTGGCAGTAATTGTCGACTTTCAAAGGATAAAATTTCCTCACTTGTGCAACTCAGAGGGGCAATAACCATGATGCTATCTCACATCCTGGAGGCGTCATAAGAATTATGGAAGCTATGAATTTAATTGAGTTGCTCGGAACTGTAACCCAATAAGTGTCATTACGGGGCTTAGGGCAGGTGCGGAGGGGTCAAAGGTCATCAAATTCCGGGAAATCACCGTGCAGCTTGGGTTTTAGTGCGCGCCATCACCTGCTGATTGTTTGCGCCATTTTCGGGCAATCACTTGAAACACGCTAGGAAATGACGGCACGATAATCTGTAGGGTAGCAATTACAGTCACACAAATTGCAAGTGGAAGGCGTAATTGTTGTAATGGTGTTTTTTCACAGGTCGTGATTTTGTTTGTAATTGTTGTTCTGTTGACCTGGTTAACCTCGTCTGTTGATAACAGTAGTTAGCAGTCTGCACTGTTATTTTCACTGGTGGTGGGTCATATTTTCCTTTAAAAGATCAAATCAACATATCATATTTTGTATGCAACAATTGTAGATAGGAAAACTATGATTGCAGTTGAATATACTGAGGCTATCGTTGAAACTTTATCATCGCAATGGCACGATGAGGACGTGGTGAAAATGGCTGACATCAGCAATACTTTATCTACTGTCCCGTGGTATGGATGCACAGAGGGACTGTAAAATTCTGGAGAATCTCCCATCAGTCTTATTGTCAGAGGTGACATTTAAGTGCACCTAACGGATGTCTTACAGATCTACCATCATCATCATCATTTCATACACAACTACCAACGGGATGGATTTGGAAAGATTTGTCGTGGGTAAAACGGCCTATGGGAGCACATGTAGTTTAAGTGCTCTTTGTATTAATGGTACTCATCTTTTTTGCTTCAATCTCAACAACATGTCAAACTGCTGAGTCCACACAATCATGTACCTCGTAGGATCGCAAACTGAGGGCATTATATATCTTAGAATAGTCATACATATGGACAAAATTCAGCTGTCCTCTTACCGAAAAGGTACTCACAGGCTTAGATCCTTTTCAGCGGTTGGTTCTTTCACAGTCTGCTTGAAAATGCTAACAACGTCAAAATCGTACCACAACCTACGAAGAATGTGACTGCACCAATACAGAAGTACAGGCCAGTTTATAATATGATAGTCATCTTGCAATGGGGCATTGTATGTAGTTTTATAGATTCATGCCAATGGAATGACTGAGAAAAATCCCCACACTGTCTTGTAATTGGACTAGAGACAATTTGGACTGGACTGCCAGCTGATTTTTCACAACTTTAGTGGAGATAGAAGATCAGTAGAACTGCCACAGTACTACAAGGTACAATAAGTAAGACTTAGTAAGCCAATGTTATAAGAGCAGTCAGGACAGTGTGAGCCAAAGTTGAATTGCAGAGAGGAAGACAAAAACTGGAAAAATCACTCTCAACACTCAACAATTGGTTACAAGTTTGTAATTTATCGTGGACTTTGTCTAGACAGCGATACAATGTAAGAACATGGCCATAATTGTAGTCATTCACCCTTATCTTATTTGTCCAGCCTCTCCAGTCAGCCCAACAAAGATGTTGAAATATGCCAGAGAATGGACCTCTTGCTCCAATAAAGATGTTGCAGTAGGCATTTTGTATGTATGGTAGGTCGACCAAGTCCTTGGTAGTCTTGAGTTTTACCATTCAATGAGTTCAGTAACATTTGCTTCAAAGTAACAGATAAAGATTTCCACACAACTGCAATTAAAGTATCTACTGAGACAGCAAAAATGATGGTCCATACGGTAAAAGCTAAGCAAACATGGTAGATATCTTGTGTTGGCAATGTGTTTTTTTTCTAAAGCTGAATATTCTAAATGTTCAAAAGGATTTTGATACCAGTACTGCAAAGTTTAAAGCATGATTTTGGTATCACAGATTTATAACCTTGGTTGTTTGCAAGTCTAACCTGATAAGAGAACTTTTGCTAGGCCATATTTTTGAAGGTGGAATAAAACATGATAGGATATACATTTTGTACTATAGTTAGTAATATTAGCTCATAGGCAGAGTTGAAAACAAACTGGTTGCTCCATCAGAGACAGCAATATAGTAAACCCCAACTGTCCCCTCTTTGGCTCCGAGTTTCTTTTTCTTGTAATTTCTTCTACAATTCTGCCACAGGTCAGTGTAGGTGCTCCCCAATGCTCTGCTGCATTAGAAGCAGCCATGTTTATGGATGGGCCCTCCCCAGGCCGTATAATTCAGGCTCTCCTGCACATTCAATAATAATAGCCCGTACTCGGTGGGGAAGGGAGGGGACCAAAGGTCAAATCTAAGGTGGATATCGAGTGAAGTGCATTTGGAGAATGGGTCGGACTTACGCAAATGAGGCCTTGAACGGTCACCTTGGCACTACAGAACACAAGCAAATTAGAGACGGAGTTCAGGATAAGTGACATTACTGCATCAGCTTTGGACCTAATGACAGCCTTTCCCTGGAGAGCTGTGAATGTGAGTCAGATAGGTGAATGGGTGGATCTAAGGACAGCAGACCTGCCGACCCGACATGCTCCGTCTTCTCACCTTGTGACTTTGATGATGATGGCAGGGATAGAAGGGCAGATACGTGCTGCAGAAAGAAAAACACCTTGGTGATCTCAGAAACTCAATTTTTTTTCAAGATTCCCTACTGATTTTATTTCTTAGAAATTCCTGCAAGAACCTACTCAAGTACCTGTTGCTTCTTCAAGAACAGGAAAAGCCTTTCTTTAAATTACATAACCACCAGAGTTGAGATGGCCCCTACTGCCTAGAGTCCTGTATAATGCTGACTCATATATAAACACTAGGGAGGAATAGAGCCCCATGATGTATTTATCTTTATTTATCACACACACCCTCTTTATCCACAATGTAACAGGGATGATATGGCCTGAGCCCGTGTATTACCATGGGAGTTACATCATGTGAACCTTGCACTTCTCCTGTGAAACTTTGTGAGGGCAGGATTTTTAAATGAAGGGCACAACTATAAAAGACCCTTTGGGTGTAAAACCCCAACCCCAACATATAATCTACATGTACATGTAGTGCATAATTTCATTAGGTACATGACTAACATGTACTCTTCCTTACATGCTTTCTCTGTTGTACATGTACATTTGTATTTGACAGACAGTCCTGTCTATTTAGTCCAAGCCCTCTCATAATAATGGTATGATATTCCAGACTTGAAAGTCTTGGTAACAGCAATCAGTTACCTTTGAAGCAAATCTTAAAATCTAGACACAAGATGAATATAAGATATTGGATGACAGTGGCTGTGTATGACTAATGGCTTCATCACAATGGAATTAAGCACTGTAACAAGTTGTTTTTCGGACCATACCAACCCGAGTCATAGGATAGGTTTAAAAAACAACACAGTTGTCTCAAACCTTGTTTGCTAATCTCCATTCAACACCCTGCTTATAACTTGTGGCATGTCCATTGATAGTATGTAGAGAACAACCTAGAAGCCTCCTTGCTTGAAACATACTTGTTTTATATAGAGTAACCTAGAGCCATGGCCCTTCAAGACATTGCATATTTTCATTCATTTTACAATAACAGCAATTGTAAACCATTGTCATATGAAGCCTCCAACAATTTTCAACATCAAAGCTGCACATGTACATGTATCTAATTCAAGATAGACCAGTAAATGTTCTCAACAGGAACAATTCAAAATCCATCAAGACCATGCTGTGTTGTAGATATGTGCTTCGCAATTCATTTCGGCTTGTCAGTTTAATTCCAGTAATTTCTTCACTTTCTGTTGATGTCCCCAACAGCATTTCCCCACACAGGGCATTAATTCCTTTGCCGCACCTATTTATTAGCTTAATTTTCTTGTCGAACATGTGTTTTCCCCTGGAAATCTGGTTCCCCAGAGTGTTGGAAACCATCTCTTGAAATTGCACGAGGGGAGTTTGGGATTTGAGGGTGAGAAGATCAGCCGGAAAGTAATGCAAATAATGGAGCCGAGCGTCACAAAGGATTACTAGAACTTATCAGGTGGAATGTTCCATGCCTCTTCAAAACACGCTCAGCTCTGCTGGGTATGCTGATGGTCTCATGGCTTCCTTTCAACTTAATGCATTTATATTACATGAAAAGGGCCTCCAAGCCATGTACTCGTATTGGCAAAGTTATTGATATTCAGCAAGTGTCTGCAATATGCTTTCATTTGCATAACGGAACACTCCAAAGAAACACTAAGTGGTGGGCCAGGAGAAGCATTATATTTAGGCTGTACATATTTAATCAGTTGTTTGACAGATTCCATCACCTATTTGGGGGCAAATTACAAAGAAATTTGTTATTGAACCACATGTTGATACCCTGATGTTTGGACGTTAAAGGTAACAAATCAGATCTTTTTGCAAAATCATGGAGCTCAAATTCACAACACATCTTTCAGCACCATGGTCAGGTACATTTCTTACATTGGAACAGCTATCGTATCCTTAGGCCACGCCAATTGTTTAATTGGTTCTTGGATTCGCCCTCTTCAGTTTTTTTCTGAATTTGATTTGAAAAAAGATCAGGTTCTGAATCAGCTTCAAAATGGTAATATTTTGGCCCCAACAGTTGAAGAAAGTCCTTTTCTTCCTACTTGTTACAGTTTTTCCATCAATGCAGCAGTTTGGTTAAAACTTAAAAATGCATTGTACAAACCTCCCTGCGATGGTGACTCCTACCGTAGCATTTGGAGGTATCATAGGATACCTAGGCCTGGTTTTTTTCGCCCTGTCACTTCATATTTTTTCTAAATAATCCAAGAACCAACAAATGAAATTGGTGTGGCCTTAACTTCTATAAACTAGTAAAAATGTCTTGGTTTGATTGCCTAAGGCAGAGACAAATGTTATTAAATGCATAGTCTCTATTTATAGTTTAAAGTTATGCCCTTTTGGTGTATCTAATTACTTGTACTTGATTTATGTATGTTTGATTTATCGGTATTAGTTGCTGCAGTGCTGTACAAATCTTCTTCATTAATAAACCAGTCTATATCAATTAGCTGACCAGTATGATTCATGACACAAGATTGGAAGTGCTTTACATTACCTTATGGGTGCACAATTATTATGGCACACATATAGCTACACACATAATTGTATATTAATGATTTTGGTTTGCTTTTCTACATATTGTACATATACTTTGAATGATGGCTACTTCATATTTGCATTTTTTAAGTATATGATCATCATATAGAAATGATATTTAAAATTCTTCTGAGTTCAACCCAGTGTTCTAGCCTGCCTGCAATTTTTTCTGCCATCTCAATTTTGTTTGATGTAACATCATATCGAACGGCAAAGGCACAAGGCGTCGCCTCCTAGGTTGGGGTCCAGGGGCATGCTCCCTTGGGAAAATTTTTAAATCTTGAAATGCTATTTCCTGCATTTTGAAGGGCAAATTTTGCTGGTAAACTAAGCTCAGTTTAATGACTTCTCTTTCCATATCTTTACACGCCAATTTTTTGCCCATCGAAGGTGACAGATTGGGCAAAATTTTTGTTTGTCATAAGCGGCAAAATTCTGTCAAATGATGGAAAGACGGACACTGGCTAGAACACTGATTCAATTCATGGATGCTTGCACAGACATCTTCAGGAAGATTTAAGTACAAATGTACTTTATTTTCCTGTATTTTTGTTGTAGATAACATCTAGAAAGAAATATTCCAGAAGGCCTTCGAGTTGCAGCAAAAGTGTTTTATTACTTCTTTTTTAACAGTTTACATGTTGACATTTTAATACATACTTGATAGACATAGAACCCAGAGTTAAGACTGAAAACGTCTTAGTTTAAGCCTTAGAAGGAATGAAAATTGATGAAAAACCTGTCCAGTGTGCCTGTATGATGCACGCTCACTGCAGGCACAATGATGAATTATTTTGCCTGTGCAGTACTTTGGGTGAAGGCCAGTGTACCCATTACCTCTCCCTCACACAACTTAACAATCCGTTATGGAAAACTCCCCATGGCATTGACATTTGCAACACAAGAACAGACTTGGGAAGCATACATTACACCCTTTCATGTCGCCCTGTTGAAACTTCTTGACAGTCGTAATGTCCTAGAAGGTTCCTTTGAAGAATTCTTCATGTCTTAACATCTTAAGATCAAAGGAAAGAAAGTTCCCTTTTACGATCTGACCAGGGCAGGCTAGTGTGAAGTAGTTTATAGTGTTTTGGGGTTGACCATTCAACAAAGTTTTTTTCTAGCCATTAAGCAGTATCTTGTCATTTCATTTGAAGTAAACTTTAGTTAAAAGATGCCAAAGGAGTACTTCTATACGAGCGATTGCTGTTTTTGTTTACATTATGCACATGCAAATTATTTGAAGACATATGCAAATTGTTGGTAGGCAAATCAGCCAACTGTCACCCACTTTTTGCCTACCATGACGTCATGGCGATCGCTCGTATCTAGCATTATCACAAGTAGATTTCTTTCACAGATATTGTCAAATATGATGTGAAAATTAGTAACATCAGCTCTCATAATTCTGCCAGATACCCTGTAAGACCGCCACATTATGGTGAACAGCACCAGTAACGTTAACCCCTGAGGTATGCACACTTCAGATATCTCCGTGTTCAAGACATTCTATCAAGGCTACAATACCGGTAACAACATTTTCTTTATTACTATGGTGGTCTTTGGGTACCTGGCAGAATTATGAGAATTGATGTTAAATCATTCCAGTTGTTGGGTGTTTCAGGTGGGACTTACCCATGGGATCATATCTTATCTAACTAAAAGCATCTTGAAAGTGATATCTATTGTTCAGGATTGCTTACTCTAAGGTGATTGCATCTTGGAAACCTGTTGGTCAAAGTGTTTAGCTATTGTCTGGAGTATTGAAAAGATAATAGTAAGAATAGTAAAGGATGGTATGAAAACATATCAGTTTTATTTTTCGTCATTTTTACCCCATGAAGGATGTCATTGACCTCCGACAGAGTATTGTAATCAGTTGTGTCTGAGGCTCTGAGCAAATGTTTTTGTCTGGGTCTGTATCTTCACACGTATAAATCAAGATCCTTTTCATGGATTTTTGTCTGAAATTTGGTATGTCGGTAGTAAAAGAGGGTATCAAACACCTTAGCTACACTGCAAACACCATAGATACATCACGGAGGAATGTGTTCTACGGACTCTTGTTTTTATTGTTGATTCGATTTCTATTTCCCATTTTCACCCTATATATACAATGTATAATATATATTATATTTATTTTATTAAATTGCAACCACAATACAGAGGCCACCCAGGCAGCAGGGTTATATGTGTATGTGTATATTATGTATGTATATACATATATATATACATATATATACATATATATATATACATATATATATATATATATATATATATATATATATATATATATATATATATATTGCTCCTCATCCATTCCTTGTCTTTCTTGGTCCATCCCTTATCTTTCTTACCTTG
This sequence comes from Branchiostoma floridae x Branchiostoma japonicum, assembly GCA_013266295.2. Taxonomy (NCBI): domain Eukaryota; kingdom Metazoa; phylum Chordata; class Leptocardii; order Amphioxiformes; family Branchiostomatidae; genus Branchiostoma; species Branchiostoma floridae x Branchiostoma japonicum. The sequence goes on from CM023825.1 coordinate 21,435,580, forward strand.
TCAAGCCAAGCCAAGATGTGCTGAACAATATTATCAGTCATGAGCAGATTGCTTGAACAGTAATGCCTTGGAAATCTGTCCATTAAAAGTGGATTCAAGCTCACTACAAATTACAGTCTCTGGAGGGAGATTCATGTAACCCGATGACACCCTCGCGCAATGTTCCCCGGGCGTTTATCCATCATGGAGAGCTGTCTTCCCTTTTTATTTCTACTGCAGGAAGTTAGGGAGATTTCATCACAAATTATCAACTCTGCAGTGTTTTCATAACTTTTTTCCTTCAGGTAGACCAACGAGTGGAGGGTTGGACTAATGGTGTTAGTTGTTAAGCATTCCACAGCTCACTTGTTGAACACAGACCACACTACAGGAGCAATGTTACAAGCAGAAGGTGGATATTTATTTATTTATGAAGATTTACCACATTTTGGAAGGATTGACATAACAGGTGACTATCACCTCTTCAAAGATGCCAAACCTGAGACCAGACTGTAAGGTTTGAACCACTCACACCGGGAAGGACCCCTGCTCTTTTCAGATCTTTAACGTGCTCAAGGTGTGGCTCTCCTTAAACACAGGACCTCCGGCTTAATGCGTCCCTTATCGAAGCTAGGTACATGTAGTCATTTACACCTGAGTCAAGTGAGGAAATAGGTGTAAAGTGCCTCTCCCAAGGTCACAATAATGGGGCCTGCCAGGGAGTCAACAACCGTAACCACAAAACCACCTTGCCACCTATAAAAGGAAGAAGAATGACTTATGTGTTACTGTACAAACTTTTACCAGAATTTTGTCAGGAATGTGTGCCCTTTTTCTGATGACATGTCTTTGACAGTATCCTCCATACAGAACAAACATGTCAATATTGTGCACTATCTATGATAGCATTAGGCTCCTAATAGTATTGTTGCTACAACTGCATTAACATTGTAATTGTCTATTTTATAGTTGTTGCCAAGCTGATTGGAAGAGACATCTGCAAATGAAGGATTAATCATCAAAGAGTTTTCCACAAGGTGAGTAGAAATTCCACTGCTGTTGTTGGTGTGCATGCATTTTAGCCTGATTATTTACTGCCTGAAATGGGAATGTTTAAAGTGCTTTCCTGTTGTCCTGTTGATTAATTCATCAATGCCACATTGCGCCCAAACGACAATAAGCAACCGCTTGGTGTCACCCATTATTGCAAACGTATCAGAATTAATCTAGTAGATTTTACCTCCCGTCGCTCTCCTGCTCCAGATGTAAATTCATACCTATCCAGCTCTCTGCACAGCAAATTGATCGGAAAGAAAAGGGCTGATGAATAAATGGCAAGATGTAATGAAATATTTTGCGCTGGTTAGGAGTGATCACCCATTCATGCGCAAAATAGCTTACAAAGACAAATCACAAGCCAGGCTCTTGCTCCTGAGGGAGCTTTGACTGCTCAGTGGGGAATGAGAGATTTTTCATGTGCTGTTCCATTTTCACCTCTCAGCATAATGTTAAGGACATGAGGAGATAAGATAGTTTTTCTGATAGGTTCTGGCAGTCTTGGCAACCTTATGTGCCAAACTTATGTGTCGCAATCGTACATATGTCTTTTGGGGTTACATCTAGAATCGAACTTGGGGCCAGTCTGTAGACTTCAGAAGAGGTGTGTCACAGGTTTAGCATGCATACTAGTAATTCGGAATGGGTCCAGAGAAAAAGAACAAGACTGGTGCTCTGTAAATAAATGTTAAGGCATATTTCTTTTTAGGGTTCCAAACTTAACTATTTACCAACTTTGGCTCAAACTTTTCAAAGAACAATGAATTGCAATGCTAGATTGATCGTATACATGTACGTATATACAAAAATGTGAGGGCAGTTACTTTGACATTTTGCATGTTTAAAGAAATTAGAAATATTTCAGGTTATATGAAGAAGTTAACGTTAAGTTGAACACTCAAGAGTCAAAATCATTCCATATTATGAGATAATTAATATGTATATTTCCTTGAATAATGTCATGTTGCTGCACAAACATGATGATTGATCAACAGCTGAATGACCAACCACCTGTTAAGAAGTAAATTTTATTGCAAAGTATATTTTCCCAGTAACTACTTCGTAGGGAATTTTTGGTTGTATTAATTATTAATCCTAGTAATGCAAAATTCCCTTATTTTAAATCACATGGGAAGAGAATGCAGTTTGACAAGACAGTCAACATGGCATCACTATGTCATGATCTAAAGATAAGGTTTGCAGCAACAAATTAAAATTGCCTGCCAAATAATTGCAAATACAAACAACATGTATGAAAATAATAACAACAGTCACTGCAGTCACTGAGGGCTCCCATTCTACCATACAGGTGTTGTTGATGCTGCCAGATCTGTACTTGTATGATTTCAGCTTTCATTTACCGCTAAATTACCACACATTTCATTTCTTCTCCCAGCTTTACTTTGAAAAAACCTTCATCATCTATATTTGAAAGACTTTTGACCTTAAGCAGCTTTTATGCTGAGCTGTCCAATTTCCAGTCCTCTCAAGAGTGACCATCTTGAAGAATGTTACAGCGCAAAGTTTGCTCATAAAGCATAACTTATTCCCCGGCAGTTGCACTGTGTCACCACAGCAGCATATTTTATCATCATCCCTATTTCCACCTTATCGATTTTTAAGTTTCCTGCCCCAATGCAGCTGTTGGGTACTCTATGTGCCAGGGAGTTCAATACCAAAGGGCGCTTCACGTCTGGACGGGCTCTGATTCATGAAGGCAAACTTGAGTTACGTAATGCTGGCAACTTTTTGGCATCGTGACTGAGTGGTTGGAAGGGCTGTCTGATTTTGGGATGACCATCTGTTGGTCTACGCCACGACAGGTGCATGGGGTGAATTGGGGGCCACCACCTCAGACTAATCAAGCGCGACATGCAGTAATAGTATCAGTTCCAGCGTGCGACGCGGGCTGCCTGGGGTATTGATTTATCATACATCTTGCCGAACGTTCAATTTCGGCGCTGGAAGTATCGCTGGCCTGCACTGAAAGTGTGCAGTTAACAGATAATCCAATCACACCTGAATGTGGCAGGTACTGAAGCCTCAGCCATACATTTATCCAGGCTGGCCTTGGCTGTAAGCGCAGCGAGGTCACAAAATGTCACATCAGCAGGGCTGTTCTGTACACAGCATCACAGCTTCGAGTACAATATTCCGTGATAAATATCTAATCGCGGTATCGAAAATCATTGATAATTACACACTTGAATGGTTAGTGGATTTCTGTCAAACTCTTGTAAACATTTTTTTCTCTCCTGAAAAGTGAAAAGTTCACTGTGCCAGAAATTATCTGAAATTCTCAGGTTCATACCAGCAAGTAACAACCATCACTGGTGGAAACTGATATGAAAATCAACACATCACAGATATGTGATACTCAGTCAGCAGAAAGCTATTCGCAGGCTTAAGGCTTTTGCAGCCCATTTATTTATTAGGACAAGGCTTATTCCAGTTGCTGTAGCATGAAGCAGCTATCACCAGCCAGTGTGTTAGTCCACCGTAGGTTAATCAGCCATGTCTTATCTATTTGGAGCATGTGAACTAGAGCAAGGAATCTGGCTTACAATAACCATGCCTGCCAGCCATTGAATTCTGACCTTTTTGTCAGGATTTAGTTGTTTCGTCTGCTTGGTCTCCCTCTCTTGTGTTACATCGGATTGTCAGGAAATATTTATTGTGAATGCAGTACTTTTGCCATTGGATTATTTGTTTTTTTTATAGACTTACTAATTATATTCATAACCATGCTTTGCTGTCCTTCAGTTAAATTAAATAGACATGTAACGGGAAACTTTCAAACAATATTCTGTATTTTGCCAACTTTGTTGCGGCTTTGAAGAGTTTACAGAGTTACAATAAATTGTTTATTTGTTTATTTGTTTATTTGCACAAATTTTAAAAATAAAAGTAAGAAATTTACATGAGAGAAACACTACGTGCTGAGGGGGTGGGGGGCGGGAAGCTTTCAGGGCTTATACAGGGCCCTCCTCCTTCCTATTAGTAACTTAATTACTAGTAACAAAATTTACTATAGATATGAGATTAATATGATAAATGAAAAGGAAATTTACGGAAATGAAAAATATAACTACGATAACTAAAACATATACATGTAAATAAAAATCATGAAGCATATATAGGTAATTAATTAACAGAAAACAAAGCTATTGCAAAGGAAACTAAATATTATAAAACAATATATTATATTGAGGGATTCAACTTATTCTAAGGAAATGACCAAAACTTTGGCTTTTTTATTGCTCTGATCCTACAAGAGGGGCCTTTAGTAGGCTGACTCATTTACAGTATCAGGGCTCAAAATACTGGGTGCATATGCACGCACCTTAGTGCAGGTAAAATTGGGGCTGTGCAGGTATTTCTGATGTCTACCTGCACCTAACCTGCACTGGTCCATGTACTTGAGTTTATATAATATATTGATTTTTATTTGCTGCATTGACACCTATGAAGTATAAAAGAAATTAACAGTAATGGTTTCTAAACAGTTTTTAGCATGATCCATACTTCTTAAAGTCTGAGTGGTGCAGGTAAAATTTGTCTGGTGCAGGTAATGTTCAATGTTTCCTGCACCAGTGCAGGTGTGCAGAAAAAAGTATTTGGAGCCCTGTTAGCATTCTAGTCATTTCACTTCATCCAGAGCTAAAAGTGGACAGAGGTGTGAGTAATATACATTTTGTGCATGTTAATTGTAACATTACATAACAGCGGCGGTAGCAATTTTGTTAAATTGGCCCCAAATTTCCTTAAATCATGAAAGATGTGTTATTTCAACTACTTCTATCTCGCTTGCAATTTTCTTTGACAAGTTGGAAGTCATTAGCAGCTGGAGGTGGTATTGACGTCATCAACATCAATTCTTACATTCAGTTTCCTGTAGGGGGTTCTTTATTATTGAGCCCGTCCTTCCTGCTTATCTAAGATGTGTCTCACACAGCAATAAAACATAAATCACAGAGCCTGATTTTGCATCTGCATCAGATTCTTTACTTTCAAAGCGCGAACTGTAAGATTTACAAAGAGCCCTATCTATTACATGACCAAGCTGTTGAACAACGAAAGCTTATCATAATAATTGTACAGAGTTTTGACCGTTAACATGTCAGAGTTTATTGAATGATCACTATTATGCATTATGTGTTGTTAACGTCACAGGCTGTTGACAATGTAGAACATTTTAAGATGTATTTTTAAGATGTAAGAAGAGTCTGCAATTCAGCCCTGAGGCTGCCATGACTTTCAAACATGTTATGAAATGTATGTATTATATATATTGAATGAATGAATGAATAAACCAGTTGACTAAACTAAACTACTACTTGAGCATCCTAATAAGTTGTGAAGTTGCTCTCTCTGTGTTTGAACTTCACTTTCCAGACTTGCAGCTAACTTCTGGTTGGTTGGTGTGATTCCTTGACCCTTAAGTCTAAGAGTCATCCATCTCGGGAAAAGTTTTGCCGGAGAGTCAATACTTTTCTTATCTCTCGGCAGCTATCTGCAATTAATGGTGGGGGGGTTTAGTGGCAATCAGCCAAAGTGTTTGACTGATCACCTACCACTTGGTCACAGCTCAGCTGCACCAAGGTGGCCCTGCCTGAAAGAGAATATGTCACCTGGGTAAATCCTCCTCAAGTGTCTGCTAATTCTCGCCGCGAAGATTAATCCTGCCTCTTGCCGCTCTGTAATCGGACTTGATGGTCTCCCTTAATGGATACACTCCCGGGGTAAAGCCGTTCCATTTACCACCATTAGAAAGGGGAGACATTGAGGGAGAGAGTTTCAGATAAAGGTGGCTGAATCTCCGTTGAAGTGAATGACTCTTACAGGCAGCCTGGCCACCAATATATACGCTAATCGTGAGGACGTGGTTATCTCCTTCAGTTGGTAGTCACATTTAGTTGGGGAAAAATCCATCCGTGTTGGACGGCTGAGTTGTAGGGATATGAGAGGGTGGGGTATGCAACACTTGGTCTGGGAGATACTGTCATGATTGTAATGGTTAAAGGCATCCAATGTAATTTCAGGGCGGCAAAACTGGAAGTATTCCAAATACTAGTAAGGCAATCTGTATGATATTGACACATATTGCCCCAAATTAGCACATATTTCATACTCTGGGCATTTAAACAGTGCAGAAACAAGCCCCAAGATGAGTCCTTTATTTTCTGGTGATACCCCGAAAATCAGCCCGGGGTCCTACCAGTGTTTTCCGTCACAATTTTCGGTAAGCACCGGCCATGTGGCGCCATAACTCGCACGAACATTGAATCAAGATCACGTGATTGAGTCTCCAGAAGCGTTCGGGACTTGTCTGTCAGGTTCGTGACAGAGCGGTTGGAAGATTTTGAAAATATCTGCCCTCCCAACTGCACCAGAAGCGTACAGATTTTCAATGAGTTCTCACTATTCAACAACATCACAATTTTGCTCCATAAATGTCGACATACATTGGGATAGTGTTATTTCAAATTAGTATGTAGATAACTGACAAGAATATTGACTTTGAAAAGCTTTGTTTTCAAGCCCTAAAACTGTATTGGACACTGACCAGGCTGCATTAATTACGAGGAAACTTTCTCAACTTTGCCTCAAGAAGGCTTCACCTCCATAACCCTGCTAGATTGTAAATTAGCCAATTTCTCACATAGGTATGGCTAATTACATCATGTTGTTACTACCATTTGACATAATCCCATGTAAATATGATAACACTGTAACAAGGGCATTTATTACTGTTAAATGATGCCAAATTATCGTGCATAGAAACAAGACTTCAACTCTGAATCAGTGATAAATGTGATCAGTGTACCATGTGGCCTTAATAATCATTTGTGACTTGTGTGTAAACTGAGAACCTATCCATAACCTCCCTATGTTGTACTCTTTATAACATTATTATATAACAACATGTCACATGTGATAATCACATAATATATCTTCCAGACCTTTCCTTTCTTTCCATCTTGCGAATGCCCTCAATCCAGTTGAAATATCCAGGACCTTCTAACTTAGTAATCAGAACGGCCTTGAAACGAAAGCCGTGCCTAAATCTGCCGGGAGCGGAGGACGGGAATCTACAGGTACCTGTGGATATCTCCAACACATTTCCCCTGCGATACACAAGGCTCAAAGACAATTTGGTGGTAATGCAGCCTAATGTGCTAGTGTTGCACATTATCGCCCGGACGTGAGTCATTACCCTCGGGGAGGAAACGTTGACCTGCTACAGTATATGACAGGAAATGCGTGGGAACAGCGGCTGACTACCAAGAATAGAGGTGGGCGATTCTTCATTAGTCTCCCCACAAAATATGATGGAGCAGCACCAATGGTCCCACTGCTGTCACACCGTCGGTCTCTGGTACACGTTATGAGTCAATCACAGCCTTTGTCAGGAGTGGGCGTAGATCACAGCCACACCTTGGCGTCGGACGGGAAGGTTGCCGGTACGGGAATCACTGCTGTTGACGCGTGAAGAAACGTCACCCACCCACCACCTAATTTCTTTTACATTTAATCTGTGAGATGAAACAAGAGTTGGTTTTCTAAACAGAGAGGTGGGCGTAGATGAATGAATTGTATCACTATATCGGAGAGGCCAGAAAGGTTGGAGGAGAGAGAGGATGAAACAAAGGTTTCTATAACCTGTTGGCTCTAGTACCTTTTTGGAATGCTGAAAAATATTTTATCCATCGCAACCATTCCTTAAAGTTAGGACTGCCCAAAAGGTTCCCTTAGCTCTTGTTGATTTCCAAGAACCACCAAACACCCACTACCTGCCCATATACAGCACCTGACTCATACGTTATCTAGCTATGGGAGGAACAAAGCTAATATTGTGACTCATCCATGTACAATGACTTTTTAAGTACATGTGAACTTCAAGGACATTAACTTTAAGCAGGAAACGTGGGTTGTCTGACTTTTTCATGGTTTGCTTAATGTTGGTTGTGGGACGAGATGAAATGGGATGAAATGTGGGAGGTTTAAAGTTTTTATATCATGACTTTTACTTTTAAAGTTGCAACAAACTTTTATGTTGCTGTCGCTATAAGCATTCATGTGCAACACTGTAGCGTTTTTATTGATTTTCCCTTTCTGTACATGTATGGAGAGGGAGGGCAAATATCTGTTAGAGATTGATGTTCCACCTTTTTATAACCTATATAGTGTAGCCATACTTTGACATGTCTGACAAGGAATGTGCGCACAGAAAATGCTGTACTTGCTTCCAACCCACTTTTGAAATAGCTCAGTTTGATCAGCTGAGGAAAGTTCGACCAGGTCTATATATAAGAATACAGTTGTTGAAGTGAAAAGGCAAGAGGAACAAAAATATATTTTATCATTACTAACTTAAAGGCGGCCTTTCCACCAGATGGCAACCTCTGAGCGACTGTTGAACGACCAAAATTGGATTTGTGTGACCCTTGATTTCATAATTGGAATATGATGCAACATGTAAACATGTAAAAGTATAATTCAAAAGACATCAAAACACATAAAACATTAAGTGTTGTTCTTTATCTATGAGTGTGATATTCATTTAGTTGAAAAATCTTTGGTTGTTCAGCGTTTGGTCAGCGGTCTCTAGACGTGGAAAGAGGGTGTATAAAGCCAGCAGCAATTTTTCATAATCGCTACATTCATAGTGACGCACATGCTAGTGAATATCCAAATAAATGATCACTTAGCTTTTTGACAGGGCGGTGGAATGCGATACACATCTTATATACAAGGGGATCTCATCCCATGTGGGATGCTGATGGTTTCTGAGAAAGCGTGAGATTTTCTGATTGCCAATGTTCTATGTATGATTGTGACTCTGTGATTCTGATCCAGAAAGCCACTCCTACCATCTCTTTATATCCCACTTGGGAGGAGAACTCATCTCAACCTGACGCCTCAGAAAATGTGCCAATTTCCTCCCGATTACAGCTGTAGCTCGGAATCATGCTAACGATGCGGACTCCGGATGTGTCAGTGTGCAGCCAGGTCATACAATGTTCCGCTATGTAATAGAATAGCTATTGATGGTACTAAGATACAACTTTATCATGTTTGAGTTAAAGTCAAAGTTTGGTAAGTTTTGAGTACATTGCACAGTCATGGATTTGTACTTATACAGTCAAACTTGCCTAAGCGACCACATCTATAAGCCGACCATCTGGCCATGATGACTGCTTTTTCTCGGTCCTGATTTTATTTCCCAGAGACGTAAGCATTAAGGAACTTGCTCAAGCCGACCACTTGTCTAACGCAACCATGACCGGCACAAATTGGGACCACAAATGGCCCAATTACAAAATGTATGTCTAATCTGGTACCGAACCTTACAATTTGTTCTCCTATTTCTCTGAGTGCTGCTTGTGTATTTTGTAATTTCCCAAGATAAACTTCAAGTTGTATGACCACCTACATGTATATGCATAATTGTTTGCTTCTAGTGACCGCACATAGGCCTTCAACTTCAAGCTAGTATTAATGGCTTAGGACTGCTCGAGCCTTAGAAGTTTTGATGAACAGAGTTTGAAATGTTTCTGGCAAGGCGAGAAGAGAGTATTGTTGCACCAAGTTCATGTTTTCCTGCAGGTGTCAGCATGCGACGAATCCATAGTGAGCCGACACCTACATAATGACTCTCATCTGACATATCGCCTGTGTGCAGGAGTAGCTGCCTGACACGCAGCCTTTCAAGCTCCCTGCTGGTACTCAACAGCTATGTATAATTAGACCCCAGAGGTATTCGTAACATCATGGGGCACCTAATTTGTACACGAGATATTCGAAAATTTGAAGAAACAATCAATAAGATTTGTGGGAGATATCATACTAGCTATAGGTCAGCAGGATGAGGCTATAGCAGGGGTACCTCCAGGCTTGTGTAGGAGAGTTTGGGATGGATAAAATCTGAAGTCTGGGGGGTACTTAGGCCACACCAGTCTAATTTGTTGGTTCTCAGATCAAATGTAAAGTGACAGGGTGAAAAAAAACAAGCCTAGGCATGCTATTATAATAGCCCCCAAAGCTACAATAGGAGCCATTAAGTCAACATATCAGGCTGGTTTGTAATTCAAATAATGAATTTTGAACTTTTAACAAAACCACTACATTGATAGATGGAAAAAATGTAACAACTAGGAAGACAGGGACTTTCTCCAACTGTTGGGGTGGAAATATGAGCATTTTGGAGACTCAGTTCATTCGGAACCAGAATTTTTTTTTTTTTGCAAATCAGAAAAAAATGAAGCGGGTGAATCCAAGAGTCAATTGATTTAATTGGTGTGGCCTGAACAAGATGACATTGAAACAAGATGACCCAAAACTTCTCTTTAATGATTTTGTTAATATTACACTACTAGCATTTACATGTACATGTTGGGTACCCGGAGGAATAGTGGAGAAGGGGGTAGGGAAGAAATTTGCCCAATGCATGCAGGGTAATAAAACAATTTGTATAAGAAAGATGAGGGAATAATATATTTCCAAGATGAAAAATTTCCATAAGACCCCACTTTGTGCTTGATACATGATTAGTGTTACATGTTTCAATGCTTGAATTAAATCCAGTCATTATTATTAAGAGACAATACAGAATTTTTTTTTATTACTTCTACAACTGACTTGCTTCCATATATCATAAGTTTGTGAAACCACCAAAAAGTTTCTGAAGATTACATGAAATCAGAATTTTCTTGAAATAACTTGTAGCTACGACACCTCAGTTTTATATCATAACTTACAGCATCCACTAGATATCAAACAATGAAAAAGAAATTGAAACTCGTTTTGTGGTACTTGCATGTTGTAGATTGTAAATGTAAGTAAAATCAGGTACTCCATCTACTGTTCGCCTCAGATTGTCCCCTGATGGTATGTATGATGCCATGCAGCTTGATGTTGGTTACCACCAACAGTCACATACTTAAATGTTGCAAGAAGGTGGCAGGGCCACCAATTTCCTCTCTGTCAAGATGCACTGCAGAGATATATCGTGCAATTTTGCATCGGATTAAGGTCCGCTCCAGTTGCAGTTGAGAAAGCCTGTTGATCTGATTGCAAGAAAGGGCAAAGTCACCCATATATGTCAGTTTTCCCCCACTATTCCAGCTAGTAAAGGAAGAGTCTACTTCATATGACATTTGCCAAAGGGAAGAATAAATCTTACTTGAGGAAGAAATTGTACCTTTGTAGGATGATTGATTGTTCACTGCCCTCCCTGCAAAGTCACCCATATTGCTGTATGCAAATGTCCATGAGATGGCAGTACTGTAAATGGATATGTGCAAGTTGCAATTGGATTTGCAGCACCTGCTATAAGAACCGCTACATATATTTATTCGTTATTATATATAGAAGAACAAGTGTCTTCTATATTAGTATTTTTGTAAACCTGGCACTCTTCCTTTTGACAGTATGCAGATGGGGGGGGGGGGGTGAAATAAAAGACCACATGTACAGTCACCACACACATACATTGCTGAAGGTATCCATTCCGACTTTGTCGTTGCTAAAAGCAGCTACATGTGCATAACTTACGTTTGTTTGTGCAAAGCAATTATACACTAGGAATTCCCCTCTGTAGTCTTAAATCCTTACACAAATCTTGACAAGTATATACTGGGATTCTGCTAGGAACACACAGCGCACAGTTTGAAAACATGCAGATCCTTGTAGAGGCTTACAAATCTCTTGTTAAATATACATGAGTTGCTTTCAGAAAACATGCAAGTCCTTGTGGAGATGTAAAAGGCTTTATGAATACAAAATCAATAAAACACTCAGAAAACTTAAGATCTTCAACCATTGGAAACAAGCTACATGTATACTAGATGCTTGTTCCTCTGGGAATGTTGGTATGTTTCAGCTTAATTAGTACATTTCCTCCGGTAGATGCCTCCGGAAGATACTAGGGATCACATACAGAGACCATATCTCAAATAATGAATTAGTACAAAACAGATCTCAGTCAAACAAAGCATAGATCCGTATGAAGACCTCCTAACCACAGTAAAGAAACAGAAAAGAGGTGTGGCCACGTGTCACGGTCATCAGGACTAGCCAAAACCATCAGGCAAGGGAGGAAGGGAGGTAGGGAGGACCAGCATCAGGGAGGATCAGAGAATGGACCTGGTCCAGCATGACACTAAGTGAAACACTAAAGAGGAACAGAAAACCGAGAAGGGTGGAGAAAACTTGTCAGATTGTCTGTGGTGCCCCAACGGTCGAACAATTATACTAAGGGATAAATGAGATGATATAAGATGAGATGAGTACATGTCCTATAAGGAATAAGAAAGCATCATAGTCTATTTAAAGGGATTTGTATGTTTCCAACAGTACTACAATGTATGTTTTCAATAGAGTTCATGCGAAAAATTCACATTGTTCACATCAAAATCCTTTTAACCTGGCACAGAATAAGGGTCAAAATCTTATGTTATCACAGTCTGCATGTGATTAATACCACGACTTTTTATCTCAGTCATCATCAATCTTTACAAGATGTCACCGTTGTGCAGCTGCTTATCAAGGCTACATCTTGATGGATAGGAAGGTGGGTGGGGGGAAAATCCTGAGGGTCTTTGTAACTTTTGAGATAGAAGAGACTCAAACAAAACCTATGACGTTATGTTCAGGCTTCATATATATAACATGCTGCAGATAATCTTGAGTTCAATTTTACTGTCAGAAGATGGCATTTACATTTTGTAAGATACAAGGAAAAGAAGTCTTGAAACAGCACAGCTTGTTGAGCATCCTGGGCATGTACATGTAACAGTTCTTTGGTTTCCTGCCATAACATGTTTGAAAAAGTCTTTGCTTTTGTTCCAAAAAAAGATGTTTGAAAAAGTTCTGAATCTTGACAAAGATGACATTTTAAGTGTACGTCAGGCATCATGCGTGGCACGACTTTATGGTTTGTCTCGGAAGAAAAACGTAGATCTCATTCTTTATCATTTATGAAAGGAAGTGGTAGACTCATTATGCGAAGACAGACTTAATACAGGCTCCATGTACCCTTCCTAATTGGTTCCCCACAGTCCCTCAAACCAGGCAGTCAAGTCTCCCCTGTTGCCGTTAGACTAATGAGGGACCAAGTATTGAAGTCAATGTCACTTAAAGGGCAGACAGTACAAGGTTGACTAGAAAAACCAGCAGCAATGACAGCCTTTGAGAGCTTTCACTCTGCGAATCTCCCGCAGTGTGTTCGTGTAGAGTGCATGTAGATTTTGGAACTGTATCTTGACACTCCCTTGTTCACCAAAATATCCCTACTGTATGTTTGCCAGATGGAGAAGGAAAGTAAAGTTGTGAGAAAGTTTCCTCCTTATCACTATGGACTCAGTAATGAGGCTTTTTCCACTGAGGGCGTGGTTGATGGATGCAGGCTATTACCAGTTGACGTCAGTGTCTAGTTGTTACCATATCGCTTCCTCCTTGGTGCCCAATTAAGACAAGTCCAGCGTGCATCTTCTGAGGAAAGCTTCCCTGAATAAGGGAAAGCAAAACTTGCAATAATCTGGGAAGTGTCGGTTGTGTTATCTCACAGATATGTTATGTACTTCCCAGTCTTATGGGTTTTCTATCCAGCCTGAAATCTTTCCATCATCTCAATTTTGTTGTCGTAACATCATGTTGAGTGCAAAATCCTAAGGGGGTAGGGGGCAAAAATCCTAAGGGGGTCGGGGGCATGCTACCTCAGGAAGATTTTGAAATCTTGACCCTCTGAAATGATATTTCCTACAATTTGAGGGGCCAATTTTGCTGGTAGACTAAGCTTAGTTTAATGACAATATTTGTCTGTCAAAGATGACAGATTGGGCAAAATCTTTGTCCGTGATGAGCAGCAAAATCCCGTCAAATGACGGAAAGATGGACCCTGGCTATAGAACATTGCATGGAATGTACAAAGTGTGGCATGCTCAGATTATTTACTTGCATGCAACTGGAGATATTGGAGTATGGTGAACCGCAGTCCCTTTGTGTGCAAGGGCTTTCATCAGAACATGGAGCAGTACATTGAATCAAACAAACAAACAATGGAGCGGTAATATTTTTAACCTCACAAAGTTTGTCAAAGGAAGATTAGGATTCAACTGACAAACTTGTACACAACATTCATGAGTCTTTTGGGCAAAATTTTACTTACATGCAAGTCTCCTGTATTCAAATGGATCCCATGCTCCCATTGCTGTTGTTGCATTGTGGATGAGATGGAATCTTGTTTGTGACAACATCCATTTATTTTCCCTCTTCTAAAGTGCTCCACAAATGCATTCAGCTGTGAAAGCATGTGTTGAAATGCTATTCATTCTACATGAATAGGCAAATTGGTTAGGCTTACACTGGGATCAGTACCTGCTGCTGGGTTTCTACAGGTTAATTCAAAGTAGGCATTTTGGATGTTACAATACAACTCTATAGACAGAAACATACATTGACCAAGATGGAGTTATGAGTAATCCTTAGTTGGTTTGCTGTATGATCCTGTACTATCTACTGCCTGATTTGTTGGCAAAATTGTGAATCAAGAAAAGGCATGGCTCACCATCTGACAAGTCCCCACAAAGCAGGTCTTGGAAAGGCTAAATGGTTTATATCAAGGGTATATTGAGGGCTTAGTCCTGTCCCTGTGACTGTTCCAGTGTGTTCTTGATGCTTTCTGGCTGTTCAACCACTGTCCTTGGTGCTGAACAGCTGTCCCGTTATGTTCACATGGTGCTATCTGACTGCCCCACACTGGTCCTTGATGGCTGCTGGCTGTTCAACCCTTGTCCTTGGTGTAGAGGACACAGCTGTCCCTCCATGTCTTTGATGGTTGCTGGCCATATAATCTCTTGGTGCTGAACAGCTGTCCCACCATGTGCTGGATGCTACATATCTATTCAATTCTTGTCCTTGATGCTTTCTGACTGTTATGTCCCTGTCCTTGGTGCTGAACAGCTATACCACTATGTTCTGTAGGTGCTATCTGACTGCCCCACTCTTGTCCTTGATAGTTGCTGGCTGTTCAACCCTTGTCCTTAGTGTAGAAGACACAGCTGTCCTACCATGTCCTTGATGGTTGCTGGCCATTCAGTCCTTGCCCTTGGTGCTGAATAGCTGTCCCACCATATCATGGATGCTAGCTATTTGTTCAATTCTTGTCCTTGATGCCTGCTGACTGTTATGTCCCTGTCCTTGGTGCTGAACAGCTGTCCCACCATGTCCTAAAGGTGCTATCTGACAGCCCCACTCCTGTCCTTGATGGTTGTTAGCTGTTCAGTCCTTGTCCTTGGTGCTGAATAGCTGTCCCACCATGTTCTTGACACTTGCTAGCTGTTCAATCTTTTTCTCTGGTGCTAAACAGCTGTCCCACCATGTTCTTGACACTTGCTAGCTATTCAATCTTTTTCTCTGGTGCTAAACAACTGTCCCACCATGTTCTTGATGCTTGCTAGCTGTCCACTCCTTGTCCTTGGTGCTGAACAGCTGTCCCACCATGTTCTTGATGCTTGCTAGCTATCCAGTCCTTGTCCTTGGTGCTGAACAGCTGTCCCACCATGTTCTTGATGCTTGCTAGCTGTCCAGTCCTTGTCCTTGGTGCTGAACAGCTGCCCCACCATGTTCTTGATGCTTGCTAGCTGTCCAGTCCATGTCCTTGGTGCTGAACAGCTGTCCCACCATATTCTTGATGCATGCTAGCTGTTCAATCTTTTTCCTTGGTGCTAAACAGCTGTCCCACCATGTTCTTGATGTTTGCTAGCTGTTCAGTCCTTGTCCTTGATGCTGAATAGCTGTCCCACCATGTTCTTGATGCTTGCTAGCTGTTCAGTCCTTGTCCTTGGTGCTGAACAGCTGTCCCACCATGTCCTTCATACATGTACATTCTCACTGTCCCATCCTCACCAAGTTGGATCAATCACATGAATCAAATGTCTACTGAACATTTTTCTTATCTTTTCTCAATGTTTGAATGCCCGATAGCAACCTTTTGTGTTTCTTTATCATCATCTTATATTCCTTTTTTATTGTCATTCCATAATTGTTATCAATTTCATTGTCATCTATATTGTTCTCATCCATTTGTTATCTGTAATTCTGTATATCCGAGGGAATCGTATATTTCTGAGAGATGTTTGCAGATTTAGCAGTGAGAAGCATTTGCACACAAGTCCTTCGTGGTGCATAGGGCGGTGCCTATCTCCAGTTCAATAGCCCTAGGGCCACACAGTAGTGCAATCACTACAGCAGGGGGCTAGTCCACTGGTAGTGGTGTATGTTTAACTCGCATACTCTTTCCAAATGTAGAGTGCTAAGCAAAGAAAGCATTATGCACCATTTTTTAAGTCTTTGGTATGACTTGGCCGGGGATAGAACTCACGATCTAGCGAATGCAAGGCGAACACTCTATCCACTTAGCCATTGTACCAGTTTTCATTCCCTTGGAATACAGCGTTGAATATTCAGAAGGAGCGGAGTGCATGATAGATATGCTGACGCAGCCATCTGTGCTGATGATTATTAGATGATAAAGCTTTGTTGTTCTCCATGGCGGGGTTACAGTTCACAGACTGTGAACAAGCTGTGCCCCCAAGTCTTCAACCTGATACATCACCACATGCCTCGCGGTTTATCATGCACACGGGGATTAACCTGTTGCTCTCTAACATGCCGATCTTAAATGCACATTTATGTTTCATTATTATAATGCACAAAATTGCTCATTTGTCATCTCCTGCTGACTCCAGTGAACGCAAACATCTTCGAGTAATTTTCCCGATTATTTTCATCCAGTCAAGCTTAGTCAGGGCTCGAAATACTGGGTGCACCTTAGTGCAGGTAAAATTGGGGCTGTGCAGGTATTTCTGATGTCTACCTGCACCTAACCTGCACCAGTAATGTACAAGGTTTATATATATATGTAGGTGTATGTAGGCTTTTATTTGCTGCATTGACTGGTACCACCTATGAAGTTTCAAAGAAATAATGTCAATGGTTTCTGTACAGTTTTTAGTATTATCCATACTACATTCTGAGTGGTGCAGGTAAAATATGTCTGGTGCAGGTAATTTTCAATGTTACCTGCACCAGTGCAGGTATGCAGAAAAAAGTCATCAGAATCATTTGAATTTCTTCATGTTTATGCTCTTTCGTTCAGTATGATTAGTGTCACATGAAAGGAAAATGTTGATAGACACATGGGAGCAGACCTTTTACCGCTATGACTATGTGTGGAATGCCACATTTCATTTCAAATAAAGACACTTCTTGCAGATGTAACATTTGGCACACAAACAAGAAACATACCTTCATAATATAGATAACTTTGAAATTCGTAAAGCAATAACTCAATTAAGAATCAGCAGTATGCAATGTAAAAATAGGCAAATATATAAAAGATTGCTTTGTTATTAGAAAAAATACCGAAACCCATGATTAGCCACACTCGATTGTTACACTATATTAGGTTTTATTCTATACTTTTCTGTACTTCGTCCAATATATAGTTGTTGCCATACTTTGTACCGTGTACAATTGTCGTGCAATAAAGTTTTCTTTCTTATCTGAAAAAAGGTTCTCTCTGAAATGCAACGATTGTAACAAATGCAAGCTATATAAAAAAGGAGAGACCGCATCTCAAATGATGAAGTACGAAACAGAGTGAAGCAAAACATAGGTCCATATGAATACCTCCTAACCACCGTAAAGAAACAGAAACTGGAGTGGTATGGCCATGTGTCACGGTCATCGAGACTAGATAAACCATCATGCAAGGAACAGTACAGATAGGAAGAAAGAGGGGTAGGCAACAGAAAAGATGGGAGGAGTACCATCATGACAGTAAGTGAAACACTAAGGGGAACAGAAAACCGAGAAGGGTGGAGAAAACTGGTTGTCAGATATCT
The DNA here is from genome assembly GCA_013266295.2 of Branchiostoma floridae x Branchiostoma japonicum. Classification (NCBI taxonomy): domain Eukaryota; kingdom Metazoa; phylum Chordata; class Leptocardii; order Amphioxiformes; family Branchiostomatidae; genus Branchiostoma; species Branchiostoma floridae x Branchiostoma japonicum. The sequence continues at coordinate 21,453,525 of CM023825.1, forward strand.
GTGGTGCCACACCGGTCAAACAATTAGACTAATGGCTAGATGACATGAGAGAGATACAAAAAAAGTGTTCTCATTTCCTGGTACGTTATACCCAAAAATATTGATGAAAGAATATAGAGAATTAGCTATTTAACCACCCTCACTTCCCTGCAATGTTGAGCCGGAAATTGCAGTCATGTGCAAGACAGATAATGCTACAGAGTACAAACTGTTATTGGGAGAAATCGAAAGTGGGTGGAAAGACAAAATTGCTTTACACATCCAAAGGCAGTCTCCAAAATGACAGGAAATTGGACAGCAGCTTTGAAATACCTCCCACCAGCTAATGTATATGTTTTATATACTTGTTGAATTATGTAGATTAAAGTGGTACCTACATGTACCATTTTTTACATTTCTACAACAACATGCTTTGCTGTATTTCATTGACAACTGAATATTGTCTCCTTCATGTAGAATTTTTTAAATGAAATTGATTGCTGTTGACCGATATGTAATGTAATGTCCACTCAGATTATTTTGAGGTACATTTCTATTTTCATCCCTTACTGCATAGTAACATGAAGCTCAGATATGACAGTTATCTTAATACTATAATAGCAGAGTACAAGATATGCAAAGCTACAAAAGTGTGAGGCATTCCAAAAAATAGGCAGTTTGATAAGCCATTCCAGGCGAATGTTATCTAACAGTTGCCCTTTGTGTAACAGTAATACCTGCTCAATGCTGATATCAGAACTGTACTTGTACAACGTCCTTATGTAACAGATTCATTCCCAGCATACTTGATTGCCTGACGGACTACGGAGCCCTGGCCTTTGCCCCATACTTTGTAAAACAGATTGTCCTGGCCGTAATAACTAGACTATGTCTAACACTTCAATCTATTGTAACTTATATAAATATACTGGCAGCACCAATTTTTGTCAAGGGGCATATTTTATCATTAGAATAACAGAACACAATATTTGGAGGAATGGAAGGGTCAGAAAGTGGACAGACTATTCAAATAACTGATGTGTAAAATTTGATAATTTCTTCTCCTTTCGGTCAGGGGGAATATCATTAGACACCTGTCATCCCCTTTTTGAATGTAGGCCCGCCCAGCTTGAAGAAATCTTTTGCCAGAACTAGAGGCCTACATTCATCCGAGGTGCAAAGTAAAAAGAATGTCCTACATGGCCCATTACGTGCTGTTGCCAGCTAGCTAAATCTCAGCATTTGGAAGCAGGTTGAACTTTTGTAACTTGGGATCAATGATGATACATCGATAAATCAATCATGGCGTCGCGGGCTGATTATTCCGAGGAAGCGTCTGACATGAAGGACAGAAAGGTTTCAGGTGGATGCAGATGGCCAACAATGCCGTAAATTAAACTCCAGGACATCTACCCCATGTTTGACACATGAAACATAACAAACTGGCCTGAGCCATTCCTGGAAAATAAACAGAGCAAAGGTTCAGTTTGCTTGTATATTTGTCACCATGTACTTGTAAGTAGCCACAATTTCTCTGCTTTCCACATTAAGCATGTGAACTGTCTTTTATATGTTGATTGGAATTAACATATTCTGACTACCCAAACTATCTACAATGTGAGCTCTCCCAATATAATTTCAGACAATCCATCTGAAGATCAGTTTACCATGAAAAGATTTTGAGCACATCCAATTGAACATAGTATATGAATAATTAATCAAATACTTGCTTTCGAATTTGCTCCATGGCTGTTATTTTGTAATGTACTGTTTTTAGTTTATCAGCACTGGTATCGTAACTGGAACCCAAATCATTCTTTTCCAATATGGCACAATCAGTCCTTTTTCTTGCTTCCTGGCCCTTTGACCTTGTTTGGCGACATTGTATGACCAAGACACACTGCCATTGAATATGCCTCTAGCTTGCATAGCAATCGCTGTGGCACTGTTCAATAATTCATGGAGCCAACCATGACTTATCACCATTATGACATGGAATTGATGAGTGTTTGCCATCTTTCTATAGAGGCAATAAGCGTGACACATCCAGATACTATTGCTGCTGCTGGCACTGGTGGCACCTGTTGACAAGCTGAATCCTCACCCTAAATGAACCTTATCGCTTCTTGGCAAGAAAATGTATCAGAAACACTCGATTTCGTGCCATCTAGCAAGTCCTGGAGTGGCTACTTTGGACTTCTTTGATTTAAACCATGTTTCTTTTGGTGAAGGGGAGCAGAAGTGTGCAAATGTTTTTGTTTGGGAGTCTGTTCAAGAATGTCGGCAGAATGTACTGCGCCTGCGCAAAACCCCTAATGTATTGTGCATAGCACTTTGGCAGAACGTGTCATTTAAGGTCGTATTCACATATTTAAGGATGACTTCCTGTTTATAGTTTACAAATGTTGTGTCCGTAAAGATATTGTCTGCAACAGGCAAAATTCTGATGAAGTGTTGACCAAACATTCAATGTAAACCGGGAAAAATCCGGGTTTTGCACAGGTGCAGTACATTCTGCCGACGCACTGTCTTTTCAGATGATACAGGCTATATGTATAAGAAGAAAGAAAGTTAAGGGAAATTGTATGTCCTTCAATGTTTAAGATGTGTAGAGTTATCTTAAAGATAATGCATTTGAGTAGTTCATGATTAAATTGTATATATTACACTTCAGGAAAGAGCCTACTGTACTGAAGAAAATTATGAAAGACAATCAAAGGTACTGCATACAATTTTACAAAATAAATTATTTGTTTAGGCCACACCAATTTAATTTGTTGCTTCTCGGATTCGCCGCTTCATATTTTTCTGATTTGCAAAAAAAAAAAAAAAAAATTCTGGTTCTGAATCAACTAAAAAATGCTCATATTTTGCCTCCAACAGTTGACGAAAGTCATTTTCTTCCTAATTGTTACAGTTGTTACATCTACCAATGCAGTGGTTTGATTAAAAGTTCAAAATTCATTGTTTAAATTTTAACCCAGTCTTTTGTGTTGACTTCATGGCACCTATTCTAGCATTTGGGGCTATAATAAGATGCCCAGGCCTGTTTTTATTTTATTTTTTTTTTCGCCCTGTCGCTTCGTATTTTTTCTGAAAAAATCCGAGAAGCAACAAATAAAATTGGTGTGGCCTTACATTACTTTTTTTATATGCTATTCAATGAACTCTCAATGCTTTCACTTAGTCTAAAAGTTCTGTAAGTAGCCTATCTAAATATATTGCCTCTTGTTTTTCTCAAATCCCATAGAGTTGTTTTGGAATATCAAGGACGTTGCAAATCAAATCACCGATGCAAAACTTTTGTAGTTATCGTTACTTTATATTACCCTGGTTGAGAAGGTAGTATCAACGCAACTTCTACAGTGCTTTACGCCTGGGTAAACTTTGACAGGGAGAGCCTATAACAAATGACTTTGTATTTCCTCCTCATCTGATAATTTCAGGAATCAAGCAAATTTTGGCAGGCATGTGAAACGGGCTATAATTGAAGATCCGCATCTCAATCCCACAATGCTCTTCTCCCACCTGAAAAGGCATGCCATAAATTTGGAGATGGGAGAGATAAGCGTGTAGATGTATGCCGCGACAGGTGTGTGATCGGCTGCAGACGTGATGCATAGGTTACTACAGGCACGGCAAACACGGCGGACAGATGATGAGTTATGGGCGGAACAGGTTCAGACTCCAGAAGTGGCAACTGGCAACCCCAACTAAAAGGTCCGTTGCCGTGCATGCGATGGTTATCGTTTGCGCTGATGAAGGATGAAACCAGGCGGAGACACGGCAGTGATGTAGTGGCCTGAGACCTGACTGTGCACACAGAGTGTTTATGATGGAGCCTCCAAAGGTTCCCGTACACACTCACATTGATTCTTCAGGGCAGCAGCCAGCCAACAGACAGGCACTCTAGTGGCTGGACTTCAAAACTAGTTATCTACGAGAGCTTTAATTTTTGTACAGCTTAAAATATTTCTGAGCGGTTAAAATTTGTTACCACAGTTTGGTATACCGTACACTCAGTCATGTCTTTAGATTTTTAAATATAGGGAATAATTAATCTTCGAACATTACTCATAGAGAGTAGTGTTAATAGACAAATCCTACAGTGTCAGTAAACAAGATTGCTTGTCTTTCCTGTGTCTTTGAAATGGTTCCTTTCTAAGTGTGTGTTTTGTGTTGTGAAGCAATTATGAATGAAAAATTCCTTAATAGTTGGTAATAAACTGGAACGTTATGTTGCAGGCACATAAAGAATAGCTTCGGGCATTTGTAGTTATGGGCCAGCAACACAGTTTATCTCTTTCTAGTTCCTTATGGTCATTCTAGAAGGCTAACAGATCAGGTTTGAATACAACCTACTACCTCATTATCTTATAAAGTACTATTTTGAGCTGTTGTGTTTTTTGAGCAATGGTTGGATTGGTCAGTTTGTTATTTGTTTGAACATTGTGGACTAGATGCAAATCATGCATAGGAAACCTGTGTGGTAGTCGCTGTCTGCAGGGTAAAGTTTGGGTAAGCTTAAATAAGGCTAAAATCTTGCCATTTTTCTGTGTTTTAGAAAAAGGACCTTAGTATACAATGGACATCATGTGAACTTAGAAATAATCCAAAGTGCTGGTTAAACCAGCAGATGGGAAGAAGAAAATGACAAAGTAGCAGGCTATAGTATTGATTTTTAAGAAATTTTTTTTTTTCAAATTGCTTTGGAATTCTTGCCCTCCTTGTTATTTTCCTGCATGCATCAGCAGTTTCTGTGTCCAGCTGTTAGAGTGTTTGACTTGGGCAGAGCGGTGCTCATTTTCAGCAATTAGTCAAATCTGACAGAATATTATCCATACTTTTAATACCATCAATTCAATAAGTCATGAACTTTTCAAATCAACAACACTGCAGTGTTCCAAAGTAGTCCCAAAGGCTAGAGGAATGATAAGATTACAGTCTGATAGGTGAGACAATATTAGCTCCATTGATAGATTAAGCCACATTACTTGGCCATGGTGCTGAAAAATGAGTTGTTTGGAAAGTTTGGTCCAAGGCCAAGTCCGCCGGTTGAATCGATGTCTTATTGCCAGCAACTGGTATGTAGTTTGCTTCCCAGGAGCAATCGCAATCCTTTTGCAGTGTCACTTCATACCACCTCCGCATTCAGGCACTTGGAGTGACTTGGTCCCAAGAGACCTCGGGAGCTTGAAGACACTGTTTCATCAAGAAGCCTTGATGTCAGCCCTTACCCTGTCCCACTGTGTTTTCTTTGTTTATCTTTTATCATACAATCTTAAGTACTTTCTATAAGATGTTATTTGTGTTATGGTCCCACATTCGACTGTACTGTTGTAGAAACCACTTGATTTTGTAGATCTTGGTGTTTTCTTGTTGTTTTGCATATACACATGAAGTATGTTGATATATATATATAGGATGGCTGCATTTTGTAGAATAAACTTTAGGAAGAACACAAGTCTGATCTAACGTCTAGACAAGAGATTTTTGGAAAGAAAATGGCTGACAAGCAAATACCTTTTTCTGCGCCTTCAATGAGGCTCGGGAGACTAGTTGGGATTTAGGAGGAGGATTTTGTTTTCCTGTAACCTGAACCAGGGCATCTGATGGACGACTCCTCAATTTCAAATAGCTCACTTCATAGCTCACTGTGAGATTGTGGAATTCAAGTCATGTACAGCCGTGCGTTTTGTTGTGATGTCCACAGGGACAAGCTTGTTTTATCCACACTGGATTTGGAGGTACACAGTAAGGGGATTGTTGAAGATCTGCATGTACTGTAACCATTGTTTCTAAGACTAGAATCCTACATGGTGTGTCCATGTCCGTTTTTCCAAGACAACCTGAGATCAGGTTGTTATTTGAACATGATGAACATCTGTGCACCAATGAGCTGGTTTCTTACAATTCAAATACAAAATGGCATTACAAAGGGAAAATTGTGAATGTAATCGTCATACATGTGTAAAACATAATACTTAAAATTACACGTACAGTTAGCTTTTAATTCCGATGTCAAAAAAACTAGAAACGCTGTTTTTATACTTCATATTGCTAACCTCCATTTCTTTGGAACATTCCAGAAGAACAGCTCTTTCCTGGAAGGTAACATCTCTGTGCATGAGGAAATGATAAATATTCCTCCTAGTACTCATATGGATGGAACTTGGATGCCATATTTTATGCACAATCATAGTGTACAAAGTTATTACAATTTCTCCTTAATCTAAGGCCACACCAATTTAATTTGTTGGTTCTTGCAATTTTTCTGAAAAAATATGAAGTGACCTGGGCAAAAAAACCCAGGCCTAGGCATCCTATTATTATCTCCACATGCTATGAAGTCAACATACCAGGCTAGTTTATAATTTTGAACTCTTAATCAAACCACTGCATTGATAGATGGAAAACTGTAACAACTAGGAAGACAAGGACTTTTTTCAACTGTTGGGGCTAAAATATTTTTGGAGTTGTTTCAGAACCTAGATATTTTTTGTTTGCAAATCAGAAAAAATGAAGCGGCTGAATCTGAGAACCATTTGATAAAACTGGTGTTGCCTAATCCAGTTTCCAGTGTGTTCTTGATTCCTTATGTCCTTTCTACCACATTTCCTCTCATAGCTTACCAGCAGACTATAAAGTTCACCCTCAAGAGGCCAAATCAAGAACATTTTTTTGCCAGTGATTATGCTTGTAGACACCTAATTTGTCTGCTCACGATATTCTCATCACAGAGCCAGTGCTGAGACCAATGGGCAGACAGAAAGTTCTGTCTTCATTATCTTGCACTTAGGTCTCAAAAGGAATGGACTTTGACCACTGGCTGTGGGCTGCAGTAATAATCCATCACGCCATCAAATAAGCTATTTTGTCTGATGTATAGAGATTGTGGCAGCCTGGCTTGAACCTCAGCTGGAGATATTGGTATGCAAGGAATCCATCCACTTGGCTGCCATCAATGGCTGTCTGAAGATTACAGGTTTTATAAGTGGGTGTATAGGGTTTATCTGATAGGTGGGTTGTATTGCGCTCATTTTGGTCACTGTCCTTTGTTTGAATATTGACGCTATATTGTAACTGATTCTGTCTTTCTTCATCCATCCAGTCATCCTTCCATATATTCATTCATACATACATGTATCATACTAGTACATACAAAAATTCATGTATAAAGGTTTGACTTGCAGCCAAAAACAGTTTTGAAATCACAAGTAAAAATCCAATCTTCCTTCATCTTGGCAGACTTCAATTACAGCAGCAGTCCTGGACTACAATTTAGATCACAATCACTTTAAGCCGTAATAAGCAAAAGGGAAATGCTTGAATGGAAGAAATATTTCCGTGTGGTGTTTTCTAAAACCTTTGAAGTCTGATAACTGTAGCTAGAATGGATCGATAAGAGCATTCTCATTAGGAAATGCCACCAGTTGATAGAAGGACCCTGTTATTGTGACCCTTTCTCAAGGATCAAACTAGCAGAAGGCTGAGCAGTTTTTCCAATGGGAACCAATTCTATTTGACATCCATGGTCAACCGCACAAAAAGAACCTTACTTCTCATTTGTTGCCACCTTTGCATACTTCATTGTGATTGGCTGGTTGCAGGTTTCTAGTTTTTGTGTATGGACTTTCTCTACCAAGCAGCCCATACCCCCTATGCCACACATATCCCTAGGGGTAAGGATGCAAGATGCAATATGAAGCCCTGTCAAGACCACATAATGTTTTATGGCCTATCAGGAAAAACACATTCTTCTTTTTTCGTTTTTCCTGGGGCAAAAGAACCTGCAGGGAGGACCTTTTTTTCCTTAATGCATCTTCAAAGTACAAGAAGACTCTTTTGTATAATATATATTTCATGGATGGGAGAATATGGAGTTATCTTAAAGTAAGGGTGGCTTCTAATGGCTTATCCTTGCATGGACTGATTTTTCGTTCTGAATTATAGTAGATGTTTTTAAGCCTTGTACACCTTTTCTGTGCTACCTACATATATTCTTCAGTACGGCTAGTATTCTAGAAGTCCATTACTCTTTTAGAAATCCTCAATTTTCTGCAAATGTGGGAAGGAAACCGTCTTGGAAACAGCCTGTAGAAAAAGCCTCAATAGATCTTCCTAATTGCTTCATTTCATATTCAGCATACAGCTTACATACTTGCCTACATGATCCCAGAGTGGGTGTGTCTGTTGGCTGTGAGGCAATGGCAGTTGTCATATATCTTTCCAAGCGCAGGCAGTAGCAACTCAGTTGTCTGGTTCTCAGGTTTCATCCGGGTGAAAAATGTCTTGTGGTGCCCTTTAGTTTTATCGTGTGCAAATGTTACATCTGACTTTTTTGCTTTCCATTTCATGTTTCTGTCATTAATGTGCAAAAGGATGAATGTCTAATTCAAAGCTAAAGGATAATGCAGCTGGAAAATGCATAATGTCCCATTTCAGCATCAAAATTTGATGCAAAATTCCAGGACTTATTCAGCAACAACAAAGAAGGAATTCCTCAGAGTCTTGATTCACTTGACAAATCTTAATTCCTTGGGCTGCTGTACTGTTCTAGATTTGCTCTTAGCTCTTCAGTGTCAGAATAACTTTAGGAATTTGGTACCTTTTGTATTAATGTTTAAAAGATTTGAAGCATTCAGTGAGACAGTTGAGGTCTGAGTTGATGTATCGTTGAAACACACAGGTGGCTTTATTACACTAGGCAGAAGATTTATTAACACAGTTTCTAATACTTGGTATAAGTCATCCACTTATTTTTTCTGACAACACTTAATATCCTGAGTCGAGATGAGGATAATAGAGGCAATCATTTTGTCTCTGCACAATGAACATCATGTATCATAGCTGTCATAGTGTGGGAGTACTATAATCTAGGATAAGAAAACATTGTCATGTTGCATTCTTTTATATCCACTGCAAACTTATGAATACACTCTAGCATGTGGAAGTGGTATGGGATATATCAGTCAGTTGGATTTTATGCTGATTTTGGCCATTCCTATTCATCTTGATTCACCACATCTACACCTTCCAACCTTCAGTTAGGTTTTTGGGGTAGTAAATAAACTCAGTAAGGACCCCCGGTTCCAATCTGAGGGCACTCTTGGGACAGTCGTGCATGTGTCCTGCAAAATTCAGCTGTGTTCTTACAGAAAAGGCTGTCTGGGATCCTTGTCTGTGGTTAGTTCTGTCACAGCCTGCCTGAAAAGTCTACAGCATCAAAATCATTCAAGGACAAATGTGACCACACCTTAGATTGTAAGTCAGCTTTGGTTCTTTGGCCAGGATGATGTTTCTTTTGAGATCATGCTAGACGTACTTCATACCGACATCACATAGAAATAGATGTTACACAACATGGTTGTTGCAACTACTGGTTGTTCCATCTTACTTCATATTACCATGAAATATTTAGCTTGATCTTAGATTGATGAGCTAGTTATAATCGTTGAATTATACAGTCTGCAAGAGGAATCATTTACATTCAATTTGAAACCTTATGGAATCCCATCTGTGTATGAAAGCTGTATTGGAAGAAAAGATTTTGTTGTTGAAAACTTCAGTTACCAGTATTGATCAGCCAATCTTCATGACTGCCCAACTTGCAGATCTGACAAATTGATTTGATTGCAATGATTTGATATACATGAACACTGATGAGCATCAGAATTGACAGGCGAGAACATCACGATATTGACAGCAAATCACAAAACAGCAGAAGTGTATGGATCATTTGTCATATGCACATGTCTGTTGGAATGCAATGATTTCTATATTAGAACATGTACAAACAATACTGTCAATAACAGTTTATGCATAGGTTGTGTGCAAGTTGTAATTAAGGCCACGCCAATTTGATTTGTTAGTTCTTGGAACTTTGGGGGGGGGGCAAAAATAAAGGCCTAGGCATCCTATAATAGCCCCATGATGATAGGAATCATGAAGTCAACATACCAGGGTTTGTGACTCAAACAATGAATTTTAAACATTTAATCAAACCGCTGCATTGACAGATGGGAAAAGTAACAACTAGGAAGAAAAGGACTTCAAATGTTGGGGCCTACATATGAGCATTTTGAAGTTGATTCAGAACCAGAATTTTTTTTTTTCAAATAAAAAAAATGAAGAGGGCGAATCCGAGAAGCAATTAATTGCAATTGTGGCCTAACATCCATTTAAAAGGTTGCAACTTCCAGCAGCTAAATTGTCCAGTCTTACCACCTAAATCCTCCTTTTCCCAGCAGGCTGCAAGTTTCCATAGTTGTGATATGAAGCAGGGCAGGATGTGATCTTTTCCTCCGCATCAACCTTTCAGGTCACAGGTCGGCAATAAATCCTGCTGCGTGTCCGGGTGTCAGGAGGAAACGGGAGGCTTATTACCAGATGAATTAAGATAGAAGACTGGCTTACTCAAGGGAGGTTCATTTGCACAAGGTTGGCAGGGAAAAACGGCTGATAACACTAGCACCTGACAAGTGATAGGACATCTCCAGTACTCCACGGTATTAATCTCCGTTTGCAGGTGGAGGAAAAAGTGGGTTAGGGCTGAAGGAAATAAAAGAAGGTGGTTAGAAAGTGGATGAGTTATGACTCCTATTTTGTTTCCATATAAATCATAATCAAGGTGTATAGAATCAATAGTGCACAAGGAAAAATATCTTTAGCCAAGCTTTTTTAGGGACTTGTGGAGCAAAATATTTTAAAGTAATGTCATCAACTTTCTCAGAGGTGAGTCAAGGTTTGTTAAAATGAAGCATGACAAACCGTGCCTGCGTTTGAAACTTTCATTCGTGCACACCTTAGAATTGATGGACCCGACCAAAGAGTACAATTTACTCTACTTTCACCTCTTCTATCGTTACATTTTAAGGAGGGACAAAACAGGTGTGGCAAAACAGTTATAACTTCTGGTTGCTCCTCTTGGTCTTATATGTACATGTAGTACACTGAGCACTTCGGCAGAACATACTTCGCCTGCACAAAAGTAATGTATTCTGCATAGCACTTCAGCAGAACATCTCATTTAAGGTCGTATTCCCATATTCAAGGATGATATCCTGTCTATAGTTTTCAAATGTTGTGTTGGAAAACAGATTGTCTGCAATGGGCAAAATTCTGAAGCAATGTTGACCAAACATCCAATGAAAACTGTGAAAAAATCAGGGTTTTGCACAGGCACAGTGCAATCTGCCGATGTGCTATGAACATTGTACCTTGACTGTTGGTTTGTACTACTAGTACCTTCTGATGCTAAATTCCTTGGACATGCCACATGCTAATGTGGAGCTTTAAGCATAAAGAGTTTAAGCTGCATTATAAACTGTCCTCTAAGCCTTTTTTCACCCTTCACCTGCTAGAGAGGAGGAGATTATCTCAGACTGCAGATCGCATAAAGAAGGGTGTTAACACATTTGCAGCAGGGTTATAAACATATGACCCCTTTTCCTTTTTAATATTTTAAAACATGTCCTGAATTAAACCTCTGAAGCCCTGGGATGATTTAGATAGTTAAGAGGACTACCACCAATGAGCATGCAAAATTGACTTGACTATATCCCAGCAGGAATAATTGGGATGATGCAGTAGAATAATTGCCATGAGTCTGACCTTTCTGCTAAGGCCACACTAATCATAGAAATCATACAGGATTTTGTTGTGTTTTAATTAGTGTTGATATTAACCTTGGCTTTCTGAAGACATTTTTCATAATGTACGTAATTACTGATATTGAAAAAATTTGTATTTGACCCTTCTTTTGGCAAGCAAAATATCACTAGGAAATCAATCATGGTAAAAGTTTATGTGAATGTTTTAGGCCACATTTGTGCTTAAAATTATTGATTCATTAAGTGTGACATTACATGATGGCAATATGAAGTCACTGCTCAGTGTCATTGCATAATGGCAGCCATACCCTGTCAGGCCACTTAGGGTAGTGTAACTTTATATCGGTACAGTGCCGGTACTTAGTAGTTCTGTATTTTGGGCCTGTACCTAATCGAGTTTTGTGGTACAGTACCAGTAGACAGTACTGGTATGCAGCCTACAGGTAATATGCCTAATGTAAACAACTTGTACAAACTTTCCTGTCTAGTGTTGCTTACATCCACTTTCCACTGCATCCGCTGCGCAACCAAAGATTTGATAGATCGCTCAATAAATTTCATAGATAAAAGAACAAATTTTTTCATGTTTTGTGTGTTTTGTTATTTTTTAAAAATCATACTTAAACATCTTGCATCATATTCCAAATATGAAATCAAGGGTCACACAAATCCAATTTTGCTTGCTCTATGATCAGTGATGGCCTTTTAGTGGAAAGGTAGCCTAAATCATGAATGGGGGATCTATAAACAAAACATGAATAGCCCTAGGTCCTGATTTGGTCAGCTGGAACAGTAAGGCAGATCAACTGTTTTTAGTTGAGGAATCAGGTAAGCCAATGTCAAAAAAGCTGTCTGCATGCAGTATCAGCCTTTACAGGTTTTGATTCTGTGATAGACAGAACCGATGACAGCTACAAGAACAGGTGTGTGTAAAGATCACATTTATCAATAGAAAGACGGAAAGAGTCAAGGTCTTCCATAATTGAACTCTTGGTCCAAGCCTTCTCATCACCTGCACTTGTCTTTGAACTCTGGCAGTAATGGAAGACCTAAGGGAAGACTTAGCCTTAGCTTGACAAGATGAATTCTGGAAGGCTGATGGTTGACCTTGACCTTGAATTAAAAGAAGGATCCAAACTGAAGAAGACATCAATCTCTAATGTTAGTCATGGATGGAAGAGATATTAGATATAAAAATGCATTTTTACCCAAGGGAATTGAGTATCCTTTTTGACTTCCCTGTTTGTATTTCTGTGATTTTTGATAATTATACACAATGCAGCATTTCCATATATCCTTGGTGCTGCTATTTTTGTCAGTGAGGCTGGAGAGGTCACAAAGCAGTATGGGTCAGGAGGCAAAGTCTGCCATCCCTGACTGCCTTGGTTGGGGGCACTACAAACATCCATGAGCAGTTTAAGTTAGGTTGATGGCTGTGGAGTCAGTCCTGATCTTGGAGTGTAAGATCTAAACAACACCAAAAGAGTACTATGTCCTAATGCTGCAGTCCTCAAGCACTGGCATTCTTCAGATTCGTTCCTTCATGAACAGTTTAGTGAATGTTTAATATAGAGATTAAAGCAATCAAGAGTGGGATAGACAGTGTTTGAACAGCTTAAGCACACTGTTTTCATACATCAGCCAGACTTCATCCCACTGGAATGGTACAAAATGTAGATTGCAATACCAATAGTCACAGCTTTTTGCCTGGCCTCAGCCAATGGTCATGGAAAAGTACCCAAGAAAATACCTCAAAAAGCATGTTCTTATGTTCTATCACTTTTGAACATCTTTGATCAGCTTGTACACACTGACAAATGTTGGGCCTTATTCAAAGCCTGTGTATTAACCTTCAGCATGGTTCTTGCAATGTTCACAGCGTGCTAATTTAAAAGTTAACTCTTTCCTTGCTAAAGGCCTCAGGTCACAGTTTAAGTCTGCATGGAGAAGGTCAATATACCTAACATGTAATCCACTGACTGTGAAGCCTGGACTTTCCCAAAATATAGTATACTTGATTTTTTACACATCATTTTGCACCAGTGTTGAGCTGGGTATCATATGCAGCATGATTGTTTAATTAAACAGGAAAGCTATGAGAAGAACCTGTGGCTCAGTCTCTGTGGACAGTCCTGTGTTGAATATTTGATAACATAAAAGAAGCACAGTAATCCCTGTACAAAGACCATATGCTTGTGGTATTCCCCCCAGCCAGCACCTTTCTTAAAGGATTGTAGCTCTTTGTATCCCATCACGTTTACAGGGTATTACAAGATCAGAAGTGTCGACGGACATCGCAGCTCCTCTACGTCAAACCAGTCACGCATGCAGTTGCAGCCTGATAGGCTTTTGTTTTGCCCGAAGGCCTTGGGGAAGTACACACTGTAATCAGCTTTTAGACCAGGCAGCAGAAGCAAATTTACTACAGTTAGCTGCAAAGATGGAGAACGTCATGTAGCTATAGGGTTTGATGTGTTCCGTTGATAATGTTGTGGCATGTATGGAAGGAGAATAAGTGTGGCTGTGTAGAAAAGTGCAAGATGAAAACTTGATTTTTAAGCCTTGAAGTTCATAATGTATATTTGAATGCGAAAAAAAAAACTTTGCTGACAACAGAAGATGATTTTACATTGTTAGGATTGCTAAGCCATCTGATGTTAATGCAAGTTTATTTATTTTATTCATTGATCTTTAAGGTTAGTCCCTTCAGCCAAGAACAGGCTGTTTTCCAAGGGAGCCTAATGCAACTGTAACTTTGCTGTTACATATTCCTGTCCCTACCAATACAGCACACATATCCAGAAATTCCCTTGGCTCGGAAAGATTTAGAGACAGGGACTCATCACAACTCCCCTGCTGGGAACGACAGGTTTTAATCCTTGTTCCAGAAGCTTAAACATGCAATGGGTCACAGATGCCACAGATTTCACATTTTAACAAGGATATTTGGGCATAATTTATGTGCCTGACATTCCAATTGCAAAGATCCAATGTTCTTTCAATCTTTAAGACTTTTTGTGTTATTATGATGGAAACTACAGCAAATAACGTTATAGCAGGGGATAGAGGCTAACAATTAACACTGACAACATACTGAAAGTCAACCATGTAAAGTTTAATTTTTAGTGTAGTAATTATGATAATAACAACAACAACAAGAATTATTATATTACTCATTCTCGCCTAAGTTCTAAATTTTATTGATTCCAAAATCTATGAAGAACTACATAATGCATAATGTCATGCATCCTGCAAAGATTTGACAGCAGTACTTGTTGGTATGCAAGAATTTCTTTCGCTGCATACATGTACAATGTACATGTATATGCCTAATGTAGTCCTGGCAAGTTTCCGGCATTATTAGAAACTGTCATAAGTCAAGAAAATAACTGGTGCACTATGCTCTTATTCTAATCAAGTCAGATTAAAATTTGTCAACACTTACTGGCCCTCTGGGAGGTATTGAAGTGCACTTCCCATGATGCAAAGCGGGGTACCACCAGATATTGATCTCTCCTTAATAGGATGCAACATGTTCCAAATCTGTCATCCATGTCAAGTGGCAATTACAGCTCTCATATCAAGCAATTTGGAGCAATTTTGTCCCCTTGTAAGGACTACCCGATTCTTGCCACTTTTTCACATTTTTTGATGCAAAGCAAATTTGTTTATTACGACACGGGGAAATTTTCCCATTAGGCCTCTTGGTCTGGTAATCCAAAAATCGAACCGATAGGTTGATGGGATGAAGACTCTGCCAATTCTTCATAAATCTAATAAAAGATAGGCCTAACTTTATTACATGTGATTATGCATGTTGAGGATGACTAACTGTCACCAAAAGTGGTATAAGGATCGGAAGCACCATTAACAGACGTCTGAACTTTCTAATTCTACATGTATGCAGAGATTTTAAGAAATACAATTTCAAGCTTTTCGAGCAATACAGTTTGACCCTACATGGAAATTTATCAGCTCCTTAGTTTCAAATTCCCAGCAATGACCAATAGGACTAGTGTTAGCCAAAGCTCATTATAAATGCATTTAGGGCCAATCAGCACAATCAGACTATTGGGCCAATCAGCACAATTTCTATATAATGTAATTATCTCTCTGTCGCATATTTTCTCAATTGTGCAGTACATGTATGATGATAGGCAAACTCTATTTTTTACCCAGTTTTATTTGACAAAAAAAGAATTTTGTGTGAATGATTTTCATTTGACTCTCGGTAAACTTTCAAGCACGGCACTTTGCCAACATTACACTTCCGAATATACATGTAAACACTGCCAGGCAAATTCCCCCCAGAGAATCTGTCTTTTATTGTCTGTCAAATAAAGGTATTATATTGCACTTTATGATATCCTTTCACCTACTCCAGAATTCCATTTGACTTATCTTAATTGTAAATCTCTCACAGTTTACAACCAGAGTTCCTCACATTTCCTATTATAATTTCCTTTCCGTATTGAACAATTTTGCTGCTTAGTTGTAGTTTTACATTGTCTAAAGGTCACCAGAAATAGCTGTACAGTATGTTCAGTATGCTGGTAAATCAATGAACTACACTTATAAGTAGATTATATAGCCCACCCTTACAATATAAACTGTACGGTCCCCATGTACTTTATATGGTTATTGCAGTGGTTCTCCTTATCACAGTTCCAGCAAATAGAGATAAGGGCTTTCATAAGTACATTGGACAAAGATTCTTTGAGCGGCCGACATTATTCATCTAAAAATACAGCAAGCACTTATGCAAGGAATCAGCTAGCGATCCTTATAGCCCTTAGGTTATGCATCAAGAATAACAGCATATCTGCAGTCAAAACGGACAGAACTTTCTGAATGTAACCAACTCATTTTACAGACAGGTTTTGTACTTACAGTATATCATGACGGGTGGACACTTGGCACGGTCAAGTCATTTTAATAGTTTCATAGCTGGTGACATGAATGTAACAAGAAACCAGTCCAAACTGCCCAAGGATGTAGCTTTTTAGAATCCTTCCTCTCCTCCTATATGGCATCTGCACCAAGTTGTGGCTCTCTTGTCTTGTTATTTAGCACTCTACATTGACCTTAACTTCAGTTCTAAACTGTACAGATGATTGAGCTATACCCTATCACACCCTTTACTGGAGGAATCCACTGTCGATGCCAACTGTATGTAAAATATTTTGCCGGGGATGCTGAGAGTATCGATTGGAGGTTACTGCTATACGTGGGGACCCAGCCGGGAAGTAGGTAATCTAGATTAATGTGTTCAAGAAATGTAACCAATTGTGGAAATTTTTCATCCTCGCCTTTCTGTAACAAAATTAGTAAAGAAAGTGCCTAGATTCCGTAACTCCGCAGTCTTGAGTTAGTAGCGTCCAATTTCAGCAATTGGTCTGATAGGGCGTGTTCTCTAATGGTGTTTCAATGTTGCAGCCTTGAAGCTATGGCATGCATTTATGAGTAGCCCGTCATGATGCTGACAATGGAGCATATTAAATATTGAAAAGTAATCTATTTGTTACGTTTAGTTTAGTTTTCATGGTACACTGGCATTTTCCTGTTCTCGTCTTTGTCTGTGCCTTATTGTACCCTTGTGGGAGGAACATAATGGTAATGTATACGGCATGCTTCTCCAGGCAGGACAGAAACTATTGTCCGTACTTCAAAGGGCTGCTGTGGCGTGGCAAATGACAAATGGCCATGCTTTGGGCATCCCCACAGCTTGTAATAGCATCTGTAGTAGTCTGTGTGCAATGACCGGTGCTGGGACACTGCCCACTATCAAATTTTCAGGGCAGCTCCATTGGATATTGAGGTGATTCCTTCTTTTGGTGCAGGCATGTGGAAAATGTGCTGAAAGGCTTGATCATGAATTAGTTGTGTTAGGGAGGGAATGTGATCCGTGTCAAATCCTGCTTAGGTGGACTGATCCGAGAGACTCAATTCACACATGGCAGCCTCTCTGTCAGACATGATATAATGAAACTAATTAGTGAGGATGGGGAATTGCTGGTGGTGTGGAAAATAATGCATGAACTGCCCTCTTCTGGGTAGGGGACGGATGCTCCGGAGGACTTGGCTCGACAGTAAACCTGTCTTCTCTTGCAAATGACAAAAATCAATACATAATAAAGTCCCTAATTGAATAAATATATTGGTGTTAGCGCTGAAACCCTAATGGGCATGCACGTCAAAAAGCCAGGCATTTGCAGGGGTGGCTTTATGAATGACAGTGCGCAGGCTGGTAATCCCCCAGAGTTGTGGAGCAAACCACGTCACTTCCTGATGGGAGGTGATCCCCACATGCATGCCAGCGTGTGTTGGCTAGGGATCCAGGCTGATTAGAATGAGTGGGGCCCCCGGCTTAATAGCACTGGGCGTGACAGTATTAAGAAATCCTCAGTTGGCTATTGTGTGAGATCAATTGAAATTACGCGTGCAGTCGGAGCAGGAGCCATTTCGGCGTGGTGGCTTGCCGGCACCCATTTCCTCCTGCCTGTTGGACTGTTATCGCCACTATGAGGGCTGCTGATGGATGAATGATTTGCCGACAGAGGAGCTTCAGTTTATTGTGAAGTGCGGCTTTGGCTGGTGTGATTTAGAGGATACCATGGTGGCAACGAAGACAGCTGCGGCAGCCGTGCTCCTCGTTCTCCTGGCCTTGCAAGGAGCCGGAGGCTGCCCCAAGCAGTGTAAGTGTGATGCGAAGACGCAAGAAGTTGCATGCACGGGAAAGGGGTTGACAGAAATTCCATTTGGATTACCTGTGGATTCCAAACGGCTGATTATCACGGACAACAACATCGCCGAAGTGACGGGGAGACAGCTGAGTAAGCTGTCCCTGCTGGAGTATCTCGAGCTCTCCAACAATAAAATCTCCAAGATCCATTCAGGAGCCTTCAAGAAGCTGGTCAAGCTACGATCCCTCCTGCTTGCAGGTAATAATCTGACAATGATATACAAAAATACTTTTGATGGCCTGGACAATTTGACTTACTTAGATTTGAACAGTAACAACTTGCTTTTGCTCCAGGAGAGCATCTTCAGTAATTTGCCCCGCCTAGATACTCTTAAGCTTGGGGACAATCCGCTCATTTTTGTCCAAGAAAAAGCCTTCAGGGGCTTGCCAGGTCTGAGAGAGTTTGTGATGAAGAATACCAACGTTACCATTATGCCGTACACCGCTATTCGGTCGCTATCAGGCCTGGTGACTTTAAGGTTATCGCAGGATAACTTTGACACAATACAAGACAGGCCCTTCAAAGGTATGAGAAAATTGAAAAAGCTGTACCTAACCGACTGGAAGAAGCTTTCTAGTCTCGGTGATGATGTGTTTCGCGGCCTCAACCTAGACTTACTATCCCTAAAAAGGGCACAGTTGTCTACAGTGCCAGTGAAGGCTCTGAGACGTTTGAGGCATTTAAAAGCACTAATTCTAACTGGCCTTCCCATCAAAAGGCTGATGAGGAATTCATTCAAAAAATTGCCAAAATTAGAAGAGCTGTACCTAAATGATATGGGACTCATTTCTGTTAGTGCCAGTGCCTTTTATGGTCTGAAGAGGCTGAAAATCTTGGACCTGTCCAAAAATCATTTGACTACTCTTTACCGTGACTGCTTTGGCACAAGTTCGGTACCCAGCCTGCAGGTGTTCAACCTAGCAGAGAACCCCTGGAATTGCAACTGCGAATTGCAATGGTTAATGGAAATCTTGCGGACCATCCCCGAAAGTGGGAACTCTGTGTACTGCGACGAACCCCCAAATCCCGACGACCCAACAGTCCTTATCCCCTTGCGGAATATGACAGCACAAATTGCCGCTCAGTCATGCAAGCCGCCTACCGTCTCTGTGAGATTTGGGGACCCCGATGCAAACGATACAGTGAAGGTAGGGGCCACCGTAGTTATCCATTGTAACGCTACCGGGGATCCGGCCCCAATCATAGAGTGGGGTGGGCCATGGGGACACAGCCGTCTGACCATCTCCACTCACAACGAATATGAGGAAAAAAATCACTACCTGGCACTTAATCCGGACGCCCTGGTTGTCAGAGAAGTGAAAGGCAAAGACAGTGGGAATTACACCTGTTATGCCAGGAACGGGGCAGGGACAGCACAGGCAATCATACAGTTACGTGTTCAGGGTAAAATGAAGAATCCCGACCCGGAGCAACGAGTGGGGCGGAACGGGAACAATCCCTTCACAAACTCAACACTGAAGAGCAACCAGTCCGACTATCCGGCAACATTTGACCAACTCTTTCCCATTCTTCTGGGAAGCATTTTAATGGGGAGTGGCACATTTTTGGCAGTAGTCATTCTATGTTTGATAGTGTTCCTCATCTTGAGCAAGGCAAAGAAACCAAGGGGACCTGATCTTGGGGATGAATACGTAGCAGCTTCTCACGATTCAGGTGGCGCAGGAGGTGGAAAAGGAAGAAAACTAAGGACCAAGATTTAATCTCTGCCACCGTACATCCTCCCACTCACAGTACAACACCTCCTGCAAAACTTATTGTTGGCGATGTTGGAAGGGGTGGGTGAACTCCATTACCTGCTTGCTGAGTTTATGAGCAAAATGAAGAACTGCATACCATAGCTGAAGGGCAGAAGATCCTTTGCAGCACTATCATGAGAGTTGGTAAGTCCATGATTTACGGTAGAGAAAGAATGGGGTACAGGCATGGAGCACTTTGGTGCTTTCATTTGGCCCCAGGGAGCAATTTCTCTGGTGTTGGCAATTTTTAAGCTGCAATTAGTGGGGAGGAGACTGAATCCCTAGGACAACGTAGAGGCTACAATGTCGTACGCTTGGCCACCTCGCCATTAAAAGAGGCAAATGTACCATGTGGCCTCAGTGTGTTCATTCTTCCTAATGTGGCAATGGGGTCAGCCAAAGTGACCACAGTATTCGAATTTTCGGAACTGTTGCTCTCCACCTGTTCACAGTGACGTCCAACGTTGATTGGTGATGCCCTAGACGTAAGCTGAATTGGGACCGGAATACATGCATGTAACCTGGCTCTAGCTGAAAGCCAAACTGACTAAAGCTCTGCCTTTACAACCCAAGTCGGCCAGTCTAATCTGTAGAGCTGTACGCTCACTTATTCTACAGGTTGTTTTTGCCATTAACACTTAAATGTACACATTTCATGCACACCCGTGAGTTTAGGGTCATTCCCCAATGATTAGAAAGACTGCATTGACGACATACTAGTTGCCCTCCAGGCGCAGGAGGGAGAAAGTGTATCAAAATTGAGCTGACAATTCCTTGGAGGGAGATATGAAGTCCATTTTGGGGTCCAGCCTGTAAATAGTGTAAGATGAGCTCCGGTCGTTGGCTGAACGGGAAACCGTCACGCTGCAAAATAGGGTGTGGCAGCTGCTATGGGAAATGCCAGAAACACAGTTGATGAATTTGCATCAAGGAATATTTTTATCTCGTTGGGGCTCTCCGGAGTGGTGCGTGTCAGTTATAGTGTGGGTAGTGGAGCGGGATAATACGTATCGGTGCTTTTATCTCTTATCAGCAGTGGGATAATTGTGAAGAAACATGGCAGATTTTGCCAGTAGTACATGTATTTGCCGGTGTCTTGTGGGACTCTGCATGCAATTTGTCTTCTCCTTTCTTACAGTTCATGTAACATGGATACCGTCAGTGCAACTGAGGCCATAACCTACAGCTTTCATCACACAAATTCTCAGCTTTTTTTCTGAGAGGCTCACTCAATATGTCAGTAATTGTTTAAAGAAGCAGCTTGCAAGCAGGTTATTTAATATGTTTTGCTGATTTTCACCCTTTGATATCAGCCTGTATTCCATTCCTGATCCAATCTGCTATACAACTCCACATAGTGTGGCTATGGTATAACATCAGAGAAAAATCCAATAAACGTAGCCATCAAATCAGGTCATTTTTCCTCGGCAGCATGCGTAGGCATGCGCCTGTGAAAATATGGAACTGGGTATAAAAGGGTTTGGCTCATATACAACTAGCCTTGAGCTCAAGGAGGGGGAATATATGACAAATCATATATTTTCTTTTCCTTTTGTTCTGATATCATAGGTGTAGCATTAGCACAGTAACACAGGATTAAGCCAAGACTATATTTCCAGTACAAGACATACACAAGTATAATGTATTAGAGCTCTTTGATAATGAGATCTATGGATTATTGCAATCTCCAATAGGCCTCATGGTTTTAGGATCCTGTGCAGACGTTACATGATGAACGATCCAATAATATGGATTCGGTCCTGCTTTTGATTATTGGATACATCCGCAGGATTTTTGATGATGTTCAGTGTTTCATTTTAAGAGGATTTATGACATAAACTGAGGATTTATCTCAGAACTGCACGGTATCAACAAAAGCTTAAGAAGTATTATACTAATGTATTTATTGTTAAAACCCCACTATCACCTTCCTTTGGAATAATAAATGTTATGCTAATACCATGCATGTCTGTGACAGATTTGCAATCAACTTTGTGAATAATGTCTTCCCTGAGTTCCCCGGAAATCTTCCTGTTTTACAGAAAATTGACAGAAAATTCATTTCCTAAGAAAAACTACTTCACCCAGTGCACTCCTATTAGGGAAGGGTTTGATAAATTGATGTGTTTTCAGTGCAGATCCATTTGTGGTGCCATTGGTGGAAATTTCATTGGGCTGTCCATTCTTTGAGCAATATAAATGACTAACAGATTTTCAGTCTTACTGGGGGGGTTATGAAAGGGCATAGGCAATACCAAAGAGAGGAAAACGGATAACGCTTAGATCCCTTCAGCCAAAATCTCTCTGTGTGGTTAGATTTGTCCCTAGCAAAGATTTATCAAGCAGTTACCACAGCCTGTGCTGTGTTTTATACGATCAGGTCAGGTCTATTTCTCAGGTCATTATGCAACAAGGTAATTCTTCAGTTCCCCAACAGATGGAATTTAATTACCGCTCAGCAAAATGGTTTCTGACAGGCCAGAACCAGAATTGCTTTGTTAGGCCCTCCGCCTGGCATATTAAGCTTCTCATGTGTGTCCTGCACATAAATTTCCCCGCCAGGCTTCTCTGCCGAGGAAATCCCGGAGTTGATTGTATAGACGGGTCAAACTAATTTCTGCATTTTCCGGGAATTGTCTTCCAACAGGTGTGAACCAGCGAC
The DNA here is from genome assembly GCA_013266295.2 of Branchiostoma floridae x Branchiostoma japonicum. Lineage (NCBI taxonomy): Eukaryota > Metazoa > Chordata > Leptocardii > Amphioxiformes > Branchiostomatidae > Branchiostoma > Branchiostoma floridae x Branchiostoma japonicum. The sequence continues at coordinate 21,476,278 of CM023825.1, forward strand.
AGTTTTTCTATGAAACGTCATTCCACCTGACACCTCCCAATTAGACATGACTTCCCCGGCTTTTATGCAGGTCAAGTCAATTTTTGTGGCCATTATGAAACAAGGGCATCCTTTCTTCGGAACAAATGGATGTGATGATATAACATTAGGGGCCCTGGCGGGTGGTGCTGCGCATGGTATAATCTGGTCTTATTCAGCATGTGTAACTACTCATTTTCCATTGAAATGAAGCTGGCTATAGAGAAGGGGAATCCATAGATTATCATTAGAGAAGCATTATTTATGCCATTTCTTGAACACATTTTCTAGTTTTTTCTCCAGAGTTGATCAGTAAAAATAGAGTACTGAGAACAACAGTTCACTGCTATTTTGAATGTGGCAACAAAAATCGTAAACTTGAACCAACGATTACCTCCTACGTGTTGACATGTGCAAAAGGAAGCTAGAAACAGGTGGCTAGATTTACCGTGTTGCACACTGTATTGATTTTTGCAGCGGAGTATGAAGATGGATGTTTCAGGGTTATCTTTACACTGTATGAGGCCGCTGCAACATGTAATGGCAAAGGTTCCTAAGTCTTAAATCAAGCTAAAGTAGGTGTGTTTGGTAATCCCTATCTCAGGATGCTTTATCAGTGCTCTGTATCTCCACTCTTCATTATGGAGTATCGGGTAATTGTGCTACTGAGCTGATAAGTCAACTACTTGGCATTGCTCACCACTCATCAACAGATAGTATCAGCCTGAAATGATGAAAACCAGTTACTTGCACCAGAAAGATAATGATAACAGTCTGTTCCTTGTAGCTACATAGTCCAGCAGCTGACTGTAGGCTTCAAAATCCAACATGTTTGACATTAAAATCTTGGGAAATCATACAATGTCATAGTTTCAGTGATTTCTTGCCGGAACATTTCCAGGCATATCCAGTAGCAAATACCAGTTGAAGAAATACTATGAAACCTTGAACTTTGAAGGTACAGAAGAAATTTTCATAAAAATTGGGTGTAACATTACCAGTAGACATACAAGGTCATTATCATCATCATCATCATGGTTGCTGCATATCAGTAGCTATGTGTGTGGAGGTGGGCCATCTACCTGTACTAAGGCCAAATTTGAAGAGGCCCCTGCCTTATTTTCATTGTCCCATTTGTGAGATTACAAGTCTGAAGGCATAATGGGCGCTAGTGCATGTCAAAGATGCCATCTCTGAACCAGATCTTACAGGGGTCATTAGCACATTACCCAGCTGAGCAACTTCCCAGTAGTCCTCTATGATCTGATCTTAAATATTTCATGGGCGTCTTGCCCCAAGGTCAATTAACCATTTGTCTGAGCCAGTGTTGAAGACCTTTGACACCCACAAAAGATGGACAAGCTATATAGCTAGCTTCCTACATTGTAATTGTTGCATATCAGGGCCATCTACAAATCTTCACAGCTTGGTTGCACTTTAAGACCCTGGACAATTGCCACATTATTGCACTGTTTATCTTATTTGCTGAGTCTGCAAGCATTAGCAAACCAATCTCTGCTTGCATAAAATTCCTTATTTACAACCATTTGACAACAAACTTATGTTTTGTCAATGTTTATGGGGGAGGGTTATTTCATCACCTTGTTGAAATTTAAAAGGAAAAAGTGGTTTCAATATGTTGATGTTAACGCATGACTCTACATTTTTGTAGTGCCATTTTTAGAGCCATGTCCCATAGCTTTTTTTTCTCAGCACCATTTACCTCTTGAACAGTTATCTTGAAGTTATCAGATGAAAAAAATTGTTGACAAAATTCAAAAGTCTACTGGTTTTCAGATCTTTTGGTCAACATTTTGCCAAAATCTAGGTCTGTATTGTGCCAGACAGCCTTTTTTTACAGGCTACCCATTTCACCTGAAACTCTAATGGGCCAGCCAGGTGTGCACCTGTCTAACCAAAAGCAGCAGGTGGGCATAGAAAGTCATTATACAACCCCCTATGTCTGACAGGTGTGACCAACAGGCTATGGTTTACAATACCAGACTGCCTTGAATTGATTCTTATCAACTAGTTGCATTGAATGTCTGGCACAATCCATCCATGCCTTCTATGATGAAATTCACTGTTGTTTGGCAACATCTGGTATTCCTGGCCATCGATGGGCCTGCAAAAGCAATCATCTTGTCAAAAGAGTCAGACCTGCCCTGCCCTAAATGAGGTCAAGGGTTCTGAATATCCATCCACGTTAGCTGTTTGGTGGCCTCAACAGCTGACAAGGCCTGAACAGCTTCTGGCTCCCAAAATTTTTGATCTAGTGCATTTGCATTTCAGTATTGTTGATGAACATTTTTTTACAAATTTCTGTAGGCTACTGATATAATAAAAGTATCCTCATTATACTGCATTCAACTTGCATACATAAAAATAACTATGTAAGATAAAAGTATATTTACTGGGATCCAAATTAAATGCTTTTACATAATGAAAAAACATGTACTTGTCTATGGTGCTGAACAGATGGTCATTGTTACTTCCGGCACAACATCACCATCTTTCCTCACCAGGGACATTTTGTATTCCGACTGCATGTAAATGGGGAAGAACAAGATTGCTGCCACCTCCTTTTGTAATGGCCTGAGTAAATTTTGCTGCTGACTGTGGAGTGAGTGGGACGAAAATACAGTTACGGCAGAACTGCTATCTTACAGATGCTGCCATGTTGGGTAATAAAGCTCAATACCAGTTGAATGTAAATCCATTCACTGTGTTTGTGCAGCACATCTATCTGCCATAGATTATTCCTGACACCATGTCTCATTCACTGATCTTATGAGGAGATATGCCATGTAATTCATCTGAAAAAATCAGGGTCTTCTTCCCAAAATTAATACTGTCCATGAGTGGCTTTGTTAAAGTCTCAACCTTCGTTGCAATTGATTGCTTTTATCTAGCATCTTCAAATTGTCTGCTCATAAATTTTCAGATTATTATTCCTTGGGAACCAATTTTTGCATTGTTGCACACATCCATGGCGCCAAGAGCTGTTAAGGCAGTGGCTATGGGGCCACCAGAGGGTTGTAAAAGACAGTCCGTATAAATCTTGTTAAGACAGACAATAATATTCAAATTAACTCAATTTTTGTTGCCAGATGGAAGGATATCGGGTCAATACGGCAGGACAGTGACCCTGAGAAGAAACTTATGGGGGATGATGAAATATCGATTGGGACACAAAACAGACATGCATGCACCAGACCTGTGGGCTGGACAACACATTTAGGAATGAAAGAGCTTGTCATAAGAGGGAGTTTTGTTAGCAAAGTTCCTGTTCATGAAAAAAGTCCCAGCCATTGAAAATTTGCCTCCTGTTACTGAATTTGTTCTTGAAGCTTTGTACTGTCAGAAGAAAACTGTGTCATTTACACTTTTTGAAATGCATCTTGCCACCTTTTTGTTATTGTTGCAGAACATTTTTTGTGCTTACAGAAATGAGTAGAGCCTAGAGAGCTGTAACTTTACCCTTCCATTAGCTTCTTTTCCACAGTCCATTCCCTCAGCCTAGAAACGTCTCCATTGGTTTGGAATGCGACAGTCACACTCCATTAAGAAGTAGCAGCCAGTACTTTGCATTGCTGCTTAGAGAGATGGAGACAGGATTGATCCATCAGGAAGTCTGCCAGCTGTAGCTCTTTCCATTCCCAGATGGCCACCTAGGTTCCTCCTCAGAAGGCGTTGCAGGACTCAAAGCCTCTGGTCTCATCAACGCAACCAAATGGAGGATGGCCTTATCCTTTGCTGTATCTATGCTGATTTTCCCTCCGATCCCTGCTGACAATGCCCAATTCCATTTCAATTGTCTGAGCCTGTGCAATAGGTAGCAAGGACAGTCAAACGCCCCCCTCCCCCACTGAAATGTATGGTAATAATCTTTGGCTTTTGTCCATAAATGTTATTACCAGATCTTAAGTCTATTGCTCTGATCATTTAGTTCCTAGATACCTTGAAATGGGTGTCAGTTTGGTTCCAAATACAAGAGCATAATTTGATTGAAACGTGTCTGCAGTTTGGAAAAGAGCCCAGACTTCTTTTCCACCATCTTCTGGTTGCTGAGTATAGACAGGCCTTGAGGCTATGCACCATGAAAGGTGGAAAAATTCTCATTAAAGCGTCAACACATGCAAGGATCACCCTTTAAAAGCTCCTAGTACTACATGTACATGTAGTACTAAATTTTGTACAGTCTGCTGGTTGTTAACGGGTAGCATTCTTAAGTGGACATTCATTCCAAGACAAATCACAGAAGTGAGAGCTGTCCTACACTTTCCGGTATTGACTTATTTATTAGTGTCTGCCATTATAATCTAGAAGACATGTCTTCCCTTTAAAAGTCATTCCACCATTTACGAGTTTTTCTGGTCCTGTACCTAACCATGCATTGACCACCCTCCTCCCTCTGCTCATACCAGTTCACCCGAGACAAATTCAGATGCCTGAAGTATTGAAAAGTGGTCTCCTGAAGCAATAAAGGGAGCTTCAGACCCAGAGATTGTTTGATAGTCTGGGGGCCTACAGGTAGATTTACGTCCTGTTATTACAGCACTATTCTTACACTTCTCTTTGATATGGTACATGACTTAACACAACGGTAGGGCTTGTCTTCCAAGAATACTAAACAGGCCCTTGTCAATGTGGACACTCCTTCAGATTGCTTCACCTTAAGTTAGCAGTCTGGATTATAGAGGGCTCGAGGCATAAAGCTCTTGTCCACCCACGCCCTGAATTGGAAAGAACAGAATTATATTAGTTGTGGAACTATTGCCACTTGTGGTCAGCAAGGTTAGTGTAGAAAAGAAAGTTTTTAATGAAAATGTGTGGAAGTGTACAAAGATTGGTGACACATGTGCCATTGAACAATCCTAAAAAAAATCATTGAGGGCAAATCACACCCATCTTATAAACTATAAAATCTTACAAAATATATAAGATGAAAAAGTTGTGTCACAAGTCATCAATACAGATTGGAAACTAAGTAAGAATGAAACTTTATGTCCTACCACTAGTTGTAACATTATAAACCTGTTGTTGTAAGGAATAGCCTTTTCTCCAGTAAAAATGTGCAGGATTTTTTTATATCACTGTTGCTTAGCAGGTCTTGTTTCTCTAATTGGCTCATGTTATGATCACAATCTTCAAATCCTCAGTATGGAACAGTATTACTGGGCTGCACAGTGTCAAGGACCTGAACTGAGCCAGAGTTCTAGTTCCTCTTTCTATTTCTGTCATGTTTGAATCATTCATCAGGGAATCATTCCCATCCCACAACCCATGTATAATCAATCACCAACAGGCCACCAAAGGCCTGTGAATTCGAGAGGTGTTATTACAATCATACAGTAAACCGAGTCTGAATCCTTCCACACCCAGGATATTAGACAAATTCATCACTGCCTAAGATCTCCGCAGTCATCAGCATGAAAGATAATTTATTTCAGGGCTTGGAGACGGTTAATTGACTCCATATTAGGAGCACACTTGATTAATTATTCAGAGCTATCCACCCGTTCTGCGGTTGCCTTTCTGTCGGATGCACTGGGAGGCAATTTGTAGGCAGTAACTCAACTTCTCCCGCTCAATGCAGGCCTGTCTTCCCAACATGTTGTTTGACCTTTCAATATAAGATGGAGATTTCATGCATGGGAGAGACAAGCCTGCCATGAAAATGGTATAACAGTCTTTCAGAATTCACTCTGTCCAGTGGGTGCACTTGGGTATGTACTAGAAATAAACCCGAGGTTAAAGCATAATAACATATAACATGTCCATGCCATGGTTATGTCATTTTGTGTTTGAAGTCTCAAAATTACTCCAGTCTTTGTCAGATAGATGACAGTAATGGCTATGTGTATAAATCTTGTATATTGTGTAAGTACATATCAAGAAGAGTGCAAACTCCAGATTTGGGGAAGGGGGGGGGGGAGAAGGTTTTCTCAATCTAGACTCATTGTTCCTTCAATGAATTTTTATAAACAGTTGGAAATACTACTGTAACAGAAGTTAAAGTAATTCAATACAATTTGTCATAATTTACTGAAAATGTAGCCAAACTCATTGTGGAGGTTGAGCTGCAGTTGGTTCAGCAGTGTGCAACAAAAAGCTCATCAAACAACAGATTTACTTGTCCAATGCCTGTTTTGGTAGGTCAGGGATATCTCTAATCTGAGTATGTGCAGTGAATCATGTAGCCTTTATTTTTTAGCTTTCAAATTTGATACGGGGCACCATCTTTGTACATTATCAGGAAGTGCTGAAGGTTTGCAGAATTATTTTATGTTAATAACCAAACTCACCTCAAAGATACAGGTGGGTGATGTTTTGGTAACTACATGTATACATTTAGGAAACTCTTGTGACCAGATCATCATATAGTGATAAATAGGCAATTACAACCAACCTGCTGGGTGCTACATTGGTAATGGTACCTACATGTAAAAACCTGTTTGTGTTCACCATACTTTTCTATATTACAGATGTGTCCATTAAATGAGCCACAGGGAAATTATTTCATTTGTCATTACATACGGTTGGTCATAAATTGATGTCTAATATGAGCCTTGAGCAGTTTGAAAAAAGGCTTGGTTTGGCTAGAGTCTAAAATTTCATTACATATTAAGCGAGCATGTACATATACTGAGATACCTAAGGCCCATGGGTATTATTGATATAGTACTAATAACTCATAAGACTTAGATTAGATAGAGTGTAGTACCTAAGACTTTTGAGTTATTCTTTTATCCTATTACAATAATGTTACTCAGTATTCATATATATGTAACATCATCAGTATGCATTTATCCCCATGGGCATGAATATGCAATAAAGATTGATTCAAAGATTGACTCATAACAACATTCCAACATTAAAAAATTAATATTAGGTAGTCTTTTGCTTTTAGTGTTTTGGTCTCAGATGCACTGGTATTAGCCTTCCTTGTCTCTCTCTCTCTATATTGTCTCTATATATACTGTTAGGCCATTTGAAGACAGATTGCTATGGGCTACTTGCATTCTAAGGACACCACCATGCTTTGAGCCTCACAAAACAAATCCCAAATTATTAGCCCATGCTGTAAAACCTTACCCACTGATGGGTTGGACTGCGGTAATCTAATCAGTGGACAATGGCTTTCCCATAAAGCATGTCATACCCCGGTACCTGTGAAAAGGGATTTCCCCAAGATGAAGAGGAGATCTAATGTTAGAGCTGACTTGGGTTCTCTGTGTTTTGTAGTTTTTGGTCAACAGGTCATTTTTGTTCAAAAAGCAAGCTGCTCTTGAAACATTTCAGGTGTTAAATCAAATTAGTTCAATAAACAGTAGGGTTGTCTCATTGTGTGATGGATTACCCAGTGTTCTGGCTGGCGTCTGTCTTTCTGTCATTTGATGGAATTTTACTGCTCATGACGAACAGAAATTTTGCCCAATCCGTCATCTTTGACAAAAATCAGCATGTAAAGAGATGAAAAAAGTTGTCATTCAACTAAGCTTAGTCTATCAGCAAAATTTGTCCCTCAAAATGAAGGAAAAAATGTTTCAGAGGGTCAAGATTTCAAAATTTCCCGGGAGTGCATGCCCCCAGCCCCCTAGGATTGTTGTTTTCGGCGCTTGACATATGCATGATATTACGTCAAACAAAATTGAGATGATGGAAAAAAATTTCAGGCTGGCTAGATCACTGGGATTACCTTTCTAATACCTTTCTAAAATTCTAAACATAATGGTATGTGTCGTGTATAAAGCTTGAGGCAGACCCTACAGCTTGCATTTCCATTGCAAGGAAAACTACCAGCTGCAATCTGTCAGTTTGATTAAATTGGTCATATAGCACTTTAGTTCTCTAATGTGAAGTGCATCATTTGCAGTAATGTGGCTGTTGACGTGACGTTTGCGAGCCACATTTGCAGGCAATTGGAAAGTTACAATGTCTATGGGCAGAGTTGGTGATAAAAACATTCTATGTGAAGCAAAATGTTGCCAGTACTGTAGTGACTTTGACTACTCCAGGCCACACAAGGACCCCGTGAACAGAGGTTACCGCGATATGTTATATTTACAATGACAACGTGAGAGCGCATACAATTGAAGACAAGACAATGTCATGATCGTATTCTGCACTGTACTCGTAATCAGCAGACTTGTGCGATGTGCATCGACAATGATACCCATCATGGACGGTGGCTGGTTTTCCACCATATTGTAATCTTTGTATGTAAGGTCTGGATTCCCTGGCGGGACTTTAACTGTACAGCATTTAATAAGTAGTGCAAAGCAATTATATAGCATGTTCTGTACATGTGGCAATGTGAGCTGCCCGTGAGAGCCTGCCTTATGTGATGTGTTACTGCATATCAGTACCAGTTGTCCTAGAACTATGAACCTCCAAAACGTGAGGCCAGGTTGCAAAAATGTAGTAAAATACAGCAGCCATGTTGGGATTCAACAGAATGTTATGTGACACTGGTGTTACTCTTGACTTAATGAAGGTGACGTCAGTCTTCCTGAATCTGTTCTTGTAAGAATGAAACCAGTGTTAAAATGGGATAAACTACAGTTTCAAAATGGGATACAGGTTTTTACAGGCAGGGTTTCTATGTGTATGTAAAGTAGATTCTGAAGTAATCTTCTAATGTGACAAATTTAAAACATTGTACCATTCTTGACATACTTTAACTGAAAAAAAATCAGAATCAATTTTTCAGTTTTAAACACAACTCTTGTATCAGTTTGAAAATTTCGTTGAATTTTGTTGTGCCATTTCTACCTGCTACCTGCCAGAATACAACAGAATTGAGAAGCAGCCAAATTATTCTGTACAGTGTTTGAAAACAATTAGCATTCCCGGAAATTTGCCTGGAATGCATACAAATGGTGACAATATGTTCCTTACACAGATATTATATTCTTTGGCAGATTTTTCCATTACATTTCAAGGAAAAACAGATAATCCCATACATAGCTATAGGTTAAGCATTTGTCTATGCCATTGATATGAACAGTGTGCACAGATGTCTTGTGTCATTCAGACATTTACCATTCATATGGGACATGTGAGCTCGACATGCCTTACCTTACATGGAACATCAAGCAGTCATATTGCTGAGCTTTGTATAGAAATATAAACCAGACTGCCAATATTGATAAGATTATGCCAAGAACATCCTTCTATAAACAAACTGGATATGTGTTGGAATCTTAAGTATAATCAAGTTTTGAAGAAGATTATTTTTGCAACAACATGTACTAAAGAACAAATTTCTTTTAAGTTATGGAAAAAATTAGCTTGACTACAGGAAGAGCTGCCACAGGTAGAGATCACTTAGGACTGTAGCAGTTCCTATACACAATGAAATTGTAAAAGATTATGATAATCCTGTAACAATGATGTGTTCATGATAAATCATATTTGGAATAGTGACAAGAAATATCTGCTATACTTCAGTTGACCCTCTAAATTATGTTGTTCACTAATGTTACAACTGTTTGATATATTGGACATCTCCAGATCTCTCCAACTGATTTGATCATTTGGACAGAGTTGCTGATAATGTGCAGTCTACAGCTACATTTGTATCCTGTCAGCCATTGTATGTCACATATGCAGTTCATTTTTACTCAGAGAACCTTTACTGATCCTCTTGCACCAATATATTGTATACAGAAACATAAACCTGTGGCTGCACTTCAGCCTCTGTCCTCCAGTAGACGAGAATGAATGATGTATTATACGTCTTTCGTATTTCTTCTCGTTCATATGGTGAAACGCACTTACTGGCTGCACACTGCATCAATGTTCTGAGCGAGGATTAATGTGATGAGGATTTCCGAGTAATTCCCGGTTTGATTATGTGCACTCCTCTGTCAATGGCACATCCAAGATGAGTTGTAGCTGACATGTGGCCGCTTTGATGAGATTCTAAAAAAGCTGTAGGATTTAGGAGAGAGCCCAGATATCTAGTAACATCAGGCTCTAAGTAGATTCTGGCAATGGCTTTTATTGCAGTGGCAGCTCTTCTGCGAATTGCGAGGTAAATTATGTAAGGATTTTGGGATAAAATGGCTGGGCTGATGTCGAGATGCCAGAAGTGCACGTTCAATATGCTGATTGCCTCAGTATTGATTCCTTATACAATTTGCTGAGTATTACCTTCAAGGAAACTACTGCATCACATTTTGTCATACTCCCTGAAGGGTTAGGCAACAGAGGAGGCAGAAAAACATGATCCATCAATACAATTTTTACCTGTTTTTACATCAGAATATGCTTGCTTCTCGCCAATGTATAAAGATTTCCCGATGGAAGAAATGTAATATATATTTTGAAAGAAAATTGTTGCCAAGAAATTGAGCAGAATATAGCCGACAGTAATGTTACATAGTCCAGAATATGAATACCGGTATGTTACCTTGTCGATTTAATAGAAATGATCGTGCATAAGTAGACATGCTGTATATCAACAGTAAATTTTGAAGCCATAGAAAATAGTAGTCGTAGAAATAGTAAAAGATTAGTGTTGATAAATAGATATTAGATATCTACTCCGCTTTTGTTGCTTGTACAAGTAAAGTTTCTTGTTGGCTAGCTGGAGGCTTCTCGTAAAATGAATGCTCTTCCTGTACTGCTACAGGCTGTACTCGATACACACTTTTGAATAAAGCAAATTTTGTGAAGCACCATTGGGAGAGTGATCAGTGTCTGAAGGCATGCAATCTTTCATGTCAAGGTGGCAGCCATATATAGAACAGGAATGCGTGGTGTGCAAAAGACGTGTGATTTGTGTGGGCCTGATCAAGATAAACTGTCAACGATGCAATAGGTACATGTAGGCATAGAAAACACAACAGATGGCCTCAAGGAAGAAATAGGAAATTTTAGCATGCATATTTTTCTCCAGCAAAATGTTTCTCCGTAATCTATTTTAATTGTTTTAATTGACTTTAGGTTTTATCTTGTTCTTATCATATCATACCTGAGCTGTGTTCTTTCAAGTAATAAATTAAATGATTATAGAATCACAAAAGAATTGAACTATTGAATACTAACTTACTGATGATTAACAGATCGATAGATGGATACAATTTTAGTTTTTAAAAGATTGAAAACATGAATGGTTATTGTAAAAATCTTACAAGTGATAAACTAATTGGTAGACAAAATTATGTCCCCTGCATCATTGACGCTGTGTCTTATTAGAAAAAACAGCTGGAGGCAATATAGCAAAGTTGCCATAAATTTCAAATTTATCAGGAATTTTCAGCTGGATGTCACCGTATTCCCTACGTATTGATAAAGTCAAGCATTCCTGGTTAACAGGTTGGACCATGTTCCAAACATTATGGTCTTGAGCAGCCTGGACTTCTTCTTTTTTGATGGAGAGGGGCTAGCCTGGAATATATTACCGGCCTTTCGATTGTAATGTCCCTAATTGTTTGCTACTATACCGTGAGAAATAATTCATAAGCCATCTCAACAAAATTGGTATATAAATCCCCTGTAATGCAGTTATGATTGCTATAAACTAATAAGCGATGTCTGTAGAAAAAAGGACAGTAGACACAGAGTCTGGAGCAATAGGAGAGCATGGGAGTGTTGAAAGGTTAAGAAAGCAACTTCAACATCAATTTTTGTTATGCAGTGCAAATGCCCGTTTGTTGAATGAAGCAGACTTTATAACTCCACCTTTGAATTCTTTGAAAAAGACCATTTCAGGAATATGAAAATGGTAATATTTTTGTCCTGATCTAAAATCCTTATGCTCTGATAAACAGGGTCAGTTCAGGGGATGCCATTAGTGTACCAAGCATGTGGCTACCACCCCTACAGGGTAACATTACAAGCCAACCAACCAATCAATAGGTGAAGCATTGGCCACAGTAAATCAGAAAATTGGTCTTGAAATAAAAGATTCAGTCCCTATTGATTTTGCCATTGCACTCTTAAGGGAGTACTTCACTTTGTAGGTTTGGTCGATTCTTTGATCACGATGGTACGATAGATGTCCTCATTCTACGCCGTGGCAGAAGGACCTGAGTAGAAAACAACAAGGAAATCAATTTAAATAGGGCCGTCTTTTATTACGTCATGATATACTTTACTTTCTAGCCACAAACTTAATTCTTACCATAAATCAGTGAAAGCTGGGCAGGAAATTCTGCGGCTTTAGATTTCTTTCAGATTTGTCAATGTCAAAGACACACAGGCAATGTTGGTTTGAGACCTAAAACGAAATGTCATAGCAAAAGATGATAAAACTGAAACCGGAGTACATTTGATGCTGTTTCTCTAACAAATATAATGCACTTCTTCAAGCTGTAAAGGGAAAATGTCAGTTACAGCCAAGTGGTCATATACTAGACCCTGAGGCCAATGGTAAGGCTTCCAATTTCTATTGGTTTTACTGTTGCTGCTGCAGACTCAAGTTTCAAGGCAATGACCTTTCCATTTGCTCTCTAGTTTCTCAGTTATATCAACTGGTTAAATTGCAGTAGCCCTGTGTCCCATCTAGGGATTCTGTATTCTCAGTTGCTCAACACCACAAAAAGTGGTATGGACCCCTTCCTATTGGAGCATTGAAAATTGATATGCTTCAGGGTCCAGATGGATATGAGGTAACCTTTTCGTTAATCCGAGCAACCGTTGCAATACCCCACTTAACAGTCTATGCGAGTGTGGAAAATCTCAATGGGACCGATAGAATCCCAGTGTTGGGAATCCCCATTATGACGGTGCCACCGAATCTTGCCACTGCAAACACACTGCAGTTGCAGTATTCAAATAAGTCAGACATTTGTGAAAGCATAGCTTTTCTTTGGAAGTAGTCCTTTTCTGGACCCAAAAAATTCAGAAGAATAGCACTGGCCAAGCAACGCCAATTAGTTATGCTGAACAACATTACATGTAATATACCACATACCTGGCTATAGCCCATACATGTGCAACTGGCCAATGGTACAAGCATTTCTAAGTGTAGTCCTTCTTGAGAGAGAGAGAGGGGGGGAGAGAGAGAGTGAGTAAGAGTGAGTGAGTGAGTGAATGAGTGAGTGAGTGAGTGAGTGAGTGAGTGAGTGAGTGAGTGAGTGAGTGAGTGAGTGAGTGAGTGAGTGAAGACAAAAACTATTAGTACCACCCAAGCTGTGCCCAGTGGCAAGGACATCCAAAACCTCCCCACCATCAACAGTTAAACCTGCCTGTGTTCCTGGCTGACAGCATGGAGAGAACTTCTTCACCAACTGTGACCATCCCTGTCCAGGGCAATCTCTTCAGCACTGGCAGCCAGCCAACACCACTCAGGTACGCACTCTCTTCTCCTGCTCTAACTACTCTGATCACTTGGAGGGCCAGCACTGAGAAATCATTTCCTATGGAATGGCTGTGCAGATGTCATCTGTTGTTACCTTCAAGGCATATAGGTCATGACCTCTGATGATTGCAATGGACTTATCTAAGACTTGTTTTTCTTCCTCAGAGTTTTACATGCCATTGTGAACCAAGAAAATGTCCTGACTTCTCAGATTGCTGTCTGGTACAGTCACTGCTGAGGAGAATGATTGTCCAACACAATTAGAAGTCCTGTATCATCAAGACCCTGTATGTCTGCAATAAAACCAAGGTTAGTCTAATATGTTGCCATATTTTGTATATACTGTGTTATGTATATAAAATGACTTGAGAACATCAAATGCCATGGTCTTGACATCAAATGCACTGTGTGATTCAGTTTTCAGGTGTCAACAGTTCTCAGTAGTTCTCAATGGCATATTCTGGTGAAAATGGAAAATTTAATGTAAAAAATTCGAATCGGAGTACTGCTAATACTGCTACAACAAAGTTAATAGAAAGTAATGAAGCTCAAGAAAAGAATATGCACAATCTGTTGACCCTTATCAAATTTGTACATCCCCAAACATTACTTTCAATCCTTCCTAGGTCTGTGCTTTGATTGCAACCCTATTGTTATTATTCAGGGAATCCCATATTCTCTGATGACCTTTGAAAACTTTCTTGATAATAAGTTACTGGGCTGGAACTTGATAGAAGTGGAAGTACATCATTCGTTACTCCATTCCAGTTATTAGATGATGCACATTTTCTTGGATAATATACCCATGGATCAAGTCAGGTAAGGCATTTGGTTTGAAGAGATTTAATGTATAACCCGAACATGAAAAGTGCTTCATCTAAAGCTGACCCAAAAGAAAGGAATAGGACACATTCTTTGGCCTTTTCAAACATTCCTGGCCTTGCAGGCCGCCATAGCCAATGAGGATGCTGGTCAATGGACTGGTACTTCCTGGGGGGATTTTAGCATGATACAGTCTGGCCTACTGCAGTTTAAGATAGGGCCGGACAATCTTTCACCATAAGCACTTCTGTCATCAGGTTTACTGGCTGTGACATTTGCAGGCCTGCCTTGCTCCCTCCCCAGAGCTCACTTGCCACAGGGACTGTAATCTCTTCAGCCAGGCACATTGTTCCCCAGAGAAATGCCATCAGCAGGTGGGGAAATGTAATCTGGGCAAATGCCATGCCTAAGCTACCTGACTAGTCTCATGCCAGAAATGAGGAGAAAATTATTCAATCTGGGAGCCACAAAATGCCTGTCATATAGTTGGGAGGCAACTCTCTGTCATGCATCTTGTGGTGTACGTGATTTTGTTAAGGACTATGTACCTAGTAAAGTTGGAGCCGCTGTCATTCATTGTCATTCACTTTGTAATTTTGGCTGCTACATATCTACATGGAGTTTTCGTCAGCTGCACTTTCCATAAACTAGTCATTCTTTCAGGATTTCAAATGTAGAAAAAAATGTTGTTCCCAGCAGTAAAATTTGAAAAGATGAATTTTTGCATGGTCATTTACAGTTCTACAGTTTAGGAAATAAATGAATTTGAGCAGCGGTCGTCAACATTTCTTGATAATCAAGGGAGCCCTTCAAAGATCTGGAACAAATCCTGTCCTTGGTGCTGAATTGCCTGTTGTGAGATTTTTGTCTTTTAAAGTGGCAAATTAGCTTAGTTTTTGCACCATAAAAGCGATGTTGTTTGAGTGAGGCTTGCCAGGTAAGTCATTTGCAGGGACACTGGCTGTCTTGTCATGCTATTCCCCCGTGACAGTTTATTCTGCATACACACTCAGCCGGCATTCTGTATCCCTACCTATTCAAACAGTGATAACAACCTTATCTATTGGACTGTATGCCATCCCGGAGACACACGCCTGACATACCAGAGCTGGTAGATTGCACAAGCACAACAGCATCAAAAAGAGGAAGCTTACATGGGATATTTGCTTAGACCTATTACTGTCATCAAAAAGACAGCCTGTCACTGTGATTCCTCTGAGGATCAAGTTTTCAGTAGTAAGAAGATAGCTTGCATGACAAGATTCAAGAGCAAGAGAAGTAGTCATGTGAAGGGAGAATGGTACTTCCAGCCATAGAAAATGTCAAGTACCATCTTTGTGCTTCATGCTTGTGTTAGCAGGTTGTTGTACAGTGTTTGGTAGATCTGTGTTGCCAGTAATGGTAGTATAGGTGGTGGCAAGATGGTAGGTTGAAAGAAGTTTTTCACTTTATTCAACTTTTAATGTGTCAACTCTCTCTCGCAGAGGTGTATATAGTTAATAAATCTTTGCTGTGCTATAGCTGACATTTGTCACCAATACAGCATGCCCCACCAGGGATATAACGGAATTTTATCACAGGAAAGTGCGTATTCTGGGCCTCCTTTTGTGCCTTTTATGCAGACTCCATTAGTTTAGGTTAAAGAGGTTTGGTCTTGTAAAAGTTGAAAATTAACTCTGGGCAGTGAATGGCAGCCCCAAAATTAACTTCTAGTGATAAAGGTTAACTTGTTTGCTTATACCTCTACCTTGTGTATTGAATGAGTCTTTTTTTACTGCATGTACTATCAAGATGGCAGTTAAAAGAAACAACACAAGTTTTATAGTCCAATTTAACCCTCCAGCAGTATAAAAGTCTATGGTCACTTAGTTTATGTCTTGTACATGTAGATTCATCTTTGTCTTACTGATGTGTTTCCAACTTTAAACACTGACCCTTTACAATAGCGTATCCAACTTAAAACAACAGGACAAAATTAACTGCAGCATTATGGAACTAAACAGAATGCCTGAAAACACTTTGAGTAATGTCAATATTTAGAATATTTTTTTATCATGAATCAAAACCATTGGATTATTTTAATGCAAAAAGCAATTTTGTCCAAATTGTGGGATTGTCGTAAAATCTGTGATTCACTTCTTGATTTACGGTTTTATCTGTGACCCGTGCAGACTCAGGGACGTGCAAAGTGCAGCCCACTCCCTTATTAGTCACCTTCCCTGCCCTTAACTGCCATCCCAAGTATCGTCTCTGTTGAATTTTTCCCTTGGTGGTGCTGTGTGAGGAATGAATGCCTTTCTGTTGTTGACCTTTGGCTCAAACTGAGAGGGCGGCTACTTCTTTCTGCCCATTTTATCACCATCCTCATAAACCAAGTCTCCCCAGTAACGATATACAGCTCCATTGCGACTAGACGGGATACTTTTATCAAGTTGTTCTGATATTCCACTACTTTTATGGTGTATAATAGTACAGTATGTTTCTTATACCTTGGTCTGTCCGTATCTTTGCATGTGAAAGTTAAAATATGGAAGCCAGGATGATTTCTGTACACAAAATGACTGGATAACCCTCCTCTGTTATTAGTTCTAAGATGTAAGTGACAGGTGTATGTATTGTCAACACCATGTAAAGAACCATTCCTATTCTACGTACCAAAGCTGTAATTGCATTAGAGCCCGTCCCATACTTCAAAGCGTATGTATGAATTAGTAATACTCAATGCTTACATGCAAAACTCTTGGGCGTCACAGCACTGCATTTGCCTGTTTATTATGCCAGCACCGCAAGCATATGTCACAGGTCATCTGCGCAACAAAAGGCAGGGTTTCCAGGCGCATGAAAAATTCATCGCACAATTCATTGTTGCATGATTAGAGTAATCATAACATTGGGTCCAATTACAAACCGGTTCAGTGGGGACATAGTACAGTTCATGAGTAACCAGCCTGCTGGATTGGCAGCGTATGAAGGAACGCCTTTGAGTTTGGCAGCTCGTGGTTACAGCAGCATGGAATATTTAACAGCATTTACCTCTGGAGGATTGAGTTCCTATCTCACTGTAAGGATGGCTGTGCAGATATGTAGTCCCACAAAAAAGTCCAGATATCCCAGTTTCTATGACTAATGATAGGCAGAACATCTAGGTAAAGGGAGCGTGAGGCCACTCCAATTTGATTTGTTGGTTCTTGGATTTTTGCAGGAAATCAACTAAATGGACTGGCAAAAAAACAAACAGGCCTAGGCATTCTGTGATGGACCCAGGTGCTACCATAGGAGCCACAAAGTCAACATGAATTTTGAACTTTTAATCAAATCACTGAAATCAAGGAGGTCCAATGCTGCAATCAATCTGAGAACCAAGAGATTGAATTAGTATGGCCTAAGGATAACCAGAAGGAAAGTTTGTGTAACAATACTTTATTTCTTTATTAAGCTTCTCCATTACAAAATGGAGGGGGAGACAAAACAGGTGATTGCTCACATCTGCTAGTTGTCTCCCCCACTGTTTTGTACATGTATGTAAAACTTCTCCATCATACTTTATGCTTCAAGTAACAAATGAGAACTAATGTTAAAGCCAAGGTAGGAATAGAGTTGGCAATCCTTTCCAGATGACACATAATCCTTTTCTTGTCATTTTCACTCAAGAAAACGTTTTGAAAATAATGTTAACAGTTCCAGGGTATTTGTCTGGCTTACTGTATTTCATACACAAAAGCTGTCACAGATAATTACTCTCTGGTATGTTAGAAACAGTAATTTTCTTCTGGAGAGCTATAAATCCTCTTAATGTACCATACTGCAAACTTTTAGGTTACCTTCAGCCTGCTGAGGTAGCCTGTTGGCACCAAATTTGTATTGGTTACGGGGTTAGGCAGCAGGAAGAAGGTTAAATTATATTATTCGGTTACCTCTAAAAGTAGGCAGGGAGTATTGCCAACTAAGCTACATGTACAATGTAGACTAATTCTTTTAATAGATAATACTTAGATATTACTTTTTATAGACTCCCTGCTTGTCCATCCATTGTTATAATGTTACATACATGTCCATGTAGTTATCATATTGCCTTTATCCATAAGTTGGGACAAAAGCTGTGCTCATAACTTGCAAAGTAAGCTGCGTCATGAAGCTGTCAGGTCTTGACACATTCCATAAGTTTGAAATTGTCCAGTGTTTGTGACTTGAACCTTTCACTCTCATCCTTGATCTCTAAGCACCAGGATTAAGTCACAAAAGCAAGATTACACAAATCTGCTAAGACATGTCAAGACTGGACACTTTGCATGCTGACTTGTAGACATCTTTAGATACAACTTGAGGCCACACCAATTTAATTTGTTGGTTCTCAAATATTTCAGAAAAAATATGAAGCGACAGGGCGAGAAAAAACAGGACTAGGCATCCTATGATAGCCCCAAATAGGAGCTGTGAAGTCAACATACCAGACAGGTTTATAATTCAAGCAATGAATTTTGAACTTTTAATGAAACCACTGACTGCATTGACAGATGGAAAAACTGTAACAACTAGGAATGTAAGAACTTTCTTCAACTGTTAGGGCCAAAATGTGACAAATTTTGGAGTTGTTTCAGAACCAGAATATTTTTTTTTTGCAAATCAGAAAAAAATGAAGCGGAAGAATAAATCCGAGAACCAGTTGATTAAATTGGTGTGGCTTGAGGATGGCCCGGATGTGCTTTGCTAACTCCCAGGGACATGACAGGCTTGTGTCTTCCCTCCTGTCACTCAATGATCGATGGATTCGATTGTTGGCAGTTATATGTTCTTACAGTACCAAGTACCAGGCTTCCTCCCTTATATGTTACATCATTTATGAAGAGCAGTAATGTACCCAGGTTACTGTCTTCTTCTCCCAGTACATGAATTGTTTATGGGGGGGCAATTGCACTGTGGTAAGGGCTACCATGTAACGGTGTCTATGTCTGTTTGATCATGGGAGCTGACCTAGATCTGCCGTTGAAGAGATGGTAAGAAAACTGGGATGAAATGTCCTTCTCTTTCGATGATGGTTTCAAGATTCTACATGGAATTTTCTATGGTATGATGTACTATTTATAATAATCAAATCAGTGCTCATTGCTAATTTCCCTACTTCATTGCTAGCATTCATAGTACCAGGAAGCTTCAACTTGATTCCTCTTTTGATAACATTCCTGATATTCCCAAGGGTATTGTTTGGAATAAACTTATTGTCCCTGTTTTTCTTTGCTTCAGCACTTTCTATCACAAACTACTCTGCATATGCCACTGTGTTGTATTTAAATTTCATTTCAATAACTATTTTCTTTGTTTTTGTTCTTAGAAAATGTTGCCCCATAAATCTGGTTGTAACCGGTGCAATGGCCAAGTTGGTAGAGTGTTTGCCTTGCATTTGGTAGGTCAGCAGGTTATGAGTCATACCAAAGACTTTGAAATGGCACACACTGCTTTCTCTGCCTAGCACTCAGCATTTGGGACAGATTATGGTAGTCAAACACACGCCACAACCAGTGGACTAGCCCCCTGCTGTAATGACTGCACTGCTGTGCAGCCCAAGGGCTACAGAAACGGAGATGGGCACCGCCCTATGCACCATACATTGGTGCGAGAAGGAACTTTGATTTTGAGATCTGGCATTACTGAAACATACTTAATCTAGCAACTTTTCTGCATACTTAATGCTTGATCCTTTGAGTTACAAACATTTTACATAAAATGTTGCTGTTTCCTGCTTATATGTGTTCACTTGCATGCAAGACTGCAACAGACTTTATAAGAGTGGTAAACAGGAAATGGTTGCCATAATTCAGATGTTTCTGATAACCTTTGAAGCATAACATAGAAGAGACTGTCAGGGATGATTTGGCAATAATGAGACCATACTGGCAGGATAAATATGTAATGGATGTTCTGCATAAACAATTCCAAAGAGCTTAACATACAAGTACTTCCTGGAGCCAAAGGTTTGACACAAAGGCAACATCAATTTAATCAATTGGTTCTCGGACTCGCCCTCTTCATTTTTTTCTGATTTGAAAAAAAAAAATCAGGTTCTGAATCAACTTTAAAATACTCATAGTACACATGTATTTTGGCCCCAACAGTTGAAGAAAGTCCTTTTCTTCCAAGTTGTTACAGTTTTTCCATCTATTAATGCAGCGGTTGATTAAAAAAAATTAAAGTTTAAAATCCATAACCGCCCGGGTATGTTGACTTCTTGATTCTATCGTAGAATTTGAGGCTATCATAGGATGCCTAGGCCTGTTTTTTTCGCCCTGTCACTTCTTTAAAAATCTGACAAACAACAAATCAAATTGGTGTGGCCAAAATATATAACAGGTGTCACTCTCTTTGCATAATGGTAGTATACTCTCTTAAAACATTGAAAAGAGACAACAGGTCATAGATGAACAAAGGATTAAGCATTCTTAAACTGAGCTGGCTAATTTAGTAACAGATTATGTATTACATATTATAAGTACTCCAATAGTCAGCTACTAACAGGTCCTTAGGACATTCCTCAACAATTTGCATGTCATTATTGTGCCCCTTCATTAGTCTATACAACAAATCAATACCTATGACTTGTTTTGCTGTTCTTACCCCAGACACCAAATCCTGCCCTTTGTCCTTTTCCTATAGATAGGCTATGATCCCTGTACACTGTTGGTATTGATTTTTGTACACCCTGATATTCCTGTTGCATATCCAAAAAAGACCCTTTTAATTTTCCAGGTCTTTTACAGCAAAGACTCTAAAAAATGGTACATACTGCTTTCACTGCTTAGTACTCAGCATTTGGGAAAGAGTATTGGAGTTGAACACACACACCACTACCAGTGGACTGTAGTGCTGTAGTGATTGCACTGCTGTGTGGTCCAGGGCTATTGAAATGGAGATGGCTGCTGCCCTATGCATCACCTGATGTGGGAAGGAACTTTAAGTAAATAACTTTACAGCAGTGTCTATGCCAGACATCAGATACATATATGACAATGTTTCTTTAACTGCCAGTTTACACACCAAAAGTCTTGTACCCTAATTATACACCCAGCCTGCGTTCACACACCTAGTTTCCCAGACCTGGTGTGATTCCCAGACCTGTGATAAAATGAAGCACCGAAGGGTCTGACAGCTTAGACTTATAGGCTAATACTGGGGATATACCACAGAAGTATGGACATAAATCTGTTTTTATTTTCTGGGTCAGAACACGTCCTACACATACAGCCATGCATTCATCCTTGCATCCCAGCAGTGTGGCGGGTCCTTTGGGCTATTTTGTTGCTGTAACAGTGCAAAGGTGCAAAGCATTGCTAGTTACCTTCACCAAGATGGTTATGTTTTCAGGGATGTCTGTGTGTCTGTCTGTGAATAGCATAACTCAAGTCATGGATGAATTGTAATGATATTTGGTAGGTGGGTAGGTGTTGGCAACAAGATTAGATTATGGACCCCCTAGTGGCTTTCTAAGGTACTGCAATATAACAATTGCAGTGGTGAATCATTCTACAATGGAGCACAGACACTTGTATTCTTGCACTGCTTTGAGGACTCCCACTTCTAGAATTAGATGGCAGTTTACCTATTAACCCCCTCCCTGCAGACTTTGCATATAACAGATACAAATTCAACACACAGAAAATGTGCCCCAAGCATGGAGAAGGCATCACATGAATCCTGCCTGTCTGGCAGCCAATTGCAAATTATTTAGAACAGGAAGTGCCTTTAAATTAGCATTTTCATCAATACAATGGCCTTTTTGCATCCTGTCTTCATTTGTTTCCCATGCAGAAATGCAAAATACCATCACGTTGTCTCAGAGGGAGTATGTCTCAATTCCTATGGAAATTACTGATGACGTTTCTGATGCAGGTAACAAGAGATAATGAACTGACATGGTAGCTTTTTTCTGAAGGTAAATTACCAAACATTTTCTAAAAGATTGCCCTTGGAGAAGGACAGACAAAGATGTAACTACTTCTACATGGTTTTGTTAATACCTAAGCATTTCCTGAAGATGTTCTTATTGTTAAAACATATCCCACTGTGGAAGTCATGACTTACATGCAAATGGTAAGGTGAAACAAGAATCAACACCATTGCTTTGTGGACTTCAATGCACATGCTTAAGATATTAATGAAAGGCCTTTTTGCCCACATACTACTTATAGGACACTAGAGTAAAAGAATAAAGCATGTTGATCAGCGTAACCCAACCTATAAAGTATCCTTTGAAAATGTACTTTGCCTCCAACCACATACTTTATGGCTTGTGCCATAAAAATGTAATCCTGCTTTTAGCCTCACTGCACAAATAAAACAGTTAACAGCTAAGGGGGGGGGGCATTGTCCACTTCTTCATTCCAGTTGGTTGAAATGGGTGGATTTCTGGACTTACCGTTCCTCCTGCTGATACTACTATACGTTCAGCACCATGGACAGTATCCAATTCAGCATTTTCCTTGCATTATTGGAATGGATATAGCTATTGGTTGTTATCTTCACCTGGATGTCTGTGGTGTCCCAATGGCCAACCAGACCAAGGGATAGGTGAAGGCAGAGGTGACACCTTAGCCGTGGATCATTTGTCATGAAGTGTCCATGTTTTTGTAATGAAAGTTTCAACTTCACTCTTGCCCCAGTCAGTTCCTTGTCTCTTCAATTTCTTTTCTATTTGCAGCAGTCATGGCACCAGATGGAGAGGGCTCAGCAATGTTACAGGGTAAAAACTGTAACAACTAGGAAGACAAGGACTTACTTCAACCGTTGGGGCCAAAATATAAGCATTTTGGAGTTAATTCAGAAACTGAATCCTTTTTGTTTTGCAAATCAGAAAAATGAAGAGGGCAAATCTGAGAACCAATTGATTAAATTGGTTTAATTGCCTTACAGACAAAGGAAAGTCTGATGTGGATTTTCATCATGTACAAATGAATATACATGTACATGTAAGTAATGCTTGTTTGAGACCTAAGATGGAAATACTTGTGGTAAAATGACATTTTCACTTTCACAGAAAAAGAGTCAAATGTGAAAGCTGCCATATCTGTGCAAATCATATATTCATATTACAGATACTAATTTTTGGCAGCTCCATTAACATTTATTCACCAGGTTACATACATGTACATCCACCATATTGAAGAACAGTGTGAGTTATCTCTAGTGCAGCACCCCCCAGGTATGCACCAATAAATGGGAACACATTATACTGGGAGACGTTGCATCGGAAATATCCTTAGACGCATTTTTTTCTCATCTCAGGTATCCCTTAGTCTAATTGTTCGACCGTTGGGGCACCACATGTAATCTGACAACCAGTTTTCTCCACCCTTCTTGGTTTTCTGTTCCTCTTAACATTTCACTTAGTGTCATGCTGGTTCATTCTCTGATGTTGTCCTCCCATCTTTTCCGTTGCCTACCCCTCTTTCTTCCCCCCTGTACTGTTCCTTGCATGATAGTTTTAGCTAGTCCAGGTGACTATGACACATGGCCGTACCATTTAAGTTTCCGCATTTTTTTAGGTTGGCAGATATGTCACCTGGTGGTATTATGTTAGTAGACGTTTATAGTTTCAGCCAGGTTTCCTTCTGGTTGCTGCATGAAACTGAAACCCTGTTCCCTGGTCACGTGTAAAGCTTCTCAGTTAGGGAAATGACATTTTTCAGGATTACATTGGCCTTTCAAAGGGATTAACTGATTCAGTTTGGCTTAGAATGTTTGGTGCTAGTTCTTTATCATCCGTACACCATCTGGAGTTACATGAGCCAACAGTGTCATCCTGGCTAACACTGCTGTACAGTATGTACCGCTATGAGATTTCTTGCCTCTTATCTTGCCCTAACACTGCCAGTGGTCATAATACTTTTAACCCACAGTTACTGTGAGCATCATGGTATCTCTGGTAAGGTAGGTAACCATGGTTACAGGTAGGTAAGGGTTAAGGTTATGATGAATGATTCTGGTACCGTCATCGTGTGTGTTCAAGTTTCAAATATTCTGCAAGAGAAAAACTTTACCAGTGATAAATTTTCGGATGACGCCATTCCTGTGGATCTAAAGTACTACACGTATACATAGATCCTTGAATAACACCTCTGCAATGTAATGCTGTGAGGAATATCCCATATTACCACATTCGCATCAATCAACATGCATCCCGCAAGGCACGTTGCTGAGACTATAAGTGCGGTGTCTTTTCTGACAGATCCTTTCTTCCCGCCCCATTCGTCCATCCTGACGTGTGTAATTGTTGGAGGATTTCTCCTACTTTAGGCTCCATCTTATCACAGTCATCTCCTGCATGCAGATGAGTGAACATAGCAGCAGGGGACTCTAGCCTGAGATGATGATTTGTTGGGTTTATTTTAGAACTCAGTCTCTCGCGTCTGCGGAAGTTTCAACATAAGCCTTGCCAGCAGCTTGTGAGAGTGTTAGCAATCAAGAGGGAGAAATACGTTACTTGTTTTAAGTGAGATTTAAAGAAGTTCTCAAAGCCCGAGTCATCTGTAAAGCGGTTTTCTTCTCCCTCTCTTGTCAGAAAGAACAAGATGGCAGTTGGTTTGCAACAGCTGCCGTGGGAACAGGAAAGTAAGAAGTTACATGTTTGGATTCAATGTATGTTCTAAACCGTGTTAACTTACCCTATCTTCCTCTTTCAAGCAACTGAACTAACTAAATCCCAGGAAAGACATAGCAGATTGGTTTCATGTCTTCAACTTCACTGCATTAGATACAGGAGAAAATTTGGCTGAATATTTTGAAGTTCATCTCTACCATGGAAACTAGAGGATTAGGTGTATGGATCTGTGTTTGTGTGTTGGCCCTGCTCCCTCATCCTGCCTTGCCATACTGTTAAGAGGGAAGCATCGACTGTGTCACTGGGTGTCCACTTTACGTCAACTCCACATCCTAACAAACAGGTGTCTGCAGCAGATAAGGGCAGGTACATTAACAGTAAGAACGCCACTCAGATGGAAAATTAGAGGCCATTACTACTTCACGCTGGCTGCTCTCGAGGACCAAATGATTCTTCAGACTTGAAGGGATGACTTGTCAACCTCATTTCCAAAGTTGTGACTGATTGCATGAAGATGAAGAAAAAAGATGGAAAGAGTGAGGAAAGATGAATTATTCATGTCTTAGAAGTAGATGTGTTCGGTTTGTTACTTGAAAAATCTGACCCTAGTTGATAAGAATCTAGTGGCAGGGGTGGTCTGAAGACATTCATTTGAAATATCAAAGTGCCCTTTTCTTTGCATATAGATGGGCAGCTATACGAGCCAGCTGTTCCTTTTGAATTGTTCACCGCCTTGTGCAAAGCAACTAGGCCATTAGAACTGTAAAACTCACTTCATCTTAGGGGACTGACCGGAATATTTAAACAGAATGAGTTCTTTTAATAGGTTACGGTGTACGTAAAACAATGACCTGCACCTATAAGTGGTGTTGTAAGAGATAACATCGCACAGCGTTTTCTTTGACCTAACAAACATGATATATTTTGTGTCTTCATCAGTTCTTCCTTTGCCATAGCCTCCTTAGAAGGCTCTGCAGGTAAGCATTTTTTTAGGGCTTACAACATGCTTTTTTCTGATGGCATATCAAAAAGCCTGACTCCTTGAGTCTGTTAAGGAGGCTACTTTTGCCAGGTGACAAAATTAACTTTCAAATGTGAGTCCAAGGGAAGATGAGGGCTTTTGTGACATATCATCGGAGAAGATAGACTGCAGTGCTAGTGGACTGGACTGGACTGGATTGGACTACACTACAACTAGACTGATCAGGATAACACTAGATTGGGGGCAGGATATACCAGACTATACTTGACTACAGTGGAACAGATAATGAAGCAGTGGCAAATTGTCAGGCATCCAGCTAAATTCTAGAATATGATGTGATTTCGAAATCTCTCTTGTCTGCTTGTAGTTTGATCAATCCTGTAATTAAAAACCCATTAAACATGTAATTAAGACCCCAGGGCCAGTCTATCAGACAATATACCAGGCATGTCTGATTGTAAATCCATGGCAATTGATTCTTGCAATCTGGAATCAGGAAAAAGTTTTATTTTTGCATAATGGAATGAAAGCAGTCAAGTCACTTTGGAAGAATATTACATAGTTTGATTTGCTATTAAGAAAGCATGTGGACCATCGAGACAAATACATGTACTATATACTCTTTCCTACTGTCGTGCATAAGGTATGGCATACAGAATTTACATTAGAATCCTTTGATTCTGTCCAGCAGTTCAAAGGTGTTCAACACGATTTCTCCTCATCCTCCATATCTGCAGCTGATAAAGGCCAGGTAAAGTGCTCTGATTCTGTCCCGACCTATCAGCAAGCCGGGCTTATGTGATTATATCCAGTGGATGGTTTACCTGATTACCGTGTGAAGGTGCCGACTTTCCGGGCAGGCACACCGGATAATTGCCGTCAGATTTCGGAGGCAAGTCAGGTCGATTACTTGTAACCTTTGGTTCGTCAGATGACCCAATTGAGCCGAGACTGCAATGATAATTGGGAAGTCAGAGATCAATAAAAACTCGGGTATGCAGCCAGTTGACTGCCTGTGTTCTTTCCTCTCATAACCTGTTTCCACTTAATCCTACCTGCTAATCAGGCAGCAAAGCAGAACTGTAAATTGGCTGTGGACAGCTAAGTTGAATTCTGTGAAAAGTTTTTCTTGGCACATCTTTTAAACTTATACATGGCAACTAAAATGTTGTCTCCCATTTGCCCCATCAACACAGTCATCACATGTTATATTTCAAAACAACTACAATTGCATGATTTTACTCTTTACATTACAGATACTTTCCCACATTTAATATTAAAAAGTTGAAATGAAATTTGAAGCAACAGTGGTGCATCCACACCAATGGGACACACAGCAAGCTGAATATCAGAAAGGGAATCTTCGTATTAGTTCTTGCAAAGTTGAGGATATTACAAAAGAATAAAATTGCTCAGATTATTGACCTTAGAGCACAGAATTATCAACAACAACACAGATTTTTCTAATCAGACCAAACTTTGTGGCTTTTCTAATATTGATAGTGTTAAATTTCCACAAGAAAAAAATACAGAATGTCATAAGAAAGAGTACTCAAAATATTGACATCTTAAATTAAAGTACCCTGCCTCAAGAGCTTTTGGCAGTCTGATGCAAATATACAGTCAAGTCTTTCTTATCATTCAAGATCTTCTTTCGATTTTGGATATAATTTGGGCTCTGACAGACAGTTCAAATATTGGTTTCGGACAATCATTATGGACAATACTGGGTCAGCAAAGATCACGAACCTTTCACAGTCGAGAGAGCTTTAAATTAGATCTCGTCTCGTGACAGCAGACCTCTCGGTGTTATATAATTACGGTCTGACATTTTCCAGCGCACAGTACTCTAAACTCCAGCTCCGACTGACCCACAATCCATCAGACGTTCTTGAACAGCGGTGTGTGACACTGTTTTCAATCAAGGCAAGTTTGCAGCCAGGTAATTGCAGCAGTAGAAAATCAATGACACATCAGTGAGGAGACACCTGTTTCCTTTGTGGAAAGAGCAGGGGAATGTTTGGACCCAGCTGAGAGACAAGGCCACTGCCATAAAGTGCCGTTAGATGTCAGTTTGATTCAAGTGGAACACACCTCAGGAATAGAACTGTGTGAAAAGTTAGACAGCTGGCCAGATGTTTCCTATAGTTCTTGTGGTACAGCAATCCTATGGCAAAATGAAGGGTATGGAAGATGTTGTTAAGGCCACACTAATTTAATCAAAAAAATTATTGGTTCTCATTTTTGCCCACTTCATTTTTTTATGATTTGCAAAAAAAAAAAAATTTTGTGAATCAACTTGTCTTCCTAGTTGTTACAGTTTTTCCATCTATCAATGCAGTGGTTTGATTAAAAGTTAGAAATTCATTGTTTGAATTATAAACCAGCCTGGTATGTTGACTTCATGGCTCCTATCGTAGCATTTGGGGATATCATCGGATGCCTAGGCCTGTTGTTTTTTTCCCTGTCACTTCATTTTTTTTTTAAAAACCCAAGAACCAACAAATCAAATTGGTGTGGCCTAATGTATTTCATGGTAATGAGAGGTACTAGTCAGTGATGTGTATTCACATCAAGGAAAGCTGCTCTCAATGTTCTTGATGCAAGAAAAGAACACGCTAACTGACGTAATACATCCCTTTTAAAGATTACTGAATAGTATTAATTCAAAACAGTGTGTCTTTAGTTTGTAACTATGGTAAGCAATTTGTTTTTTAATGTATTGCACTGTAAAACGTCACTGTTTTCAATTCTCTTATTTCTTATCCCTCCATCTAGTAGAATCTTTTTTCTTAGTTAATATAGTTTTACCATGTAAAGTTCGTCACCTTTGCATTCATTTAACATACTGCAGAAAAGTCCATGCAAGAAGGGAGCACCTAGTACACACTAGTACATATTAATATTATACAACATCCAAGATTTCTGTATTTTTTAGTTTACTTTTTTAGACCTACATGTACATAACTCCCACATCTGACAGTAGTACACAAGGCAGCAAGAGTGGCAGTCCAATAATTGTGGTGAACATCAAGAAACAACTTGGAAAGCAGAGAGGTCCAGGTCAGGTGAGCTGCAGTGCTGTTCTTCCCTCCAGGTGCTGACACGGCATCCTCCATCCCTCCAATCAATACAGTCTGACACTTCCTGTGTCTTGGCTAGATTGTCCCTGATTAGGGTAACAGAAGGAGCCCAGGTGTCAAGAGCAAAATCAATGTTCAACGTCTTTCCAGGAACCATTTTCTCAATCAATACTGACACAACTTGGTAGTAAAAGTAGAGGGAGGTACACTATGTCTAGGGAGCTATTATCAGGCAGTGCATGTAAATGTAGTGACTTCTTGAACGATTTTTAGGGTCATGGAATGTGGTGAGGAAAAAAATCAATGTACCCCCTCCCTCCTTCCATACACTTAAAGGCCAGGTTGGGCACAAGATGTGGAAAATATGCAAAGGGGCATGATCCCTGTCTGGGCAGAACTTCAGGCGGAAGTACGGGGGAATACATGACTTTGTATGTTTTTCAAGTTTCAAAGTGTAATGTAAAAAGCAGCAAGATATTGTTAGTAATTTGTTACTGTAACAGTATTGTCAACAGTTACCAAGTTTTGGTATAATCTGAGTCTGTAGATTTTGATCAATTTTCAGTTTACATGAGAGGAAAAATCCTGAAGGGATCCATTCATTAAAAGTATATGATGATAACATTTTTGTGCCTTTCTCTGGATCTGCCAAAAAGATAGACCTTCAGTTCCTGATACCTCCAGGACTTAAGCATTTAAGAAGCAGCACCAGATGTTACGATGAAAAGATGTGAGAAGCTTGAGGAATTTAGCTCTTTGATATCCACACTAGACTTATGACGTCATCCTGCTACTTGTGCAGTCAAAACAGATCTCACCCAAGGCCACTTGAAGCTGAGTTTATGGATGACATCTAGGTTTGTATTGATTATAGCCAGTTTCCCCCCCCAAAAGAAATGTTGCTCCTTGGACTGATGGGCAGTAATCCTTGACAATGTCTGCCCCCTGGGAACAAGATGCTACAAATTCAGGAGTGGCTGTGAGCCATGCTTATTGCCACATGTGTGAATCAGTAGTAAAAATAATGCCAGATAAGAGAGTGCATCGTAATCGTCATAAAACTGTCAAAAAGTGAGTCTCTCATAAAATTTTCATTGCAAAACAAGCTAACTATTTCACCTTTACATCAGATTCAGGTTTCCAGAGAGGATTTCGTCCATAAAATCATAATGCTGTGAAGTTCTGTTTGTGTAGAAAAGTGATTTATTTCGTCCAAGGAGGTAGATATTACATAGCCTGGTATCCAGTCTTGTTAGCTTTAGTCCGCTCCCCAAGATCCGCTACCCTGCCAACAGGGTAGCGGATCTTGGGGAGCGGACTAAAGCTAACAAGACTGGATACCAGGCTAGATATTACATGTATATCAAACTCCTTGTTTAGTGCTGTCTTCAGATGGAACAGTTCATCATCTCTCTGCAGACATCTTCTCTAACCACTGCAACCTGCATTTTATCCACCTCCCTAATCCTCTGAATAAGAATCCTTCTAATGGTTGTTTTGTTTTGTTTTACCAAGTTAATGTCATAAAGTTTTCCTGACAAAATTCCAAGAAACAAGTATATATGTAGCCAAAAGTAGGGTTAGCGTGAACCAGCCAAAAAATAATTCACATTCAAGCAATTTAGAACCTTTCGAGACGTTTTGGCGTGCCTGTGTAAGACATAATTATAGCAGTTCTTTTCAGGGTGCAAAGCACCTTGTCTGATGGCAAAGTATCATTTGCATCAGGGGATTGGCTCATGCAACATTTAGTGTCTTTGTAAGAGGACAAAGTGAATTGCATTTCTCAATAGCGAGTCTTGTATGCATTCATTGACACGATGGCCACAACAACAGAATTGTGTTACGTTGAAAGTGGTTTTTCAAGGCCACGTACATGTGTAATTGCCATGATCAATTTCAATGTCAAATATGTATCCGCATCCCCCAGAGAAAACTGCATACATGTACAACAAATGGCTGTACCTGTACATTTGTATGTTGAGTTACCCAGTAACTTTACCAAATCATCACCACAGTCCTGGCATCCACTTGACCACAGTATGCTACTTCTAGTACATGATTGTTTAATCAAGCTATTTGGGAAAATACAATGATCACAGTGTGTAAAAGATTAGAATGAAGGCTCATCTGTATTGGTGCCGGAATACATACAATGTACTTCAAGATTTCTACTTTGGTACAACACATGCAAGAGAGTCTCCCACCAAATTTTCCACTATGTCCTTTGGTCTCTCACCATTGTGTGTCATTAAAGTGGGTTGAATTCCAGATGGACATTGTCCAAAATCTGGTAAGTCTTTCTGTTGTGTGGAATAAAACTAAAAAAAAACTTTTAAGCACAGAGTGTCAAATACTCCTTTCAGACTGTTTGCTTGAATTGGACTTTGTGAATTAGACCTTATTGATTTGGAATGTGAAGTATCAGTAAAGCCAATCATCAATAGATTTAAGCTGTTGATAAAGAAATAGTTGCTGCAGTCTGCGTGGAAAAAGCCACCTTAAACTGTAGCTGAGAGATGATAAATCAGGTACATGTGTATGTGGGGACCAATCCTTCTCCTTTTAATATTCCCATCAAGGCTTTTTCTGGAAGAACTTCAAATTTATCATGGACACACAAAGGAATAAAGACACCATAATTGCAATAATATTGTTTAACTGCTGTGCAAAATGTTGTTTTGGGAATAGTACAGCCTACTTATGACTTACATGTATGGAAAGAGGCAAAGTTGGTAGATTGCCAGACAATCCAATGGGGGTTATAAATCCTGAGTGAGACACTTTACACCTGCTATGGAGTTATTATGATAAATACATAATAGGTCAGGACTTTGGAACTATTATACAAAACTTTTCAACAGGCAGATCATTTGATCTACTTCATTTTCTTTGTTAGAAATTGGCATCACAGGAATTGCGCAAGCAGGATAGCCAGTTTGAGGTGCTTAAAATCTACCACATGCTGAAATAACCATAGCAATGGACTGGTAATGTAATAGAAGAGCAGACGCCAAATCTAACATTCTATAATAGAGAATACATTACACTCTACATAAGTCTAAAATTTAGTTGAAATATAGCCAGAATATGAAGCATAAGGGCATTTTCTATTACAAGTATGATTTGCCATTTCCTACATGACATTGTAACTGATGATGTACATGTACAATAAGAAGAAAATTCCTGAATGCCAAACTTGCTTCCAAAAATGTTTAACATGAAAAAATGCATTCTTAAGAAAATCTAGTGATATAAAGAAATGAAGATATTTAAATGGATAAAAAATGAAAGTGCAGTTGGATCCCCTATGATTAAAGAAAAAAGTGCATGGACCATGGGAAAAGCTAACAGCCAGTTTGGTATGCCACTACATACAAGCAGGTCTAACCACCATCATA
Source organism: Branchiostoma floridae x Branchiostoma japonicum (assembly GCA_013266295.2). NCBI lineage: Eukaryota > Metazoa > Chordata > Leptocardii > Amphioxiformes > Branchiostomatidae > Branchiostoma > Branchiostoma floridae x Branchiostoma japonicum. Next base: position 21,508,487 of record CM023825.1, read on the forward strand.
AAGGGTATGATAAATTATGAAACACCTTTTGATCGTTGACATGGGAGTTACTGCAGCAATGTGGGAGTTGTGTCTAGGAATTATGTGGTGCACATTACTTGGAAAGTAATCATGGGCCCTAATGGCTTTCATACAACCAACACAATCACCTAGAGAGGTGTCATAAATTATGCAATGAACTGTTGTCCGACCTGTTTCTCTCACGGCCCAGTTTGCTAAAGTTTGCGAAGGGTTCGTCTCCTCGTGGGTTCTATCCGACATATCACCTCAACTCGACTGCAAACAGTTTGGGAATACGAAAAGATGCTCGACAACACATTGTGTCATTGATCTTCTACACTTTTTCCTTAAAGGGATGGAAAAGAAAGCAACAGTGGGTACCCTGATTCTTACAGATTTCTCGAAGGCCTTTGATAGGGTATGTCACAATACCGCTATCAACAAACTGATAAACATGGGAGCAAGACCATCCCTCATACCATGGATCTGCAGCTTTGTGTCCGGCCGCAAACAACGAGTCCGATATCAGGGGGCTTTATCGGACTGGGAGTTCCTAACATGTGGGGTGGCCCAGGGAACCCTTCTAGGGCCGCTGGTGTTCCTAGCAATGATTAACGACGTTGAACCAGTGTCCACAAACTCACACTGGAAGTACGTGGACGACTTCAATCTCGGTGAAATAAGACCAGCATTAACAACATCGACCCTGCAGTCTGACCTAGATAACCTTGAGAGATGGTCAACAAACAACAGCATGATGCTCAATCCCAAAAAGTGCAAAGCAATGCACTTCTGTTTCATGAGACAACCCCCTCAGATACCGTCACTCACCCTCGGAGGCGAACCGCTCTCCATTGTTACGCAGTCGAGGCTACTAGGCCTACACATTAGATCTGATTTACGATGGGACGATCAAGTCAATGAAATGGTGTCCAAAAGTAGTAAACGGCTGTTTCTCATCAGCAAACTACGTCGGTCGGGTGTACCAGCATCAGACCTCACCTTCATATACTGTGGATATATTCGCCCCATACTTGAATATGGCGCCCCCTGTTGGGGTACAGCCCTCACAAACATCCAGTCGGCCGCTCTTGAGAGGGTGCAGAAACGTGCTTGTAAACTGATCCTTGGGCGTCGATACATTTCGTACTCCGAAACCCTTACACAGCTAGATCTCCAACGCCTGGCAACTAGGAGACAGGGCTTGTGCACTGACTTCGCTATGAAGGTTGAGAAGTCCCCGAGGTTTTGCTCCTGGCTACCTCCTAGACGCGGCCAACTGAACAGCAGACATCTGAGGAATTCCAACCAGTACCAACAGCTTGTGGGGACAAAACGGTACCGGACAAGTGCCATTCCGGCCCTGGTTGATTTACTAAATGAACTCCAACAAACTGCAACTTGTTTGCCCTGGAACTACTAATAATTGGTTTTGCTACCTCTTTAAGAGTGAATCGTAACAATAATCTAAAAAGCAATAATTTTATAAGTATGTCCATATGTATTTTATGGGATGAAAAGTGGTTGGTTCATATGTAAATCTTGACAGTTACTTAATGTTACGTATTTATATTTTAAGCAAGTTTGTCTATAAGTAATTTATGGCTGAGTCCTACCAGACATCGCTATATATATATATGGGTATTGTTTTGTGTAGCACTCGAGTGGTTGCCTTTGGAATTTTTAATGGTTGAACACGTCTATTTTAATTTTAATTTTGTATTATATTGTAACGTTTTTAGACTGTAAATGTGCTTGAGTTAGACTGACATGTTTGTAAAATTGCCTCACAATTCAGCCCGTCACGGCTGCCAGGAGGCATTCATGTAACAACTAAAGTTTTAATAAACCAGTCTACTACTACTACTACTACTACTAACTGTTGTTGGCCTTTAAGGTGAGTTTTCTCATGCAGAACGTGATGTCTTTAAATATAAGTCTTGGTTATAGGCATAAGAAAAGGACATCCAGGCTTTGTATGTTCCCCTCGGCAAGTAAGGGCTGTACAAAGAGCAGAGGAATGTGGTGTTGAAAAGAGCATGAAGTGTTTTAGTCTAGCTTAGAAAAGATGGGAGGATAACATCAGAGATTGGACCCATCTCTGATGTGAAAATGTGAAGAGGAACAGAAACCAAGGAGGGTGGAGAAAACTGGTTGTCAGATCATCCATGGTGCCTTAACAGTCAAACACTTAGACTAAGGGGAGATGAGATGAGAGAGAAAAGACCAGTCTGAGATAGACTTATTCTTTATAAATGAAAACATCTAATGTTAAGACTCTACATGTAGTAGGAGATAATTTGGCTCCAAGTGTGTATAAAATATATATTCCTACATGGAACAATGTGTTTTGCAGCAAATTCACAAATTGAATGTCTTAAGCTTTGCATTATGTTTATTGTATCTAATAGTATAACTCAGCCCACTCATCCTCTAATAGTATACTACATGACTTTCTCCTTTCTTCTTTCCTTCTCTATTTCCTTGGATGCCATTGGTTTTCCTTCAATGTTCACATGTGTGCAGATGACCAATGATGATGCTGCAGACAGCAGGCATGGGTGAAACCAATGGAGTATCCAACTTCACCAGTCTATAGCTTTCCACCTGCCAACAATAAAAGACAGATGACAATAAAGAATTGTCAAATCAAATTCATCACACAAAAGCATTTATTAAACATGGGTTGAATTATTGAAGCAAAGTCTGGTTTCTGATCAATGCATACTGGACAGAAGATCAAATATGTCTCATCAAAAGGTCATTGTATAAGGATCATTATCACTTTGTTGCCTATGGACATGAATATGACCATAAAATCTAGCTATCGTCATCGTGTGTGCAAAATGTGAGTGAGTCTTATAGTAAACATTTTATTATCATTAGTACCATACAAAACTTGGACCAGTCAATAGATCTTGCTGTCATGTCTCATCATCAAAACTTACACAACGTTATGTAATTTAGTCCAAGTCCATCTGACCTGGATACCCCACAAAAACTAGTAAGATTGATAAAAGGCATGTGTTATTCATGAAAGCTGGAGATATGGACAGAGCAAATAAGGTATTCTGACATTGACTGGTCGATTTCCATTTGATAAGTTTGCCTGCCCTAAAGTTTTCAAAGTCCAATTCATACTTTGAAGTTGAATGTTGCAACTTTCGAGTGTCCATTAGAATTCATACCATTTTAAGGGCAGGCCGCTTGAGCAAAGTGTTTCTTTTCTATTGATCTACCAGAAGCACCAATTTGATGAGCCCAAAAATGCAGCCGCACACTGCTGGCAGTAAAGAAGCTTTCCAACTCTCTGCCAACTTTTCTGATACCTTCAAGAGTCTCTGTGATAACCATTGACTTTTCCTGCAGGGAAAACCTAAATTATGCATATTAAAGTTGGCAGTAATGGTTGAAGTGATGAATGAAGTGGATTGAAAATCTATAAATGTTATTGCAGATTGCATAGTTTTCCTAGCTCTGACAGTTTTTGTCATCCAGCATTGATTTTACTGATGAAAATCTTGCGGGATGTATTCTGACACAAGCTTTGTCTTGGTGCTGTGCCATTTCCTGTGGGCATGCACTCAATCATCCGATTTTTGAGGAAAGAATCTTTGAGTCATTTTGTTCCAGTTGCCTTTGTAAGCTGAAGGTCCATTTCATAGTCACCCTGTCTGCATGTAAAATTAAACTTGATTCAATTTCCATGCCTTTGTCTGTGGTCTGAAATCAGTGCTGTCTGTATTATATGACTCATTCTCTATATCAAAGACTGCTACTAAAATCAATAATACACAATACAGTTTTATAGCTGTCAATGTTGGTAAGATGTAGTAAGTGTGATTGTTCACAGAAATGACCAGGTTGGAATTGCAGAAGGAAGGTATATATTGATGTAACAGGTCTGCAGTCATTCATTTTCTCTACCTGTCAGCATATTGGATATGCCATCACCTTCTTTGTCTTATTCACTATTTGTAGTATTCACTGCAAAGTTTTCATCTCCCCACATATGTTTAGGTCTTTAGTGCCATTAAGATGTTTTTATTACTTAGAACCCTTTGTATTAGACATTTTCACACAAGCAATGACAGGCAAAAAGACATCTTAAACTTTGTAGACCTGATAATAAATAAATATAGTATCATACTATTAGCATTCATGTAGATATATAGAGGTGGCACAATACAGAAGCTCTCAGTGATGCACAACTCGAACTTCAAACTTGTAGTTCCCACTAATTGGCTAATATAACCAGCAAGAACTGTTGCTGACGCTGCCAAAAAAAGTTAGTTATACATTCACCACGACATCTACGAGACCTTAGCGAGGTTCCACGTAAGCCACGCTGCCTGACTCAAAGGGTCAGGTCAGTAATAGATGATGGATAGTTTTCTCTCAAATGGCCAATTTGTTGCAAAGTTGAACGAAGCTTGATTCAGTTTCCAGCAGTTCCTAACAGACAGAAGTCAGGAAGATGAATCGGAGGGAACATGCAGATACCTGCTGGGTTTTCCAGTGGCATTTGATCTGACCTGAGAAATAGATAGATGGACAAAAGTACTTTTCTCTCTCAGCAGGTGGTCCCTAGGCAAGCGTGGGAAGTTCTTTATTGCTTCGGCTGATACATGTAGCTTGACAGTTTGACACTTCATTTGTTTTAGTAGAACTCTAGGACACTCAGGTCAGGTCAATGACCTGTATTTTTTTTAGAAACTGCTGAATAATGTGTAATGTACCTGAAACAGAAAACAGACGTTTTTGTTCAAGTTTTTCTAGAGAGTTTTTTAGTACGCCCAATCTAAATAAAGCTGCATTTTCCATACCCCATTATATTTTACAATGATCCTTAAAGGTACTCTTGTATCAGATCCAACTTCAGATGCTCAGAGTTGTAAGAAAAAAGTTGTAAGAAAAAAATCCACCCGAAAAGTTCATGTAAATATTATTCATAATTTATCATGAAAACATTATCCTAATCACAAAGCAATCACATGCTACTAAGAACATATCCTCCATGCCTTCACTGGTGTATAGATTTACATATTTGTATAAGACATTAAATTGTGTGGAACAATTTTGCCTGTCAAGTTCATCCAACACAACAGTAAGCTGCAGAAAGAGCAGGTCTTAGAATTTGTTGAGCAATATAAGAAGGCTTACTGAAGCAAACTTTATTACCTCCTGGGGGCACTGTCTCTTAATGAATCTGGTGACAGCAGCTGTGACAGCAATTTTGTCTTCCAAGCTGCTGTTTATCTAAGTTTGTATCCTCCCTTGGGCTGTAATAATGAAGTACAGTGTACATTGTTTCCAAAAATGTTTATAGATTAGGCTGTATCTATTAGTAGGTTTTGTAGTTAGCTTTTAGTTATGAAATATTGTCACGGTAAACTACTGTTTGTATTTCTTTATCAAATGTTCTTTTTGTACTGCAATTAGCCCTCGGACAAGAGTTATTAGTATAAATTACAATAATATGAAATTGATATTCTTTCTTTACAAATCAGATTTCTCCATTTTTCTTTCTGGTATCCTTGATTCTTCTGAATGCCAAGGCTGAGAGGTGTAACTTCAAGGCAGGAGCATGATAGATTTCCTTGGCAGTAGATTGCGAGATCAAGATCTTAAGGAGGATTAGACAACCTTTCTTGGAGATTGAAGATTACTGGTGGTTATAGATTCTTGGCTGGAGAACAAGACAGTTTTCTCCTATAATCTCTTCCGGAGGGACGGTCGCCACTAATGTCCCCTCCCCTGTGGTAAGGTGCAGACTTGAAGGAACCCATCCAAAATATGAAGTGACAGGGAAAAAAACAACAACAAATTTTGAACTTTTAATCAAACCACTGCATTGATAGATGGAAAAAATGTAACAACTAGGAAGACAAGGACTTTCTTCAACAGTTGGGGCCAAAATATGAGCATTTTGGGGTTGATTCAGAACTTGAATATTTTTTTTTTTTTTGCAAATCAGAAAAAAATGAAGTGGGTGGAAGAAACTCACAGTCGTCTGCAAGTAGCAGCAGACAGAAGAAGAACCAACAAATTAAGATGGTATGGCCTAGTACGTAAAAAGGGACTGACTGCATCATTCTACATGTATGTCAGATAGATGTGACTTGGTATGACTTGATTGCTCGGTAACATTATCCATTCAATGATGAATTTGGCGAAAGTTTGTACGAGTTGAGGTATGACATCTTGGCAATAAAATATTGCCTCCAGTCACCGTGAAATATTACTTGGACTTAAGTGGGGTTTTGGTGTCGTAGTGGCATCCTGCTTGTGTTTCGCTTTAATTGATTTCTAAACTTTGCCGCCTACTTGAAAAGTGGTAGAGAGTTTCTTCCAGCACGTCGGCAGAACGTACTGCGCCTGCACGAAACCCGCAATGTATTGTGCACAGCACTTCGGCAGAACGTCTCATATAAGGTCGAATTCGCATATATAAGGGTGACATCCCGTCTATAGACTTCAAATGTTGTGTAGAAAAAGATATGGTCTGCAACAGGCAAAATTCTGATGCAACGTTGACCAAAAATCCAGGGAAAATCCAGGTTTTGCGCAGGCGCAGTACGTTCTGCCGACGTGCTGTTTCTTCCCTTTACCAAGTTGGTCCAAATACTTCAATGCAGTTTGTGATAAGCTACTAGTTAAACTTGACTTGCACAACACAACCACTGTGACAACATAAAGAACCATGCACTCTAAATTATGACAACTCATAAAATTGATGACAAAGCTTAAGGTAACAACAATTATAAGTCTGTAAACTAATAACAGCAGCAGTATTAAAATGCATTATGAAATTTTACCCATTAAAGAACTATGCTATTAGGCAAATCATCATGGGAGCAGCTAAGAATTTTGTAAATTGACTTTGTTTCAAGAACAATGTAATATATGAGGAGTTAGAAAAGAGTGGGCCCAAAATATTTTCTCTTTCAGTAACCTGGAACATGTTGTAACATTCCAAAGGAGGAAGAACTTAGGGAGAGGCAAGATATATGATTAATGAACCACTTATTAATTGCAGTATCTGCAATAAAGTCTGGCTATCATATTTTTGGCATGTCAATGAGTTTATCAGCTGGATTATTACTTTGGATAGGATGAGATTTTTACAGGTTCCTCAGGTAAAGAAGTGCATTGGGGCATGTATATGCACATGCTCATCAATGTTTTATTAGCAAACTTTATGATATTTTTCAGATTACAATCTAAAAGCCTTGATGGATATGCCAATGGAAGGTTGCAAATTTTCTGGCACGCACACTTGTTTGTGGAAAGTCTGTCAAAGATTTAGAAAGACCCTGGCAACTTGGAATTTTAAGTAACTTAGGTATTCTAGGACAGTAATATATATTGTGTCAAATGTGTGAAATAAAATACCTCTTAAAATTAAGTATTCTAAAATGAAATAACTTTTGGAAAAAAACTCCCTGTTGTATTGAGGTTTTGGGTGGAGCTCACACAAAACTCTTGGAATTTGATACTAATTTTTCATCTCTTCTCTCTCTATATATATAATTGATAATAGTTACTAGCTGATTGATTTATTTAGCTAGTAGATTTCTGATGTGCTGTTTTACATAAAAATGAAATTAAAACTTTATTCTTCTCCAAATGTAACTTGCAGAATACTGACAAGAGGGACTGATGTATGACAGACCATAATACTTCTAACTCCCACAATGCACCATGTTGTCCACAAACAGTAAACACTGCACCTGTTGAACTGTTGACTGTCCAGTTGGCTGGATGTAGTTATGGATCAATTTGGTCAAATAATGTTAACATTTTTGAGTTGTTGAACTTTTTTGAACCATGCATTCAAGAATTAAAAAAACAATTTTTCCAAAATTGTATAAGTTTTGGTGATTCAATCAGTGGTCTTATGATGATAACACAAAGCAGTGGTAAGGCAACATTCAAAGCTGGTGTGTTACACCGAAGGGCGGTTATACCGGCTATACAAATACAGATTCCATCATGATGTTATACAGTCATGTTTTTAAAACTATTTCAGCCCACTGGACACGGTTACTCAACTTTATGAACCCTGCAGTTGAATTACGGCCTCCTTGTGCATACGTCAGCATCCCTGGTGCCTCATAACTGACACTCGTGTGGCTTTGCAGCGATCCAATCTCCCAGATCAATTTCAATTGAGTGGCGGACATGATCCCTGCGTGTATTTTCTATCCCTTCGAAACCGTAAGCTGTCCATTTGGTGTCCGGAGTGGCACAGGGGTCACCTGCGGACACCAGTCCCAGTAAAACATTTTGTTTCATTCCATGGTAAATCTATATTGGCTTTAAAGTTGTGGGCTTAGCGTTACCGCTGGTTTATGAGTTTGAGGTATGATGTGGAAGTTGAGATTGATGGGGCGTCTTTGCTCTCAAATGGCCCATCAAGTATTTCTATTGACCTCGAGATTTGCTACAATCCAGCCCAAACACTTGTAAAATAACATGGCTGTCTACTGGTCAGGACTGAATGGCATTCCAATGCCATGGTGGGAGGTCTACATTTTATTGTGTTTTTTTTTTTTTTTTCGAGTGAAATCTTGTGATTTTTCAAATTAGTATTTTTTTCACACTTGAATATTTAATCAAACCACTTTGTAATTACCATACAAATTGCATGCCACAATGATTACTTTGGTGTACGGAAGTATTGTTTCAGATTGCTGGGTTTGTCTCTCTGTCCAGAGTAGGTTGACAAGACGTGGGTGGGTGAAGAATGAGGGGAGGTCACAAGTATTAGAATCTGGCCGGGATGCAGCAGGGCAAAGTCACATGAAAGCCAGGGATTGCATACTTCCGGGAAATCTGAAATCGCTGTATTCTTGTTCTCTATTCTTTTTACCTCAGTTGACATCAGTTCTACATATTTTCCCAGTTACAGCCAGCATGCAGAGAGTCCGTGCCCATGCAGGGTACATTCGGCTCATTGAAAGGAGTCCTGTGATTGGTCATATGCAAGGCTTGTAAGGAAAAGAACATCATTGTGCCCCAGTTTGGATTAGCATCAGGACATTTTCTCCAGAGCAACTTATAAATCACTGGACAAATGCCCTTTGCTCTTGTCACGATCCAGACAGCAGAATGTGTATGATAACTACAAAATTCATGCGAAAGTCACATTACAGTAAGTTAAGATGACCATCAGACAAATGATCCATAGGCTGTGGCTACATTTTAAACAGGAAGACGTATCACTGTGTCATTCTCTTGACAAAATAATAGCATCATTATCCTGTGACTTCTTGCAGGAGTGATGCAACTGTTGCAGACAACTGAAAGGATCCAGACAGTGCCACCAGCACAAGCAGCCTGATGGAGCCAGACGGAAGATTAGGATGTCTAAAATACGTCTAGGTATACTTCAGGCACTCTCTCTAGAGTGATTTAAATTTAAGAGACCTCCGAGATTTTAACAGAAGGAGACTACCGAAATCCAAAGTCTAGCCATCTGTATCATCAGAGCCAAAGATTTTAGAAGTGCTCAATCTGGCTGCTGCCTGGTCATCTGTTGTTGCAGTAATGATGTGAGTGTTTGAAGCTACATGTATGTGGGATGCTTCCTTCATAAAAATCCTCAGATAATGGTCAAGACTCACCCGTTTGTTGTGAAAAGGACGTACATTTTACTGTATGTATGTACTCATACCGGATAAATTCCCTGCCCTTATTTGATCTTAGTGCAGTGAACAATGATGCAATGTTTTTTTTCTGAAGACTACCGCAGTATACCCAACAGCATGCAGGTTGGATGAGAGACAACTGGCCCGGATTCAAACTCTCAAACGCCTGGCTCACTAACCTTTTGACGATGCACACTACAGTGGCTGTGGTAATTACAATTTGCTTTTTCTTCATCCAGTTGCTCTAATGCTGCATTCAACATGTGCTACACTCTTCACAGTTGATCTTAGGCCATCTGTTGAAAGTGATGTTGAAACCGTTTTGGAAATGTGCAGCCTAAGTACAAATCCCCCACAATCATCACCCACCTGATACCTTTGATCAGATTCCAGTGCTTTAGTGCAGAGTGCAATGATCTGTGTGTAAGCTTGCTAGCACTAAAGTAGTGCTTTGTAGTGAAGGTGAAATGGAGTGTTCAAGGTCACTAGAGGGTGCCATTTGGCCACACCAATTCAATTTGAATTACGATCTGTGGTTCTTGGATCGTTATGCTACACCAGGGTGATTTGTAACCCAAACAATGAATTTTATACTTTTAATCAAACTGCTGCATTGTGATAGATGGAAAAACTGTAACATTAGGAAGAAAAGGACTTTCTTCAACTGTTGGGGCCAAAATATGAGCATTTTGAAGTTGGTTCAGAATCTGATTTTTTTTGGGGGGGGGGGGGGGTTGCAAATCAGAAAAAAGTACAGAGGTCACATCTGAGAACCAATATATATATATATACATTAATTAAAATCATTAAATTTGTGTGGCCTTAGACATTATTTGCAAAACAAATTAATGGTTAGTTGTTATCTAACATTAAATCTCTAAATGGTGTAAAATTCATGTTGTTTTACCAGGGTAGGAGGAAAATGGCATTCTTATATAACAAGAATGTACAAAATGTAGTGCAGCAGCCAAGATGAAATGCTATTGCAACTCTCACAGGTAAAGTTTCTTGTCATGCTACATGTACATGTACATTGTACTTGCCAATTGTACATACTAGTGTGTTTTTAGATGCACTGATTAGCATAGATAGATGCTTTTGGCAGTGACAGGATCACAAGATAGTGAATGGATTCTACAAAATAAGCTGGTTCACAGTTCAAACTGTGCATGTGCAGTGTCATGCATTGTGGGTAAAATGTCAAAGTTGAGGGCCCTGAGACATAAACAAAACACTCCTGGACATTTATCATATAACTTTATGGAGAATGTTTCTCATCATCAAGATTTGTACCATCTCAATATGTCTCCTTCCATACTTTCATCTACTTTGTATTTCATGCATGTTTCTTGTCCGTAGGTAGCAGAGCGAGGATTACAAACAGAAGGGAACATTTTCCATACTCTACTGAGCTAAATTAATTAGTCACGTTGTCAGAGTAGGAGATGGGGATAGCTTTAATCTACCGCTTCTTTTCAGATGCAGAAATTGTCATCTAATTGCAAATTTGCTCTTTGTGATGTCACTGATCCCCATCTTTGTGTGTTGTCATCAACAAGGCTGTGCTGTAGCTGACCTGGAAATATCTGCTGCAGAAAAGATCAAGCCTACTTTTTAGATCAATAGAGTGGGTTAATAATGTCACAAAATCCCCAATGGAATTTTTGTGCAGAAGTATTTTCATTATCTCACAGAATAGCACAGTTTTGTATTTTCAGAAAGGATTCAAGGACTATTAACCTTGTCCTTGCTGCCTAATCCCATAACCAATACGAAATTTGGTGTCTAATGGCTACTTTGGCAGGTTGAAGGTTAAACTTCAAAGGTTGTGGATGCAGAGAGATGGACCAGAAAAGATCTTTTTTGGAGGATGGGTGAATGTGTCTGCACACTGTTGAGGTCTTAGGGTTTATGTTGTTTTCTCATCCTGCATTCTTGCTGTCCACTTTGTAAAATGAATTAATTATTGATCCCCCCACACACCAAGTGCAAAATGTGATTCCTATGACAATGATAGCAATAATTTCCATATTCCACTTTAACACACTTTTTACACTGAAACAAATTTGTAGGGTATCTGTCATGTCACAAAACTCTAGTGTGTCATTTATCATCCTTCGGAGCTTATTTATTAGATATTGATGAAATGATGGAATGTTTGATACTCCCTACAATAGCGATGTGGTAGTAAAGAAAATTTCACAGCTGTCTCTCATAAAATCTATGTAAATCAATAGAAAAAATGAGGTTGATGATAAATCTCATGTACAATTAGATAAATGGGTCAAAAAATGATTTCTTCAAGGTCCAGGTGGTAATGAGGTCACAAAGGGTACAGCAAGGTGAAAAGTCATCGTCTGCCCGAGGATGATTGAAACGGTACTGTAAATCCTGAAATATTCAGTTTTACCACAGTTGTTTCAACCACAAACTCAAAGTTACCGTGAGCTTTTAATTTTCACCTTGCCACAAAATTTAATGAGATGAAATTACGGTAATTAAGCATTAAGGCATGGAAATAAGACTTGGCAGAAGTATGATGTAGTGAGCATGTGACACTGTGTAAATGTGAAGGTCATGTGAATGTGTGTTACACTGCACAAAACATTGTTTGTACCAATGGTAGTAATTGCCAGTAAAGTCGGGTAATGTTTACTTTGTAAACAGTACCAAACTTAACAATGGTAGCAAATTATAAAAGTCAAGTCTGGTAATTTCATTTACAACCTTTGTAAACACTACCCAACTTTTCTGGCATTTACTATTTTGGTATATCCAACTTTTCATACAGTGTTATAAACAGAAACATACTTTATCATAACCAGCAATGCAGGCAACAGCTACATGTAGAATGGCCCTGGTCATCTACGAACAGTAGCCCTTTGTTACGAGATACAAGTTTCTGCCTCCTACAGGCCTAATGATTTATGCACAAAGTAAATGTATGCTTCCTGTGAGAGTTCATTGGAGACAAGGAGGAGACAGTTTGGTGCACTTGTCCATGTTTGAGTGATAAGAAGCAAGTTGAAGGCCAGACAATATGACGTTACTGGTGTCTGAAACATCTCTATTTAGGCTCATTATCATCGCAGATGGATGAAACTGCCATGTAACTTATTATGTCTTAAAAGGTTTGAGGAAGTGGGATTCTTGAAAGCTGGCATTTATTTATTCACAGAATGAAGAACATTCAATTTCAGCATACCCTTATGTATGAAGAAATAAAGTTGTAGGATCTAAAAATAGGACTAAATGCATCGTGTTCACCAACCTATCAAGCAAGCAGCCAACAACACAGTCATGAAGATCAACATCAAGTGATAATCCTCAATAAAGCTGTGATCATGAAAGTTCTAGGAACTTTTCTAATAAAAGGTACACAGTTGCATAATTAATGAGCATCATCTCTTCCAACCAGTGACAGCTGGAAGCCATTATGGCCTTGAAACTCTTACAGGATCGAGTTCTCCTGGTGCCTGTGAAACTTTTATTGCAGCCGGCAATGAAATTACTTTCCTTACCCTCCAGCCAGCTCTCAGAAGGACGTAAGATCTCGTGCTCGTAGGCATCACCTGCTGACCCCACTGCTTCCACTGTGGTTTTTACAGAGTGGGATAATTTTAGGAGGTAGACTTGAGAGCTAGCACCTATAAGCTGTATGAGATAAGAGATATTATCCACGTCCAGAGACACCATGATCTCCTTGTGTGCTAGGAAGAATGGGTAGAAGACTTGTAATAATTGTGATGGCTATCTAGTGATTCTGCAAAAGTGTGCTCTAGTGGAGATTGTTTAACCCTCTCCAGTTTGTGACTTCAGACAGGATAGGACCCAGAGAAAGAAGGCTAAAGTGAAGACAAACTAGTGAGTTTGATGGAAAGCAGCGGCTTTGATTTAACACCATTTTCAGCACCATGGACAGAAACGGTTTAATGTATTATATTTATTGAGATTTACCACATTTGTGGAAGGAATGGCATTGCAGGTGACTATCACCTTTTCAAGATGTCAACCTGGACACCACACTGTAAGGTTTGAACTGCTCACACAGGGAAGGAACCTTCCTCTTTTTTATAAGTGTGGTGGGTTCTTTAACCTGCTTCAGGTGTGGATCTCTTCAAACACGGAACTTCCTGCTTTAAATTTGCATCCCATACAAGAGGACATCCCTAACCAAAGCTCGGTGCTCATTTTCACCTGAGTAGCATGAGACAATAGGTGTAAAATGCCTTTCCCAAGGGCACAACACTTGGGCCTACCAGGTATTTGAACCCAGAACCTTCAGATTCTGAGTCAACAAGCCTAGCCACAAAACCACTTTGCCACCTAGTATGATATATACATTTGTAACTTCTTTTGGAAATGTAGACTTTTCCAGGCCGGTAGTCTTCTTGTCATGCAGTAGACATGAAAAGACAATTAATTGGAAAAAAAGATTACATTCTGCCCTTTAATGTTCACTTTAATGTGACCTACGTGTATGGTCTGTGGTTGAAAAGGTTTTTTGTTGTGAGGATTGAAATAGAGCTGCTGAATGGCATTGCTGTGATTGCAAGAAGATAAGTTGGCATCTGAACAAATGTTACATTTGCAAAAGAAACTTAAAAGCTTCTTGCCTTTGTAGCTGAATCTGATGTAATTTTGAGAAGGCCTCGTGGCTATCAAAATCTGAATGGCAGGGAATTGGATTCCTGGAAATGTGATAACTTATGGGGGTTTTCAGAGGTCAGCAGGCTGTGACGACGTCTTTGGTTATAGAAGGGCATAAATCTGATCAAAGGAATTACATGAGAAAGGAAAGCCTGTCTGAATAGCAGGTATTGAAGGCTGGCAGATGGGGGTGGCATTAGTTCTCGGGAGTTAAGAAAGTCGGCGAGGTGTTAAGGCCCCTTTCAAAGGCAGCAGCACCCACACACTTCCCTCGAGGAGATCACAAAGACTTATAAGAGGAAATAACGTTTCAAACAACGGTGCCCTGCAGGGCAGCAGGGGTCAGGAACGAAATAGAAAGGTGTCCCCGCACAAGACACGAGGTTAATACATAATGTGATATTGAATCAGAGGTGTCAGTGCCACATTTGTTTGATTGTAATGCAATGTAACCTCTACCAAATAGCTGTAGCAACATATTCTTGGGTGTATATATAGAACAGCAAAGAATCTCATCCAAAACATTAAATAAATCTATTAGTAAGTTTTCAGGGCCTTTCAGATAGTTGCCGTTGAGTTTCAAAAGAGCAGTTACTGCAGTAGTTGGAGTTGGACCAAGTTGGTTGAAAGTTCCGATGTGTAGTTTGCACACATGTAATAGAAGATAGCTTGAAGTTGCACACTGAAGGTACAGCTTGAAAACATAGAGCAGATCTGATCAGAAGTAGCTTAAGATACAAAGCCACAAAATGTCAGTGTGAACAGTCTTACCCAAAATGATTACCCAAAAGTCTAAAAAGAGCCCATTTCCCTTTTTGATAAATTCATTGAATTATTGTATTCAAAACTAGATATGACTGGCTTATGTAAAGGTATGCCACCTGCTGAAAACTAGTTGTGTTATATATAATTAGGCAGCAAATTAAGGGACCAAAATTTCTGAAGTGCTGAATCTGCTATGAAAGAAAAAAGCCAAGATCCTGGCAGCTGCATTCTAAAGTGTACATTCAAGAGTTCTTTGTTTCTCACTCTATACTGCATGAAAAGTTGGATTCACCAATGGTAGCAAATGCCAATAAAGTCGGGTAATGTTTACTTTGTAAACAGTGCCAACCTTTACAATGGTAGTAAATAAAAGTCAAGTCCGGTAATTTCAAACTTAAAAATGGTAGTAAATGAAATTACCGGACTTGACATAATAAAGTCTGGTACTGTTTACAAACTAAACATTACCCAACTTTACTGGCATTTTCTACCATTGGTAAATCCACCTTTTCATGCAGTGCTATGACTGTTTGTCCAACGACCTTGGAAAATCTCCAGTGAAACAGTTCACTAGAGAATTGCATTCAAACATTCACTCCTGATTTCTTATCTTAATTAGAAGTAGATGGCTGCTGTGGCCTTAAGACTTTCCTTCCTAAGTTGACCTGATTTAGATCCACCTGGATTGTACATCTAGATTGAAGAGGGATAGGTGGGATTATCTCTTGCCAGTGAGTAATCCTTGTTAATCCCCCGAGGACACTTTGATGGCCCCTTATAATGGACAGCCCACCAGGTAGCCCTCGGAGGTAATACATCCCTGGAAGCCTTTGTCTGTTGGGTCAAGAAGTTGTTAATGA
Organism: Branchiostoma floridae x Branchiostoma japonicum; assembly: GCA_013266295.2. Taxonomy (NCBI): domain Eukaryota; kingdom Metazoa; phylum Chordata; class Leptocardii; order Amphioxiformes; family Branchiostomatidae; genus Branchiostoma; species Branchiostoma floridae x Branchiostoma japonicum. Next base: position 21,524,415 of record CM023825.1, read on the forward strand.
TGAGTTGATGTTGAGCCAATCACTGTTTAATCTACCTTGGGAAAAGCCAAGGGGGATGCCGACATTGTATGATGCACCCTTCCTAAGAGAAAAAAAGCAATGAGAAAAGTGTGAACAAATGCCAGATCTTGAAAGTAGCAGAAAATGGTACACAACAACAAATTTAGGGACTATACCAATGCTGTGAAAGATACAAATGGATAAAAGATTACAAAAGTATCAGAAAAAATGTCATTGAGTGAATGAGAGATATGAACACGTCTTCAAAGAAAGCCAGAACTGAATGCCATCAGTGGCAATTTGGAGGATATCCATGGCTTGATATTTGGGTCAGGTCTCACTACACCATTTTAAAAAGTCTTTCCATAGACATGCTAAAAAGTGTTCCACAAAGTTCTTTGTTCTCATAATTGTCATTAGATATTAATAGGGGTCAGGCAATATCGTATCATATTATATATTTAAATGTGTTTGTGCATGTGTGTGTGTGTGTGTGTGTGATCTCATGTTTGATACCATGGAGTTTGATGGAAAGCAGTGGCTTTGATCTAACACCATTTTCAGCACCATGGACAGGAACAGTTTAATGTACTGGAAAATTTGTATGGGCATCTTTGATTATTTCTGCCTGGCTTGGCTCTGTAATATTCTACATGACTGCACTGTCCACCTGTGGTCACTTTCATACAAATACCTGTGGTCAACACAATCTGTTCACACCTGTCCATAGATTTGGGGCTAAGTGATGAAAAAACAATAAAAGCAACAATAAAAGCAACTATATTGTTTTCTTTACTTCCTTGCTTCCAATACATTTAGCCCCATGTTACAGGTTTTGAGCAGAGCATTGCTACAAACACAAATGAATTATAGGTATATCAACATACTGATGTGCAAAAACAGTATGTACATTTCAGAGGTCTAAAATGGATGCACAAATTTCAATTGGTTGATGGTGCTTCAGAATAAAGATTTGCTAGCCGGATGCAGATTGCATATGGGGCAGCAGTGTGTTAAAAAAAGTAATAAAAGGTGTTTCCTGCCCATTGAAAGCAGGGAAATGTGGACTTCACTCGTGCCAAAATGTTATTATATAGCTATTGTGCTCCCCATCGTAACACTGTCGGCAATTGCATGTTTGAGGAAGTTGAGTTATTGGTTAGCTGTGACCTCAAAATTCACTGTGAACATCCGGCTTTGTAGCTGTCCACCTTCCCTGAGCCTGGGCAAGATATGGCTTCAGCACATAAGCCTTTTCAATCCAGATATTTAATCATAGCACTACTGGGAATGTGTCCAAGTGTCCTTAGGGTCTACATTGACCAAATTCTATGTATATCTCAGTAAGGATCTCCTGACTCAAATTCATAATTCTGCTTTGATTTCTGTGGCATCAGGTCAATGGCAGATCATGTATCAAGGTTGGAGTGGCCTGCACAGATATCACCCAGCCTTTTGTGGTTATTCTTTGCATTAATCTTCTGTCAGTGCAGGAGAACATGCTCATTTATCATAGTTGCACACTGCATGTAGAAAAGAATAACCAAGACTACGAGTCTGTTGTTTCAGTATAGAATCAGAGTAACTTTGCTGGTCACTGTCATATCAACAGCATAAACAAGGGTTGTTTGGAAGTCTGTATTTGCAGACCTTTCTAACACCACATTAAATTGACGACTTTACCCAAAAGATTAAGTGAGGAACAAAAAAGTATGAAATATATAATTTACAGCGAGGACTTAAAAGCTCTGGTCATAGCATGTTAGCTGGTAACCCAGAAATTCAAAGAACTATTTGCATATTATTTGCATTCTTGAATTGGCCATTTCAAAATACAACTTGTTAAATACTTAAAGCTTAACAAATACAACATTTGTTAAGCTTTAACATATTTTGTATGTCATTTGTCCACAATATGTGATCAGAGTTGTGCTTTTGAAGTACCCTTGGGTACCCTGAACCACAATGACCCTACATCATTTTCTTTCCTGTGCATGTAGAATGTGGGATGAATTTTAGTAGGAAGAAATTTAGCTTGGAGAACACGGCACAGGTCATTCAGTTATAGTGCATGCCATTCTCACCTGTCACAAGACCAAGCAAACCTGAAGACCTTAGTGGCTCAAACATGTCACTGCAGTGTCCTCTTGAGCAGATCCTAACACCTTTCCCTTTGAAGACATCCCTATATATTTTATCTTTCAATGTGAAGCAAAATATAATAAGACTCTTTTTGTCCTTTGAAAGCAGGGTCTCATAAATCATTGTGCCAGATTCTTGTATCTTGCACAAAAGAGTAGATTATTGATGAGTGTGGTACCAGTCTGTGCACAAACGTGCCTTTGTAGTCGATATGACTGTGACTTATCTGATAGACACAAGGTCAGCATGTAATCATACACCTTTCGTCACTCCGTCATACGTGATTCCAGATATGACTTTTCTTGGCTGTGTTTGAAAGCTGAGGTTGTTGACCTATTTTTCTTCCTGAGGCTTCTTCGATAATCTTTGTATGGTTCATTATCTTTTTGGCACCATTTCACATGAAATCTGAAGAGAATTATTGAGACATATTTTAAATGCTCCAGGGTAGCTTTTTGGATACTCATAGATAGTCATTTCTAGTTTTTTATTTGTTCCCAGAAGTGACATATTAATCAGATTTCCTTCTTTCCTTTTGTTTATCATTGCAGCTCTAAGCACATATTGTGAAAGTGCAAATATGTAAAACTCCTCATCTCTTTGCCCAGCATCAGGCCTGGCATGAAAAGTGTTCCTCAGCAGTTCCTTTGAGACTGATGATTTATTTCTACCCTACAGTAGTTTTGGGGATCATGATCTTCAGACTGAGTAATTGTTAAACTATACCCATATAAGTACTGAACTCTTGTACAATCTCTGTGGGCACGAATAATACAATAATTATTCTATTCCTGTATTTTGATCTCGATCGACCTGAAAACCAATGATGTAAGAAGGGTTAATGATCCAGAGTTACCTTAAATTGAATTTCAGGTGGGCTGACACCAAAACCTGGTGGCCCCAAAAATTGAAGATGAAAGCTGAAAGTGAGTTTTGTGACATCGTTCTTGAAAAAATGATCATCAAACCTCTCCAATGGTCAGGAAAAGTCATGGATTCCAATGAAACTTGACAGAATTAAAATCAAAGTAGTAAAAAAAGTGTTAGCATCTTTTATCAAACTATAGTTCATCAAGGTAGTTAGAATATCCTGAACAGAGCCTGTGGTGAATAGGACAGTACTTGTGATCGTGCATCATTCATTCCCTTTGCAACATGTACTATCTACGGTCATGCCAAGACCCCTACAGACACGGTGGATCCTTCAAGGAAATTGAATCTGATGCATCTCTAATTCCCTCCCATATCCACCAGGAGATCTCGGCATCTCCAGAAATCTTTAGGCATCGATTCGTCTTCTGTCATTTCGATCCATTCTCCAGTTTGGGGCTCAATCCTTCAAAAGGATATTTCAATGGATGCCTGAAGGGGGAAATCCGTCGGTAGTTCTTTGAGAGGCAAGCTGAAGGGATGCGTCTCCAAGGATGAGCACTAGGAGAGATTGTTGGAATTCTGCAGGGAGACGGTTGGCAACCGAATCAATATTTCATGCCTATCATTAACATATAAATGCTCCTGAAGGAAAGTCTTGTCACCAACATTCAATGAGTGGCTAAACCTTATTTGCTAATTTTTCCACTTTAAAATGCTAGCAAAGATGTTAACACAGAAAGAGTTGTTGATTTCTGATGCATCATTTGAATTGATCTGTTTGGTCCTGAAGGCTAGCCTGGGTACCATCCTGGTTAGGTTACACCTGGGTAGCGACTATCAGAACAGACGTAAACTAACCAGGATGGTACCCATGCTACCTGAAGGCAACTTTATAGATCTGATGTTGACTGGTTTGATGCTATGTTTTTTACTTTCACATTTAATATGCCAATTAATACGCTGTATGTTATTGTTTTGTAATCAATAATTTAATGATGTTGGTAATTATATAATGAATATGATAACATTCTAAGAATAAACATACCAGAGAAACAAGTGTCAAAAAGGACAATAACAAACCATGGCAACAAAACAAAAATGAACTTTGCAGGACTATAGTAAGCATGAAATCTTTTAAAATTACAAAAATATACTTCAGAATGCAAATTTTCTCACCTCTAAAGTAATGGCAAGATGGAATAAACACCCTCTCGCATGTCTTACTCTTCCAGAAAAGACAATTGGCAAGAACATAGAAACACACAACTTACTGCGGCTGTGCTTCCTTGTCGGGAACTCGATCCCAAGAAAAAGTTTTCCTGAAAAACTAAACCCCTTTGCAAGAAATGATATAGTTACATGTATAACGTTATGCATCATACACTCACACATGTGAATCTACTTCCAAATAATAGATTACGTAGAAGCCATTCAAGCTGAGCCATAGCAGTTTTGCTGAGACCATTGATTATCGAAACTTTTGTAGTGACGATGAATAGATGTAGATTTTTGTGGTTGGTTCGACACCAAGTGCCAGATAATTATGGTCAGCTTGAGAAAGCAATCTCCGTTGATTGCATGTTGGCGTCACGCTGGCCACCTGTTGGCAGATAGACTTGATTGTTCAGCAGTCAGCCATGTCCAAGACTTGATATGTACAATTTTTCTTGCCAATGTTTTCTTCAGTTAGGTCAAGAAGGCTTCCCTTTGACCTTGGGACATGGAATTTTACAGATCACTGGCAATGGTCATAAATCTTTTATTTAGATGCTGTTGTGTTTATCATGACTTTAAAAAACGATTTCTTTTATGTTGATTTGTTTATTTATTTGCCTCAGGCTTTAGGCCCATATCGCTACAGATATACATAAAACACTTTAAAAGCACACAAACAAAACTACCTATAACTCACTAACATTATCACCCACCTATAAACTAAGTTGGTGTAATACATGTACTTGTTGGGGGGGGGGGCAATTACATTGCCAGAACTCAGAAGTCATTTTAATCTGTCGTCTTAAGTATTATCATGAGGAAGAAGCCATTCTGCCATACACTTTACTGTTGTTCATTTTATGTATTCTACACGTGTATTTGTGACCCATTTTCAGAAAGTCCCCCTAATACAAATGTACCTCTTATTTCCACAAGGGTTATTCTTGCCATTTTCATTGATGTCACTTGAAGATCTCTGGGATTGCAGTATTTGCTATAGTATCAAACATTTCACACATTTAATTAAAGCCAGGACTCTACAGCTGCCAAATTGAATAGTCCAACAGAGAAATGTTCACTTCCAAATTCTCATGAGCAAAGAGTATTTGCTATACCTAGAGTGGCCATCATCATTATAGCTTTTGGTGGATCTGTGCAGACTGAAACCCATTTTAGTGTTATAACATACATAGCTGTGTGAGCCATAATGTCTGACTATTATTACCTATTATTACCTTCCTACGTGTGGAAGATCAGAAAAACATAATGTGTAACATTAACCTCAGCAAGGACCCACACTTGGAAGCATAAGGGTGGGAAGGTCAACGCCAAATGTAGATGCTCTTCTTTCAATCATCAGCTTTTGCAATAGTGTCATGTCGAAGAGTGGTCATTTGCTGGCATTCTGCAGGACAACATACTTGTACCAAATGTTATTATGCAGTCAAAGATTGAAGTTTGTGCTGAGATGTAACTCCTATAAGATAACTACATGAATTGTATCAATAGTGCTGTAAAACAGTAAATAGGTTGAAATGAAATTGGATGTCCCTAGATATTTAGGGATGTTGGATTAGAATGTAAAGGTTCTGGGTTCAAATCCCTGGCAGGCTCCAGTGTTATGCCCTTTGGAAAGGCACTTGACACCTATTGCCTCACTGTACTTGGGTGAAAATGAGCTTTGCTTCTAATAGGGACGTCCCCTTGGTTGGGACATAAAGCTGGTCAGGAGGTCTCCTGTTTGAGGAGAGCCACACTTTGAGCACACATGTATTAAAGAACCCACCACACTTATCAAAAAGAGGAGTGGTCCATCGTGGTGTGAGTGGTTCAAACCTTACAGTCTGGTTCTGGGTTGACATCTTGGAAAGGTAATAGTCCCCTGTTATGTCAATCCTGTCACAAATGTGGTAACTTTAAGTCTCAATAAATAAATAAATAAATAGATAAATTAAACACATGATACTGTAAGCCAGCTGGTATGTGTTTATTGAGAACCAAACTGTGAGCACGTAAAAGAACCCACTTTACTTCTCATGATATGCATCCCCTAGTGTGAGTAGATTTTAAAAGAATGTATTCTGATGGCAGCACCTGGGGCAATTGCTGTAAGTTGTATTTAGGTCACCCGAGTTGCACTGAATTGCAGCCGCCCTACAAACCCTTGCACTTCCAATCCATCCATCGTTGTCTCTCATAGTTTGGCCCTATAGTGCAAGGAGATACATGTATGTTTGGCCCCACAAACAAATGCAATATGGTATAGTCCATCCCTTCTCCTATTGATGTTTGTTTGATTTTTAGATTTTATGTAACAGATCTTAACATATTTCATTGTCCATTAAGTGTGCTAAAGCTCAACATTTACTGGTTGACATATATCAGACATATGTTTGACCAAGTTTGACTTGATAATATAAGATTACCTTTGGGTGTGTTTTACACTTAAAAGTGCTGTTGTGTTAGGATGTTATTCCTCTCTGTCCCTTCAGGAAAAGTTTGACTTTTATGACATTCTCAGCAGTCTATCCTGGGTCAGTCTTGGCTCAGTTACTGGCAGTAGAGTTCAAAGCCACAGTAAACCAGGGTCCCAGGTTCAAGTTATGGGCCTGTAACTTTTCCGGTAGTTGGGTTTTATCCCAGCTTGGTAATGCTCCATAACTTTTCACTTTATGGTATCCTTTGTGACCGTACCAGCTGCTGGACCTCTAAAAATTTATCCTCTGACCTTTGCATCCCACATACACATAGGACCAATGATTTACGAATATCAATATCAAGAAAAAGAGGTCATTCCTGGTTTTAGCATGCCATTCCTCTATCAGATTAGCTTTCTATATTTGTGAGAAGTCTTACACCGTAAAAAAAAAAAGGATCACACAAATTTGTTTCAGAAAATTGCTATAGATCCGAAAATAAGTAGTGTTATATGTTTCTGTGTAATTATACTCTTTGGGAGAAGTCCTTCCTATTCATGTGATATGTTGGCAGCAGCGTTACCCTACCCCTAACTTTGTCCTCATTTGAATCATGGATTACTTCGATTAGATTCTTGCAGGAGTTGATCACCTTAAGCCAAGTCTTCCATCAAAAAGTCACTGTTGTTTGAACTTGGTTTCTTTGATAAGGTTTTCATTATCTTTCGTTTGTGCATATAGACTGTATGTAGCCAAGTTCAGCTTGACCTGTTAAATGGCAAAGGACTACATTACTTTCATCTTCAGTTGTTGAGCTCTTGCGATATACTGGTATGCACATGACCTTGTCAGTGAACTACACTTCAAGGGAGAAACTTTACAAGGAATTTTGCAGGGCAATTGGGCTGTTGCCAAAAACTAAATTAAATTTACTTTCTTGAACTCTTGACTTTTGCAGTAATGTAATGTTTGACAGGCATCTGAGACACGTAGACGGCAGTTGTCAAATATTCGTGGGAAAGAACTTGGTTTAGAGAAAAGTCTAAGATACAAAATTGATCTTGGAAGAAAGGAGAATATCTTAGAACTTTCTTTAAGTATAGATTGTCATGAGTTTTGGAAAATACATTCTTTATAATATCTTTTTTTACCCAGGCCTGTTTTATCTTAATATGAAATGAAATGAAATATATTCTATATTTGCTCTAAATTTTCAGCATTCTGTTCTTATTACTTAAAATTGAAGATCCTGAAAGATGACATCCGAACATTAATCTCTTGCCAGTAAAGTTATGACAGTCATTCTTCAGAGATGAACATCATGAAGTATCCCATAAGACTCACGTATTTATTTCAGCCTTTACAATACCTCTTAGGTTCTCCTATAATTGATGAAGTGCATTTTCTTGTTTGCTAGTTAACCTTGGATGGAGCCAGTTTATAAAGATGACCCCCAAGATCAGGATGAACAGCTGGCAGAAAAAATGACTGGTGACCTCCATTACTGAACTCTAACAGGGGGCAGCTGAACTTGGACAGCCTTCCATTCATCGCTGATAAACTACCCACATCTCGCTAATGATGCTTTATGGTCCGAAATAGTAAGTATTCAGAGTCACGTCTCTGTGTAACCAACCTATTTGTCATGCTGCAAATGTTAGCGAAGGCTTTCAGAGGTTACCATACATGTCACTTCTCACTACCGAAGGAATTCATCATCTAATTTGTGTCCCAAGTTGGTGCCCGGGAATTCTTAATGGCGAAACTCAGTATACATAAAGCTTTTAATGTTACATGACATCCAAATTCACCGGTCCGTGAAATAACTAATACACTAGATTCTTGATGATTGCGCTAATAATTAATGCACCACTCCCAGCAACCATAACACTGTGATTTATGTGGTAATGTAAACTTTGCAAATAAAGATTTACCCCTGTAAAACATTGGCAGCTTTGTAGCTGAATTAAGATCAGCCTGCATAGGCTTAAGAGCCATTAGTAAGTATATGAAATAACAAACTTTGTGGAACACATTGGTACATGTAGCTGCTAGTGTTTTAACCAGGGAAAACAATAATTATTACAAATGTGAAATGTGGATTCTTTTTCATAATTGTTATGGTCACGTGTGAGGCATTTGTTAGTAACCCAAAGACCCAAAGACCCTCATACTTGAATGTTTGAGTCATTTATTTCTTTATTCAATGGGTGGCCCATTCAATTCTGACAAGTTCATTTTCAATGGGCCCAGAACATTAAAGTCATTAAAGTCATCAGTATGACAAAGAATATAAACTTGTAACAGAGGATTGTGAGACATAAGTAACGCAAGTAACCGTAAGTATACATAAAAATACTTGTATCACATGAAAACATATAAGAAAGCCGAAGAAAACAACTCAAAATTGTTATCCATTACTCATGTCCATTACCAGTCCAGATCAGTTTTACTTGGGAATCAACAAAGCATTTGCCTGTCGGACTGTTTTCCAAGAACAGCTGCAGCAGTAAAGATGTAACAGCAACAGTGTTGCCATATTTTGTTTAATATCAAGAAAAGCTTGAGTATCCTTTTTGTTGGGAAATAGTTTTTTTTTGTATAATTTATTTCAGAGTTCTTGTGAAATAATATTTCTGTTGATATGCAAGGAAGTGACTTTGAACAAAAACAAAAATCATGTTAGAATACAATAATACATTTTTTTAAATTACAAATCCCAACAACCTAGATTTGAATAATATGATGATCAACTTCAATCTCAACTTTTACAGCATCATCTTTCCGCTAAAACTTTCCCACCTCACCTCTCATAACAGTTAGAATATTGTTTTGTCACTTTAACACACTGGCTACCATGAAATATCTGCATTCATCAGACAAAACTTTGTACCCTTGTGTGACACTAACGTTTCAGCTGAGAGTTATGGTTTATTGCCTTCAGTACATGCCAATTGTGGGCTAATCTTCAAAGAGAATTTTAGATGATCACCTCAACCCTTAAACTGCTTAGGGACAAGTTTAAGGCTGTCTCCTTGTCAAATCCATCCATCTGAGGCTGGTCCGTAATCCCCGAGCAACCATCCCTGTCAGCCAAGGTCAACTGAGAAGGAAAAGTTGTCACGGAAGCCTTGACACTAAAACTTTCCTATCATTAATCTTCTTTGTGGCGGATTTTGGGCGGGACCTTCACGTTTCTTCTTGCAGTAAGGCCTGGCGCCTCTGGGCAAGTGTTACTCATCTATCCTATGCAGCTGGAACTGGTGCAATGGCCTAGGGTATAGTGTCTGCCTGGCATTTCATCATCATCATCATCATCATCGCTGCTCTCATCTGTCAACGATGCGGGCTACCACTGCTTTCCACGCTCTCCTGTCCTTGCCTTCTCACTCCCTCCCAAGTGAAACCCATCTCCTCTAGGACTGTTTTTGCCTGGCATTTGGCAGTATGAAAAAGTACACAAGTCATACAGAAGACTTGATATGGTACTGGTTGCTCTGCTTAGCTCTTAGCACTCACGAAAAAGAGTATGGGAGTTGAACACTTACCGCCCCACCCCTGTGCACCAAAAGGTGGCATGAAAAAAAACTTTCTTGCAAACAGTTTTTGTCAACTGTTCTCTCTTGTGACAAAGACAGTCAGATGGTTCAAGTCACGATCATGAATAGTGATTGAACACACCTAAGGGCCTGATTAGAACAGATTACTGGAAAGTTGTGTTGCGATGGAGATTAAACTGTACCTTGGAGGGTAAGTAAAAATGACACATACTGGAAGGTTGTCAGAAACAATCCTTTCTAGTTGCTAACATAATCCTTTCTGGTTTGTTACCAGTGCTGGACCAATCCAGTTCCAGTTAGGGACATAAGTAGATGTCAAATTTATTTCTGATATGCTTTCATTAAATTATCGGTGCTGGTAGGTTTAATAAATCAAATACAATTACTAAGGCCTACATCCTCCCAATTCCAGTCTTACATATGCGGGAATCTCTACCATTCCTTCGACCTGTTGATATTGATTATTTTGTTTTGGAAAAGTAAATATTAATTGGAAAGCACACTGCATATGCTTTCCTGTATCGATTAGCAACAGATACACTTTGGAATTAAATGCACTTGAAACGATATAAAACATGTTTTCCTTTAACCACTTCTCGAGCGTAAGTATTCATAACATTATGACTCATTTTCACATGGCCAGCAGGTATGATAGGCTTACCGTGTACTATCATTCCCTAAACCTCCTGTAATAGGATTTCCTGTGAGTCTGTCACTGTGACACTTTAGTGCCAGTAAGAAGATCTGATCAGTCTTTTCCAGCCTGTAACAGGATGAGCCCAGATTTCCGCACGTAGCTGCTACTGGGAGAGAAAGTCGATACTTAGTTTGGGAATCACATTATGGAATTTGGCACTGTCACAAAGAGATGCAAGCAGATCTCAAGCTGGCTTGTATTAGTTTTAAATGGTGCTCAAGGCAGTTAGATATATGTACAATGTATAACAAAGAACATACGCTTGGTGAATACTTACAAATTATTGATCCATCATTGAAGGCTAGTGAACTTAACTGGTTTTCTTTTATCCAGGCAAATGTAGTTAGATGTTTAATGGATGCACCAGTCCTGATTTATAAAGCAAAAGTCAATTCAGGGGGGAAGCTATCCTTTCTGGTAGCTACCTAACGTTACATGTAGCTAGCATCTTAACTGTGCTGTTCCTAGTGCTAAATTTTTTTTTTTTTTTTATCTATGCATTGCCAGTCTCAGCTTAGCAGCTGCCACAAGGGCGCTGTCCGATACCACTGAGATGGCGTTAGCTTACAATGGTGGTGGGGCTTAATCGCAAGGGTCTGGAGCGGCTGCCATTCGGCGCTAACAGGTGACCTCAATACGACCCCAGGTGCGACCATAAGACTGTAAGGTTTGAACCACTCACACCGGGAAGGACCCCTACTCTTTTCGATAAGTATGGTGGGTTCTTTAACGTGCGTGGGGTGTGGCTCTCCACCAAACACGGGACCTCCATTTAACGTCCTATCCGAGGGACGTCCCTAACCGAAGCTAGGTACTCATTTTTACACCTGAGTGAGGTGAGGAAAGTCGTGTAAAGTGCCTTTCCCAAGGACACAAGATCGGTGACATGGGTGGGGATCGAACCCGGGACCTCTTGGCCCCGAGCCGAAAGCGCTACCGCTGCGCCACCGACCGCCACAAATTGTAAACCATGCTGTCCTTGGTGCTGACTAGCTATCACACTGACCATGCTGTTCCTTGGGCTGATTAATTGATGTTGTCCGTGGCATCAGCCTTCCATTTTTCTTTACCATGCTGTTTACGGTTCTATATGGTAAACCATGCTGTCCTTGGTGCTGACTAACCATCTTGCTATTCTTATATATAGATTATTGACTGTGTTGTCCTTGGTACAGGCTATCTATCCCATTGATCATGCTTTTCCTGGTTTTATATGGTATACACCATGCTGTCCTTGGTGCTGACTAGCCATCTTGCTGTTCTTATATGTATAGACTATTGACTGTGCCCTCCTTGGTGCAAACCAGCCTTTGCCTTGACCACGCTTTACCTTGTGCTAGACAATAGTCTATGGTCTTCTCATTTCTAGACAGAAACAATAAAATTCCTATAGTGTTAGCATGTCTGATGCAATAGTGAACTTGTTCCATGTCTAACAAATGAGAAGGAGGAGGAGGAGGCGGCTGCCCTTTTGCTGGCAATTCTTGGCCCTAATTCCCAAAATACCACACAATATTGGCTGAAACATTGTTCCCTGTCTACCTGCTTCAGGAAAGGAACAAGCTCTGACTACTAATTGCAGCATTCCACTTGATAAAGTCACTCAGAATTCAGTCTAGTCAAGTCTGAAGCTACATGCTACATGGCTGTCGGAAGGCTTTTTAAGGTCATGTTTGGCTGCACAGATTTAATTTCTCACTTGGCAGTGCATCAGACAAGTTCATCTTAAAGTTCACAGTTTGGAAAGATGCCGTGGGAGCACCACATTCTTACTGTCTCCATGTTCCCATTTTGGAAATTCTGCAAAAAAAATCAGTTGAAGAAGGTGCAGCGGGGAAAAGTGGGAGCAGAAGAAAGTGGGGGGTAGGAAGTTGCGATGGTGGCGCGGGGAAAAGTGGGAGCAGAAGAAAGTGGGGGGGGGAGGAAGTTGCGAAGGTGGCGCGGGGAAAAGTGGGAGCAGAAGAAAGTGGGGGGGGGAGGAAGTTGCGAAGGTGGCGCGGGGAAAAGTGGGAGCAGAAGAAAGTGGGGGGAGGAAGTTGCGAAGGTGGCGCGGGGAAAAGTGGGAGCAGAAGAAAGTGGGGGGGGGAGGAAGTTGCGAAGGTGCAGCGGGGAAAAGTGGGAGCAGAAGAAAGTGGGGGGGGAGGAAGTTGCGAAGGTGGCGCGGGGAAAAGTGGGAGCAGAAGAAAGTGGGGGGGAGGAAGTTGCGAAGGTGGCGCGGGGAAAAGTGGGAGCAGAAGAAAGTGGGGGGGGGAAGTTGCGAAGGTGGCGCGGGTAAAAGTGGGAGCAGAAGAAAGTGGGGGGGGAGGAAGTTGCGAAGGTGGCGCGGGGAAAAGTGGGAGCAGAAGAAAGTGGGGGGGAGGAAGTTGCGAAGGTGGCGCGGGGAAAAGTGGGAGCAGAAGAAAGTGGGGGGGGAGGAAGTTGCGAAGGTGGCGCGGGGAAAAGTGGGAGCAGAAGAAAGTGGGGGGGGAGGAAGTTGCGAAGGTGGCGCGGGGAAAAGTGGGAGCAGAAGAAAGTGGGGGGGGAGGAAGTTGCGAAGGTGGCGCGGGGAAAAGTGGGAGCAGAAGAAAGTGGGGGGGGGAGGAAGTTGCGAAGGTGGCGCGGGGAAAAGTGGGAGCAGAAGAAAGTGGGGGGGAGGAAGTTGCGAAGGTGGCGGCGGGGAAAAGTGGGAGCAGAGAAGAAAAGTGGGGGGGAGGAAGTTGCGAAGGTGGCGCGGGGAAAAGTGGGAGCAGAAGAAAGTGGGGGGGGAGGAAGTTGCGAAGGTGGCGCGGGGAAAAGTGGGAGCAGAAGAAAGTGGGGGGGGGGAGGAAGTTGCGAAGGTGGCGCGGGGAAAAGTGGGAGCAGAAGAAAGTGGGGGGGGAGGAAGTTGCGAAGGTGGCGCGGGGAAAAGTGGGAGCAGAAGAAAGTGGGGGGGAGGAAGTTGCGAAGGTGGCGCGGGGAAAAGTGGGAGCAGAAGAAAGTGGGGGGGGAGGAAGTTGCGAAGGTGGCGCGGGGAAAAGTGGGAGCAGAAGAAAGTGGGGGGGAGGAAGTTGCGAAGGTGGCGCGGGGAAAAGTGGGAGCAGAAGAAAGTGGGGGGGGAGGAAGTTGCGAAGGTGGCGCGGGGAAAAGTGGGAGCAGAAGAAAGTGGGGGGGGGAGGAAGTTGCGAAGGTGGCGCGGGGAAAAGTGGGAGCAGAAGAAAGTGGGGGGGGAGGAAGTTGCGAAGGTGGCGCGGGGAAAAGTGGGAGCAGAAGAAAGTGGGGGGGGAGGAAGTTGCGAAGGTGGCGCGGGGAAAAGTGGGAGCAGAAGAAAGTGGGGGGGAGGAAGTTGCGAAGGTGGCGCGGGGAAAAGTGGGAGCAGAAGAAAGTGGGGGGGAGGAAGTTGCGAAGGTGGCGCGGGGAAAAGTGGGAGCAGAAGAAAGTGGGGGGGAGGAAGTTGCGAAGGTGGCGCGGGGAAAGTGGGAGCAGAAGAAAGTGGGGGGGAGGAAGTTGCGAAGGTGGCGCGGGGAAAAGTGGGAGCAGAAGAAAGTGGGGGGGAGGAAGTTGCGAAGGTGGCGCGGGGGAAAAGTGGGAGCAAGAAGAAAGTGGGGGGGAGGAAGTTGCGAAGGTGGCGCGGGGAAAAGTGGGAGCAGAAGAAAGTGGGGGGGGGAGGAAGTTGCGAAGGTGGCGCGGGGAAAAGTGGGAGCAGAAGAAAGTGGGGGGGGGGGAGGAAGTTGCGAAGGTGGCGCGGGGAAAAGTGGGAGCAGAAGAAAGTGGGGGGGGAGGAAGTTGCGAAGGTGGCGCGGGGAAAAGTGGGAGCAGAAGAAAGTGGGGGGGAGGAAGTTGCGAAGGTGGCGCGGGGAAAAGTGGGAGCAGAAGAAAGTGGGGGGGGAGGAAGTTGCGAAGGTGGCGCGGGGAAAAGTGGGAGCAGAAGAAAGTGGGGGGGAGGAAGTTGCGAAGGTGGCGCGGGGAAAAGTGGGAGCAGAAGAAAGTGGGGGGGGGAGGAAGTTGCGAAGGTGGCGCGGGGAAAAGTGGGAGCAGAAGAAAGTGGGGGGGGGAGGAAGTTGCGAAGGTGGCGCGGGGGAAAAGTGGGAGCAGAAGAAAGTGGGGGGGAGGAAGTTGCGAAGGTGGCGCGGGGAAAAGTGGGAGCAGAAAGAAGAAGTGGGGGGGGAGGAGTTGCGAAGGTGGCGCGGGGAAAAGTGGAGCAGAAGAAAGTGGGGGGGAGGAAGTTGCGAAGGTGGCGCGGGGAAAAGTGGGAGCAGAAGAAAGTGGGGGGGGGAGGAAGTTGCGAAGGTGGCGCGGGGAAAAGTGGGAGCAGAAGAAAGTGGGGGGGGGAGGAAGTTGCGAAGGTGGCGCGGGGAAAAGTGGGAGCAGAAGAAAGTGGGGGGGAGGAAGTTGCGAAGGTGGCGCGGGGAAAAGTGGGAGCAGAAGAAAGTGGGGGGGGGAGGAAGTTGCGAAGGTGGCGCGGGGGAAAAGTGGGAGCAGAAGAAAGTGGGGGGGGAGGAAGTTGCGAAGGTGGCGCGGGGAAAAGTGGGAGCAGAAGAAAGTGGGGGGGAGGAAGTTGCGAAGGTGGCGCGGGGAAAAGTGGGAGCAGAAGAAAGTGGGGGGGGAGGAAGTTGCGAAGGTGGCGCGGGGAAAAAGTGGGAGCAGAAGAAAAGTGGGGGGGGAGGAAGTTGCGAAGGTGGCGCGGGGAAAAGTGGGAGCAGAAGAAAGTGGGGGGGGAGGAAGTTGCGAAGGTGGCGCGGGGAAAAGTGGGAGCAGAAGAAAGTGGGGGGGGAGGAAGTTGCGAAGGTGGCGCGGGGAAAAAGTGGGAGCAGAAGAAAGTGGGGGGGAGGAAGTTGCGAAGGTGGCGCGGGGAAAAGTGGGAGCAGAAGAAAGTGGGGGGGAGGAAGTTGCGAAGGTGGCGCGGGGAAAAGTGGGAGCAGAAGAAAGTGGGGGGGAGGAAGTTGCGAAGGTGGCGCGGGGAAAAGTGGGGAGCAGAAGAAAGTGGGGGGGGAGGAAGTTGCGAAGGTGGCGCGGGGAAAAGTGGGAGCAGAAGAAAGTGGGGGGGGAGGAAGTTGCGAAGGTGGCGCGGGGAAAAGTGGGAGCAGAAGAAAGTGGGGGGGGAGGAAGTTGCGAAGGTGGCGCGGGGAAAAGTGGGAGCAGAAGAAAGTGGGGGGGAGGAAGTTGCGAAGGTGGCGCGGGGAAAAGTGGGAGCAGAAGAAAGTGGGGGGGGGGGAGGAAGTTGCGAAGGTGGCGCGGGGAAAAGTGGGAGCAGAAGAAAGTGGGGGGGGAGGAAGTTGCGAAGGTGGCGCGGGGAAAAGTGGGAGCAGAAGAAAGTAAACATAAAACAGGTCAAAGGAAAATTGATGTTTTATTAGTCTTTTGTTCTGTTTGTTTGTCATTTATGACCCAGTCAGCAAGATACAAATAAATTTATCTCGAGTGTTCCATGGAAACACATTCTTACTAATTTTACACCACAATTCATCATTACTATGAACTATTAGAACTACACTAGAGGACAGCTATGCTCCATTGACTTCTTTGGGCATTCCAGTCTGTCTACCACAACCTATATTCAAAATCACAAGGCATTCATAAAGCATTTTCTCCACTTAACAAGACCTATACCTTGTTTGAAAGCAGGCCTGTGTCTCATTTATGAGTGTGAATAGCCTGGCTACAGAATTGAGCACATTTTCATCACCATTAGGCAGCCCAGTGTCGGGAATGATAGAGTCAGCACTTTTATTGGGGTAGACGGGATCAAAAGGATTGTTTGTGGGGGTCAGGGGTCAGGTTCTGAGGTCCCCTGTCTCTGTTGATGGAGAAGAAGGGCTCATTAGATGGAGCTAAAAGCCAGGAGGGTCCATCCCTAGTGGATCGGCAAATGGGGAAGAAGCTAAGAGATCCATTCATCGCAGGGTTGCTGGGGGATGATTACCCTTCATGGGGAGGCATAATGGTACAGACAGACGTGGGAGTCAGCCAAACCTTGGAAAAACTTTGGGGAGATGTTCAAAACAGGGCAGTAACCCCTGTGCACTGCAGCTACTGACAAGTTTGGAGGTCTGGCAGTGGTTGACACCAAAAGTTTTCAGCGCTGTAGTGAATTGTTAGCACTGGAATATATGCAAACCTTTTAACGTTACATTAGGCCACACCAATTTAATTTGTTGGTTCTCGGATTCGCCTCTTCATTTTTTTCTGAAAAAAAAAAAAAATTCTGGCTCTGAATCAGCTCAAAAATGCTCACATTTTGTCCCCAACAGTTGAAGAAAGTCCTTTTCTTCCCAGTTGTTACAGTTTTTCCATCTCTCAATGCAAAGGTTTGATTAAAAGTTCAAAATTCATTGTTTAAATTTTAACCCAGCCTTTTATGTTGACTTCATGGCTCTTATCGTAGCATTTGGGGCTTTAATAGGATGCCCAGGCCTGTTTTTATTTTATTTTTTTTTTCGCCCTGTCGCTTCATATTTTTTCTGAAAAAATCCGAGAACCAACAAATTAAATTGGTGTGGCCTTAGTTGCAGTAGTTACTTCTATTGTGGAACAAATAAAACTAGTTGAGGTGTGGCTCTGCTCAAACATGGGACCTCCATATAACATCCTATCCAAGGGACATCCTTATCCAGAACTAATGTTACATCTAGGTACTCATTTTCACCTGAGTGAAGTGAGAAACATCATGTAAAATGCCTTTCTCAAGGGCACAACACCACAAACATAGGACCTCCATATAACATCCTATCCAAGGGACCTCCCTAGCCAGAACTAATGTTACATCTAGGTACTACTCATTTTCACCTGAGTGAAGTGAGGAAAGCCATGTAAAATGCCTTTCTCAAGGGCACCACTGGGATTTGTAACCTCTTGACTCCTTTGCAAACACTCAATGCCACGTGATGAATGACATTACATGTACTTTTTCCTGGTAACCTACATTTGTGGTCCTGTAATGACACCCTCTGCACTCCACTGTTACAGCTATTAAGTAAACTGGTGATACTTTAAATTGCCCCAAATACATCTGTTTACCACAAATGGCCTTGTTGATGCAATCAGAATGGCCCCATTTAACAGAAATTTCCATAAAGATGGCTTGGAAAGCATCTCAAAGATGGCATTCCACCTGTTCCGAAGGGAACCCTCTTTGCCTACAATGTTTCAAATCCGTTCAAAGTGCAAAGATTTGATTGTATTTTTCTGTCAGGCCACACCAATTTAATTTGTGGGTTCTTGGATCATTTCAGAAAAAATATGAAGTGATATGGAAAAAAAAACAGGCCTAGGCATCCTACGATAGCTCCACTGGTACGGTAGGACCCATGGAGTCAACATACCAGGCTGGTCAATGAATTTTGAAGTTTTAATCAAAATACTGCATTGATTGATGGAAAAACTGTAACAACTAGGGAGAAAAGGACTTTCTTCAACTGTTGGGGTGGGATTTGATTCAGAACTGGAATTTTTTTTTTTCTTTTTTGCAAATCAGAAAAAAATGAAGCAGGCAAATCTGAGAACCAATTGCTGAAATTGGTGTGGCCTCAACAGCAAATGTAAGTAAGATCTCTAGTGACAAGTTTCTAAATCTGTCTGATTAACTGATTAACATCCCTAAATCACTCCATCCCATGTCATGCAGCACAGGCCAGTTCTTAACCCTGTATGTGCTAAGGTATCCTTTTGTCACCAAATTTGTATTGCTAATGCAGTAAGGATGAAGTTCGGCACCGTGGGCTGAAGGTTAAATCTGTCACCAAGCAGAAATATGTGAAACAGGTAATTGCATTAAAGTAGGCTCATACCAGCATAATTTCTCGCTTGCCCATGTGGAGCACAAAGACTTAAGCTGCACATGGGTACACATGAGAGCACAGCACGACCCATGCATGATAATGAGACCCAATCATATTACGTTGACTTCATGCCCAGGATGACTTATGTGTTCGTCCCGTTATTTATCTGATACCATATTTGTATTGGCTTCTTTCCTCATTGCCTGACATTTAGGCTATCCCAATACTGTACTAATCTGTTAAGTTACTTGCCCAGTCTACCGTGTCAGCAATAATGTGACACAATGACAAATCAGTTGACAGCCCAATTTGTCTTGCTAAGTCATGGATTTGTAAGAAGATGAATGGTGTGGATAATAGATATCCCTCGATCATTCGATTTTATACAGCATAGATTTGTGCTGCCAAAATTTCCTACTTCAGGAAGTGGTAATGTAAGTGACATTTTCATTAAACTTTGCATTTTGTAGGCCATATTTGCTGCAGACTCGACACTTGTGCTCTGTAGGTACTTCAACCTGTTGAAATGCACATTCAGTTTTTCACTTTTGAAATGACCAGAATTTACTGCCAAATTGTGGAAGAGCATACACACTTATACAGAGAACACCAACTCAGTCAGCCTGCTAAAGGTTCTTTTTAAGCAACTACAAGTCCACAATAATAACAATAGCAAGAAATACATCAAGATTGTTAAACCTATGAGAATTGTGTTCTGTTAAGTTAACTTAAATTCAATGGCTTTTTTAACATCACAAGGATTGATATGTTGAAAGAAAGTAACAAGACTCATCTTTAAAATTATAAATGGATTTAAAAGTCATTGGGACTGACATTTCTTCATGTCTTTCATTATCACATTGCTGTGAATTCTGTGAGACATTGTTTACTTGTTTTCGGTCACAATATCACTTTAAATCCCCCAAAGATATGCTTTTACATCTACCGTATCTACTTTTGCATTTTGCCTAACTCCTTTTGCATTTTCTATCAGATAGTTCCACTGGCCTCAAGGTTTGCACTGACCTTATACATTACCAGGTAGATTCGTATCTGTCCATCACTGTGTATCAGCGATTTTTGCCGACTAAGAAAAATGACTGGCTTCAGGCCATCATTTCACCGGGTGCTTGCTTAAGCAGGGATTTTAGGGATGAAGGATTGAGTGGTCATTTAGGATACAAAAGATGGAGGGAAGGACATAAAACATAAATGTTTTTGTGGGCTTTAAAGCCTAATGATCCATTTCTGTGCCATTTTCTTTGAGCTGGATGATGGGTATTGATTAGGTATGGAAGTAACTGAAAGTTTAATGCTCGTTGCATTTGTGATAGAATAGGTCCCATCGTTGTATAGTCTTACATTTTCTTGCAATCCTCCTAAAAATAGAAAGTACTGGTAGAAATGAAAACTTTCTTTCCATTGTTTGAATTACATGTACAATGTCATTTACAATGGAAGGGGCCATGTATTACCGTAGCATGCATAGTCCAGAGGTTAATGACCCTGCCTCTGATCCAAGAGGTTGTGAGTTCAAATCCCAGCTGTTGTTGCTCAGCATTTGCATGCCACTGAAAAGGGTCACAATTCTTGGAATGGAACATTAAGCTGTGGTCCACTATTCTTTGTACTTGTTGAAGCTAGGGGAATTGAACCTGTGAATACTGCACATACATGTAACGTCTGTCTTCTTTGTTACGACCAGTGGAAGAATATCTCAACTGTTCATTGAGATTTGAGATCACTTTCACTTCAGAGATCACTTTCACTTCAGAGAGACAGACTTGAAACTAAGAAGACATACAAAAGGTTTTCTACTCTGCAAAAACATCATGAGTGCAAGAATAAATAGTTTACCGCAGGATCTATATATGCTGTAAACCTTAATGTGTTTTAACAGTGATTGCAGCTTGCAAGCATATATCTCACCAAGCCTTAATATGCTCTCCTTGACATCTCAGTGCAATTGTATCAGTTGTTTATATGTTCTAGATCACCACAGGACCTCCATAACTATAAACATGGCAGGCTCCACCGCTTGTCATCACCTATTTATTGGTCTGGCAGCAAGACGGCAATCTTAACTTTATGCTTCAGTACTGTCCCACAAGATTGCAATCTATTGGCACACAGATTAAAGTGGAGGGTTGTAAACAGGCTTTTTGCCTTGAATGAAAGCAATTGTGTGAAGTTCTGTATCACTAAGGGCTATCTCGGTAAAGTTTAGCAGGCATTAGGAGTGGAGACAGTTACAGTTAGGTTATCGACCCAGTACTTTGTGGTTCAGACCAGAACTTTAGGGATGGAACTTGTAAATAAAAAGTTTTCTGCACAATTTTTTAATAGGTAGGTTCCAGAGCGAATTTTGTTTTCTGATTGACTTTAACATGTGTTATGTCAGACTCTGTAAGGTAGTCTGGATACATTCTATTTCAAAATGTCTGTCGTAAACAACAGCACCAAGGTTGAATTAGACAACTTGAAAATTTGGTGTTAAAGATTGATGTCTTGGTAGTTAATACCAGTGTTGTAAAGGTAAATGTGCTTTGCTGAGGTATTAGTTTAGGAGGCTTGTCTAACTCCTACTTATAACTTGCAGTTGAAATCTACAATGTAGCTCAACCAACTGAAGTACATAGTATTACATTCTACTGTAGTTTAGAAAATGTTTCTGCTGCAAATGACCCAAACAAATTGAACTCTCTCCATATTCAGATGACTAGCTAGCCTTATGTCCTGAAACAATTTTTACTAGATGACAGGACTTGAGACAAGTGAACCATGTAGATGCAATCTCATTCCCAACTCACTAGCCTTATGCCCTGTAGTGACTTATTATTAGTGCATTTAACTAGATTAGAGGACAGAGAACAACTTTTACTGACCCTTATTCATGACTCACTGGCCGTATTTTCTGGAGTGATTACAGTTTTGGGAGTTCATTATGTGTACATACATGTACCAAACTCTGACAGTTGACCTAATTGTGTCGCTGGGACTTTTGGGCTATCTAAACCAGGGCAGTGTTGAATAATGGACCACACTGACCATTACAGCTTGTCAGTGCCAATAGAAAGTGTCCACACTATAAGTCGTCCCAATAGAAGCACTTAGTGGAAGTAGAACTGCCCACGTCCCCATAATAAGCACATTTAGGGGTAATCTCAGGTGTATAGAAAGCACTATGGGTACTCTAAGGGATATCAAGGACAATGTTTGATCCGACCAGTGTATCAATAGGATAAGTTTCCACCAGGTGATATAATTTAAGTGCTTGGATGGCTGAAAGCCAGTCCCCTGATACAATCTGGCACTTGCAACAAAGCTTAACATGCTGAATTCAGTTTTGGTCTATTATCCTGTGTCTCTGGGTTTTGTCTCTCTGGCACCAAATTTGGACGACTTTGGTGCCACTAATCTCCAGTCATGGATTTTCAAGACATCTAACAGAAGAGAAAAGTAAATCAAAGCTTCAGATTGTTGCCTTTCTTCCACTTGATTGGCCCTAATTCCCTCGGTGAGAAATGTTGTTGGCAGCTTTTGTAGGCTTTAGTTCTTGTTAAAATATCTGTGTTTGATTGGACAAGAGATTATTGTGATTGAAGACGAACAATACCCATGATGCATCTGTCTAGGCTCACAGGTATTTTTCCACTCTTGATGTAGTATTCCCAGACAGTTCCTTACTCAGCACCAGAAGTTTCCTCTAAACCCATCTTTCCTATAATCATTAAGCCCAGCTAGCTGGAGACTTTCATCTAGGCTTTTCAGGGTATTTGCTTTTGAACATAGTAACTGGTAAGGTTTGAAGCAGAAAAGTAACAAATCCATCCATTGACCAATCATACAGCTGAATTTAACTCAGCAGTTTTAAATACCTAATCCTTTCACTCAGCACTCACGAGTTTAGCTGATATACATCAGGGCCTTTTAGAAATTTCTACATCCCAGACCAAGCATAGAAATGATTGTGCTAGGAGCTTGTAAGGACTGTACCATTTTAAAAGTTGAGGAATGGTCAGGAGGATTTCATAATATTCACCATTTCTATGTTCTCTGCATACAAATCATCTTTGCTTTGGATTTTGGAAAAAAACATTCCCTTTATTTAAAGAATGGCCTGATCCCCTTTAGGAAATCCCTTACCTGGTAGCCTCTTAATATACAGAAGTGGAGAAGTGAACTGAGGCTGTCAGAAGAAAACTTTCAGACACCCCCCCCCCCCTACACACACACACACACACACACACACACAATGTCAGCTGTTACAGAAGTTTAGACCAAGAGCTCTGTTCAGAAAAGGGAGATGTCACACACCTTGTAAGCTGATGTAAGGGAAGTGTGAGCTTGTCACAGGGTGACACTCGGGTGAAGCCAGGTGTAAGCTACAGGTGGCATGAACGATGAGTAAATTTCCCCCATGCCTTACTAGACTGATGGCCCTGCACCCCAGGTTAAGACTTTGATGCATGCTTCATTTGAAGAGGGAAAGTGATTAATTAAAGGTTAGGTGCGGCAGTATTAAATCCTCGTCACAGGAACTCCTGTGGGCCTGCGCCTGCACCGCGGGGAGTGACTCACTGATGGAATGCTTCAAGTTTTATTGATGCTTAATATTCTCCTTATGGGTGGTAAATGGAGTCTTGATTGCCATCGGATCTGGTCAGTCAAGTGACTGGCCAACTTAACTCCCGGAGAAAACAGTGGACAGTTTGCAGTGTGTTCTCAAAGGATGAGAGTTGCATCTACATTCAAACCTGTACAAAGGACCACCTCTACACAAAAATCAATGGCCAATGTGACCACTTTGATGAGATGATTTTTCCCATTGACACATGCATTAAGAATCCTCTCTATAGTGTCCACCTTGCCCACATAGACCAGATTTTCTTGATCCCCAGAGTGGTCTTCCTGGGCAGTCTTGACTGTATGCATATTATGAAGAAAAGGGTAATGAATTGGCTGCCATCTTTGAGAGGGGACATTTTTTTGTAAATGACAGTAGCAGTTGGGAACGTGATGATGGAGGGAGTTCACCTTCAGAACAGGGAATTACTGGCAGAAGTTGTGGACAAAGTGAAGTAGATGAAGTGAATGGACCTGCACAGGAAGCCTGGACTTTGGCCCCCATTTATTACTAGCACAACTCATGTTGAGTCACTTTTGCCACATCATGACATTGAAGGTGTAATGATTAAGAGTGGATATAGTCTGACTGAAGTACATGTAGAATCTCCCAAAAGTGTTGATGTCATATCTATGAAATGATATAGAAAGCATGTTGATCTCAATAATGAAAATTGTCTAAACTTTAACTTTAGTTGAAGAGGGCTTTCGAAACAAGTTACAAATGGAAAACTTCATGAATTAAATGAAGATAGTATAATGAACAACAAGTCAGTACTTATCAGCAAAACAGTTCATCTTTCATCCAAATGACCTTTACTTGTGAAATCAACATGTTATTCTGTAGCTTTTAATTGTTTTTAGTGTGCAAACACTTTCATCTCATCCAACAAGAAGAGGGAGACATGATGTGATTTGAGACATCACCTGTCAGGTTTGTTAAGAACTGCAGTTGGTCCAGGTATCAAGTGCCCTGAATTACTGTGAAAGCTTGCTAGGATTGGACAAGCTCCAATATGGACAATAGTGTAACTGATAAAGAAACATTAGGTTGATAGGTAAGTACCGTAAATAGTTTACAGTAGCCAAAAGTGAATAATGGTAACACTCAAACCAGAAGGTTATAATGATGAATTCTTTGATAGAAAGAGAAAGCAGCATTATTTTTTAGATTATCAAATCTTTGTGCTTTCTGAGTCCCTATTCATCACAAAGTTTGCTGATTCCTCAGTCAATTTTCTAAAATGATCCTTTCAACTATTAGATATCCTCAACTCTGTGACTTTTGACCCCTAGTGCTGATAAAAGGCAGGAAATAGCGGAGCTCTGACAGGAAATACATCTATGATCGCCGACTGGAGGGCCTATCTTCTACCAACACCTTAACCCAACAATCAACCCTCCCCACAACTGTGGCTATCTGGGTTTATACCAGTGATTGCCCCACACATCATCCTGTCACCGCGGCACACCTTACCATCGGTCGGAGAACGATACCGTTATGTAATCACGTCAAGTCTGACATAATAATGGACTCAGCTGCCCCTTGGGAATGCTCATTTCCACATGATGATTGCAAATTATCTACCAAGGCGAAAGATGTGTGTGATTTTTAGGGAATGGTCCACTTGTCATGGTATTAAATCCAAGCTGGTATGGATTGGGAGGTAGTCTGTCGAACTTATCTCTGTCTGATGAAGAGCCAGCGCAAATTTGTTTGGCTTACTGTCACTACTGTTAACTGGGTAGACAAAGACTGGATAGTTTTACTGTTTAAGACATGTTGTATATTATATCTTTTAACCACTATTTAGCCTATAAAATGTGGGTGTTAGGTGCCCTAGGTCAGATTCTGGCAGTACAGGAGTGGTTTTATCAGCAGTGCTGTCCTTGGTACTGAATGAACCGCTGTGATGTGAGCTATTCATTCTGTACCCTGTAATGAGATAGTGGTTTAGAGAGATGTAGAGTGTCCTTCAATATAGTGAGATTAATCAAAGACCATCTATAAATACGCCGGCCAAGTGGGTCGAGTGTTTGCCTTGCATTCGGTAGGTCATGAGTTCGATCCCGGCCAAGTCATGCCAAAGACTTTAAAAACTGTACATACTGCTTTCTCTGCTAAACACTCAGCATTTAGAAAAGAGTATGGTAGATAAACACACATCACCACCAGTGGACTAGCCCCCTGCTGTAGTGATTGCACAACTGTGTGGCCCAAGGGCTATTGAACTGGACATGGGCGCCGCCTTATGCACCATCTGGTGCCAGAAGGACAGAACTGTGGGGAATCTCATAAGGCTGCATCACCTGACATTCTCTTATGGACATCTGTAGTGCCTCATTTACTGCCAGCAGTTCAACATTGTTCAAGTTGTATTGTTCTTTTAGGTTCCTTGGGATCTTTCCTCCATAAAAATTTTAAGGCATCTTGTTTGGTTGTGCTGTAAGCAGCCCTCAGATAAGTAATTAGATAGTGTCTTACCATCGCATACTTATACAATACTTTACTATAATTATAGTATACTACACCATACGGTATACATGGCATACTTTATCAAGTGAGTGTTTCAGTCTTTAAAAAAAATGTCCTTCAAAACTTACCTTCAAAACTTACCATCCATTATGGCATCTCAACTTTGTGTGTTAAATTCAGGTTCCCACAACTCAAAAACTTCTAAGTAAACATCAAACCTCTCCTTGTTACTTGGGCTTCACTTGGAGGCAATTTGATGGTTCTGATCCCATGAAACCCGCCAGCCCTATTTGTGTCAAATCTGATCTCCTCAGTATCTTATTCTCCTTTCCTTAAGGGATGTTCCAAGCTTTTACATTCTTTCATGGTTTACTGGAAGATGTTCTCAAGACAACGGAAGTCCAATTGAAGGAAGACCATTAGGAGCCAAAGACAGCCCAGTGTGCTAATGCGCAAAGTTTTTGTGAAGAAAAGTTGGTATGATGGTACAGTATGATGGCGTCAAGTGGCTGAGTGGCAGAACGCTAGCGGACCCAAGATCGAGAGGTCACAGGTTTGATCTCTGGCATTCCTGGCTAGACATCGTGTCCTTGCAAACAGCACATGACTTTCTTCACTCCACCCAGGTGTAAAATGGGTACCTGACTTTGGTTGGGGAGGTAAAAGGTGGTGGAAGGAGAGGGATGGACTCGGCTGTGCCCTAGACATAGTGAATTAACAACCCACTGCCCCGTAGCCTCTAAAAAGGCTACGGGTCTGTTCTTACCTTTTCAAAAGACAGCTTTCTTACCTTTGCCATTTCGTGTCGGTTCAGAACAAAGGGTACCATTTTCATATTTCAGACCCAAAGAAAGTGACTGTACTTCCTAGTTGGTTGAGAATGACGTGTGGGAATCAATGGGTATGGTTCCTTTTCTTGATTTGCATACTACTCCCTTTTACTGGGGCATACTCCATTTTCATATTATTCTTGCATCAGAGGCTACTCTCAGCTTGTCCACTAATGTTATGCAGCTCTCTAAGTTCAACAAGTACTGATTCACACTTTACCCAGGCATCAGAAACTATTTTGAAATGACAGGAAGTGGGTGTGAAATATCCAACCTTAAAGCCGGCCGGTGTTCAGATAATTGAAATGAAAGGGCATGGGGGTGGGAGGCATTCTTATCTGACCTTTTGGCACTTCAACACATTACAAGACATCTCAGCAGGGTGTCTGTTATGTTTTATTGCGTTGGTGAATACTAATTCCAAAGTGTCTGGGAAGAATGCCAAGAACACTCAACATTGTATTGTAGCCTGGAGGACCAACACAATCAGCGAACATGCCTGAAATCACAAGAGCCAGATAAAGGAATAATTGCCAGCTCTTTGATAATTTGCCTGCCCTTAGGCTCTGACCTCCCCCCCCCCCACTAACCTTGACACTGAAGAGGTTATATGGGGATAACCAATATGAAGAGGAATTTTGTTGCTGGTGGTAATTAGAAGTTCTACTTTTTGAAACTTTACCGGAAAAGTTTTGTCAGTAGGCCTGTCCTCTAGCTCTGATTTCGTACTGATTTTCTGTCAAGTAGAGATCCTGGGCTTATACCTTTATCTTGGATGTATCAGTCAGGTTGATAGAGGGGAGATGATATTATCTACTCGTGTCATTGACCCACTTTGCCTTTTTTTTAGGCAAACTAGAACTGAAAAGTTTACTTGAGTTGAAAACTTTCATAATCACATGGCAGTCACAAGAGCGTAACAATTGAAGTAGTGAAAAAAAGGCTCTGTGAAACCAAGAAATAAAGTTGTAATTAAATTAAGGAAAGGACATGTTATTCTTTGTCGCATAATATATACATGTAACTACTGGTCACTAAATTTGAAATGTCAATGGAATGTAGGTTGATTTTGATATGTCATACTAGTACTAGTATTACTGTATCATTATTTCTGGAAGGACTCATTGTTTTTAGAAACTGTTTGTATGATTGTATGTGTGTGTGTGGTGAAAGGTTTGATGTAGTTTCTGTACTTGGATTGTGATAATACATGTTATTTGGCATGTGTGCAGGTGTTGCAGTCTGGAAGATACACCCAAACGTTTGTGGGCCTCATAGTGGCTTTCCACCTTATTACAAGATTTATGGTTATATGGATATTGGACCTAAAATTCCAATTCCATGTTTCCAATGTCTTTCTAAATTCAAAATGATTGGTGTTGACCCTTGTCTCCTGGTGCAGGTACTGGGACACGGCCAAGAAACCCACAATTCACAATCTCCCATTGAGGCAAAGTTGGAGAGAATCGATATTAGCAGACAGAATAAATAAGTCAACAGGAAAGAATATCTCTGGGCTTATAGAAACTTCAGCAGCCATTGTTCTTCCCATTATCATCATGTTGGTGTTGCCACTTAAAGAAAGCATTATGCCAGCAAGCTATTCTATCTGACATCAAAACAAATTTTGTAAAAGGAGATGAAAAAAACTTTGTGGATAGCCCCGTACTGTAAATGCCTGTACTTTTGCAGTGGTTTTTGTAGGAAAAATGGCTTTTTTCTGTGTTTGAAGTTTGCAGTTGAAATTATCTGTAGTATAGTAGAATTACAGAACACATATTTGCAGTGTCAAGATTTCCAACACTGCAAACACTGCAGAAATAAACTACTGCAGACATTTCAAGATTTACAGTATATGGCCCTCATAATGTTACAAACGATGAGTCACATAGTTTGTTACGTAATTTGCTGAAAGGGTTCTAAGGGAGCCATTAAGAAAATGCATCTTAAAACTCCATAAGGACTGTGTGAGATGGAGTGCCTACTAGGGCATGCCTGACTCATATTTTACTTGCAACACGTTCGGAAAATTGATGTTTCCTTCTTTATACCAGGGATGACGTGGACTACTTCATCATTGTGTCTGTGCCAGAGGATTTCTGTATATAATCAATATCAAACACTGTGTCCTCAAAAGAACATTTCGTGTTAACATCTACATTCTTGCAACTGAACATGACTTTTCAGTAGTCAAACAAATTGTGCATCAACTACTTTGACTTTGGTTTCATAGCCAAGAAGAATCTTATTGTGAATTAGAGATTTAGGTTATGAAACATGCACTTTTTCTGCAACGTGATGTAACAGCAATAGACAGCTAGCCCTATACAAGGAAGGTATGGAGCAATTTGTCCTTGTCAGTGAGTTTGTGAACATGATTGCACTTGGAAAAGAGATTGAACACGGGGCCTTGCTGAGGTCAAGCGTGGCCTGTTCTTTGTGCAGTGGATAGGTCAGGTGTCTATGTCTATTGTGCTGATAGATTAAGGCCAAGAACACAGAATCACAAGTCAAGTTTGTTTAGCATATGGCCTTTACAATATACCTGCAGTTGCAAAGTTGTAAGATACATCCCAGACTGATATTTTATGGTTTTCAAAAGTACATTATAAATATGATAGTTATGTCAGATACAGATACATTTCTACCAAAAGTGTTATATTGATATATATGAATATTACAACCACATCAACTCCTAATAAAACATATGTTTAAGCACAAAATACATTCTTCCTTTCAATGTACAAGTTGTATACATGTTTCAGCTACAGTTTGCTAAATTTTACATCCTCACTAGTACTGTATGTATTATAAGCAACTGACTTGCATTGTGAGCAACTTACAAATCAAGGACTTCCACAAAGTCATAAAGTTTTATATCCTTGAGAACTTGAGACCTCCAACTGTAAGAGCTTTGTAAAAAATCAGTGAATAACTGCTGTTGTTAGAGTTAACTACATGTCCAATCTTGTTCTACAATCACAAAGTAGTAAAACCTCCCCAGACGGGATGACGGATGACTGAGATAGCTGCTTCTGTAGATTGCTGAGCCGCGTAAGGTACTGATGATCAAGTTTTCCAGGAAAAATATCACATTTGGTTTATTTCAGTCTGGTGTCTGACGTCACAAGTCCGTAAAATGACAGCCTGTAGTATCTGTTGTGGTAATTACCATCAGTCTTTCTGCGATTGTAACTGCAGGGAAGGGACCATACTCATCATTAGGCTGCAATTCAGCACACCTGGATAGGTAGTGATATACATGTCATGTATTAGTCAGGCTTGAAATTCATTTTTTGGGGAATATGTGCACTGGTGCACCTAACCTAAAAATTTAGGTGCACAGAAAAAAGTTTGGGTAGTACTACACAACATCAAATAAAGTAGAATGTCAGCCAAACCTGATTTTAAACCTTACTAGTACTACATGTACCTCTCTGCAGAACTTGAATCACCAAGTCGTCCCTCAGTAAGACATCTAGAGCAGCATAGTTCCCAAATTTTTGTAATACCGGGTAGGACAGGTTTTATTATTATATTTTTTCTGACACTTAAATGTCAAGAATATGCTGTATATTAGTACCTTTATGTCAGTACTTTTATGTACATAACCCTATGCAAATATCTAGGTGCACCCACAGTCAAAAATTAGGTGCACAGATCCAATTTTGGGTGCAGAAAAAGTGCATCTGCATGAAGTATTTCGAGCCCTGTTCATATCAACACTGATGTCCCACATGTTGCTTGCTGGAATTGGTACGGAAAGATGTAAAATAACGATGTAGCCATCAGTCTTAATTCTCTTGTTTTACACTCTGCAGAAGGTGGCAAACATTATTTGCAGATGTCCATGGGGGGATTTAAGGTAAAAGAACATGATATATAGTAATTTTTGTCTGGACAAATTTGGAAAGTTGTGAAAAAAACGGAAAAGTGATCACAATCCAGTTTTAGCTCACTGAAGAGCTACTCCACTGGTCATGACAGAGAAGACATAATGTACAGTATTCACAGTGTCATTATACTGGGGATATTTTCCTAGCTCTTATTCACAAGTAAAACTAACAGCTTAACTTCCTGTCCTAAGGACTGCCACCCTTTAATTTCCAGTAGTGTGCATATCGGGATTCAAACTCCCAACCTCTTGGTCTAGAGGTACGGTCACTAACCACATAATGCACACTACGTTGCCTGGATGTTCTTGGCCTCTTTGAACTCCATCAGAATTTTGGGAAGGGAAACATGAAAGGCAAAATCTAGTTACCACACAATCAATGCTTGTGCCTTTGAGCACCAAATTGGCATCGCATGTTTAGAACTGGTTTATAAATACCATCAGCTGGAGGCTGTGAAGGGAAAATCTCTTAATGCACTAGACAGATCAGTTAGGATGGCTTTTATTGTGACAGGCTTGACCAAAGCTTGAAATACAAATTATAGCCCCCAGATCCCCAGTGTCTATTATCAAAGAGGTCAGAAAGTCATGTCGAAGGCCTGACTTCCTTACGATGCAGAAATTACTGATTACAGAAACCTTGGCCATGTCAATTTGGTTATAATGTTTTCTTTGTTTTGGAGATAGAACTTAATAACTTAATGTTAATCATGATGCTTAATGAAATATTGCTTCATAATATGATAAGATTACCTTGTGACATTTGTAAGATGCATTTTATTATTGGTTTTTTTTTCCTGTTGCATGAAGCTTATCAACTGATGTGACCTTGAAGCCTTCACTGCTACTTCATTCAGAAAAGTGGTCTTAATGTGATAAGTTTTAGTAGCAATCATTCTATATCTATGAGACATTAAAATCACATTATGATAAGAAAAAATCAATAGCAGTAAAGCACAGACAGAAAATGCTTAAGTCGGGGGATTTTGCATCATCTGCAGGGAGATATAATCAAACTGATAATTGTTCAGGTACAACATGATTATGTTTTGTACTCTTGTTGGTCTAATTGAATGCTTCAGTGTGAAGATTGCCTTTAAAGAAAACCTGACAAGTGGGAGACCCTGACAGGGTCGAGATGAATCTGCTCTAAGGATCTGCAATTTTCTTCTGCATTGTGGTTATACAGGTGGAAATAATCCCTGGAGCCTCTATAATATAAGTCTGCCCGGGCCCTTTCTCTCTCACTAATGCCACAATTTCCCCCGACTTCCTGAAAAATGGGGAAAATATGAAAAATCGATGGAGGTCAAGTCTGGGTGCCACACCCTTGATTCCAACGATCATTAATCTTTCTTTCACTGAAAATTGTTGCCCAGGTGGCAGAATTGTTATTGACATTGCTGTCAAATTTCATAACGAGATCTTGATGTGGACGTTAGTTTGGAGCACGGTTTGACACAAAGGGAGGAAGGACGGGGGCTCTTGGGGACATCAGGGGGTGATTAAGGTCTCCTTACTTGTAATAGTTTCGAAAAGTAGCATACATATTCATAAACCCCCAAGGCATCCTCCAAATTGATGAATTACTTGCTGCAGTGAACTCTGATGACGCTAATAATACAGTTAGCCATGCTTGAATGCAGAAGATGTTCTTGTCATTTCTTCCTGAAAGGGAGATGCTATTTTGCTAAAAAAAGTTGTAACTATTAAACAAGCTAGGACATCCAAAATTTGTTATAAACTGGCATCTCACTGATGCTTAGTAGTGTGAACCATTTCTGATGACAAGTGACAAAGTGCTTTCATTGGAATTTGGCCTGTGGCATACCGTTGTGACTAATGTTTGGAATTTTTAGAATTAACATGGTCATTTAGTTTCATGAGTGTCTACGGATGATGGGACATTATCATGATTTAGGAGAACCAAATTATTTTCCAATAAAATATGGCATTCCTTTTACACTCTCCGAATGTATAGTATGCTAGTTTGTATTCAAAAAGTTTCTTGTAACTTACGTACATTGTGTACATACAACACAGTATGAAAAATTCTTCAAAACTTCTCATCACCATCCACAGCAGCAAGCTGTTTACCACACACATCCTTCTCTCCTGATTGTAGAGTCAATTGCAGAGGTGCAAATTGTGGATATTTTGCCAGCATTGAAAGACAGACTTTGTTATATCTGGAATCAATGAAGGATATAGATTATGCACACAATGGCTTATCTGTGAACTTGAGAACACATTGATTTTCACCACAAGCACATCCTGTATTGCCTTTTCAGGAAATAAGATGGCCACCTCATTGTAAAACACACACATTAGACGTCAGGCTACATTCAGGACAGAATTCGAACTGAGTGGGTATGATATATCGCCTAATAGTATGTTACTCTAATGGTAACTGTCACTCAGTTGCAGTAGCATACCGGAGATTTGAAAAGTTTGCAAACTGCTAAAGGAAGCAATTATAATGATTTACTGTCCTTAGCAATTTTCCACAAGGGTGTGATTCAAAAGAACCAATCAGATTGATTGCTGTAACTTTGTCTTGCCAGGTTTACTGTCCAACCGAGTTGCTGTTGGAAATGGAAATGTTT
This sequence comes from Branchiostoma floridae x Branchiostoma japonicum, assembly GCA_013266295.2. Taxonomy (NCBI): domain Eukaryota; kingdom Metazoa; phylum Chordata; class Leptocardii; order Amphioxiformes; family Branchiostomatidae; genus Branchiostoma; species Branchiostoma floridae x Branchiostoma japonicum. The sequence goes on from CM023825.1 coordinate 21,557,485, forward strand.
TGGCCAGCTCTGTTACACAAGATCAAACTTTATGATCCATTTAACTTACAATTCAAAGAGGTTTTAGGCCTCTGACCATCAAAATGGCATCTAGTTATTACTTTGTTATCCTGGGCATCTAAACTGTCCAGCAGGACTGGTTTATCAATTGTTATTGATTAGCAGATCTAGGTGCCATGGCATCGGGCCTGACTGACGTCAAAGGCCAGTGGAGCAAATCGATTGCACAAACTGTCGATTCCACTGACAGTTTCACAGGCCCAGTATTAGCAAACCAAAAGTTCTGCCTGGATTTTGTCAAAATCTTGATAACAGATGATCAATGCAACATATTTCATCAATCATTTCACCTGTTCTGATTTCTTGCAAGTGTTACATGTAATGAATGATTCATGTATTGGATGGAGTTTGGAAGGAGTGTCTGACTTATGTAAATGGTACTTTAAAACATCTACACAGATTATTAAAATGTTATAGCATGTAACGTTACTTAGAGTTGGGTAGTTTGAACTACATGCAGTACAGATCAGTTGATAAACAACATGGGCACTGATGCACCTGTTGTCTTTTTGAGGGATGTTGTTAGTTTTGATGACAGAAAGGTTTGCTACCTCCACACACTTATAGCCCTTATTGCCTTCGTCAAGAAGGGTATGTTTTCATGGGCGTGCTTGTGTGTGTGAGTCTGTCAACAGTATAACTCGAGAAGGCTTAAATGGATTGTCTTCATATTTGGTAGGTGGGTAGGTCTTGATGAGACCTAGAAGTGATAGGAATATGGGCACCCTGGCGGCTCGTTATGGTACTGCGGCGGAACTTCCGGTTTTGATATATGGTGATCTGGACAAGCTAGGGTCATGATTTTTGGATGGTAGGTAGCTCTTGTGCTCGGGAAGAAGTGACATAAGTTTGGGCCCCCTAGCGGCTTGCTCTGGAACTGCAGGGGCATTTGTATGAAAATGTTTAAAGTAGGATAACTCCATAACCAGTCGATGGATCGTCCTGATATTTGGTGTGTAGGTAGCTTAAGTGATGCTTGACATAATTAGATGACAATTATGCAAATTATGATCTAATTTGCATAATTAATGAAGGAATTCTATAATTCAGTTACCTTCCATGATAGGACTACATAATTATGTATTCTACTGGGTTTGGCTGTAATGGATACGTCTGCCCCAAAGTGTCCCAAGTGGGTAAGTCATTAATCATGGCTAGTGGGTGCAGACTGCTTTCACACGTGTTAGTGTTAGTCGTTAGGTGATCTCATGACAGCTGTTTCCCAGGCACCCCTCGCACAATGTAAGATTGCAAGCTGTTGTATCAGCCACATTTGGTTTTTTTTTACGTACTTGTAGCAAACGGTATATCACTTTTACCTTCTTAACGATAACATCCTTTGACGAAGGCATGAGATCGTTGACCTCTAGTTTCTACTCCAACCTACATGTAGTACAAAAGCGCCACCAATTGATTTAGATTGGTACTACAAGGGCAAAAGTTACAAAACTGTCCCATTCATTGTGATGTTGATAGGAATTTCCTGAACAGATAAAGGCAGGGTATTCTTTGCATATTAGAGGAGCAACAATTGCCTTTTCCCAAGGAGGTTGAAGAGAGACCTCCTTGCTTTTCCGTAGCAAACACTGCAGCAGTTTATTACCAATAGAAAATATTTTGAAGTCTCATTTACAGTTGTACTTGAGAATTCTAAAATATGTAATTGTAATATCATAGTTTTTCTACTTTTTATATATACATGATGGTACAATACCCAATAAAGGCAGAGAAAGAGAGCTTATCAGGTTTCTGGTAGAAGGTTGCAGTTCATATTATTAAGCATGTCTTAGGTCTATCATGGAGGTAAGAAAATGGGTCTATCATCAATTCCTGTAATTTTGAAGGGTTTCATGGTCCAAGAATCATCATCATCATCATCGGTCGGCTGCTGCGCAGGCGACTGCAAGAGACCTCCACTGCCCCTTGTCGCGAGCAAGGCGAGCTATCTGCTTTTCTGACAGTTGTTTGTAGTCGTCACCCAGCAGTTGTTGGACATACTGAAAGTAGGAGGTAGGCTGTCGTCCTCGTCTGCGTCTGCCATGAGAGGGCACGTAGAGGGCATACAGTCTAGCAGGTTCATCCTCAGGTCCAAGAATATTGCCCCCTATCTTGTGAGAGGTGAACTACAGTCTTCAACAGAACAAGTCATTTTATCAAGCCTTGTGGAACTGGTTGAATGAATGATTTATTTCGGTGTCCAACCTTCACCAAACATAGCCCAGTCAGGAATGCCACCTATCAAAAGAGCCAAGAACTGCAATTGTTTTAAGCTACTAGTAATGTGCAGTACCTTGAACACCTCTATGACCCAATCAACTCATAAAGCAAAGGTCATACAGTGTACATTGCCTTTTTGAGAAGGAGTCAGACCCAACAACACCAGACAAAAAAATTTACACGTTCACATTGTATAACATCGTAACTTTTACTATCTACTACTACAGCCTTAGGACTGAGTTGTTTCTTTCAAACTATTCCAAAATTAATAAATCAATAAAACTTCCACAGGCGTCATGTGCTGACACATGGCAGATGTAGCCAGTTCTCTCCTGTGATGTTTCTGTTAAACAACTTAAACTTGTTTTATGTGAAAAAGATGCAATCACTTCCCATATCTTTTATCAGTCTCTGTTTTTTTCCATTCTCAGAAATCTAATGTAAGTGAACCATCTGTTCTCAAGGGCTCTTACTAACATGGCCTAAAACTGTCCTGGTACTAAATGTTATAAATGGCAAGAGCCTTTCTCGTAAAACTGCCATTCTTTATGATTAGGAGCCGTTTCCTGTCAATAAAGATACAAGCTGCAACATATCATTCTAATTGGTGGCCTGTCCAGTTTGCAACTTACTTGAACCATCAAGTCCAGAAACATGTATCTTAAACTTCTGATTCAGCCTAGATCTCCACAGTGACTGTCTGCCTTTGAATGTAATATGGTCGTATGCATGGGCATATCGTAAACTGTAAACAGCACATCGTCATTTAACAAATGAGAGCTGGAACAGTCAAGTCATGTGATTGGTATGGCTTCGGTAGGCCAGGTAGCCAGGAGTGAAATGACATTGAATTTAATGGTTCTGGATTGATACATTATTAGCAATAGTTTTCTATCTGTGCAGGATCATTTTGGTTGTGATTTGTTAATAGCTGTATTTGTTTTTTTGTATTATGGAATTCAGAGAGATTATTTGATAATGTGTTTTATGCACACTAATGGATATCTGAATTAAATATTAAAAGTATAATGTATTAAAGAGATTTAGGTGAACATATTAATTTTCTCATTTAGCCTGATTGCATACCTCATCTTGCAAAGCAAAATTAGATAAATAATTGTAACCAGCAATATTGGATGGAAAAAAATGAATGAAATAAAGCTGTGTCATAGTTATACAAATGTGCAAATGATATTCATGTCTGCCCAACTGTAAATGAATGTCCCAGAAGTTTATCTTTTGTAATGATGTGCAATTAATTCAGACAGAAATGAGTCTGCCACCAACAAAATAAACTGCTCCTCTTCTTGAATGTTCAAATCCCTGAAACACACCCATTCTCTTCCATCAATTTTTGGGGGGAGGGGGGGAACGTTAGTCATTATTAAAGCAAGCTCATTTATCTCCCATTTCCTCATTCTAGCGTCATTACTGGTAATCAGCAACAACATGTACCCATGCTGGTGACTGTGATTAGGCTCTGCATGCTGTGCTGGTGTGATATGCACTACTTATTCCTCAGCCAATCACAGCATGGAAGAGTTCTGTTCCCTGTTGAGCATGTCATCTCAGAATCACCACATGTAACTTTCTTTAATCAATTTCTTTGTTTGGGATTGACATTGATAAGAACACAGGTTATAAGTAAAATTAAGGTTTCCTTAATGATGATTTCTTCAATGATTTCCTTTTAGTTTCAAGGAAAATTGCTAATGAAATTGAGTTTCCTGTTTATCACTTGTATTTTTATGACAATTTTGACAGTGTGTTTTCTCAGATTTTCTCAGAGGGTATCATAAAATCAAGTCATAAGCAGAAAACTCAATTTAACTTACAATTTTCTTTGAATCTAAAGGAAATCATTGAATTCAGGCAACATAAAAATGTAGAGTAAGAATACCATTATGATTGTTAATTGTTTTCCACTGTTTCTGATTATGATTCCAAAGCCTACTGTAACAGTAAATGTGCAATTGAGGTGAATGTCGGACGTTTCGGCCCATGGACGTTTCGGCCCGGACGTTTCGGCCCCAAATCCAGGACGTTTCGGCCACATGCCGAGGACGTTTCGGCCATGTGCCGAAGACGTTTCGGCCCCAATTCTGGACACTTCGGCCTCAGATCCCAAGTCGACTCCGTCAGTTTTCTAACACGTTATGTTAGATAGTTATTTAACCCTTGTCTTTTATGACTCGAAGGACGATTCATATTGCTGAATTTATCGGGGCTCTGTAAACTGGTAACCTTACGTTACAGGTTTATTTTAAATTATCTTCCATTCTTGTGAAAAAAATGTTGTGGTTTTCTTTGTGATATTTATTTCCTTCTATTAACACGTTCACTGTAGTTGAATCATTCCTAACTTTTAATCTGAGATTCACCAACCAACAGCCATTGCAACTTTTCTAACAAATCGTTTATTATGCAAAGTAAGAGAGCAATGTGACATAAAACGATGAAAAAGGCAGAAGAGTATGAAACCTATCACGAAAATCAGATGTTCAATACGTTTTATTACTCCACAGATTTTTCGAATAATCGGTACATATCTATATATAGTACACATACATTCATTTGATGACTAAGTATTGCCAATAAATAACGTGGCCGAAACGTCCCCAGCATGTGGCCAAAACGTCCTCGACATGTGGCCGAAACATCCGGAATGGGTAGGGGCCGAAACGTCCGTGGGCCGAAATGTCCTGCTACCATTGAGGTAACTGACATGAAATCATATCATTGACATTTTTAAACTGTTTTGATGATAGTACCCTCCTCCTTTCCCTTATTACTGTAACAGTCATTTGTGTAAAAAAAGAATTATACAACACAAATAGGTGAAAAAAACTGTTGTAATGTTATCAATACAGGGCTATGGCAAGATTTCAGGACCTATTTGAAGGAATAATTTGGAACTATAATTTATAGGCTTAGGCCACACCAATTTAATTTGTTGGTTCTCGGATTTTTTCTGAAAAAATATGAAGCGACAGGGCGAAAAAAAATAAAAATAAAAACAGGCCTGGGCATCCTATTATAGCCCCAAATGCTAGAATTGGTGCCATGAAGTCAACACAAAAGACTGGGTTAAAATTTGAATAATGAATTTTGAACTTTTAATCAAACCAGTGCATTGGTAGATGTAATAACTGTAACAACTAGGAGTAACAGGTCTTTCTTGAACTGTTGGAGGCAAAATATGAGCATTTTTGAGTTGATACAGAACCAGAATATTTTTTTTTTTTTTTTGCAAATCAGAAAAAAATGAAGAGGCGAATCCGAGAACCAACAAATTAAATTGGTGTGGCCTTAGAAGCTGGTTTCATTCTACATGTACTCCCTTGTGATAGCAAGAGACAGGTGAAAAGTTCTTCAGCATCACTCTCTTTCAGTACCCCAGTTAATCAATATACTGTAAATTCAGTCTATTTTTGCGGGGACTTTATTTCATGGTAGAAGGGGAAAGGATGGTTTCACATTGAATAAGTTTGTGATTGAAACAGTTCTGTAGTACAATAATAATAATACATGTACATTGGAAATGCATATATGCAATGTCATGAATTCACCTTGGGAACCACAAAAGTAAAACCATGGCAAACGTTTGAAGATTTACAGTATAGTGTCCAATTTTCCACACCTATCATCAGCATTTTCTCCCTCTGATCCAATCTTGTCAAATTTGTTTCTATCCCACACAGTTGAAAACTTAATGGTCGTCCAATGAAGCCGTGTATGAAAAATGGCTCGTTCGACAAGTCAAGACTTCGGCAATATGGTTAGGATCAAGCTGCTTTTCTTTGTCAATTAGTGGTCAGTGTCAGAAATTTAAAAGCCATAAATATTAACCACATCTGTCTACTGCGGACTTGGGTTTGACTAACAATGGAGGAAACTTAATCTTAGTGGGCAAAACCCCATAACTGACCTGCTATGAATATTGCAGGGTTTCTCCCACTCCCTAATCTCACAATATTGAAAGTAATATATCATCCCTGGAGCCCAGAAACCCTTTGATACTGTGTCAACAGTATGACATAACCTTTGACCTCAGCGTGACCAATCAAGATGAATACGTCCAACTTCACCATAAATGAAATATCCCGACTCCCTACCTAAATCAGGGGCAGAATTTTACTTGCTTTGTAGTAGTAACATTGCTTGACCTCTGACCCCAAAGTGACCAATCAAGTGGCACCTGGAGACCGGTTTATTCGAGTTCATAAATGAAGTGGTGTCGTAGGTCTCTGCTCTATGAACTGCGGGAGTGATAGGGTGCAAGATGATGTATTGTCAGGCGTAACCTTTGAACTCCCTAGTGAACAATCATACTGAGATGGTGTTGTGAGTAGCAACTTGGGATGGCCAGTTCCATTCTGTTTGCTATAAAACCCGTTGTGGAACAATATGTGGTGGTACATGTATGATGCTGCATTTGTCTTCAATGTCCAAGTAAATAGTAGCATCTCAGGAGAACTTGGGTCTCTTCTTTATATTTGTATGGATGAAATATATTGTTTTTTCACTGAAAGGTTATATTGGCAACAGTGAAAAAAAAAGAATGCAGTTCTGATTAATGAAGGCTACATTGAAAATCTAATATTTTTTGCCTCTGTGTGAGGAGGTTTTGTTGCCTTCGTCAAGAAGGGTATGTTTTCATGGGCGTTCGTGTGTGCGTGAGTCTGTCAACAGTATAACTCGAGAAGGCTTAAATGGATTGTCTTCATATTTGGTAGGTGGGTAGGTCTTGATGAGGTCTAGAAGTGATAGGAATATGGGCCCCCTGGCGGCTCGTTATGGTACTGCAGCGGTACTTCCGGTTTTGAAATATGGTGATCTGGAGGAGGTAGGGTCATGATTTTTGGATGGTAGATAGGTCTTGTGCTCGGGAAGAAGTGACATAAGTTTGGGCCCCCTAGCGGCTTGCTCTGGAACTGCAGGAGCATTTGTATGAAAATGTTTAAAGTAGGATAACTCAATAACCGGTCGACGGATCATCCTGATATTTGGGGCATAGGTAGGGTAAGTGATGCTTGACATAATTAGATGACCAGTATGCAAATGATGATGTAATTTGCATAATTAATGAAGCAATTCTATAATTCAGTTACCTTCCATGTGTCACAACCTTCCTTGTGACACATGGGCTACAGGCTGTCCCAGAGGGAGAAAGTCCCAGAGGGGATAGTCATTAAGCAGCCCATGCAGCTGCAGGCGGTGTTGCCTTACATGTATATCCTGTTGCCTTACATGTATATCCTCTTGCCCAATGCACGATTGCAGACTGCATCAGCAGGGGTAGTTTCACGATCCAACTTCCATATTTAGGGGGACTAATATATCACTTTTACCTTCTTAAGTTATATAACGATAACATCCTTTGACGAAGGCATGAGATCGTTGACCTCTAGTTTTTAGTGTGTCTGTTTGCAATAGTTTTTGGGAGACTTAGCTATTAAGAACAGGCAATAAACTGAGAAACTGGTGTAGGCCATAATACTTGATATCAGATAATTGCTTGCCATGTGTCTGTCCTTGGTGCTGATAGTTGTGATCTCATAGCTGCTAGTCAATTTCGAATGTTTGGAGAAGTTGAAACCAAGTTGAGAGAGGGACAGAAAATGGGGTATGGAAAGGAAGACAGTGCCAATTACCAAGCTGTTATTACAAACAGAAATAAATCAGATTTAATTGAATTGAATTGAATTGCATTGGATATTAGTAGGAATAAAAGGATAACAATGACAATGACAATGACAATGACAATGAAGTTTATTTGCACATTCATGCCCATTAGGGCTAAATGCAGTACATGAAGTTTACATTATACAGTCGTGTAAATACTACAACTCTATAGAAGTGCTTCACTACAAGTACGTCTATTGTATACAGTTGAACGAACATATAAGACTATCGTTGATTATATAGTAGAAGGAAACAGAAGAAGGAAATATATATAGTAGAAGGAAATAGAAATAATAGAAGGAAACCTAAAGCAGAGACATACAGGGATACATGTACTATTTCATGCAGTTTAGTGTTACTTTATCCATTCATTTCTGGTGAAATATTACACGAAATTATAACCATCAGTAACCACTGATGATAGGGCCTTGCTTCTCTGAAAAGAACCGTCTTGCGTTTCCCCATTACTGTACTCATGCCAGAAAGTATTGCTGTTGCCAGCAGTGACTTGATGGATGTTTTACTGTCATACTAAAATATATGGCTCCTGGCAGGGACTAAACTGAAAATGCTTTTATCTGTCACATAAAGTCTTTCCTAAACCCACCATGCCGTCAACTGCTTTCAGATTTTACAAGTCCTTTCACAGGTAAGCTTTCAGCATAAAGATTTGACACCTATATCTGTTAGAAGGATGGCTGAGCTACTGGTATCGCAGTGATTGTGATGGAATGATGTACATGACTTTAAATATCTCTGCACTGTGCGCCACATCTTGACACATCATCTTGAAGGAAAAATACCTACTAGTGTTTCTTCCTAAACATAAGGACATCTCGGGAGTGTAGCCAAATATTTTACCAGCTGAGATCTTGTAGCTTTTGAAGTGGGGTTGTATTTTGTCCTACATTGTAACTGGAGTAAAGAATGAAATTTAAGTTAAACTTAGTTCTCATCTGAGATACAACTAGAGTTCTACGAACCCAAAATCTAATGATTTTGAGGTCTCATCAAGACCTACCCACATACCAAATATCAAGACAATCCATCCAGGCATTCTAAAGTTATCGTGTTCACAGACAGACAGACAGACAGACAGACACACAGACACACACACACACACACACACACACACACACAAGCATAGACACACGCTCCCTAAAACATAACCTTCTTGGCGAAGGTAATTATGTTACAACCTGGTGCCCTAAAGGCCAAAGATGACAGGAACAAATGACCACGGTTGCCTTGTGTGTTAACTATCAACATTGTCTCTGTGGTGAGTCAGACATACTGAAAGAGACAAATGGGTCTTTGCAAGGGTAGGATTTGCTCTGACTCCAATCTCATGGAGCTTTATTCAAAATTTAAAATGGCACCATGTTTCCATGTAGGCAAGCACTTTGTATGCAATGCCTGAAGACAAATGGATGGTAAGGGAGACCATCTGTTTATCTTCATCATTGTGGCCGCTGTGAAACTTTCATGTGGTCTGGGCTTGCAAGGGAGGCGGAGACTGATACAACGCTCTGCTCAATCTGACATCATCATTCCGCAGACATTGGAAAATGTCTCTGATTTGTGACTTTAAAGTATTTTTCATTTGCCATGCAGATTATTTTATTATTGTTCCATGGATATCAAAGCAAGCATTGCATTGTTAGACATGTTGCTTGAATTAGCACATGAGGCCACACCAATTTAATTTGTTGCTTCTCGGATTTTTTCAGAAAAAAATTGGAGCGACAGGGCGAAAAAAAAAAAAAAAAAAAAAAAATTCCAAAAAGTTTGGGGTGGAGATATAGGGCTTACATAAAATACAGAAAAGCAGCATTACACTGTATGCAAGTTGTCAGCTTTTCATGGCGAAGTATTGTGCATTGATCCCTTTCAGGCTTCTCACCAGGATTTTTTTCATAGCATAGGGAGACCTACAAATGTAGTGCAGTGAAATTTTTACCCTGTGAAACATCATTTCCTGCATTTTGAGGGCCAATTTCCACATTTTTTAAAAGTAGAGGTAAAGTTTTTCATCTTTGTTACAGCTTTGTTTTAAAGTAAATTTATTTTAAAATTGAGATGAAGGGTCATGATAAATGGTGTAACTCATGCTTGCTACAGGTCCTGGACAAATGAATACTTAGACTCAGAGGCACATTCCATTTTAGTCACTGCAGTGTTGGGTTGCTTTTTTGGGGGGTAGTATTTTGGAATTATTTTCAAATGATTATAAATCTAAATTGACATGGATATTTATCAATATTTAAAAAATGAAATGCAGGAATACATTGTGTATCATGTTTTAGAAAATGTTATGATAATTTGCAACATCAAAATCAGCACAAGATTTGGCACAGTTCATGATCAAAGGGTTTCTCTCATCTGTCAATGGTGTAACATAAGTTCATCAGCAGCCAACACAGGTTTGGTTTGTAAACGAACACGCTGTGCTTTCGCCCATGCCGATGGTATTGGTAAATTGTAAAATGAACGGTAGAATTATATCATAAGGAGCTATAGTGCCTTTATTACCGGTAAAATCATAGACATTCTGAGGAAAAACCCGGTAAAAATTGCCTTCTGTGGCAATTCCAGTAACACGCGTACGGACGAGTCTATTCTGTGTGTAGGGGAAAAGTTTCTTTGAAATACTTCAAACCCATATCAAATGATTAGAGATATGACTTTGTACAGTATTTATATGACAAAGCTAAATTATAGTACTTACATCTTCCACTTCAAACCGTATCAACATACATTGAATAGTTAAGATATATAATGATATTTCAGAAGTTGTCCCTTGAAATGAACTCTTCCGGTCAATGACGTAGCCCTGCTTTGATGTCTGTGGCGGACTCCGTAAACTTCTACAACACGATTCTCCACAGCGGATTAGATCTTACATGGACAAGTTTGGAGAACAATAAAGCATGTATACTTCACCAAGTTGGCTGATTGGCGTGTAAAATTGGCAGTTGGCCTGGGATTGCAGGTTTGTTAATACACCCGTCTATCAAACGTGCCGACACGCAGGGTGGGAGGGAGGGCGGTGTTTCCTGACCTTGTTTATCCATTGGTTTATCTCGCTAAATTTGGGTGTTTCTGCTAAATTCCTGGCTTTTTTGATAGGGAATCTCATACACTAGGTGCTGATATATGTGTAGCAAAATGGTACAGAAAAATAGGGAGGAGAAACTCCCTATTAAAATTCGGAAAGCCGTGTAGCGTGAAGCTAGTGCTGTGCAATTTGCTTTGCTCCATCGTCTGGGGAGGTCTGCGACTTTTCTACTCCAAATTTTTTTTTTTTTCAAAATGCAAAAAATTGGAGCGGCGATTCCGAGAAGCAACAAAATAAATTGGTGTGGCCTGATCAAGGCTTATGAAAACTTTGTTACAATGAATGAATTTGTGGGTCTTGCATTTAAAATTAAAGGCACCCAAAGCGATTTAAGAGCAGTAAAACTGAATTTTCAAAGTCAACTTTCTGGTCATTTTTTTGATGTAGTAAATTAAATCAACCCTATCCCATAGCATACTGATATCTCTGAGGCAAAAATGCCATGTCGCTGACAGAAAACGGTTGCATGTTTCATATCATAGGCTGATTCTAGCCATTTACTGGTGGTACCAAAAAATAAAGAGACTATTTCAAACATTTTAAGTATGAAATGATGACAAAAATGTGCTAAAAAATGGCAGTAAATGTCAATATCAGACAGATTTCCTAATCCAGAATATTTTTTTGTCGCTCTGAAATTGCTTTGGGTGTCTTTAAGGGATCTACATTGTCTCCTGTTATTTTGGTTATGTGCTTGTTAAGGATTATCTAGCTTACCCTTTTTTCTCCAAACAATTCCAAAAGGGAAGAAAAAGAAATCATGGCATATTCACATATCCATCCACCCCCAAAGTCAGCTTGCTGACACTTTATGGTGCATAGGACTGCTTGATATTCAAATTGGGGTCCATCTTGCACACAGGTGATATTTGGGCTTCAGCCCCGTTACCCGTAATGGCCACATTATCAATCTACATTTACACTTACTCCACTTGAAATGCCACTTCTCACCAGTCCTTAAATCTTGCAGACAAAGGGAAATTAAAGTGCAAATTGGATGGTGTCTCCTGCTACCGATTCCATTCATCTCCATGACTTCTCTCCTCCCGAACTATCTGTCATTCCGGGCCGAGTCAGCAGGGGTCTTAAATTCACAGCTTTAAATGGCGGCAGTGCTATTCATCAGTAGGAAGGCATTTGTGCCAGCTTATAGTCGTAATTAAGAACACTCTGGTGGGAATACTGAGAAGGTTTGCTACCTCAAGACTAAGACTAAGAATATGTAAACCACAACCATATAGGAAAACCATTGCTACGGTCACAAAGGGAAAAAGAACCTTTGTATAGTGACTACATCTTTCCAGGTCTGCCCAAAATATCACTATTTTCTCCAGTTGTCAGTTGTCAGTTGATAAAGACTATAACTTCATTTGGGAATTTCTCATGTACAATTTATAGAAGATACAAGCAAGATTGTATTAACCTTCTCCTTGCTGCCTAACCCTGTAACCATTTTAAATTTCATGCCAAAAGGCTACTCCAGCAGGGAGAAGGTTAAAGCATGCCTGATTTTCGTTCTTGTGAAAATCACAATGTCTTAAAAAATATGACTTATAGACAAAGCTCAAATAGTTCTGAAACATTATTACAGACTACTTGATTTATAGTTCCATATTTCATTGCACTGACAACTGGGTTTAAGTTGCAGATTATTACCACTGTGATTCCTCCTTCATTCATTTTCATCAAACTGCACTTAGTGCCATTTTCCATCCTTGGAAGCACCAAATCTTTGCAGCCAGCATCAAGAAACAGTTCATCTTCATATTTCATCTAATCTATAGGATATTGCCTTCTTGAAGTGGATAAGGGCATGAAATTAGTGAAAGCAAGACATAATCGAGAGCAATGCTATATCATAATAGATGATCTACAATGAAACAATGTGCATGATGCATGATCTAGGCTGTCACATTCAAAGAACGGGTAGTTTGGTTTAAACTTTTTTGGGGAGTGATACGTAAGGGACTATCTGAACAAAATCAAAGGTGGCACACATTGGATCAAAAAGTGAGAAAAAAGGTTTTAAAACAGAATCAAGAATGGAGACAAAGTACAAAACAATTGAAAAGTGTATGCAACTTTTCCTGCACAACAGTTATTTTTAGAGGTATCTTTAATGTTGAGCAAGAAGAAAAACCTTTTGAAAACACAACCACCACAGTTTTGTCTGAGATTGAGCAACTTAAAAGATTTTCTGACCTATGGTGCTCCTGTTCACACTACCTCATCAACACCCTCCCAAAAGTCCCCCCATAACAAATGGCACTTTTAAAGGATTAACTGAAAAGCCATGGACCAAAGCTGACATTTGGCATTCTTGCAGCGTGTGTGTCTGTCCAAAGCCTGTAAAGCCCAGTCACATACATCGCACGATGCACCTTCGGTGTTTGTTTTTTTCCGCAACAATATCATGACCGTACATCGTAGGTTTGAGAAGAAATGGATGCAGTAGTTTAATCTTTAAACAGTTGCACCCGTTTCTTTTCGAATCTACGACATACGGCACAATAATGGCAGAAAACCCTCCATTGTAGGGGCATCGTAGGGTGTATATGACCAGGGTTTAGTGTGGAATATGCAGTAGTGTACACTTAAGCATTACATCACCAGAAAATACTATGTAGAACGTAATTATACATGTAGCAAAGAATAAAATGGCATTTGGGACCAACAATAGCAGCTTTGATTTGAACAAACATTTCTTGCAGAAAGTGCTTCCAGTGAAACTTTTCACCAGCTTTGCCGAGTAGAAAAGTAGATGTTTCTTTTAGCATGTATGATCCACTTACCATAATTGAGAGTGACACAACATTTGTGCTGAGATCATTCATAGCTCCATAATCACGTCATGTAAATCCTCTTGACTCACTTATCTCCAAATTGGTAAGAAGATGAGCAGACATAGGTAGATAAGATCACAGGCCAGTAATGGTGATGCAAGAAATGGGGGATGTATCTGTATCATCACTGCACTCACTAACCTGTACCTCCGACACAGTAGGATGACCTTTGGAAATGTCATCTTTTATGGGATTAAGTTCCTTGGAAGTGAAGTCGCAGGAAGTGAATTAGGCCACAGCAAGTAATTTTTATGGATGACATCCGCGCGCGCATTGAGTTTCGCTCGATTTCGGAAAAAAAAAACAAATTTTGATGCCAACCAACTGTGGTCAACATGCCAAAAATATGTCATAAACGGCCATGGGCAAGGCAAGGCTCTGATTTATTGTTTAGTATTTCATTTTTACTTTGATACAGTGTTATAAGTGATGTTGCCAATGAATCAAAACCATTTATACAAAGATTGACAGCTTAAGCTTTTATTTAGTAATTCATTTTTTTTCAAAGTTGTTTCAGAGACAAATTGATGTTGTAATAGTTGGTACAATATGGCTTTCTGGACAGTTCAGATTATAAATGAACTCTGTCAGTTATTGAGCCCCAATTTCCGGTAGGCAGTGTCTAATCTCAGAGACCGTCATGATCAGGGATCCAACAAACTTAATGGGGCACAATTACTTACGTTTGATGGCAACCGTTGACAGTTTAAGTTGTTGCATTGCAAACAAATACCCAGTAGCTACTACCATGTAGTAGCTACCTATGATGGTACAGGCTCTTTTCTACAATTGTTCTTGTTAATTGAGATTTATACACATGTACAAGGACGGTAATACTGTTAGATACGGGTATAAAAGACCTGTTGGTTTTTGATATCATGTTTTGTCGCCACAATTCTTGTTTAACAAGGTTAACGATCTCAAAATTTAAAAATGTAGAAATCTTGTTTTTTTTTGCCTGCCTTGTTTTTTTTTCGCCCTCTCGCATTAGATTTGGAGCCTGGGGTGGATGTCATCCATAAAATTTACTTGCTGTGGCCTTATAGAGAAAATCAGAGGTCGCTGACCTCGTTTTGACAAGCAGTCTCGTACTATGTATATTTTTGTATTTAAAGAAGGTTTGTACATGTATGTAACATGTATATCAATTGGAAAACAAATGTAACATTATGTATATTTTTTTTCAAATTGTGTATAAATCAAGACGTCTATGAGAAAGTTGAATAGGCAAATACTTGTAATCTTTCTGCAAAATTTCTTGCTGTGGTAATGTGCTGTGACTAAAGATACAAATTAAAGTCATGTAGTCATAGATACTAAGTGAATGACAAGTCACATGCTAGCTGTTGCCACATGTGCAATTTTACAGACTGAGGTCCTTCATGCATATGGTTTGACTGTGTATTTACGTATACAGTGTGGTGCATTGTGGATAGTATGTTAAAATTGAAGGTCCCTGGGACATAAACAAAACACATCTGGACATCAAGCATGGTCTAGACAAGAACTGTTTACAAGTCAGGGCCTTTACCTTTGACCTTGCACATGCACACTTCCAACTGTGAACTGGCTTATTGACATGGAGGGGCATGTTGGCGGAATGTACTGCGCCTGTGCAAAACCCAGATTTTTCACGGTTTTCATTGGATGTTTGGTCAACGTTGCATCAGAATTTTGCCTGTTGCAGACGATATCTTTTCCGACACAACATTTGAAAACTATAGATGGGATGTCATCCTTAAATACGCAAATACAAGACATTCCGTCAAAGTGCACAATACATTACAGGTTTTGTGCAGGTGCGGTACGTTCTGCCAGCGTGCCACAATGTACATGGAGGGGCATACATTAGATATATCTCATAGGAAGAAGTAGAACTACGTGTACATGTACAGTATCCAGTAGTTCCATTATCTCAACACACAGTTCATCAGTCTGACTTTTGAGTGCATTGCATTGACCTTGTGTAGGACAAGATAACACTTGCCTTGGAGATACTTATCTCTATGAATACCAATAGAGTGAATTGCAAAGTCCACAGTAGGTCTTGCTGGGTTGAAAAGAGGCTGGTGTGAGTTTTTTTCTCAGATGAAACAAACAGCTATTGTCATAATTTTTTTGTTGTTATAGAAAGGAAGCACTTTTCAAAATAATCATTTTGTTTAGCATTTAAGATATGATGAGGATTAGTATTGGAAGTACATTAACTATGCACTACATTATCTCACAGCCTCTTGTGTTGGCTTTGCACTTGTGCAGACCTAATGGAATGAAATATCGTGCCAGGAAACTTTGGCTGCACTTCCAGCCTTCACTACTCAAACTTCCAAGGCTGGCAGTACAAATCTGGTGCTGCTTGGCACCTTTGAAATGCCAAGTACCCACCAAATTAGTTTCTGTGGTTTGATCAATAGGAAGCTGCCGTAAAGCTAATGAAGATTAAGAAACAGTCCAAAAGGTGCAAGTATTTGTTTCTGAGTGTAATACTGGTATTAAACATAACAAACTAGCATCTCCCCACCCCCACTCCCCTCTGCAGCAAAATTCATTCAGAAAAGAGACTGATTTTGATTTGAAGCTGTTGTATGCAGGAGATTTATACTTCACACTGCTGTTAGCAATTTCACCTTTCAATGTGTTTGAGGGTGAAATTACGATTAACCACCATGATATATGCACTCATGAACAAAATGCTCACCAAATCCATGCTATATTGGTGTGTTGACATCCATAGCCATTAATGTCATTATCTCAGCAAGGTTAATGGATCAAATATGTATTCCCACAACAGATAAGTTATCACAGAAAGTTAGATCTTTTGTGTGCGTCAGTTATTGATACTGTATACGAACCTAATAGTCACTGATGTAGATTGCACACAGAATTGTTAAGCTCCTATTCATAAAAACATCAACAGCCAGTTTCAGCCACATGTATTTTCTGTATCTATTTCATACCTTCCCTGTGTAACCTGTACACTTATAGATGTTGCTACGTTATCTTTGCCATAGGAGTAAGCCTCCTGCTCTTTATACTGCCAATCCCGTAGATCCCCGACAATACTTTCTGGAATAGGAAATCTGGAGCACTATTTGTAAGATTCTTTTGACCCTGCTGTTGATGTAGACAAGATGTCTAGGTTTCATTCTTGTTATATTTCATGCTCAAACTGTCCACCCTTCTGAGTGCTCGCAGACGATATCGGTGTATCAGAGGAATGAATCGCACAATCTATCTTCTTTTGTTTGGTGCGGAATGGCATGTACACTACAGAAGTAATCTAGGGCCACAGATCTGAAGAGGTGTGCGCACCATCAAAAGGTAGCTGGGACACTCTCAGGACAAAGGGTTGCCATCCAACCAAAGCCCGGGTACCTCTAAAAGTCGGGTAATAGAATTATTGCCCAAAAGTTCAAACAGACTGGCCCAGATCATGGCTCAGTAGCACTTTTATCAGCATGTGGAATATCTGTGGCAAGATATCCAAAAGCCCCCTCTATGTGTACTGCTGCCTTTGATTTGCCGTGACTTTCATTTTACACAGGATTATTGTGGAACACAAATGGCGGGCATCTCATCTTTGCCATCATCATCATCATATGGGGCTTGCAGTAATGAACAGCCTATGTATGACTTTGATAACTTTTTATCATACTCATTATTCTAACATATTTGGGAACAAAGGAGAAAAAATGCTTTTTTACTAATCCACTGATACACTGTTAGGTCACAGAATTTGACTGTAGGGGATTCCAGCATTAGTTGCAGAACATTGTTAGGTTCTGCCTCGTATCGATTTGCACCATTGAACACTGTTGCTACTACTATGTGATGTTGCAGTAAGGAAACAGAAAGAGTACATCAGATATGACTGTTGCATGAATCACCAAACCCGCAAGGATTTGGCACCAAAGAATTGCTCTTAAAATACTTAAATCTACCTTTGTCCCAAGTCACGTTTGGGATCGACCTTTTTCAAGAGCACAAATTCTTATTGACAACCTTGTTGCTTAAGAAGTATGACCCATGGCACTGTTGTCTGTCCTCATGCCGTCAGAAAGCAGTCAGTACACTTACACTGCTCCTCTTGCAGAACATAACAGACAACCTTTGTAATAACAAACCTGTTATCATCATAATGTTATGTCTGCCTAACTGTAGGAGTTATGTCAAACAATGACAAGTTGTTGCCTTCCTTGGTGCTGATTTAGCCGCTGTTGTTTTTTGCTTGTTTTTAATTGGAAACAGACCTTTTGAATAAAAACTACTCTTTAACAGCACTTTACAACGTGCTGCATGACCATTCTAATATTTCACAGTGAAGTAGGTGCCCTTGATGAGTAATTCTTACGGGAGATAGCTTTCAGTATGTCTTTGTAAAATTATGTCTACCTAAAAGTTGTTAATCTTGATAACATGCATGCAAATCTAATGCTGGCATATTTGGCTGTGTATCAATTCTAGGCAATCATCATATCTGTCCGCCTGCATTCAAGAAAACAATCTCTTCTTCCTGGGCACAGTTGTCTATAGCTGGAAAACAAATTAATGAAACACTTAATGCCATTAGACAAGACTACATAATGTGATTTTGTATGATTAGGCCAGTAACTCAACAAAAGCCTTTTCATCGAACTAGTAACAGTGAATTTCCTCTAACTGGATTTTCTTTGGTCAAATTGCATTTGCTGATGTTCAGTAAGACATATTTCATCTTGTGAATAGATTCCCCGGCAATGAAATTGTCATATTTTTGTAAAGTAATGGTTAGGCCATCTCAGTTCAATTGCTTGGCTTTTGCAAAATGTGACAGAGTAACTTGGCACAAAATTGCACACCTCTTCTTGTAATGTGTTGCCTGCCCATTGTAGGAACTATGACTACAAGTTATGTCTCTCCTTGGTACTGAATTAGTTGATGTTGTCTTTCTCTTGATTCTTACAAGAAAGCAGTCCTTTTAACCTTCTCCCTGTGGCATAACCGATACAAATTTGGTGCCAAAAGACAGGCAGAAGGTTAAATTGATCAATTAATACTTCACTGGAGGAATTTTGTTTCAATAGATTGGGCAGTTCTTATATTTTCTGATGCTGTTAGTATTGCTTGTGATTAATAGCAACCTCAAGGTTGGTAGGAAACAATAGATTGCTTTAGTATTGCCTCATTTCATACTAGAAAGAGGCCTGTTCTTTCTCCCATGCAGACAGCCATCCCGCTCCATTCATCACAACCCATCATTCCTGTCAGCCAGCGAGTTCGTAAACACGGAAACCACTTGTGCCAAATCACCCAGCAACTTGGCTTAAATCTACAGTAAAGCCAGCGCAGGCGATCCCCTGTACTGTCCATTAGTGTTAATATTTACAGCACTTATAGGAGCTGTCCACTTTCTTCCTTAACTATTCAATAGCAGTATGAATATTCCATCTCCTTCACTGGGGACCCGGCCCTTTGCTCAACAGCTGTTGCATAAATGTTTACCTGCATTTGAGGGATAGGAGCAAAAAAGTATTATTATTGCTGCGTGAATGCAATAGTACGACCCTAGAAAATGTACTTAAGGTATATAGTAAATGCACAATGTATTTTTCAAAGCATGGCTTTGTCTTTGAATAATAATGAAATGTCCCTTAATATTGTACTGATGTTGTCTGTTTCAAACGTTTGTAATATGATAATGTGTGCGTGTATTTTGAAGTCAATATCCTACATAACAATCTATGTTTCTTAGATCATACAATGCCTTTCAAAGCCTTTGTATATATCTTTACTGTATACAATATTGCAGATTGAAAGTTGTAATATCGGTTGGTTGCTGACAACAGTAAATACTCTTCAGCCAAGAAAAGTCTAAGAGAAGTTATAATAGTAATCCCTTACTTCCACCATCTACTGACAAAAATGTTCCCAAAGTTAGACATTTAGAATTGCAGGTCGTTTGAAGATTACAAGTGTGACAAGTTAACTAGCTGTAAATGTCTGACATTCACAACCATTCATTTATTGTTTCACCCTTGATAGATAAGTTCAAGGTGGTGCTTGTTTTCAGGTAATCATACACATTTGGCAAAGTTTTCCCGACTCAAGTTGGCTTAAGACAGGGTTCTGTGTAATCCGTGTGGAAAGTCTGGCATCCGGTTTGAGACTTGCTGAAGTGTGTCTTCATTTGTCTTCTTATCCTATCAGCCAACAGCAGACTTGTAAGAGGGACAAAAAGGTGGGCTCTTAATCCCTATACCCTAGTGTAACCAAGCCCTTTGCAATTTTTCAAGAGCAAAGGTTATTTGTTTGCACGCAGGAATGGCTGATTTTCGCAGCGTAGCTTACATTTTAACATACATTTATCTACACTAAATGTTTTTGCCTGATCAGGAGATAGCAGAGAATGCTGTGTTGTCCTTACTTGTGCTTTATGCATATCCTTCCAGAAGACAAATGTAATAGTCGTGAATTTCAATATAATATTGCCATATCTACAGGCGTAAATATATCTTGATGGCACCATCATCATTTCATCTCTGCGTTACACCCCGACGTCTCCAGAGGCAATATCTGCATGGGCAGAAAGTCTCCAGAGAGGCAGCGGAATGGTAGCCATCCATCATTCGCTGTCACCCTCTCCTAAAAATTGTAGGGACTGGGCTGTGCATTTGTTCAAATGGCCTTAGGCAAAGCCCACCTTAGGAAACTGGGATGAGCAGAGTTAGTACTGTTGTGGTCATGATGTGGCTTTTGAATTATGCATAGCTAAATGCAGCACTTTTGAGGTTATTATACAGCACCTTCTGTGAAGTTAATTTCTGCTTGTTCAGTCCATCAGCTATGCACACACACAGGTCATTGACCTGTTAATAGCCTAGGTCAGCCAGGACCTTAAGTTGCAATCAGAAAGTGTAATACACTTTAATCATGAAAACAGAAATACAATTATTTGTTATACCTGGTTTATTCATATGTAGTGTGTGTATTCTCCAGTAACTACATGCACAATGTTTGCACTGCAAAGATTTTAAAGATGCAAATAATCAACTGTTTTATGTTAAACCTCAGTATAGAAAGTTCACTTTGGAGTATATACCAATGATTCCTTACATCAATATTTATTTCTTTAAGATTTAGATTTTTTTAAATACCAACAAGAGAAATAAGACATGCATGCACATGTAGCCCCCAAGTTACACCCTGTCTCATTCCAGCAACTGCACATCTTTCACAATAATAACTACATTAAGCATTGGATCACCTAATGCAATTACTGCGTGTATCAAAATGTAACAAAGATACTATCTCTACCAAATCAATTGATTGATGTTTAATGTCTTCACTTTGAAGTAATAATGAAGGTAGTTTAGACATTAATGAAGTAAAGTAAGATATGTTCCTCCCTGTTGGCGCATTCTGTGGCCATGTTTCATGTTTCTGTGGTTCATAATGCTATCAAGTAGACTATTATGATTCACCATCTTCTACTTCAACACCCAATTAAACATACTAATTACTTAATGTCTTGAATATACTGGCCCATAAATTTACATTATCCCTCACTTTAACCCAATATCAACTATTTGTTCTCAAAAGATGGATGGGGCAGTAGTTGGTAATACTGTTATCTTCCCAACACTCCTTGTAGCAATACTTCATCAATTTCAAATAAAACTTAATCGCTCAAACCTGCATTAATAAGGTTATGTTATTGTATTTGGACTTAATGGAGCAACATCATTGTATTACAATAATGTGCAAAGGTTATGATAATTTTGACAATATATTAGCAATCATAGTGAATGTGTAATGTGTGAAAATCATTGCATGTACTCTATAAAAATCTATGTGAGGAGGTGAGATTGAGAGGTAGATAGTTGTGAGTTATGTGCTCTGTGCTATGATGTGTATCACAGATGTGCATGCAGGGGATGGGCCATGAATTTAACTGATAGTGAAGTTTATCTAGTGGAACTAGATGGAAGGATTGTCAAAACTTTTCTTGACTAATCTGATATAACGTTAGAGTTACAAATGTAGTATCAGTAGTACTTTACCACCCACTTGCTATTTGAATGGCAAGAGATACATGTACATGACAGGTATCTTTGTAGCAAGGTGCAAGCTTTTTTTGTGTGCAACCTCTTTGCATTTCTTGATATTCATAAAGAATTGGAATCTACAATAAATATTAGAAGATCATTAAAATAGCTTTATTTTTTTACCCAAATTTGGTTGACTAAGGAGGGAAGAAGATGGAGGATATCCCATGATCATAACCTGTTACGCATGTGCCTCTCCCTTCTCTAGCCTGACAGTAAGATTCATTGCTAGTTACAAAGTCTTCACTGTAACATTATTGAATTTCTCCAGCAAGAATAATCCCTCAGAACCCACTACCAATTCTAGATAAGATCTGTGATCACCTGCGCAGGTAATTGTACTGCCAATCCAAGGGTGCGCAATGTGATATCGTCAACCAAGCAATTTTCCCGGACGTCCTGCCATTGGACCTAATCCAGGGCTTGGGATGAAAGGCGCTCAAACAGTGCAGTGGACTGACTTTGGCCTACTGTAGCTCCTGTCTGGTTGAACCTGTTTTATGTTCAATTTGTTAGTGGCCTTGTTTCAACTTTGTGACGGTATGCAACATGTCGGCAATTGGAAACATCCCTCCCACAAGAATTCTCTCAGAGATTCTCTATGTAGGTATTCCTCCCTCAGATCCACACATATCCACACCCATCTACATCTTCTCCTTTCTTCTTTTGTCATCCTCAACAGAGATGAAGCATGCTTTTTCAAGTAGCTAGTAGTGCAATGCGGCTTCGCTACGGCTCACATATTGAGGGGTGGCTAATATGAGACAGAGGTTTGCCAGGCCTTTGTAGTGAATCACCAACTTCCAGCTAGTCGAATTTGGACCAGGGCATGCCCCTACTCTTTTTCGAAAGGTGTGGTGCATTCTTTAACGTGCGTGGGGTGTGCCTCTCCCCAAACACAGGACCTCCATTTAACATCCTATCCGAGGGACATCCCTAACCAAATCTAGGTACTCATTTTCACCTGAGTGAAGTTAGGAAAGTTGTATGAAGTGCCTTTCGCAAGGGGCTCAACATTGGAGGATTTAAACCCAGGACCTATGGGTTCTGGGCCAAACACCCAACCATTATGCCACACGAAATGGTATTCAATACTGTAATGCACTGAGGAGTCTCTAGCCATCAAAACTTGTAATGAATGGAGAAATAGAAATGGAAGGGTGCTTTAACTGAGCTACCCATTTTCTGCACCCCATCCCCCACATCCTCAATTCCCCACTCCCCACACCTTTAAAGTTCCACAGGATGATATTCTACTCAAACAGAATTCTCTCTCCTTCCCTATCCATTTGTGCATATTGCCGGTCAGACTTACAGCCTATAGGATTACAGCATTTCTCATAGAGAATATGACATTACACAAAGAAGGATTGCTATTGTTCAGGCTTTATTGTTAGGATGATTACAGTTGGCCATAACTTTGGCATTAAGCATCAATCATGACAAGGAGGAATTGCAATTTGGCAAATTCTCGTTTGGTGCACTTGATTAGATTCCCCAGTATTCATTCATCATACTAGTTTTGGCACTTGTATGGAAAGCTAGGCAATCAGCATCCATCTACCACCACATTCAAAGACAAGACGATATATTATGACCCCTGTTCTCAAATTTTCCTGCCATTTCAAGGACTTTGGTTACTATACAATCAAGCCAATATGAGGAAAGATTGAACACTGTAGTATTCATCATATCATATCCTCATTAGTCACAAAACTTTGCACAAATGGGACATTTAGTCTGTATAAGGGGAGCAGTAATATTGCCTTCCTAAGC
The DNA here is from genome assembly GCA_013266295.2 of Branchiostoma floridae x Branchiostoma japonicum. Classification (NCBI taxonomy): domain Eukaryota; kingdom Metazoa; phylum Chordata; class Leptocardii; order Amphioxiformes; family Branchiostomatidae; genus Branchiostoma; species Branchiostoma floridae x Branchiostoma japonicum. Next base: position 21,581,268 of record CM023825.1, read on the forward strand.
TTAGATTCATTGATGTACAGATAGGATCAGGATGGATTCTATTTCAAAACAAAAGTCTGCACCAGGACTTGAAAGTAAGCTTACTAATTTCAGAAGAAAGTTAGTTTTGTTGGACTCAATGCAACTTTACCTAGCTGACAGGTCCAGGTATTTTCTGGCCGTTTTTGACTTATTGATCACAGCTTTATTAACTTTGATAATATCTCTCAGGTATTATGTATTAGTTAATAACAGATCTAAAAATCATTATTTTGTCCTCTAGCTAGCTTTTATTGATCAAATAAGGATCCAAAAATCCCGATTTTGTGTTCAAAGTCATTTTTTGGGACTGGTGTCAGTTGCCGGTTTCTAAATTATGTTATCGGTCAATTTCAGGAGCAATGGACCTATGATTGGTCAATGAAGGAAGTGACAGTGGTAGGGACAAATACATACATCTCAACATGAAACTAGTTAAAGCTTTAAAACATTAGCAGAGGTTGGAGGTGTGACTTTCTTAAAGAAAAGGGAGAGTTCAAAATGTACAATGCTGTCTAAGTTCAAATGAAATGAACACATAAATCAAATCATTTTATTGAACTTTGAAAGATCATAAGGTTGGTTGACCTTTCTGGAGGATGTACTTTTCGTTATTGCATATTTTGCCTTTTCAGTCATTGTATTGCTTTGACTTGAATTAATGATGCCCCATTGACAGTGGTGTTTGAATTAGCATTCAACACATACATGCTATGTGTCAAGAACGGGACAACATTTTGCTCTGAACCAAAGAGCAAAGGCCGTGGCTATCATGAGGGGCTTCTGTCAGTTAATATGCATCCTGTGTCATACACATCATAGCCAATCACGCAACTGCATTGATTTTATAACATTTCAACTTGACCTACATCACTGTGATCATGTGTCCGTACAGCAGTTATGACTTGGCAGAGGTAACCAATTTCGCAGCCCGTCAACCGTCAGAACTAATCTAGATTAAGTGCCAATCATCCATAAAAGAGCCAAGCTGCAACACATTGACTGATACTTGCTGTCTGTGCAAAACTTGAAAAACTGTTTCTGCTACTAGATGTCAGACTTACATTGTAGGTGAAGTGCAGCATACTTATAGATGATATAGATGGGTAAATAGGACCATTTCTGTGGCCACAGTGGGGAGCTATAGTCATTTATAGGATCAGAAAAGCCATGGTTAGTTAACCTTGTCCCGGCTTAGGTCAAATTCAATATGGCTACTGGAAAAATGGATTGCTTTCTGCAAGACCTTATCAACTTGTGTCTGTAGAAGGAAAGTGTTTATAGACATTGTAGTAGTACTCTCTACATGTATTTCAATAAGTCTTGGTATATCACAGGGGAATAACGCATGTATTTTTCCTGACAAATCTATTGCAGATATTGCTTCCATCTCGTCTGTGAAAGAACTTGGGTATCCCTAAAATGTTCTATTTGGGGAGGAAACCGTAAGAATAAGTCATCTGTCATGTCTGACAAACAGGTGACACCATGATCAATCCTAGTCAGGTAAAATATCCCAGCGGCTATATGAATGTTTCAGAAGGGGATTCTTCCTTTTGAACTCAAGTTCTCTTCAGTCAATCAAAGTCTACTAATGGTGTCAAGGGCAAGCCTTCTGTGGCAACTTTCCTCCAAACAAGTCAAAAGATCTAAAATTTATTACAGTGTGTGAGTTGTAGACAACCTTTAACCAAAGTGCCGTAGACTTTGCTTTTGGTGGATTGAAGAAACTTTGCTGACTTCTGAAAAGATGCCAAAATCAGTCAACCTACAAGCCAGCAAACTTTATAGCAGGATATTTTCCTATTGTATAAGACTTCTTTAAGTGACAAAGTTCCTTTTTGAATAAAAAGACAGGTACATAAGTTAACAATATTATTGATAAACAATGTTTGAATCTTACATTGCCATATTTGATTCTACACATTGTTCCAATTGAATTGACCAAGATTGTGGATATCACAAAGTTTTTTCTAGCTTGCTGTACAGAAACCACAGTGTGTGATTTAAATCATGTGGTTAAAACTTTGGTCAGCACCAGGTAAAATGACCAGTAAAAGTGTAATTGAGGGTAAGCTAATTACGTGGAATGACGAAACATGCATTTCCCACATGCGGACAGGGATTAACATTTGCATGGCGGCCCTGATGTATCTGTGACATTACAGAGCAGCAGTTGCTTTCTCAATGTCCGTACTAATGATGCTATCATATGACTCTGGGCCAGAAACACATCATTTTAAGTCTCGTAATGACACAACATCAGATTTCATGTCAGTAGTTCTCTCTAATGGGTGTTAGATTTTGCCGAAGTTTCACATTTTAACAATTACCCCAGATTGAATGTCAGTAATTGCCAGGGAAACTAAATGTTAATGGGGTATTATCCTGTCTAATAGGGACATAAGATCCAAGATCTGTTGGCTTCATGGAGTAATAGAAGCAATGGTGTAGGGCACGGTCTAATTAATGTGCATAGCAGCTGATCTTAATGCTACATTGAAGTGGCCTGGCTGTTGTTATGTTCTTCTTAATGTTGCCCTTTCCACTGATTGGTGCTAGCCTGAGATTCAGCCTTCTTCAGCTGTAGTCCTCTCCAAGCATTGATGCCCTTCTTAAAGGTAGTGATGCTTAGAGCAAGACAAAAGCTGAACAAGGCTGGGTCTCAGGCTAGACTTGATTCTCCAAGTAGGACCTTTTCACATTGCCACCAATCTATGGGATGACTTGCAATGGTCAGATAGACCCTGTAATGATACCTAAGAATAGTTGAAGGTTAAAGCTATTTCAAGCCATAAGATGGGCTAAGTCACTGAAGCATGTATCTGTTTTTGTGGTCTTGCAGATGCTTGAGGTGACAGAGAGTACAGGACTAATGTACCACAGATGGTACCTCAGAGTTCAGCGGACTGGAATGAGCGAGGATGAAGAATCCTGCTGAAGATCATGGCATCACTCACTGTTGAATGTCCAGTTGTTCGGTAGGCTATAGCTAGTCATTTAATGGAGAAGAACACAAAATTTCAATGGCTGTTCTGTCTTCTTTGGAATATTTTTGACCTTGTTTTAAATTCGTTTAGATTTAGGAATTCAAGTGTAAATTTGACACAATATGTAAAATCAGTACTTGAAAGAAAGCAAGGGTGTGAGGGAGGATTTTCAAAATGCCACTTTGCCTTTTATTTATTTGGTTATTGCTAGAGCAGAGCTACATGTTTGTTTGTAAATAGATGCTTTCTCGCCACACTACCTCCTAACCTATATCTCACATCATAAAATTATGACCCTGCACATAAACCGTGACCTTCAACCCACTGCCATGAATACACACTCACAACAACAATCCCACGAGGACCTCCCTCTGCTCTAAAAAAATTTCCTTTGTCTGCACTACTCCACATCTGACACCCAAGCCTGCCTGATCAATAGTTATGAGGCCAGAAATAGATATCCTGTGTAAAGCACTCAAACTTCAATGATGCAGGAAGAGGTATGATGACTCCCACGAGAGACCTTCCCCGTCCCATTAGTGGTGCAGTCCAATGTTTGGTATCCATCATATGTCAGATAAGGATGATGGCCTGTCAAGTTTTCAATATGCAGAGGAAACCAGTATCACTGGGGTTACCACGGTAACAGTAGATGTCTCCCCGGAGACCATGGCAAACCATTTTGTACCTTTTACGTGACCCAGAATCATAAATCAAGTGGAATGGTCATGGCTGATAGCAGGGTTTGGGCTTGGTCCCTTTTATATTTTACAATACGGTTAGATCTGTTATTTAATGGTTTGCATCAAGTTTAAGAGCTCATGAACAATACAGGCTATCTTATTAGTAGCAGTCAAAATAATGCCAGTGATTTACTTGATGGGTACAAATAGATTTTTGCTTTTATGCTTTTTAAATTATTCAGTGAAGAAATAGTGTAAGTGGCAAATAAATTTTGTCATGGAATAGATGATTTCAAAGGGACCTTGACTGTCTCATTAGACCCGTAGAATGTATTGTGGGAAATGCTAAATCCCAGAGTACTCGTTTCCTAATAAAAAAGGACACATTTTATTCCCCAAACAATGAATGACAAATTGTTTTGATTGATCCTTCATCACAAATGAAGCGTCTCATCATGATTTTGCATCTTGAGAGGGTAATTTTTCCTTCCAAGGGGCAAAAATTGCTAACTCTGGTCTTTTGTCTCTTGTTATTAAGTGTAAGTTAGCTGCTTTACGAGTCAGGTGGGGCTGGGAAGTTGTTAAGGTGTCCCATGGGTGATATTTACGTGTGCAAGTCCTTTATTGTCACCAGAATGAACATGTCATTATCAAATAGAGCGTGTCGGAAGAAACCTGTTGGAAACTGTTCTAATTGTCTTGATAAATGTTCTTTGTGGAACTTTTTACATGTGAATTACCATTTTCAGCGCACAGTTGTGAAAAAAAAAGAATTGGAATTGAGTTATCAGAAAACAAAACAAGGTCCCAAAAGTGTCATCATGGTAGAGGAATGCATGGCATGTTGCTTGGATGTAAAAAGTGATCACAGCCAAAAGGAAGTTTCATGCATAAGGATGTCAGGCAATGTTAGCAACATTTAAAGCAAAACCTCACCAGTTCTCGATTTTTCTGTTTTGCATTATGCTGTCTTTTAAAAATGTCCCAAAAGCTGTCAGAAGAATATCAGATTATTAGGGGTACTGGTTATGCCATCCATGTCAATATTGCAGTGTCATCACAGAAGTTAAGACCTACATGTACTTAGACTTGCTGTATCTACATGTATGTGTCCCATGGGTGTCATTACCACTCCTTGTCTTGTTGCATGCACAAATGATCTTAGGCAATGCTTCTGACATATTTGAGTGTTCATTTCTTATCCTAGCTTGACCTTTTATTGAGTGCAACCTTACCAACATTTGTAGAAGTGAGATAATGTTGTGTAGGTGTACTGGAGACCTTTGCAGCATGGTTAATGAGGCTGCAGATGACGTGAATCTGCTTATGGAAGAGTTAGTTTGCATGGTGTAAGGTCATTTATGTCATAGCTGGACCACGTACAGTAACGTTCGATACTGGTGTTCCAGCCTGTGTGATAACTACCCATGTCACACGGGCTTCCAAAAGTTCCATAGAACGTGTTTCGCGTGCACCACTTTTGTAAATTTGAAGACCAGATTTGGACATTGGAATTGATTTTGTTACAATTTTTTCTTTAGGGACAACAAACTTTCTCAATTTTGCGTTGAAATGTGCATTTTCCAGGTTGGGTATGAAATAGATAAAATACTACACGGTGTATTCTTTATCGCCCTCAGTCCCAGCCCTCCCGCAGGTTGGATCGCCCTCCAGCTGTTGTGCGATCTGACACGCAGTCGAGCTGGTACCTCAGGTTATACAGAATACACCATGTTCTATATGTATCTCAGTGCACCTCTATGCAGTGCTATAAGTTTTAGTTCTGTGAACCTGTAGCTTTGCACAGCTCACTTGCAAAGTGAAGTATAAAAGCTCAGATCAATTATCCAAAGACAAGAAGTAGCGCAAAGAGGTATTGTCAATCTGGACAGAAACAGTGCTTTATGGGATCTTTTAGGCATGACTAATGGCTGGCTGCTTGCTCCTTATTATGCACTAAAAATAAATATAACAGTCCTGTAGTCTGTCTCATCCGTGCCCCCATCCAGACATATTTCCAACAAAGTCACTGAAACAGGCATGTCTTTTTCTGTAATAGCTAAGCCATAAATCATCCAATTTCAAAATCATTAAGAAGAAAAGAACAACTTTCCCAAGATGAGGAGGTAAGCTCCCTAAGTGCGGTGACAAAGGACATGTTGTTACTTGTTGTTGGTTCTTCCTGATGGTTATGGAGTCTGCCTGCCCACAGCAGCTTCCTGAGTTGGGACTACAGCTGTAAGGAACATCCTGTTATCTCCAGTTCCAGCCACATCCAGGTGAAAAAACAACATCGGAAGTGGCTTCATCAGTTCGTCCAGGTTGGCCTCAAGGGTCGCCCAGTGTTCCTAAATGACAGTTTCATTTACGGCAGGATTTTCCCGACATTGATTTTACAGTAACAATCGCTGGAGGGAGAACCATTTTACATTCCACCTTTTATAGACAGACAGTCTGTCTGAAAAATTAAGCCTGCTAAAGAACCTGTTGTTGAGGGGAAATGGAACAGGAAAAATAGAATTTAAGCAGCAACAAGGATTGAGAAAAATTTCCCCTTGTGGTTAGCAACCCTTTCTTTTATCACAAGGTTGGTGCTTCAAATTCCATCCTACCTGTTGTTGTTTTGAATCCATGTATGTATTTGCTACTAGTACATACATGTATATACCCTATAATTAGGAAGGGATGTTGCTCCTGTGTTTCAAGTGAACTAGTCGAGCATGTTATGGTTCTCGTGAAGTCCAAGGGTATGCCCCATCGTCTAAATAATATGACTGAAACCAATCTGTTCTTCAAACAGATTGTTCTTAGTATCTACTCTAAATACAGAACTGTTGTCTTGCACTGTATTATGATTTACTGCTTGATATGTGACTCAAGTGCATTTTTGTTGTTGTCAATAGGGAAAATACCAAAAGTTGCAGGAACAAAATGTTTTGGTTACAACTTTCTTTCCTTTATCACCACCAGAGATTACTACCTACTTTGATGATTCATACCTAAACTACATGTATAGTATAACATAACACAAGTATCCGCAAGAAAACATCATCCACAACTTTGCATGTCTTGAAGGTATGAATCTGACAGGGACTGACCCTGTTACAGTAGTATTTTGTCTTTCACTTCAACAACATGCATATGGTCCAAGGCGCCATCTAGAATGAGAATGCAAACATCAAAGTGCAGTCCTCTTTATTCTTCCCTGTGGTGCTCATGTGAAAAATGCTGCAACACTGCCTGATCTAAGCTTGTACTTTATGTAGCATGTGGATGATTTGACATTAAATGCAATAGCCTTCGGGATCTGTGTTTCTCAGTATGGGCAGTTTTACTGCTCCCCTGAGCACCATCCATTTCCACAGTCGTCCTCGGTGAGCCTAGATTGATTGTCTTGACTCTCGTACAAGACCATAAAGTTTGTACAACTCAATATCTTGGTTGTAAACTTTGGAAATCAAAGCATGGCTAAATTGTGTGCTGTGCCAGGTGGGATCTGCCATACGCACACAGGGATTATCATAAATTCTTGTACACGTACTTCAGTTCTGGATGCCTGTAGAAAGGCGTGTTAACCTTTAACACAAAATGGATACATCTGTGAATGCATTACTTTATATCAGCACATTGGTAGGGAAAGGTCAACTCTACTTATACTGTATTTTACATGTAGTTCTGTGTGATTTCTCATCGTAATGTCTTATGATTGCAGTTTTGCGTAGGTTGAAGTTAACCTTTGACACAATTTTCCCTCGTAATGATGCTTAGAACTGCATTTGTTTTGCAACATTTAAAGCTAGAAAGCAACAGTGGATTGACTTATTGATTCGTCTTGATTGTCAATGAGGAAACAAGGTATGACTATGGGTTGAAAAAGCAGCCATTCTTGTACACAATTTGAACAGGTTTTATATTATAATAGCTGAACTCTGTTTTTCAATGCATGAAGGACAAGCAAGATCAATATTACCAGACCCAGATTTTGTAACTAACATAGGAAGTGGTTGACTCCTGAATTTTGAATTTTCCTTTTTCTGTGACAGTCCTACAAAAAATGTACTTTTTATAGCACTGAAAATCCTAAAACTCAGTAATGAAGTAAGTACGTCACAAGATCTATTGAGCAGGATTCTCAACTCCCTCCCCTTGGATGTACCAGAAGTTCAGAGTGACATTTTTATAACTTAGTGATACATGCCTTCAGTCTGTGCCATTTAGATCCAATCTGCTTAAGCATTTGTGTCATCCAACTCAAGTGAGACCTCCCTAAATGGGTCTGAAAGTCATTAACTATCGTCTCATCTTCAACAACGCCCCATCCTACCTGTTGACGTTGACTGCGATAGTCATATCATCTTGATGTGTTTATCTCGCAGGCATGCTCTTAATGTGTTTACACCCAATCTCTCCTTTGAGCGAGCAGTTAAAGTTGATGATACAGGTAGATGAAGCTTGAATCCGTCTGATGTTCCAGTGATGTGAAAACTTGAGCAGATAAGTCCTAGTTGTTCATCAGTGTCAGCTGCTGCGGTAAACATTAAGAAGAACACCAGCCTTGGAGTGCCTTGGTAATGTGTCCCATGCCGTGAGACTTAGATTGCCAAGTCCACATCGTACCAATGACTGTCTCCTAACATTTGATGGATCGCGTCATTGCAGCAGGTATTACCGTAATCCTGCCTGTAGGATGAGCAGAGATTGGTTCGATGGGAAGATGTCTTATCTCAATCCCCAGTGTCCATCCAAAAATGTACAATGCTCTCTGGCCATACCAGGGGACATCCCAGGCTCATATGGGGAAAAAGATGTATTGTTGCTGCTCAGCCATGTGTGTCACTCCTCTTTGATGTTTATAGGGAAACTTTACGATGACAGTTAAACTGAACATGTTTGATCCCTAACCCAGCAAACGGCGTGATACAGCAATCCATCAGAAGACACCTGTTCGTACAATACTGAGAAATCATTATGAGTCGGTGCTGAGAAATTTAGATCATAAACTGTTTCTTTTTAAGTCAAATGTAGATGTGAAAATTAAAGTAATATCAATTCTTGGTAATTTTTATAGCATTAATCAGCCTTTCATAGCAATATAGCTAACTTTGTTCTACCCTTTCTGAAATCCCAAGTTTGGATACAGAAGCATGGTACAACTAACTGAAAGAAACCTCAATTCCAGCATCTGTCTAACTTTGCCTTGGCTTGTGTAGGTTACATGAAATTTCTTTTTTGTTTACCTCCTTGTAATGTCTGTGCAATCCAATAGAAATATGTGTATCCCAAAGCTACAATGTATTATTTTGCATCCACTCCTTGATAGTTGTTTTTAAATGCTTCACTTTGACATACTAACCTTTTCACGACCTTTACCTTATCTTAGTACAGCCCAGACTGTCTGTAAAACTGTCTGCTATGCTGACCATGTTCCGACATTACTGTCTCTGTTTAGTCACTTGACTGATTGCAGTGTTTCTCTCTTATCCCTTTATCACTGCTGTAGCTTTGATACCAAAGCCCATATAAGTCCTTTAAGTGTCTATTAGGATAGACTCCTCAACATCCTTGCTAAAGCCTTGCTTAGTTTATCACCATTGGAGCCTGTTTACAGCCAGAAGGTTACATTAATGTCTCGTCTTTATTAGCTCAGGGACAGCTTATTTTTATGTCTTCATACCCTGCAATGCCTTTGGCCCTGAACTGTAGCATGTAAATTTTGCCCTTGCAGAAAGTATTTCAGTCAGAAGTTAACTCCCAGAGCACAAGATAAGTGCCTTATACTTTTAATGGTAGAGACTCGGAGATAACAGAACAAGAATAATGATCCAACTTGCATTGTCAATGTGAAGGTATCTCATCTCACTGCCAGACACTATAAGCTGGTTGGTAAGATAAGTATAATGACACTATGTCTGTCAGAATGACTTATGGAAAGTCAATATATACTCGTATCATTTTGTTCTATAATTTAAAAGATAAAGTGCACCACTGCCAAACATGACATGAAAGATATTTTGCCATCATTACAGAGATACATGTATGTTCTGTGTTCCTAAGTTAAAAAAACAACACAAGTATATTTCTTCATCTGATTCTGTAAGTCAAACTTGAAGTTTGACTGGTCCATGAAATATTGATTTCAGCACGACTTTTGAAAGCCCACTTTACTGTGTCTTTAGTATTGTTTTCGAATTGAGTCTTTTTGCCTTCAGTTACATTTTATGTTTCGCTTTTTAGACCAACCATAAAAGTCGCAAGACACTGTGAAGGAATGGTTGGTATGTTGCCAACTAAAAATGGCATGTGGAGGGGTCTTTATTGTTATATGTTCAGATAGTTTTATGTGTGGTGGCAAATCCATTCTAGAAAGCTTTTAGTTTTATATGGAACATTTATGTCTACAGTTGCCGAGGGTGCTTTTAGGACCTTCCATTTCTTGATCTTTCTTCTATATGCTTTGTAGTGATGTATGGAAAGGAAAATCGCTGAGGATTCTATGCTAAAATCTTTAACACTCATTTCAAAAGGGTTGCACTTGGTTTATCACTTTGCTGAATTTGGCGGACAACTATATATATTCTAATTGTAGTAACTGCATATGATTGTAATTCAGTAATTGTATATGATGTTTGCATGAGTGTGATATTTCCACTACTTTTGATAGGATGGGAGAAAAACTACAAGAGTCACATGTAATCAAAGCTGTTAAAGGTGTAATAACAGAACACTTGCCTTCAGCACCAAGGACAGGGTTAGTACCGGTAGTATGCACAGGATTCATTAGAAAATTTGACATCAGGACTGTTGCTTAATTAATGTTACTGTGCCTTCTCATGTATTTTACATGTAACAGAAAGTTTGTTCACAATATTCGAAGTATCATTTAGCTTTGAATTACTCAGTCCAACAAGTCCATACCTATTTTGATTGCGCTGACATTTTGTGTTGTAACAAAGTTTCAGCTCTGCACTGTTGCCTACCAACTCAGATGAACTTTCATATTTCTACTAATACTTATTTGTGTTCCATTGAATTTGATTAGATCCAGTGTGTTTACACTAATAGAGCACAAATGTAGGGTAGGATATGGCACCTCATATTACCTGTTTCCTTACAAAATAATTGGATATGTTAATGTAATTTCATATCCAATTATTTTGAAATTGAAATATTGCTGCAGGTCTAAGATGCAGAAAGGACGAGACATGTGAGTATGATGAGCAAAGGTGAGTCTGCTGTCTGGAGCAAAGGAACTATGGAACAGGTTCTTGTATGCTGCATTCCTGTGAAGGTAAATTGATTAAACATTGTATAATTGGGTTCAGCTCCAAGCTCAGACTGATGCACTCCCTGGTCATATGATCACATATTCCTGTATGCCTGCAAATCCATAACAGCAAAACTTGAGAAAAGAATACAGACCACAGAAATGAAATGATTCTATGGATCACATATAGAGACAGCATCTCAAAGATAAAGTACAAAACAGAGTGAAACAAAGCATAGGTTCATACGAAGACACATAGTAAAAAAAAAGGAAACTGAAGTGGTATGACCACGTGTCACAGTCATTTGGACTAGCCAAAACCATCATGCAAGGAACAGTCCAGGGAGGAAGATAGAGGGGTAGGCAACGGAAAAAATGGGAGGATAATATTAGAGAATGGACCAGCATGACACTAAGTGAAACGTTAAGAGGAACAGAAAACCAAGAAGGGCGGCAAAAACAGGTTGTCAAATCTGTGGTGCCACACCGGTTGAATAATTAAGACTAAGGGATAGATCAGAATTGGGTTCACCTGTTGCATCCTTACTGCCTAGATGATCATATGCCATGTAGATGCCAATCTTTTTCTTCACTTCTTTCAGGGCACATGTTTGCCATTGCTGGTAATAGTATATACAAGAGGCAACTAAATCTGTTCAACTGTAACGTGCACAGTAGCTCAACTTCTTTCTTGCAAAGCTACTTCTTCAAACTTACAAACTGCAGATGATGAGCTCTGAAAGCCAAGTCATCATCATTGGCAGTACCTCATGTTTGAGAATTTATGAGAATGCCAAGTGCATATACAGCATATCACAAGCTTTAGAGTCAGAAATCAAATATCCACCTATCTTAAGGACATCCAATGACTATCACTCATTTTCAAGCTTTTCTTCAAGTTTTTCTTACAAGTTTTACTAAACTGCTACCATTAACCTTAGCCATGCATTAATCATGAATCTCAGAAAAGCTCTTGATATTGCCACATGACAAGAAACGGCCTTACCTTGCCAGGCACCTCATAAATTCTCCCTCTAACTCTGACGGTTCATTTACTTTCACCCTGTACCTGGTAATCATAATCCTATGCAAACGGCGTGCACCCTTTTGTAGGATCTGTCATTTGCTCCATCGGCTGAATGGGGGAGTAGAGCAGGTAGTAATGTGGAACTTTGTGATAACATTGACTGTTTGATGAACGATGGGGATGTATTGTGCCCCCAAGGACATTCTGCTGCAGAGTGAAATGCATCTATTAGGTCGACTGGGTAGAAAGGGTACTGGATATCAACTTTCTCCCACCTTTCAAGCAAAGTAAGAATAGATTTAAAAGAGTTCTTAAAGAAGCGTACATGATGAATGGCAAGGGGAACGCAGCTTTATATCAGTTGTGAAGGCAGCTACTAGGAGAGAAGAGCTAGCTTTCTAAAGGATGTTCTCAAAGGTTTGGGACTATTCATCATTAAAGTTTCCTGCAGCCATTTGTCTTGTACTTCCATTAGGATTGAAGCTACAGTTGTCAGCATTTATGTGCACTAAATGGTCACCATGTACACCAAAATCTGTAAGTCTAAATATTATGAATCACTCTCTCTACTATAGCTAATACTTCCGAAAATAATTTCATCAGGTTGGTAGAACACAGGATATTGGGATTTTCTTAATACACAACCAGAGATTCTCTCACTTTGCTTACCTTTCGATGTCTATCAGACACCTTCCTCTACATACATTGCATAGTGGTGAGAAGCAGTACTCCAGTCAAAAGCTCTGAGGAAGGTGTCTGATAGACATTGAAATGTAAGCAAGGTGAGAGAATCTTTGGTTGTGTAAAAGAAAATTCCAATGTCCTCTAGCTAATACTTTTGTCACTTGTATATTGTCATTCACACATTAAAAGATGCAATTTCTTTTCTGCAGAAGTTTGGACAACCGCTATTTCATCTTTAAACATCCGGTACTGGTACATAATTGCAATTTGATAGTCAGTCATTCTGCACATGCTACGATACAGGTCAGGACATCCATATATTGGTTCTGCAGTGTTTGACCCAACACAGCTATCATCCCAAGCACCTTTCTACCACCAGTCTCTTTAGGCAATCTCCTATTGATTCTGTTGGCTAAACATGCTGTAATCTCTCTGTCAACTGTCACAGCTGCGGAGAAGAGGGAGCAAAGATGCCACAGACTCATCTTCAGATGGGCCCAAGTATTGACAATGTGATAAGTCATACACCACCTGGTGGACACTCTCATACAGCTCCAGGGTGGAGTACATGTAGGTGATGACTTATGTTGGTCCCAATGGTATTTAAGGAAAGCGCGTATTGCTAGCCTGCTGTAAAAATGGGGAAAAAGGATTGTTTTTGGTGCTTTAGCCACTGCAGCTGAGTGCGCCTGTCACGCATCGGCCTTGTCAGCCAACAGCGAGCCTGCATCAGAAGTGGAAAAGGCCCTTGAAATCTTCGTCAGCGAAGCCCAGCCAAGAGAGAGAGAGAATAGAATCATGCCAGCACATGACAAACATCTACATGTGTATGTGGCCATTTTTACAATGTCATCTTGTCAAGTGTGAAAGTCAAACTCCTCACACATTTATTCTACTGTAAATGTTCTTACAGTGACTGTGACACAGAAGGCTTTTTGAAATCTCCTGATATAGCGTTGTATATAGTACACAACTCCCCAAATGTTTCCAATTGTTTAACCCATGGACACCTGTCACTAAATAAGTGACTGTCTATAGAAAATAGCATGATGCTGCAATGGTTGGCATATTCAGGGCGCAAAAAGTTGAATTCATTCCAATGGATGGAACATTAAAAACTCTTGTGATAACCAGAAAGTTTTCCTGCTATTCTGTCATGTTGACACTTGGAAGGTCAAACTAAAAAGACAGATAAGAGCCCAGGGTACCAACCACACCCTCCTATAAATCATGTAGACCAGCAGTATTTATCATTGTCAATGTTCCATAAGGGCAGTGGGGTTTTTTGACACCTTCATCACTTATGATGGTAGCTCTGGCTCCTTTATGCAAAGATCACAAGGAACCGACAAGCTATTCATCATGTTACAGACTCAAGATGGAAGCCCTGCCGTAGATTTGTCTTCCTTGACACAACAATCTTTGTTGAAAGGGTGTTGAAGGTGTTTCTTGTAAAAATCTCAATAACCCATCCCCTTGATTGGTTTGAGCTCTTAGCCAATCAGGATTCTAGCCAAAGTCACCTGCTTTCAAGTTTGTCTAAGTAGGAGGTTAGCTTTGCAATTGATAATCCTGGGAATTATCTCTCAACTACCAAACCTTGTTCCCATGGAGTTTGGGCAAAAGAGGCAGCTTTTTGAGGGATCAACAATTTCTCTGGTCAGGTTCTACTGTTAAGCTTACACTTTAACAGTCTATTTGTGCTAATGATATATTTGACACATTCTACACAAATAATTGTGTTTCTAAAGATTGTTTATGGCATGCATGGTCAGTAAGAGCGTCACCTTCCTTGTATGATATATCCAAATTTAAATTATCATATATTCTCAGAAAGAAAAATTGGACATTGGATGCAAATACATGGTATTTTTCTAATCAAGAAATAACTACACACTTGGGTAATCTTGATCTGTAAGGAGAGGAAAAAGAAGTTTGATAATCCACTATCTCCTATAATACATAATGAGTCATCTATAAGATATGATGATGATGATGAAGATAAAGCATCATGTCTCCATTTTTGGTCTTGTGTCAAAATTGTAAAGGTGGATGAATAACTTAGAAAGATTTGGTCTTTACATTGAAATGATTGCACAAAACTGTGGTAGTAAGCTCTTTCCTCATTTGACGTTTAGAGGTTAAATACCTTAAGGTAGGTCAGATATTTGAAATGATGCCAAGGGAACTAACCTAAATGATGGTATCTGTAAAGGTTAAAGTGCTCTTTCCTCGAGCATGTAATCCCCAATCAGAGCAAGTGTCCACTTTTACCCTTAATAATGAATTAAGCATTTTGTCTGTGTCACAGTGCTGAAACATTATCAGAGCGTGAGACAAGAGTATTGACATCTTCATCAGTCATGGCCAGGATCGCTCATTCTGCAGACAAATTAATTTTCACTTTCCTTCATAATTTCCTTATGAAGTTGCTTTCAATTCCTCAATTTCATCAACCACGCTGTGCCAAATGAATATGCTTTTCAGCTATTAATTACAATCTTAATGTATGGTTTGAATGCAAATGAGCCTTTGTATTTTTTTACAAACTTTCCATCTCTTTGACCAACTCTTTGACCTCAATTGATGGTTAAACATGGTCCAATGAAACATTAGATATAAAAAGTATATTTCAGCATGAATAAGCTGATTATCATTGTATTATTGTGACATACAGATTATGTAGACCATCATATTTTATAACCTCTATAAGTTTATATTAATATTAATCTAAAGACAACCTTTACAAATCTTAATCTTACATTTCAACCATAGCATTCATGTAGGAGTTGCTGCAATATCCATAAAAAGTCAGTCATTCTACAATGTAGCAGGAACCAATGTTCACAAGTAATCCCATTTTAAAGCCTACTTCACAAGCTATCTATATCTACCATAATTACATGCTTAATTGTCAGTCTTCTTACCTTTGTGTCCTTTTTTGCATGAAACATTGAGAAACAAGTAATCAAATTGGTATGAACTCAAGGTGTTGTTCCAAGCCAATGCTTGGAGTGATCTTAATCAACAATAATCTGTCCCCTGTGAAGCCTGTGTTTTTCTTATCTTTAGTCCCAGATGTGCTGTAATTATGTCCTTGACCTTAGTGTCTGTGTGCTGTACCTCCACCTGTGCACCATCCATCCATCATTCTTCGGATATGGATAACTTCCGCTGTCGGCCTACTGTGCTTCATGATCAAGTTTCCCTTTACTCTGCAGGTCAAGTTGATGTATGGACGGTACCGGGGCTGGCGGCACGGTTGTCTCAGAACGTGTGTCTGAATCTTTCACGTGGTCTCCGACTGGCGCCGGTTGCAGTCTGTCCACCTGTGTCCCAGCTGTCAATCATGGGGGTATGGCATCAATTATTGTAATCAGTCACCCCAGTTACCCTGAAATATGTGTTGTAAGGGCAGAGTAATAGTGTGGGTAAGTGTCAAGCAAACATTTCAAGACCTCAAAGAGAGATTCGGCTTAAAATGTTCCCTCCAAATTTTCCAGTGGAACAGGCTTCACAGAAAATGAATATCTTTTTTTCCAATCTACACATTGGTGAGCAGCTAGGAATATGTTTCCAAAGTTAATAAGAAGACCTTTTGCTGCTTACATGTGAAACTACCGTTTATATTCTGTTTTGTGGTAGTTTCTCAAAGTTCAGTAAGTTTTTATAATCTATTTTCTTATCTATTCTTTCTCTTTCATCTTTATTTCTTCCATGGAAGAGTGGAAAAGCATGCATTTAACATACTTCATGTGATAAAATCTCCACTTCCATTCAGTTAGTTGTTGACCAAATCGAATGTTATTAATACATCTAACATAGATCAGAACACTTCATGCTTGGAGGATGACGACTGCGGTAATCTTGGCTTCCATCTTGAAGGACACACTGCCCTTGACCCACTTCCTCCTGACGGCTGTGCAGTGGTCCGCACACCTGTGTTATGAGGCAATCACTGGGGTGAAACAGGTGAGTATGCTACAGGTGGACAGCTGTGTCCAATTGGAACACGCCAAATGTCAAGAGGTGGAGGTGTGGACTTTGTGTAATGAGTTCCTGCAAGCTGTAGTTTGATTCATGAAGAGGTGACAGTATTTTATCAACTGGCAAGAGGCAAGAGAATGGAGAGAAGAAAAACAATATTGGCAGAATTCCATTCAAGAATTGTATTTTGTTGGGTTGGCTTGCGATGGAACAGGGTGTTTAGATAATATGTTTTAGTTTTAGTTTTAGTTTTAGTTTTAGTTTTACAAAAAGAAAAAAAACTAGGAAACCTTGAAGATAGTAAGAGCAACATCAAGTAGTTGCATGACTGCATTCTTTTATTAAAAATGATGCATCTAATGTTGTTAAGGAAACTGTAAATCTATAATTAATGATATTGATATCTTTCTGATATAGATATTTATCTTTCATGTGAAAGAGCTATTGGTATGTCCCAAACATGATTCTTCCCATCAAGACAGTATCGAAGTCTGGAAACAGTCCTTCTTATCCCCCCTCATGCTTTTTCTCTGTCAATCAAACATCCCCAACATTTGATCAAACATATGCTTCCTCTCAGCTCTCATCTTCTATCGATTTAGTCTTACCAAATATGGATACCAGCAGTAGAGGGAGCTCATTTCTGGGAAAATCCGTGATTTCCACTTGACTGAACATAATCAATCCCAGCCGGCACTGTTCTACCCATCATGTATTTCCCCAGGTCTAGAAACCATGTATTGAACTTAGTTCTGTGCAGTGTGAGCTTTAATTGAGTGGGCGGTACGGCTATTTGTGTGGAGGGTGGCTTGGCTACATTACCTCTGTCCCTGGTGCTGAATCCTCGGTGAGTGTGCCCTGCCTTCTGGTCAATAATGTTTTTAATGGATTCTTAATTAGAGGCCCTTGGACTTTGGTCACATGATCAGCTGTCTGCTGCTTGTAGCCAGATGGCTGTACAGCAGGATCACTAATGTTTCCATTTTATCATGGTCCTGTATATGAAATGGCCAATGTATGGTTTTGAATATTATCTATTGGTCCGTAGTTTGTACTGCTGATGACATTCATGAATTCTGTGATAGGTCATTGTGTAGCATTCTCACATTGAATGCTCAGGCAACTATTGCTAGGTCATAGTGTAGCAGATGGTCAAAAGTTTGTGTACGTTGATTCTACGAACTTACGAGCATCGTAGAATTATCGTACCTAACGGATGGGAACAGCTGTTTGTCATTCGAACAGCCAATACCGTTCCAAAGCTTTTGAATAAAGTGAGTTGAACCCAAGTTATCTGTCTGAACAGATCCATCTTCTTTGATGTCCTCTAACAATAGTAGCTCACAGTTTTTGGCCTTGGCTGCATCTGAAATTTTCAATTAACATAGCCTCTGGCATGATAAAGAATGTATTATTCCATTGGGAAGTAATAAGCACATTGTTAAAACTATATTTACAACCACACTTAGCTACAGCTGTGCCGCCTGCCTTTGATTGTTCTTGTTCCGTCTAATTGGTGATCAGGCCGTTACTCGTTCAGAAAGTGATTTGTATGGCAGTTTTATGTTTACAAGGCTGATTTACAAGTTGATTACAGTATACATTTTGATTGCCATAGAAAGGTGTGAAAGCTGTAAAATAGTTATTGCTTACAAGGTAAAAGGCATGCATTAAACTTAGTAATACCGTTTTTTACATGCGGATAAGGCCATAGCAAGTAAATTTTATGGATGACATCCTCCGGAGACTCCAAAATTAATGCGAGAGGGCGAAAAAAAAACAAGGCAGGCCAAAAAAAACAAGATTCCTACATTTTCAGATTTTGAGATCGTAAACCTCGTTGAACAAGAATTTAGGCGGTAAAACATGATATCATACCCAACAGGTCTTCTGTCGCTGTATTCAACAGTATTACCTGTCCTTGCAGATGTGTCTTTATAAAATAGAACCAAAAAAAAGAGCTTGCTGTACCATCTTCAAGGTATTCATTTGTAATGGAACACCCTGGACTGTCAACACTTGCCATCAAACACGAGGAATTGCGCCTCAAGTTTGCTGGATCCCTGGTGGTCTCTGAGTTAAGAGACTGGCTACCAGGCAGAACACAGGGCTCAATCACTGACAGAGTGACTCATAAACCGAACTGTCTGGAAGCCATACTCTACCTATATTGTGCCAACTGTTACAACACCGATTTGTCTCTGAAACAACTTTGAAAAAAGAAGTGACTAAATAAAATTTTCAATTATTGTACAAATAGTTTTGATTCAGTGGCAACATTACATATAAAATGAATAAAATACAACGTTGTATCAAAGTAAAAATAAAAGAATAAATCAGAGCCTTGTCTTGCAGATGGACGTTCATGACATATTTGCCCTTTTTTGGCATGTTGACCACCGTCGCAGGGCAACAAAATTTCTTGTTTTTTTTTCTGAAATCAGGCGAAAATCAATGCGCGCGAGGATGTCATCCATAAAATTTACTTGCTGTGGCCTAATATTGGTATCAAAGGGTGGAGGGTAGATGGCCAAAGGAACAGAAATGCGATTTTTACCAAAGCGATTACTCGGAAAAAAAATGGCAAAACAAGCATTTCTTAAACTCTTACCACTGGCAATGTATGAAACAAGCATTCCTTTAACTTTGAAAAGAACACTGCTGTAACTTGTAAGGACCATAATTTCTCACTCATAATTGGCAGGAGAAGAAAATAAGTTAACAAGTTGTGTAACATCATCCCATTTTGCTGCAACTGACACATTCAAACTATAGTAACTGGGAGTTCAGCATGTTGGTAGTATTTCCCTGGACCTGTACTCTTGTGTAAAGGATATAACTCAATTGCAATGTAACAAGAAACCAGGACACTTATGCAGTACCATTTAAAACATCAAAGCGGACAAGAAAAGTCAAACTCTTGATTGAAGTGCTCTGGAAGCATCTAGTTCTCCTGTAGTCAGTTAAGATCAATACTGGGGTCACTGTAGCAAACAGACCTCAAAGAAGTTTTGTAGTTTTGTAATTCCAGTTGGAGAAGCCTTGGACAGTAAAGTTGGCTGAAGATTTATTCCCTCCTGTCAGAAGGCCTGCCTCAAGCGACAAGATTCCTTCCCTTCGTATCGGAAATCAATCTCTGGTCAACCCGACGCTAGCAGCTGGTACTTAGATTGTGAGACTTTTCTGCCGCAGTGAAAATGTAGGTTTCTTCCTGCCATGTTTGATATACCTCCTGGGCGTCATTAACTTTAATCTGCTGAAGCTTGCCTCCATTTTATGCCTGCTTTAACTGCCGCTATATGACTGCTATGCATGCCGCCCTTTTGTTTTTATGACCCCTGTCTCCGTTTTACGACACATGTGGATAATGGTTGTATCTAGTGTTGTATATCCTTGCCCCTATCCATCTCCAAGTTCTGCCCTTGTGTAATGTAACCAGTGACCTTGTAGTTATAGCTTCTCCGTGAGTAGCTCTGCTTCGCACCTGTTTGTTTTTTCTTGAGGAAAAGTTCCGTATTGTTTGATTGCAAAAAGATTTCCCAATAAAAACAAAGACTGAGATAAATTCCAAGATAAGAGCTGACCTGTTTACTAGCTCTCGTGACAAACTAAGTGTTTTATTGTTTTTGACACCTTTTTAGTGCCTTAACCACAGACATGTATTTAACCTGTTCTTTTATGTTGGAAACAATTTATGATACAAAGCTAAATTTGTTACAGCCCTTTTCCAAAACCAAATATGACTATCAAAACTGCATGGTAATAAACTTAAACCTGTTTGAAATACATATTCTTCAATATACTGTTCCGCTGCAAATGGAAATTTTTAGCATCTTTACTACTATGTACTCATGCCATATGTAACATTACAGCTTGTCAAAGGTTACATTAAGTTGTAGCAAATTTAATGCCTTGCTGTACAGTATTGATGATGTTGAACTACGCTGTACCCATTCTCCTGATGTGGTACTTTGTTTGAATTGATTTTAACATAAGGCCACACCAATTTAATTTGTTGGTTCTCGGATTTGCCGCTTCATTTTTTTCCGATTTGCAAATAAAAATAAAATTGGATTAAGGCTTTGAATCAACTGCAAAATGCTCCGATTTTGCCCAAAACAGTTGAAGAAAGCTCCTCGTCTGCCTTGTTTTATAGTTTTTTCATGTATCAATGCTCTGGTTTGATCAAAAATTCAGAAATCATTGTTTGAATTATAAACCAGCTTGGAATGGGGACGTCAAGGCTGCTATCGTAGCTTTTGGGGCTATCAGAGGATGCCTAGGCCTGTTTTTATTTTTATTTTTTTTCGCCCGGTCGCTTCATATTTTTTCTAAAAAAATCCGAGAACCAACAAATTAAATTGGTGTGGCCTAAATGCAACTCTATTCGATGAAAGGAATTTCTGATTGATTGCTGTGCAGTTAGGGGAACGTCTATATTATATTGTGCCTTCGTGCAAAATGATGTTGACCTCTTAGCAGAAACTGTATTCATTGATTAAACCCTGATACATGTAGTATAGTCCTTTCGTAAAACTGTAATCCAAATTACTTTTAGTGCCCTGTAAATCTTTGCTTCCCATTCTATTAAATGTAATCATTTGTCACCCATGGACATATTCATATTCTAATAACATACCTGAGTATCAAGGTAGTTATTTTCTCTATTTTTTTTAGGAATTACTTTTAATTTACTTGTATTGCAATTTTCTCTCACAACATGGTTTATTTAAGGTTTATTTAAAGACATACAATTGAAAAAGACCAGGATGCAACAATTCTGAATGTCTTTATTTGATGATTACTTAATAGAGAATTAAAAAATTAATCCGATTTGCTTACCAATGATCTGTAAAGGAAATATTGGGTCATGTCACCTATTTTCTGAGTCCCACTGGTTCTAGATTAGCCCACCTGTATGTACCACCTGAGACATGGAACCTCACATCTAGGGCTGATGTCCTTCACTGACTGTATCGATCTCACTCCCCTTCTTTATTGAAAAAGCAATGACATACAAGGAAGGAAGGAACTAAGCCTGGTATGTAATTAATAGCCTTTTTGATAATATCAAATTATGTTTCCTGTCCCATGGCAACTTATTAGATTGATTGCCATAATTAGAAGTTTGATATTTCACATGTTTTCTAATAGTGAAAAGGTTACATTTTATGAGTAGCTGCAAACTTGCTAGTGCTACTATTGGAGCAAAGTTTGTTATATTTCTGCTTCTGGGTTTAGTCTAGATTTTTGTATCTCACCAGGAGTGGTGGTAACTCATGTTCACCAGTAGGTTTCGATGTCTATAATAAACTGTGATAAAGTTTTCTGCAGCTTCAGTCCCATTATAAAAGTGCACTTCTGGATATTACTTCGTAACACTACTTGACAACAGCGTCATTTATCATTCCTTCCCGACTCAAAACTGTGAGGCACTACTGATCAAAAGACTGCAGGTAGAATTTGTACACATTATTAACCTTAGGCACACCATCTGTTTACACATTGAATTTTCGCACTCCAGTTTTCTTGCCAATCTGTCACTGTCATCGGCTTGTCTTGTCAGATAGCTTCTGTTTCATAAGATGGCGTCCTGGCTGGTTTATCTTCTCTGGGGGATTCTATGCTGACATTATAAAGTCGATGTTTTGAATCTCTGCCTAATGACGCAAAATGGGCTCCCTCAAGGAACTGCTGAACACACGGCACAGTTAGATACGGAAGGAAACTTCGTGATTACAGAAGTTTTATCTCAAGGTCCCAGTCTCGTCTTGTGATCACTGTGTCATTTAGAGCGCACATTTTACCTTATTAGCGAGATTACCACTCGGGGTAATTTGTGAGGCACACAAGCCGTTGATTACCCTTTATCAGTCTTGCCGCAGCTTCTATTGAGCGAGCGTTAACATTTATTTCTTTGCTCCCCTTGCAGGCTATACGGGTACTATTGGGTAGGGTGTTCTTTTTGACGTTGATTGAAGTCACCCTTGAAAGGGTTGTAAATCCGTGACACTACATTAGGAGTTATCGAACAGAGTTTTGCGATAACGATGATAATAAGTTACCCAATTAGAACGTGTTCTGCTTTTTGGCACATGGCTGGGTAGTAAATATGCCGACATAATGGAGAAGTTCACACTCCCTTGCTTAAACATCTTGCACGGAGACACCTCATTTGCGCCAGGTTGTTAATGACTCATTTTTGTAATAGAACCATAGATCTCCCCTTACAAAAACACATAGCGTGTAATAAAGGAGATCAATTATGTCATTAAGCCAGGAGTGCCTTATGGATGGGTGTCATTTCCCACAAGAAAGGAAAGTTCAACCACAAGTTGAAATGGTAGTAAAACGTAATGGCTTTTTCACAACATCAGTCTCCAACTGCCAATTTTTGTGAAACATGGTTAAATCAATGCAAACCCGAGTGACACAGGTGCTGCACCTTTCAATATCCGCTGGGTCACAAAACAATTTCGCCTAATGGACCGAGGAATTTGATAAAAGCTCTTTCTACCAAGTACATCTTAGGGAATAGAAGTACAATATGACGGTAAGTATAGTGTTGCTTGTAAATATATCATCATTAACTCATCTGAGAACGGTTGAACTTAGCAAACTCAACTCAGATCCAGACTTGAATTGTTTTCCTTCAAGAAAGTCCATTGCATTGTTGCCTTATTTGTTTATTAAGTAAACATATGTTCCTTCTAGCATATGTATTTGAGTAAATGACTTTTATAAATCTTGACAGTTCCAAATTTTCTCAAATCTAAAAAGTCATGACTGTAACTTACCATGCTCCATATAGTTGGCTACCTAATGGTACCCAACCCATAATATATCCCATAAATCTTTTCAGCCACTTCTAACCCACAAATGTATCCCATCATCCCGTTGCAGAAAAATGGAGGGAGGGGGTCAGGTCAAAAGCCATCAGAAACTACTACCCGAAAAGGTTAAAAGGCTATCAATAAATGAAGCTGCCTGAGTGTCCCTGATTTTTGGTTCCTCTGTCATCTGTCATGATTTGGGATTTTGTGGCTTCGGTGCTGCAGATGTTGGATTTGTGCCTGTGTGCAGCTTAGATGTGCATGAATGATGGAAGTGGCGGAACCAAGACTTTTCTACTTGAATAATCATCATAATTACTTGCATGGAAGATTTCTCTTACCCTTGGATGATACAGCTTATGATTCATAGTTTAGTAATACATTTATATTCCGGTGGTACTTTCTTTTGACGATACATCAAGTAGAGCATGTTACAGAATATGACTTGGCACAGAACATGGACAGATACTGAATGTTTGTTGATTCAAATTTTCATGTTAGAAGGATTGACTTAATTTTTCATTTACTACTGCAGGTTTGCCCCATATTAGACAATACATCACAGGATACCTTTCCAGCAACAGATCGTGGTGTGAATAGAATAATGTTAAGTTTTTTTATACACAGCTAGTGCATTTTGTTTCATTTCTTCCTGAGCTTTCTTCTGTTAAGTTTCTCGTGTAATTTCATTTTGTTTAATCTTCAGTTCAATACTCTGCTAGATTAATAAATGTTACTATAATCCTTGTATAATCCCTGTTCAATCCCTTACAGCTACTAACCTGTAACGTTAAGTAAGTTGTCTGCACAATTTACATCTTTCCAATTAAACAAAGCTCGCATGAACTCAGCCTATATATTGTATATAGGTCATTAACTGGGATAACGTTGTATAACAAGCAACCTCATTAAGTTGATCACTTGTTTTGCAGAAAAACTGGAAATTTTCTGTCTGATTTGTTTGGGTGACCTCATTGCCAAAGAGGGAAAAGCAACTGTTGTTCTTGAATTATATGCCTCACTCTATACTTCAACAGAGCATGACACTTGCTAGTACCTAACATCATATTCATAACATTCCTTAGACCATAGATATAGTTATTTTTGTCTGCTTCAGCCATAAACTGTTCATACATGTAGCTAAGTAAAGCACGGGCTGTTAAAAGATAAGGGACAGTTGTCCAAATCTATTGACTCACACTCTGACTGTGTCTGAGCACTGGTGATGAAATATGACGCCAGAAAACAGTTCTGACACTCTGACTATTAAGGGGCTGGCAATCTGTCTTCAAGGCCCTGTCACCCAGCAATTTTATGAGTGAATACCGTGTAGTAAAAGTTGTGGTGACTTTTAATGCCAGATTCTCTTATTCCCCCGTGGCCAATTAAGCCTTTCTGGAGCAGACAAACCTGTAATGAGGTTAGGCTGTTGTTTCATGGCAAAATGTCTACATTCGCAAGAAATTGAACTTAAAATCATGGTATCCTATGAATGAAAGCCGTCTTAAAGCCATCTTAAAGCCATTTGGGAATCGAAGATGCAGGGTAACACCATTGTTTTTGAAAGGGATAGACATCAAGTAGCACCAAAATTTGTTGGATAACTTGATAATCAATCAACATAGCTTTGTCATTCCTAATCTAAATTGATGGTGTCTGAAAATTGCTGTTGAAACAGCAGCATGAGTTTTGAGTGCTTCTTTTAGACATTAGCTACCAGGTGCAGTTTATTTGAAGGTTCGTCCATAAACTTTGTTGGTAACTTTTACATATACACAACATATACACAACATACACTTTTACATATACACAATCATGCTTCACTGATATATGAAACATTTCTTATCCCATGAGTTGAGCTTCAATGCAATTCTTTGAAGTGATTGGTAAAATTTACCTTGGCAATATAAAGCACTTTACAAGTATGTGCTGCCATATGTTACACTGGCAGTAAATGCCATCTATAGCATAATAAAGCTTTGACTTTGATATTTTATAGGTAAATAGAGAATGAAATGAAGACATGCTAACATTGATATACAAATTTGAAAATATTACTGGCCTGTAGTGTTTATTTTTTCAAGAAAGGTTGTCATTCCAGTCAGAGTTTTAGGTTTGCTTGTGGTAGGTTGAAGCCAATGTCATTGCTGCAAAAACGTTTAAAGTTTTTGAGTAAAAAGTTGGGGATGTTATAATTTCCAACAGGCACACAGTTTGGAAGTATGTCTGTGAAATGTATCAGAGAAACATTGTGAGGTACCCTGGACACCTGCAGTGTCGGCTGCAGCATGTGGTTATTAATTGTGGACAGGGATTGCCAGCAGCTTGGTTTATTGACATTTTTAAGCACCCAATTTATATGTGGAAGTAGGATGTTAGTGTGGACCAATGGCAGGCAAGGTAGTAGCCTTTCTCATTGCCGTCAGCAGGAATTCCTGATCCCGATAGTAAACGTATTCACAAGTCAATTTCACTCCTTGATTGCGGATAAATCTCCATCTTTATTTCAAATGTTGAGCCTAGGTGCGAACAAAACACCGCACATGATTGGCTCATTTCTTTGTTCAGCACTTTGCATTTTCTGCTCGGCCAATGATGGGATGTGTTGTAACACGGTTGGTGGGGCACTGGGTCCAGCAGAAGTCAATTTTCATGGGTGATAGCTTTCCTGTCTAACTTGTTCGGTTTGACAGATGAGTGGTCATCCACACAGCTTTGTGTCTTCTTTTCGTAATCTTTTCTTTACTGTGATGTCTGTTGATGATCAATAACAGCTTTGCATCAATCTATTAACCTACTAGTATTTGCGTTTAGTTAGGTATTCAGTAACCAAATCATGTTGTGGCTTTGCAATGAAAACGAAGAGTTTAAAGGTTATGACAAGGCTTATAGAGTACAATAAACGTATCGATGTTGTTATTCTTTGCAGCTGTCTGGAAAGCAAAGGTCAGAAACAGACCATTATTTGTCTTTATGTCAGATTTATCAGAAATAGAGCGTATCCAGAGCAGGCTTCCAGAAATCCCTTAGGAAGTAACCTTCTTACACTGACTGCTTTGCGCCTGCATTAAAACATGAACCAGATGTTGTATTCTACCCTTGTGTAGGTGTTTGCGTGGGCTATAGTGTTTGTTGTAGACCAGTTATATAGTGGAAAAGTAGTTCAATCTATACAGACCAATCAATAGGAATGTTACGGTTGATCTTTGATGGATAAGAATGGGACCCATCATTGGTAAGGCCACGCCAATTTGATTTGTTGGTTCTCGGATTTGCCCTCTTCATTTTATTCTGATTTGCAAACAGGTTCTGAATCAACTTCAAAATGCTTATATTTCGGCCCCAACACTTGAAGAAAGTCCTTCCTAATTGTTAGAGTTTTTCCATCTATCAATGCAGCGGTTTGATTAAAAGTTTAAACTTCATTGTTTGAGTTACAAACCACCCTGGTATGTTGACTTTGTGACTCCTATCGTAGCTATCATAGGATGCCTAGACCTGTTTTTTTACCGTCGCTTCGTATTTTCTCCAAAAATCTGAGAAACAGCTAATCAAATTGGTGTAGCCTTACAGAGAGAAAAAGTGGTTCAATCTATACAGAACAATCAATAAGAATGTTACGGTTGATCTTTGATGGTTTGATGGATAAGAATGGGACCCATCAGTTGGTAATGCTGCAACCCACTCTTCAGCACCATGGACAGATGCTAGCTATCTTTGTCAGACATAAAAATCAGTACAACCATCACCAGTGTGTTTGTGGACAATCAAAAAAAGCCTTCATAATGGTGGCAGTGGAACAAAAGCAACTTTCCAATATGGACATTTCCTTCCCATACCCATATTGCCTAGTGATACGTATAAAAAAAAATGGATTGCCAGCAGTTAGTCTAAATGAAAAAAGTAAGGCACATTCCTCCCTGAAGTTTATAATGAACTAGCCCACAACATATGCTATTAGCCTCCGTCCATGTGATATGTACCAGTGCAACCCTTTTTGACAGCTGAACACTTGATTGTTTCCTCACAGACAGTTTCACAGTTAATTCCGTAGCATCTTATCGTGCATATTTATGCGATCAAGGTCAAACACATGACCCATCACGAAAACTCATCTTCACCACTGCATAAAAAGAAGTGTGAACAAACTGTTAAGTGTTTCTGACATGAGATGACTTTGATATGGGGCATGCTCTGCGAATGTAATTGAGCGAGGAAGCTCGTAAACATATATTAAGCGAAGTCAACCCACTTCTCAGTCGTGATCTCATAGATAAAATAAAGGGCATCTGTGTCACAGAAAAGCTGACAAATGCCTTTTTTTCGCAGTAAATTTTATGTGGGCTCTGCCTAGTGAGAAATGAGCAATCACCAACACATAAAATTTGAAATATTATTATTACAGTACAGCAAATACTGATAGATATACAGTCATATACTCTTGTGATAGCATTGACACGGCCATAAAAGATTTAACTAATGACATTTATGCGACCAAAGATCATGGTATGTAGACAATCATAACACCACAGTACAGTAAATTTTGTGTTTCACTGCTTCACACGACCTTGTTTTACCTTTGCTTCATTTGACCCTTCTCTGTATAATAATCTAACCTTATTTCCATCTATTCTATTGAGAAACATGAAGTGCACATCAAGCAGTCCATTTCAATAGTCCTGCATCACAACACAAAGATCCCTTCGATTGAAAAAGCAGTCTGAGGGTTTGTCTTTTTCCCCAATGACAACAATACAAACCAAGATGAAAGTCATGTAGTCCTGACATCTGTCTTTGTGTGGGCACCTCTATTCTGTGCCTTTTAGGGAAACTATAATACTTAATTATGTGAGGAAATCCACATGGCCAATCCCTCCTGGGAGCACTTAAACAGAGACACAATAAACGAGTGAGGGTTTCCAGAAAACAAAGGCAGTTGTTACCACCCAAAACCTGTCCATTATGTGTTGTATTTTTGTGATGGATTGAAATCTTGTGTGATAGTGATCTGTCAATATCTTGCTAAATCACAGAGTACTTTCTGTGTGCCTGGCTTTTGTTGGAATGAGTGGTTTTGACATACATTCTCTTGCCTGCAATTGTTGCTTCAAGGTACTGTAGTCAAGAGAATATACATTGTTCCTGAATGTACATTTGACAAATGTTTGATGACTCTGGAAATGTATTGCTGAAGGAAATTGCTTTACAGGTCTAAAAAAAGTTCTTTGAAATGTCTATCTTCTCCCTCAGAAGTATAAGAAATCTATAATGCAGTTATGGTCTTGTCTTTGCTAATTCTAAACACTGTCATTGGAGTGTCATGTACTATCTTTATCAATGGAAACATCAGATAAGGGTAGTCTGGAGTTTTGTCAAAATTTGGCTAAAGCTGGGCACTGTTTGATATATGTATAAAGTAATACAGTAATTGAAATAACAGGAGCAAAAAAATGTGACCTCTCCTGACATTGTTAAATGGAATAGCCCCAAGCAATGAAATATTCATATGATTTTTAGGTTTCTGTTTCTCAAATGGCTGTCCTATAGCTCTGCTTGTAGTATGGGTCTTTCTGATCTCGTAGTTTAGGATGATGTTGTGAGATTTCCAGCTTTATGTAGTGTTACATGTATTGATATGCCTGCCAAGTAGACATCAAACACAACACAACATAACAAGCTGTGGTTCTCCCAGGCATGACACACGCATTTACCTCAAAGTGCCATTCAGCAGTAATGGGGGTGGGAAGGGACAGAGGCCAAGATATGGCTACTCTCAAACACGACCTTTGACATTCCCCTGTCCCGAGCGAGTCCATATGGCAAATTGCATCGTCATGACATTGACTTTTGACCTTGATCAAAGTAAAGAACCAGCAGACGAGTCTAGACAATGCAGCAAAGAAAGAAACTCGGTTTTTACGGTAAAAGCTGGTCTAATGTACTCAACAGTGACCTTACGCAGCATTGCATGTGGTATGCATACTGAGCAAACTCTGAATCAACCTCTGCATTGCAAATGGAAAGACTCAATGTTGCCCTGCCATTCTCTAAAGACATAGGATTTCATATGTTGTAAAATAGTCCTAGTTTCTCAATGAATATTTTGTTTGCAGAGCTGTGCCAAATACTTAAACAGAAATTTGATAAAGATTTCAAATATTTTTCTTGTACCTTGCTGTGCTGGGAAAAAGTTTCCTTTATGACTAAGTGTTCCAAAAGTTTAGAGCTGTCCTTGGTGCTGAAATAAAGGTGGCTTACCTATTCTTTGCATTTGGCCATTGAAATTGAACAATTTGTTTGCAATCATTTGTTTGCATCATTAGAAGAGTTTCCCTTATGCCTTGATGAGAAAAGTGGAGAGCTTTCCCTGCCCTTGGTGCTGAATCAATGGTGGCTTTCCTGCATGTGCATTATGTATGTTCAAGTTTTTCATCAGTTTGCCATTCTTCAATGTTCATCACTTTGCCATTCTTCACTGTTCAAAACCACTTGCAAGTTAGAAGTAACAAGAGATCAATAGCTTATCTACCAGTCTTTTCTGTACTGAGAGCCAATCATTGTCACAGGCTGGCCAGTCTTTGTACAGTACTTATTATGCATTCATGGCACACTCCCTAACACCACCACTTGCTTTCCTAGTCTCATATGATGTGAACTTCTTTGTCTCTTGCTTCATCCTCCTTTTTGTTAAGAACATGTCAAGATCCTGCTTACACCAAGACACAAGAGTGCACTTCCTTCCAAGTGTTCCTAAGAGACACTGTGGACGGGAACTTTATGCCCTGGGCAAGTCAATACACCCGCAAGGATTTGCACTGAGCACATAGGTTAAACCATTTTACACCCATTATCAGTACTTAACTTGCTCATTTTATGTGCCTTACACGCAACAGTGGTGTCATAAATGAGGAGATTTACATGAAGATCCCATTTAGGCAGACCGTGGGGACTCCAGTGCGCAGGTCCAGACCAATTTCCCGTAGCGTGTGTCAATGGATTTGCTGGGTCACCATAGTTTACTTACAGGAATCAATACTTTATTGTGCTTCAGCCATGGCGGGGACCTCGTGACCGCTCAGCATACAATCAGTAGCCATATTTCTGCCCACGGACTCCCAGTGGCCACATTACCCCCTTGCTAATGGTCCAGTGGTGATGGCTTATGGTCACATTACGGCCAAATTCTGTAATGGTTGCAATCTATAAGGGTCTGGTCATTTTGATTTATACTGGACTCTTTAGGTTGGTTGTTTAGGGTGGGCCCAAGGGGGCTATACTGTTGCATTTAGCTTTACAAATAACACTAGAGCCAGGTCATTTTCTGTCATATTTGTGCTCCACTTGTTTCTAACCATACAGCTATAAAAATATCAGTTTCCACTCGGACAACCACAAAGAAACCGGTTTTACACAATCATACATTCATGCTTTGTCACTGTTGCCATTTGTAACGTTATCCATGGATGTTTGTAAATTCAATATGCTATATCGTGTTACACACATCACTTCATGAGAGTCGCTTGGCCACTCATGACACAAATACATGTAGATAGCATTCCATACTTTTTCTTGCCTTCAGTGGCTACACCTAACTTCCTGGCTAAAAGATATCTTGCACGGATCTCTGCTTTCAAACCTGAATGACAAAAATGTGAGGCGGTGGTTAAGAAAGAAATATGTTGGCTCGTCTGGAATCAGGCGGCAGCACATTTACTTTTTTATCACAAAGCCTCCGATAAGCCTAACAAAGCCCCACCTCAGGCTGCTCTTGCCACACTGACATTTCTCTCCCTCATTTAAGGCTTTCAACAGACTAATGTTCCCTATCTGGCGCTATCGTCACCTCACCTTGTATCCCAAAAGTTTCCATGGTGGGGATGTGATAATGAAGCAAACACATTGCTGGACTCAGGGGGTGTTAATGGTTTCACGGATAAAAGCCTTTTTTCCACTACAAAATGTGTCCAACCATTTCATTTTCCCGAGCTTGATAAACCTGGGGTTCTATAGATTGGTTTTGTGTGGATTTTGTGAATTGAATGTTGGCAGCTGACTGTGGATTTGTCAACGGTGTGAAGAGATGGGAAATGCAGTGAATTGCAGCAACACTATTCTGCTTAAACGACTACAATTTTGAGATAAGGATCTTAGTAATAGACATAGAAACCTCTTTTGCATAAGCCTTCTTCAAGGTTAAAGCCATAACGTGAAAGGAGAAAGCTATTTCGATTAACATTTCCCTCAGTTTTTGCCATCTAATCCATTCCTGATCCACATCTAAGCTGTGGTTATCACAAAATAAACAAGCATAGGCCCCTGATATGCTAATTCTTATACTATGTGTCAATATTGGAGAGATAAATGCAAATTGTGCATCATCATCCTGTACCTTCCCATGAGCATGTGTTGCGAGAAACTTGATACAAGAAAGTTTTGCAGACCATTCATCACACGAGCGTCCATGCACTAAAGACATGCAGCTCAGCAGATTGGAGCTTTGACCTACAAAATATGCTAAATAATTGAATTTACATATCAGAATCACGCATTTCTCCTATACCTTGTCTTCGTAAAACAATATTTTTGCATGATAAAGAATTAAAAGCATTCTATATCATCTGTAATAAAGATTGAAGTGGGCATATCACTTGTTTTTCTTTTTCAGCTCTGGTGGAATGTGATACTCATTCAGGTCTAACCTTGAGTTGAACCCACCCCACTGATTCCCATGGATAGATATGCAGTAATAAAAACTCCTTTTTGACAGATTTATGACGCCATTACACTCCCTGGGTGGAAGTTTTATCAGTGCAGTAATTCTCCTGTGATAAGTCTGCATGCTTTTTGGGAAAATGCCCCCAGGACAGCTGTACCTTTTCATGTCGTACTTAACATAATGCAAGGTTGATGCAGCTTCGATATTCTGGGTTACACTGTGTGTTATGTTAAAGTTTTGAACATTTTGCTT
The DNA here is from genome assembly GCA_013266295.2 of Branchiostoma floridae x Branchiostoma japonicum. NCBI lineage: Eukaryota > Metazoa > Chordata > Leptocardii > Amphioxiformes > Branchiostomatidae > Branchiostoma > Branchiostoma floridae x Branchiostoma japonicum. Next base: position 21,613,722 of record CM023825.1, read on the forward strand.
CACACACGTTCATACTTTTAGTGTATAAACCAGGAAATTAACACTTTTAATAAGGGTGAATGTAGGTTTACGTCAACGGTTTGGTCCGTGACCGTCTTGCAGGTTACGATTTGCAATTTTACGACTTTACCACGACATTACTGTCTCTCACCGGAGACATTAACCACCAGGGAGACTCTGTGCAGAATTTGAATTAAAAGGAAGGAAGGAGTGATTATCTGAGAGGAAACATTATTGTTTTGAAATAACAGTTTTATGTGAAATATCTCTATAAACGTGATGAACTAAAAATGTTCTGCTCCAATTCCTTTATGTCATTTTTGCATACTAAAAATGCAGACATTGAACCAATGTTTGCTGAAATATTGCATGCTCATTTGCATTGTTTGTGTTAGCTGTTTGAGGCTTACTTCTAGTTAATTGGCTACCAAGCATGAAATCAGTAATTATCCTGTGAGTAAGATTAAGGAGACCCACGAGAGAGATTCAATGCCATGGGGAACCTGACAACAAACAGTTCTAAACAACCTTTTACGCCAAAAAGATCTCCTCATTTCCGGAAGATTAAGGAAAATTATGGAAATCTCACCCTTGTGACATGACACGGTTTGTGGAACTTCACAATTATGTTCTGCTACTCTAAAAGGCACATAATTGCTTTATAAATGCACAACATCTGCTGCGTTTTGTAAAATTTATTTCCAAAACAAATTGGCCAGATTAAGATAACCTTTACGATGAAGATCTAATGTATCAACAATTGCTTAATCTTCCGTAAGCACCACAAAATGTTCTTACATGTGTAGCAGTCTCTGGAGGCAGTTTGACACACTTTTATCACCTTTTTCTGACTCAAGCCATCTCACCTTGAACTTCAGCTGACTCAACAGCATATTTTTACTGGCACAGGAAAGGTAACATTATTAGTATTAGGTTCTAAAGATTCATAAAACAATACAGGATTTGTTATGTGTATAGTTTGATAGTGTGAGTGTATAGTTTAACAAAAATTTTAGATATTTATGGTCACCAATGAGGTAGAAAATACTTTGAACTAACTATACGATGGCTCAGACATTTTCTACTGATATGGTCACAATACAACGATTCTTTATGACTTTTTCTAATTCCAGAATGTACCAAAAATTAATGTTTTACCTATCTTTGTCATAAAGATAGCTAATTTTTTTTGTTTATGGTCAGACTTATGATATAACAATTAATGTACCATTAGTGACAGATGTAAGCACTTGCATTGTCCATCTGCAAACCAGTATTCTATCTACTATGAGGTATCGTAGATCACAGATGATAGACTAAATAGAATGAGTCCTCTTCCAAGATGTGGTTTAAAATGATGTGACGAATGATTCAAATGAAAATACAGACATCAAGGAGAGTGAAATTACATCCAAGAATATGAAAACACATAAAAACCATGGTGAAGCTTGCCTGCTACAGTATATTTTGTGCTTAATATTTGTGTTTTTCAGATCAGGCTGTACCATTTATACACTAGAATTTTTGTTCAGTACTACAATCTCCTTTTCTTAGGTTTGTATGCACTCCACCCTCAAGCCCGGGGGATAAAATGTCATGAAATGATGGATGAAACTCATAACTAGTACCGAGAATTCTGTATGCATTTTATCTCAAACATAGACTGGTAAGCCAAGTTTCATAAAGTAAACCTGATGTCAAAACACTCACACACACACATCCACTTCACCAGCCCTGAAATGCCATGGTGATATGTAACAAATTGGAAAATGGAGTAACAATGGCTTTGCAGTTTTTCTTGATGAATGAAGTACTTGGTAAATGACACAGCTTCTTGAGAGTGTTTTCTGCTAATAATTATCTAGTGGGCTCTGTCAGGGGACATCAATGACAGTAGGGGAAACAAAGACAGATGGTTGCTCTAATTCTTTGTGTAATTGAACAACAGGAAGAAGCTGTGAGACTCCATTTGTGATCGAGAAGGATTAGTTGTATATTTCATGCGGTTAGTGAAATTCAATATTGTGCCAACAAAACTTATTAAATACCATACTTGGAACCAGTGTGCTTTCCATCAAGGAATATTATAGTAGCTGAAAAATATTAAAGCAATTTTCTGAAAGTATATCTAAAGCTGGAAAGGGCAAACAATATTTTCATGATGATATACACAGCTCTACATACATACATACCATGTTGCATGCACCCTCTAAATGTCACAATGCTATAAGGTACTGGTGTAATAAAACTTATATTTACGATGCCATTGTAGATTACGACATCACAAATCTTGTAGTTTATTACTCAGTCACCTTCACCTGGTATTCACCTGGTATATTACAAATTCTTCATGTAAAAATTGTATAAAACACTTAAACGAATTGTATCCCATTGTTAGTGGTGATGCTAATGCATGTCTGTAATATAAAATGCAGTTTTGACACTTATAGGCAAAGTTTGAATACCACAAAGTGTATGCAAACCATGCTGTGGTACCTATAGATAACAATTGTCTCACACAGACAGGAGAGGAGTTCCTATATAACAAGCAGATGGTGCCTGGATTCCCATCTTGTATCCCCTCATATTGCTGTTGATCCTCTGCACTTCTAATAATAAATGTGCCATAGGAGGCATGAATATATGATGTGCTTCTGATGGAACATCAGCAACGATAGGAGAATATTAATGCCTTATCTGTGAGAGATGAAGTGCTATTTTGTTGTAGGTAAGTGCATTTTCAATATATCGGAGATCACTGTGCTTCTGATATCAGCATAGAGGAAAACAAATTTCCTGGACACTATGTGCACTGTTATCAATAGCAGCTTTTTTGAAGGTTATCGCAATGATTTATTTGACTCTCAACAGTTCTTTTTATAACTACCATGTGAAAACTTATTTTGACTCGTGCGCAATTTCTGAACTAATATCACACTGTCCAACTTTCCACAAATTACCGACATATTCATAACTACTGCACGGAGAAAATTTATTCATGCAGCCAAAGAATTATAGTTATTAGCCACTGTCCTACTGATCTCTTGCTTCTCCAATATTGAAACCATATTTTTCTCCCTCTTAAGGTCAATGGGATCACATCCTCTTGGTATTTCTTTCCAAGACCCATTATCAAAATGAGATAGAGTCCCTCTGACCTTCTATACTTTCTGATATTAAAATGTCTTTCTTCTGGCAGGATGACGCATGGGGAGCACCACTGGTAGATTGTAGCCAAAGGCTTGGGGAATCGCTCTTCTTCCCCGCATGATGTGTGTTCATTCATCCTGGTCCTCCATGCCCTAGTTGTGCCATCTGCAGTGTCGGTAATGAGAAGAGATGTTTCAACCATAAGAGGGAAGAGTAAGAGTGCTCGCTGCGAGCAAGATGAAGTGTGGCGGGCGGGAATGGTCACTTCAGTGGAGGGATTATTTTCTATTTAGGACTGATGATTTGGTTGACTGGTCGGCTTGCTTGGAAGACAAATCTTCAGTGTCCTACTTACAGTATCAAAGCATAACCCTCAGTTCTGAAATGGACATTCTGAAATGGAAGAAAGGAAAAGTATCATAATCCAGGTTCAGTTCCCATTTTCACACGCCTACAACACTGACACTATCCATTATAGGCTCTCAAAACGGCAACTGTAGAGCAAAATTGTGATATAGCTGCGTGCAATTCTGTGGAATAAGCTACACTGACCAAGGCAACAACTGCAGTTGTTGAAACACTAACGTTACACAATTTCAATTAAGCACCAAGGCCAAACCCCTGGTTAGTTTTATCAACCGTTATTACTTTTTAGATTGTGTAATGTATCACTAGTGCTTTAGTACCAATTTGGTGGACTGGAGGACTTTTAGAGTGATAAAGCTTAGATTATCATCTGCTTGATTCCATTCAGCCCAACATGTAAAATATGCAGGGCTACAAAGACATTGATGCTGGTAAAGTTGTGCTGTTTATTTGTTTGCTTCATTAGATGAGGTAGTATTCCATCTATTCTGATGTGTTTTCTTTCTGATCAAGAATTAACAAAAATTAGCACTGGTGTCAACATTTCCCTTGAGACTCCTATTTTTCACCAGTTATCCCTGGTATTAGAATATGGACAACAGCTGCAAGATTATGCAAAGCTGCATTGATTACAACAAATTGCCCTTCCAGGTAGTGTACATCCAATCCCTATTGACCTATACTCAAGGAAAGACAAGTTAGCAATATTGATACATTGAGAAGTGAATCAATTACCCATATTTCAACAATAGTATTCCCTACATGTCTAAACTCTCATTGGGCCTCTTTAACTGTACAATATTCTTTTGTCCTTGTGTGAAACATTCCCACTTTATGATTGTATAACAGTTAACAGATCGGATGTTAGTGTTAACGTGTTCTTTATGAATACAAGGGTTAAGCATATGGGTCAGTGACCCCTTTTAGACTCGACCGCAGAAAATGGCCGGGGCTTTTCCCCCCGACCTTTGTTTTACTGCACCTCCGCTGCAAGGTGGCCCATAACGTTATTGGTCCTGACCTAGTCTTGCCTGCAAAGATGGACAGGCTGAACTTGTTAACATATCTCACTAAGGGTCCCATCAAACAAGGGTCACGACCTGTCCGTGCTCCGTGGCTTACGTCCAGCTGAACTGATGGGTGGGGGAGCTCACCGTTTAATTCTTGTTCATTTTGCACACAGCTAACTGGGAACTTATCATTCTATAAGCACTGCTTTGAATAATGTGTACAGGTGATTCATGGTTAGTGCTCAGCTTGAGCACCATCTTATATATAATGCCTAAGAAAGGCACACCCTACTACAATCATTCCAAATGGGACCTTGTTTTACAGATAATCCCTTGACAGATCCGACCTGGGATTCAACTTGATGCCGATGTTGACCCTTACTTGACATTTGCCCCTCATATGGGCAAAAGGAATGGAGGTCAGTACCTAGCCCTTTCTCAAAGTGTTGAAGATATTGAATTGTGGTATTCCTACAACCTCCGGTGTCACGAAATGTAATGCGGTCTTCCATCTTTCTTCCCTAATGAACTCGGCTGAGTTTCTGGCAGTCAATAACCCTTTTAACCCCTGACTTCAAGCACCAATGACAAATCATCACCATTGTTCAAAACACAGCCACTTCTTCAAGGCCCATGCATCTTGTCAGGGATCTAAAATGAGCTGCTTGGTCTAGAAATATCTATCAACATTCTGTGGATCAATTATTTAATCACCTCAACAACAGAGGTGTAGCCAGGTAATTTACACCTGTTGTAGCTGACATGGACATGTTAAAGTAAAGATTTGGATATGGTTGTATATAAACTATGATGAGACTTTAATAAGATAGTATATTATAGCTCAATGAATCTAGCCATTACATGTATTGGCAAATTCCTCTTGCAAATGTTTGTCCATGTTTCTGTTATCCAAAACAGTAATGTTACTGTTATTTCTAAGCAAAAAAATCAACCTTGAACTAAAATATGTTCTTGTATCAAGTAAGGATTTTCTGCTGAAAGTAGGGATGCTATGATTTTAAAATCCATAGCTGAAGGAATAGACTGTAGGTAGCTCTTAACCTTTCTATCAATCAGGTTATATTTAGCTGATTTGAAATGACAGCAGTTACTTTTATGGACAGGTAAGCAGCTTTGATACCAAATGACGTCATGCATGAGGCATTTTGCGGTTGAGCGCCATCTTGAGTTAATGTTACATCACAGCCATTTTTAAGTTTATGGTCTCTGTCATCATCTAATGACGCTTTTGTTTTACAAACCTGGCGTGGTCCGATCATCCGCCCAACTCAATCTCCCTATGAACCGAAATACGTGACCGGACAGCCTGTTGACTTATATACGTGCACCCTGCCGTCATGGGAAAAAATATGGCCGGTATAAAGTGCTACATTAATGTTGCAACATGTGGCATGACTCACCGTAGGAAAGTCAGCCTGGGAATATTAGTAGGGATCACGTTCCTGCAATGCTACCCTTGATAAATACCCTCCTTTGATTTATCCACAGAGAGTACTCGTGTCATTACCATTTGTCTTGCTTTTGTTTCCCCTGCCATGGTGGGCAAAATTGCACGCTTCGGCGTCACAAATTTCCCCCGTTATTTTCAGAATCGGAAACCCAATTGCCTTTTATGCCACCTGGATGGCCATTGGCAGAAGTAGAAAGAACTGCCAGCGTGAAGGAATATATCTTTCAAATTAGATTTACAGTTTGGCCAGATGTAAGGTCGGAAAACCTCATTTTCACCTGCAATTCAGTTTTGTGCACATAATGTTACATTTACAAGAACTGTTTGAGATACACTTTACAAAAAAGTCAAGAACGGACAGTAAGGGACCAATAGGAAGGTGTCTGGGCAGTGGGGGAAGTGTATGAAAACAAAACAAGGTGCACATGCAGGTAGATTTAGAAGCAATGAAATGAATGTGCAACGAAGAAAGTTGATGAGACAAAAGTGCAGAAAAAAGGAATTGAAAACATGCAGAAACTGTTCACTTGAGAAAGAAGATCTAAAGAAAGATTTGCACCAACATTTACACACTCAAACCCTGGACAACCTGTTGTTACACAGGTTGCGTATTATAACAAGTTACACCTGGCATCTGGTACATTTTTCTTCCTTGTGTGCAAGTGCATTTATCAAAGCATAGGAATGAAAATTACTACATACAGCAACAACATCGCTGGACAACCCTGAACTTCCCCCTAGAACATCTTGGCGGTGCATGTTAGACAAATCCCTCTAGAGGTTACGGCCAAACCTGCTAGGGGTCATTTTTTCCACCTTAATGTTATCTGGAACATTTCCTATCCTGTTTCAAAGAATTTTGCACCAGGTTGTTAGTAGTCAGATCCTTCCTTGTGGTCTTATGCATTTGTGGATGATCCTAACTGCCTCTTAAGGTCTTCCATCTACAGGTCCTTGCTAGCCTTAAGGTCCCATCATGAGGAAGACGCTCACAAATGGCCTGGTAAGCTTTATGCCATGCTTACAGCACGTCGTAGGAAAAGTGCTGTGCAGATCCATTAAAAGCCACAGATGGCGGCCTTTTGCTCATGGGGGCCTTTTCATACTGCGAAATTCCGATATCTTTAGACGCCTAATGACAAGATCGCTGTGAGAGGTCCTGCAAACGGCCTCATGATGCCCAACTGAGAGCTTTAACACCCTCTTACAGCCATACGGCATCTCCCCAATGTCGCTCCATTTGTACACCGGTCTGAACGGAAATTAGGAACAAACCATCAATTTTCGCCCATTTCTTACAGGGTCATCCCTCAACTGAACAAGGTAGGGCATAAACGTCAAGTTTAGAGGATAGGGTCCCTCTCCAAGACAACTCCGAGCCGCGATTACGAATTCCAGTCATGCGTCGCTGCACCTAGTAGCTGTAACAGTTGTGCCTGTAACATTATCCAGGGATACAAGTTTTGGTATCCTGCCAAGCTGCAGATCAGTTACTAGATTGAATAAGTTTTCATCATCAGGATGATACATGTCCTCCTGCAATTACTTGCAACCTACAGGATCAATTAGAGCGGTAAATTTGGGCTCCAATTAGAGCACCTAATCTGCCAAAGCCAAATGTAAGCAGTGGTTTAATTTCTCAGTGTCCGCTGCACTTTCCAAGGGTGAAAGTACATGTAGAACTTACATCTACACTACACTACAGTGGAACAACATCAGGTAGATTGGTCTTGGGCACCGAAGGGCAAAGGTCTCCTTTTTCTCTCGTAACTTTCAAGATTTAAAACCTCCTCAGCATGCATAAGGCCACAGAAATGATCTATTCCACTATTACTGCACCAGCCTTCCTGACTGAATATAAAAGTTGTATGATAAGATTTCCCTCAGAACTTGTACTGAAGGATTGTCAGGCCCCAGAAAGATTGAAGACTTCATACACACTGCACCTGCTACCCTTGTAGTTTCTACTATTACAAATTGAGTAATAACTATGATCTAGTGGTCTTTCCTTTTGCAACTGCATGTTGGCTGAGGAAACTTTTTTTGAAAAATTCTGCCTAATAATTTTTGAATGTTTCATACTGAATGAGTGGAATAGCAAGTACACACTTTATTAATAACCTTCTCCCTGCTGCCTAACCCCATAACCAATACAAAACGGCTACCTTAGCATACTGAAGGTTAATTGTGATTCAATGCTAACTTCAGTCAATATCTTTGACTAAATGTATGTTCTAACTGGTTTCTTTCTGTAGTTTGATACTTTTGAACAAAAATGCTGAGTGAGGATGTACACCATGCAATGACGCTGACTTTACACAGCCAAAATTAACATGCAACAGTGCTTGTGACATTGAATATGTAGGTCAAACAGAACATTATCGCTATCTGAACCATCAGAACGGAGCAGTAAAGAGACTAGCTGGCATGATGTATGGGTTCGGCAGGATCATTAACAAGTTAACACCCCTTCCAGCAAGTGCTGATGCACTTATCAGGAGTCCTACTTTAAGTGCTTTACCTTTCAGCGATCAAACTGCACAGATAAGCCACATAAATTAGCTTAATTTGGACGTGTTACGAGGCCCCCTCTGGGCACGTGGACCGTCACATAATCCCAACATATCAACTTGTAGGCTGACCTTGAAACTTGTCCTGGCTTCTTTAAGGCAGACATGGGAAAGAGATAGTGAAAATTATGACCGACTGAGGTAGTGGGCTTTAAAAGCCTTTTTATGCAATGTGTTATGTATGGTAGTTATGGACAGGATTTATCACTATCTTTGCATTTGAAAGAGCCTTCTGACACTTTGACTGCCTGTGGTTATAGCCTGCTTCAGGCAAGCTGTTCTTCACCTTGTACTGAACGGGAGTTTAGCAAGGAACAACCATTTCCAGGTCTATAAATGTGCTGGAAAGATTCTGTGATGTAGGTCTATTTGATAAAACCGGAAAGAACAAAAGACTTGCTTATGCATTATGTACGTATTGTCAACTTAGCCTGGGGGGGGGGGGGTAGGAGAGACAATATAGAGTGGTAAAACACACACACACACACACACACACACACACACACACACACACACACACACACACACACTCACACGTGCACACACACACACACACACACACATTCTCACACACATTATAATTATGTATTATGATAATCATCTGATGCAGTTTCCTTACATTAATTTCAGTAAAGGTACAGGTGAGATTAGGGACAAACCAGAAAAGATTCAGATGAGTGTTGAAGATTTCCATTCCTTGTTTTTTTCCTGTAACAATGTAACAAAATCTTTTCCCCAAATGTGACAGATTTTCTGAATTACTGGGGCAAATTTACCTACACTTAATGCTATTTCTTAACAATATCACAACCCTCCTCCAACAAGCAATCCTTCCTGGTCCATCCCTTAGCCCAATTAAAGATTCATAACTATAACAAAGGTCATATTTCTTCATGGTTGATCTTTATCCAGCACATTTCCTGCCAATAGTGCTGTAAGAGAAAATGTCAGATGCCATTTCATGCTACCTTGGTTTGCCTCTGTGTGAAAATGGCAGTGTGTATTGAAAATCACTGGACTATGAATGTCAGCCATTGTACACCATCAACACAGCTCTCAAAGAGATAAGGCAGTGGGGTTGTTTCTTGTCTTAGGATTTCACTGGGACCTCCTGACATCTCTGAAAAGAAGGGCACTTCAAGTTGAGTGTGGATGCTCTTTTCAGCACCAAGGAGAAAGCCAGCAGGTCATTGTGGGTGGATACTGGATTGGGTGGTCTGTACAACTTGTAGCATTTTTGGTGAGTACAAAGTGTTTCTGTCAAAAACATTGCATGCATAGCACATAACACATATTTATGAAAAGTTTACCATTTGAAATTGTAGCAGTCCCTTTTTCAATGAGACAGACAACCATATTATGTATAGTCAAACCTCCCCAAGAAGACCACTCAGGAGACCAATAAGATCTGATCTATGTGGACAAGTGGTCACTGTAAACAGCATTCTTAATTCTTGTGTCAATGGGAAAATAATCTAATTTAAATGGACCATTCTCAAGTGGTGACATTGACCAGGTGGTCCCTATGTAGAGGTGGTCACCTATACAGATTTGCCTTTACTCAAAATAATTGTATGCACAAAATAAGATCAGCACCATGAGTACATATGCTACACTAGGTCTTGTTCTTTAACAGAAAATTTCAGCTAGACCCTGGTGAAGGTGAGTTTTTAAGGAAGAACTGTACATTCTAGTAAGGACAACTGTAGTTTAAGGCCATGGGTTATTTTCAGAACAGCCATGCTGTGTCCATCAATATGTTGTGTACTTCACATATTTTCCTTCAGGATGACTAAAGATTAACCATAGATGATCATGGAGGGCCATGTTAGGAATACATAATTATGTGAAAGTGAAAACAAGAGCCTACACTAAAAGTTTGGAATACATGTCTGACACTAGCCTGGGTGCCATCCTCTGTAGTTACCACCGGCTCCCTATTGTTGCTGGCTATCACATAGGGAGCCGAAAGTAAGTACAGAGGATTGCACCCAGAATAAGAAAGAAAAAAAATATGCTGTAACTGTTTGACATTTTAAAAAATTGCCATCACTTCCACCCCTTCCCTTATACCATGTTCAATAAGTACAGCTCTTAAACAATCACTTCTTAAGATTGTACTTATAGACACTGAGAAGAAATGCACATCTTTGCCTGGTTGACTGATGCTAGCCCATCTTAAGCATCGCCAAGCCATGAGAAGATTGCTAAGGATTCACAGCTCCTTTTCTCATATTGATCAAAAACACACAAATATCACTATTAATTGTTCTAAAATTGTGAACATCAGTAGGAGTTTGTGATCTAATAATTCAGAATTCATATATAAGATTTGCTAAGATAATGTGGCACCACTAATTACCCACTGTTATGAATTTCTTCTTAAATCCCTGCAAGGATTTTTGAGATTTCCCTTCCAACCTGGCTTCCTCTGGGAAATTGTGAAATAAGCCCCATCACTCCTCTATGACAGTTGAGGTTATTAGTTATTGCTTCATAACCAAGCTGGCTGACATTAGATGGGTTGTGTAACAGTGTTATATAAGGACATGCATGTTGCAGTTATAGCTGGTTTGATTCTCTTGCATTGGTGTTATTTTTTGCTAATTGAAAGAAAAAAGAAGATCTATCTTTTAACATATCTTCTTTTGATGTATATGATCATGTTGCTAAGTATGATATTATTTTGTTCACTTATACAAGTAACAGCTAAAACCTATGAAACTGAACGGCCAATGATGCTACCATTATGTGTCTAAATGGACCCAACATGATGATTATAAATAATCTACTAGGTTCTGCATCTACCGTCTTAGGAATGCCCTTCAGTTACTGAAACATTATGAATACTGAATACTATGAATACTGTGAGAAAACATGCAACTTCTTGTAGAACCTATCACCTCTGCTATCATCCACCACATTTCTTACAATTATCATTTCATATTACCCACTGGAGGTGATGTTAAACCTTCAGTCCTGTGTTTTAGGAGAGCCTTGAGCCACAGTGTTAAAGAACCCACCACACTCAAAGCTTGTTGACAAGAGTAGGAGTCTGGACTGGTATGTGCTGGCCAAAAAGATTGAGAGCCTAATTCCTTCCGTTCAGTTGGTATGGTTTGGTGTGTTATTACCTTCGCCAAGAAGGTTATGTTTTCGTGGCCGTGTGTGTGTCTGTGTGTGTGTCTGTGTGTGTGTCAACAGCATAACTCGAGAAGGCTTAGATGGATTATCGTGATACTTGGTAGGTGGGTAGGTCTTGATGAGACCTCGAAATGATTAGATTTTGGGCCCCCTGGCGGCTTGTTATGGTACTGCAGCGGAACTTCCGGTTTTGATATCTCGTGATCTGGACATGCTAGGGTCGCTAATTTTGGATGGTAGGTAGCTCTTGTGCTCAGGAAGAAGTGACGTAAGTTTGGGCCCCCTAGCGGCTTGCTCTGGAACTGCAGGAGCCTTTGTATGAAAATGTTTAAAGTAGGATAATTCAATAACCGGTCAACGGATCGTCTTGATATTTGGTATGTAGGTAGCTTAAGTGATGCTTGACATAATTAAATGACAATTATGCAAATTAGGATCTAATTTGCATAATTGATAAGGGAATTCTATAATTCAGCTACCTTCCATGATAGGACTATTATACCTTGTGACATGTGTAATTAAGAATGAGAGGAACATCGCCATATATTAATTATGCAAATGAAGACCTAATTTGCATAATTAATGAGAAAATACTATGATTCCATAGTGGATGATGTTGGCAATTTCATACTTGCGCATTTCGAAGTTGACTGGAGGTGAACATCATTCAACATAACTTATTCAAATCAGCACCTCATTTGCATAATTTATGAGGAAATGCTAGAATTACCTTCTTTGTTAAGATAACACTGCCATTGGGAGGAGAATATGATCAACTGATGCAATTCATGCAAATGAGGATCTTATTTGCATAATTAGGGGAAAAATCTATAATTCACCAGTCATAAAGAGTAATCTCATTTGGCGAAGGTATGAGGTCGTGGAACTCTAGTTGCTTTAAGTTTGACGAAACAATGGTGAGCACAAGCTGGGCCAGGAACTCATATCAAGGTTATCACAGTCTGAGTATTATATAATAGAGAACATCACTCTACACTTTCTGCCTTGTTACAAAACATCCTGTTGTTGACAGACTTTGGAACTCTTGTCTTCATATTTCAAAACATTGTTTATTTTCCCAAGGGTAAACAGCTTATCTTTATTTATTTATCAAACTTAAACTGAAACTTGCAGCATTACAAAATACCTTACCTTCAGTGACATAGCCATCTAACATTACCCACACATGCATATTGAATCATGCAGCTTGAAAATGATAGAGTTGTATTAAAAAAGTGTTTTTGAAAATCGCAGAGGAGTAAAAGGTCAGTTGTTCATTCATGAAAAGTCTTTAATAAGATGATTGGAGTACTTTAGCAATGCATAAGTGATACCAGCTTGACCTTCATATAAGACAAGACCTGTCTGACACTGAAGAGTATAAGAGAAGGATTTGCAAAGTTTACATGTCTAAAGAAAAGCTGTCAGTTGTATCCTGACAGAGGACAAGGGTCAAACAGTCTGAGTGTTTGTGCAGAGTAAATCTTCTTTCTTACATGAGCCCAACGTCATAGCCAACAGTTGTGTGATGGAATTCCATGTTGCAATTTTTGAATGGAAATTTTTTAATTTCCATGTAATGTTAACTGATTGTTTTCCTAAAAGAAGATAGATTGCAACATCCAGACATGAAACACCTTATAGATAGATAGAATGCATGTATCCTAACATGTACATCTTACCTGAAATGTCACTTGAAATGCACTATACTCTCTACTTAGTAGATTGGCAAAAAGTGAATTGGGTTATCCTCTCGCTAAAAGGCAAGTAACCAAGGTAGAGGCATTATGCATTTTTTGTATTCTAGTACATCCCTTTTGTCACACATGTCATGAAGGTAACAAATGCCAGCCATAGAATACCCAAGGTTACAGCTTGGGCTACTTTCTCCTTCCGAGATAACCTTCAGAGGACAGCCATGGCAAAGGTGGAAGGTCAGCAATCTTTACCCCAGGAATAAGGAATAATGTCATTTACGGAATGAACACTAGTATAAGAAGCTTATAGCATTAACGCAAGGAAATGAGCATCAGCGATAGCTGTTGGCGCTAACAAATGCAGCAGGGTGCATCGTTGTGTCGGGATCTCTGGGTCTAATGGAGGTAATCCTCCTTATCATCCACATCCAGAAACCTGCGAGAGAAGCTTCCTGTCAGCTTATCTCTGCAACATCTACAGATCTCCGCACTGGGCTGGCATCTTCTATTCAACCTACAGTCAGTTTGGCCTGTTAATAAAGAAAGCTGTCGTCCATGTTTGATTTGTTTGTCGGCTCTTGCAGTGATGATGACACCTGTTGTGATGAGGTAGGATCATGGTGAGATGTCGAATTCTAGGACAGTGAGTTATCCATTTCTTGTGAGTGGAACAGAGCACATACATGTACAGTTGTGTGTTACGGTCAGTGTTATGAAAATATTACGACCAAGTTTACTTAGTTCATCGTTTTGTACAGTTTGGCCGTTCTTCAAAATCTACGCAGGTTTCCTTTCCTCATCCGATCATTTGTCAGTGTTGCTATTTATTGCTGTGTGTGTTTATTTGATTGATACTAAACAAACAAACAAACAAACAAACAAACAAACAAAAAAAGATGGGTAGGTAATGGAACACATGTTACAAATATTGCAGCCAGATAAACAGATGGAACAGCAATATGACATCCTTCTAAAAGAATATGAATTTTTCCTCAGACTATGAATATTTATCATTTGTGATTCCGTTCTGAGAGCCAAGGGCATTATGGCAGCTGGTATTTGGAGAGATTTTCCAGGTGCTTAAGCATGTAATGCACTTATGGGATATGTTACCTGGACTTCCCTGCCAAACACACACCTGTCAGGCAGCTGGGCTGGGCTTGTGTCATTCTGTGTCATCAGTTATACTTAGTGATGATTCAGTCAGTGATATTGCCATCAATGAGCCAAAAATGACCCAGAATAACTTAACGTGGAAATGGTCAGAACATATTAATATCACATTTTCTTTTTTATCATATTCTTTTTCATTAAGGTTATGGCCACAATCTTAGAGAAAAGGAAGTCTTCTATCTATAATGTATCCAGAGCAGTTTATGTGAGGATCATTTCATTTCCAGGGGGTTTACCAAATTTTTTGCAGTCCATACATTACTCCTCTTGCCTCTTTCCTCCCCTCTTGAAAATGGCATAGTCCTCAATTTTTAATTCATCCACCCAAGAGACTAGAAACAGTGTATCATTCCCAAGCCGCCCACTGTTTGGATAGGTTTCTCCAGGTGATTAAGCAAGGTAATCCGTGTGGTGAGGGTGTTTTCATAGGCATGAGTGCAGATTCAAGGCCATGTGTGGTCTATAGGGCAATGTACCATACAGAAAAGAGCAACATCTACAATTCTAAGAACAGTTGATATCCTGTTTTTGTTGTCTGAAACACTTATAAGGAATATTGAACTAGAGCAGTGCAAAAAGTTGAATGTAAATTACATGTACATTGAAATATTTGACTAAAGACAAGGCTGTTCTTGTCATGCATAATGATTATAGATTAGGTGATCTCGTAGCATGCATGGGCAACACTATGGAAGGAGCACAATGATGATAAAAGATATCCAACAGAAGGATGTATCCCACTGTATAGTTGAAGCAAGAAATATCAGTGTTCTTTTAATTGTTTTAGATCTTTTTTTGACAGATATGGAAGATATGTTTGGAATGAAGGCTATCAAAGTTGACAGTATCTCTTTGGTTAATGTTGACAATATGAAGCTCCCTGCTGTAACATTATACTGTCTATGATTTCTTTGTAACAAACAATAAACAGGTCATCATGTGCAGACATCACTGTGAAAAGATGTTTATTTATAATTATGCAGGTTACGTTAAGAAAAAGAAATGCAAATTGTTCCTTGTCTTGTTCCCAATTTATTAGTTTAGTTTACATGTACCAAACCATATGTTATGCCCAAATGTTATAGTTGTCATTATCAAACTATCTTTGTGATAGCAAAGTAATAACACGTTAGTTGTTATTTCAACCTGTATCAAAGTATGAAATCGTATTGTCAAATAAAATATGATGTAATTCCATTACCAATGGATTGGTGATAAAAATGTAACATTTTAAGCAATTTCAGTCAATGGCAGATCCTCTTATCTACATGTTTACAGAAAGTACAGTGTAGAAATACATGATTGTATTTTATTCCATCCAAGAGGAACACTGTCAGACTGTGCAAAAATATTGACTATTCTTCCATTGTTCTGTGTGTTTACAAGTCTGGTCCTTGCCCTTTGTGTTTCCTCTTCGCACCTGACAAGCGACCCTTTCACCACACTACCTGGGCAGAGCTTAGACACCTGCAGTAGAATAAAGAGCAAGGTGTTTTCTCAGAAACTTGAGACGGCTTTCCTGACAGATCCCTCTAACTCGCTTATATTACTTCATTATCTGTGAATGGTACAGGAATGTCTGAACCCTCAGACAATGCTATTGTTAGCTGTCCATGACAAAATCAAGGGACAAGTCTATGACGTATGTTGTCATTGTACAAATATACAGAAAAGTGTAATCATCTGTGTGATAAAACCTGCAAATTTTAGAAAAGACAAATTTAGTGTTGTGACTTGTGGTGACAGACAAGAAGCATTTTGTTGAGTTCATTGAAATACTATTTGGAAGTAGTCATCACCTAATATTGTTTTGCTTGGCTTCACAATTGCAGTATTCTATTGGATAAAGTACCTTCCTACTGGGCTATCATAGGGTTTGTTGGTATCATTTTTCAGTTATGTCTAACATTGTCATTGAACTTTATGATTCATCAAAGAATGTTTATGACAGTGAGCGTCCAGTTCCTATAAGACTGTGGTAAGTGGACATTCATCAAATAGAAAATAAATCAGAAGTAATGATAACTAATTCTGAAAACCCCATTCAAACCCTCCATTTTTTAAAACACCTCACCACGGCTGAGTCGGCACTGTTTCATGCTCCCGACAGGTGGTCATGTAGATTAACAGGTACCAAAGCAAACGAAAACACACCATTCACTGTTTGCCACTGCGCGAATTACTTTCGCAAACTCAATCTGCAAAGGAAAATCTACTCAGCCCATTCCCCAGTAACAGAAGGCACTGTGTATGCTTCCATTTAATCACGCTTAGTCGTTCGGCAATCTCTCGCTCTTATTATTGACATTGAGTCGTAATTACGTTTCCCCGTTTATCCGCACTCCAAATTGCCATTGGAGCGATGGAAATTAAATGCCTAATGAAGTGCCTTGAAAAATGCCAAGATCAAAATTGGATTGAGATTAATTTGATTTTACAGTAAAACAGGTGTTGTTGTCTTTCCTAGTTGTCCATAAAATTGAATCAGGAAGCCTAGGGACATTAAAGTGAAGCAGAAAAACCCTTTGGTACGTGTATGTGCCAAGAATTTTGTGGTATCCCAAACTTTTACCTCAGCCCAATCATACTAGCGGTTATGAAACTGCGGTATTGAATTAGCAGCTACGAAACTGTGGCATTGATTTATAACTTTTCCTTCTGTAGCTGATTGCTACTTTCCAACGCACAATGAGCTGAATGCCCACAGCCATTGCCTTCCCGAAAATTGCTCATTTCATTGATTCCCTTCACATTCTCCGAAGGATAGTATACCTCTGATCACTTCTGTTATAGCTGTTATCTGCCCCAATAAGGGAGGTAATGACCTTGGACGACCTTCTCCTGAAATCAAGGGCACATGGATATGCGAGCATGAAGGTGGTTGAAGTGCACAAACAACTTGAAACATTATAGCATGTCAATATCTTTGTATTGTCTGTTATCTTTGTTGCTTTTGCATACTAAGGCCACACCAATTTAATTTGTTGGTTCTCGGAATCACTTCTTCATTTCTTTCTGATTTGCAAAAAAGATTTTAGGTTCTGAATCAACTCGAAAATGCTCATATTTTAGGTTCTGAATCAACTCCAAAATGCTCATATTTTGGGCCCTGTCTTCCTAGTTGTTAAAGTTTTCCCATCTATCAATGCAGTTGCTTCATTAAAAATTAAAAGTTCGAATGAACCCAGCCTAAGTATGTTGACTTCATGGCTCCTATCATAACATTTTGGGTTATCATGGGTTGCCTTGGCCTGTTATTGTTTTTTTTTTCCCTGTCACTTCATTTTTTTTCTGAAAAAATCCAAGAACCAACAAATTGAATTAGTGTGGCCTGAGGTGTTTTAACAATGGCGGGACCATGTTGTCTTTTTGTTCTGATAAAATATTGCACTTTTTTTCCATTAATAACACCTTATACATAAAGTTCTTATTGAACCTTGGGGACATTGAATAAAGAAATGATGTAATCTGTTGCTCTAATAAATCCTATCATTGTGTAAACCTACCTATAAAAACATTTGTTTTGTGTTGAATTGTTGTGATTTACATAACAAAAGAAAAAAATTATGGTTAATCTGAGGGAGTGGGGCATTGGACAAATGTTGCTACAATTTACTACACAATAAATTTTAGTGTGATTGTGAAAAGTAAGTTTTCTACAAATATTTACAAAGAAGCCCATAAAAGCATACATTTTGTCTTGAATTATTCTGATTTATGTGTTGAAAGAATTTTTAAAAAAGCTAGTCCGCTGGGGGTACTGAACAAAGTATTGCTGTAATATACTGTGCTGTAAACCATGTTGTAATTGTGTGAGCTAAGTTTTCTACAAACAGTTACAGACATGACTGTAAAAACATATATTTTGTATTGAAGTACAGTGATTTATATGGCAGAGAAGGCAAAAATGTACTTAAACTGATGTTGAACAATAGGGCTGTTCTGAGCAGACTGTTAGAACACCTGTGTTCATTATGTGGTGTATGACACCTAATCCACCTTGCAGTCTGAAGGGCATGCCTACATGGAACCCAGCCCTGAGCAAAAGCTGTATAATTGGATTTTGTTATCAGACACACCTATATTTCTCTCCAACACCTGCACAAAGACTGGGGGGTGTGAAAACTGGCAAGGTGCCATCATTCTGAGGGATTCTCTGAGGGGCACTTTTTACCTTGTTTCATGTGACATCGGGCTTGTACACAGCAGAGATCTTAAAGTTTTTTTAAAAACTTATATAGACTTGTCTTTTCTTGTCTTGGGAAAAGGTGGGCAGGTGTTGAGTAGTAGGGATTGTAAAGTTTCTATAGATTCTGGATCCTAGGAATTGCTTCTACTCTCCAAGCAGAGGTTAGGTCAAAGAAAAGCTGACAAAATAGAAAGCCCGACAAAATGCCTAAAAATGTCGAAAACTACATGTACGTCTTTTGTTGTAAATATCAAAAGTCTGCCTACCAATGCTTTCTCTACTCTTATACGACTTTTTTCCAAAAATGAACCTGACCAAGACTGTTTTTACACAAGAGAAGTCAGAAACAAAACAGTCAGAAACAAAAAATGTAGGAATTTAATATCTGCTGCTATTAAAACATGGGGTGTTGGTCAATGTTAAGTGAGGGACACATCACATTGAATCACATATAATGGCATAGAATTTGATACCAGTTTCTTTGAGGTGATAAGTAGAATAAATATCCAGAAAAGAGTAGTTTCTAAATTTCAGAAAAATTGATAGAAAGGAACATTCAAAGTCATTTCTGAGGAAGACAGACTACTAAACTTTGCATCCAATCATCTGAATTTTTCATAAAACTTGTATCCTCATTTTGAGCATGGTGTTAATAGTTCCCTACACAAAGCAAAGTGACTACTGTGGGTATTATCTAGTCTATTTGGTGCACAGAGTTCACAACAGGGTGATAATCATAGCTAATCAACACCCACAGTCAGCTGATTATCACCCACAGTTGTTTGAAGTACCTGGCAGTTGTAAACTGTGGCTAGTTTGTGGACCCCTGACAGTTTTATTGACGTCTTGCACAAACAAGTTGACTTTGTCCCCATCAGGGGTTGTTTACTTTACCTGCTTCTGTTTCCCAAAGATTAAATGGATTGTCAGCAAGTCTGTTCACCACAAATGTGCCTTCATAAATGTTCCAGTGGAAACAAGCATGAAAGTCAGTCAGTTATGTAGCTTTATATTTGCTTGAGCTACTACTGTATGCACTTGCAATATCTTGGAAAGTTACTCAACTGTGAGGAAATATTGGAGACTTTGTAGTCTATAAATGTTTAAACAGGAATCATAATTTGGCAAATATGCTGTTAGAAATATGGTATTTTGAATTTTTGATGATGACTTTTTGTTGCACAACTTGAGATGCATATCCATTGTGCACCCATCAATACAAACCAAAGGAGGGTCTAAGGGTGAAAAAGGATTGCAACTGAGATGGCATTTCTTAAACTAAGATGGCATTGTCAAACAACCGTACACTGCATGTCCTGTAACCCCCTTTTTACACCTTGTATTGACTGGTGCATCACCCCTGCATGGATACCACTGACTGCATCCCAAGTTAATATATGTTTCCCCGTAGGATCTGTTATCTCCCCACTACCAGTCATCCACCATCTACCTTTGGGACGGAGCCAGGCCTCCACATAAAAATCAATAGAATAATTCCTGGCCCACGACTCATGTTACCTGACAATGTTGTTGCCCTCTGGTCAGCTTACCTGATTCACAGACATATCCCAATTTTACCTGAAGTCGTCTTCTCTGAAATAAGTTTGAGATAGAAAGCTTGATTGTGTGCCAAAAACAGGAAATGAGATTTCCCTTTGGCCTTGATTTTCACCTCCACACTTCAAAGGTTCCCAGCTATATGGAGCGTAAAATATTATTTGCCTTAAATGTATTCTACATCAGAGCTATAGCAGTTGTTCCAGTGAAATCTATCTTGTCACAAAATCAATTATATTGATGTTTTGGAATCAATTTGCACAACATTTCATCTTAGTTGTCGTATTGGAGACTTCCAATCTGGTTTGTCCA
The DNA here is from genome assembly GCA_013266295.2 of Branchiostoma floridae x Branchiostoma japonicum. Lineage (NCBI taxonomy): Eukaryota > Metazoa > Chordata > Leptocardii > Amphioxiformes > Branchiostomatidae > Branchiostoma > Branchiostoma floridae x Branchiostoma japonicum. Next base: position 21,634,361 of record CM023825.1, read on the forward strand.
CTGGTGGTGAAGGTGTGGTAGAATTTACATTTTAACACCCCAAAATTTTTTATGATGGGTACCGGTAATTAAAACACACCTCATCAATGACACACCTTTTTTGTTCCTTTAGCTTAAGCTATAGATTACAGTCGAAAAGACTCGAGATCATGTGATATCGGCACTGAGACATGGTGTCATTGAATACTTGATTAGAACTTTAACAGATATGCATAGGCAAAGATCTTTTCTGCAAAAGCACACCTTGTTTTAGTATCACGGTTTCTCGTTTAGATTAGATTTATCTAGATTTCATCATGGGCAGAAATGCGACGTTAAGTGTGTTTCAGTTTTTCATACGCTTCACTGGGCAACCAGTTTCTCTCCTTGGCAATTTGGTAATACCTCTCTGGTATCAGTGATAAGGGAAGAATAGATAGGTCTACTTTGCAATGGAAATGCGGCATCTCCTTGTGTCTAACTGATGGACCAGGACTTTCTACTCAGAAATCAATACCATGGCCAGCGATTGAGGAGAATCTAATTTTGTGTGCAATCAATTTACCATGAAATAACCTCCTTTTCTGTGCTCCTTATACACCTGGTAATTAAATCAGACTGATTGTGGCAACTTCTCACACCTCCATTCCACAGAAGAGTGTCCCCAGTAGCTTTAGTTCTTTTCAGTCCAGTAAATTAAAAGGAGAGAGGTTTTTTTTTCACTCAGATGGTCGTTGATGATTATAGGGAGGATGTTTCGGGGATGGCTATTGACATTCTGATAGAGTAAATCCCCCAGAATTAAGAATAGTGCAAGGTAGAGATAGCCCACAAAGATAGGCCTGGTTGTAAGTTGTGAGAATCGATATTTGTTGCTTGTAGCGCCGCATGTGTCGGTCAGCTGCCGATGTTATTCGGGATGTGAGTAGCATGTGGGAGTGACATTTAACATTCCTAGATCAGCCAGGGTCAGCAGACTCTACTGATGCTCTATAGCTGGTTTTTCCTTCCATCCCCCCCCCCTCCTCAACATGGGCGGTTTGTGTAGAGCGATGAGCAAACTCATCAACCGCCATGGAGAGAAATCGCACTGCTAAGGGAATGCCATTGATCGCTGACAATGTTGGATGAAAAATTCTGTGCCCCGACCCCGATGCCATCTGTCTAAACATCAATCAAAAACAGTATAAAATCCAGCCAAGAGACTGTTTTGTTGGAACAATAAAGAAATGGAAGAAAAGAGCATTCTTGCTCCTGGAGGGATGCGCTTTGTTCTTTTCTCTGTGCCCCGCTGGCAGAATGTCATTGATACGTATTCAGATGCCAATTGTTGTTCGCCATGCTCTGATGCAGCCAACACACAGCATCGCACGTTTGATGTGCATTGAATTTGAAAAGTAGGCTGCAAACCCCCCTTTTCGTGTGGGGGCGGAAGCTGTGCTCCTTCCATCTGTTCTTCACTTTGGCCTCACACCTAACTCTGGCCCAGGCACTGTTTGTTAGACGGGCAGCACTGGGCATATTTGTGAAGAGGTGCAACATGGCAAGGGCAAACATATCTCCTCGCTGGGTAAATTTACTAATATGGCTTTAGGTATAATCAGCTGTGTGAGGGCTGCCCTGACACAGACCTGTAGGATTTGGGTCACAGCGAGAGGATCCCAACGTTTACTTTTCCGCCAAATCAAATGTCAAAACCGACATTTTTCTTGCGTTATTGATACGAGGTCGGCTGTCCCCTCCCCATATTTCAATGTGGGGCTGATTGCGTGTCCTGGGTACCCTTGTATCTTGGGCGGAAAGTCAGGCAATGTGACTGTGGCTTTTCCGCCTTTGCCTCCATCCATCATGTAAAGGTTGCCGTCAATTACAGTCTCGCCAGCCGCACACATCAAGCCCTCGTTGACAGCTACGGATGATTTATCACTCCTCGCAGCAGTGACTCTCTGTACTTTCGGCTCTTGCTGTGTCCCTCCTTTTGTTGTCGACTTGTACCGTAGAAATGTTAGCCAGTCGCAAAGGTTACATGTTCTCTGTATCGTTCCCTTACCAGTGGCAAACTACAGATGAATCTCAATGACTAGCTGTTCCAAATACAACTGGAATAAGATGCAAGTTAGACAAACACATATCACATATCAACTTTCCATTACCTGGACTTGGAGGAGAAAATATGACCTTTTTTGCCATTGGTGCATGGCCTAATCCTTTTTCAATCGTAAAAGAAGTAGAAAGTACATCCATTTATCCATTATCCTACAGCATAAGATGTCATCATTCCCAAGGTTTTCAGGTCTAGACTTGGTAATCTTGGTAGGACATTTTGTGACTCTCTGTCATGAGCTTGATATATGCTCTTTACATGGCAAACTTAATTCCTTCTTTACATCATGTATGCCAAACTCTTGAAAATGGAACCCAGAAAGTTTTAAGGCCTAAGCTGGCAGTATGTTATCTTGTTAAATGTAACTTCTTTTTCAGGCCTCTTCTTTGCAGGGGCATGAGCATGAAATTTGCTTTACTTGGGGCAGTAGACATCTCATTTATTGCATCTTTACTTTATTGGTTGGGCTGACATGCAGCCAAGGCTGCCCAACTAGCCAGAGGCTAGGGCTATTTTGGCCCAAGGCCAGAGCCAGGGAAAATTAAGGGCTTACTCTTCCAGTTCTGAACTGGTAGCTTTTGACCATTGGAGACCAGGCTGTACCCCGAATCTCACCTCTTACGTGATGGGTTTTTTAAAACATGATAAAGGTGTGCCTCTCCTCAAAGACAGGACCAACAGCTTTTAAAAGATGTGACTGCAACTCCTACCAGTCATGTAAAAATCAGGATCTACAACACAGACAGCCAGGCTGAGATCCAAACCCCCAACCTTGCAGTCTAGAAATGGTATTGCTAACCACCAGACCACTGCTCACTAGAACTGACTCATTTACCATGTAGTGTTGTGCACCATGCAAATATCTCCTTGATTGGGCTCTAGCATTGTCAGTTGTCTTTGTCTTCATTTCTTGTCATCATTTCATACTTGAAGTGTTTGAAATATTCCAATTACACAAGCCACGAGAGGAGCCCCTTTATTTTTTGGTACTCAACAATAGATAGCTAGAACCAGCCTACAATACGAAACAAGCAACCATTTTCCATCAGCGACATCACATTTTCACCTCACAGATATGAGTGTGCTATGGGATAGGGTTGATTCATTAAAAGAATGACCAGGAAGTTGACTTCGAAAATCCAGTTTTGCCGCTCTGAAATTGCATTGGATGCCTTTAAAACATCACTACAGAGATACCCAGTCTACAGGTTCATCTGCTGCTGACATAATGAACAGGTCACTGAATAACACTTTACTCATTAAATACTCACTCAACCATATCAGAGACAATTTTCTTCCATAAAGAGTCACACTAAATCTTTCACAGAATCACAAGTCGATGAAACATTCTATACACCACAGACGGTGCTTAAAAGTTTCCCTGTTTCAGTAGAAATACCTGTTGTTGATGAGAGCTTATGAAAAATACAAATAGATGTGTCCCAGTTCCGTGCAGGCAGTGCCGGCTTTCTCAGCTCCTGGGTAATCTGGGCAAATGTCAGAACACAGCAGGATAAATGACACACCTTTATCCTGCTCCATGCAGGTGGACTCACAACCCAGCATTAATCCCTCACTGTAACAAGAAATAAATACAGGGGTCTCTCATGGGGGGATTTACCCTCCCCCTTCTCCTCATTCCTCTTGATTACGAATGAAAATGTGACGTGTCATTACGGAAAGTTACCGCTGTTCAGTGTTGATAAGACAAAGGTAGTAGAGCGCCACACTTATGTGGAGGGTATCATTTTCAATGGCTGCCATTAGAAGCTTCCTGTATCAAAGTAAAGAAATTTGTTTTATTTCGGTAGCTGATGTTAACTCCCTGACATAACGTCACGGAATAACATGTTTTGTCAGTAAATGATGTGCCTGTATGCGTCTGTAGTTTCATGGTATGTTTTTCATTTGTTATCGTAACAGTTAGAACATGTTTCAAAATCCGATGAAATATGCTTGACATTCTGCTGTGAAAGTTTGTGTGTGTTTCTTTCTTCATAAATTGGTCGTTTGATCCATTATGAACTTTTTGGGGAATTGCGAACTTAACTGAGCAAAATACAGTTGCCCTTTCAATTTCATCCCTCCTTCTTATTTTCTTATTACGGTCATCTTTCTTAGACATTCTTCTATTATCACTCTGAGCTGCTGTTCCATCAAGCTCTTTGCCAAACCCTGGTATTCTTCAACAGCTTTCCCAGTAAGAAGATTTGGGCTCATTTTTTTCTGCAATCTACTTCTTCGTGGGTCGATAGCAGAATCCCTGTTTTATCTTCACCTTTCAGCTCCTTTTCTGGCAATCCAACCTAAACCACATGCAATACATCTCCTTCCCTGTAGAGCTTTTTGTGGGGCAAAAGTTCCTTTTATGTCTTTTCAGCCTATCATAATGAAGTAGACCCAGGTGTAGGAAACTTTACACAGCTTTAAACAATGCTAGATGTGCAAAGGTTATGTGTGACAGGTTCAGTGTAATATAACCAGCCACGTGCCTGCAAAGCTGAATGTGTATTATGCCGAAGGGTGGTTATACCAGCCATACAGATAACACATATACTGTGTGGCTGTGAAAGAGAAATCAACTGTTTATGAAATCTTGATGTTTCTTCAGTTGCTTCCCGTCTGTTCCTTTATTTCTCCCAATTGAACTGTTGGTCAAACTTCGGCAATTTAAAGCTAGCAAGTTATCTTAGTCACACAATGGGTTAGAATTGGAGTTAACAGATTCTCGTAAAACCCTTTAGAAATGAAAAACATTGCAGCTATCCGTCAAGATTTAAGAGTCTGAGTCCCAGAATCCTGATCCTTCCCCAGACTGGCTGACAGGAGTCTCTGTGAGAAAAATCAACGTCTCAAACAACTTCAGCAAGTTCTGAAGAAAGCTTGTGAATGGTTTTTAATAACATTTTTTTTTAAAAATCAAAGGAATGCTTCATCTTCAGTAAAAAGCTTTCTCTTAGTGATTGTAAAAGTTAGTCCTTGTCTTGCGTAATGTTTGAAAATAAAGCTCCAAGTACTAGAAATAGGATGTTGTTGTATCTGATTCTTTGGTCTTGCTGGAAAAATTCCTACAAAACGGAATTTCTATAAATTGAAAGACAACAGACTTTTATCATTATTTATTTTGCCTTATAATTTCTGTGTTTATTGAATAATAGTGACACATTTAACTGTATTTCAGCATCCTTGAGTTCATGAAACAACAGCCCAAATGATGAAATGGACACATTCTGATCATTCCCTCCATTTGCCTCTATTCTCTTATTGTGATGCTTTGTTGCTCTCAGTCCATTTTTCAAAGCAATCTCTATTGAAAGAGCAGGCCCTTCATTCTCATTCTGTGCTGGAAACCAAGTTAATCCATTTGTAAAGGAAAATTTATGACTATGAACAGTTCCAATCTTTTGTGTGTAAAGGCTTTCAGTACCTTGTCATTCTGAATGCTCTTCATTGCTGCCCTGCCAGATTTTGGGCAAACCCACGAAAAAATAATATTTCAACATTATTGAAGCGACAGTTGCTTTTTTTACTTTTCATTTATTTCGTGGTATCTGTGATGAATTCCAAATTTTGTGAACATCTGGACTCCAATGCAGCATAATCTATTAATTTCTGTGGGAGGAAGAGGGGATTGTGGGAGTTCCATTATCCGCTTGTCTTGTATCATTGTCCTGCTGGGAAGATGGATCGGCAGAGTAACAAACAACAGTCTGTGCACACGGAAATGAAAGAGAACGGCTTCCCTGATTGCAAGAGAGGGAAGAAAAAGTTGCCCCCCTTTACCTCTTTTGTCATCCCCCCTCAAAAAATGGGTCAGATGAAGATTGAAATGAAACTAGATGGTGAAAGCAAAGGAAATGCAATGAAAATTGATTTTGCGGCATTTGGCAGAGGAGGACAAGGCTTGCCAGAATGGCGTTTCTCATTTGGTACGCAAAGTAATTTGCCATGCGGTACCATGTTTCTCCCCTCAATTAGGTAGTACGGCTAATGTGAAGAAATAGGCCACAATTTCTGTAAGTAAGTCCTCTTCCGATAATGTGGTAAAATTCTTAACCGCGAGGATTGATCTACAGGGGAGTTAAGGTGGCCCGCCGTTAGTTTTCCAGATTTTCCCGATACATCCTCCCGCACGCGGCATGTTTCTCAGTCAACCTACATTTGCCTGCCGCCACTGTGAGTCATAGTCCCAGCGGATCGCGTGGCCATTTTGCTTAGTTGTGAATTACGATCTCGCACTTACACTGAGCTCCACTTTCCTATTGATTATCTACTGCCAATTATGGTGCACGGTAGAAGCCAACTAAGTTTTGCGGGGCACCATTAGCGCAATCAAGCCATTTTCCACAATACTACAAATTGGTCAGTTAGGGAGTAGACCAAAAGAAAGAAAGGTCCGATGCAGGGATTGTCTACTGCCAGTGGGTGGAAACTAACAGCTAAATTTAGTGATGTAATCGCTGGCCATCAAGTACCACCTGTTATTGGATTAATTATTTCAACCAATCGATGGCCTGGAAATTAATTATTCATGGTGCTAGTTAATTATGGCATCAGGTCGCACTGCCGACAGCTCTTGTTTCAGGTATACTTCCTGTGTAGGTATGGAAACTATAATCAAGGATTTAAGAATTTGTTTTAAAAAATTTTCCTGTCTTGCTATTTAGTTACATAAAACTGTGTCCTTATGCTTACTACAGTTTTGATTCACAACCTTATAGGCATGATTTTTTTCAGTAGTTAATCTGAAAGAATGTTGTAACATCATACCTTATTTATGTTCAGTTATTCAATTCCCTTGTGCCTTAATTTTGGTTCACTCATTTGAACTCAGAAAGTGGTAATTTTGCTGCAAAACTGCTGTCCTTGTGTTGGAATTTTCAGAGTATGATAACTTGAACTGTTGACAACAAATCTTATTCACTTGACCAAAAAGTTTCATAACTTTCAAAAGTTTTTCTGACAATCAAATGTAGATGGCAGAAAGGCTGCCTGTGAACAAACTCATCAATGGTAATTTTTCCCTCCTGTAGATCTTTGTAAAACATCATGAAAACTCATCTGCTCCCAACCGGCCAGCCATAGGATTTCTTCTGTCCACCTGCAGTTTGGCCCAAAAGGGTGACCAGCTGGCTATTGGCCTCATGTGGTGGTCAGTTAAAGTGACCCCAAAATGATACCGGCATCCCACTCCCTTGCCTAATGACCCAGGGTATGGGATTGTCAAAAAGAATGGTGTCACAGGTCTTTGGTGTTTGAAGTGAATGGGCTCCTTCCATTCTTAGTACAACTTCTTCTCTGCATGCTCCATTGCCTCTGCCCTGGGGTGGCCTATTGCAAAAAAAAATGGCTTGCATGAAATTTTCACTGCACTCAATTAGAGAAACAATTTAGAAAAGATTCGATCTTGCATACATATGGTGTCATTTAATGCCTTGAGAAAAAAATTTGCACTGAAATGCATTTCAGATGGCTCTGCGAAAACTTTAAAGTGTCCTCAAGGAATTTGGAGAAAGTCAAGCAACTTTTGGAACAAAGACTGATTACAAGAAACTTTGTGTGCTGCCCACTCGTAAGTTCTGTACCATCAGTCATGTAGGAGCCAAAATGATCTAATTAAACCCAATGGTGTGAAAAAATTAGCCCAGACCAAAGATAATTGGTCGCCAAAGGAAGTCACTACTTAGATGGATGTCACTCCCTCTACACCTGACTGCCCCCCACCTGCACAATTGAGAACATTCTTCACAAACCCAGCCCCTTTTCCACACTGTCCAATTACTTCTCATACAGGAGCACATTAGATGTAATATTGTCCATCAATTTGTGGCCTATGGAACATCAATTCCAATGTTCTGGTGGGCTTAATTTACCAAATCACCTTGGATGCCGTAAGGTCGTGGACACGGCTCATAGTTTATACACATGCATGTTGTATACCATGAATATTATAGGAGAAGTTAGCAGTGTGGATCGGATGGGATTGTAGGAGGGAAGTGTCAAGTGCAGAATCAAATTTGAGGCTATGATATCAGTCATGTCCTCTGCAATACATTCTTACATTCTTTTCATTATTCATTGATTCATTTGTTCATTCATTCATTCATTCATTCACTAACTTATTTAGCAATTCATTTTTCCACTTACTTACCTGATAACCAATCAGCCAACCAATCAGCCAACCAACCAACCAACCAACCAACCAGCCAACAGACCAACCAACCAACCAACCAACCAACCAACCAACCAACCAACCAACCAACCAACCAACCAACCAACCAGCAAGCAAGCAAGCAATCCTACAACTGACCATCTTAATGCACTGGCACTGATGAGTTGAGTGACCTTGGAAAAAGTTGGACATAGGGAGAGGTCCTTGGGAGAACAATAGGTTTATTAGGATTCCATTATCTCTCTGAGGCTCGCCCTCCTTGTAAGAGGGGATGATAAAGAATATTGTCTTCTAATGTTCCTCGATGCCCTGTGGTGTCCGGGATTCATTCTATAAATCTCTCTGCTTGAGAACTCTTAGGTGAAGTTTATCATCACCTTTGTTTGGGTTTGATAGCATTTAATGAGTTCTATTTCATAGATATCTAGGATTGCTACCCCAGCAATTAGTCAATATGACAATGGTATTAGTAATGCAGATTGTGTGACCTTGGTAAAGAGTGTCATTTTATTACATTTATTGCGGAAAGCAAGACTTCTATTGACATGAAGCTTATCGCCACAGGTTAGTTTATGTTAATGAGATGATATCATAGTTAGGGATCACGTGGTTCTTCAGTCTTTTCCATCATGGCTCCATCATAGTGTTGTGAGTATTAAAGCTCCTTTGTTGAGTTGCAACTACGCCTCTAGTCACTCATTCGCGTACTTTGGCCACTGTATGGCGTATGACCCACCTGTCTATTACAGGGTCATTTATTACAACTTTGTGATCCCTGCAATGTACCTAGAAGCGTACCTGTGAAATTTTCGACCAAAAGAGATGTTAATCTCGCAGTTTATATGCGGTGTGGTGATTCAAGCACAATTTTACCATTTCCGAAGTCCACCATTCGTTTGCCCCGAAATCTTCCTGCTAACCTGAGACCAGGGGTGTTTATCTATTCCTAGGTATTGACTTTTTTCAACACGACCTTCTCAGCCTTCCTAGAGTAATCCATTTAAGTCCTCAAGACAATCGTGTATGCACTGGTCAGTCCTATAATCTTTCCTGAGCTGAAGGAATGAGGAAAAGCATTGCTTATCATTCCAGATACAACAACCCGGAAAATTAGATTCCGTGACCTACTGGCCTTTGACCCGCCCAGGTGAAATTGATGAGTTTGGGTTAATGTAGGTAGGTGAGCTGTAATTGCTAAGTTGAGGGATCAGTAAACATGTGGACCTAAAGAGGAGACCTAAACTATGAATATGAGTAGGTGTGATCACAATTAAAGTTGACCACAATGTACGGTAGAGCCATAAAAGTCAAGATCACTGACCACAGGTTTTATGGCCGGTCTGGTTCAAGGCTATTCCATTCTAAGGGAGGGGTAGTCAGGGTATTTATTTTCAATTTGGAAGAGAGGGGTGTCACAAGCCATTCATAGTGACTTGGTAATTTAAAATGAAAAAGGGTTAAGGAAGGTGTAAAAATGTTCCTGGACACCCCTACCTGACATTGTTACATGGAACAACCCACATAAGCCATTGATTATTAATTAAATGAAACAGGAAGATATAGATATTACCAAAGATGCACCATGATTGAACTTCAATAGAGGATGACTGCTTTATTTTAAGAATTACCTTTTTGAAAGGTCTTTCTGTCCTGCAGACAATATTTCTTTTTATGTTGTAGGTTATATCTGGCATCTTCATTGAAAAACAACATTAGTCAAGAAGGTTGTCTTTTCTTCTTTTTGGATTGCCCCTTTCTCTGCAAAATTTATAAGAGATGCCACAACATTGGTCTCCACAAACTTTTTCCAAACCAAAACCATTTCATACATAAAGCAGACTAACAGTAACATGCACTGACAATGTCTACTCAAAAAGCAATGTCTTACTCAAAAAGGTATGGCAACAAAATGAATTCACCGAAAAAAGCGCATAAGAAGTGCAACTTAAACACGCGGCTGGGGTGTTGTTCAGTTGGTACTTATAGAGCACTCTACTCCTGACCACCTGCGCTTAGAAACCTGTCAAATAAAGCTGATTTCTCCCCAGCCTTTAAGTGATGCAGCTCTTTATGTCTGCTGCATATAAACACATAAAATACAGATGTATTACCACAGAGAGGGTGCTCCTTTGACCCTCATTAAGTTGAAGTGCTCTTAGCTGTCTTTAGTTCCGTTGAAGTTTACATTGTGAGTCCGTTTATTGGTTTATGGACGAAATAGGTTTGCATGTCATAGAGGATAATGGGCAGAGTATCGTAGGCTGATGGCTTCTATATGGGATACTCGATACAAATGGACAATTCTTGCCAGAACTGAATGGCTTAGTCTGAATTCATTCTCTCACTGGAATGCACTTATATAGGAGCTATAAATGTACACAAATGGAGGGTAGAGGTGCTATGATGGTATTCTATATGAAGTTCAATTAAAGTCACCGAAGAAGAAAAAAAAAGTTTATTAAATCCAGCGCAGTAAGCTTCACTGGGGTGAACTTTATAATGATTCCTGTGGTGCAATGAATTATTTTTTATTATGGTAACTTTGTGAACAATTGGGTAGTCCCTTCAGTCAAGCTAGAATGATTTCCAAGGGAGCCCTATACAATGCAATGTTATGGACTTGACATTGCAGGATTGAACAACACATGGCTAATATTCTGGAAAACTCTATGAGAGGTAAATTCAATTTCAGTTTCAATGGTGTGGTAGCTAATCTTATGGTGCCAGGCCAACGAACAATCTACCTATTGAAATTGTAGTGGGAGTAATCATTACATGAACGATCGTAGGGAATTTGCTTCAAAGTTCAATGACTGGTAGTTTTTAACCTCTCCCTGCTGCGTAACCCCTTAGTCAATACAAATTTGGTGCCAAACGGCTACCTTAGCGGGATGAAGGTTAAAATATAGTTACTTGAAAAACTAACTGTGAGCATTTTGTGGTTGATATGTACCCAGACTGATGCATTTTTTTCAGCCAGATCGACATGAAGTGGACATATCCCAGAACCAAGACATTGAATTGGCATGGCCTTATGTGTACATGTAGCTACAAGCTTGCTACCTGCTATGCCATTGATGAAGTACAACATACAGCAGTATTTGCCCTGAACGACCTAACTGGTTGTCCCAGCTGCCACATGGAACATTTGATGGTTACAATGTCACACAATACAGGTGTTCAAGCCTGACCTGTCATGTACAGGTGTATCCACCTTTAGGTACACCTGTGTTTACCACTTGAACAAAACAGCAGTTCCCAAGATTGTACCAATGTGCTTATTGTGGACAAGAAGGGAGATTTTAGAAGTGAATTTCTTATTGTAAAGTTCATAAAGCCATACATAGGGGATATACGTGCTTAACCCCTCAAACACATTGAACACAGAAAAACATGATAAATGACCACTTAGGTATAGAAAATAAGTGCTTATTGATACAAACCTAGATTGATGATAGGACTAAACTAAATCAAATATTTATGGTGTCTCATCAACTAAGTAAAGAAAAATCATTAAATACTTGTCTTTATGAGTCATTGCTCTGGAATACAATTTTTGTTCTGAAACATCTCATAGTTCACAAGCTCATAAAAAAGGCTGTTCAATTTTTTGTTTGCTTTTTGAGATGTACCAAATGAATAATTTTCATAGTCCACTTTGAGTTGAGTTCATGAAGTCAAGTCTTTGCAAACAGTGTGGCCTGGGTCAGACTGTGAGGTTAATCAATTTAAAGTTTCGACAAACAAAATTCCAACGGACTGTGACGACCGAGCTATGTGAGGACATATCAACGGTCATAACTCAAAAGTTATGCAAAACATCAACTTTGTACAGCTTTTCACTGATTAGGGATTGTCTCCGTGCCCTTTTGACCAACGGGACCGCCGCTTGCTCGAGCACATCGCCTGTCTGCTAAAGCTGTACGTCCTGGCATGCCCTCACGCTCTTCATGACGAAATTTCCGTTCCGTGGCGTAAGTCTATTAGAACACCTGGTGGGTGTTAATTATTGAAGTCAGTCCTACCTCCAGAATTGTTTGCCCTGAGCAAATATATTTTGTCACCCTTTCTTTGATGCCCTGCCTGTTTACTGACACATAACTTCATTTACTGGTGACAAAGTCACGAACATTTACAGCCCTGTAAAGACATGTGGGGGATAAAACAAATTCTGCTACACAGAAAACAAGTAAAACATTCCCGTTGCAGTGTTTTGCTTAGTTTAAAAGTTACCCTTCTTTGAAATAATACATACTGCCACTAAATTCTGTTCTACACAAAACCTGACTCAAAAATGAAATGTACAATAATTTGATTATTACCTATTATGTGTAACATTAATTGTGATGATAAATGTCTGTTTATTTTATTTTATTTCTTCTTTTGTTGTTGTTGTTCTAATCTATTTATAGTAGATTGCTTGTTTATGAAGCATTGTAATAAAATAAGGAAGAAAAATATTGGGTAGTTAGATTGTTCTTGGTTTGTTTATTCATTAAGATAATCAAAAAGGAACCCAGTCACTCCAACAAATCATATCACTGACAGAACAGTACAATGTTTTCCTCTGTTCAACATATTACTTGTTGTATCTATGTATAAGATTATAAAATTTGAGAACAATATACAACAGACAAAAATGTCCATTGGTTTAGCTATTTCCTCAGAATGAGAACTGCTGACAGGCCACAGTGGATGAAAAAGAATCAGCTTTCTTTGTTATAATGTTCCAATTTACAACATCTGTTCAGTTTGTCAGGTTATTTGGAAACACACCCATGTCCACGAACAAGTGTTGGGTAAACGTTTTGAAAAACTCTGCCAATAAAAGTTGCCTGCACCTGGACAAGTCTTTTGTTTTCTCCTGTTATGTCAAGTCGCTCTCTTTTTTCTTAGATAAATCTTGGGGGTGAGGGGGGTGGTTATGGTCAGTGAAAGGCATTGTCTTTTAACTGTGTAACTGTCAGAATTTGATCATTCTTGTCTATCGAACTAATTTCGACCCCAGTATTTGCCTTTGCCCTCCTCTAACACTTATCTGTTAGTGCTGGTAATGCGGTTTTGCTAGGTATTTTGTAACTATTTTGTGATGCTAACAGAAGGACAGAAATTTTGGTATTTAGCTTCACCTTTCAGTGACACGACATACCTTCCTTTCATCAACCATTGTTTTGCGGCATTTCTATCTATTACAACGGCAGGTAATGTACACTTTCCTCGATGTAATCTGGTACCAGCACACCCAAAACTTGACATTTCCAATTTTGTAACCTTCCACGGTAGCAATCCTTGCATAGATTCTTAACGAAGGACATTAATTTCTCCCACTGTGAAAGGAGGTTTTGTGTGAAATTATATTTTTTGGTTAAGTGACCGTTCCTGTTAGCAGAAGTTCCTGCTGACTTTTGTCACACTGATTTCTGCATGGGCTTTGTTGTAAAGCTGGCATCACTAGGGAGAAGGAAATGGCAGTGGACATGCATGTTCACCTTGCAGTCACACAGCATACTTCACTGTCCGTTCCCTTTTGTGCACTTCCAGCTTGAACCACGTCCAAAAGCATGGAGAAGGCATCAAGTGGGTCACAGCTGCCCTTTCCCAAGCTTTCCCTCCACTTTTGTTTACTCTGATGAGGTTTTGCTTATTTATTCTTACAGCATTTCACACGTGTTTGTACCCACCCCGCCCGGTCAGGTTACCTGGGCACATTGTTACCTATGTTTGTGGAAAGGGAAGCCGTCTTCCCATGTGTAACAGCATGCCATGTGGAATATTGTGTGTCACATTGTCTTGTACCAAAGTCTTTGTCTAGTGGCCTTTGAGCAAATTCTTTTCTTGTAGTTTCCTCTATTTACCATTCAACTGGTGCTTGAACATTGCTGTGGTGGCATTTTGATTTCTCCAGTTTTCGTGGCAGGCCGTGGCGTCGCCTGACCGCGTGTTTGTCGTTCAGAGATCCCAAACACAGCGTATCACGTGTAGTGAACAGATCTCGAGGGGTCACGGTCATGTGTACTGCACAGACCCACACCAACCAAAATCACATCAGTTAAGGGTCCCAACTGGTTGGCCAACAAATCTCTTTTTGATGAAGCTACGGGTAAACAGGAGAATTTTGTCTCGCCGGCCATTGGAAACTCGGCGTTGTTTGTCGTAGGTTTTATGTGGGATCTAGGTTTCAGGCCTCATCGATTCAGATGTCAGGATTGGGTATGCCTAAATACCTCAACCGCCCTCAACCCCCCTCAACCGCCCTCAACCCCCCACTTCCTGGGCTAATATGAAGTGTACATGTGCTAAGAACCCTTGTTTACACTCTGTATACATTGTCTATACGATTATAAATAAAAATCACATAGTAACGTCTAAGTATTTGCGATTTTTTTCAAGTTATAACTTTTAATATATCACAAGTGGAGTTACCGTCTTTAGGGAGTGATTATACACCCCGCAAAATATCCGCCCTGAAGTATTGAGCGCTTATAAAATCCACCACCAGAAACATGATATTTGAAGAGGTTTCCCTCTATATCTGCTGAGTTTCCGTGCTGCACAAGCTTTTTCACTTTCCTTATTTTGACTTGAAACTTACGGCACGATGCGTTCTGGCGGCGCGACGTAAACAAACAAGATGGCGGACCCTGTTCCTCGGGCGCACGGCGCGCCGTAAAAAAACTGGTAAAACGCCAGAGTTACAGTGATTTTCCTATTTATAATTGCATAGGCAATGTATCCAGAGCGTTAAAAAGCGTTCTTAGCACATGTTCACTGCATATTAGCCCAGGAAGTGGGGGGTTGAGGGCGGTTGAGGGGGGTTGAGGGCGGTTGAGGTATTTAGGCATACCGGTCAGGATTAGTAATCCTCAACTTCCCTTCCCCAGTGTAACTGTACAGGGGAAACCATACCCTAGCTGAGAACTCACCCTTTGAACTAATTACATGCCGTACTAAAGTGTGTCTGCTACATTCATGGCTTGTTTTGCTTTATCGCCTTTACTGAAAAACAGGCAAATATAAAAATTGCTTTTCTAGGTCGTAGCTTGTTAGAACACAGGTGCACAAGCTTCTTTCCACAATTCCTGTGGATGCTCCGACCTTTCACAATATCTCCGACTGTTCATCAAATAGCTCAAGATCAAAACAGTTAAACAGCGTCAAGACAAATATTGGCAAGTCCGTTGCGCAGGACGTGTTCCATATGTCGGAGCATTCACATGCTTTTCAGTCCATTCAGTAGCGTTTGTAACCACAGGTGTTGGCGGTGATTGTTTAGGACAGGTGCACTCAAGCACCTTGTCAGGGGAAGAATACCTGTTGTATCCAACACTACACTGCCCGTCAAAGAACCTACCTAGCTTTTTGTTCTCCAACACAAGTGGGCTTCGTTTCAATAACACATGGGCAGGAGGCATAAAGTTTTGAAGTATGGCATCCAATTGACAGGCATATTTTTGCATCTGTGCACATTGTCACCTAGGTTTCGGACTTGAAAGGAATACCTCTGTCAATATTTTGCCAAGCCTTCGAGCACAGTAGGTGCGAAATACTGATTTGGGTGGAGCAAGATCACACAAACGTAGGTATACGTTACCAGAAGGTAAATATGACGGCGTTTGGTGTTACCAGATACAAGCTGTGATACAAGGTGAGTCAATACGACACCCTGTATCAGGGGTACGGGGGATTAAAGGCGAGCTGCCCCACTTGTCTGCGGGATGTTTTGTTCAATTTGCACCTGTGCTGGGATAATATGTTGTGTACACATCACTCCACTTTGTTTATCTCATATGGTCATCTTTTTGTCCCTCCAGGTCGATGCCGTGATTCCAGTCGAGTGGAGAGGGGGTGGATTTGTGGACGGTGACCAAGCGAGGGTCAAGTACACAGCTGGCACGCACCGGAGCACGCTAACGAACTTCTTGACCTCCTTTTGCGCGCTGCCGCTTCCCATGTCACCGGGTATTCAAATTCCTGAACACCTGTGCTGGCATGCTATTGTGGCAGCAGAAGAAAGGCGAGCACAAATTATGTGGGAGAAACAAGGGATGCAGAAATTTGTTTGTTGTCGTAACACTCCAACACCTGTCTTTACCATCGCCTTTCTTCACCGCCCAGAAAAAGTTTTGTGTTCAAAGTCGGGGAGATGAAAAAGGCGGGTTTCTCTGTCTCCCTGCCCTTTAGCACAGCCGCCCTGGTAACAGAATCTGTTTTTGTATGGCTACTGATTAGTAGGGATAACTGTGCTACTGTTTTACACTCTCCATGTTATTAGGTCTGACCTGGGCAGCAGCCACACTTCTGTTTGGGGGATGCAAATGTAATAACACAAACCTTGTCAACAGTGACTGCAGGCCAGGTGCCCCCGCTCCCAGTGTCGGGATTCAAACCCCCAACCCCTTCACAACACATGATTGATGGTTACGTGTAGGGAGCAGCTCTGATTGCTCCCACTGTTTCCCCCTGAAGCAGGCCCTGAAGTGAAACCATACTGGTGATCGGAACTGTGAACTCCTGAACCCCAAAGGTCTCTCCCAAGCTCCTGCTTTGACTGCTCTATTTCCCATGTTGAATTTCACACGACTGTGAAGGATGTGAAGACAAAAACATGTAGATGACTTCTGTGGGAACCAGGGGGAACAAACAGGTCTGGTGTAGCTGCACGGTCAGTGATGCTAACCCTGCCCAAGAATCCTAGACATGCACCATAAACCCATCATCTGTAACCAATACCTATGCATTGGAT
This sequence comes from Branchiostoma floridae x Branchiostoma japonicum, assembly GCA_013266295.2. Taxonomy (NCBI): domain Eukaryota; kingdom Metazoa; phylum Chordata; class Leptocardii; order Amphioxiformes; family Branchiostomatidae; genus Branchiostoma; species Branchiostoma floridae x Branchiostoma japonicum. Next base: position 21,651,359 of record CM023825.1, read on the forward strand.
TAGCTTCTGCGACCTGAAATAGGCCTAGTTGTTGAATAGTGTGTAAGGTGACATAAATGTGTGCCTGAAGAGAATAAATGTCCAACCGTTATTAAAATTTAGGACAGTGAATTTTATCTAGTTTTCTTTATTAGGCCACAGCAAGTAATTTTTATGGATGACATCCGCGCGCGCATTGATTTTCGCCTGACTTCGAAAAAAAAAAGAAGAATTTTTTGTTGCCTTCTGACGGTGGTCAACATGCCGAAAATGGGCAAGTATGTCGTAAATGTCTATCGGTTCAGAGACCATCAGGGATGAAGCAAACTTGAAGCACAATTGCTTGCGTTTGATGACAAGTATTGATAGTCTAAGGTGTTGCATATGAGCACCCACTGTAGTAGCTGCCATGATGGTACGACAAACTCCTTTCTCCAATTTTTCTAGTTTGGAAATGTATAGTCTACATGGGTAGGTAATACTGTTGACTAAAGGAATAAAAGACCTGTTGGTTGTGATATCATGTTTTGTCACCGCAGGTCTTGTTTGACAAGGTTTATGACGTCAAAATTTAAAAATGTCGGAATCTTGTTTTTTTGGCCCGCCTTGTTTTTTTTTCGCCCTATCGCATTAGATTTGGAGTCTGTGGAGGATGTCATCCATAAAATTTACTTGCTGTGGCCTTAGTTCTGGTATGTAAAGGTTCCCCCACATGTGTATAGTCCAGATGAGGGTAAAGGCAAAAGGCATATCTCTGAAGGCAAGATAGAAGTAATTAAACTATAACGTTATGGCAGATCTGGATCCAAATGCAGGAGTTTTTAAGGATCCTAAACTCTGGAGCCTCTTCTATTTGCAAAGGGAATTCTGATATTCTACCAGTGGCACTCCCTTCCTGTGAGCCCTGACAATGACATGGCAGGTCAGACTGTTAGCAGGCCATTCCAATCAAATCAGTTGGTTCTCGGACAAATAGCAGTCCGAGATGAAATGTGAGAGTTAACAGTGGAAATTGTTATGCCTTGGCTTCTCCAAGGAGGTTTTTGGAAAAAAGAATATCTTGTATCTATTTTTTTTTCTGATTGACATCTGAAGACATGAAAAAAATGATCCAGTAAGATTGTACATGCTAGAAATGCAGATTATTATCCCAAACAAGAGGCAATGCAATATTACATTAGTGTGATATTTTTGTATGCTCCTGTAGTACCTCAATGGCAGCAGTCAGAGCAAGCTACTAGTAGTAACTAAAAGTTTACACTGAAAGTAGTATTCAGGACTAAGGTTTCCAGAATGACAAAAACTTTCTTGTGTCACAATCTCTCCACTTCAAGCAACACGTGGGCACAGCTGGAATCATCTTTAAGTGCAGTGGATGCAACAGGGACTGCTGTTCTCCTGATGAGACCTTCCTTCACGCTGGGACAAATAACAAGGACAAAGTCTTCTGAGACTCAGGTATACATATAGCAGGCCTTCATAGGAATTGATTCAATACATGCACATACACTGTACGGAAGCTAGGCTCCCATATTCTAATGAAACTCACTCATGGAAAAGTGGGCCACTCTTTTCTCAAATTTGATGATTACTGTAAAGTAATAAGTTGGAAGGAGATACATTTGTGTCTTTGAGTGTTTGTGAATAAACAAGTTTACAGAAACTAGGCTCCCATCTCTTAATGCAACTCACTCATGCCATGGAAAAGTGGGCCACTCTTCTAAAATTTGATGATTTTGAAGATTATGGTAAAGTAATAAGTTGGAAGGAAATCCATTTAACGTTATGTCTTTGAGTGTTTGTGAATAAACAGCACCATTTGAGCAGAAAGAATAATACTATAGAAATTAAACTGGAGCACCTCTTGGAACAGTAAAGTAATAAGTTGAATGAAGAAATAAGTTGAAGGAAGGAAATGCATTTGTGTCTTTGAGTGTTTGTGAATAAACAGCCCCATTTGAGCAGAATGGATAACACTAAAAACTAGGACACTTCTTTGAACAGTTACTTTTGAAGAAGGTACAAGCGACAAAGGGTGTTTCATGTGAGGCTTGTGATGTTCACAAGTAGGCTATACTGTCTAGACAAGAAGAGCTCCAAAGCACTGTTTATATGTTAAACAGAAGGGATGACAGTTATGTATTGAACTTGGCCCAGAAAGAACCTCCTAGACTGATGGAATTAGCTTTGAAGTATCCTTTCTTTGTTGTAAAGAGTGCAATGCATTCTACCTGTCTGTCTACCTTTCTGTCTGTCTTTCTGTATGTCTGTCTGAATTTAGAGATTTTGATGTTTGTTACAGTTTGTATGAACAATTTTCGAACTAATGAACACAATTTTCTTTCTTGGATGTATGTGCGCATGGAATCTGTATGAATAAAAAAGAATCTTTCTAAATTGAATTTTTTCATTATATCACCAAAGCAGTTTGACATATGTCATATATTTCAAGCTTACAAGGATACATTTTATGACTTCAAGATATAAATCACTTTATTTTCTATCTACCTATTATAAAATTATACCGCTTTTTTTTAACTCCTAGATACCACACACCACATTATTTTCCCCCACCCAAGCCTCACCTCGGATCAAATTTATCAATGATATTGATATGTCTTTCAGCGCCATATGGAAGGTGCCTTTGCCATGTTAGATATCTCACAAATCTGCCATCATCGTTTTAGGGACTGTTGTAAAAGCCTGTCTTGTTTGTCTTGGAAGCCTTTACAATTCCAGCTGACACTGCCAGCTTATATCACACCATACATGTATGTCATAGGCCAGGGGATTGTGGTATGTGGAAACCGGGATCTGTTTTATTTTGCGAAAGGACATTTATATGTGTGAACTCTTGGTGGCTTCTGGGACAGTTGTTTATTACAAAAGGAATGATAGATGATGGTAGACATGACTGCAAACTGTAAAACACGTCGCCGTTTCTGTATTTGCACCCCTGCAATGCGCAGGTACCATTTTTATCCCCGGTATGGGGGGGCGGGGTGCCGTTTTTAGGCACAATCGGCCGGGTAGCCGAGCCGGGTTAGGAGGAGATGCCAGTATACATAGAACCGTCATGAGAAGAATGTTTGAAAGTCCAATATTTGTTCTGGACATGTGTGACCCCGGGCGCACGGGCGGACCTGGGGGCAGGGGTGAGGGATAAAAGCTCCACCAGATGCGGACGAGTACTGACATCCGCCCCCTCCCCGGGGGTGGTTCAGCCCCTCCTTGTTCCTTCAATTCTAGTTAGCTCTCCCCAAGTGTGAAGTTACGACAAGAGTCCTCTTCCTCCACACAGGAGGAGGCAGATTCCCACAGAGGTTGTTTCTCCATCCCTCTCTTTTGTTTGCACATCTCTTGTCTATACCGCGGATGTTTTCCAAATAAAATATTTGGTTTAGCAGCGTTGGCAAAGGGCGGTCAGGAGTAGCGTGTTTTCCAGATTAGAGTAACGTAAAGTACAGGCGAAGGGGCGCGGAGGGTCTCGTTTAGAATTTGTTAGATCAATATTTCCCACAAAGATATCCCTCTTAGCTTTTACCCATATGGCGAACGCGTTGTCCGGTCCCAAAAAGTCAACAGACGAAAAGGAAAATACTTCAGCTGATTTTTAAGGGACCACTTTATTTGGAGTATTTGATCTCCTTGCTCTGTTTGAAGAAGAGATGGACTTACCAGGCTGAACCGTTGCCCTGGAGTGAAATCCAAGACTCTTGCAAAGAGGGAAAATAGAAAACAAGACTTGTGCCAGCCTTGGATCAAAGTAACTACTGTTCATGATAGATATGCTGGTAACATTCCTCTTTTCTTTGTGGATAAACTGATCCACAGGGATCGCTAAATAAAGAGGATTACTGGCTACCAAAGCAGGAAAGGCGGGTGGGCATCTATCTTATCCCTCCCCCAAAACTTCAACCCCCCACCCTCTGTGAATTTGATTTACATTAGCTCTCTTCAGAAGGAAAGGGTAACCTCTTCCTAGAGCGGCTAAGCCCTCGCCAATGTTTCTACAATAACAATCAGCAAACCATGTCATGTTTGTGGTGAAAGTTAATTAGGACAAATCAATAGCAGCTAGACGTGCCCTGTGTGATTACTGTGGGTGATCGCCCGAGTGGGGGTTCACAATCCTCTAGCGGTTGGGAATATTGTAGTCTGTATTACAGTCCGGGATTTCCAATAAAAGTGTAGTGAATCATCAATGAACATAACGGTTTAATTTACACTTTAGGTGGGGCTATACGGCAGCTTGCCACTATGGTAGTGAGAGAGGTTTTGGTACTCTCCAAGCAGAAGTTTGGGTTTGGGCTTGGGCTTATTTTTGGCGTGTTCTTTTTTTTTTTTGCACTGGTATCTCGTAAAAAAACGGTACCAGTGCAAAAAAGAAAGCCCGATATAAAAAAAAACTAAAAACGCCAAAAATAAGCCAAAACCCAAACCTCTGCTTTGAGAATAAGGCTTTGGGATGTACACCAAAAATCAAGACAACGTCATTTCAGATCTATTATCCTTTTTAAAATTGACGACCGTTGTCTCATATTTCCTGAATTAAAGCTTTGAAGTGTTCTATCTAAAAGGCTTTGAGTGATTTCACAGACGGTTTTATAATAGGACTGGTATCAGGGCATCCTGCTATTCTCGGACGCCCTAAGTCGGTCAGTCGGCGGGCACTAGAGCCCAGAACGTGCCAGAACCTGGTATGTCCCAATAAACGTAACTGATACCTTGTAATCTGGGAGTTAACTTTCGATCCGTTTACATCTTGACCCTCGGAAAGTTTGTTGCTTGCTGTCATTACCGCCAATCCCGCCCCCTTTTGGGAGACTTCAAGTTAGAAATCCCATTCCCCGGAAAACTTGGACTCGTTCCAAGAGTAACGGCTTCCCAGTGGGCAGGGATGTGGAAAAGAGGGGAGCACAGTTTGGGAGTCAATAAAACTCTACCACTTGCCGCACTTATGGGCGGTGGCCCATTATAGTAATTGGCCATAATCTTTTGGTGTGTTAACTTTCACTGAGGCGTGAAGGATCCTCTGTAGGACAAGCTCTTGTGGTCGTGGGTCTTTCTTGAAGGTCAAAACCAAGGTTTCTCCAGGCTTTACGTGTCTACATCTTTGAGACAGGTAGCATGGATTGGATTCTATCGCAAGTGTGTCATTAACGTTAGAAACAGTTAAACCTAGACCGATTCTAGTTTCAATACAAAGAGACGGGTGGCATTTCAAACAATGGCCAGGATCGACGAACTCAATGCCGGAGTCGATACAGTACCAGCAAATATAGTCTTTCTGTCATTACATCCGTAACCTAACATTGCCCTTATCGTACAGGGAGATGCGAAGGCGTCGCCTGTCAGGTAATTACTCGGATGATTTTGACAGTTCGCTTAAGGGAACCGAAAAAAGTCAATACACTTTCACATCTCTTGATCGCAGAGATATTTAGTATGTATTGAACAGGTTTACTCCATTCCCAGGCGAGAAATCTACGGTATCGGGAAAACATCGTGAAAGTTCTGACAGCGAGAAAGTAAGCCACCTGGTTTCCAAGTCAAGTTAGACTCAACGATTTTCGGGGAAAGCTTTTAAACTTTTGTACAGAACAGTAGCTGGGAGGTAGTCACTGTCGCACAGTTATGATTGATTTCCAAAGAATCTTGATTTTAAACAGCGTTATGCCTGTTAGTGATGCTTTCTGCCTGTCACTGATAAGTTCCAGCTATGGGAGTGTTTGTCAGCGTATAGATAGTGTTAGGATTTTTGTAAGTCAAACACATTAAATGTAAAAGTTAAAACTGTTACATTTATGTGTTTGACTTCGAGTTGTTGACTACAGTGAAGATTATAATTATCACTGTGCCTTGTTTTCACAGCTCTTGCTTTTGCTTGGAGACCATCTGCTTTAGTAGATTTGACAGAGTTCGAAACAGACAGACAAAATACAGATTTTATCATCTGTGTCAACAGTGGTCTGTCCTTGACTCTTGAAAGTGAAGGTAGCGATATCAGCGCCTCAATCATCCCTACCATTCCCTACAGAGCTACCCGTGGATTCTCTTCCGCTGGTCCCGCGCTTTTAAAACAAGATTGAAGATTGTATTGCCAGAAGTTTCTTTCCTCAGTTGGGGGGGGGGGGGGGAGGGGGGCTGCTAACTCGTAAATTTCCCAATACTAGCATAAGTAGGGCAGGGATTACGCAGGGTTCAACAATTCGAGCGTCATCTTTAGCCGGCAGTGATCAGGCTTTAACCCACACCCAGGCTATAATCCCACAAGTTTTCCCGCCATCATCTCTCTTACTGATTTAGAACGTGTCAGGAATGTAAGAAGATTGAAACATGTTGACCACACATGTTAGTGAGAGAATCACGCCCGGGACTTGACATGTCTTGATGTATGATCCTGGGACAGAGATGGAAAAAGTGAAAGATGCACGTGCCCAACGTGGCAAGCAGGGTCCACTGGTCGTGAGAAGTAGCGAGTCCCGACCTCCGAACAAACAAGCACCGGGGAGGTCTGGGACAACTTGATGGGCCCAGAATGTGGATGGATGGATGGGCCGGGAATAAAATGTGTGGAGAGGTGGTGACAGAAAAGGAACCTCAGCTAACTCGTCTCACACGCTATTTCCTGAAAGGTTACATTCTTTTCGGCCACACGTAGGTGAGAGAATGTTGGATCAACTTCACCTTTTCTTATCTTGACCATAACTTATCCTTTTGTCTGGGAATTTCTGTCAGATACGTCTGGCACGTTGTCAGTGATAACTATATATCGTCACTTGAAAAAAAAACGAGTGAAGCCTTTTCCAGTGTCGCTCCAAACACATGCACATCAGTGAGTGAGAGCTGTAAAACTCGAAAACTGTCAGTAAACCAAGTTGGTAATTTGGAAGACCACACTTCACGTACACGGGTGTTACAAAGTAGCTTAATTTCTACCTGTTAGTAGCCTCTACCAGGCTTCAGAAGCGGCTAGAAAGAGTAGAAATTGACCAAATAGACAGATAACATGCCAGGGGAGTTGGTTCGCTAAAAGAGTACATTCAGTGCCGCTCCTTTAGCGGACCAACTTCCATGGCATCTTAGCTGTCTATTCACCGGGTCTATTTCTACTCTTTCCAGCCGCTTCTAAAGCCTGGTAGAGGCTAACCTGTTAGATATACCATTTACGATGTACTTAGGAAACTGTACACAACTGCAAACCTTTCACAAGTTATAATACGTATTAGAAACGGCCTCATTTCACGAAAAGGGAAAAAACTTTCTGTTGTCTCCGCCTACACTGACCCTAACCTTCAGAAAGCACATTGCACACTTACCCATGGATGTGTGATGATATTATTTAACAGTTCTGAAACATCTGGAGTAACTGGACAAATGTACGTGGAGAGTTGGTATAGAAATAGACCGGCTACAAACCGTCGCGTCCTACAAGTCACCCGCGCACATACAGCACATGACTCTAGAAAGACTCATAAGTTGCAATATATTGTCCTACAAAGAGGGAATCTTGTTAAATGATTTGACTGCATTCTGGTCACTCTCCTACAGGATAAATTAAGACATTATTTATTACGGTATATAACGGAAAAACACGACCAAAACGCCAATCCCATGAAAAGACATTTTAAAACACAATAACCAAGGATCTCCTTGCAGTAACATTGGCAATATAAATATCCTAAGTCGAAAATGAATTCCGACTACCAAATGCGTAGATAATTTGAATTTAAAAAAGAGTAAAAGTTTTTTTTTTTACTTTTGGAGAAATGTAACATGATACATGAAGGTTGTTCGTCCTTAGGGTGTATTTTATTGTGCAAGTGGGACGCCCAGATTTTGAATTTGTTTTGACGGTTTTAAGGATGTGGTTAGTAAATAACGGTACAGTTTGTGCCGAATCTGCCTGACAAGAATACGTGACTGTTTGTACCACAAACCATACTTGCGGCTATTTTATCAGTCAGGAGAGCGCCAATGGCTGCAGAGCTACCAGCCTGGCCTTCCTGCTTAGGGGGTGTCATTGATAATGACTTTCGATTGGACGAAATTTCGATTTCTAAGTCTCCCTGCCTTTGGGCTGAAAATTGGCCCAACTTCCTACCCGGTTGTGGAATCGTACTTCGATCGGCTGACATAAATCAGGCGTCCAAACGAGGTGGTCGATATGATGAGGGACCGATGCCGATTTCATCAGGGCCGGAGACTTTGGGGACAGTTGAAAAATCGGTTTCTCCGCTCGCGTGTGATTGAACTTGGAGAGGTTCTAATTCCCGTGTCGGGCCGGTGGTGAGATCGCGGTCCTGATTAAGGTTCGATTGGTTGTACATCTACATGTGATGTATCCGATCGGCGCTGACAAAGTAGACATAGAAACATGGGGCACGTGAAACTTCAAGGATAACACAGAGCCCCGTCAATAACCTGCGTTAACCTTAGCCTCTACCAGGCTTCGGGAAGCGGCTGGAAAGAGTAGAAATGGCTACATGGACAGATAACACGCCAGCGGAATTGTGCCGGAATCGTTAACCTGTCGATAAGGAACGATACGCATATGTCCGGGTATCTACTGTTTACTTTGAAAAGTTAATGCTGTTGTGTCTTTGTGTGATTGAATTGAATAAAGAATATCGTCCTCAAATACCCGTGATGACACGAAGTTAAAACGATGTAACGACGAAAAGTTGCAATTTTTGTACAGTTTATGGTGGAATTTCTAATCTTGTTAACTGTATTATTCTATATTTACAGGGACAGGGATTTTTACATGTAGTCAACATGTAGTTAACTTGATCCTTTGATCCATTGGAGAGGTTTTTTTTTAGTAAAGAGAATGACAGTTATATATATATATATATATATATATATATATATATATATATATATATATATATATATATATATACTCCGTTACGCATATCATAATGTTTGGGACTCACATTTGGATTATGTCTCTGTGCCAATGAAAACTGTAGTTGTGCAGTTCTAGCTGCAGTTTCAGGAACGCTGACACAGAACGCTTCCTTGTGTGCGTCATTGTTCTACTTTTCTCCTTTCTCTCGCATAAACTCATAACGATGGTCACTGCAGCTGAGTTTGCAATTATCACGGAAACCGTATGTCAAATCCGCCTAGCCAGCGGTTCATTCATTTACTGACCCATTTTATGTGTGTAAACAACATAAATTCTATCCTATAAGTTTTACGTTGGCTAAAATGTAATAGTTAACGTTATAGGTATAATGCGTGCCTGTTCGCACGTTTTTACGGTGATTTTATTTAAAAAAATATTAACGTCCACCTGTGATGAATCCAATCTATTGTGATTTATATTCCAGGAAACTTTATTTAGATGTCGATTCCCGGAAAGTGTGCTGCCGTGTAACCCTATCTTTTTTGTGTCCACGCCTATAAATTTTCACCTTTCATCGTCTAACACCGGTCACGAGATACCCTACAAAACATCACAGGCACACGTCTGCAGAACAAAGGGGAGATTTGTAGCCGCCGGGACCAAAAACGAACTCAAATCGATTGCTCGTTCCAAATTCTTTTGAGTAGGACAAAATAATTTACGTATTATGCATAAATCAAGGAGATTGTATTGGTTCCACTTGTCGATGGGGGCAAATGGGATGAGGTACGGCCGCGCGACTCACGGAGTCAGTAAACTTTGAGGAACGCATTTGTCTTACTTGGGATCGCGGCGGGGGTGAAGTCTGTGAAAGGTTCATAATTGATTTATTTTACAGTTACGAATACTCCGTGCCGCTCAACATGATGCGGAACAATCCAATACGGAACAAAAGGAGTTGCTCTACTCCAGCATAGTGTAAATGCATCGCAGCGCAGGACGACTTTGGGTCTGAAATTGATTAAACAAATATGACTGCCACAGTTAATGATATAACGGCACATCATCGTATAAGGAAATACAATTACAAACACACGAATACACAACATCGGGTAGCATGCTTTATAGAATATAGCGAGAAAAGGGCACCGTACCACACTTATACATGTGAATAAATTTAAAAAGCACAGCACACAACAACAACAACAACAACAACGACAACAATGAATCATAAAGAAAATAATCCATTATTGACAAATGAAACATGTGGTCATGGATTTATTAAGCTAAAGAATATACCCTCGCTATAAAAAAAAAAGATGCCAATGTGCAGATTTCCGAATCAAATGTTCAGATAACAGAAATAGCGCATTAGAAAGCTGAATCACATGTTTCCCCAAGATTGCCTCGCTTTTTACAGATTAATCCTGAACCACATTACTAGTGGTGAAAGAAATGTTTCAGTCGCATGGCTGTAACCAGGAATTTTATTGGCTTAATGTCTAACAGAGATGTAAGCACACTTGAAGTTGAAGCCTTGTTCTGAGCTAAAGACCTATGAATGTCAAAGGTGACCTCGCCTCACAAAATATTCTTGTACGGTGTGTCAGAGTTTATCTCTTTGAACTGTCCAACCTCTTACATACAACGTCAAAGTAAAGCCTTTGGCCACAAAGTGCAGCTTGCGTGAGGAATGAATTCTGCAAAAGACTTTGACTTTGATGAACCTTCACAAAAAGCCATTTTAAGGGCGCGGTTTAGATCCGAGGAATCATAAACGCTTTTCTTTTGGGCGGTAAAGAATTCACCACTTTCTGCCGCAACCTTTGCTTCAGGTCAAAACCTGAATGTTTTTTCAGTATAACTTGCCGGTTTATCGTGTAGGAATGTTTCAACACGGGTCGCCAGCTGGCAAAAGATGGAGAACGTCATTCTTGACTTTTAAATCTGGTTTCTGTTTGGAAGACGCTAACTATCAGTGTACTAGTAAGGTTCTTTCTTTGGCTTATCTTCCCTTCTTTTTGACGTCACATGCTGTTGACTAAAGATTTAATTGACTGGAGGGGTGTTCCGGAAAAAAGCCTTACCTGTTTCCCTTTTTTAACTTCCTTGCTTGTCTCTAAAGTTCTGGAAAAAAAAACCCACAAACTTCCTAGACTTTGCAATCAGACGTCTTTACCTATCAGCAAACCTGGCATTTCCTCTCAGAACAAAGATACTCTGTTATCATATCACATGCCGAAAAACTTGCTGCCCACGCCTCCTACAGGTGCCTATCATAATCAATGACTAACAACGTGCGACTTTAGGATGCGTCAGCTTTCTACTCGTCTCTACTGTCTTATCTTGTCACTCGTTAACACTACGAGTTGAAAATCACATCTCTAGCACTAGAATCCTGTTCCTTATCGCTTTTGCCTCTAGACTGAGTGAAGATAGAGGGCTAGACGGAATACATATTAATGTCTTGACGAGACTGAGAAGTTTTTAAAAAACTACTGACAGTTACATATTACAGTTTTTGACAGAGGATCAAGAATTCAGCGGGTACATAAGGAGATAGGTGTTGTGTTTACAATTGAGTTATATGCCCGAATAACTTAACTGACAACTACAGACCCACCCCATACCTACTTACTGATCACCCTACCAAACTTCTATTGAAGGGGACATCGAGAGGACCGGATGACTCATTGCTTCTACGCCCTACTACAAATTAGGTTACATATCTGTAGTCTGAAGATATTGAATAGCATTATATACATGAAGAATGAGGAGAAAATTGTGTTAATGTTTCTGGGACTTCTTCTTAGTTGAATAAGGCGGTCACAGGGGCTACACAGATTTCTCGACGGAGCACCCCCGCTGTGACACGCTGCATTTTCACTTTGTTTTGACAAACGTTCGACGACATCTCGGAGTAATAAATTACCTCGCTCAGTGCGTGTTCTGTGTAGATAGCACGTCCGGGAGGACATTTTGTCCTTCTGTTTACTGGGAAACAAATGCCCTCCCTTGAAAAAAGCCCGGGGCAGTGCCGTACAGCCGCACGCAATATGCACCTGCATGGTGACATTTCCCTACCCCCCTCTGCACTGCGGGCGGTGCATTCTTCATTTTACCGCTTCGGTGACTCTTTCGTGCCTTTATTACCAAGCGATGTGGCAATTTGTTAGAAGTTCGTGGGGTCGTCCTAAATTCCCACCCATCAAATGAGTTTTACAGCAGTCATTTTAGATTTGCAGAAATCCATGACCGCGCATGCTAAGTTTTCCAGAGGTTATTACATTCGTCCTCTTCGTCCTTTTTCGTCGGCCAGCTTCATATGTATGCAGGGAGCTTCATACTTGTATAACTGATAGCTGCCAAGTTTTAGACAACAGCATAGTGACCGTGTGTGATATGACTTGAAGGAAAAGAATTTAGAAGGGCTCGGAGCGAGCTAAACTTCTCGCATTCATGCTGAGGGACGCGTGACCTTTCAGACTTTTTTGTCGTCAATGCAGAGTCCTTTTAGTTGGTATTTCGTGCAAGGTTGGTCTATTCTAGTTTTCGCATTCAATTAATGAATCAATAATCTCCCTTTCCATGACACCTGTCCGACAGCCGGAAAACGTATTGTGCCAGGAAATTGTAACAGTCCTTTCCGGGAATCGATGGAAAGATGGCCGACCGTCGTCGGTTTACACCTGCTGATTTCTAACGGAACGCGTTCAAATTTCAGAGGGCAATGAAACCTACACAGCACGCGTTACTGTTGCCTACAATGCCTACGTTTCAGAACGTGTGGGCTGAGGTCCGTTATAACTCGTAACTCGACCGTTACGAGCGGCCGGACACACGCCCGTGCCCGTAAAAAAAATGTCCTCCTGTTCTCTTCTTCTCTACGACGGACAGATACAAGCTTAATTGTTATTAAAGGACGCGGAAGCAGAACAGTTGTGGGTCGCTTGATGGTCTAAGAATGTGCCTTCCAATATTATCTACGTTATGGTTTAAAACCAGCGTGATTCTCAATACTTTATTAGTTTATATGATATGTGGGGATAGTCGCTGGCGCTGCGCAGGAGCTCGTGCCGTCTGGAGAGGGACGGCGCTGTGTATGTGTTTACTTGCACAGAACTCAGATAAAAAGGCCGGGTTAGGGAATTCTCTTCTAGCACAGGCATCGGAGTAAAGTAGAAATATTTGCCCGATACGTCGCACTTGGCCGGCGGTGAATTAAATAGAACCAGGCGTTTATTGATTGTGGAAACAGCCGGAACTCTAATCGCTAGAGGTCTGAAAGGTGCGAACGTCAGTAACTACTGAGCTGGCCTGCAGGGAATGAGTGCCAATAGTGAAAGTGTGTTCATGCCAAAATGCGCAGTGTGTAATCATCACACTTTCGTTGAAAACGTTTTTTTTTTGCCTGGCCGGGGTGTATGATTGGGTTGGCGGTGAAGTGAGGGAAGTGTAGTTCGGTAGAGGATATGGAGGTGTAAATGTGAAGTAATTACATGCTTGAACGAGCTCGGGTGATGATTCGCAGGAGCGGACGGGGGTAGTTCGCCGCGGTAATGTCGGCTTGCGCAGCCGGGGCGCCGAGTACGCGCGCGCCGCGATCCACTTCATGAATCGTCCCGACCAAAAATTCCGGGGGAATCGCATCCTGGAATTCAGCGCAGTATGAAATAGGGGTTATGATGTCTGAGAAAGGGTAGTTCATGGATGCAAATGCTTGAAGAAGCTTCAAAGTTGAACTGGCTGCGGGCGGAGTTGCATATTCACCCCCCTTACATAAATCATAGTCTTTGGTGAATACACATCTGAAGGTGGAGTGGGATTTTGCCGTGCCCTCTCTCTCCCTTTTTCCGGAGATGAGAGCGCATTTAGCTACATCTATTTGATGAGCCGATCGATCATTTAAAATCACTGCTATCATCTCTGTGTGAGGAAGACTCGGAGAATGCAGTACCAATGCGCTTATCTCCCAAACCCTCCATTTTTCACCCAACAAAATCGAAGAAAGGAGCCGTAGATACAAAGGGAAGATTCTCGATCCACTACCATTGCGTTCCCTTTGGAGCGCCCTACAAAATAGTGAGATAGCGATCGAACGTCGCTGTGGCGTGATTGTGAGTCGAACCCGCGGAATGAATGCACGAAAGCGAAGGATACGATGTTTTCAGTGCAACATCCATCTTTCTGACGAAAACGATACATTTTACATGCCGCACCGGACGCATCACAGTTGTATGCGGGTGTGATTGCCGCGGACACGGTGGATGCCCATGCCTTTGAAAACGGCCCAATCGAGTTCCCGCGGCGCAAGACACCGCCAGCTCCTCACATAAATTCACAAGTTGCCAAGATGTATTTAGCCACCCTTGGAAATGTGTGAAAAAGCGATTGTTTGTGATGGGTTCGCGTCCGGCCTCGAATGTGTAGGTGACAGGTTTCGCAATACATACTTGAGCCAGGTACTTGAATCTTAGCACGAATGGTGAGCTAAATTACAAGAATGTAGTACAAATATGAAGTCCGGTATAACGTTTTGACTTTCGCCCTTTAGCTGACGAAAGATGGTTTGCATTTCTCTAGTGCCTGTTTGCGCATCACTTCAGCATACAAAGCCTTATCTTCCGATCGCGAGTATTATGAGCTAATTATCTCATTTTACCTCATGCTTTTATCCCTGAACGGTCAACTCGTTTTCTCTCATTCAATAGAATCGGAACCGGACACCTCAGGTTGTCAATCAGGGTTCAAGATTTGCATGGTAAAATAATAGCGCTGAATTCTTGGACAGGTTTGCATTTCTGTGAGGGTGGTCACGTGGTTCGCATGCAGACCAATCAGCGCGCCGCATGGACATTTGGTATGTATGCATACGGAACGTGGGTGGCTGGCTTCACATTTCCACAGACTGAAAACCAGCGGTCGGACCTCTCAAGCTCTGGACCGAAATACGCAACATTTACTGCGATCAGAGGACGACTGAGGACCACAGCTGAGTTGTAGAGGTAGGATGTATCCAAGAAGAGACTGTTGGCGGTGATTGGAACTCGTGAGCCGCAGGAGAACCGGAATCGGGACAGACTCGGGCGAGCGGGGGCCCAACATGGCGGCTGCGTTGTTGTCCTTGCTCCGCTGGGCCTTTGTTGTACTCGCGGCCCTTCTGTCGGCCGGAGCCGATGCCCAGAACACCCAGTGTCCCTCCGAGTGCTCCTGTGAGGGATTCCTGGTGGACTGCAGCAATCGGAGACTTCGCCACATCCCGACGCGGTTGCCCAGCTGGGTCCAGATTCTGTAAGTTTCCGCCAGAGGTCATGTTTTGAGTGCCCAGTCACCCCTGGTTTTGTGCATTTTAATGAGTAGACAAACGCCGTACACACTTGTGTTAGAAGTGTTATAGACAGATTTCTCAATTCCACAACTCCTTAGGCACATCTAGGGCGTATTTACGAAGTTATAGGTACTATAGTAAGTGTGTACTGAGCACCAAAAGTCAGTGATCTAGCGTTCCCGGTTTCGGGGCATTCTTGAGAGGGCTCTATGAATAATCAGTGTTCGAAATATCCGTCTGCAGTCTGCAATTTGCAGATAAATTTTCAAGATTGCAGAAGAAAAAATCATACAATCTGCAATTTTGCAGAAGGAAAAAATAGGCTCCGGATTCAATAGTTTTCAATTTAGGAAAGTAGCGGCGCTGTGAATAGACTGAAAACCCGCATCGCACGAACCTGGCGGCGTTTTCCAGCTGACTCTAATTT
This sequence comes from Branchiostoma floridae x Branchiostoma japonicum, assembly GCA_013266295.2. Taxonomy (NCBI): domain Eukaryota; kingdom Metazoa; phylum Chordata; class Leptocardii; order Amphioxiformes; family Branchiostomatidae; genus Branchiostoma; species Branchiostoma floridae x Branchiostoma japonicum. The sequence goes on from CM023825.1 coordinate 21,666,950, forward strand.
AATGGTCCCATTAAGGGGATTTGGGGTCAAAGTTGAGCAATTCCGACAATGCGACGAAAACCAAATAAGGGTACTCGCCATTTTCCGATGTTAGATTTAATCACCCGGGAGGACCCGACAACTGCCTCGGCAATTTTCGGCAGTTTTCGCCGAGCATTTCCCAGCAGGCAACGCGACAAAACATGGCCCCGAAAAAGAGAGTCGATATAGGAAAGACCAACAAAACAAAGACGATTTTGTCGTTCTTTGAGAAAACTGACGGCAAACTCAGGATGGTTGCTGTCGCGGTTGGATTCTCGAGGAGGCGGCTGAGGAGGCCGACGCAGATCTAGACATGGCAGATCTAGAAATTTTGTAGAAACTCTCACCGAAGATCGAGCCCAGGAAAATAAATGTGCAATTTTTTTTTAGAATGTAAATATTGTCAATTTATTGTGTCCAATTTAGCAAGGAAAGATCGTGTTTTTTTCATAATTTTCTTGTAATTCTATTACTGATTCTATCAACTTCTTTGTTGTTGATTTTTTCGTCAAATTATTTACGATACTATTCCAGAAATATTTACCTTCCTTGAGAAGTTACGCGTCCATCAAAACATTGTGCTCATTTAATTGCATTCTATAAATGTTCAAGTTAATTGTTTCTGTTTTTTTTACCATTTTTCACATGTCAATTTTAGGTACAAAAATCACAACTTCAGTCTTTTAAAAATTATTTAGTTCTAGTACAGTCCTGTTACTGCTTGTGTCATTGTTTCCATATTTGTATATTTCTTCCGTGATGCTGCTGATATGATCAAATTGCTATATGTTAATTATTTTGCCATGTATTTTGCAATGAAAAATTTATATGCTTCCCATAGAGAGCCATATTAGTTTGCTGAAAAATGGGATCATATCCTTTCAGTGGTGTCATGACATGATACCAGGAAATGATAAATTTTCTGTAGAGAAGGATCTATATAAAGTCTAACATTAGAAAAGAGTGATATTTTGAGGAATTTCAGTAATGCTACAGATTTACAAAGCTATATATGATGTAAAAATAGGCATTATTGGTTTGAGAAGGTTGTAATATGGGGGCTTGTGTATTTGCAGAAAGTTTTTCCAAATTGCAGGACGAAATTTTGACTCTTCTGCAATATTGCAGAGCACTGAAAAAATGTATTTCGACCACTGATAATTAATTACTCCGGCAAACCTGTTTACCCCACCAACCGATGCGAGTCGAAATCTTTCCCCCAGCCGGCGTTTTTCGATCTAAATCCCTGGTCAGAAGGTGTAGGGACTTAGGAGTTTGTAAAACCGCGCGGCCCGGTCCTTCTGTGGCGAGCCGCACGGTTTACTAGTGCCCCCTTTCAAGAAGCAGTTTGAAGAGGCTTAGAGCTGTTCTGTACTTGAAAGGTCAGACTCGTGCTCCCACTGCGACTCCAATCGTCCTGCTTCAAAAATCCACGACGTTTTCCCTCCTTACCTCCCTCAAAAACCACGGGATCGTACTTTATTTCTAAATCTTGCTCCTCAGGCCACGCAAGTCTTGAAGTAGGTCGCAGTAAGCGCGGTTGAGAAGTCGGTAGCACGCGACAGATGCGAAAGCCATTTGGAGTGATTACATTGTTACTGTTCGCAAGGGTCTCTTTGATACACACTGAAGTTGCGTGGAGGGACTACAACGTCTACCACATAAGCTTTCCGAAAAGCAGTTCCCACGGTGTACCCAAATGTCAAAACGTTAAATAAAGGCCAGGGGAAACAGCTAGATCATTGTCAGAAAATAAACTCGACTGGAACACATTTAGACGGCAATATTTCTGGTATTCAGGGCACCAGTAGGTTCATCTGTCTGTCTCTTGACAGTTCAACAATGAGAAAAAAAGAATGAATAGAAGCAAATAATCACCAAAGCTTCAAACATTTGCAAGCAGACATTACGGTAGCCAGGCCACCAAAAAAACATTTTTTTCTAAAATTGATGATGCTTTCGGTAAGGTCCAATATGTGTCTGTAAACGCTGCTGATTTAGGACAGGCTGACATAAAACTGCTGTGGGGTAGATTCTAGACGCAACTACTGCGCCCTAGGTGATAAACCGGAATATTGTGCCGAGCTAGCTTTCCATTTCGCTCGTCAATCCACGCTAACCCCGTTACTGCTCGGAGCAATGTAATATCAGTGTATTGCAGCCGTTGCTGCGCTCATAATCTTTCGGTGAGCCCACAGTTGAGGTATTATCAATAATTGGCTAAGAGCTTGGGCAATTTTTTTATTTGTTCCCTGACCTCATGCACACATTTACCTGTGTGAATGCAAAATTGCAGTATAAATGACAGAAAGTGGATGTGTTTGGTGATTACTACTATAACACATCAGTAATTGTGTGTCATTTTTTGCTGTTTGAATCTAAGACGGACTTTTTCCTTTTTTTCTTTCTCTGCAACAGGGAGCTTCAGTCAAACCAGATATCCACAATCCCTGAGGACGCTTTCAGCGGACTAGACAACCTTCAACAATTGTGAGTAGCCGTCTAATTCCACCACCCTTTTTTTGCCTGAGTACTCCCCGCTAGGTCATTATTGGCTTGTGGAATTATTAATTTACGAGCAGAAATTGAGTTGGGGGTGGGAACAAGTGGTCTTGGACAATTTGCCCAGCGGTTTGGGGGCTCCTGGGATGTCAGGGTGCGTGTTTTAGTGACGCTGCTTTGATGATCGGAGCTCCGACTGAGTCTTTGTGTTCGTGATCGCAGACCCAAATCTCGTTCCATCACAGCGGACGGGGACAGGTGGTTTAGCATCAGGGATTGCGTAGATTTACTGAATCCAGCGCTACCCTATGGAATTTTTTAACAGTGAAATTTTAATGGAAATTCTGAAAGTAGGGTCAGGTACTGATGTATAGTGGTCCAGTAGGCTGACTGGGTTGCTACACTGGGGGATATTGACTCAGACAAACGGTAGCCATAAAAATCCCACAGACTCAATGATTAGGTGATATACTCCAAGGAGAAAGGGGGCAGTAGTTTTGCCTTTTGTTTTAGTGGTTTGTGTGTAACAGTACACTGTGTTGTACTTTGGAAGGAGATTTGGTGTTGAACTTGGGTGACTCCGCAGTTGTGTGGATCTGTAGTTCACTGCTCCTGTGTTTAAGGGATATAGCCGGGATTACGGTAAATTCCCCACAACCGATAGATTGCATGATCCCGAACAAATCCTACGGACACAAATTTAGGGGAGATGCCGCTACAGGTCCCCTAGTACCGAATTAGAAGTTGCCTTATGTGTCACAAAGCGGAAAGGGGACACCGTCCCAGAGAATGGAAGTTGAGAGGACTAGGCTGTTGTGTAAAGCGTCACATCGGGCACAGCTGCAACTTACCACGCCGCCACGCTATTCTGTTCCACATGCATTGTGGCTCTGGCCTTTTGGTGACGGTTAGCCCGACCCCTATTGCCCTTGTTCTTTTTGTGCTAAGAAAACATGCAGCTTTATTTGATTAAGCATCAGTTTTGCTTGGAATGCAAGTGTCAACACTTCTCTTTTGGCAGGAGGGTTGGGGGGGATGGGCTCCCCTCTCTGGACTTTTCCATCCCTCTGATTCCAAAGTACATGACCCTGTTAACGAAGTGGCAAACATGCAGGAGTATCTATAGGCATTTGTCATGCAAGGCAACAAAAGAGTACTGGAAAGCCGGCCCCAGCATGGATACAGAACAAAGGAATCAATGAAGTTGAAATAAAAAAAGACACATCAATACACTATTGTTGCCAACTTGCTGTCTGGCTTTCTCATATTTCTTATATTCTCTGTACCGATGCGCAGTTGTTGCCTGCGGTGTTCACGTATGCATAGGAGAACCATCCCACGCAGATCAAAATGCCTCGCAAAGTGAGAGTCATGTTGTAATGATCCAAAATATTCCCAGGCAGCGCCAAATGCACTTTGTAATTTAGGAAATCCCCGGAAGGCTAGGTGTTATGAAGTAGAGCTGTTCAGTATTCCCTCTACATAAGACTAACTCGTGCAGTAAAGAGTGAAATGTATAAAATCTCTTCCCCCCACTGTTGTAATTTACAAAGGGAAAGGCAGCACTTTCCTGCATGGTAATTTCAAATTTGGATGAGAATTCAGATGCCGGGTTGAATTTGCATGCAAATGCATTCCCCTTTTGTAAATTCAGAAATGTGTATTCGAGACCATATTCGACTGGAAGCCTTACATATTAATGCACATTGTGTGTATTGCCCAAAGATTATTCCAGCATGTTTCATAAAGGGAATTTTGATGCTCTTGGTGACCTAGTTTGGGTAAGTTTGATAGCCATACTGAAGTTTTGCCAGATCGTATTTACATTTGGAGTAGCTCTGCTCAGCCAAGGGTAGAGGACCAGCCAACGCAACAATTCTGGGTTTGTTGTGGGAAAGGAAAGGCACAAGCAGATGAAAGCAGGCCATATTTAGATGGAATGCATCTTGTTTAGGTTTGTCTAGCTCTCTATTTGAGGTGTGTAGTGTCCCAATTAATTAGGCATGTAAAGCGAACCAAGGCGACCCCAGATCTGATAAGATAGGAAATAGCTATAGACACTTTGTAAGCGTTTGTATACAAAGTGGGGGCACTTGTGACAGGAGCTACTCCATTGTCACTTGAAAACCAATGGGGCTTTTCCGAGTGGAAAAAAAAAAGTGAAACTTGTCTGCAAGTTGTTTATAATTGGTGAGAAAATGACGGATTTTTAAAAGCGGGTACGTTTATGATTTGTTTCTATTGACATATTTATTGTGAGGCTTTGTTGAATTGGTAGGGGGGAGGGGAGGTGCAAATGAGGTGTGAAGTAATTGGTGCTGTTAAAGAGAATAACACTTTTTAGTGTTAAAAATAGGAAGTACTGTGTGTTTTTGTTATGTTACTAGACAAGTGTTTTTTGCACTTCACATTTTGTAAAGCATAGCCTTTTTCTAGAAGTTCTCTGTTCTGGATGAAATGGCTTTTGCTTGTGTAACTTTTTGGTCTTTGCAAGGGCAACAAAATAGGCTTTGTTCTCTCTGTTGGCAAGGACCAACGGTCTAAAACATTTTAACTTCACTGCGTCACCGCCAGAGCTAAGCCTTTTACAAATATTGCCTTGCAAGAAATTGGGGTACTCCTGGAATGTTTTCCTGGGTCGATACATACTTTGTAGTGTAACAAGGCCTGTGAGTTGTTATGCCGGTAATGCAATGATGAATTGTCGGCCATTTTTATTTTTCCCTTATTCAATATAGTTCTGCCATTTGTTATTGCAATATTTGCCGATGGTAATTGCTTGTAACAAATACTGATTGCATATTTTGCGTCATAACAATAAACTTTCCCAGTTTCCCAAATTTATGTACTCTCCTAACCGATATCCCCGAAACTTGTCGCTGATTTACTATAATTGTTTTAGACTCTGCTCATATGTGTATTGATTTTTGTGGATAAAAATGCATCGGTGGATATGCTTGTCATTTGTTGTCTGCCTAAGTATTCCAATTTTCTCTTCGGACAGAAGCTATCTGTTTTCTCGCTCATGTGGATAGCAATTCTGGTCTGCCGGGGCCATCAATGATAACATACAAGATTTCCTGTAGCAAAAACCATGCTGTTATCTGGCGTAATTACCCTCGCAACATACATCAAGCCTCGTAAATGTCACGGCCACGTTCACCGCCGATTGCTTTCCGCGGCGCTAACGTTTACGTAATACCCCTTTGCGATTGTGTTGGGAGGAGTGGTCCGATTGTCGGGCGAAGGTATCACATCTGTCGAAGGCAGCCGGGCTGATTAAAACTGGAAAATGAGGTGTGGATGATATTGGCAGTAAATTAAATTTCCTGTATTGGAGACGGGAGGAAGACAATTAGGTGTTGGACATTTGTCACCGATCTCGTGATGTTTCCATTGATTTTATCGCGGTTAGAGCCGGGCGGCGCATTGATTGCTATTGTCTCGTGCTGCGTAAAACGGTCACCTTTACAAACTGTTAGGTGTCACTAAAATGTCTTCTTGTAGGAAACTAAAAAAAGCAACAACAATTTTATACATCTCAAAATAAGGGTGAAATGTATACGTATACAGATAAATTAAAAGCAGTGCCCACTCTAACAGTCATTTCTAGGAAAGCTTAGGGTTATTGGCAAGTCTGGATATAGAATAGCTATTGGTCAGAAGTAGCCAAAACTGTAAACCCTTCTGAGATTGTTTTGGGAGATTGACTTTGATCATGTAATTGTGTAGAAGTGATATCTTCTGTGTGTGTATTCGTCTGAGATAATTATAATTCCCCAGTGGCGCAATTGTCTAGTCTATTATCCAGTAACTGCATACGTCTGTTCTCAATTTTTGTATCTGAGCATTTACTTTCTTGTTTTATTATGAGTGGTATTTGTCTTCCTTTCTTCTATACAGTTACCTAATCATTCAGAAAGGCAGTACATAGTTTTATGGATCGTGTATGTGGTTAGATTATATCGACATAGAAGAGAACTTGATTTTGTAAAAGGAAATTGCCCATTTCCCAAGTGATAACTCACACAATTGTGGTGGTCTCTGGAATTTGCATCAAAATCACATGCCTAACAATGCCTTCTGTTCCAAGATTTTAGTATGTGTTTTGCATGTCAATGGGGCTATTCTGCTGCATATGCTTGTGCCAAATGTTCTGCTAGCTTTCTCTTGTCTTATGTAACTGCTTTTGTAGACATCTTATAGCTACCGTGTGGTAAGAAGAGGCAAGAAGAACAGTCATTTCTAGTTGGTAGTTGAGTGTTTGAACCGCTAGCGTATATATTTTGATGTGTAGCACCTATGAAACTGTTGTAAAAAATAATGTCTTGCCAAGACTGGTCAAGCCAAGCCTTCACTTTGTAGCGCCCTCAGTGATGTGCAATTGTAGGAGGATTAGTTGTTTCAGTGGCATTTAATTAAAGGCGAAACCTGATCCCTTCCCAAGTTTTCCCCTTGCTTTGTAAAGCTGGCTGGATGGGGCCAAGACTGGCACAAAGGAAAGGCCAACTTCAGAGACTGTACTGAATGCCTAGAAACTTCTGAATTACGACTTCTGGCCCTGGCGCATTCTTTCATGTCCCCAGCAGATGGGAGAAAAGAGGACGGGCGGGAAACGTCAGCTTACCATCGCTCTGACCTCTCAGCACTTCTAGCAAGGCAGTGCAAATATCAAAGGCTGACTTCGCTGATCGGAGCCATCTTCAAATATTTGTTTGTGTCGTTTCACCACCAGTTTTTGCACCCCGGGTATGAGTCTGCATCCCCACGCCAACTTTCGCGTGTGTAGAGATAGGCTTAGAGCACGGAATCCGTGGCCGTGTTTGCTCGCCATGTTTGCGGGGCTAAATGGGACCCGCAGTAAGGTCAACAGAAACTTCCTAAATTTAATTTCCATTCATCATGCTGGTAGGAAGGTTTGTCACCGCGACGTGTCGGCCACAAAAAAAAGTTCGTTGAGACTCTGGTCTCCTCAAGCATAACTCCCCTGGCCTGTACCAATATGTGGTGTTCGGCCGTTTGTGTCTGGAGCCCAGGTTTACCTGGGAGTGGGGCGGCAGGGGACTTTGACAGGGGTCAGGGTTAACATTCTTACAAGGCGACTGCCTTCAGAAAACCATCCCCTAGCCAGCCCAGAAGTTTACATGTTGTAGCTAGTGGAGCCTACTGGGTATTCACCTCCCATTTCGGCTAACGCGGAGGGCCTGTTTTCCAATCTCGGAGACCCATTTGCCATCACCTCGGTCGCTGACGCTCTCTCACATGTTTCCTCTCAGCACCGGTTACATCAATAAACACAACAGCAACTATGCAGAAGTTTCCTAGGTGGGGAGAAATGACCATCCTTTGGAGAACGTTCCAAATGGTGGAACCATCTGCCGGATGGCACACCTTTTTTCCACCAACCTCCACTTTTGGGAATTGTCATGAATCAACTGTTTCTTCCCCACAAAATGGGGAGGTACAATTTGGGCTACTGCAAATTTGGCAGATTGTACAGTCCTTTATATATAGCCGTGGTATGTTAAGCACTGTTGCACATGTATTTGTTCCAACTTACTCTTACACTAGCTGATAAGATTACACAGTGTCCGGAGGCAAAAACTGGGGTTTTAAAATAGCATACTCGAGGAAGAAGCTTGATTATGAATAGTTCTTTAGCTTTGAGCTGTACTGTCGTATTTACTTTACATTTCAAGGTCTAGACTTTTGCTGGTTATCAGGAAGAGGTGTCAGACCTCGATAAGGAGGGTTTCTCCTGTACAGACATCTCACACTTGGCTGCTCACCAACTGGCAAGTGTTTAATTTCTTGCGCAGAGACAGGTTTGTGACCTGTGCAGTCCGACTTGGAGCCCACATCTGGTCCAGGATTAGGAGCTGCAGCGTCTCTTTCAGTGGTGGAGAATATTTCACTCCGACAGAGTGGCTGAGATTTGAGAGCCAAGGCGGCCACAGAGGTGTCGAAAATTACAACCTCACAAGCTGCCATTGGCCTTGCACTAGTTGCAGTAACTCTTAGCGATATAGGAGTCTGAATTGTTTTGATATTTAAGAATAAGGTCTTCATTCATTCATTCATTTAAAAATAATGCTTAAAAATTTTGTTCTTCGGGAAAAAAAGATTATTGACTGTAAAGTAATTCTTTATGTGGGAAATGACCAAATTGCTGAAGAAAAAGATGACCATCCCCTAAAGAAAATGCTTTTCTTTTGTTGGTACAGAATGAACTTTTTTTTTTGGCAATAAGGAAAAGAATGGAAGACCTATTGAAGTAGTCAAAATCTGGAAAAATTGCCTAAAGTTCACGTTCGTGCTTCATGAGAATGTCATGTCTATACTATTTGCCCCGAATGTCATTTATACTGTGGATCATGACTGGTGCAGACACATTCCTTACAGGGTATATCCATCTTCCTAACATCTCCACGGAGCACAAATGGCTCAGGTCTGCGGAGTTCTAACTTGCATGTATGCCCAGGGTGGATTACTCAAGGCAGAAATCTAATGAAAGCGCGGCTTACGATATTGCGACGTTCGGTCGACAATTTGCGATATCAAGTTCTGTTATCTACTGGAAATATGCTTGGTATTAGAAATTGCTTCTAGTTATTAATAATAGCAGGAGACCCCGGGCTATATTTGGTGCGTGTGCTGTCATATGGCGAGTGATTGAAGTAGATTATAGGTTTGGATGTCATTGTGAGAGGTGTTGCCTCTTGCCTATGGAGTATGAATATTTCATTTAAAACGATCGGCCCGCCAGCCTGTCACGCAAGTGGCATTGTGACCTTCGCTCTGGTGGCATATCTAAATGGTTAACAACCAGAGCAAAATAGACTACCCTCCCGACAATAGTGGCATTGTTACTGTATCATTTTGCTGGACGTGAAGTCTAGTTGAATTTTTAGTATTTATACATTAGTTTATAAAATGTAGTTCTAGGTATTGTTCTTTTGATGGATCATTTTAGCATGTAAGATTGGCATGACAAAGAGCCTGTTTCTTCCATGCATTGGGTAGTCATTATATTATATCATTGGACAGTAACCCATTGTATGGCATCTGGACAAAAAAAAAATTCTCAACAAATAGTCAATACCAGGGAAGGAAGATCGGATTTATCATGTGAAAGGGGGTGTGAGAAAAACGTTTGCATGTAAGTGCGGGTTTTATTTGTCAATAAATATTCGTCTTGTTCAAGTGTACTTCAAAGTCCGTCCCATTCAGTGCTAAGCCCGCCTATTGATCGACAAATACTTGATAAAAAATGGTCTATTGTGTATTGAAAGTGAATATTTATCACTGAAAATTGTACTTGCAAAACGTTATTTGAAATGCTTGAAAAGCAAGTTTGTATAGAGTTTTTAACTGGACACAACTGATTGTGTCTCTACTAGTTGCAGTTTGTCGCGAGTAACTGCATAAAACTTGTTGGAAGTCCATAAAAGTTGTTGGGACTCATAAAAAGGTTTTATCTAAAATCCTGGTGGTTTAGCACTAGGGTGCTAAGCATGTGTATTTATCCTGTTTCTCTTTTACTGCTTGGAAAGACAATACTTGACAAGGCTAGGAAGTCCCAACAGTAACTGTTTACAGGTTGAATTTACACAAGTTTGAATTTATTTTGACCATTTCTAGTTCAGTGTAATGGTATAGCAGTCGGTACCACATAACATTCTTGATTCTGGATGCATTCTCATTCTCATTCCAAGTTGTTAGCTCACAGCCTTTGAAGTTTTTTTGGTGGGGCTACCGATCGATATATACTGTTTTCTGCTTCATATAGCTGTAAAAGTTAAGTTCAGCTTTCCTTGGCGGTGAGTATTACGCCAAACCATTTCTAAAGAAGTCAAGTGCTGTACCGTATGGATACACTTGAAAGCATTTGCAATTTATCGGGGGACAAGAGTCAGCCGTCTTGGCACAGGCTCGGCATGTCTGATTGCTGAGAGAGACTCCTAAATAGCAGGTACAAATCCGGCATGTGGGTGTATTTGACGCAATTGAATCCTTTGTGTTGGGAAAGCGAGAAAACGGCTCTCCTAATGCATTAATGTCTCCGTCATCTGCAAAGTATTCACGTTGACGTCATATCGGAACCGTCGCAGGATCGCAAAGATTATCCTCGCGATTCACTTCAATTCTGGAACCCGCATTTCCGCAATTCTAAGATGGCCATTTGAATGCATGGATAAGACCAAAAATAGATGTTTCACTTGCACATTCACATTTGTGGAATTTGTCAATCGGATACCACTGTATTGTGTGGAGACTTCAAAGAATAAAAACATCCTTTGCAGCTGTTGAGCCGCCAAATTCCACCTAACTGTAAATCACATGAAAAGCCGCTTATTACAGAACACCCGCGACAATACCACGGTGTGCACCTGTGTCAAAGGGTGTAATTTTTGGCCAGGAAAAAGCAATAATTTAGTGTTTCATTATGTATTGCCAAAGGTTTTGCCACTGGCTTGCTTGTTAATTACCTCGTTGACTGCCAGTACAGGAATGCATTTGTATGCAAAACGTTTGTGGTAGATAATTGGCAAAGGTGATAATTAATTTGACAGGAATGTAAATATGTATAAGTTGTTGAGTAGGCTTGCTTGCCCTGGCACTTTGGGCATCTGTTCATGTTACACCAATGTGAATTGACTGGGAAAACGCAGATGTTCTTACACAATGCCAAACACAAATTTGTCCACCTTTACTTTAAAATGGTAGCTCATGAAAATGCTCTTCAAGAAAACAAGGTTTTTCAAGGAAATTGTCTTTAAAAAACCTCTAACTTATGCCACACTAACTAGCATAGCATAGAGTATAGGGTTAGATGACCTTGTGTAATTTATACTTCGCTCGCATGACAATGATGTGACCCTTTTAAAAATGCCTCCAACTCTCCCAGCCTTGTTTTTCGTGAGCCCGGGGTTATATATATCAGTTTGCATGGTTGCCCTTTGAATGAAGTAGAGTATAGACCTATACCCTGCCAATGTTTGCCCACACGAACCTAGAATACAAAAGAGATATCCTCACAGATTCCAACATTCCGAGAACCGTCGCAGTGATCCAAGTATTTTCAAGGATTTTTTTGTGGGAAGTTTTGGCAGATCTCATCAATAAAATGCTTTTAGAGTTAATCCAGGGCACAACTGTTTTAGTACACAATGTGCACTGCAATACTAATGAGGCAGTTTATACTGTTTGGGCTCCAGTCTCTGTATAGCCACTCTGTATTAGGAGGCTGCTGTAGAGAGGTGAGTACTAGAGAGAGGTGTGCTGTGCATAAAAATGATCAGGGATCTGTCCCATAGATAACATTACCACTAATAAGTTTGTGAAGGCAAATCTGTGTAATATGTAATCTTGTAGAATTGGTGATGAGCTGGATAAGACACCAAATTGTTGGCATCATCGCCGAGCTCATCAAATTTTTATCCAGAAACAAGACGCGTAATCGAATTTGCAACCGCTGGGTCCATCTTAACGGGATCGCGAGTGAAAATTGACGAAATGATTTGTGAGACCTCCTAATGCAATTACGCTGACGGGGACGTGATAAGCGGGTTCCGGGGCGGCGGTAATGCCGTTAATATCATATTTCCCAAATTTCCAGCTCTTTTTGGGAGTCAAATGGTGTCGTACAACTGCTGAATTCAACGGGTCGCATAGTTTGTGCTGGTCGACAGTTTGGTGATACTCCATCTGTCTTGGTTGTGCGGAAGTCAGGGAAACCAGGGAGGGTTTAGGCATCCCCAAACACTTGACGAGAGACACCTGCCTACCACGGCCAGGTGAGGGGTTTCCGTCAGCCCCGCCGGCCGTAAAAAACCTTAAAGTACCATCAACAACCCCCAAACAGGTGTGCTGAAGTGGATGTCAAGTGAGGGGAATAAATTCGACCAGTTTGTTTTCATTGAAGCTTCCCCCGTTGCCGCGATCGCAGGCTTGGAAGGGAAATACCGCTGGTTGTTTTGTTGCGACTTGACTTTGGCTAGCACCCGCGCAGAGTGCAGTCGCCCAGCACGTGTTATCTGTGAATAGGCTATAGAGCCTGTTTGGTCAGGTGGTATGGAAGCAGGCTTGTTTGAACACTGTCAAGGCCCTGCTTGTAGACTAGCCCAATTCTAATTGGTGGGACAAAGGACCCAGATAAGAAGGGCCTTGTATTGCCATTCCTTCTTTCATTTGTAACACGTTCACAATGCCGCTTTTCTCCACGGGCAGGTAGTCGGGGCACGTTGGCAACTTTCTGGTGACTCGCTCCAGCCCACAATATACACTTCGCCTAAGCCTTGTGTTCGCTGGAGGTGTCACATTCACATTGCTTGGCATTGACTGAGGGTGTCAGTGTGTTGTTTATGATAGGTGAAGACGTAAAACATGTGGTCTTCCGCCCTGAAAAGCGTTGTGTTGCTGCCATTGTGGCTGTTGGATTGTTACCTGCTTTCGCAAGGTACAGGTGTGTATTGCCCAGAACAAGTTTACCTTTGCCTCTCTGTCTATTTGAACACGGTGATACTGCCCCAAGCGGTCCACAGTCAATATGCCTGATTTGGGCCATACACACAGAGGTATGTGTTGCGAAGGAACCTATTTTGCGCCTTCCTGCAGTTTGCCTAAGCTACCAAACAGTCGCGGCATGTAGCAGCGAATACTTGCCGCTCGCAGTTAGAGGGTCAGACTATCAGATCGACTGGAGATAAAGCGCGGTAAACCGGCAGCCAGACGAAACAAAGCGTACAATATGTGTGAAGATCTCGATTACAGCAACAGTGTTCTATCTTTATTAAACTGTTCCCCTCGCTTCTGTCCGTTAATCCTTGTGTTCTTATACAGATAAGGGGAAGTACTAAGGAGCAAACTAGCTTCTGTTAGCCTGTCCCAAGTTTTAATATCGGGTGAATAAGGGGGGGGGGCGATAAAGAATCTAGCCAAACCTTGCGCAGTACTCAGGCAAAATGAATAATTCATTAAATGATAGCAATGTTATATTATTTGTCTATATTTATGGAATATTGTGTTGTTAATGTTAAAACTATATCTTTATGAAATTTGTTAGTGTTTTGAGTAGGTGTGTGAAATGTATCGTGTTGATTGCGACGTTATCTTGTGATTGATGTAAGTTCCAAAACGGCATGTACGGTGTAACCTCTTTGACATTGAGTCGGTTGTTCACCCAATATGCTGGAAGGTAGAAAAGGGTGGGGCTTTAGCAGGTACGATATCTATCACTGTCAGCTGTCCCCTCATCAGTCACGGGGCTTTATTACCCCTGAGGCATTACCTTTTTACGACACGCTAGGGAAGAAATGCTAATTTATGTGAGATTCCCATCCTAGGGTGATCCATCATGCCTGACCTGTTTTTTTCTCTCTCTTCCTTTCTCCCCATTTCACAGAGATCTGAGCAATAACCAGTTGAGAATACTAAATGCCAGTGTGTTCCGGGATCTCAAGGGACTGCGGGAATTGTAAGTAGCTCACTTTCATCATTACCTCCTTACCTACCTTTGTATCCACTGCGGTGCGTTTTGATTGATCCGTGAGGCGAGCAGGTTATTCATCAAATGCGTACAAGGTTTCTCTTGCATCGTAAAAGAAAATGACAGATGTTATTGCGTTCCAAAGTTCAGGGTGCAGCGGGCTAGTCCAAGTGTAGGCGGGGGGGAAAAGGGGGGATTGAAAAATACCACCCATCTTTTTCTATCCCTTTCTGTTTTGAAGCCAGGACCAAATCCATATCCGGGAAACATATCCTAGCCGTTAGCATATCCCTGTTTGGAGTCTAGTTCGTTTGGTGCTTACAAAATCGTTTGTGGAGAAAAACGGGGGCTGGGGCATTGAAGGCAGTGTGATCCCATACAACCCCAGTACATTGACCCTATGTCTCATCACGCTTCACGCGGCTCGGAACGTTTTTTACCGTTAGGTCCCTATCCGTCCGTTCTCGGAAGTATTTCCCCCGCGATGGGGGTCATTAGGCGGACCCAGGGGTGACATCCCGTTTTATGGATTGGGTTCCCGATTTACCACCACCGCTCGGCGTTCGGAAGGCGAGCACGCCAGCCGTGTGATTGGGGTGAGCGGCAGAATGGCTTACAATGGAGCAGGGGTCAGGGGTCAAACGAAGGGTTGCAAAGTAATCCTCAGACAAGCCCTTGGTGGGAAGATAAAGGGCTTTTAATCTAGGCCTAAGCTCCGTTAGAACCAATATTGGTTTGTTTTGCAATATGTTGTGATCGTTATTATGCATTTACAGTATACATTCAAAATGGGCTGTTTGAATATGCCTTCAAAAATGCAAATATTTTGGAAAGACAGTGATAGAATTTATTGGAAATCATCAGTTTCATATGGTCGATACAAATTTGTTTCTTGTATTTGATGAAAGATATCTCCTCTTCTGGAAATTTTACATGGAGAAAATTATTCCAGACCAGTGCTGTAGAAAACTAGGCGGCTGACAATTCACTATCTGCAGAGGAAAATGTTACAGGCCAGGATTCTACCAGATTGTGATGCCAGCATGGCTGCGCATCTTTTATTTTCTGATTATTGGACGCCGGCATCATTTAATGACTCCCTGATGTCTTACCCATTACTTGGTATGTATGGACGGGGAGTCTGGCCAAGAGTGGGCTCCCCTGTAAGGCAATCATATCCCAATCAAGGGGGTAATACATACTGATATAGGCTTACGGCCGCACCAGGATAGAGTGCCCGCAAGCTTTGTAAAGTGGGCCCGAAAGGTTTTTTTCCAGGCTATATTTCACGTCCTCCTTGGTGGAGTCCAGCCGAGGTCACACGGAGTGGTCAAGTCGAGGATTGGACTGCCCCGGCTATCGATTGGCTATCTGAACCACATTCTAAATCGTCCAATTTTGCCGAGGGTAATTTAGGAAGAATTGCGCGATGTCAGCCATTTGGACAAGTTTCCAATATTGTGGGTATCGTGGCGGCGTCAGGGTGCCTGGCACGAGGGCCCGGGAACAGGTGGCCAAATGACCACTAATTTCCACAGTCGCACTTCAGGGTATTTGGGGGAATTGCCTGCGGTCAGCGAAATCTTCCTATTCTTTCCCTGCATTGGATTCTCAAGGACAGGAAAAAACTCTTTACTGAGCCCTTTGCTATCCTTTTCCTAGTTATACCATTCTACAGCCAACAATATACATGAAGGATATAAAATAATAAAAGAGCTTGTATCTTTTTGGTATGTCTTAAAATATATAGCTACAAGCCCTGTATACATTTATATGTTATCCTGTATGTACTTGTCATGCCTGGTTATATGGACATATTCCAGGATATAACAATCTTAAAAGTGTGTGTCTTTTCGTTTATGTATTCATATCAGTCAATGTTACTGGCTGACATTGAGTCTCCTCGCAGAACAAAACCTGCCTTCACGAATATCTCACAGTCCTTGGTGCTGCCATTAAATTTTCATAGCTTTTGACCTTATGTTTCCACTTGTTCTAAAGATGAGTTATGAAGCAGCATGGCAAAGTCATCGATCACGAGGGTACTGTCTGTCCATTGTAGAACAGGGCTCGAAATACCCTTTTCTGCATACCTGCATTGATGCAGGTAACATTGAAAACTACCTGCACCAGACAAATTTTACCTGCACCACTCAGAATCTAAGAAGTATGGATCATAATAAAACTGTTCAGAAACCATTGCCATGAATTCTTTTATACTTCTTAGGTGTTAACAGTCAATACAGCAAATAAAAATCCACATACACCTACGTATGTGTACAAACCCAGTACATGGACCAGTGCAGGTTAGGTGCAGGTAGACATCAGAAATACCTGCACCGCCCCAATTTTACCTGCACTAAGGTGCATATGCTCCCAGTATTTCGAGCCCTGCCATTGAAGAACAATGATGAAAGATATTTGTCAATGTGATAGTGATACTGTATGTGATAACGAAACTAAACAAACCTTTTTTTATTTTTCAGGAAAATTGACCACAATCATCTGACGGAATTTGTGAATGTTGGCGCCTTTGCCCCAAACCTCACCGTTCTTAGTCTGTAAGTATTACATACATTATTTAAGTATAGGCTGATGTAAAATACACTTTGAAGTATCTCTATATACCATAATGATTTATTTAGCATTAAAGGGGTTGTTGAAAATAACCAGAGGGTGTCATTTTGCCAGATGTACCTAAAATGTGTATTTTTGCCAACACCCTACATCAGGTAGACAGGATAAACAGTAGCTGTCCAGTGTTGATGCCCAGTGGCATGTGATAAATTCACCTTTTATGCACCACTTCATAGCAGAATTCCCTCAGGGTACCCAGCTATAGTGATGCTCTCTGACATTCCAGTACAGCTCAGCAGGGAGTAGTAGCTAGGGGAGCTTGGTGCTGACCACCTGCAAAAACTAGGGCCATCAATCATCAGGCACATCTCAAGAAACCCAGGGGGTCATGACTCAGGGATCTGGCTAAGACTTCAAATGTTTTTACTCAGAAAAGTGGACCTTCTAGACTGTGAAGTAGTAAACAATTGTGTAGAGTCAAGCAAAGACATCTGATAGAACTCGGGGAGTTGGAATAATACTGTAGCTCCTTTGTTTTTTCTGGAGGTGCCTACAGTAAGATGTCACTCTTAACTGAAGTCAAACGGTGACCATTAATTTTTCAAGGCAGACGTTTCTGCCGGATATCAGAGCGCAGGAAAGTCAGCCGTCGAGCTTTCATGTACCATCGCTGAAATTGAACTTGTGACTCTACAAACATGACAAGAGCTAGAAATTACGACAGCCCTCCTTGGAATGCCTGTTGCACTCTGGGTGCAACTCTCTTTGGGACCGATCTTTTTGGGTTTGGAAGCCACGGTCAGCCCTTCAGTGTTGTAAATCTCATTCAGTTGTAGATTAGTGTCTTTGTATGCATCATTTAATGTACCAGGGGGGACGGCAGTATTCCTAGTTCATAACCAAAGCCGGTCCTTGGAGGCCTCTAAATCTGATCTCCAACACTTCCTGCCAGTTGTATATACTGTATTACAGTGATTAGGTCCACCAGGACTATGTGCGTGTGCCCAAATGGATTATATGTATCTAATTTTTGCAGTTGAGCAATTTTGGTAAAAAGCAGGGCTGGCAGGATAAATCTGGTTACATGAAGTCGAAATACTTCTCTAAAGGCTCCAAGCTTGACCTTTTGTTTGTGAACAAACCTTGCAGGGCTCTCTGTAGGGGAGCACCATTTGGTACGAGCCAGAGTAGAAGTTCCTGATTAAAGTTGGCACTAAATAGCTGATCCCTCCGCTCGTTGAGATATCCCTAAAACCCCCTGCTACCCTTGACCTGCGTGCCTCGGCGGTGGCACGGATGACCCCCGGCGGACTAATTGCGGAGAGAAGGGATAGCTAGGGCTCTGTCTCTGTGGAAGAAGTGTGGATTCTTTACCTGTGGGTAAGATTTAAACTGGGTGGCTGGTTGTGGCTGCAGTTGTCATCTCCCAATTTGTAGGGATGAGCCCTGACTACATGCACGGGAATGCCGACCAATCCTCCTGTGCATTGTAGTATGCAGGGGTGAACCTTAGGCAGAGTCAGACAGCATACCAAACCCGTGCCCCCCTTGACGGATCTTGAAAAATAAAACAAGTTGTGGTCTAAAAGGATTCGAAGAATGAAGGACAGCTTCTTGCGTTGACCACAACACTTTCTTAAATTATCTGCCAAAATAGATTAGCTTTTGTGGCCATATGTCTAGAATGGGTTTGGATGATTCAATAGGTCCAGACACATGTATGAACTTGGGACAAGTTCAGTTCAGAGTCGTAGTTGGGAAACAGATGGCACGAAGCAGGCTGGATCTTCCTGCCTATGTCCCACACAGGAAATATGCATGACAAACGATGTAGATCTGCAGAAGAAAGATTCAAGTTGCGGAGGAAGGAACAACGCGGCGGCCGGATTTGTCCGTCAAGGGAACTCAACGTGCCGCTTCCCGTTGTTGTTGCGAATTTGGACAAGAGATAACGGTGGAAATGTCGGACAGGGAGCGCGTCTGTGTGTTCCTGTTGGCGTTTGCCCCGTACGAGAGTGATTGTACGCCATGGGTGCTTCAACAGGAGAATAATGGTCAGGACCTCTTGAGAGCTCATTGCTGACACACTTGAAACAGAACAGGCCCTCCTTGCCAGAAAGAGAACATGTAGATAAGGACCCTTTCAACTTGAACTACAGGTCTTTAACCTTTTTCACACTGACTTTAACTGTAGGGTCGTTCTGTGTTAGCAAGTTTGGGTGATTACAATCTTTATGATGGGAAGAAATTCAAGCATTAAGACGTATGTGAATCACAAGTTTTGAAACTCAGAATATAATCTTACAATGTGATTTTGTAAAATAAAGTCCTGACAACTTATTTGCCACACAAGGTTGATTAAAATTTACTCTTTTAATTGCATAAGTAACCAACTTAACACCATCCACACGAGTTGATGTTTTCTATTATGCCATTCTTTGTCATAGGGTGTTGCAATGGAAGTTGCTTCCTAGTTGTCTGTTTTCTACACATGTCCTGTCTGCCAGACTAAATCAAATTAGCATTTGCCACTTTTCCATCACACATTTGAGTGACATGCAAAACAAGCAGGGAAACTAGACAAGGTTGTTTATGGTCCTTGTATCTGACAGGTGTTTATTGAATTAGCCCTGCCAGGGCTGGGCTTTCTATTTAGGGGGTAAATTCTTTTATGAGCAAGTTTGTTTAGACTGATGGGTAATGATAGGTTTGTAATAGGTTAGTCCATAAAAGTAGTCTACTCAGGAAGAGTTGGTCTCCTCCCATGGCCCATAAAATTGTTCCAGTTGGATAGTTCTCTCTCATATGAGACCAGGGCTCAAGCCAGCTCAAAATTTTTTTTCCGTCAGCTCAGGTTCATGATCGGATTGGGCGACAATCTAGGGGGGTCCGGGCGGGGGCATACTCCCCCTGGAAATTTTCAAGCCTTCAAAAACCAATTTCCCGCATTTTGAGAGGCAAATCACGGGGTTTAGAGTGGTTGTTGGTGGTCCTTCAGATGTTTTTATATTTTTACCCAAGATTTTTGTCGATTTTGTGCATCAAGGTTGACAGATTGGTTTTAAAATTTTCCCGTCACAAGCTGCAAAGTTCCCGCAATTGACTTCAGCCTTGTATGAGACTAGACTACAGCCTGAGTTTCTCATCAAATGGTGTAGCCGTACCTAGGGATGCCATGTCCGGAACCTTCTGATCCCCATCTGTGCATGGGGTCACTTGAATGGCTGATGGCTGTCACTCAAGTATGCTCATCCAATCAGCTTCTTGTCAATCTTGACTTGATTACTGAGGGAACATGTGCAAGTTTCTGAAGATTTGGAGCTATCGCTTTAGATATGATGTAACCCAATCCAAAATGTGTAGGACAGTTAACATGATTTCAAATGGCATTATTTATTTATATTTATCAGGGTAGTCCCTTCACCCAAACAGGGCTGATTTCCTTGGAGGGAGCCCATGAAATACATAGTGATAGAGACAGGTTTTAAAATTCTGCTAAAATGGTATTCAGTCTAAAATGGTATTCAGTCTATTTTAATCAGTTGGAAGATTTCTGATGCTGAGACTTAGATCTACAGTTACTTTACTAAGAAGACTGTGTAGTGGATTTGCTTTTCTAAGGATAGTTTTTTCACACATGCAGAACTACTTTGCACAGGACAATTTGCTGCGGAGGTTGGCCTGGGATTACCAGGGTGGCAAACTGATACAGGGTAAACAAAACCCTGCTAAACACAGCTTGACATCTCATGGACATCCCTGGCCTGAAATGTAGACCTAGGCCCTTGGTGTCCAGCTTTTCATGGCCGTTACAGAAATACAGGACTTGCGGAAAATAAACGGTGGCTGCATGCTCAACAGATGGAGTGTTTGACGTCAATGTTTAGTGTTTTAGAACCGAAAATGAATGAAAACTGTTGAAAGATCGGCTTTTGTCCGACCTTGGTAAATGTTTGTATAGATGTTTGGTGAAAATAGCAGCTGGCTGCGGAATCTGATATTTCCGCAATGAGGATTTAGTCGAAACGGAATCCTTCACGAGGCAAGGCAGCGTGCACAAGTCTGCGGATTTAGGCGTGCGGAAAGACGGGGTTGTGGCTCGCTGCTCAGAAGCGATGACCTGTCAGTACATAGGGGATAGAAAGGCCACGGGTCCTTGTAAGGCACTTAGTTCTTTTGTTTTCAGCACGTCCCACCGAGTTGGTTATTAATGGGCTATTTCATTTGTCCTGTTGTGGCTGGGGGCTAACCCCTGTGCAGAACCCCACACTCAGGTTACCCGCCACAGCCTCAAGTTACCCTCCCTCCAAGGACCATGCAGTCTTTAAGACACCAGCACAGGAGACCCGTTTAAAGACATGTACCTCTTTAGCTTAACCGCCATCGCTAAAGGTGACATACAACAGGAACAGGCAGTTGTGGGAAAACAAGTGACATTCATAAAGTGGAGAAACTCTTTCACCTTGTTAGATTCAAGATGGCCGCCATCCCTCCACCACCTGTGCTATTGCTGTCAACCGTTTACAATCAATACACAAGGCCCACCTCTCCCTTTGTTTCCTCATGTGCCCCACCCTGGGCTTAGGGGGATGCTTCTAATATTGTAAGGGGGTAAAATTGGTGAACTCCGGCAGCCGTTGGCTTCATAACAATCCAGCCAGAGTGAGCTATTAACCTCCAAGTTGGGTTCCTTTGATGGCTGGCAAATATTTTCAAGAAACCAGAACTGAGAAAGTCTGCCAAGCAGACCCGAGTTTATTTGTGTTGTGTAGGGGGAACAGGACTAGGATGACAGCAGATGTTCTCTCTTTATGTGACGGGTATGCCAGCTTAGTCTGGGAAAGGCCCAAGTTGTTTTCTAAGAAGGTGTGAGATTCAAGCGTCCGCACAATGTCTTGTTGTGTTATACTCAAAAGGATCTTATTAATGTTTACAGTGCAGTCTAGAAATCCTTACTATTGACATTTTACTGAAGTATTGACATTTCACTGAAGTTACTGTACTAAAGCCGTTTTTATAACATGGCCAGATTCTTCGATTTTCTTTTGGAGTTGACGGGCATCTCTTTTACGAAATGATCCGTTTTTGAACCAAATAACAAATTGCCTTTGTTGCTGAGATGATACTTAATGTTGTGCAGGGACAGATTATAGGGTAGGGGCCAAAGCTCTTAGGTAGAGATGAATGAAAGGGTTTTTGTGATGGAGCTTTGACTCGGCTGGCCTGGGGTGTTTTATTGACTGTCTGTCAAAATGGCCATGGCAGTAGGTACGCTAGATTTCTGACCCCAGACTCTTTGCTGGAGACTAGAAGTCTCCCCACGCTACGGACGTACCTTTGAAGTACGGGTAAATTGTGCTTTGCCGCGCGGGCTTCTCTTACAGTACCGAGGTGTGTAAAGGGAGTAGAGGGAACACTGGATCACTAGATAAAGAGCCGTAATGCACTCCGCAAGGATGTTCTTTTTAGTTTAAAAGCACCATGTGTACCTACGATACTTTTCCTAGATAGACATGTTTAATGGAACAGAACATCACATAAGTATGATTCATATAGAGATGAGTAGGGAATAAACGCATTGGACAAAAAGCTGGACTTTACATTTCTTTATAGAGATTCATGTTATGTAGGGTGATTGGTTTGATTGTAGCACACTAGGTTTTATTTTTTTTTACTGTGAAATGTGTTTGTTGTACCCTCTCACAGAAATCTCTGTATTTTGAATGTTTTGGTAGTTTGCAAGAAAGCTTTGTCGTATTAGGGTCACTGATAATCTTCAAGTATTGTCGGTAGAAGTCTGTAACTGAAAGTTGTTTCTTCAGGGCAAGGATTGGGCCTACACTGTCCAAACACAACACTATCAACAAAGGATCTAGGGTGCAGGTGTGTTACAACAATGTAGGAGTTCATGAAAATCAAGTGAAGTTGGTTGTTGTGTAACTGACAGTTGTGTCTTCTGTTTTTGTTTTTTTCCAGAGAACACAATCAGATATCTTCTCTTCCTCCTGGCGTTCTAAGCAACTTCACGTCGTTACGGCAGCTTTACCTCAGCCACAACAAGATCTCCTCCATCCTTCCAGGCACCTTCCCCACCGGACTCCCCCTTTATACGCTGTAAGTGCCCTCAGAAGATGGTGATACCAACTTGCCAAGTCAATTTGTTAGCACCATGTTAGCCATCAGGACGTGCCCTGGGGGTGTTTGGGTAGGTGGGTTGATGGCAGGGTAGACATGACAGGAGTGAATTCTAGATAAGTGGACAACAATTCTTGTCACACTGCTGAAGTCTGAACTGCCAGATTCTTATCAGAAGGTCTTTTGGGAGCCTCGAGAAGTCTTTAACAGCTTGTTTTATGAGGGGAATTTGACCGTCTTATTGGAAGGTAATGTTTTGGCTGGGCATATTTAGTTCAAGTGTTAACGCTTTGTAGTGCACATCCTGTGTAGTGAAGAATGTCTTACGACCTGTACTTGGTAGCTTCTTACTATTTTTTTATTCTCGCTAACCCTTGCTTTTTTTGTTCTTTGCAGGGACCTGAATAACAACAAGATATCTGGTCTGACAAAAGGCTGTTTTGACAACCTGACGCATTTAGAAACCCTCCGACTCAACAAGAACAGGATCGCCCGAATCCCAAAGAAAATGTTCAAACTCCCGTCACTGAAGTCCCTGTGAGTATTGTAAATTTCTTAACGCCTAAGATAGAATAGGATGTGGTGTCTTTGTAGAAAAGACAAAGATAAAGGCAGCCCGAGTTCCTTACAAGACAAGGAAAACATGCACACCTGCAGGATGTGTGCCTCGAGGCAAAGGCTTGGGCCCACGCAGGGGTCACGCGTGTACATGGGCCCTGCATTTGCAAAGATTTACACCCGAGGAGACCGTATGCCTTGGCCATCCTGACTATGCTAATCCCTGCCTGCAGGCAGACACAACTTTCTGCCAACTTCAGGAAAATGTTACGGTCGTGTTTGGTACTGACATTTAGACTTATTTGTTGTATGTTGAATCCGAGCTGCTTTGTCATGGTTCGACATGGGGCAATACCTCGGTGTAGTAAACAGGAGATTCCTCAAATATCATGGTGTTACAGCAGGGTCATGTACCACTGGAAATAAAGGGACGTTTTGTCACCGTAGACAGCACGCAACATACCGTTGCATATCAAAAATGGCGAACGCCCGTCAGGAGTTCCAGCAGGTTTTTTGGTGTGTCATAAAACCCCGGGCACATAGCTGGAATATTGTTTCACATGTCCTGGGTTTTTGGGCAGGGTGGGCTGAAAGAGGTTGTGCCTAATATGGCAGTAGTGGCCGGTGTCACAAGAATGTGTCAAACGTTTGAGGTCCCCTAGCTGGTATGTGACTGACCAGGGGTGGGCTAGATGAGTTACTACTGTCCTGATACCTTCTGATATGCCTAATTGTGCGATGAAATGGAGACATTTGATAAGGCCTGGCCCCCTGAACTGGAAGATCTAGTTTGGCTAGGGCGGATCAGAGTCTTTTGTACCCAGCAATTATCGTAATTAGTGAACACGATAAGGGGCGCTGATAGCTAAAACTGGTGGCCATGCCCGGGGAGTCAGCCCACTTGTCAACAAAGCCCCAAAGATTGACAGATTTTCATATCAATCTGGACAAGCACCTGCCAAGAACATACGTCTGGCACCCAACAGTTGGGAGGGTGGATATTATGGGTTATGCTGAGGAAGAAAAAAAAGAAGTGTTGAAAGTCAGTTAGCCGCCTTATTTGGAGGGGCCCATGCTGGCTAACCAGTTAAAAATGTGGTCAGAGAAGTTAGCATGTATCATACCCACAGGCATTCAGGAAGTGGGGGAGGACTCTAAGAAGATTTGAAGTTGACACATACAGAGTGGACAAGTTAAAGATGTGTGCCTTCCCTCTTAGAACTGCGTTTGGAAGTCGGTAGTTGCCAAAATGGTCTTATATTCAGGGATAGAAAGGTCCAGGGTTGGTAGGAGAGGAGGGACAAGTATCGCCCAGCATGTCCACAGTTGGGGATGATGGATGTGATCCGATTTGGTAGCTGCTGACCAAACAGGTGCAAGTTGAGTCGCCTGCCCTCCCCACGGGCCCCATGTTTGGGGTCGAGTCCAACGGTCTTGTTGTTGTGTCTACAGAACAAGGGGAAGTCTTAGAAGATTATATTTTGCTGACAAACGCATCCAGGAAACTTGGTTGGCTGAAGCTTCCTGGCTCGTAAAGTAAAAAAAGGTGGAAAGATGTTTGAAATCTATAACAATGCCAAACATGTCGGCAGTTTGGATCAGTTGCATAGCAATCATGCAAGCTATTAAAAATAAGCTGAGGATCATGACTTGATACTGCACGCTCGAGTTCCTTTGAAATTTTTTTTCACACCCTTAATACCCAAATAGAAAAACAGCTCAAATGAGTGTTAAATCCCCTTAGGAAACGAAAATAAGCGTCTTTTGGTTGTTTGGGGAAACAAAATTGTGGCGCAAAGCGGCAATCTCCGGGAGGACTGAATTCATTCTCCGCAGTGCTTTTCTAGATTTCATGACAAGAGAAAAACAAACAACAGAGTGTTCACAACAAACTTGAAAAGGACATCATGAAAGTACTCGTGTTTTCTTATACTTATGGACTGTTGTAGGAAATAGAAATGCTGCTGTATCAAATATATTCAAAAGGAACTTTGTGAAATATTCAACTTCTGAACATTTTTGGTAGATAAGTCAATATGATGAACCATGATAGCATTTTTTTTGCCAACAAATCTAGTGTACATTTGAATAGTGATCTAACAAAACTGTTGCGTGTTTCTTCAGCGAGCTGAACAGAAATCGTATCAAGAAGATTGAGGGGCTGAGCTTCCACGGACTGGAGTCGCTTCAGGTGCTGCGGCTGCGGAGGAACCACATCTCTACCCTGATGGACGGGTCCTTCTGGGGTCTCAGCAACATTCAACAGCTGTAAGTATCCTACAATCCCTAACGTTCCGCCTTACAATGTCTCTGGCACTCTTTCTTTTCTTAGGACGTGGTCAGAATTGTCGTACGATCGGAAACTGAAGGCATTTTTGGGATAGGCGTGCATGTATCTCACAAACTTCAGCTGTCTTGTTGTGGAAAAGGCTGCCTTAGATCCTTGTCTGTGGTTGGATCTGGTCATAACCTGCTTTAAAATTCATCAAAATTGTACGACGACCTATGACGGATATGACTGATACTGGTACTCGTTCCTCTGTCAACCCAGGATTTAGACCAAAAATATTTTGACTCTGGAGATATCTGCCCTGTAGTAACCCCTGTTGTGAGACCAATGGAGAAAATCCTCTGGTGTTCTTGCATGTAAATGAGCCGGTTGGTTCTATGAGAAAGTAATGTTGAATGCAAACATAGAGATGGGTTCACGCTGGCGGCACAGTAGGCCTCACCAGATGGTTAGGATGGGGGAAAAGAGATAAGAAACTGGAGATCCCTAGTTCTACTCCTGTAGGGCCCATCTCATGTCCAATGCTTTAGTCACAGCACTATACAGTCTTTAAAACTGGGATTATCTCCTGTGGAACAGCTTAGCTGACAAGCCATAAGAGCAGGCAATTCATTGGAATGTTTATTCTTTCTGCAGCACATTTTGTCGGAGTCTCTATTTTTGGGTCCTGACCTATTTCAAGTCACACTAAACGTGAACCAATTTGAGCTTCCCCGGTAAATAGATGGTTCTCTAATTCTTACCCATGAAGACCATACTGTCCTTGGCATAAATACTCATTAACGACAAGAAGAGCTTGATAAATGACTGCTCGAGCACAAATTAGACAGTAAAGAACATTCAGATCATGGCGATAGTGCCTTATTGGGACCCAAGGTCATATTTAATTGGTACTGGAAAATGTTTATAGGGTAGTAAGACTGGCAGTCTTGTCTGATAATGTGTTTTGAGCAGTTCTATCTCTTTGAGATGCACACTGCTGTTTCTGCATGTGTTGCATGGCTGATTGTATATTTGGAATGAATTGGTATCTACATTGTTGGGACTAAAGTCTGGTCATATCAAATGTGTAGATTAAGCTTGGCGGTTGGAACGTTTTCTCTTGGGCAAGGAAAGCCTTCTATAACTGGCTAGGCATCTGTGACCACTGCAATGTCAAGGTTAACATGGGGACCTCTAGTGAACTGGTCTGTAGTACAGGTCTGTAATGGAGCCGAGGATGTCCAGAGCTGAGTAGGCTCTAATGGGGGGAAATCAAAGCCTTGTTGTCGGCTGCCTCTTTAGATAGTTTGACAACACAAGGTCGTGTTTGCTGCTTTTTCTCACCAGTCAAGGTCACGGGCTGGGGATGCCACCTGTTCAGTGATTGTAGCTTGAGGGTCTTAATTGGTACATGTGTAGTACAAGCAAAAGCATACCACAAGTCCCTATTGGTGCTCGGGCCCTCTTACTGGCATTTTTCCGACAGCGCTGAATATGGTAAACAGGATGTGGTTGGCTGATTCGGGCTTTGGGAAACCCGAGAGTTTGTGTGGAAAGTTACAATTTTCAGTGACTAAACACTGGTATTTATTTGAATTCAAAACATTAAACCAGACGTTCCAAAGTTTTCCCATAGTTTTGTGTGCTAGTTGATCTGGACACATTCACGTCTCAAACTTGTTTGTAGAAATCTGTAACTTGTAAGGATCTGAAACTATTAATTCTTGTGATTAGGAAAACATTTTGATAGCATGCTATGGGAACATTTGTCGCTGATGTGATGCATATGATTCGACTCATTCAAGCATATGTCGGTGGAAAAAGAGGACATTTTACACTTCAGTGCACTTTAGTTTTATTTCAACCCTGCAAAGTTTTGCCATAGGGAAGATTGAAATCTTACACATTTGCAGCCTCTCATGAAGTTAGCAACAAAAAAAATAGTAAAAGAGAGCAAGGTGGAACATGGAGTGAGCTTTGTAACAAGGTAATAATTCAGACCCGTAGGTCCCCGAGCTCCACTGTTGACAGGTAGATGCATTGACTAGTGTTTAGCCCTACAGGCATGGCTCTAATGTAACCCCATTCCTCTTTCTTTCCACAGCCAAATGGATGGCAACAACCTGACCTCCATCACCAAGGGATGGCTGTACGGCCTCTCCAAGCTCCAGCAACTGTAAGTCCTCCGGATCTCGTCTCAAATTCGCTTCATTTTGCCGGGGGCTTGCCCCCCCGGTCCACTAGCACGACTAGATAATGTTCTTGGCCATTTAAACTTTATGGCACGGATTTGGCATGTATTTTCTCAAGTATACCCATTTCAGAATTGGCACTGACAAATAGTTTTGCTGTTGTATGATTTCTTTGATATAACATTTCTTGTCCAGATTTTGTGTGTGAAACTGTCTTGTTTTGTATTCCTTGTAGGACTCTGAGCCGGAACGTCATCAAGTACATTGAATCCGAGGGGTGGGAATTTTGCCAGGAGCTATGGCATCTGTAAGTAGTATTGACAACTGTTTCCTCTCGTAGTTATTGATATTTTGCTCAACTAGCTACACTCCATTCCCCTCACACACACGTACACTGAATGGCAGGGTAGTCCAAAGATAGACCGTTGTTGCTTTTGAAAATTGCTCTTTGCAACTTTCAGTGGGTATACCGGTATAGAAAGCCATTATGAACTGTACTAACATAATTATGGCTGGAATAACAGACATTCACTAAGCCAAGAATGGAAGATTTTGTTTTTTCTACATTAATAACTACCAATAGTGATCAATTTTGAGCAGTGTACTGACAGGGCCAGCGCTAACATTGATCCATCTACGGCCGGTTCCATTATGTCTGCCATATCCTACCAGAGGTCAGCGAAAAATTGGAGATGTCAGTACGTTCTAGGTCGAAGGGTCAGTAGTCTGATTCCGTGTGAAATGCAAAGAGAGCAACGCAGAAGTTGATTTGGACGTAGTCACTGACTTTGAACATGTGCAGGCTTGGGGGGGCATTTCTGCCATAGCTAGGGTCTTTCTCGCCCCCATGGTCACTTTGCAGAGACAATACAACACATTTGTTTTTGTCACCCAACTCAATCCTCATTTGCATGACTTCAGTTGGAATCGTTATATTAATTGAGAGGAAATCTTTCTGTCAGAAGGAAAACAAAAGGAACAATCGGACACCCTGGTGTCCATGTAGACGCATTCTTCCCAACCCCTTTGTGTCTGAAAGCATTCTGTGACTTCAGCATAACGGACCAAGTGAGAGTGACAATTGGTCAGGCCTCCGGTGAAAAGGAGCTTGTCTCCTCCAATTTGCATGCATTTCTTGGCGTATTATCATGTGAAAAGGTAGCTTTCCCTTTTTGTGATGCCCTGCTTTCTTGTGAAAATCAGGCCGTCCTTTGATGCTACCCCCCCACACTCCACATATGTTTGTATATGAAAATGTGTATTGCATATCAGAAAAATGTCTTATTTGAACTTGGTCCAGATTTCCCCAACCAAAATCTTCATTACTGAACCTCCCTATAACTTATAAGTGGTTTGTTCCCTACTAAATCTACTCCAAGTCCCTAGGTGGGCTCTCCCCACTCACTGTGGGGGGTGACAGATGTGTATGGTGTTGTATTCACCTCAAGTTTGACCCATGACCCTTGGAGACAAAAGCCATCTCTTGGGACACAGAGAAGCCCTTTGCAGTGGGCTGGAACCCTATTCATATTTCTCAGTATGTGAGGCTATTAGGAGCTCCCCGGTACTATGTTGTGTCCATGACTTGTCCCTGATCATTTTCCCACCTCATCCATCAATGTTTTACCCTTTTGTCCCTGGGTGACCCAAGCCGAACCCTGTTTTTGTCCATCCACCCGCCGTCCCCACCAACTTCCCTCCCTCCCAGTTCTCCTAACCTGTTGCCAAGTTACTAGGCACCATGCAAAATGCATTTCCAGCTGCAGCATTCCCATGTACAGGAGTTGGTCCGCTTTCTAGGGGGGTCCAGTGAAAAGCTAAAGGGGAAATTGGACAATCGATGCCCACAGGGTTTGAAATACGTTCATTTGAAATCTTTCTGACAGATTCAGGGCCCTCGCTGGCTTAGTGAAAAAAACATCCTATTATTTTGAACAGAGGAGAATGATTTGTATACTAGGAATGAGTGGTGCTGAAAAAAAGCATCCTAACCAAGCATCACTTCCACCACATTGTTTTGAAAATCATTCCTTAAGCTAACTAGTAATGACTGGTAAAATAACAAGAGGTATTTTATGGAGTACCTGCCATTTTGCATCATGTTTATGTGGACAGGTTTATGTGGTATTAAGTGGAAATTTATTGTTCAAGTTTTATGACCTTTTATACGGTCCATACACATTCATTTCGCATTATGTTTGAGCATCCATTAGATACCTGAAAGCTTATACCCCTGTATTATTAATGACCTGTGCATTGTCTGGTAAAATGACAAACCAAAATAGAACACGGATACCGTATCAATTGATAGTTTCCTGATTTCAAACATGCAACGTCAACGGGCCAATCCTGTTGTACAGAAAGCCAGCCGTTTGTGGTGTAGTGTTGTGAATGTCTGGGGTTGTGTTTTGAGAAGCTGGAAAGTTGTGCATGATGTACAGTTCTCTGTCAGAAGTGCGTTGTAAGTTTGCCAACTTTCCACAGTGGACACGACAAGTGAGGTGGAGATTTAAGTCGAGTGCTGACGGCTCCCCCCTCCCCTTTGCTAACCTTGCAGGTTGATATAATAAAGTAAGTGTTGTGCTTTGTTTTGCTTTCCGGCGTGTAACCAAGACCTTGTTTTGCTTGGCAGGGATCTGTCCCACAACCAGTTGATAGCGATCGAAAACGGCGCCTTCTCGCGTCTCTCCAAGCTGCAACTCCTCGACCTGAGCAACAACAAGATTTGTGACATCGCCGAGGGGGCCTTCCAGGGGCTGTCCTCACTGGAGACTCTGTAAGTGCCTGTCTATTTGAAAAGTTAATGATAAAGATGCCATAACAGAAATAATGGTTGGCTGAGTTTCTCTGTCAGAACTGTTGGGTTGAGTATTGAAGACAATTTTTGAGTTAGGTAGAAATCTGCTGGATGAGTTAGGCAAGTTACTTACATCTTTTTTTCCCCCCACAGAGAACTGAAGTCCAATGAAATCTCCTGGGCAATCGAAGACATGAATGGGGCCTTCTCTGGACTACGTGCTCTTAACAAACTGTAAGTATCATCATTTCCTCCTCATTAGTTGGACTATCTCATAGAAAGGAAGGAAATTGGTAGATGTTTTACCAGTATTCCAATGAAGAGCATCTGTAAATACATGGATGTTACAATTGAACTCGAGTGTTGTTGATATACTGATAGAAGATAAAGATACTGACTTGATGATTGACACATGATTTGGCTGCCCTACAGCAACCTGGACAGGAACCACATCAAGTCCATCGCGAAGCGTGCCTTCAGCGGGCTGGACGGGCTGCGTAAGCTGGACCTGACCGACAACGACATCTCCTCCATCCAGCCCGACGCCTTTGCCGGCCTGAAGTTGCTGGAGGAGCTGCGCATGAACTCCAGTAACCTGATCTGTGACTGCCAGCTGAAGTGGCTGCCGCGCTTTCTGAAGGAGAGCGGATTCGGGAACACCGTGGACGCAAAATGCTCCCACCCGGAGGAGCTCAGGGGAATCAACATCTTGCAAGTGAAAGACTTCACCTGTGGTATGTATTTTTTGTATCGTGATCTTTATTCCAAATCTACGGGAATTTCGTCAACAACTCTTGACTGTCCTTTCCTTCATTTCATGATTGAAATGATTAAAAAAAGGCGTCACTTCCTAGTTTCTTGATAGTGTATCTCTTGTATGAAAATGAATACATTACAACCGTGCACTCTCCCTGTGTTGCACAGATGATCAGCCCAAGCCCACCATCACCACCCACCCAAAGACAACCACGGCTCTGCGAGGAGACAACGTCACCTTATTGTGCGCCGTCACAAGTATCGCCGCCTCCCCCATGCACTTTGCCTGGAAGCACGACAACAAGGTTGGTATTTTTCAACAGAAATGCTGTTTGCATGGAGCCTCTTTGAATTACTTCACGATAGATACCAGTGTGATACCACAAGAGACTTAACATTTTCCTTCTTTTTACCGTCATCAACAGCTCATAGAGAGTGCAGACATTGAAAACTACGCAACGATGTCGGACGGTAACATCGTCATGGAGTACACTTCCATCCTGAAGCTGTGGAACGTGGATGACTCAACAGAAGGCAGATACCAGTGCGTCATCTCCAACCACTTTGGCCCCTTGTATTCCAACAAGGCCAAGCTGACTGTGCATGGTGAGTTTGTCGTTCTCTTTGTTACTTCAAAGTAAGGGATAAACTAGCAAGTAATGTAGCTGGATAAGATGAAAATTTAAGATATTGGGTTGGGGAATATCGAAAAAGGAAAAAGAATTATACATGACAGAAGAAAATGCACTAATGCCTGAAACACATGTGCTATTTATGTCATGCTTTTGTTGAAATTGAGAAGTGCATATCTAATGCTCATGACCACATTGTTATTGTGTAAGAGTTTCATCAAAGTGACCATATTTGTTGTTTCCTGTCCCAGTGTTCCCCAAGTTCACCAACCCACCTCAGGACTTCACCGCTCGAGCTGACGGCACTGCAAAACTACAGTGTGCTGCCATTGGTCAGCCAGCACCGCAGATAGCGTGGCAGAAGGACGGAGGCACGGACTTCCCCGCCGCACGGGAACGCCGGATGCACATGATGCCGGAGGACGACTTCTTTTTCATCGTGAAGGTCAAGACGTCAGACATGGGTGTCTACACGTGTACGGCCACCAACGATGCAGGGACAATTACGGCCAATGCAACTCTCACCGTGCTAGGTAACTACATGAAATCTTTGTACAGATTGTTTTCTTATAGCTTCTTACATTATTGTCTATTGTCTTATTTCTTATCATATGTGTTCAGAAAGATTTTTAAGAAACAAAAGGGTTAGGCACAGTTACCACAGTTCGGCAGATTGACAAGATTTCCACAACTAATCCTGACAATCCCTGTCCTACTCTGACAGAAACACCCACGTTTGTGAGACCGTTGGAGGACACAGAGACTATGGAAGGAGAGACCACAGTACTGGAGTGTCTGGCTGCTGGGAGCCCTCAGCCCTCGGTCAGCTGGAAGAAAGACGGGGACGAGGTACCAAAGACCAACCGCCACTTCTTGACCGCCAGCAACCAACTGCTGATCATCATGCACACGGAGCCCGGAGACGCCGGGCGATACGAATGCGAAATGTCCAACACTGTTGGTACAAAGAGGGAGTCGGCAAGCCTAACTGTGGTACCAGGTTAGGATCTATTCCTTCAGTTTCTATGTTGAAGATCAAAGCTTATGTTGTGTGTAGTGCTCTGTTCTTGCTGTAATGGCTTTATACATAATTCAGTGAGGCTGAATGAAATATTGATTCAAAGTCATGGTTGTCATTGCGAAGAGTTTGTGTGGCTTGTTGCATGCTGAGTTTTGAGTGTTTCTAATGCAAGGTGTTAACCCGACCCAAGTCCTGGCGAGCGAGGGTGTGGCCCAGGAGAGCACGACAACCGGCATCATCATCATCTCCGTGGTGTGCTGCGTGGTGGGCACGTCGCTGGTCTGGGTCATCATCATCTACCGGACCCGCGGCAACAAGGAGGAGTACAGCCAGACCAACACGGACGAGACCAACCTCCCGCCAGACATGCCCGGATCCAACTTCAGACTCTCCCAGGAGGGTGTGGATGGGGGCGGCCAGGACCCAGCAGCACAGCACGGCCACCAACCGCCCCATCCAGGCCCTCGCCTGCAACACCCTAGTGCTACAAACAGTTTAGGTAGGCCTGTCCCCTCTTGGCACGCTCTGTTTATTTTCAGATGGGATTATGGTCTTAATTTGTCAAGACATGTTGTGGTGTTCCAGCCAGACTGAATTTTGTGAGCGGCAGTTGTTTATATATCCTGAGGTTTTGTGCTTCCTCTCTGGTGACCTTAGCCGTGTATTGTTTGAAGACTTCAGCGATGACCTATGTCTTTACTGGCACACTTGTATGGACAAGTAATTCTAACCAGAGAGTAGAATGTTTGAAAATACGCCCACAAAAGTAATTTTAGTGAAAGACCCTCCAGACAAGTTAATCTTGAAGGAAGGACGTATGAATGAATGTTTCCTGTTGATGATTGAAAGAGGCAGATTTGAAGTTAACGTGTTTCCTCTCCTCTCAGGGCGAAGAGTAGATGGTGGTAGCGATGCTGTCTCCGTAGAGGTCCCCTGTAGCAGATACCCTTCGAGGCTGCGATCGGCAGCCATTTTCCCGAGCGATGCTCCGGAAACCCAGTTGTCACCTTTAACACAACATGAGCAAGCTCTTGCAGAGCACTCAGGTTAGTACACTTCCGCTGTCATGTAAATTAGTAGTGATCCTCTGGTAAAATCCCATAATTTTAAGAGAAAATAGTGTAAAATTCTGTATAGTCTTTCCCTATGATAAAAAGAATGGAATCTAACGTGTGAAAAATATTTTTTCCCCTGCAGGTAACAGTATTACTTCTATCCCCCTGCCCGAAGATGTGGCGAACAGTCAAGGGGACGTCAATCAGAACACGACACACAGTCCGCTGCGGACGTTCCGACCCATCCATTCGCCGAACGGGGAGGAAAATGAGCCCCAGCTGGAGAAGAGCGTGGAGCGTTACCACCACCCCTCAGGGTCGTCAGGGTCCTCGTCGTCCCCGGAGGAGAGGAGACGACATCACCACCGGTCCAGAGACCGCCTGGTACCGGACTTGTACCACCGCGCCGAGCCGCCCGGCAGCGACGACATGGACGTGGAGAGCGAGGCACAAACATATAGTTCATCGTTGTCAAGTAATAGTTCCCAAGGCTTGCCAAGGTTTCCTAAAGGTGAGAAGTCAACATTTTCGCTCTTCAAAATGCTAGCTGTAAAAATTGAGGAGTTCTAGTATTATGGTGTATTTTTTTAAAATCCAAATATACAGTTATTGCAATACCGGTAATGCAGGAAACCCATAAAATACAGTAAATGTAACGTTACGAGATAGTAAAACACTCTGTTGTAAGTGAGTAACATATCTCATAAAACTTGTGTCCAATAAAGATTTGTTTTACAGAATTTGTTTTATGATGAATGCCTAACCTAACTAAACGGTCTTGTATTTCTTATGTTTCAGACGTCCAGTCAGAATTCAACCCCCCACCCTCGCCCCTGACGAGATCGAGGTCTTCCCCGATAGCTGCCGTTGCGCCGGCCCACCAGTCCCCTGTATATAGATACCCCTACCAGCAACACAGCGGCTCGTCACAATACAACAACCCAACAGAAGCCTTCCCAAGCAGTAAAAGTCTAATTCTCACAATGAATAACCACAGAATAGGCCGAGATGTGACGTTGTAAAGTGTACATAACTTATTGTAATGTAATAATGATTTCCCTGTAAACTCCCCCCTGCTTGTAACTTGTATGAAAATTTCCTTTTATGTTGTTTGTAATGTAATATATGTATATTGATATGTGCTAATCTATTTTATGAAAAGACGGGTAACTTGCTCCCAAGGTGGCGTTATCCGTTGTTGCAAAACTGGGATGTGTTGTCATTTTTTGTGGAATATATTTTAGTGATGTCAGAGAGAGAAAAAGCTTTTACTTTGTGGATAAGCTTTTTGCCTCCCTAGGAGGTACTCCACTGTGTATATGTGACGTCAAAGAGATTTTTATTTCCTGTTTTTAGCCCTGGCTAGTATTTTATTTTGTACATGTAGAAGAGGCTGGCTTCTGCCATTGCCAAGAGCTCGCAAACAAAGCTGGATGTAGTGATACGCTAGAAGCTTTAGCAGACTATTTGTGTTCTGGTTGCCTTATTTTCTTCTCTACAAATGTTGCGGAAACAGTGCTTTATGGCGTCTTGGCAGAGCAAAACAAAAAAAAGGAGAAAGCAACAATGGAAGGTCCGAAGCAGCAAATCCCACAAATGTGTTACAAATTTGTTTCACGAGGGACGCAACAATGGTGCCTTCGTGCCTTTAAAGGCTTTAACACTGATTTTTACAATGCAGTAATTGTACTTTGTTTTATCCTGTTTAAAGAGATGATTTCTTGAAATAGTGTGCCAGAAATGAGAGATGGAATTTTAGACAATGACGAATCAATGTCGGATTTTTGCAGGGTCAGAGAGAAAGCGGCGACAAATTCAATTTGTCCGCTCGCTGCAAGGAGAAAGGAAAATCCAAGCTGAGAGGAAAAACGTGTTTTCAGCGTAAAACTAAATTTTTTGGTACCAACTAGTTAAGGGACATGTAGTAATAATTCAAAGTACTCAGTATTTAGCAATGTAAGTGAAATTCTCTAAAATGGTAGTTGAATGATGTAGTTGAAATCTCACCAAGTGATGCTTGTATGTTACTGTTGATAGATGTGGTGGTCTTTCAGATCACCCTGTTCTGTACCAATCTCTGCCTCCCCAGCTTGGGTTTAAAGGAAAGCTGCGGCCTCTTATTTACATAGAATGATGATGATGCATGCTGGGTGTAACACTTGATGTATATGTAGTAACGAGGTGTGTTGTTGTTAACCAACCGTACCACACGCTAAAACAACCAGTTAGACTAATGTTTAATGAACGTTCTGATGAAATCGTGGTGATATTGAAACCCTTATTTCCGAATATGGACAAGATGTTAGTTACCTTATTTCCTGACGTCCTCTGTTCCCAACTACCTCAGCTGTTTAAGGCAGAGGACTGTGGGACTTGGGTAACTTACCTGGCAGTGTGGTAAGGTTGTGTAACAGTGTTGGATGGAAATTTGTGAAAAGTGCTCCAAGATGGCCGTTCTCCCATTGCACTTTCCCAATAGCAAAGCCCTTCTCTGTGTAGCAAAAAATACATCGCTAATGCCTTGTAGCAAGCAAATGCAACATTACCGAGCAAAGAAACCATAGCAAAACGTGACCACGAAAACCGTTGTCACGAGACGCGGGCCATCAGGGAGTGCTTAGCGGGACGGCAGCCCATTTCACACTCACAGTATTTGTGGTAGTCGTGCGCATCATGTAGTCATGTCCCTTTCCCATCCATTTTTCCTCGGTACTCGCAAAGCCAGTGCCTCTTGCCACGTGCGTGGCAGACTCGGCCAAGCGGGTACGGTGTCACCATGCAGTGGGTCGACTAACGGCCCGGGTGGGACTCCCAGGGCACGACAATACCTCGTGCTGTACTGGTGCTAGTACGCTTGTGTAGAATGCCGATAACAGGGTTGATAGAGATTATTAATATTAATATTATTAAAAAAGTATGTGAAGAAAGGATTATGGTATGTCCTGCCCTGACGGTCCCACCTAAGGAATGTGAGAGTTATTTTTATAGGCAGGCCTATCCACACATGTTGTGTACATACATGTATCCATTGTCACTGTTCATTAACAAGACAAGCAAACCCTAATGTCATATTTATTGTATACATCTTTAACATGTGTGATGTCTACAGAAGGACATTCAAAATTTATTTGTATAGCATCTCAAGAAGTATTAAAAATGGTCCTCATGTTGAAATGCTATTTGTTGTGTGATCTGTCTGGTGTAAGTTAGTGTAGGGAAGAATAGTAGATGGTTACAATCCATAACATGCATGCCAAAGATACAATGGTGATACAGTAAATTGCCTAATAATAAAATTATGAATCTCAGGAAAAGTAGTAAGATTCTGGGCTGGTTAGCTGTTAGTATAGGAGCTGAATGTAAGTGGTCAATTTCAATCAGGAAAGACAGGGAATTGGCAAAATTTTCCCAAGTATGAAGGTAGCCTTTGCTACACAATCTCTTGCTGCCTGGCTAGTCAATGCTGCTAGGAGAGGGATTGAGGCTACTTTAAAATGAAACGAATGTAAAATTCTGAAAGAAACGGAGATAACACAATTCAGATTGAATCATGTCCTTTCCATTGTTAAACTTGACATCTAAAACTTGACTTGAAATATAAGTAATGAGAGGTAGCAAAAGCATTATATCCCCTTTGCCCTATATAAGGTATAGGGAGGAAAATATAGTGGAACTTTTTGAATTCCTAGTGCCTGTCTCGGTGAGATGGTGAGAAGTACATTTGGTTTAGCTAAATGAGTTCTGTAACCCATACCCAGTTAACCCTTGAGAGAGTTGCAGTCTCTCAATATCCACACAAGACTATTTACCCACTCACTTGCATCTTAGTACAGTCTAGGCAATATTGTGCAGTGCGTTTTGTCTGGTAAGAAACAGCGTTTTGTCTGATAACCAACAGCCGAGATTAGTAGAAGCAACTTCTAGAAAACGTACACCTCGGGGTCTCTGAAGTAAAACATTACAATACTTGAAGTAAAGAAAAGTAAAACAAGCAAACAACATAAACTGCTTGTAGATTGGGATAAGAGATCTCTTGCTTTTGAACTGATTCTGCATCGCACACGCCCTTCACATCTCCAACTCGTCTCCATCCACGGTATCAAACAACGTGTCACGATTCCATGGTACTGAAGCGCCATCTAGGGACTGGTGATAATACCGCAGCCATATGCATCAAGGGGGGAAGTTAAATAAGGGGTAATGACCTGTCCCGAGGTGTATATTGTGTCATAAGGCCTGGACATTTCATATAACCACCGATTAAATCGTCAAGTGAGCGAAGGTCATTAACGTTATCATCATATAGCCTATCAAAACTTAGCGACGTAGCAAACTTAGAGACCGTCCTCCGCAGTGTAATGTAAGGTCTGCGTGTACCCCTCAGTTAGTGGTTGGTTTAAAAGCGCCCCACAACGACAAAAATATCTTCCTTCAAGACTGGGGGAAGAGTAAGGATGGGAGAAGAGTAGGGGTGGCGTGGGGGAAGAGTAGGGGTGGGGGAAGAGTAGGGGTGGGGGAAGAGTAGGGGTGGGGGAAGAGTAGGGAGAAAATCTAGACACGCAGAATGAAACGCACACTGCGTTAGACATCCTGATATTATAGCATCCAAGCTTGTCCTTTGGGGACCCACAAAAGGCCAAAGAAGTCGAGGGAGACCTAGTACTACTAGGATTAACTTCATTGACAACCTCAGATCAGCAACCAGCCTGACAGAAGTAAAGGATATCCAGTCTCTGAATGAGGATAGAGTGAAGCGGAGGACGTTAGAAATTTTAGCTCACACAATAATATAGATAACTCTATAACACTTCACTTTTTTATGATCCTTATTACCACCGTAGTCATTTTGCTTCCTGTTATATGGCCACCCTACGTTCTCCGCGTTTATCTTTCACTCTTCTGAATCAGAAATAAACGGGCTGCACCTGACCGTAAGGCCACACCGACTTAATTTTATGGATGACATCCGCGCGCGCAATGATTTTCGCCTGATCTAAAAAAACAACAAACATGTCTTTCGAGGTTTCACGGAACTCCGGAACTCGGCTGGAACTGAGTACAGACTGCCGACTCATAAATGCCGCAAAAGGGCGTCTTATTGTAAAACGAAGAAGGAAGCTGTGAAGGAGGATGAGACCTGAACAAGACCATCTAAATCTACCTCCTGCAAATAAAAACTTGTTTGTTTGATGCAGTCACTGTGTCCTGTGGTTCAATTCGCAATACCGGCTTTGTATTCCTGTGGTTAAGCAGCATTTTTTTTTGCTGGATTTTTTTTTCGCCCTCTCGCATTAGTTTTGTGGTCCCCAGAGGATGTCATCCATAAAATTAAATCAGTGTGGCCTAACACGGTCCTAATTTAGCGTCGCCTAGTGACCGATGAAGGTACTGCAGCCACTGACCCATCTCCCATTGTCACAATCGGGCTGTACCTGACCGTGACACGGTCCTAATTTAGCGCCGCTCAGTGAAGGTTCAAGGTACTGCAGCCACTGGCTGTCATCCACCATAACTGATTTATATAGTGCGCGTTCCTCCACTCATAGCTGCGGCCGTTTCGTCAACGTGTGAGCCTGGTGGAAGTGGTTCCTTGAAGAAAATACCTGTCACACTTGGTAAGAACATGGGAGACATGGGGTTTTTGGAAGTGGTTTCTAAAAAATCTGTACTTTGCGAGAGTGAGCTAACTTACGTTTTGATACTCGGATTCAGTAACTTTTAGTTCCACTGCACTGTTGTCCGGAGTTTTGATAGCTGACACACTTTCGTGGCAACGACAGTATAAATGTTAGAACAGCTTTTTGTATTGTATCAAAAGATGGTGTGATTGTGGCGTCACTTTACAGCGTTGATAAGCGAGCAGAGGCCTCGAGCAGCGAGAAACTGTGTCAGACATGTCCATACTATACTCTTGTACTTTTCTTCATTTAAAGCTTGTGTAATTATCTCATGAACTAAGGCTTTGCTTAGCTGCTAGACCCGTTTCTCCTATCTTAAGTGCGGTCATGCCAAGGTCAGAAGCAGGCTGATTGTGTACGGCTGATGGAAGCCAGTGGCTGCAGTACCTTTACACTTCACTGTGCGGCGCTATAGGACCACCGTGTCACGGTCAGGTGCAGTCGGTGGATGAAGGTCAGTGGCTGTAGTACCTTCATACGTCAGTAGTCGGCGCTTCAGGAGTACATGTTACCGTCAGGTGTAGCCCATTTATTTTGGACGATGGAAATGACTTGAAGGTACAGATCATAGAGTGAAGAAAAGAGTACGGCAGTCGTGCATATTTAGTAGGCAGAAAGAAATACATACACCAAACACAAGAGAGAAGTTGTGAAATGTCTGTATTTTCGACGTAAAATTTTGTAAACGTGTAAAGAAAGACTGTGGATCATTTTATGATTGAACTTGAAGCCGATGTCTTCGTAATTAGATTAGAAGCGCTAGCTTCCTTCATTCACCTAGTAATTAGACAGCCGCTTTGAACACCTGTGTAAAAAGCACGTTTGGCACGGTTCGTTCAAAATGGCGCTTTGGTACATGATTTTTTACCTCCATGGTACGACGGAATGTTCTGGGATGTTATTTTGTGCAACTTTTCGGTACTTTTTCGAGTTTTTGTCGGCAGAACGTCTTTCTAAACTGTGTGGTAGAACAATGGGAAGTTTAGAAGTAAGTTTATAGCCGTTCTTGTGGTGTTTTGAGGAGAAAATGTGGATTTCCTGACCTGGTGAATTTTGGGGAAGACGGCGAGAAAGCTCGGAAGAAGTGCATGGTTTGGAGACGACTTCGCTTTTTCGTACAGGTAAACAGCAAACGTTTTGGCTGACATTACTAGTATTCCCTAGCAATGAGTAAGAGCATGTCATATTGGACATGTCATATTCTGCAAGAAATGGTGTAGTTCTGTAACTCCCGAGCGACCATTCCTGCTTTCAAAGAGTCAAATTTGCCGCATTTTCTTGAACACTTTTCCATGTGTTGTGTGTTAAATGTTTGTGTGGACCTCATTACCTTCGCCAAGAAGGTTATGTTTT
This sequence comes from Branchiostoma floridae x Branchiostoma japonicum, assembly GCA_013266295.2. Lineage (NCBI taxonomy): Eukaryota > Metazoa > Chordata > Leptocardii > Amphioxiformes > Branchiostomatidae > Branchiostoma > Branchiostoma floridae x Branchiostoma japonicum. The sequence continues at coordinate 21,707,987 of CM023825.1, forward strand.
CAGTAGCGTTTGTCTGTTTGTTTGTCTGTTTGTTTGTGAACAGCATAACTCAAGAAGCTATGGATGGATTGTCATGAAACTTGGTAGGTGGGTAGGTCTTCATAAGACCTAGAAATGATTAGATTTTGGGCCCCCTGGCGGCTTTCGTTGGTACTGCAGCAGAACTTCCTGTTTTGATATCTCATGATCTGGACATGCTAGGGTCACGAATTTTGGATGGTAGATAGCTCTTGGGCTAGGGAAGACATGACATGAGTTTGGGCCCCCTAGCAGCTTGTCCTGGAACTGCAGGGTCGTTTGTTGAAAAATCTTCTAAGGAGGATAACTCAAGAACCATTCGACGGATTGTCGTGATTTTTGGTATGTAGGTAGCGGAAGTGATGCTTGACATGACTAAATAACAATTATGCAAATCAGGATCTAATTTGCATAATTAATGAGGAAATTCTATAAATCTGCTTTGTTCGATAATAGGGCTATGAAACACTTGTGACATATGTAATTGAGAAAGGGGGATCATTGACAGATATTGATTATGTAAATGAGCACCTAATTTGCATAATTAGTGGGGAATTGCTATAATATCATAGTGGTAACTGCTGGGAAATTAATACTTGCCGCATTTGGAAGTTAAGTGAAGCTGAACACATTTAACATAATTTATTCAAGTCATGACCTTATTTGCATAATTTATGAGGAGATTAGCGTTCTTTCTTAAAATAAGACTGTCATTGGGTGGAGAATATGATCAACAGATATGATTCATGCAAATGAGGATCTTATTTGCAAAATCAATGACTAAAAATGTATTCGTCCACCAGAAGGGTTAACATCATTTGGCGAAGGTATGAGGTCGTGGAACTCTTGTTTGTCAATTATACTACTTTGTGAGTTCAATTTTGTAAAAAAAGAATACGATGGATTTGAATCCCTGTACATTAATCATCTAGGCTATGAAAGAATGTACAAACAGTTTTGGCCACCAAATGCTGGTAGTTTATTTACACCCAAGACAAAAGCTCTCCCATATACACAAAGTTGATCTACAGAGCTCTGTACAACCTAAATGTTCTATTCAGAAGTAAAATAAAATGTTTCATTGACACAAAAATCATAAATAATGAATGTTACACATTCTGCAAGACAAAAATTTCAGAAATGTATAACAGAAAAAGACAATTGTTTGTACATACTATCAATGTAAAGTGGTTTTGCAATGGTACATGTACACAAAATACTCGTTACATTGTATACATAGGGATAACTTCAAGTTACCAGTACGCATTTAATTTGAGACGGGTGGCATTAGGGTGAAAAAAATGGATTGCAGACTTTGGCTTTGTGTGTCCCAACGTTCCTGACGCTGGACCTTTTCTAGTTATATACCGGTAGTCTAAGACAGAAAGAAGCAATTCACTCGTTCATGAATCTAGTGATCAACCAAATATGGGTATGTTCATTGAGAATAGTTCCCACTGAGTTTATAGAGGGACAACTGTGCACCACACACTCATGCCCATGTACAGGTTTCCTGCAAGCTGACTGCTGGAGGTGGCAAGGTGGTCTTGTGGTTAGGGTTGTTGACTTAGAATGTAAATGTTCTGAGTTTGAATCATTGGCAGGCCCCAGTGTTGTGCCCTTGAGAAAGGCACTTTACACCTATTTCCTCACTTGACTCAGGTGAAAATGAGTACCTACTAGTAGCTTCGGCTAGGGACATCCTCTCGGAGAGCCACACCTCGAGCATGTTACAGAACTCACCACCCTTATTGAAAAGAGTAGGGTCCTTCGCGGTGTGAATGGTTCAAACCTTAAAGTTTGGTCTTTGGGTTGGCATCTTGAAAAGGTGATAGTCACCTGTCACTTCTTCCACAAATGTGGTAAATCTCAATAAATAGATAAATAAATAAATAGATAAAGGAATGTGATACCATCTATTTTCCAACAACTATGCAATAACTGCAATTCTCCTATCACTGCAGATTCGCTCTTCATGTTCCTCATGGTTGCACAAGACTGATGTTTCATCTATGAAGTCCTCTTCCATGTCCTCTCCGATGTCCTCCATCCTTGGTTTGTTGATGGAGTTGGGGAGTAGCAGGGTCAGACACAGGATGATGATGTCTATCAACACTGCCAGGTAGAAGGCCAGGTGGAAGTTCAACGGCCAGGGCAGACCTTGGTGATGGAAAAATAAATCTTGTCAACAGTTCTTGATCAAAGAGAAGGCAAATGACAATAACAAAAATGTGTTTTGAAGAAGTGAACAACATTTAGTCATTTCTAGTAAGGGAAACATTGAGGATGTCAGATAGTGTAAAAATGAGTGCTCTTGACATGTATACTAAACAACAAACACAAACAAGAAATGAATCTCATACCTCCATGAAATATTCTTTGTGAACTTCTTGTTTCGTTCATTACTATGAATTTCTCACTGATTCTGTTCTTGATTGAACCTCCTTGTTCTGTCTATGCATTTTCCCACTGGCTCCCACAAGGCAATAAACATGCATATACCAGTAGCATGAAAATTGAAGACCTTTGACCTAACTATCAGTGTCCGCGATGTGCCTAGCATGTGGAAATTAACCATGAAAACACAAGCAAACACACAACCACATCGAAAACAAAACAAAGAACTTATGATCAAACAGTGGTGCAATATATATTGATATTTGAGTGATAAACAGTAATAAATGAATGATATGATACGGGTACAGACTCCTCAGGTCCTACCATTGTCAGTTGTCCAAGCGAAGAGGTTCCCTCCTACAACCGGTCCCAGCAGACGTGCAAGTGCCACCAAGGACTGCGAGATACCATTGACTGTTCCTAGGAAGTAGGGCTGAAAATAGTGCAATATTTCTCCTCAATACATTTTTGTTCAAGTAATCATAACTCCCCTTCCCTTCATGTACAAATGACAACTATGATAGACTTGCTGTAACCCACAGTATGGCAGGAGGAATGATGATGATTGACGACAGTGTGACAACATACTAGTAATGTGAATATTTGCTTACCATTGCAGAGTTGCCCACCATCACCATGATAGCAGTGAAAGCTGAGACCCTGTGGACATCAGAAATAACATTAAGCTCTGAAGAGATAGGATAGTACACTGTTCACATCTGCACTTATCTAGGCAACTGTTATTTCTGCCCAGCTTATTACAGAAATAACTCTGATCTTGAAAGTTCATCTGTGTTGGTAGAAGTCATTATGAAACAATTCTGCTGTAATTTCCAACATAAGAAATTGAACTTACCCAATTTTTTGTCTGAACAACTCCAATCTTTGTCAAGCAATGAGTATCTGTATAAAGTGATGTCACAGAAGCAGTGGATTGCTCATTCCTTGACAAAGACTGGAGTTGTGCAGTTGAAAATTTGGTCCAATTTCTTGTGTTTGAATTTACAGTAGTGTTCAAACTTGCTTCATAAAGAAATAACACTGATTGGGACATACAAACATAACATATCTGTGACAAAATGAAGTGGAAAACATACTGTAAATGACAATTTTTTGGTGGTACTTTTATATTCACGGTTTTTGCAGTCACTTTTGTACCGCAAACTTATCATTACCGTGAACAAATAATTTGTTTTCTTTTGCTGCAACTGCCGCCACCGCGAACCTACATGTATAGTTCCGCAAACATGTTGGACCCATTTTTCTCAGACTGATCAATTTTGTCTGAACAGAACTTTTGCTACCGCGAACATAAAGTGATTTACAGTTTAAGTAACACCTAACACTAGTAATAGAGCTGTTACTCTGTACAAGAGATTCTAGACAAAGTACTATTAAAAAGTACATTGTTGCAAATGTGTAACTCACCTTCCAATGATAGTAAGTGTAGTGGCAAACACAACAACAGCCCAGACTTTAACAGGCACATCAGATATAGCAACATGATTGTTGCTTCCTTTGTCATCTAGTCTACACTTGCCAATGTTGCTGTCATTATTGCTTTTAAGAATGTTGAATTCTGTCTCTCTTCCAGAAAATCTCAAAACACTGTCTGCTGGCTGCTGAGAGATTATACTGGTACCATCACTTGATGGTGCCACACTGTAAGGTGGGAGTATGTCTGTGGTGTTTTGTATTTGGGGTCCAGGTATGGGTCCCGTCATTTGGTTCATGAAGGGTGTACACGCGGTTCCAATCATGAAGATGAAGATTGCACATCGGAACAGGGTCTTGTAGGAGTATTTCTTGGCCAGGCTTGGGAACACAACGATCTGGAGGTGCAAAACAATGTTTGATGTAAGGATAGAGATAAGTTACAAACATATCTATAATGATAATATCACCATATTATGGAAAATGCAGGAATTTTACACTTTGACAGACTTCACAAACTTTTACAAAATTAACATGGCTTAACAATCCTAAAGTTAAACATTCAGTCACATTACTGGTAGCTACTGATATCATTTAAATAGCCTATGCTTGTCATAAAACCTAAATATCTTTTAATGCTGTAAGAGTGTGATACTGAACATGAATTGCAAATTGTTACCAGCAGAGACTCTGATCGGGATCTCTGCTGGCAAAGACTCCAATTCTACCAGATCCTGACAAATACATACCAACAATTGCATTTAACTAGTCTGATATGGCGAAGACAGTCTAGCTCAGGACATACCTGACTGAAGATTTGAAAAATGGCAGACCCAGTGAGTACGAGGGATATCTCGGACGTTTCAAAGTTGTAACCACCATGTTCATGATTGGACACTAGCAGCAGTGGCAGTAGCTGTGGGAGGAAAGGCAAGATGCATTAGATGTACCGTAGGATCAACTTTGTGTTATTGGGTTCCATCAAAATTACACGGTGAATTCAAATGCAAAACTATGTCACATCAGCACAAAGATAGTTAATAAAACATGTTTACTACAATCCACAACATCACTTACCTCATTGGTGAGTATTGCAGAGAAACCCAGAAGGCCATATAGAACACAGGACAGCATGATTCTCCTGTCCGTTAGCAGCTTACGTATTGGAACAGTCTTATCACTTCCTGCAGGAGGACAAAGTATGTACATGTATTTAGCATTACACAAAGGATCTAAACAGTAACTGTTAGAATAAGAGCAGTGATATCAATAGATGGGATGAAAACTAGCAATAACTTTAATAGGGATTATTACTGAGAAACAAAGGTTTCCCTAACCTGAGTGTTTTGCATGATCCATTTCATTTAACACCTCATGAAATTTGCTATACCAATAGTATATACCATATAGTACACTACATAGAACATGAATATGTGAATAGGTTGCAGGTACATTCACTTTTGAAAAGCATTTCAAATCATTACAAGATACAGAATACTTCTATCAGGAACAGTCTGATATATAACCTTGTTGTGTCTGTTGCCGACAGATTCTTGTGCAGCATGGAGAGCAGCACCTGGAGTCACTGGACTCATCCTGTACTGGTACAATCAGGGGTCCCTCCTCTCTGCTGATAGTCTCATCCCCCTGGTAAAACAAAGGTGGAAAAATCAGAATATTTTCAAGTATCTTGTTTTCTAGTCTGCTGTACACAATCTCTCGTTGTTGGGCTGACTGGTCCTCCTCTGAGAAGGGCTGCTAGAAGTGTAATGCAGTCAGGCTACTTATTTTCTATCCAACTTGACAGAAGTCACTTTCCTTCATGGCTCAAAGAAGTGTCAAGTTTTCATATTTGCCATTGGAATATTCAAGGGAACACCAATAGATGCCATTGATTTGCACAAAAAATCCAATTGCTTGTAACACAAGCACTGCAATAATGGTGCTTCAGGACTATATAATACTATAATATGTATATTGATGACAGATTTCATACTCACATGCTGACTTTCCAAGTCCCCCTCCTCCCCATCTGGTGCTTCAAACCCACTGTCTTCCTCAGGCTCCAAGGAGTCCAACAGTCTCTGACGTACTCGGCTGTCTGTGGGAAACTTGTCACCTGCATCGGCACTGTCCCACCGGGTCTCCTTCAGGAAACAGCAGGATGCTAGAGAAACAGGGACATGGATGTCTGTTAGCACGAGTTTGTGGCAGAGTCAGGGAGAGAGATAAACAACAGTAAGAAGACAAAGAAAGACTGTTGCTTTACTTTTTACTTTGGCTGAGTGGCTTGGCAAGTGGCCAAGTGGCTAGGTGAGCAGAGACAAGATTGAGACATCCTGGGTTTGATTCTTTGCATTCTTGACTAGGCATTGTGTTCTTTACACAACTTTTCTCACTCCACCCAGGTGTAAAATGGGTACCTGACTTCAGTCAGGGAGGTAAAAAGGCAGTGGAAGGAGAGGGATGGGCTCAGCCTTCAATTTCGTGCCCACAACCCACTACACCTACAGCATCAAAAAGGCTATGGAACTACCTCCCTTTTACTAAAGAATTAGTACACATGGGATCTTTATCTTGTCTTTCATTTGTCTTTAAAAGAATTGCTGACACAACATTTCTTAAAGCACTCCTTTAAATCTATTTCGATTGCTGAAAAAGAGTTGAAGTCTCACCGAGTAGGTTCATGATTGCCAGGAAAACTGCCACAAGACAAGGTAGCAGGTAAGGGAACTTTTCCAGGATGAAGACATCTAACCCTGGTATCCGAACAGCAGGACAGGACAGAAACCCACCAACTATTGGTCCCTGTAGTATCACACACACAAAAAAAGATACTATATACAACGAGATACTACATGTATACAGAGATGTTGTTAACTTAAAGCTTTGCGTATTACTGTAAATAGTATGCTACCGGTAATCTTGACTGCATTAGGTCATTATCTGGCTATTCAGCTACATGTATGTCTTTTTACCATGTTAGAACAAAATATAAGAGAAAAACAAACAACTAAACAAACGAATAAACAAAGAACTGACTCTGTTTTGTCTAAGCTCCTGAATATATATTGTTGGTTTTTAACAAATAAAGCTGGCATTAAAACAGAATGAAATGCTACAATAATTTAAGGCGTAACATTTACTGAAACAAACCTGCACAAGAAAGTACAGTACACACCAGCAAGAACGTCAAAACCAAGGACAAGTCTCTCATTTCAGGAGAGTTGTGCATTTTCAAACAAGAACAGGAAAATTCATTCCTGCTAATGTTGCCTTTTGGCAGCAAATGTGTGTTGGTTGCAGGGTTTGGCAGCAGGGAGAAGGTTAAACTCACCACAAGTCTGCCGAGGCCACTTGATGCTCCCACCAATGAGAAGGTAAATGCATGGTACGCTTCATCTGTGGCCTGTAAGGAACATGTACATTCAATATACATAATATGTCAATAACAAACAGCTGCAAATCAACAGCACAGACTCAAAGTGTAATTGAAATTTTGCATAAATTTACTGAGAACACTGGTTGCAAGGTGATATTCCATTGTCTAAGAAAACAATTTTTCCTCCCAAAATATCCATTTGCTCAGTTGTAGAACTTTTACAGCAACAAAGAAGTACCAGTATCACCCATCATCTTGCATAAATACTGAGTGTATTTACAAACTCAGAGATCAAACATACCTCAAATAGGTAGGTTTTTGCCACTCCGAGGTTTCCATCCAAAAAACCCCACAGGAACCTGGCTCCTACTGCCCACCCAAAGGACAGGCTTAAAAGAACAACATGAAGAGATAGTTTTAGTTTCTTGGGAGTTGTGCAGTCTCATATTCATAAACCAGGCTTGGGAGTGGTGGGTGTAAAAACAGAAAAAATCTGCCATTTTAGAACAAACAAACACATGGTCACCTTCAACATGTGACATTGTGTGATGACTCACACAGGGATGGCACTGTCCAAGTATGCAACTCTGGAAAGACCCAAGTTTTATGATCAAAATGCTCAAGTTAAAGGAAGATTCCGATCCTATCTAAATTGATACTGGAATACTGGCAATGTCCATGTTAACTTCTCTACTTTTTTTGTCATATCTTTTAACCAAAATGTACAGTCCAACATAACTGAGCTTGAGCACTCTGCCAAAGAAAAATGTTATTAAATTAGAAACTTCTTTGCACTTGTAAGATTTGACTGTCTAAAACTAATATCTGAAGTACTCTAAATCATAAAACTTTTGCAGTGGTTTTATTTTTGTGGGGACCTCTCCATCGCAAATTCATGAGACAGCAAATATGCTTCCCTTGTTTGACTACAATAGATCTACTGTTTCAACCACAAATTTAGAACACCGTGGAAGCCTCCCTTTCCATCGGATTACTGCGAAATGAAACCCAAACAAAAGTTTCATGATTTACAGCATGATTAAAAGTCTTGTAGTCTTACTTGTAAATTTCTTTTAGTTTCTTGTTGTTTTAATATAGAAAATTAACAAGTTGTAACACAATCACTTACCTGAAGCCAAAAAACACACTGCTCGACATAGACCCCACTATGCCACACAGAAGGATGGGTCTGAAACAAAAAAGACAGGAACATGATAAGTACTTTGGCAAACAACCACGGACGAGTGGAGAAGCAACGTCACTTCGCAGGCACTTTTCACCTGTGGTGTTAAGCTAGTTAAGTTAAAATCCATCCAACACCTTTCAGTATATAGGGCAGAGCCCATTTCCGTTTCTATAGCCCTTGGGCCACACAGTTGTGCAAGCACTACAAGTTTGGATTGAAATTCAAAAGTCAGACATTTTATATTCCTTTTCTAAAAACGATGCAAGTTTTTGTAGTTACTAAGATAAGTCCAAACAGATTACGTAGTTTAAAAACGGGGGTCATGACAGCAATGCTGACTTCATTTGAATTTGAATTATTATGTTTTAACCTTCTCCCTGCTATAGTTGCCATCTGGCACCAAATTTGGTTTATCAATACAGGGTTAGGCAGCAGGGAGAAGGTTAAGTTCCCAGTGTCAATTTGAACTGGTCATTAGAATTGGCCTGTGACGCTTGGAGGTAGAGGGTTGACTGTTGTCCATCAGCCGACACCCTAGCCTGTGCTGAGGGTGAAAGATGGGCTTTCAGTTGGTCAGCAGAGGTCAGCAGTGAGCCCATCCTTCATCCAGCGGGCAGCAAACCCTTCCACCTTGAGAATCCATGCCAACAAATCGTCATGTTAACTAATGAACAGGAGGTGAAGTCTGGTTGTATGTACCTACGACCCAGGAAATCAGACAGCCGGCCCCACTGGAAGAGAGAGCACAGGAAACAGTAAGAGGTGGTACAATTCAAGAGGGAGGGGGGACTTGTGTGGAAAAGTTGTTAACTTCCTTCTGCAGTTACATGGCATGTTGTCTACTTCAGCTAAACCTGTATCAGTAGTTATGTGTCACAAGACACAATAGTGGTTTAACATATTTTAACGTAGCAGTTTCCCTACTAGTGCTTTGATATTGCCATGATTTGACGATTATATCTTCTAATAAAGAATGGTTCAAACAAACAAAGTTAATTTTTTTCAATGTGAACTCATTGATGGACTTTAAACTAAATTGTATATAACTGTCTCGATTTAATAGTCAATTTTTTCATTCCTTAAAAGTTAAAGCTTTGATAATAATTTGCATAAGGCTGTACATGTAAATGCCAGCTCAATTCAGGCAACATTATATACTGTACTATTAGTCTGCTTTGTGGAATAATAGATAAAGTTCAAAGTTCTAACTTCTACAGTGTTCTCATTGTGACTGTTTGATCGCGAGGGAACAAATCGTATTACATTGTACATGAAGTAAACTACTCTTCCAAAGGGTCCAGTATAATTATTACTTTTCAACTTTTCTTATGGATTTTTAATGGCTGAGAAACTAAGAGTTAATTGTTTATCATGATGGCTGAGCAACAAGAATATTAGTATAGCAAGTACCATTCCTTGAATATACAGTAATAATAATTTGCACTCTCTAAGGACATTGATTTTTCTGGCTCTTACCATGAAGCTTCCAAAGAAGCTGCCAGTGAAGTAAGCACTTGCCAGGAAGCCTGCATAGTAACCTGTAACGGGATACAACAGAAGTTAGTTAGTGGTCATAGCTGTACATTTTGTATTTCCTCCGTGAAACCAAGCTTTCAGTTACTTAAATCAATAAATCCAGGAACAAGGCAAAGGAAACTTTTCTTTTCTTTTCTTTTCTTTTCTTACTCAAACGGAATGCCCAGTTCAGAGTGTCTTTTTAGCGAACTTACCATTGAAGTGAAACAGGTGAAATGGCTAAACAGTGTTCTAGCCAGGCAATAAGCCAGCGTATTTTGCCCAATATGTCATCTTTCACAGACAAAACTCGGCGTGTAAAGATATAGAAAGAGATGTCATTAAACTAAGCTTAGCCTACCAGCAACATTTGCCCCTAAGGCCCTTAAAATACAGGAAATTGTGTATGATGGAAAAAAATTTCGGCTGGCTAGAACACTGGAATGCAAATATCACTGTTGATCATGATGTAACTGAAATAAAGAGTTGTTTCATTGGTATTTGCTAAAATGACACTCTCAGGGAGGGACTGATATTGGAAAATATACTTACCTATCTGGTTTGGCTTGAGGTATGGGAAAAAGTCATGGGTGAGAAAGGGTAGGAATGGAAAAATCACACTGGATCCAAAGTGGTGGGTGAACAGTATGCCTGCAACCACCGACAGCTGAAGGGGACAAAAATACATACAATTAGCCAGGTGTCACAACTGATTGGTCCATTTTAAGAATAATGGCCCAACCTATACCACTACCAGGGGTATAAATGTGACTTTTATGTGAATTTGGCAGAGGAACTTCATGCTAAATTATGTGACATGTGAAAGGGAGAATTTGGGGGAAATTTGAACCTGGAAATTTGAAAAAAAAACAAACAGACACCCTGGATGCAAAACGCTGTCACTTAGTCTTTCACTCGGACTTTTGGCATATGTCTGTTAAATATGCCAATATGGTGCTGATGTAATCCACTACCAACCAATTATGGTCGCTGGGTATTCAAATTATAATTATTACTAGTATGACGTCAATGAAAAGTCTTAGACTGACATTTCGTGTAACTAGGTTGTATGTCTGTGTGTGTGTGTGTGTGTGTGTGTGTGTGTGTGTGTGTGTGTGTGTGCGTGTGTGTGTGCGCGCGTGTACGTGTGCGTGTAAATATCAAGTCACAAGCAATTTGATGATAATAACGTTGCATAATTTCGGTTAAGGCACTAAAAACTAAAACGGCTATAATTTGGAAGAAACACAAAGAATGCAGAAAACCATGTTTTTTGCAAAAGTCCTGTACCATCATATCCGTGTTGCCTTGCAGTTGATCAATCTGATTAGATCATGAATGATACGTACTGCAGATCAGTGCCCCAAGGTACCCCCCCCCCTTCCACCCCACCCTCCGGTTATTCAGAGTCGCCACGGTGGCAAACCCCTGACCCACTGCCAATAATATTTGGGGAGTAATATAAAACCAAGTTATAACATTTATGGCAGATGACGTTTCAACCTTGGACAAGCTACAGCTGCTACACGTATACAATGTTTACAGTATACAACCCGCCCTCCCCCTATATGTATATGACATGTATCAAGTCAAGTCAAGGCATTTTCAACTACTTCAATCATATTATGGTCGATTATGATTGTATTACCTTTTTCAGCGGAAAGCTGGGCATGCTTCGTTTGACTGGCAGCGCGGTGGACACCTCAGGAAAGTTATACTAAACGTCAGTTCAGTAGTGAGGTACGTGCATCGGTACTGCTGTTGTCTGACTCGGTTCCAATCTGGGTACGTCGCTCGACCGGCATCGCAACAAAACCTGGCAAGGGATTTCCTACTTCGTCATTGGATGGTGTGTGGGGCTTTTCCACAGCGCCGCTTTGTCATTGGATGGTATGTTGGCTTTTTCCACAGCGCCGCTGTCTCATTGGATGGTATGGGGGATTGTCCCACAGAGTGACCAATCAGGAACAGCAGCGCCAGATTTAAATTTTAAAGAGCAATTTCCCAAGGAGGCTGTGTTTTGGTAACCTTCAAGCAGATGCATGGTTTTGGTTCATTCTTGTCAGGCGTTTAAAATGTATGCATGTAGTCCGGACTCCAATGGTTTGCTGAAAAATAATAGAAATTGAAACACACTCACACAATGAAATAGAAATAATAGAAACACACCTGAGGAGGAAGGACGCGTATCCCAGAATTCTCGAAACACACTGCCATACTCTCTTTCCTTTGATGGAGTACTCTCCAAGCAGAGGTTTGGGTTTTGGGCTTATTTTTGGCGTGTTTTTAGGCTTTTTTTATCGGGCTTTCTTTTTCCCTGATTTAAAAAAAAATCCCAACCCATATATAAAAAAAAAATCATTGAAAAAAAGAAAGCCCGATAAAAAAGCCTAAAAACACGCCAAAAATAAGCCCCAAACCCAAACCCCTGCTTGGAAAGTATTTATTTCAACAACCATTTGGTTAGTGCACTGCTGTCCCTATTTCTTGGTCTGACACTGGTCTGTGGATGGTTTAGCCTGGAATCCATCCGTGAACGCTGTGTCTCCGCTCCGTCCCTCCGCTCTGTTTGTGAGACACAGCGTTCACGGATGGATTCCAGGCTATGGATGGTTTAATAACTTGGTCATGCATGTCAATAGTGCATTTTTGACAGGATGATCCTGTCAATAGTACAACATTTTTTCTTTTATTGACGTGATGTGTCGATAGTGCAATTTTTTCCACCTGGCAATAGCCTCATGATCTCAGCCTTGGAGATTACTAGTACTGTATTAGTAACTACCAAGGAGCTTTCATCATGTAACTACTCTCCAAGCAGAGGTTGGTGGGGAAAGATCGTTACCTTTTTATATGCCCCATTGGTGGGGATAGCGACAGAAAACAACCGGGCATATAAAAAGGTAACGATCTTTCCCCACCAACCTCTGCTTGGAGAGTATTAGTAACGTTATCTGGGGCTGAACTGGGGATGCCGCTGGAGAGTTTACGACAGCAAATACGTTTTGCGGTAGACGTCGTGACGAAAATAACCATTGCGTCACCCGGGTAACCACCCTTCCCAGTTTCCCGCGGTTGGCCGGTTTACTCATGTATGTTTCTTGTCCTCCGCGGCTTATGTAAATGTCCTCATTCTATTTTATCACAAAAATTATCAAACGAATTACGTATACATTCACAGATTAAGATTGTAATGTTACATACTGAAATAATGAGTACATTACTCTTTTTTTCTTATTTTTGTTGTTCAGTAAAGCCCCTTGCTATTTTCTGCGGATTGATATATTTTGCTGACGTTTGCGTGATTGGCTCTGACGTCACATCACGTTTGTCGAACGTTCGTCACATTTCCTTCTGGAGAACAAAGTGTTGTCTGGAAGGAAGGAAAACTGGTGCAATTTTCCGCACTTTTTGTCTGCAAAAGGCACTTTTGTCGACCCGAGATTGCCGAGAACACTACTAAGACATCAGGTGAGTGTAACTGTTGGATAGTTTTCCCGTTTTGGGCCATTTATGCTAAAGAATTTTTGGACTAGTGACAGGACGATCTGACCTTCACGAAGCTTGGCCGAATGGCGCAGTTAAATTGAATTATTCGTCGAATTTTCATGGCTAGAACTGACCACGTTAAGTTTTAAGTTGTCGACCACTATTTCAAGGTTACTTATGAGTTTGGGATTTTGTGTTTCTGTAGGTATTTCAGCCTTCTGAGTGTGGACAAGTATAGTTCTCAGCAAAAGACCACGCCGTGCCACGTATCTGCTTAGTCATCCGCCCTGAAACGTGATCGAACTGAGGCATTTGTCGCCATAAAATCTACCAAGAGACGTTGAAAATCCTCCTTAGAAACACAAAATTGTGTTGTTTTACTGAAAACTTTCAAATTGAGGCACACAGTGAAGTAGATACGGCAAGATTACACAACTTCCTCCTGTTTTCGTGGAAAGCAGACAACAAATCCGGCTTTTCAGAACTCATTTGCATATCGACCGGCGTGAACAAATATGGCACCCCACCAAGATGCGTCACCTGCAAACGTCAGTCATCTGCTGGCAGCTGCTCTCCGCAAGAAGTCAGCTGCTGTGAAGAAGAGGAGGTCACCCGATTTCCGTAAGAAAGCCTTGCTCGAGGCCACCGTCAGGCGAGTGATTGAAGACATCAGGGCCGAACAGATAGCCATCCGCGAGCAGAAATATGAGGCGGAGGAAAGCGAGGACTTTCAGTTGGCCAAAGATAATGACTTTCAGCTGACAAAGGACAATCCAACGTGCACCGGTAGCACAGTTGCGCCGGTTAGATCACGGTGGGATGAAGATGAGGAAGAAGAGGAAGATCAGGAAATGGAAAGTCAAGACAGCAGCTTTGGTATCCAAAAAGACTTGAACAAAAACGAGGTCACATCTGATGCCAAAGTCGTGCCAACCACACATACATCTCTCAGTAGTGCAATAGACGCGGTCGACATGGAAAGAAGACAGGGAACGTGGAAACCCAACGCAAAGGGCGATTGGAGATGGAGGGTCGAGGACTGTGAATCAGACTCTGAAGAGGACATACTTGGACTAGGGTCATTCTTCACCCGCGTCAGAAAGTACACCCACAAGAGGGGGTAACTCAACTCAGGAAACAGTGGTTGACAGGAATCAATCAGTATTTGTATATTTATGTACCATGAGTTCAATTTGTGCCTTACCTGTAAATTGTATAATTCATTGTCAAGGTCTCATTTTGTATGATGTTTCTTCTCAAGGTTGTCAGTTGAGCTGACAAGGATGGTGTGGCTTGGTTTGTGGTGGAGCGGAAACCAAGCCGTGTGGAGAAAGGGCAGAGGAATTGTGAGCAAAGCACATCTCCCAAGGCCCCCATAAGCTCCAAGTCTAGGGTATCTTGATGCTGGAAGTCAGTTACCTGGCTATAGGTATATTGTACTTTATGTAAAGTTTGTACGGTTTTCTAAGTATGAAATGACTTGCCTTGTGGAGACATTAACCAGTAAATACCAGTAAATATTTAGTAGCTCTAATTGGTTAGAAAGTTTGCATTTCTAAACTACCCACAACATACATGCAGCAGCCAATTTTTTAAAATTTATTCACTGGTCTGGTAATTTATGCCATACATGTACTTCAACTGAAAGTAAAACACAGAAAAATGTCATGCTGCAGCATTTTGTGGGATTTGACATGAACATGTCATATTATTGGTACAGAGGTTCATTTTCACAACACACATTTCCTCAGAGTGAGAACTGTATGACTTGTTAAGTATCTGGAATGTGTTGTTGGGTAGTAGTCTTGTTATAATGTTGTAAAGTTTTGGCCCATTGTCTTATGTTCTGTTTCTCACGCAATTGTGTTGCATTCAATGTCAGCCCTCTGGATCAACTGATCCCTTGCGAGCGAGACAACTGGAGGCACTTCTACCACAGCCGAGCTCTTGGAGCTCAGTCCCCCACTGACAGGTGTACCAATGTTAATTTCTCTTTGCTGCACTTTATTGCATGTTTAGTACTTCTGTTAGACTAACAAAGTGAAATATGAAATTTGACACAATTCTGGCAGATATTTCCCAATAAAAGAAACATTCAGAAGCTGACACTTCAGGGTGAGCAAATTGGAGACTTAATGTCATAAAAGAGTCGTAGAGTATTGAAATGTTCCTATTTAAACTTGTCACATTTTATCACATTATTTGGATTGCTACTTTTTGGTGCTTCTAGTTTGTGAAGGGCAATTACAGCATTTAGGGTTTTCCTCTTCCACATGACTCGTCACCTAGAGCCCTTGTTTACCTATTTCTTGACCATGATCGTCCTTTAGGTGGGCTGACTCTCTGGCCCAACTCGCCTCGGCAGTCTGTCTGCTGAGTCCAATGGTCCTCCTCAGACCAGACTTAGTCACAGCCTCGCAGTGCCTCGTCATCAGAAAGGAGAACAACCCACAGCTAGCTGACTTCGGTAAATGGGGATGGGAAGTAATGCCCTTTGTTGTGAGTGCTTGAAATGTAGTACGGTGTATTACTGAACTATTGTTTAAAATTTTGTTGGTACCAAATTTATTTTTGTCCATGTTTTAGCCCGAACTTTTCCTAAATTTCTTAACATTGCCACATTTTACTTGGTATGACACAATGGTAGCCCAATGGAGAAAAAAAGAAAAATATGGTTTTTTTTTTGATAATAGTGCCATGAGTTAACATTGTTTGGGAGACATGTTCAATAGATCTTTTTCAGTACGTGGAATTCAGAACAGACGGGAAGACCAAGCAACACCAAGCATCACGCTGATCCAACACAACACGGAACGTGTATTATACCTCAGACGTCAGCTTTTACTTTCAAGAAGCTATTTTAATCTTTCATTTCCAGGTTTTTTACTTGTAAGTGTATTGCTATTGTATGTATGTGAACAGTTCAACGTCAGACACGAGGCAGAAGTCATTCTCTATTGATATTTGAAAACTTTGTACAGATTTCAGAATAAAAAAAAGTTGAATTGACATGTAATGTGCCTGACCACTTCTTGAATGGATTGAAATAGATGTGGCAGAGAATGAATGGGTCAGTATGGATGGAATTTGGATAAATTCTGAGATCACTTGGTTGCCAAACACTAGAATCATGGGCTGGTTATCAAACCCCTGTTCTGTTATACGGTAATTATACAAATGAACAGTAATGACTTAGGCATACAGTGTACAAGTGCTATCCTCAGGTGAAATAGAACTAACGCTGGCTGGTGTCAATATTCCCTGAGTTTAAACCTAGCCTTGTATCCATCTCATGCTAACTCTGGTTTGCTCCAATGACCACTGCCCTTGCATAAGAGCAGTTGGAGGAGCAAACTGGAGCTAGAATAGAATGGATCCAGGCTGTGTATCAAACCCTTGAATAAACCAGAAACATGTAATCAGCTAGGAAGGACAATATATTAATAGGAAATTCCATTAGTAAGTTTCTGGTGTCATGCATGGCTTGAGTTGTGAAAGGTGACAATGTATGCCGAGACATTGTAAAAAAAATGACGCACAAGTTGTACATTCAGAAGTTACTCTCCAAGCAGCTCTTTTGGCGGCTCCAAACAGTATCAAAATGGCAAGACAGTATCAAATACGCCACCCTAGGGTGACAAATGGTACTAGTAACTCGGCCAATTTGATCGTCCCCTGTCCCCTAATGAATCTGCTTAGAGATCAACCACAAGTTGCCAACATTAACAGCCAGGAAATTTGATGTACCTCTGCACCACTGTTTTGACAATGTGACCAAGTACCAGGCAAGATGTTGCGTTGTAAGTTTGCTTACATGTGTATCTGGAACTAACAAGACTTTCCGAAACTCTATTGACAGTAAAACAAAAGCACTTTGGACAAGACAAGCTTTGCATATGGATGAATAAAATTCTTATTCAAATATGTACACCAACATTTCAAGTCAGCTAACACATGCACTGAACAAAGTTAACAAAAACTTGAAAGATAACTAGAACATTGCTGTGATGATTCGTGTATCAAACACATCGATCTGGGTGTCAGACTGAGCAGATCGCTATATGTCCCCATCTCTGCTACCTACACCGACGCGGGCTGCCTCTTACTGGACAACATCTTTCTCAGTTTTGCTGCACTGTACCTCACACTCTTCACCATTCCTGTGTGGGAGAAGAAAAGGATGAAGTCATGATCAATTGTAAATGAAGATCCAAAATTGGGCTCTAGATCTGGTCAAGTTGTAGAAGTTGTTCTAAAGTAAAGAGGATGTAGAAATGCATGTGTATAACTGGTAGGGGGACTGAGCTTGCCTTCAACAATAAGTTCATCAACCAAAGTTATGTTCTCCCAGACCTCTTTCTATTATGACTAGTATGAGTGAGTTTACTACTACTGGTACATATATCCTGTTAAATATCCAACTTTGATGAATGAGCAAGCAAATGCATGGTAGGAACAGAGTAACTCTTCTACGCCCTTGGGCATCTTCAAGCATGTGTTTGGTGATAATAGTAACATGAACAAAATGGGTGTATTTCAAGCTACCAATAATCGTATCTATCACTGAAAAAAAGGTAGCTGGTCTCACCTGCTGTTAAAATACTCTTCAGACTTTGAGTTATGCTGGATTTTTTCACAATACTTTGCACTCCTGAAAAGAAGACAGTGTTCATTACCATTGTTGATGAATATGAAATCATGAAGTGATAATATCAATTAATTGTGTACCAAAGCAAAGCTAAACATCTCAGAAAGAACAAAGAGTCGAACGAAACTCCTTGAAATACTAGTACCTAGAATTTTTGTGAATGTCTTGTTTTATTCATTATTGTGAATTTCTTGCTGACACTGTTTATGCCGTTCTTTTCAGATAGGCATGAGGTAACAGACATGCATGTGGAAGTAACTATGGAAACACAAGCAAACACGAAGTAACTATGGAAACACAAGCAAACACAGACACGCCGAAAACAAAACCTCTGTACAAGGAGGTAAAGAAAGACAAGGCTTTTATCTCCGTAAATAATTTCATCAGGTTGGAATATACATAGGGTATAGAATTTTCTTCTTACACAACCAGTAAGGTTCTCACCTGCTTACGTTTTGATGTCTATCAGACACCTTCCTCAGAGCTTCTGACTGGAGTTCTGCAACAGGGTCATAGATAGAGAGGACAACAGGAGAATCCGATGGATTAAAAAAGCAGTCTGGATAAGGAAGTCAACCCCAGTGATGAACCGGGACGAGGGGGGATACAAACTTAGCCACGTTTGGGACTGTATTCTCGCTGCAAAAGCGCCACCTACTTTGTTAAATAGCGGCGAGTTGCAGAACTCCAGTCAGAAGCTCTGAAGAAGGTGTCTGATAGACATCGAAACGTAAGCAGGTGAGAACTTTGCTGGTTGTGTAAGAAGATTCTATACTAAAGGCTTTTATCTGTTGTCTCTCACCTCTTTCTACAACCTCTCTGTAGTCAGCACTGTGAGCCAGGCTCTTCATCACCTCCTCCATATCCTGGTGCCTCTTATCTCGATTCTTCTCCAACCAGATGTGGTCCTGTAGCGTCTTCGGCAGCTTGTTCAGGTGTGAGTATACTGCAGGGGGACTGGTGTCTTGCTGTAATGAACATGCAAGGTTAAAGAAACTTTAACCAAAAAGGTCATTTGGTTTCATCCTATCTAATATGTGACACTATTATGAACTGTCTGCTAGAAAGATAGCAATATAGCATCTTCATAACAAAATAAAAGATTGGCACATGATAACAGATTTTTGATCATCTTGAAAAACTATCATCCTTAACTTAAGGCCAGAAATGCAGGACATTTTTTTTTACCATTCTTCTGTGCAATTGTTATCTATAAATCTTTGTTTCTCATCTTCACACCACTGCCCCTGATCTGCGCTAAGCTATTTTTAACATTCTCCCTGCTGCCAAATCTCATAACCAATTTTGTGCCAAACAACTGCCTTAGCAGGCTGAAGGTTAAATATACAGCCATGTATACCTCAATAAAGGCCTGTTTCTTGTGCCAGTGAATGTGGTTGACATTGTCCAAGATGGGATGATACAGCTCCTGAAACCTGGCAATGTTGGGCTTCACTATGTTCTGTACCTTCTGCTTATCCTCTCCAACTGTCATGCGGAAGTCTCCTGTCATTGTAACAGCACAATAGCTTGTTGATACATAGAGAATCTGTTTGATCTTTGAGATATACATCAAATAGTGATGAGCAAAGTGTAAGCAAAACTGCCAAATTGGAAGCACAGGGAGGAGGGAACTTAAAGAGAAAAGAACTGACAACCAATAAGAAACACAATGTAATACAGTAATCTAGGTCCTTGATTATCAATATTCTGAACACAGAGTTAACACAAGACACAACTTCTACTTTACAAACATTTAAAATATGTCATATTTGCAGAAAATTCTAGCATTTTTAGTCTTTTCAGACTAAAGGCAAATGAACACACATTCTGAAAAAAATCAAAAAATACCATATGATGTGCTATTTGACAGTTGTTTTGTTTGCTGTCAAAAACCTTAATTTTCTATCCTACGGCATGATAGAGGTATTAGAGGTTTTGTTTTTAAGTTGTTTGGAGTTCTCACCTCTCCCAATACTATTACAATCATGAACCAACCTGTGTATGAAAGGCTAGTAATGGCAATGTACAGTTGCTCTTCTGTGAATGCCTCTGGTAACATAAGCAGTGCTGCAGACATGGCACTTAATGTGTTCTGTTGAAGAGCTTCTAGTAATGCTGGGTTGTCTCTTCTTTTCAAGATGAGAACCTTAGGAGAAAGAAACAAAATGGACTGTTGCTGTTGTAAATAAAAAGAAACAAGTTCGTGTCTTTTTCTTGTTGTAATCATTGTAGCACATTACATTCAATGCAGATCTACCATAGTTTACACTAAATGTTGCTAGCCATATAACAGAAGAGGACAACTTGATGACAGTCAACTTCATGTCATGCTCAACACCTACATGCATTGTCATTATACCTGATGTAAGATCAGTGTACATGTCAGTACTTACAGGTTTGTGCAGACGTCCACTGACATACAGAGTTTCCCAGAGATAAAGGTCTTCAATCAGGTCACTGGTGCTGATGACTCCATACTTTATAATCTGCACAAAATTGTGCAAAACAAGTACAGTGTATATAAATGTAGTTCCAACAAATAGCACAAATCCTGTTACCGGTAAACATAAAAAAGGCCTGGTAAAGAGAAACACCAGTACATCAATATACATGTATATGGCATGGATGATTACTAGTATTGATAAAAATATAGATCTATCATTATATACACCCAATGTTTTTAAAGTGGTTCCCAACATGATTAAATCTATATGGATTTCCCTGCACTAACGAGTGAGAATGTCTTTTGCAGCCCTGTACCAGCAAATACAAAAAGCACAGAAAGAGATATGCTTTCTATTGAGCTCTAGAAATGATAGGGGACTGTCATAATATATGATTGTACTTACAGTCACAACTTGTTTAGCCTGGGTGCTATCCTCTGTAGTTACTGCCAGCTCTCTTTCTTTACGTGGTAGCCAGCAAAGAGAGGGAGCCAGTGGTAACTTTGGAGGTTGGCACTCCGGCTACAAATTGGTAGCTTTCTAACACTGAAGTCTTTGGCAACACAGTGTACTCACTCTGTCCTCACAGGGAACTAGTGTGTTGAAATAAACCCTGGCTCCCCAGTTCTCCTGTACCCAAGCAATCCCCTCAGGCCCCAAGCTGCTGAGGAATGAGTAGTGTTTCCTGTTTCTTCTCATGTTCTCCTTGTGCCATGCTTTAGCATTGTCCACAGCAAAGATGAAGTCCACCATATTTTGCTACATGGGGCACAAGTAGATGACATGTTCATAATGAGTTGGCTTCTGCAGTGAAACTGAAAGAAGTTTGTTATGGAAGGTAAAATCATCCTCATTCAATACATCCATTATTATGTTCATCTCACATTTTTTGTTCTCTGTTCAAACTGCATCCCTACCAGTAATGTGAAACTTGAAAATACAATGAATGTCTAGGACACTGGGACTTAAAACCATGAACATGAGATATTTTAGTGGGATTGTCAAAAACTACAGCAATGCAAGCTACTATGATGTATGGCAAGAATATTAGCATGTGACACTCCATCAGATATTTTTGAACATATGAGATTAGTGCTGTGATCTTCATGTCAAGGACGTGGTCAAAAATTCCGCCTTCAGGTAACCTGTAAATAATGTTAACTGTTATAATATCAATTCAATCCAACTTTAAGTAAAATTGAAACATTTGATATCTGATTAGTGACTTACCGACATAGCTTTATGTCCTCTCTGGTGGAAAACGCCAGATCCATAGGCGAAAGCTAACGCCAGGCCTTCTTGTGGGAAGTTGGAAACAATCTTCGACAGCTTTAGGGTCATGATAGCTACGTGATCAGTCTAGACAGTAGGCGGTCGTCTGTTGACTTTTTCGATTTCTCAAATCTGCATCTGAGAAACTATCAGCACGTTTGCTGTGCTTTCTCTACAGTCCATGTATGTGCAGAGAACCAAAAGATGCGCTATAATGGATGAGGTAGAGCTACAAGGCCTGGAGGCAACAAATCAACACAGTCACTCCGCTATGTTTTGGTTACAAGAATCACATGTGACAAAGCAGGTCATTCAGGGTGGGAGGGGGGCACACTGTATCTAAGGTTTGACAGTCGACGACGGCTATTCTGAATCACCTATGCAACACGAAATAACTTTTCTATAAAGCAAAAGGTGTCTACATGTGAAGAAGGGAAAATCGGACGTTGGCGTCGCAGATCACGTTACATGCACGTGTTTCCTTCAGGACGGGGCGTCTGCTAGCTGCTCGTCTGCTTGGAGGTCAGAGTTCAAGGTACAGCAGCCACAAGTATATAGTCAAATTGTTATTATTGTGCTAGATTTGTCAATAAGAATAATAATTACCCCAAAATGGATATGTTAAATATCAGTTTATAATTTTTATTGAAAGTCTGTTGTTTGATGGAAAGACTTTGATCGATCTGTTTCATTTAACGTGTTACAGAGTGATTATTATCGTGCGTTTAGATGCTGTGGAGGGAAAGGATAAGGAATTTTGGAGGAAGAGACAACAGAGAAAGAAAGGTGCTTTGGTGAGTGCGTTGTAGTGGGTTCTTGTGTTGATAAATTGATTCAGCTTGACTCATAAGATGTTATTGTCCCAAATTTGATGTTGTGAACCAGAGTATAATATAATATGTCCATTCAACTGCTCACCTAAATCATTAGGTCATTTTCCACATCCAAAAACAGTCATTTGATAAGAATCCTTGACCCTACACTGTTTGGCTTCCTCATCTGAACATATTCTAAACATCACTAAATAGTGTTGTTCATGGGTACACCAACCAACTGTTAACATTTCTTTAATGTTTTAATGCAGACAAAACTGTAAAGAATTAAGGAATAAGACTAAGAAGGGGGCCTGCATGCCCTTTTTCGTAAGGCGTAATCCGGGCTTTTTAGTCGCCGTAATCCGTAGGCAGACGTCCCAAAAGTCAACGTAATTCGTAATAGTACATTTGCCAAAAAGCGTAAAGGCGTAATCAGCTCTGAGAATTTAACGTAATTCGTAATCGGCGGTGAAAATTTTGCGTAATTCGTAATCACTACCCCCCCATGCAGGCCCTCTAAGAAGAATGCAGCTCCTAGAAAGAACCAAGTGGGCTCCTCTAAGTAACCTGACATTGTGGTGGAACCTGCTACAAAGCGTACATTTGCACACAGAAGGATTTATATGAAGAAGGAATCCTCTTCGGAATCCTTTTGGCCCTACCTATCAAATCTTCTCTACTACTTCACAACTACAACAGTTACTGTTTGACATGAGTGACACCTAGTTGGTGAAAGTTGAACTGCAGCCCTACAGGACCTGACCAGTGTACAGGTGTCCAGTACATCATTTAATGTTGACCAGCTGAGGGCATTTGAAATCTACAGGTAGTGACAGCTCTCTACATTTCCCTAATGATTATGCATGATATTTTACCTGCACTAGTGCTGGCATGCAGGAAAAAAACTATTTGGAGCCCTGTATATAGCCTCTACCAGGCTTCAGAGGTGGCTGGAAAGAGTAAAAATTGGCTAAATAGGCAAATAACATGCCAGGGAAGTTGGTCCACTAAAGGAGTAGTTTGCCACAAACTTTAGCATCTGTCTATTTGGCCAATTTCTACTCTTTTTAGCTGCCTCTGAAGCCTTAGTAGAGGCTACCCTGTATAGGCTCAACTCCCATGTCATCCAGAGAGTTGCCATCATGCCTGATTACTGGTTACACTATCATGATCAGGGCATAAAGGTCTCCAAATACAACTACTCGGTAATAAAAGTTTCTTGTCTTCTACATATAGATATACGCATGTCCCAGTGCCATAGCCCATGTGATAAAGTTTAGAAATAAAGGGCAATGTTTTTTATTACGCCTCTGTGTCAATAGATTATTGTATGCGATCAGGGATTGTAAACAAGGACTGCAATAAAGTCCGCCTAGCTATAAATCATCTTTATCAGCTCGAGGCCATTTATTGTTCAAATCACAAATCAATGCAGGGTTGGTCGGCTATGACCCGTCAGTGTATAGATAATAATATTACCTTGATATATAAGATACAGTAACATTTTGTGCATAGATGAAAAACATTTAGAGACCAGAATTGTTCATGGACAATATGGAATAATTATGCTTTTTTGTATTTCTTCAAGCTTTTTCACAACCACTTCTATTCCAACGAGAATTCAAACTGATTCTAAAAATATCTGCTAAACACTATGCTGAATTTGTATAGCCTTAGAAACAGACAGCTGCTGACTACCCAAAGTAGCTATAAAAGTCTGATGTGCTCATCATGGCGTCTTGCTTTTCAATGTTGTGGAATTTTGTTTGTGTCTTGACCCTGGACCACATCCAGGACAAGATCAGATGGCTAAGCACATACTATCAGATAGCAAGTGAGGTTGCTGCTGTGATTTTGGTGAAACTGAATTAAACATTCAATTTCAGTAACAGAAAGCAAAATCCATAAAGGAGTTTAATAACTTCCCTTGTCGACTCCATACATGGTAGATCTATTGATTGTCACAGCCTTCAACGGTCAGTCCTTGCCACACTGTACATAGACAAGACAAACTATAGCCAGGAGCTTGCATAGTGGGACCATAACAAGTTTGAGGTAAATTTTCCTTGAGCCCCTTTTGTGAATTTTAATGCTTGAAACTTTAAAAGCATTATTTTCCATGTTGGAATGACCTTTACCCTAATTTCTATGCCATTTCCTGTGCTGCAGTAAGAAAGGGTAACACCATACAAAACACATGGCACACCTTGGCAACAACAACAGGCTGCCTTCCTTCTCGGAAGCACTGTTTTGCTGGCATCAGCAGTTCGTGAGCCACATGGTATGTGGTTAACTTGTGGCATGACGCTTGTTGATTCTACACTCCAAATAGGCAGTTCACTTCTTGCCCTGTTGCCAACTTGAAAGGCAGCCAAGCAGAACGCTGAGTCAGGAGCCCCGAAAGCACTGTTTCCTCCTATTCCATTTGGGCAGATGGATATGTGTACCAAGGAGCACGTCGGCAGAACGTACTGCACCTGCGCGAAACCCGTAATGTATTGTGCATAGCACTTTGGCAAAACATCTCAAATAAGGTTGTATTAGAGCATATAAGATTGACAACCTGTCTGTAGTTTTCAGATGTTGTATAGGAAAAGATATTGTCTGCAACAGGCAAAATTTTGATGCAACGTTGACCAAACATCCAACGAAAAACGTGAAAAATCAGGGTTTTGCGTAGGCGCAGTACGTTCTGCCGACGTGCTGTACCAAGGAGGTTCAATCAAGAGGCCTCTTGATTGAACCTCCTTGTGTGTACCAAGCTAAAACTTGCTCTTCCTTGTTGATCGTATTTCCTTATAGAATTAAAGACTTGAACAAGACTAAGGCCACAAACAAAATGTTTGACAGTGTCCTATGAATCTCAAAGTAGAAAATTGTGAACTTAGACTGGAATTACTATGTTACACCATTAGCACACAGAAATAATGGTACAGCCTCATAATTCCTACTATCATCATGATGCAAGGTCATTGGTCGCTAACTGCTGCAATTTTCACTGGAACAAAGGAAAAGGAGAACAAAACCGTGCATAGGTGTTTGCCAGCTGCCACACCTGCAGGTGACAAAGGACAATACTTTAATACCCGGGACAATAGTGCAGCAATTAGGATCATTATCTGTCAATTTCTGTGGACCACATTTCTATAGATTTGGACATTGAAATTCTCTTGGTATTTGACTGGATGAAAAATGTATGAGATAGATGAAATGCAATATTATTAGAAATTTTGTGTGAGCTCATTTTTTGAAGTGGAACGTTTGACTGAACAAAGAGATTGCTATTAATTTAACAATGGACGGTGCCATATATATTTCAGGATTTGTCATCTTGTGGATTTATATACTTATTATCACAGATGTTTCAGATCCAACTTTTGAAAAATTCAAGAAGGTAAGAATACAGAAAACTAAGTTTAAATGTGCCAAATCATTAAAATCTGACCCTATCTGTGTGTTGTATAATTACTAAGTAAAATGTTGTATTAATAAATTTTATTTTGTTTATGCCAGATATGGCTGGAAACAGGAACTAATATTACAACAAATTGTTTTGAAATGTGTTTTTTTCTTTAGACTTGACAATGTGCTGGAAGCAATTAGAATTCTATTTAAAGAATGTACACCCCTGATGGTTACAGCCTATTACTTGTCATGAAACAAAAGCCATAGAGAATAATTGTTGTCATGCTCCAGACCTTCAGTCATATCAAATAAATGCTGAGCCTGTAAGGTCACCATCAAACTTCAACTTGATCTCGAGAAGCCGAAGTCCTCAGTTCATTAACCCCAAAACTGGAAAACAAGCCGATGATGTCATTGTACAAGCTATCATATTACGTGGGGTGACCCTGTTGCTGAAAAAAAGTGCTGATGAAGACAACAAGTGGTTGGTTCCAGAAGGCAGTCTCAGCATTTTTGTGTACCCAAAACACCATCCAAGCCAGATCAGGCCTGACCAGACTTATAAACATTTTCTGGCATTAAGGCGTTGTCCTTCTGTCAGTGGCATGTGCAGTGATTAAATACCCCCGTCAACCAATGGCTGTGCGGTACCCCACAATACCAACAAAATTTATGTGCAGTGTACACTACTTACCAGCCTATCAAATAAGTTGACACTGTGAGGTTAATTTACAACTTTTGGTATTTGCTGTGGGCAAATGGTGTCATGCAGGGCAACCCTGTGTCAGCATTATTCTAATTAGCATAAACAGTGCATTGGTCCATAATCCCATTGTTCAAGGGGACCTTATAAATACTGCTGTTCTGTCGGGGGAGAGCAGTTGAGTTGGGACACTGACAAGATGAGGGTCTCTGTGTTTTTGGCTCTCGTGTGCTGGGTGGCCTGTGCCTCCGCCTGGGAGTGTGACAACAGTAAGTTTGGTGCTTCCACATTCGCTCATACTCACTGCTCTTTTGTAAAACAGTTATGCAACAAATAGGCCTTTTTTTTACGAAGGAAGTTTGATTTTCCTTTCCAGTTAAATCGGCACACAGTTGTAGTATTTCAACCAAATCCAAATGTCATCTTTTTCATATTCATATATTGAGATTTTTAGGCTGAAAAAAATGTCAATATTCACATAGGAAGTAAAATTATGATTTGGATGTGTAACTATACATGTAGCTTTTTTTGATCTATTGAAAACTAACATTCCCACAAATTAGATGCATTTGAAACTAACTTTTGTAATATCAATTAAGCTGTTGCCTAGACTCACATGTCATGGTGTCTTTGTAAATGTTTATCAGAAAATGTTATGTTTGGTCCACAAGCCAACTGGTCGATGCACTTAGATGAATTTGTTTTCTTTCCACTGGGCAAATTGACTTTCCAGTATTTTCCGTAGTGGCATATGGCACCGCCGTTACCAGCAGTAGCGTTTAAAATTTGCCAGGCAATTAAACATCATTCTTCTGTTACATTTAATCTCAAATAGTCAAGTTGTAAGGTTGCTTTCTTAGCTTTGACCTTGTTTGATAGAAGGTATATTTTAAGGGATCAAATTTGGCAGTCTATATGTCCAAATACCAACCTCTCCAAAATGTACTTGTTGATGCCAAGAATGGGATCACAACAGGACTAATGTTTTTGTGGGGAGGTGGATTACCATAACTATGGGGAGAAAAGGCTTGCCACACTGGGGTTTTAGTGGGGGTTGCCCCCGGAAAGAGTAATACAATAGGGTATGTGGGCCTTCGGAGTGGCATATGGCACTTCAAACCGGTCGGATTAAACGGTTTGTTCTGTTTCTCAAATTTCAAAAACGGGAGAATATAACATATAATCTAGGAGCCAATTAAGTGGGAATGTGATTTCAATATATCCATTCTTTTACCAGAATTTTTGCAAAAGGGACCATGAAATACTAGATTGAGGATTGCTTGTGGTCAAGCGGACCTGTTGAGACAAGCAGTGATAATTGACAATAATGGTTGGGAATTGGGGTGAAGTTTTTTTGTAGCTGACAGGTGGCCTTGGATGAAATCATGAAGACAAAAAAAGCATGTAATGCTTGTTGTATTTATTCCTCCCAAGGAGGTTAAAACCTATTTTTTGAAGCTCCTTGTTCCTCCTTTTACAATAATTGCACTAATTACAAGAGATACAAGAAAGGGTTAATTACTAGCGTTGTAACGTTTGTTATCTATGAAAAAAATGTTACCAGGATAACATACATGGACACATCTTTCTTCAATAATCTAAACCTTTGATAATTCATTGAGCACTGAGCTAATCTGTTGGCTGTGTTTCAGGCTAAATGTTGATGTTGAGAGGAGTCGTCAGATTTCGTCAAATGGATTGTGAAGGACATCCCTACCATTAATCTGTTACTGAAGTGCAAAAAAATTGTCATTTATAGTTTTAAAAGCATCTATCATTGAAAGACTTTACATAACTGGAAAAAAGATGTCCTTTTAAAAAAAGAGTAGCTAATGTTACTGAACAGTCAGTCCTGTTCTCATAATCAAATACAAATGTACATGACACTACGATTTTCTGTGAGGTGTGTCATCTAATTTCTGGGAACAGAAAGATTCTCATCCTTTCTGTAAGAAACACAGAGGTGACAGATGCATCTCATCCTCTCTCCTTTCTTCCAGATGCTGAACACTTGACAGCGGTCGACATTAAGATAAAAAGCCAAGAGGATCATGTGATCTACGGCCAGCTCCACGCCTGTCCGCGGGCCGGGGAGGAGCTCAGCCCCAACCTCCGCTTCCGCTTCCAGAACCCACGCAACATCATCCTGGATGAGGAGACGGGCAGCTTCCAATACAGGTAAGAGATAGAGAACTGGTTTATTAGATCACACTCATAAAATAGAACATAGTAACTCAAGGGCTAAATTGCAATGTACTATATAATACAAATGTCAAAATAAGGCAAGGCAAATTTATGTTATTCATGAGCTGTTTCTCTGAATTGCTTACTTGTAAATTATGACTTGAAAAGACAAAAAGTTCTTCAAGAAAGTTGTCTAGTATTGTCTACAAAACCCTTATAGTCTAGCCAAAATACAGATTGCACTCTTCAACTTGGAGGACCAAGATATATTTTATTTGTTTCATTGCATCTGAAGAAAGAAAAAAATTCTGACGTTTTTAATGTGGATTCCAAACACCTAATGAGTATATCTTAAAAATTTGTAACTTAAAGGATTAATTGTATGTATTCGCAGTGTAGTGGGTATAGGATAGTCAGCTTGAGTTTCTTAGTGATTTGCATACAATGGCACCCCACCAGTTAGGTCAAAGTCCACACCAGGTGAGTGATGAATGAGGGAAGCCTGTTTTTACCTGGAGGTAACCTGTTTTCCAGCATAGCCTAATACATCTACAGTGTAATGTGTCAACACTGGTGGGTCACCCGGGTTGGCACGTGCTGTCACCTGTGGCGACACCCCCACCTGTCAGCACTTTCTGTAACAATCGACTGTCAGTCATGTCAAGACGTGGAGAGGTTTAATGGCCCCCTACATGTGCACTGCCAGTTACCGGAGGAATGGGTGTGCCTATGAATACCACAAGAACTGGCCACAACCAACCACAACTGGGTCTAATATATGCAGTGTACATCATGGGCAAGGACCTTATTGTGTGATGCTCTAGATACATTGTCTATCAATTTTGAAAAGAAAACACACAGTGTCCTTTAATTATATGTAACTTACACTGCATATTAGACCCGGTTGTGGTCGGTTGTGGTTAGCTGTGGCTAGTTGTGGTCAGTTGTGGTTAGCTGTGGCTAGCTGTGGCTAGTTGTGGCTAGTTGTGGTGAATCTCTCAAATGCCACATCAATCAATTTGAATATTTCTCAGATTAATTTTGCAGAGGAAAAAAAGTTGAATAAAGAATAAGGGAGAGGGGATGCATTGTACAACAAGTTCCAGCTATCTTTTATTGAAAAAGATACACATTTAGTATGCAACAGGCTTCTAAATTTGTGTGATTGCTCAAAAAGTTTGATTCACATTTTAGGACTGTCTTTTCAATCCTTTCCATGTATTATGAAATAATCTTGAGTACATTGTATACTAGTACTC
Source organism: Branchiostoma floridae x Branchiostoma japonicum (assembly GCA_013266295.2). Taxonomy (NCBI): domain Eukaryota; kingdom Metazoa; phylum Chordata; class Leptocardii; order Amphioxiformes; family Branchiostomatidae; genus Branchiostoma; species Branchiostoma floridae x Branchiostoma japonicum. The sequence continues at coordinate 21,738,141 of CM023825.1, forward strand.
TCCATCTTCTAACAATTTCTGGGCCACTGGCATGAATCTTGTGCATTATGTTATCAAAAGTGAACAGTCAGAATCTGAAGCTTCCCATTGGCTACTGAAGATGATGATCCTTATATTACAGCATCAGGACCAGTCTAGTTTGTGTAGCTATTCAAATTGCTCTTCACTTTGAGTATCACTTGATTTACCAGATTGTAGGATGATGACTTGGGTCTCATTGAGACTTTTCAAGCATCATCTGAAGTGTTTTCCAAGTGCGCAGCAGTGTACTGACTAGTTACAAAGTTGACTGACCCTTCTCAAGTGTAAAGGTCGTAAAACTCTGAATGCTGAGACAAAAGGAAGGTCATAAAAACATTACCTTGTTTGTTTGTTAAGAACTTGAGACAAAATCAGTGCGCATGTCCAAACCATTGTTTCAGGTCATGTTCATGATCAATGCCCGTGAACAACAAATGGTACAAAGTCGGGTTTCAGAACAATGTGGTTATAAAGACGTCAGCAGACAGTATTGATATTTATTGTTTGTTTACTTGGGCTCAGAGGTCCAGACTGAGTGGAGAGTACATCCATAAATCTTGTATATTGCGTACTACTTAAGATATGCATGAATCAGTTAGTGCTGTATGTCCCTCAGACATTAAACTAACATATAATGATAATTCCACTTGATGGTAGGGTCGAAACTAAAAGATCCAGTGATCAGCGATTCACAAAATGTATACCATCAATGGTGATGCAGATGCCCTAGGCCTTGCTAGAAGTAAGATCTTTCTGACTTGTTGAGAAAAAAAGTTGCTGCTGGAAAGCAGATGTGAAGAAGCTGGTGATTTTATTTTTAGAAACATCATCAAGCAATGTGAAAGCCTTTTTGTATCCAGGACAGCTAGATCCAAGACTGTATGATCATTTAAGCCTCCAGCAGACCTTCCTAAGGGGTTATGGATTGTAGAATTCAACAAAATAACATAAATAATTGGCCAAGAGATTGAGCCTAGTAACATTTCTCTTAACTGCTTGGGCAAATGAAACTCTACAGTGGCCAAACCCCCCTGATATTGTTGTCTTTAATTAATCTCCCGATTTGGCTAAATTTTGGTTTACCAGGTATTTTTCAGCCAGCATTGTTAGTCTGGTGAGGACAGTATGAAACTATGATCCTTGGACAGTATTAAAAGCAGTTTCATATATCGTTGGACGTTCTTTGTCTGCCTGCCCCCAGCCCTGACAGAGAACACTTCAGTGGGGTGGACAACTTTGTCTACACTGTTGAGGATGAGGTGGAGCGCAGTGAGCCCGCCAGTGTCTTCATCAGTCTCCGCCCACAACCTGATGAGCCCAGGCTTCAGGTGCAGCATGTACAGGTAAGATAACCTTCTGTCTTAAGTGTTGTGATGTTTCATAATGTACTGTGTTACCCTCTTGAAGTCACCATTGTGCCTGGACCAAATTTCAGTTTAAAGGCCTTTTATGTCATGGAACAGTTGCTCAAAAAGATCTGCATGCTTTCATTTTTGTTCTTAAAATCACATCCTTTTGTATGAAATGGAGAAACCAATTTTTCTCTTAAAACCTGTGATATTCTTCCCAAAAATGTATCTAGAGGGTATTGAGTTTATCTATGAATTAGAGAAAAACTTTGAAACTAGTTGTGAAGAAAAAAGAAAAAAACATTGTAATGTGTGGAGATGATAAGTTATAGATGTATGCAGACTTGTTACATTTACCAAAAGGTAACTTAAAGGCATGTTTTCCATTTGGTTTTGTTTGGTCAGTAAGACAAATATTGTATGATCAATACTCTAATGGGACAGATGTGGTTCAACATTACCTCAGTATGAACTTTAAACTTTGTACCTGTCTACCTTGTTAGTTAGTTTTCATCACATGTATGCTTTGCCTTTTTCGCTTGCACGTATCCAGGTTGCAGTCTAATATTTGCATAATATAACTCTGCCTTTGCTGGGCTTCAAATCAAACATGTAGCATATCTACTGGTAATAGAAATTCTCTCTTCCACTGTAGAAATGAAGGAAGTACATATGTACACACACGTAATTCTAATGTCTCATTCTATGATGTAGACACATGAAACATCCTGTAAAGTAACATGTATCCTTACTCTTATAATATAACATATTAATGCTGTATGAGTAGAGTGGTATGATTCCTCGTCTGACTGACATCTTTTGCACCACAATCATCCCTCAGTAAGACATTTAGAGCCACTTGGTTCCCGTTTAGAACCTTTATTCAGCCTGTCACTCGACTGCTTTTGCCGATGTGGCTTCTTCAGTGGCTTAAGCTTAATCCACATGTAAAATTCTCTTCCTTTTCTGTAGGGCAATGAAGGTGAGGTCATCCCCCTTCACATCCAGGCCCAGCTGGAGGATAAAGACGGCTCCGAGACTCTGACTGTGACTCTGTGTAACTGTGGCCAGGAGATCTCCTGCAAGTCTGGTACGTACTGTATCTACATGTTGTACTTTAGTATTTGTATACCTGTACCTAGTCCAATAGGGCATGAATGTACAATAAAGATTATTCTTAAGTATATTATTTCTGTGGCATTGATAGAGTCTTGTGGACTTTGCAAGAGCTTTTAATGTGTAACAAGTTATGACAGACCAAGGAGGTTAGGGCATACAGTACATAGGTTCTTCCTTTATTAGTTAACACTGGTGAAATCAATGAAATTTGTTAACTTTATAATCATCACATATACAAGAAGTCAATACTCACTACAATTAACTTTGCTGAGATCCTGTGCAGGATAAAATGCTCTAACTCACAGCTCATCAAAACTTTATTTTGCATATTACTTGTACTTGTTACAAGTGCTGGAATATTTCTTCTTCCTCCGCAATCTATGACAAATGTTAAAAGATATTTTTGTCCTTTCCAACAGACAAGTGTAGGTGCCAGCTGAGTGTACCGTCTGGGTGGCACTTCCTGGCTGGAGGCCAGCGTGTGCACCGCAGGAACCTGAACAAGCTGACTCAGGAGCAGGCCAACCAGCTCTCCGTCCAGTAAGCAGAAAGTTTGGGCAGACTTAGGCCACACCAATTTAATTTGTTGGTTCTTGGATTTAAAAAAATATGTTTAATAAATGAAAAAACATATTAATGAAACTATAGTCTGAGGACCAGGTTGATGCCGCCATACTCAGTTTTATGGAGTGAATAATACTGTGTCATATTCAGGTTTTCCTCCTAGCCCTCTGCTCTTATGATGTCCACTTGCTATAGTATCAACTTAAAGTGCCCGAAAACCAAGAAAATAAATCTGTGTTTCCGTAGATTGATCTAGAACCATTATCTTGGTACCACAAAGCATTCAGAATGTATCAAAACTCAAGACAATTTTCTGATCAATTTAATCTGTAGGAAACACCTGCAAAATGTCTGCAAGTCAAGATCATCTCTAACACAAAATATTGATAATTGCATGTACAATCAATTGTATGTGAGACCTAGGAATAGATCTTTTTATATCAGATCTTGCTGTATACTTACAGAGTGCCAGAGAACTCCCATGGCCAGTACTGCTTCGGTGTCCATGCCACCACTGTGGAACAGAAGGGCAAGGGTCATGTCCATGCCCAGGTCAGCCAGGACATGCACATCACTGTCCACTCCAGGAACCAGCCTCCCACCATCACACACCATTCCAAGACTGGTAAGAACCTTAAGATGTTGTGGATGGCATCATCCTTCCTTGATAAATTCTTTGATTCATCTCACACAGTAGCCAGTGGAGAAAAGTCTGTGGAAAAAAATTGTCTTATATTATTTACTGTAAAAAATTAAGACCGTATATTGCAAGATGGCTTTGCTTAAAGGAGGTCCCATTCTCAGGACAAGGCTAGACAAAAAAAAAAAACCACATTCAACAAGCATGCGTGTGTCTGCAATGTTTACAGAGTCGTAAGCAAGACCTTTAGTGCACTGAAGTAGCTGTTTGGCCACCAGCTCTCTATTGGTTACAGGGCTAGGCAGGAGGGAGAAGGTTAAACACTGCAGTACAGAACTCCAGACATATTTGCTTTTCTTATCTAGCCTTGGCCTGAGACTGTGACAGGAAGTTGCAGAACTTTGGACTTGTTATTGTTTGAGGCCAGGTGATGGCCGTAGGGAGCCAAAGTACAAATGGTGAAACATGCAAACTGTGATTTGTCAGTCATTACCTTTAACCCTCTCCATGCTGAACTACATTTAGATCTGAATTGGTTACAGGGTTGGGAAGCAGGGAGAAGGTTAAGCTAATCAGAAATGTTGGTTCATCATGCCATATAATCAGTATCTGAAGACTATGTATACATTTGAATGTGTATTATTTCTAGTATTTCAATTTTTGTCGTTTATTTGTAGAAATTAGGGATATGACTCAGATGCTTTTGCATGAAGGTCTAGTGAACTCTGCAATTAATCGATAATTAGTATCAAATGGTCATAATTTTTCACACCCTATTATCATGACCAACAATTGATAGTTTTTCAGAAAGATTCCAATCCATACACAAGGTTTGGCATCAGAAGCCAAGCCCAAAATCTGTGTAAAGAAAGTATGACACAAAGATAACTATTTATAAAGAGAATGTTGTTCTTCCATCCCACATCATCTCAGATGATCACATTCCCTGATACACCATCTCCAAGTATGATTTATTTGTGCCTTTCGATTACCAGCACATTCCTGAATATGCATTCTCAAAATCAAAATCTGTCTTCCAGAAACCCTGCGTTGGTGCACCATCTCTAGCCAGGAGCAGCAGAAGTGCCAGGAGATGAGCCGTGCCTTCAGCAGGAGACTGAACCACAGGCTGGAGTGTGTACAGGGCCAGTCTAGTGAGGACTGCATGTACAAGATCTCTCACAACATGGTAATACATACTTGTATTTCAACACACACTTGAAGTTAAAAATTTTTAGGAGCCATTTTTTGTGCAGGGACTGTTTGATGATTTTGTAACAAATTTCCCCAGAGAATATTTGAATGTTTGGTAAGATAGAAAGAATTCTAATTTTGTGCTATATTTAGGCTGATGTGATCACTCTGGATGGAGGAGACATCTACACTGCAGGATCCAAGTACAACCTGGTGCCAGTCATGGGAGAGGACTATGGGAATGGTGAGATACAACTTTTTATGACTATGGTTGTTGGACTCTCTAAAGAATGAATTGATTAATGTGGAAGCTTGCTGTGCCAAAAGAAATTGTTTTAGACCTCTTAGTGGTGTTTGAAGTGGAGATGCTTTCAAACTTTGAACATGATAAAACAAGTAAGACCAAGTGTCCCAAACTTAGATGTGTCATGTCCTTGGTACTGAAAACGTGATTTTGTTGACTATCCTTTATGCCACTTTCAGGTGACTCTAGCTACTGGTCTGTTGCTGTCGTCCGTAAGGACAACCCTGAAATCAACATCAACAACCTGCAGGGCCGTAAGTCCTGCCACACCGGTATCAGTAAGACGTCCGGCTGGAATGTGCCGGTCGGCTGGCTGATCCAGAACAACCAGATCCAGCTGGACAGCGGGAGGTCCATCCCTCAGGCTGTGGGCAGTTTCTTCAGCAAGAGCTGTGTGCCTGGTCAGTGCATATTAAACACTAATACTGTCATACCTCTTCAGTATAGCATACTGACTGTTTTCTTGTAATTCGTCCTCTATCTCCAATTTCATGTCTTGATCACCGCACACTTCCAGGTGCCCAGAGCCCAGAGTACAACCCTGATGGCACCAACCCTGAGAGCCTCTGTTCCCTGTGTGTCGGGGAGGGAGAAAACCGCTGTGTCCGCAACACCAACGAACCCTACTATGGATATTCTGGAGCATTCAGGTACAAAATCTTGACTGATGCACTAAGAGATTTTTTCAGGACATTGAAAATTACCACTGGTAATTGAAATTGGACAAATTCTACAAATGCATTTTCAATATGTTTTTCTGTGCTTCCACTAGGTGCCTTGTTGAGGGTGCTGGTGATGTTGCCTTTGTGAACCATGTGACCGTGTATGAGAACACCAACGGCCACAGTGAGGAGGAATGGACCTGGAACCTGGACGAGGACGACTTTGAACTTCTGTGTCCTGACGGCTCCAGGAAGCCATGGAACCAGTTCAAGTAAGATGCGCTTTTACAAAAGCTGATATACATTACTATAGATGTGTTTCGAATACTTCTGTCTTATCTAAATTTTAAAAATCATGGTAGTAGCAATAACGTATTAATTACTGTTTCACTAGGGAGTGTAACCTGGCCCGTGTTCCTGCCCATGCCGTCATGGCGTCCTACCACAGCAAGAAGAACCTGCAGTGGATTGTGGATGTCCTGAACCAGGCACAGGTAGGAGGAGATACAGAACTTAAAAACATCTCAATACATCCCACTAATTGTACTATACTGGGATATAGTTTATCAGCTGCTATGAGTGGAAGAAGAAGCTACTATGAGTCACGTCTGCATCGTGTAGTGCTTTGAATCTGGTTCAAATTCTGTGGAGCCAGTGGCAACCGGGGCTGGACATGACTGAAAAAGAGTCACATTATATATTATGAGGGAGCTTATGGTGTCAAACCTCTGCATGTAAAAGAGCCCAACACACTTATCAAGAAGAGTAGGGGTGACCCAGTGTGCTTTGCAATAAACACGAGCTGTAGCGAAGCTGCATTGCACTACATTGTACTAGCTAATGAAAAAGCATCATGCTTCCTCCTCAGTTTGAGGTCGTTTGCTTTATATTTTTTATGATTATAAACTTTGATTCCCCTTCTATTGCAGGAACACTTTGGCATTGAGGGCTCCGATGACTTCGAGATGTTTGACTCCAGCAGCACGTTCGGAGGTCGTGACCTGATGTTCCGTGAGGACGTGCAGCGCCTGGTTCCAGTGGGCCAGCGGAACACGTGGCAGAAGTGGCTGGGCTCCAGCTATATGGAGTCTGTTGGTCACCTGATCAACCACGACCAGGAGAGGACTCAGCGTGTTCTAAGTAAATACTTGTCCTTGTATATGCTTCAACACCATTGATAAGCAAACTACTCTTTATCTCTTTTCACTGTACTTCAGCTGATATTGATGAAAGTAAAGTTCCTGTTGATGTAGTATCATCTTTGATATCTGCCTTAACTGTGTATGCAAAAATTTACACAAAAATACAGTTCTAATTAAGTCACAAAACCAACTTATCATTAAAAACTTGGGACTATTCATTAGCCACTGCCTCCAAAAAAGAAGTCAACCCCCCAGTAATGTACTGAGAGATGAATACTATTAGACTAGACATTTTTGTTACCTTTTTATGTTATCACATCTGTGTGTTCCACTGCAATTACATTGTAGTCTTTGGACATGAGTTTACAAATAAATAAACTATTTAAAACTGAAAGAGTAAAGAAAGTACAGAAGCATATCTAATGGTGACGATGATGATGATATACCTACAGATAAGCAGATTCGCTGGTGCGCGACATCTGAGGCTGAGATGGAGAAGTGTGAACAGATGAGCAAGACCCTGACTGTGGGTGGTTTTGTCCCCACCATCAAGTGTGTGCAGGCCGACAATGCTGAGCAGTGTATGCAGATGATCCACATGAACCAGGTACAGACATTGACCCAAAGCAAAAATCATACAGGAGACCAAGGTAGCCAAAAGAAAACAATTAAAGCTTATCTCCAAGCATTCAAGAGTTGAATTTGTCATCAAAATTGTTTAGTGTTTGATATTAACAACTATTTCACCTTCAAGGCTGACGTGATCACCCTGGATGGAGGAGACATCTACCAGGCTGGGATGAAGTACAACATGAGGCCCATCATGGGGGAGGACTATGGAAATGGTAGGTACAACCAGTACTCGCTGTTATGTATGTAGCTGTGTTGAGGCTTGATTAATGTGATTTCATACCATTGTTGTAAGATATTGTTCATATGACATTGTGATAAGTTTTGCAATCAATTGTACTCCGTTCACAGGTGATACCAGCTACTGGGCTGTTGCTGTGGTCCGTAAGGACGACCCAGAAATCAACATCAACAACCTGCGCGGGCGGAAGTCCTGCCACACCGGTATCGGCAAGACGGCCGGCTGGAACGTCCCCACCGGCTGGCTGGTAGACCAGGACTTTGTTCAGACTGACGGTCAGACTAGTCTGGTTCAGGCTGTGGGCCAGTTCTTCAGCAAGAGCTGTGTGCCTGGTGAGTAGATTATTTTTCTAGTACTGATCTTTTAGTACTTGTTAGTTATAAATCTTTCTATATGTCATAATTGATGTTTAAATGTGAACTGCATGTTGATATTTTCAGCTGGACAAACCTCTGAGTCTGATATCTTAAAATAGTTTTGTTTCAAACCTTGTAGACTTGGCACTTAATGTACTCCATATCTATACAAAGGTGCCAAGAGCCCTGAGTATGATCCCCAGAACACCAACCCCTCCAACCTGTGCTCCCTGTGTGCTGGTGCTGGAGAGGACCACTGTGTGAGGAACAAGAACGAGCCGTACTATGGATATGCTGGGGCATTCAGGTATTCTTATGGTTTGATTTGCAAGTCTTTGAATGGATTTATGACGTTCCCATGTGTAGATCACCAGACCTAATGTTGGTATGTGCTTCTCACCCCCAGGTGCCTTGCTGAGGGAGCCGGTGATGTTGCCTTTATGAACCACCTGACTGTCCAGGACAACACTGATGGACACAACCCTGAGAACTGGGCCGCTGGTCTGCACTCCGACGAGTTTGAGCTACTGTGCACGGACGGTTCCCGCCGGCCCGTGGACCAATGGCGTGAGTGCAGCTTGGCCCGCGTTCCGTCCCACGCTGTGATGACGTCTGAAGAGAAGAACCAGGAGTGGGTGGATCTCGCAGTGCAGCTGTTGAAGAATACTCAGGTGGGAAATTGGAAGAATATGTGAAGACTTATTTTTGTGGTAGAAGGGGAAAGGAAGATTTCTCTGTGTTTTATGTTCGTGGTTGAAACAATTCTGTAGTACAGTAGTAACTCATATTTACAATGTCGTGAATTTGAGGTAGGTCACAATGAAAACCACAAAATAAAACCACAGCATTTGTTTCAAGGTTTAGGCCACACCAATTAAATTTGTTTATTCTCGGATTCGCCTCTTCATTTTTTTCTGATTTGCAAAAAAAAAAAAATCTGGTTCTGAATCAACTAAAAAATGCTCATATTTTGTCTCCAACAGTTAAAGAAAGTCCTTTTCTTCCTAGTTGTTACAGTTGTTACATCTACCAAGGCAGTGGTTTGATTAAAAGTTCAAATTTCATTGTTTAAATTTTAACCCAGTCTTTTGTGTTGACTTCATGGCACCTATTCTAGCATTTGGGGCTATAATAGGATGCCCAGGCCTGTTTTTATTTATTAATTTTTTCGCCCTGTCGCTTCATATTTTTTCTGAAAAAATCAGAGAAGCAACAAATAAAATTGGTGTGGCCTTACAGTATATTGACCATAATTTCATCTGACTAATGTGTTTAGGAGGCAGTTGGAACAAAAAGGTGTTTTGAATGCCAATAAAGAACCTGTTTCCATCTGCAGGAGATGTTTGGTTCTGATGAGAACGAGCGTGGCTTCAACCTGTTTGACTCCGCCTCCTTCGGCGGCAAGGACCTGCTGTTCCGTGACGACACCCAACATCTGGTGGAGGTGGGCAGCAAGGACAGCTGGGAGAAGTGGCTGGGACAGGAGTACCTGCGCTGTATCCGCAGTCACCATGCTGTGGAGCCAGTCCAGCCTCACAGTAAGATCACATCTATATTTGGAGCTAATGCTTTGAAAAATGCCAAGCATTTTGTTGTTGACTCATCGTAAATTATCAATTTTCGATAAAAAGTGGTTGTAAAAAGTTAGCACTTCAATAGTTTATATGCAAGGAATTTGTTGTTGAATCATTGTAAGTTTTCAATTTTCGATGAAAACTGCTCATGAAAAGTAGGACTGTGCTTCAATAGTGTATTATGTTATACAGGCACCCTGCGCTGGTGCACCATCTCTAGCCAGGAGCAGCAGAAGTGCCAGGAGATGAGCCGTGCCTTCAGCAGGAGACTGAACCACAGGCTGGAGTGTGTACAGGGCCAGTCTAGTGAGGACTGCATGTACAAGATCTCTCACAACCAGGTGGGGAACACAACAGTTTACATGTATCTATTACGACATAAATGTAACTTATAGCATCCTACAGCTGACTTTGTCACCCCTGTGACATGCATGAATAAGGGTATACAGGCACATGAACATTTCTGTGTGCTTTTTACATATACTTTTTGTAGATTTCATTAGGAACATTTTGTGATATGAAGATCAACATTTTACATTGCCAAGATTGGAACTGTACAGGAGTCATGTCTTACAACTAAGCTTCTTGTAGCTGCATATTAGTGTAAGATACAGGGATACCTACATGTAACTGCATTTCATGTATTTGCAACATTGAACTTTAATCTTCAGGCTGATGTGATCACTCTGGATGGAGGGGACATCTACACTGCAGGATCCAAGTACAACCTGGTGCCAGTCATGGGAGAGGACTATGGGAATGGTGAGTTGTAAGAGACATAGATTTCTGTTGTTCAAACAAACATGGAAATGTCTTAAAATCACTTTTAACTTCAATAGCTATGTTGTTGTCCTTGGTGCTGAAAAGGAGATTGTTCTAAAGCTTGATGCCACTTTCAGGAGATGCCAGCTACTGGGCTGTTGCTGTGGTCCGCAAGGACAACCCTGAAATCAACATCAACAACCTGCAGGGCCGTAAGTCCTGCCACACCGGTATCAGTAAGACGTCCGGCTGGAACGTGCCAGTCGGCTGGCTGATCCAGAACAACCAGATCCAGCTGGACAACAAGAAGTCCGTCCCACAGGCTGTTGGCAAATTCTTCAGCAAGAGCTGTGTCCCTGGTCAGTGGAAGCCTATTATTTATGATCTATTAAGTCAGGTACAAAAATGTACATTTAGATTTCTTTAAAAGACTAATTTTCACCAAAACTGTGCATTATCAACATTATTCTGAAAAAATGTTCTTGCTGCTTGTTCTAACCAGGTGCCCAGAACCCAGAGTACAACCCTGATGGAACCAACCCTGAGAGCCTCTGTTCCCTGTGTGTTGGAGAGGGAGAAAACCGCTGTGTCCGCAACACCAACGAACCCTACTATGGATACTCTGGAGCATTCAGGTACTAAAAAGACTTTGAGAATACGGAAAGTTGTTGTAATGTGATATTTCATTAATGTAATTATATAAGTTTAATTTTCCTGACTGTCTGATTCTTGCCTTGCACCACTAGGTGCCTTGTTGAGGGTGCTGGTGATGTTGCCTTTGTGAACCATGTGACCGTGTATGAGAACACCAACGGCCACAGTGAGGAGGAATGGACCAGGAACCTGGACGAGGACGACTTTGAACTTCTGTGTCCTGATGGATCCAGGAAGCCATGGAACCAGTACAAGTAGGAATGTTTGACAAATTGACAAAGTGAACATTCTTCCCATAGTACCACTTATGTCATAGCTGGGCCGGCGATAGCCTTTGATACAAGTGTTCAGGCCCATGTGATAACTAATTTTGTGTCATACCTGGGCCGCACTATTCTATATGTGTCACACTGTTATCACACGGGCTTCCAAAAGTGCCATAGAATAATTCAAACACATTTCATGTGCGCCACTTTCAAAAATACGAATGCTGGATTCGGACATTGTATAATTGATGCTGTTACATTTTTTTGTTTATGGATACTAAATTTTCTCAACTTCTGGCAGATTTCACATTGAAATGTTTGTTTTCTCAGGTGGGATTGCCTGACAGCCGAATGTATCAAAATAATCTTTTTTGTTAGTTCATGAGTATCCTTGTGCATAATACCACTTTGCTCTTCCACCAGGGAGTGTAACCTGGCCCGTGTCCCGTCCCATGCTGTCATGACATCTCCCCGTAGTAGGACAGACATTCAGCAGATTGTGGACTTCCTGCAACTTGCTCAGGTGAGACTAGCTCAAGCTTACTGCACCCTACAACTTACTGTCTACATATATTATGTAAGATTTTGACTATTTTGAACATTGTTGTTTTACACATTTTCTTGAGCTATAAGCCTACCTTGGTACATAATGACATTTTGGGAGTAAAAGATCAATGTCGTTGCACTGCAAAAACGTGTTGGAAAACTGCCAACTCCTTGGCACTAGCGTGGTTTACTACTTTATATACAATGTTTTTATGTACCTAGAATAATATTGTAGATGGTTATGCTGTCCATGTTCAATTCCATTGTAATGTTTTGTCTTTGTCAGCAGGGCTAGCCCTTTGCAATAACCATGGCCACTAGCTAGTTGGGCTGTGAGCATGCAGAACAGCCAAACCAATGCGTGAAATAAAATAAACATCAGCGGTACTGACTCAATATCCTTCCCTTTTCTCTATTTCAGAATCACTTTGGTTTCCGGTCCTTTGGCGATTTCGAGATGTTTGACTCCAGTAAGTTCGGAGGTCGTGACCTGATGTTCCGTGACAACGCGCAGCGCCTGGTCCCGGTGGGCCAGCGGAACACGTGGCAGAAGTGGCTGGGCTCCAGCTATATGGAGTCTGTTGGTCACCTGATCAGCCACGACCAGGAGAGGAACCAGAATGTGCTTGGTGCGTACTACTAGAAGTCCATGTTTCACTACATGATTCAGAAGAAAGGTTGTAATGCTACTTTTCCAGTTCTCTATGATAGCCCTAGCCTCTTTGATCAACAAGGTATTTTCACAATGCAGCTCAATCATTGAGAATTAAGGCTGACTAACAAACAGTACTTTTCATCTCGACAGATCATTAAAAGGTTCAGGAATCTGTGGTGTATGTCTTAAGTCTATGCCAAGCAGCACTGCTTTTTTAATGTCTTAATTGTGTATTCTAGATACACGTACCACTATCAATATTACCCGATAGAAGCTGTACATTTTCATTGCATTTTTGGCTAATTGATCTACAAATACTCCACAAGCAGGTTAGTTGTCAACAAGCTGAGGGTATCTTAATGTTGACAGCATATGCAAATAACTGATGATTTCTGACTTGATTTCTGAATATTGTTCTTCCAGAGAAGCAGGTGCGTTGGTGCGTGACGTCTGACGCTGAGATGGAGAAGTGCGAGGCCCTGAGCCGTGTCCAGAAACAGGGCGTGTCCTTCCCCACCGTCAAATGTGTGCACGCTGACAACGCTGAGCAGTGTATGCAGATGATCCACATGAACCAGGTATACACACTTACACCTCAGCTACCAGTCTGTCAAATGTGGATTGTTCACATAATGCAGAAACTCTTACCATTGATTGTTTACCATTGTCCAAGACAGTCATTGATGGAATAACTAATACAGGTGTTTCATGTGTTATCGTTATTTCAAGGCTGACATGATCACCCTGGATGGAGGAGACATCTACCAGGCTGGGATGAAGTACAACATGAGGCCCATCATGGGGGAGGACTATGGAAATGGTAGGTACAACCAGTACTCGCTGTTATGTATGTAGCTGTTTTGAGGCTTGTGATTCTTGATCTTTCCTACTACTGTTGTAAGACTTTGTTTTTGTTCATATAACATTGTGATAAGTTTTGCTATCAATTGTACTCCATTCACAGGCGATACCAGCTACTGGGCTGTTGCTGTGGTCCGTAAGGACGACCCAGAAATCAACATCAACAACCTGCGCGGGCATAAGTCCTGCCACACCGGTATGGGCAAGACGGCCGGCTGGAACATCCCCACAGGCTGGCTGGTAGACCAGGACTTTGTTCAGACTGACGGTCAGACTAGTCTGGTTCAGGCTGTGGGCCAGTTCTTCAGCAAGAGCTGTGTGCCCGGTAAGCATACTTTCGCGTGACAATGTCCTTGGTTGCTTCTTGATTGCTTCAAGTGATTGTAGCAGGTTTGTCCATGTATTCTATTTATTACAATTTAATTTTCATAGGAAAAGGTAGCTGTAAGAGAGAAGCATACTTTTTGTTGCTTGCTGTTATAGGTGCCAAGAGCCCTGAGTATGATCCCCAGAACACCAACCCCTCCAACCTGTGCTCCCTGTGTGCTGGTGCTGGAGAGGACCACTGTGTGAGGAACAAGAACGAGCCGTACTATGGATACGCTGGGGCATTCAGGTAGCCTAACAAATAATAACAAACCAACAAATTGAAAATAAAAATCACAGTATAACTGTTTTTATGCAACATTTGTGGCTTTACGGGATGGGATTTCTGAGATGCAAGTTACACACGGTGCAATGGTCAATGTAAGATGGAGTTCAGCAATTCTGTCTTACCTTCCTACTTGTAACCCCAGGTGCCTTGCTGAGGGAGCCGGTGATGTTGCCTTTATGAACCACCTGACTGTCCAGGACAACACTGATGGACACAACCCTGAGAACTGGGCCGCTGGTCTGCACTCCGACGAGTTTGAGCTGCTGTGCACGGACGGTTCCCGCCGGCCCGTGGACCAATGGCGTGAGTGCAGCTTGGCCCGTGTTCCGTCCCACGCTGTGATGACGTCCAATGACAGGAGCCAGGAGTGGGTAGACAGGGTGGTGCAGTGGCTGAAGAACACTCAGGTGAAGACAGGATCTTTTGGTTCGAGTACTGTACATGGAAAAGGACTTAAACAAATGTTCGATATGCTGCAAATAATGTCCGGAAACATTATTTCAGCATCTTTGGACAGTTTCAACTGTCATAAAGTGAGGGCCAATGGTCAATCAAGTACTAAGTATGCTAATAATAACATGAAAGTGGACATCAAAAATAAGCTGTATGATTCATTGAATCAAAATCAGTTAAAAGCAGAAATCATTATAAAGCATTTGCATCCATGCTGCTTGGAATCATTCATTCTAGTTATGTAATGAGTTATGTTTTGAGTTATGTTATTCCTTTAATTCTTGGAAATACCTGTGTATGGTAATTGGCTTGTTTAGAATGTATGAGGTAATAGGAAGACAGGCATTGGGGGGCAACACACTTTTATGTATAGTATTACATGGTGTCCAACATCTCAAGTTCATCTGCCCTGTTCCCCAAACTTGTAGGAGCAGTTTGGTTCCGATGAGAACGAGAATGACTTCCAGCTGTTTGACTCCGCCTCCTTCGGCGGCAAGGACCTGCTGTTCCGTGACGACACCCAACATCTGGTGGAGGTGGGCAGCAAGGACAGCTGGGAGAAGTGGCTGGGACAGGAGTACCTGCGCTGTATCCGCAGCCACCATGCTGTGGAGCCAGTCCAGCCCCAGAGTAAGATCAGATCTATATTTGGAGCTAATTATTTGAAAAACGCATTCTGTTGTTGAATCATCGTAAATTTTCAATTATCGATGAAAAGTGTTCATAAAAAGTTAGCCCTTCAAGGGTTTATCTGTTTTATGTTAAATGCAAGGATTTTGTTGTTGAATCATTGGAAATTTTCGATTTTCGATGAAAAGTGCTGATGGAAAGTAGGTGCTTCAATAGTGTATTCTGTTTTATGTTATACAGGCACCCTGCGCTGGTGCACCATCTCTAGCCAGGAGCAGCAGAAGTGCCAGGAGATGAGCCGTGCCTTCAGCAGGAGACTGAACCACAGGCTGGAGTGTGTACAGGGCCAGTCTAGTGAGGACTGCATGTACAAGATCTCTCACCACCAGGTGATAACTACAAGCAATAATGTCTATCTTTCCAATAATAGGAATATTTCAGGCAGCATTTCAGTTGTATTTCAGTTGAATTCTATTTTGGGACAGTCAAAGAATGTGGCAAATCTTTCCGTGTTCTTTTTACATTAATATATATATGATTCTTATAATATTTCTACATAGGCTGATGTGATCACTCTGGATGGAGGCGACATCCTCACAGCAGGCTCCAAGTACGACCTGGTGCCAGTCATGGGAGAGGACTATGGAAACGGTGAGGCCAGGATACGTTCTTGCCTTTCAATGATCTGAAACTTTTCAATTTTGCCTTATGAATACATCTAACAAACAGATGATACTTTATGATCTTCTTATCAGTGCTTTTTATTGAACTTTCAGAGTTCCAGTTTGTAGCATTTTGCTATGAAAAGAAGCTTATTCATTATTACAGGAATGTCCTTGGTACTGAAATAGCATATTTGTCATCAAGAACAAAAGAAACTTTCAAATTTCCAAACTTCATAGTTGTGGGACTCTCCAAAGAATTAATTGGTCAATGTAGGAGTTTACTGTGCTAAAAGAAATGGTTTTGTACTTAAAAGGAGTAAAGCCAAGTGTCCCAACCACTGATGTGTTATGTCCTTGGTGCTGAAAATCATGTTGACTACTGACATATGCCACTTTCAGGAGATGCCAGCTACTGGGCTGTTGCTGTCGTCCGCATCGCCAACCCTGAAATCAACATCAACAACCTGCAGGGCCGTAAGTCCTGCCACACTGGTATCGGCAAGACCTCCGGCTGGAACGTGCCGGTCGGCTGGCTGATCCAGAACAACCAGATCCAGCTGGACAACAAGAAGTCCGTCGCACAGGCTGTTGGCAAATTCTTCAGCAAGAGCTGTGTCCCTGGTCAGTGAAAAGTGACCACTACTTTCCTATGAAGTCAAATTGTAGATCGTATGTTGTGCTCGTTGTATCTATTGTGTTGATAAACATAGATAACGAGAACAGTTGCTGTGATTATGACTCACCTTCAGTCAATGTGTTTTGTGAGGAACTTGCAGATTAGTAGTAGTCACACCTAAGGAAGCTGTTCATGACGTTACAACTTTGTATCTTCAGGTGCCCAGAGCCCAGAGTACAACCCTGATGGCACCAACCCTGAGAGCCTCTGCTCCCTGTGTGTTGGGGAGGGAGAAAACCGCTGTGTCCGCAACACCAACGAACCCTACTATGGATACTCTGGAGCATTCAGGTACTTCGTTTAGTGTATCATTCTTGAAAGAAACTTGTGTATCTCTTGGCTATATCCTGTTTATAATGATTTTTGACAGAGAAGCTACTAGTACCAACAACATTCTGTTGTATGATCAATTCTTACTGATGTTTCAAACACCACTAGGTGCCTGGCAGAGGGTGTTGGTGATGTTGCCTTTGTGAACCATCAAACCATCTTTGAGAACACCAACGGCCGAAGTGAGGAGGAATGGACTGGTTACCTCCATGAGAACGACTTTGAACTGCTCTGTCCTGACGGCTCCCGCAAGCAATGGAACCAGTACAAGTAGGTGCACTCCCCTGGCAGGCAACATAATTTGTTAACCTTATCAACAAAAATTGAAATAAGGAGGCACTGTATTGATGAATGAGATTTAAACAGTTTGAGCAAAAGTGTATCATTGTACAAAAGTTTCTGTGTTATTCTCTCCCCAGGGAGTGTAACCTGGCCCGTGTCCCATCCCATGCTGTCATGACGTCTCCCCGTAGTAGGGCAGACATTCAGCAGATTGTGGACATCCTGATTCAGGCACAGGTTGGAAAGCTAGTCTCAATTTTACTACATTAGCACTTCTATTACACGTCAGCATATGCCATGCAATCTCTATAGTCCTTTCCCAATGTTTTTTTTTTACTCTCAATATCAAATGTCACTGTAGCATTATAGTCCAGTGGTTAGTGACCCTGCCTCTGGACCAAGAAGTCGTGAGTTTGAATCCTAGCTGTGTTGTTCAGCCGACATGCACTCTAGTGGAAAGGGTCGCAGTCCTTATGACGAGACATTAAGCCATGGTTCATTGAACTTGTCAAAAAGAGCTAGAGGTACAATAAACCTGTATATACATCATGAGTGTCTGTCTTCTCTGTCACGACCAGTGGAAGAGTAGCTCAATTGTTCATTCAGTTAATTTGTTCCAAACTGGTTACTAACCTTTCTTGGATTACATTTTATTGTTATGATTTTAAGCTATTAAATACTACTGCTAACTAATAGTGTCTCTTCCCAAATATTTGTACAGGAACATTTTGGTCAGGACAGCGATTTCCAGATGTTTGACTCCAGTAAGTTCGGAGGTCGTGACCTGATGTTCCGTGACAACGTGCAGCGCCTGGTCCCGGTTGGCCAGCGGAACACGTGGCAGAAGTGGCTGGGCTCCAGCTATCTCACATCCATCCGTAGCATGATCCATCGTGATGAACAGAGGACTCAGCGCGTGCTTGGTATGTGCCATCATATGGTCCTCCTTGTGGTGGAAGTATTGTTCTGGGTGGCTAAGCTGTGGGTTTGTGTATCTATTTGTCCAGACAGAGTAGGTTCACAGCATCTGGGTGGGAGGAAGACTGACAGTCAGAATGACGTCAAAGGTCTCAGAATCTGGCCAGAAGCCAGCAGAAATCGTGGGGGAATTCAGGAAGCCGAGGACTGCATACTTAGTGAAAGTCTGAAGTGCATTTCTAAAGCCATGTTCACTAAATGTTCTGTTGCTACCAATTACAAACAGAACTACTTTTAAGATGAAAGGCTCCAGTGTGCTAGCCAGCCTGAAATTTTTTTCCTTTTTGTTTGACACAACATGAGGGGCGACAATCCTAGGGGGGTTGGGGGGCATGCTCCCCAGGAAAATTTTGAAATCTTGCCCCCCTGAAATGCTATATCCTGCATTTTGAGGGGCAAACTTTGCTGGTAGACTAAGCTTAGTTTAATGACATCTCTTTCTACATCTTTACATGCCGATTTTTGTCCGCCAGCAAAATTCCGTCAAAAGACAGACGCTGGCTAGAACACTGAAAAGTTCTATGGGATGAATTTCTGAAGAAAATTTGTACTATTGTACATCCTACAGATAAGCAGGTGAGGTGGTGTGTGACCTCAGAGGCAGAGAAGGAGAAGTGTGAGAAGATGAGCCGCTCCCTGGACACGTATGACTTCGTTACTTTCCCCACCATCAAGTGTGTGCAGGCAGACAATGCTGAGCAGTGTATGCAAATGATCCACATGAACCAGGTATGTTTACTAACTCAGCATGTTCAATTATGGTTAAAACAGGAAATAGCTCGTCAAATATACTGGTATAAGGAAACTGTCACACTTTGGGTTACAAAAAATGCCAGATTTTCACTGGTCGTAAAGACATCTTGAATAGTAAAGTTCTTTTATTCACAAACACTTGTTTTACATGAGCCGACGTTTACATTTGGAACGGCATGTAACACTATGTTGTAACAGTACCTATGTATGTCACAATTGTTCTATGCTTGGGACTGCCTTGTTACAGTGACATCCAGATTCAGTGCAGAGTGAACCATGTAACACTTACATGTAGCTCCAGTGCACAGTAAACCAGTCATATTAGTCCTGATGAAGATGACAGATAGACATCGAAACATCAGCTACGTAGTCAGTCAATAGTTGTGAATAAAAGAACTTTACTATTCAATCATTCACCAATTCAAATTATTTACAGATTGAAGAAGGACATCTTGTCTAGCATTTACCAATATGATAGACCTTTCATATGTATAAAGAAGCTTTCTACTGGTACTGACATGTACATTATACAACCGGAAGGGTCAAGACCAATGTTTTCATCTTTTCCACTTCTCCAGGCTGATATGATCACCCTGGATGGAGGAGACATCTACCAGGCTGGATCTAGGTTCAACATGAGGCCCATCATGGGGGAGGACTATGGGAATGGTAGGAATAAATCAATTTCTTAAAACTGAGCACAGCACTGGCTTTAATTTGTATGTCTAACCGAAATGTACAAATTAAAGCTTAGATCATAGTGTTGGACATGGTGTCAGGAAGACAACCTGCCACCAGACCAACCTGCATGAGATGCAGTAATAGTCTCTTAATAGTAAGAGACAAACCAACAAACAAACACAAAAAATAATCTCTGATTTCTTTTCTATTTTGACTGATGTATGTAAAATGTTGGCCTCAGGTGATACCAGCTACTGGGCTGTTGCTGTGGTCCGTAAGGACGACCCAGAAATCAACATCAACAACCTGCGCGGGCGGAAGTCCTGCCACACCGGTATGGGCAAGACGGCCGGCTGGAACATCCCCACCGGCTGGCTGGTAGACCAGGACTTTGTTCAGACTGACGGTCAGACTAGTCTGGTTCAGGCTGTGGGCCGGTTCTTCAGCAAGAGCTGTGTGCCTGGTGAGTGTGTTATTCTTGTATGCCTGATAGACTAGTCTGGTTCAGGCTCAGGGACAGTTTGTTAGCCAGAGACTACAGAACATTTTCAATTTTGTAAATTACCTTTTGTACATTATGATTTGCTTTAATTGTTTTAAATACCCCACAGGTGCCAAGAGCCCCGAGTATGATCCCCAGAACACCAACCCCTCCAACCTGTGCTCCCTGTGTGCTGGTGCTGGAGAGGACCACTGTGTGAGGAACAAGAACGAGCCGTACTATGGATATGCTGGGGCATTCAGGTATAAACAATTAAGGGAAAGTATGAATCGCATTTTTCAAGATGGACGGCATTTTTGCTCATATTGTAGTCTGTGTTGATATATTTTGTAAAAAAACAGAATTTAAAAGCTTGAAAGATGTCATAGAGACTGAAATTCTATGAATCTTGCCTTGCCAGGTGCCTTGCTGAGAGAGCCGGTGATGTTGCCTTTATGAACCACCTGACTGTCCAGGACAACACTGATGGACACAACCCTGAGAACTGGGCCGCTGGTCTGCGCTCCGACGAGTTTGAGCTGCTGTGCACGGACGGTTCCCGCCGGCCCGTGGACCAGTGGCGTGAGTGCAGCTTGGCCCGCGTTCCGTCCCACGCTGTGATGACGTCCACTGACAGGAGCCAGGAGTGGGTAGACAGGGTGGTGCGTCTGCTGAAGGGAGCTCAGGTAGGCAGAATCCAGATAAGAAGCACTCCTGTAAATTCATTTATATTCACAGGGACATAATTTCACAGTAGAAGGGGAATGGAAGTCTTCAGCAGGGTTTTAAGTAACTTTATGTTTGAAACAATTCTGTAGTACAACTTACTACATGGGAAAGCATATTTGTTGTGTCATGAATTTTCAGTGAAGACATCACCGTGAAAACTGTGAATTCAAAGTAAAATATCTGCAACATTTCAAGATTTATATAAGTACGTTGATTGTGGAATAAAGCAAAATAGCGTGCTTTTGTTCATGAGCTAGCTTGCTGAATGTCTTCACATGTAGAATGTGACCATCTTTAAATTTTAGGTGTTACATATGATTCTCTCTTTGGTCTTTGTGGATTCTGCCAAGCTTGCCTTTTTTGATCATCTCAAGAACCTGTTTCTATCCACAGGAGATGTTTGGTTCCGATGAGAACGAGAATGACTTCCAGCTCTTTGACTCCGCCTCCTTCGACGGCAAGGACCTGCTGTTCCGTGACGACACCCATCAGCTGGTGGAGGTGGGCAGCAAGGACAGCTGGGAGAAGTGGCTGGGACAGGAGTACCTGCGCTGTATCCGCAGTCACCATACCGGTATGTAGAACGGTCTTCATAATCACAGTTATCTCTTGTGTACTGCCAGGCAGACAGAAAACAAACGTTCAAAGTAATTCTTGCACTAGTTTTTCATGGTTTTTATTTAGCAAGCAAGCGTGTTGCTTTGAAGAGCACATGCAAGTGAATGAATTTTGTAACCCCTAATGTAATAATTGTACTCCTTTTAGACATGCATTCCATGAGGACCAGTGGCCAACAGCCTGCTCTGAGCACCAGTGAAGGTCGTCCCGTGCTTCTGTCCAACCTGCGCATTCAGGACGCCGAGGGTCACAACGGTCGCTACCACGTCCACGCTACCGTGAACCAAGGTGGACACCTGTGGATCAGGGATGGTCTGGATGGCATTGTCTTCACCTCTGATGCCAAGGTAGTGTCTATTGTCACCATTCAATGTTTGTTTACTTTTCCTTTCAGTGCAGAAAATAACCAACACAAGATTTGTGTTCTGTGTCCAGTAGTCACATGTTTTGCATTGGGGATAATGCTATGTTCCGACGCCCCTATATATATATATATATATATGTTCCTGGCACCCTTATGTTCTGGCGATCCTGTGTTCCAACACCCCTCTGTTCCATTGCCCCAACCTTCTGACACCCCAATGTTTTGACGTCCCTACGTTCTGACACCCTATGTTTGACACCCCTACTTTCTAACATAGGGTGAGGGTTTTTGGAACATATGTGTAGGTTGAATTGTCAGAACATAGAGGTGTTGGAACATCTATAGGAGTTTGATCTTTGATTCAAATTTGATACATGTACTACAATATTGAGATATGTTTCCTATTCCCATCAGTCTAAGACTACCAACAAGCATCATACTGAACATCATCGTCATCAGGACCCCAACCAGAACTCCATGGAGAGTGAGCTTTCTAGGGAAGACAGCTCTTCACAGGTAGGTCTCAGGGTCCATCAACCATTCTTCTGCTGTTTTTACATCTGTACGTTCATTGCTGCTGTGGATTTGTATTTGGTTACAATATAAGTGTGCAGGGAGAGTGTTACAAAGCATGAAATAACTCGAATTAGAATTGGATTTGTTGGAAACTAAATAGCAATGTTACTGCTTGCAAGATATGAAAATAGATGTACATTGTCAATGTTAAGTAGTATGTACATTCTTGTGATGCACTAGAGACCAAATGGTAGTACAACAGGTTGGCTTCACGTCTCACGTACTGTCATGAAGTAGGTTGGACCATTTGTGTTATTTCTATCTACACAGAATCATCTGTGATGATAATACTCCATTGAATTCACTATAAGTATGGCAATTCAGCAAGTACCAAAAGTGACATTTTGCCAGTTAATTTTGACCACTATGTAGTAGAGTAAGTGGCAGGACACATAACCAGAGTATGTGTTTTTCTGATGCCAGGAACACCCCAGGAGACACAGCCATGAGAGTCACCAGGGGCACAGTCAGGAGAGAAACCACCAGGACAGCAACCCCCTGTCTCACCTGTGGGACAGCCTCTGGCAAATGTGGGAGGTGAACAGCTCTGAGGAGAGACAGCACAGCTCTGAGGAGAGACAGCACAGCTCTGAGGAGAGACAGCGCAGCTCTGAGGAGAGACAGCGCAGCTCTGAGGAAGGTCATCAGGACATGGCCTGGGTACGTGATATCAATTGGTCTTACATGCATGTAGGACCTAAGGGAAACTACACAGTTTATTTCAACTTCTTGTAGAGTTCATGGATGGATATTAGTACGTCGGTGAAGGTTAGACATCCAGGTGATAAGATACGCCAAAAATAGTTACTCAAGCAACTGGATATGATTTTGGAAACGGTCAGACGTTTCAGGTAGCATCCACTACCTTTCGTCAGTGACACTAAAGGACTGCAGGAGAATTGCTGGTTTATAAGCACAAACCATTGATTGATATGCAAATAAGTAAAGACAATTTTTTGTGAAAGGCCAAAAGGAAACAAAAGTCAAGACAAATTTTTGTGAAAGGCCAAAAGGAAACACAAGTTAGACAAGGATAATGCAAATTAGTGAAGAAGCTCCTGTTGTTTCAGAACAGGAGCTTAAGTGTTGTCTGTCCTTGGGGCTGGGAGCGCCAAATCCCAAGTTCCCGAGAGGTCTACCCGTAGCCCCCCCTCCCTGTTGAGGGTGGGGTTGTACATCCTTTCATATATAGCTTCTCTAACTCCTCGTTCCCACCAACGGGTTTCGCGGTCTAAGATATCCGTGGACTCGAGTTTGAAAGAGTGCCCCTGGTTGTGTTGTAGGTGGTGGAAAATGGCTGAGGAGTAGCCGTTGGCGCTGGGTCTGCAATGTTCCTTGTATCTTACTTTCAGTGGTCGACTGGTCTCTCCAATGTAGGTGTTATTACAATTAGGCTCTTCACATTTGAGTCTGTAGATATGAAAATATCTTCTTCACTAATTTGCATTATCCTTGTCTAACTTGTGTTTCCTTTTGGCCTTTCACAAAAATTTGTCTTGACTTTTGTTTCCTTTTGGCCTTTCACAAAAAATTGTCTTTACTTATTTGCATATCAATCAATGGTTTGTGCTTATAAACCAGCAATTCTCCTGCAGTCCTTTAGTGTCACTGACGAAAGGTAGTGGATGCTGCCTGAAACGTCTGACCGTTTTCAAAATCATATCCAGTTGCTTGAGTAACTATTTTTGGCGTATGGATATTAGTATTTTGTTGTGGAACGAGAAAGCTAGAGATTGTTAGCCAGTCATTGAATGAATGAATGAATGATAGAATGAATGATTGAATTTCAAAGAAATACATGATATTGTACATGTATAGATGGACACTGGCTAGAACACTGGATCATAGTAATGATGACTCTAATATTAACTGTTACAGCATGATGTCCACACCAGCGTTGAGATGGAGAAGAAGGAACTGACTATGGACGATGACTTTTACCAACACTACAAGCACCACCACTTCCAGTACTCCAAGAACGGCCGTCCAACTCTGTCCTTCTCTGGTATGGTTCAGTTCACCATACAGATGATGGTGTAGAATTGACAGTGGTGTTGGAATGGGAATGGGGGGGGGGATCGAGTGTAGCATCAAGTGTAACATCATAGACTTTACTTACTTAATGGAAAATAATGCACTACAGATTTTAGATCCATTGTAGAAATATAAGCAGAATTGATACTTAACGATTATGTAGTTTGCACAAAAAGATAAAACTTTTGGTATTACCGGTATCACATACCGGTAGGTATGCCTGTGGTGTACTGAAGACCAAATGATAGTAGCACAGATTGGCTTCAAAATCTCATATATTTTCATGCTGTAGGTTGTAATATTTTTGGACACTGATATTTTCCTTGTAATACTTGTTGCCTTGTGGAAACTGAAGGAAAACAAATACACTTACTACACAACTGCCCCCCCCCCCCAGGTGACCTGGCTGCGGTGCAGAAGGCTGTGTCCAGCATGGTGTTTGTGCCGTGGTGCGAGCAGTGGCCGACTCCACCCAACTATGACCTGCCCCCCTCCACATGGATGTTCCCCAGCGAGGAGGACCAGGCTCTGTCTGAGGATCCCAACCACCCTGTTATCTGGCCTGCATGGTAGGACATGTCATGCCTCTGGAGATTTGATACCTTTCTGAAATATTTAGAGCTTTTGTGAATGTCACAAGGTAACAACATTCTATTTTCAGCTTTAAATTTACCCCCATCATAATGCCTCTCAGCATTTGGCCATACGTATACATGTAACGTTACATTGTATACAGAGTCTATGACTATGATTGTGACCGATTGCCTTTTGTTGTCCCTACCAGGTACCCACGATTCTGGTATCCGTTCCCCACCAAGTCCTGGACATGGTGGCCCCGTGTCCTCCCACCATACTGGCTGAACAAGCAGTGTCAGGACTGGACCAGCATGATCCACATCTCTGTCTCTGAAGAAGCGCCCTCTTCCTGTGCTACCCAGCAGGACAGGCAGGACCGCCCTGTGACTGACATGGACATCCCCGTGCACGTCCAGTCCCGCACCAAGACTCCCATCAGCCTCATTCCAAAGTATGGGCTCCCTAAAATAGTCTGCATTAACAGTCTGCATTAACCTTGTGACCTTTTGTACATAAGGTCTGTAGCAATAGACTCCCCACCAACCTCTGTCAAAATGTAGAAATGTAAAATAAAAAAGACAGAAGTGCAAATATTTGACAGACATGCAGCCAGTCTTTCATTGGTCTGCTAATTGCCATTCTCTTATTGGTTGAACTACATGTACTAATTGTGATGGACAGTCTGGATCGATCTACTGTTTTCAAGCAATGCAAAAGGAGATTCAAAAGAGTGATCTGTTTTATTCTCTACCTTATCCATGTATATCTAATCATTGATAATCCACCTATTGTATTTGTTCTGTAGGAACCTCTTTTACTACTTTAATTCTGAAGCGGAGTCTGTCCCCATCAACGACATCTTCATCCGCTCCCAGCTGACTGATGTGAACCTTCATCTCCAGTTCAAGGTCATTGAGGACCATGTAAGGGAAGCTTTTATAACTGTTACAATCTTCAAAATCATTGCTCAAGACAAACTTGTCTTGCAAGGGTTTTAAATCTATTGTAATTGTGGAGCATTGTGATGGAAACAAGTCTTGATCTGCTAGAATGTTTATAAAGATAATAATAATAAAAGCATTCTTTTTCCCATAAAAACTATGATCATTAAGAGATGGAATGCAGCTGACTGACCTTCCCAAACCAGCATTTTGCTTTTTTTGCCATCAAAATATAACAGCAGTTATGATACAATTGTATGTACAGTGAGTTAATGGTAATGCTACATGTGGATGTATATAATATGAATGAAGTAAACTGTAAGACTTGTTTCCTCTGGCCCAGCTTGCTACAGTCCAGGCTGAAAGTGTGGAGGCCCCAGAGTTTACCTGTTCGTCTGTGGAGGAGTGTAATGAGCACCTGCGCACAGTTAAGGTCCACTTCAAGAATGGAGTCAGGGCCACTGACATCTGCCACCTGGGCATTGAGGTATGCTGTATCTCTTTTCTCTTCCTGATTGAAGATGATAAAGGATAGACCTGATAAGATTATAGTGATAAAAGGGAGCTTGTGTGAAAGTGGAGAAAAGGGTTGCACCGGACAACAAGAAAAAAAATTACAACAAAAAATGCATAAAAGGAAGGATATTGGATATACACTAAAACATTGCCAGAAAAATTGAAGTAAAAAAGTATCTTAATACAACTTGTAATATTCTTCATTAGTTTTTCCCTCACAGTAAAAAAGCTGTTTTATGTCTTTTACAGCTAGAGATTTTGTCAATGACCACAAGTGTTCTTATTCTGTACCCACAGATCAGCATGTTCAAGGACAACTCTGATGTCCCATCAGACCTGCTGACAGTCTGGGCCTACCAGACGTCTGGGCGATGTGTGGATCCATGGGCCACCAACAGTAACTTCCACCTGAGCACTGAGAGGAGCCAGACTAAGCAGGGCCAGACAGTCGACATCAACCTCATCCCTGACGACCTCAGCAACGAAGAATCTCTGAATGGTTGGTGTCGTTTGGTATCTACTGTTGTTTCCAGTTTTAGTTATTAACATTGTACAATTGCAAACTGAAGGTATTGTTGGGATAGTCCTGCATATTTCGTACAAAATTCAGCTGTCTTGTTACGGAAAAGCTGTCTTATAATTAGATGGTTCTGTCACAGCCAACTTGAAAATTCTATGACATCAAAATCATACGACGGCCTACGACAAATGTGACCACACCATTACTTTGAAACCATTATGTCTTTGCAAAGAGAACTGACAGTACTAGTTTGTGAATCATGCAAAGACAGGCACTTTAGTTTTTGTTATTGTAATGTCATAATTGTGTTCTCTGACACATAGGTATCCTGCATGTGACGATCAATGCACCCCACGGCCTGGTGACCTACACCGCTCCCGACGGCCTGCGTACGTACATGGACCACATGGGCGTCCACCAGCGCATCCCCACCACCATGTGTGTGTCTGGACCGGCTGAGATGGTCAAGCAGGCTCTGCAGACTGTCAAGTACACTCCCATCAGGGCCTTCACAGGCACCGACAGCATCACCATAGAGTACGGAACCACCCGTACCGCCATGAGACTGTCGCCAGGTAAACTTGCCATGCACAATCACAGGTTGACATGACTACTGTAAATCTTGAAATCTGTGTGCTGGTTTTATTTTGAAGTTTTTTTTTCAGAGACTCTACTCCGCAAAATCATCACACTGACAATATCTGTTTTTGTGCTACAGTAAATTGTTTTGGCTACGGATTTAAAACACCATGAAAACCTCCTTTCTGGCACTACCAGGAAATTAAATCCCTTCAAAAATAAAGGAATTTACAATGTCTTTTTTTTTTGTCTGTTTACAAACTTTAAAGACTGTTAAAGATTATTCCAACTGGACATCTGTTGACATTTACAGATAAGATCCACCCTAGGATGACGGTTGTGCACAAGGTGGAGGTGAAGCCTGTCTCCTCCCCCATCCTGGTCCAGGCTCCGTCCCACATGTGTGTGCACCAGCAGCAGCGCCCCCTACCTCACATCGACACCAACCTGCAACTGCAGAGCACGTGGCACAAGCCAGCTCCTAACATGGTATTGTGTCCACCTCCTAGTGTTAACGTTACATCAAAATGCAATTTATTTTCTTCAGAATGATTTTACCTCTAAAGAGATGTTAACCTTCTCCCTGCTGCCTAACCCCATAACCAACACAGATTTGGTGCCAAAAGGCTACTTCAGCAGGGAGAAGGTTAACCCACAAGGCTGTCCCTAGGTCCACATGCAGCTTTAACCTTTCCTCGTCTTCTGACGTCGACAGGTGAAGCTGACAGTGACAGCCACCAGTGGTGACGTGAACATCAACAAGCACAAGCTGCAGGAAGAGTTCCATCCCCGCGAGGCCTCTGAGGAGCACCACCGTGACATGGTTCATCTTGGTAAGTCTTTACAGTCCAGCTGTAGAAGATTTGGCCACACCAACTTATTTCCTTGCTTCTCAGACATTTTAAGGTGAAGCTATAACAAGCAGACGTCATAAAAGCAGAGGGCTAGGAGGAAAACTTCAATATAACTGTATTCAGTCCATAAAACTTCCAAGTCATAAACCCGGTCCTCAGGCTTTGTTTTCATTATGTTTCTCCAGTTAAGCATTTTTTAACTCCGAAAGCCAATAAATAAAATTGGTGTGGCCTAAGGAAAAAAAGTTTTCAGAATATATTGTTTGGCAAGTCCTCATTTCATTTCAGGATTGATTTAGACTACATTAAAGAGTTGTAGATGGAAGAAAGCATTGAAATATGGATAAAATCAGATTCTACAAATGGGACAGAAAAAGTTGATAGACTGTGCTGAAAAGGAAAATTTGAAAATGCCATTGAAACAACTTTCTATACACGTACTAATACAAACCCATCTGTGAACCTGCACTTGTCCTACAGATCTTGATGTGCAGCATCGTCAGCGTGCGTCGGGGTCCTGGCTGCAGGTGGTTGCAGAGGACTGGGTGGTGCGCCACATTCTGTACAACCAGCTGGTCTGGTACAAGCCTAACAAGTGTGCATCATCCCAGCAGCCCATCCACCATGACACCATCCATGTGGAGGTGAGCTAACTATGCTAAACATTATACTTTTACAGCAGTATCACAATCTCAAGGCCACATTACCACAAAAGTAAAATGATAGGAAAGATGGCAGCATGACTCAGGGATAAATTTTAACAATTATGAACAAGAAATCAGAGAATTTAGTCCGGGAAGTACTTAGGGTTATCGTGACCTTCAAGTTCACCCCATTTCCAATGTCTGGCCTTTTGACCTCCTGTCATTCTGCCTGTCAATCTTTCACCCACCCACATGCTGTCAACCTACACTGTCCAGACAAATAAACACGCAAACCCACAGCTCAGCCACCCAAAACAATACTTTCGTACCCAGAACTAATGAAACCATAAAAGTCGCAACATTCTCCCATCTCTAATATAAAACGTTGTGGTTCCCCCAGGTTGAGGATGTGAGCTCGGAGCAGGTGACCTCCAGTGAGATCCAGGTTACTGTGAACTGCCAGCAGGACCAGCAGCAGAGATGGCAGGTCGACGGTGTGTCCAGCAGTGAGCAGCAGTCTCGTGAGGTATGTATCAGTTTTTCATTCAGTGTGTTTGTACACATTGGCAAAAGTCTGACATGTATCGTTTAGCCCATCTTTTAGTACATGTAAGTTGCATCAGATGTAGTCTGCGTGACACTTATACAGGGCTTGAGATGGTAACATTTGAAAGAGTACTCCAAAGACCTGAGTCTTTAGATCTGTGTATGTTCTTCATCTTGTAAACTGTCTTGTAGTTATGCAGATAGTGAGTGATGTACACACAGGTACTGGCAGGTACTTATCAGGTGACTTGCAAAACTTGACTTTTGTGTGGTGCCTACAGAATGATACTTGAAGGTCACATTAAAGGCAGGACAACAGGTTGTTTTCTCACTGTCTGACATACATGTACACCTCTGTTCAGCAGGTTAGTTCAGAGTGGTCCCTGGAGCAGAGCCCCTGGTCTGTGGAGCAGTCCTCCTCTCAGAGGGAGGTGACTTCAGACTCAGGTAGTTGAAATACACACAATGTACATGTAGTAGAAAAAAAGCTCAGGAATGGTGAAGAAAGTGTCCAGTTTGATTGCTGGAAATATGCTTCCAGTATTTTTGTAACTATTCTGTGGTAACAACTTATTTCCAGTCATACATAATACAAATATACCTACCTGCACATGCAGATCTCTCTACTAATAACATGTCCGTCTTCCTGCTCCACAGAGTGTGTTCCGATGGAGCCTTGGAAGGAGTGGTCAGAGTGTGACGCTGCCAGCTGCCAGATGGGAAGCCAGTGGCGCGAGAGGCGTACCCGCAACGTCAACCCTGCATCCAACCGCTACTGCCAGCCCCAGCGCGAGCTCAGGCAGTGCACCAACTGTGGTCAGTCCTTCAAACTTAAGCTCACTTACTCACTTACTTACTTAACCCTCTTTGTTTCACATATGGCTGTGATCAATCTCCTCATAACATTTTGTCATCATATAATAAAATGTACTTGTGGGTTTGTATGTATTAGGTTGTAAGCCAGAGAGGCAGTTTGTGAAGCACCCTGCCCCCAGCTTCCAGGACTGCCAGACCGTCCGCCAGGTGCCCCGCTGTCCCGAGACCTGCAAGCCCACCAAGACCAGCTTCAAGGAGGAGCAGTTCGACTGCCGTGGACGAACCCTGAACAAGGATGTACTGATCCATGAGGCCTGTGCCTGCGTGGAATGTGCTGTGAAACACACCAAGGTTCGTCACACCAAGTAGTTTCACTGTATCAAATCTATTGTGGATACCACAGTGACAATTATTATGTTGACCTTTGCAGAATGAAAACATATTATTTTTGCTGTTTCTTCTTCTTCTCCAAATATACCAAGGTTCGTCCAACCATTTAGTAGTTTCATTGTGTCAATATCAAATCTATTGTGAATACCACAATTATTATAATTATTTCCAAACTACACAACAGGTGAAGAGCCTTAACCTTCTGCCTGCTGTTTAATCCTGTAATAAGCAATACAGATTTAGTGCCAAATGGGAACCTTTTTGCTGGCTCAGGCGTAATCAGGTCCTTGGGTTAATAGTGTAACTTGCCTGGCTCTGAAACTTTTACAAAGTTCTAGCACCTTATTTCTCCCTCACAGTTTATTCCCAAGGTCAGCACTTACCTCGTTCTTATCTGTCCCCCCAGGAATCATGGCACTCCACCGAGCGTCAGCCATCTTCCAACGAGCGGTGGAGCGAAGAGCTGGGCTTCCCCTGGTACTAGATTTGATACATAGGACCGTTCCACCTTGTGCCTTCCATGTTTTTATACGTCAAACCCTTGTCACCTATATTTCTCTACCAATAATCAGGAAATTATATAAGGCCAGTGATGATGGGATGCCATTTTGTCTGTAGTCTGTTAGGGTGGGGCATCTATTAGTGCAATGAGATATGAATGAATTTATTCTGTGTGCTTGCAAGGTTTATATGAGAACTGGTGTGAGTTCTGAAGCTGTGCATTTCATGCAGTGCTGCTCTTGCTTTTGATACCATTTGTTGTACTTTTGCATCTTTGAAATAAATCAAACAGGCATGTCCACAATTTGTGTTTTTGTTTCTTTGTGTGTGCTGTTAAGTGAATTTTTTTGATGACAAAAACCACCCTTTCAAATTTGAATTTGAGGAAGGGGAAGACTTCAGAATTTGAAGAAGGGAAAGAGTTGAGGAAGGGGAAGAGTTGAGGAAAGAGAGAGTTGAAGATACTCTACCCTCTATGCTACCCGCTTCCCTAAATTGGCAATTATTCACATACCAACTGTTCACATCACATTTATTATACATAGTGGGTATAATAGACTGTTTATCATCTAGGAGCATGTAGTACATGTATTGAGATCAGATACATTGACAAGAGGATAAAACTCATATTTCTGTTTGATATATAATAATGTAGAGATATCGTTGTGTTCTTTGCATTTCGGACAGTACAGTAAGTGGTACTTTTAAAATTACGTCCCTGAGAAAGAGAGTCTTCACTTTGCAACTGCAATTCCAGGCCAAGACTTGCACAATGCAACTTCACAACGTAGTCAGAAGATGGCAGTTACACTCGCCTTCAGGAATAGCATTTGGAAGTATGCCATACATAGTTGATCATGAGAACCTGTATTTGAAACTTGTGTGAGCTAAACAGTCAATTCAAATTACTTTAGCACATATAAGCATCACATACATGTATGTACACTAATGAAGTTTCTAAAGATGACAAGTTGGTGACAACTTACACATAACATTATATGAATACATGACTATGCACAGATTGACAAAGTAGTTATAAACTTGTAGTATTTACAAATATGCAGCAATTATTGTAATAATTATCCTTTCAGAGGAAAATGTGGCCATAAACTATATGTATACAGGTTGAATGATAGAAATTAGTGTTAAAAATGTTTACAAAACATGCAGCGATTCAATCCTTGACAACAAGTGAAAAAGTTTAACTTGTGAGTGCTGTACAAGGTCCAGATTGCAACTTTTTTCTATGACATTGCATCATCACACCAATTAGGGTTAGCTGATGTTCGAGAGTAGTCCGACCAGATTTAGGGCATGCCTACATTTCGATACAAATCGAATTTGAGTCAAATTTGACTGCCAACCACGCACCGACCTACTCCCAAACACCAACCATGGCCGAACCTCCCGTACACACCCGAATGTTTTAAACATTTTGAAACATTCGGCTTAGCTGACCTTGCCAAACACCAACCGACCTTGCTCCCGACCTACTCCTAGCCATGGTTAGGGGGAGTTTGGCTAGTGTTTGGGAGGTCATATTTGGTACAATGTACTTGTATAACATTAAAAGCCAGTGGAAAAACATAGGCTATCCCCAAAGGACATTACTTGCGATGTATGTTTGTACTAAATTTGTACATTCTGCCTGCGAATTTTCAAGCAAGGCTGCCAAGTTACTGCTCCCCAACTAAAAACTACAAGTATATATCTTGTAAGCCAAAAAACCAAATATGTTTCATCCTTCCCAATGCTACTGAAGTAGTTTAAAGTTCAATTACAGCACCCATATTAATATTTGTCCACTAGTAGATATCATGGAAGCAAATACACAAGTCCTGCTTACACTAGTATGTGATGATAAACATAACAAGCTTTGGTCTTGGTTACAACATAAAGACTAACAAACACTAAAGGCACTTCCTTCAGACACTGGCCTAGCAAATTGGAAATAGAACACAAAAATCAAAATCCTATAACACATGTGACAATGCGAAATCTTCAAAGCTAACCGATGACTACTCTCCAAGCAGAGGTTTAGGCTTCAGCTTATTTTTGACATGTTTTTAGCCATTTTTTATTGGCTTTCTTTTTTGAACTGGTATCTTTTTTCGGCTGGTGTATTGGATATTGCCTGGCCAATTTGATATTGTCTTGCAGCCACCAAAAGATCTGCTTGGAGATTATGAAATTGGTTGATTTTGCTATAATTTTAAACAAAGGAATAGTTGGATGCCTACTCGGGCTCTTTTTTCAAGATACTTCCCTTACAAGGACTGGAAAGTGCAGAACACATAATTATACTGTAAAAGTAACAGAGCCAACAGTGTACATCACATGAATCTGAAGTTATACATCTGTATGTACTGTACCCCACTGCAGTACAGTCATACAGAAAAACTGCAGAGAGGATGAAAGAATTGCACAGCTTTATGCAATTTGGTCCACTGAGTCTGATTATCCATAGGCTAGGCTACCTTCTGATGCAAGACCGGGTAATTCTACGCTTATTTCCGTCTCGTGTAAAGTCATTGCCATTTGAAACGGTTAGGATTAGGGGATTTTTGGAGTAGGCTTTTTGATCCGGGTTCGAATCTGAGCTTGTGCTCTGTCTTTTTTTCACTAATATCTTAAACATTTTTCATGATGCTGTCATACATTTGGAATTGAAATGTTGCTTTTTTACACGTTTTAACTGTTTTTGCCCCTCAAAAAAAGTTATCATATGCTACATGCTTGGATATGGCATCGACCATTCAGAGATATGGCATCAATTGTTTAAACCATTTACGAGACGGAAACGCACAACTCCTACATTTGTACATGGCATCATCCAGGAGCAGCCATTCCAGTAAGCACCATTGAGAACAAGAGGTACATGTACATGTAGTCACATTCCATATTTCTGATCAACACGGCCAGAAAGTGTATTATTTTTTAATCTGATTCTTGTAATTTTTGTCAATGGCCTATTTTGTACAGCAGAGTAGAAACGTCACACTTGACATTTTCTTTAAGCCATTTGTCATCTTTTTAAGCCTACGACAGTAATACAAACTAAACATTCTGTGAGCTTGCGTAAGAATAAATATTGGTCAAAAATTTCTGTACTTTATAAACTAAGAAATAGTTCTATGCACAAGACAGTGTTCATGTAAATTTCTTCAGAGGAAAAATGTGGTCCTTTTTTTTGCAATGGTGTGACAGCCTCATTACATCTCTTTAGACTGTACACTCCTTTTAGTATAATAGTACAGTCCAACAACTGTTCTTTTTCACAGTGGTTTTATTATGCGGTACGAGGGAAAATTGGGTTTTCCCTGTTTGAAGTTTGTGCTTGAACAAATTCTGTAGTAGAATTACAGTTATGATTTCCCAATATGACATCACCGCAAAAACCTCAGAAATAAAACCACCGCAAAAGTGTCTTCATTTACAGTATATGACTTCTACATAGAGAAGTAACAAGGGTCCAGCAGCAAGGTTGGGGAGGGAGGTGGCAGATACAATAAAACTTATACAATATTGGACCTTGCCCTGAACCCTACTTTGCTAGCTAGTTGCCCCATGAATCCTGACAAGCCCCCGCCGTACTCCGGTCCGTTCCTCATGCCGACCACGGCGCTGTAGTGAGCCAGGAAGATACACCGCACCTCCTCCAGCCGCATCTTTCTCATAGACGCCTCCTTGGGCTCTGGAGGGGAACTGCAGGTCAACAGTAGATTTGCAAAATCAGACTACATGTACAATGTACATGTATACATCCTTGGGACATTACAAAGTAACGCAATCAATTCTTCTCCAACCAAAGCTGCCAGATTGTTTACCATGATATGTTTCAAAGGATAGGGCCAACTCATGTATTATAAGTATTGCATACTTTCCTTCTGTGGTAGCCTTTTCGTGTAGAATTTGTACTGGTTACAAGATTAGGACGTAGGGGAATACTTGAAGGGAACAAAATTTCCACACCAATGAAAGCAATATCAACTGATTAGTTGACAATAGTTTATCGATGGACAAGTGTAAACGCTCCAACTGTCTGTAATGGTAAGGATTAACCCTTAGCACACTGAAGTAGCCATTTGACTACTACTAGTAATTCTCTATTGGTTACGGGTTAGACAGCAGGGAGAAGGTTAAAAACATATCCACGACCCTGACCTTCCAGGTCCGCTGCTGCCTGAGCTCTCCGACCCCACCAGGACAGGGGAGTCCCGCGACGTGGTGAACCCACGGATACTGCCAGACTCCGTCACGATCTGCCAGCTGGAAAAGTCATCATCATCATCATTGCTTTATGCAGAATAAAATCAGCCTTCCAGTAGAAAGACTGAATTGCACCGACTTTTAAAAGACAACAATATACAACGTGGCTTAAGACAGTACAAGATAAAGATAAAAGATAGTACAAACTACATGTATCACCCACAGGGTCGAATTCCTTACCTGCCAACAGATGAGCCTGATTTGCTCCCTGCCTCTGCAGGGGTGGTTTTTTTTGATGGAACAGCCACGGGGCTGCTACAGGCAGAGGAAGCAGCAGAGCCGAGTACTGCACGTTGGGCCATGGATTGCATCACAATTGGTACATTACTGTAGAACACACAATTTTAGACTATGTTTACAAGTTACTCAAAAACTAGTTCACAAGTTAGAAGAAGAAAATATATCTATTATTAGATGGCACTGTGAGACCACACTTTCACAAAGCGAGCAAAACTTATTCCATCTTTACCTCCACTTTACAACCACCTACCCATTGGTATGTCTCTCCCCTGAAAAGGGGCTGTCGTCCCCCACAATGAAGGGAACAGTGGTACCATCCAGCACACAGCTGCTCATGCTGCTGATGGAGCTCATGGACCCAGAACTGTCCCGATGTCTCCTGGCAGGGCTAGAGCCATCCTCAATCCCTGTACAATAAACAACAGACATGTCTCACCCTGTACAACAGATGTGTTACCATGTACAACAGGTATGTGTCACTCTGTATAAACCTGTCTAAGGATTGACTACGTACACCAGTGGACTTGCCCTAGCCTACTCCAAAGGAGTAGCTGTCAACACTCTGTATAACAGACAACAGACACGTGTCACCCTGTACAACAGACAACAGATATGTATCACCCTGTACAACAGACATGAGTCACCCCGTACGACAGTGTCACCCTATACAACAGACAACAGACACGTGTCACCCTGTACGACAGACAACAGACGTGTTAACCTGTACAACAGACGTGTTACCCTGTACAACAGACATGTACGCTGTACAACATTCATTCCTCGACTTTGTATTTGGAAAAAAACAAGCTCACCTATCAGCACTGTGTCATCAAACTGGGGTTCTGAGTCTGACCGCGTTGGTCTGTTTGTTTCTCTGTATAGGCAGAACACAAGAAGGCATCATTGCAAGGAAGTTTTACTACAGCACAGACATGTATTGTGTAATAGACACGCAGTAGGAGACATAAACAGCCCAAATTTCAGCAAGAGACTACGCAAGTTTAAGACACAGACTGCTTTTCTGTATCAAAAGAAATTACAGATACATGTAGTTAGAACGAGGTCATAGCTTTCTCCACAGTACAGCATCTAATCTATACACAGCTGTAGCTGAAAGTATACTGTATTTAAAGCTACATGTTTTTGTTCATTACAACTTAATGAAATGGTTCTCCAACACAACTGTACAACTAACGATCTGCGTTGTTTGGGTTTACAATGGGTTAAGCCCCTGTCACACAAAGCCGAATATGGATTCCTGAACACTGCTGAACTCCCCCCAGCCATGGTTAGGGCTAGGTCAGGAGCAAGGTCGGCTGTGGTTGGCTGGTGTTTGGTGAAGTCAGCTACTGTTCGGCTGCACCAGGGGCTTTACTAACCAGCACACAAACACTCAAAGTCATAGTCAGTTACTTACCCTTTCACCCTGTCTATGGAGAATTCATCCCCAGTTATGTGTTTCAAAAAGTTGAAACAGAAGAAAAAGATCTGTGAGAGAAACAAAAGCGTTTCAACTTCAGGTATATATATCTTAACTACTGTACAATCACAGCTAATGTGCCATAATTGTGTCTTGTAATATTCATGAAGCTGCAAATAAGGTATATAAGGTATGTCCCTAAAAAGTGTGGTTACTTTCAACGTAGGTTGATTTTGGTGCTCTAGCATTTTCAAGCAGACTGCGACACAAGCAAGCACTAAAAAGGACCTAAGACTACATTTTTGGGTAACAATACAGATGATGAATTTTGTACAACATATGCACAACTATTCCAAGAAAACCCTCAGTTTGCGATCGTACATTGAATGTCGCCTTGCCCTAAATAAGTACATTAGTACAGTGTACAAATAACGAAATGAAAGTACTATTTTCAAGCTCTGTCCAGTCCCATGTCTAAGATACATCTGTTTAAGCAACTGTACCTCTTCCCCCTTGCCCAACCTGTCCTGCAGATTGTGCCCAAACAGGTGCCAGTCGTACGCTATGGTCAGGTACAGCATCTCCAGGGCACTCAGGGACTTGTGCATTTTGCCATCCTGTAGCAAAACATGTCAGTGTTACTGTACATTCATATATTTTTGCAGTGACAGAATTTCACGTTAGGAGGGTTGAAACAATCTGTAGTACTAATACATGGGAAACACGTATTTGTAGTGTATTAGTAAAACCACAACAAACATTTCAAGATTTACAGTAACAAAACCAATCATTTGTACTGGAGAAACTTTTAGATTGACTACTGGAAGAATAACAGTTACAGTAGTTGAAAGTTAGATAAATCCATCCCATTTTCAGTATATAGGGCACTAGGCTATTGCACCAGTTTCGAATGTTGCATATAAAGAGATATGAGAGATCTTACAGCCCAGAGTGACATCCTGAGTAGTGATGTGAGCAGTGGTGTTCTGTCCCAGCCTGAGATACAGTGTACCAACAGGCCACTGTCACCTGGAAGGGCAAACAAATAAACATACTTAACGAGGCAATTCTAGACTGTAGTAAAATTGTACATATAACATGTTACATAGCTATCACTTGGATGTATTATGTTGATCTTCAAGTTTAAGTTGATGAACCATGAATTGTTGCTTTGCCATAAACGGCAGTCCAAAAACTCTTTACAGTTTTAGAGACCGAACAAGATTATTTAATAAGCCCTGGAAGATAGCAAACAATTGACTGAAAAAGACTAAAAACAAACCAAGACATTTTGAGCAATAGACCAATCCCATAGCCCTGTCCACCCCCATCAAAACATAGAAATGCAATATAAGGCCATAAAAAAATGACAGACATGCAGCCACTCTCTCATTGGTCGAAACCGCTAATTTCCATACTATCATTGGCTGAACTGCTAATTGTGATGGACAGTCAGGATCTATGGTGAGGTAAGATGAATTCCACTCACCATGGTGCAGACAGTAGAGCATTAGCCTAAGGTAGTTCTGGGTTAGTTTGATCAAGTCCCAGGACTGGAAAGAGGAAAATACATATAATATCATGTAATGTAGAGCAATACAAAATGGGAAATTTTGGTGGGTGCTCATGATTGCCAATTTGATACTTTTGTACTGAATTACTAAAAATTGATCCTCCTTTAAGTACATCAAATTAAGTGTGATCTTACCCTGTATCTGTCCCAGTCAATTCCGAGGCACCGTGACTTCTCTATAAGAGACTGGGGAACCTGAAGGTCTGCATCTACATAGCCCTGTGGTTCAAACAGTCATGTTGGGTAACGTTATAGATTATGTATCCTTGCTTGCTAACAGATAAACAATGATAATTTGACAGCAGATTGATGGACATTTGAATGTACTTTGTACCTGATTCCACTCAAACACTAGCCCTTCTGCAACGTAGTCATTGTCTCTGTAGTCCTTGAAGAATTCACAGCCTGAAAAACACATGCACAAAGGCGTCAATAGTTTACACCATGCTCTATTCATTTGTAATTTTTAGGTTAAAGTTTTAACAACATTAAATTTTTCCTCCTTAAGACATCCTGAAGCTTTCTCCGTAAGCAAAATGAAGATGATACAAAGGGATACATACCTGGATAGGGCACGGATATCAAAGTGAAGTCTGCATATCTATGTTCCTTGTCTACTTTTTCTGAAGATGTAACCCTTAAAAGAAAAAAAATCAATCAATCAATCAATCATGCCCAACAACCAATCAAAAGTTGCAGGATGGTGTATGGCTTTCCTAACCACTCAGCTCTTTAATGCTGCCCTAACTTTTTTCAAGCCTTTGTGCACAGAAGTAAATATGGAGCCTTACTGCATGCCAAACTTGACCTTCTTGTTCTCCACCATCAGGTCTACGATGGTGCCGATGTTCAGGGCCTTCAGTAGCCGGATGTCCTGCATACGGATACTGTCCACCAGCTGCCACTCACTAGTAAACAAACAAACAAACAAACAAAAACAGGCGTCATTCTGAAGCAAGCATAGATTCAGGGAACTACATTTCATTGGGATATTAGGATACCTGTACCCCTTAGGTTTTACAGTGACAGATGTATTAATGGTAGGGCTATTCCATTTAGAAGTGCAAGAGCAGTTTAGAAAAATTTCATTCCCCAATCATTTCTCAATGTATTCAATAATTTAATTCAAAAACTCTCTTAGCCCCCTTTGAACTTTGAAATGGAATAGCCCTTACCAGGGTACTTTCACCCTACTGACGAAGAGCAGCCATTACCCATGAGCCATTACCCAATTACACCGGACAGTGATCTACTTGGAATGCTCTTAGATGAATTTAATTAGAAGATAGAATAATAACTGATACATATATCGTATATATAACCATTGGCCAATGTATTCCAACATGCTGTAAAACAAATGAAGACACCAAAGTGAAAAAGACCCCGGCAAAAACTCCACCAAACCACCACCAATGCCACCATTCACAGCTCACAAGTGTTGTGACTGCTCAATACAGGTTTGACTCTTTGAGTCGTCTTTTCCATCTTTACCTTACAGCTGACACTGGTGGGGGGAAGAAGGCATTCCACAATAGTGGCAAACCAGAGAAAATTGACCTCTGCATAACAGCTCTGTTCCTAAAATGTGGAATCAAATTTTACTCTCAGTAGATGTTCTCTACAGAAACTAAATGGTTGGGAGTTTAACCTTCTCCCTGCTACCTAACCCCATGACCAATACAAATTTGGTGCCAAACAGCTACCATAGCATGCTGAAGGTTAAGAGTGGGGGAATCTGGGATACATGTTCAGATGTTTGTTAACTACTTTTAGTCCTATAATCAGTTAGGGCACTTAAAAACACTTATCTAGGTATGAGGAGGGGAGAATACAATAAGATGTATTTTTGCAAAGACTTTCTAGCCATGTTGTGAATCTTGTCTCCCAAGAACAAACAAAACCAGTCTGACCAGCTCTAAAACTTTTGTTTTTTACTTATGGAGATCCTAATAAACATAAACATAAACATAAAACATACATTCTGAATTATTATAACATATAAGACCGAGAGGAATGGAGAAAGCGATGCTCTCAACTGGCAGGCCCTAAGGCCTACATGTACATGGGGAAGATGTAACATGTAAGTAAGTATAACATTCTACTGTGATCATAAAACAGTGGTACACAAATGAATACATGTACATTTTATAGAGTGAAGACAATGATATCATGTTGGCTATTTCCTGGGTGTTATCACTTTTTATTAGAAACTACATATAAA
Source organism: Branchiostoma floridae x Branchiostoma japonicum (assembly GCA_013266295.2). Lineage (NCBI taxonomy): Eukaryota > Metazoa > Chordata > Leptocardii > Amphioxiformes > Branchiostomatidae > Branchiostoma > Branchiostoma floridae x Branchiostoma japonicum. The sequence continues at coordinate 21,779,192 of CM023825.1, forward strand.
AATTAAGACTGTTGGCACATACCTGTTCCCATTGGGTACGTAAACTGCCTGGTCCCGAGACAAGCCGTAGCTCACCATTCCGTCTTCTGTAGGGATGCTCTCTCCACCTGAACAGGTAAAGATCAAAACAGTAAGTGAGCAGAGAATAGACATCATATTACTGTACTGTCATCTGGAGACTTGTAAAAGAAAACAAAGTTGGGATGTGACAGGGCTGTAGCTTCCTTATGCTAAGGCAATGTTCGAAATACTTTTTTTCTCAGGTTCCCGCTGATTTTGCATTAAGAACGGAAAATGAAACATTCTTGGTATGTTGAGTTTGCGGTTGAACAGCTGCAAATATTTCACAATTTACAGTAGATACCTGAGAAGAGGAAGTCCAGACCCGACCTGCCGTACACTTCTGCACCACTGGCAAGGGTCGCTGACCTGCAGATATGCTAAAGAAAGGCAGGGGGCGTGGTTGTCAGTGGGTTTAAGGTCAAGGGCATGTGCATGATACAATCCCAGTAGACGTTGTCACTGACGCTTAAGTAAGTCCTGTTCATTCACTCATTCACAAGGACATTCATTTTATGTCATACATTATAGATATAGATAAATGACTAATCAACTAGAAAGGCCGACATTTGCTCTTGAGCAAATACAGCATATTTCACTCCATCTCCCCCATACAAATACAGAAAAATTACTCCTCAAAAAGGCAAACATTCTGACTCACGCTTGCCTAGAAAAGGCCTCAAACTAAAGAGAGAATAGTCAGCTTTGTATCTGCTTTACTTTGTTACTTCACCGAGTCTTGCAAGTTTCATGTGATATTTTTTTAGTAGTGTTTGAAAGATTTGGGCAAAAGAACAATTGTATAGACTTCTTTATCATTGTCAAGTGTATCAAGAAACTTAGGCCCTTTCAAGGCCGATAGTGCAAGGTTTTAACTAGCATTTTAATTATGAAACAATATGGAAATCATATGCTATCAAAAAGGATAAACATATTGAGTTCTTACCTTGCCTTCATACAGCATGACTGGTACCACAAACCTGGACCTGCACCGCGCCAGCCGGGCCTTGGTAAACAGGTCATGCATCCAGCCAAGGTCATACAAGGAACCCACTTTGGTACTGGGAAGTAATAGAGATAATGTATGTCACCATGGATAACATATGCCAAAAAACAGTTACTCAAACAATGGATAACATACTGAACCACAGCAACAATACTGGAAAAGATAACATTTGCAAAGCAAATGCATGTTTACCTTCACATGGTCTAGCCTAACAAACAACTGCTCTGTTTATTCTTACTCAAAGTCAAACACATTCATATACAATATATGGTGAGCAGCCTCTCCTGTTACCATAGTGACAGATGTCTGGTCTAGGTCATTGACCTTATTTGTTTGGAGACGAAGAAGAAAAAGAGGAAAAAGAAACAGAGCAAAAACAATGTTTTCCTTCTGTGAAGGTAAACATAACAAGAAATATGAGACTCCGGGGAAGTATTATGGGTTAATTTGGAACTGTGGAGGGGATTGTATGATGTAATTTAAATGGGTATTATACTACTTCCTGAATTCCTCCACATACCATCTATGTACTTGAGCCAGTATGTTAAATGTCTTTTGTTATCTTAACACCATATCATAACAGGATTTTATAATACTGCATGAATATTGACAAACCTCCTGGTCGCATCATCAACTTCATACTCCAGCAAGACCAGCTTGGCTGGATAGTGTCCACACAGTTCCCCACCACTGTTATCTATTGTCTGTGGTATAAATAAGGCAAGGAAGGAACAACATTAACACTGCTAACCATGACAATAACTTAAGGTTTTATTCCTCTGATAGCTATAAGGATAATGCTTGCAAGATAGTAAAGCTGACATAAAGTGGAAAATCACTTACAGCATACTTGTAGTCCTTTGCAAAGAGATCAAGACACTTTCTGTGGATGACTTTTAGCTGCAAAGTACAAGAGATATTGTGGTTTCAGAACATGTACATTGTATACATAGTAGTACCATGAACACATTACATCACAATGCCATACCAATTTCTAAAACTCATCAAAAGGTGACAGCTAGGGCATGGTAACTTCATTTCAATGACTGCATTGATTATATACTACAGGTAAATGGTATGTTGGTTTTATCATTTGCTTCAAAAATCATGTTACAAATGCCTTGGTAAGCCAAAAGTGGTGATTTCGGTACTTGTGAGTTTCAGCACTACCATAGAAAAAAATCAGAGCTTTGGTAAAACAATACAAACTACATCTGCAAAAAGCACTGTATTCTCATCATCATTCAACATTACCAAATACATCTCCTATATGTTTCCATTGTCTTTGGATCCTGATGAATGACACATTGATAGAAAGTGAAAGTATATCTGTCAACTTTCCCCTGTACTTCCTCATGATGATTTGTAGCAGTTCCCACATGGCCTCCCACATAATGACTAATTTGTAAGCAGCTGAAACTTTCGCTTCATTTGAGACAATTACTTCCCATTTTGGACAAGACATTCACGGAACACAAAACTATGTGCAACTGGGTTTTCTAAGTCTTTTTCTGGGTTATCATGTAATCGAAATTTCGAATAATGGACAATATTGAAACTTAGTTAAAGGTTAGGATACAGTATAAGTAGTTTAGGAGCTCATACTGATAGTTATCATATTGTCATATTCAGGTGGCATGGCATGGTCTTGTGGCCATGTGGTTAGGGTTGTTGACTTAGAATGTAAAGGTTCTGAGTTTGAATCCCTGGCAGGCAACAATGTTGTGTCCTTGGGAAAGGAACTTTACACCTACAAATGTACAAATGTATAATGTATTTCCTCACTTGACTCAGGTGAAAATGAGTATGGTACTAGGTTAGAATCATCCTCTCGAATGGGATGTAAAGCCGGGGGCCATTGTGTTTGAGGAAAGCCAGACCTCAAGCACATCAAAGAACCCATCACGCTTATCGAAAAGAGTAGGGGTCCATCCCGGGCAAGTGGATCAAACCATACAGTCTGGACTTATGCAGCTTGTACTTACTGTACAAAACTGGTTTGCCGGTTTACTGGTTATGGGATGCAAACAAACAAACACATTTCTGAAGGTACCAACTGCAGGTCCTATAACATCAGAATTTAAAATTTGGTCGACATTATTATCTGACATGCCACGCTATGTAAAAGTTAGTGGTATTTAGTATCAATTGTTAACTTACCCGCGAATTACCCTGCGTATCCTTGGTCTTGAAGGTGTTCTTGGAGAAAAAGTCCAACAGAGAGTGGATTTCTTCGTACCGGATTTTCCCGCCATCCTCTCTACTCGCCATGAGCCTAACTCTAACAGAGAGACTTGTTCAGCCTTCAGACGAGCAAAAATAACCTGCGGACTTGTAGTTTCACACGTCTGTGAGTTCCTGCGCTGCCTTTTCAACAGGCTGAGACCAGCAAGCACGTGAAGAAGCTTCAGCGACTGACCGTTCGTTCCCAAGTTCAACTGCAGCGCGAAGAAAGTGTGAAATGCTCTCCTGGACACTTTCACTTCCAGTTTCAGCTGGCGTGAAACTATGCCCCTCCCCCTACACTCCCAAAACAAACACCTCTCAAAATGCCGTAGAAACTTTTCTTAGCACGAAACGAGCAAGCTCAAAGCAAGAAATTGCGTATCAGACGACATTCTGAAAATTCTTCATCAAAAAGCCCGCACATGTCCTATTTATAAAGAGATTTTGAGAAAAAACAATCCATGGTAACCAAAATTTCATCACACGGCAGCCATGATGTTTTTAACTCGTGGCGAACACGAGGCTACGGATGTAATTATGTTACAAAAAACGTGATTGGCCAATCTGGTGTTATTAGCCAATCATAATCGAGCTTTTGTTTTCAGAGTGATACTATCCCATGATGCAACACTAACAAAGGTTGAAGGTCAGGACAGGAGAATGACAGATCGTCACGTGGAGTGCAGATGTATTTGTTGACGTTTTTAGGTATTTAATGCTAACAACAGACAGATCACGTGCTAGGCACCGCGTGTGGAGAAGAGGATGAGCATCAGGCACGTTGTTGTTGCCCTCTCGGGGGGCGTGGACAGCAGTGTTGCGGCGCTGCTGCTCAAGAGGAAAGGTGGGTGATCAGCTGATGAGCTACGTGCTCCCAATGGTCATACTTGCGTAATTTGTAAGCAGATGTCTTTTTGTTTTTTCTTTTCTGGTCAGGGGTATATTCTGGCCTCCTCCTCAGGTTGATAACAACAAATCTGAGATTTAAGACTTCTGGTCCCTCATGCAATCCTCGGCTTCCTGAATTCCCCCCTTTTCGACCCTGTTGGCTCCCAGCGAGAGTCATTTCCTGTGTCTGACCCTTTGACCTCCGGTCATTCTGCATGTCAATCTTCCACCCATGTGCTGTCAACAAAGTCTGTCTGGATAAACAGACACACAAACCCACAGCTCAGTCATCCAAAATACTTCTGTACGAAGAAGTAAAGATGTAAAATGTTGTTATCCTCCTTGTTACCAGGTGACAGGTGTTCCTCCCCAGGTTACCAGGTGACAGGTGCTGTCCTTCTGTTCCTCCCCAGGTTACCAGGTGACAGGTGCCGTCCTTCTGTTCCTCCCCAGGTTACCAGGTGACAGGTGTTGTCCTTCTGTTCCTCCCCAGGTTACCAGGTGACAGGTGCTGTCCTTCTGTTCCTCCCCAGGTTACCAGGTGACAGGTGCCGTCCTTCTGTTCCTCCCCAGGTTACCAGGTGACAGGTGTTGTCCTTATGTTCCTCCCCAGGTTACCAGGTGACAGGTGCTGTCCTTCTGTTCCTCCCCAGGTTACCAGGTGACAGGTGCCGTCCTTCTGTTCCTCCCCAGGTTACCAGGTGACAGGTGTTGTCCTTATGTTCCTCCCCAGGTTACCAGGTGACAGGTGCCGTCCTTATGTTCCTCCCCAGGTTACCAGGTGACAGGTGTTATCCTTATGTTCCTCCCCAGGTTACCAGGTGACAGGTGTTGTCCTTATGTTCCTCCCCAGGTTACCAGGTGACAGGTGCCGTCCTTATGTTCCTCCCCAGGTTACCAGGTGACAGGTGTTATCCTTATGTTCCTCCCCAGGTTACCAGGTGACAGGTGCCGTCCTTATGTTCCTCCCCAGGTTACCAGGTGACAGGTGTTATCCTTATGTTCCTCCCCAGGTTACCAAGTGACAGGTGTTGTCCTTACTCTCCTCCCCTTATTACCAGGTGACAGGTGCTATCCTTATGTTCCCCCCCAGGTTACCAGGTGACAGGTGTGTTTATGAGGAACTGGGACACTGTGAATGAGCTGGGGGTGTGCCAGGCAGACAGGGACTGTGAGGATGCTGAGTACGTCTGTAGGAGGCTGGACATCCCCTTTCACCAGGTCAACCTGGTCAAGGACTACTGGAACGACGTCTTCAGGTAGTCCATGTTAAGAACCAAGAATGTATTGGATGCCAGTTTGTTTTCTAATGTTGAAAATAAAGAATTTACATCTACTGCTGTTGTTAAAAAACGAATCTTAATTTCTGTACTCTTGTTAGAGAGGGCAATCATCAAGTTTTCCATCACCAGACTTGTAGACAACGAGTAACTGATACTATATTATAACAGTTATAACTATTTCTTCCCAGTGAATGTGGCATCGTGTGGCATAATGGTCAGAGTGTTCGGCTCGGAACCAAGAGGTCCCAGATGCCATCCCCTAATATGCCGGATGTTGTGCCCTTGGGAAAGGCACAACATTCCTCACTGTACGGTGGAGTGATGCCCACCGGGCCTTTTAGCAAATCGCTGTGTCCAAACAGTGATGAGGACACAAACGGATTTGGTGTCGCCAGTGTGCCAACATTTGTACATTTGCCACTAAGAACCGTACAATTTTTTTTTCCAGTGAAATGCTGAAGGAGTATCAACATGGCTGGACCCCAAATCCAGACATCCTGTGCAATAAGAGGATCAAGTTTAGGACTTTCTTTAATTATGTGATGGACAAATTTGAGGCCGACGCCTTGGCCACAGGCCACTATGCCAGAACTAGCATCCACGGGAACATCTGTACTGAGAACGTCCTGTCATCTATGAACATTATACCTCGGAGTCACACAGAGAGTGAGTACTAGGAAAGGTCCTGTTCATGTAGCCTGGGTGCCATCCTCTGTAGTTACTACTGGCTCTCCCTTTTTGCTTGCTAGTGCCATCAGTTAGTAGCTACAGAGGATGGCACACAGGCTACCTGTCATGGCCACAGTTTGTGAAATAAATCAAGTAGATAAATTGGTAACAGTCTAAAATTAATGTTTCTTGCACCCGCTTGCTATAAGTGTCTATTAGCCTATAGCATAGCTTCTAATATATGCTACATGTATGTCATTCAGCATGTGAAAAATATTATTCCAGCTAAAATGACATATAGCAGCAATCAAAAATTCTTTTTTCTTTATTTTGTCTTTTTCATATTGAGCTCTACAATTTTGTATTGTCTCATTTCGTTTGATGAGAGCATGCAAAAAGCACCTAATGGCGAGACAAACATCAGACAACAATCCAATTTTTCTGATCTCTTCTTTTCAAAGATGTGAAACTGTTACAAGCGCTGGACAGCTGGAAGGATCAGACGTTTTTCCTCTCCCAGATCCCCCAGCAGGCCTTGCGGCGGGCGCTCTTCCCACTGGGCGAACTCACCAAACCTGTGGTCAAACAGATGGCTCAGGACGCTGGGTTCAATCATATAGCCAAGAAAAAAGAGGTGGGAGTTAGACTGAATCTTGTTTTCTCTTTGAAAGAGGCAAAACTAATTACTTAGCAAAGTGGTAGAGAAAGATAATATATCACGATAATATGATTTTTAACAAGTTTGCTCAATGCAAGGACAAAAGACACAGGTGCAGTACGTTCTGCCAATGTGTAATACATTCTCCTGATGTAGAATTTATTTCATCGTTACTGTTACTCTGACAGATTCTTTATTTACTAGTATGTTTCCTCCTTTTTCACAGAGCATGGGTATCTGCTTCATTGGCACAAGGGATTTTCCCAACTTTTTACAAGAAGTATGTACTAGGATTCTATTGTCTCTTACTGAAGTTTTGCTTTTGTCACTCATTCGTTTATATGTCGTTATTGAGTGTCATGTTTGAACTTTCCAACTAACTGTGCTTGTTTTTATTCTGCAGTATATAGACACTAAACCAGGCCAGTTTGTCTCAGTGTTGGATGGAAAGGTTTTAGGAGAACATAAGGGTTTGTATATATAACAGATATATACATAACTGTCGATATATCTATATATCTATCTCACGTCACAGCCAATACGTTAACATTATTGTACATACCTTTAGTTTACTGTCAGCATATGGGTATTGCTGTGAAGTGTATTTTAGATTCGTTTGTGAGGTCAGTTTCCTTACCACTGTAAATCTTGAAACTTTTCGCCATAACCTCTCCACTGCAAATTCATGACACTGCAACTAATATTTTCCAGTTTAACCGTACTATAGAATTGTTTCAGCTGCAAATTGAAAACAAAAACACGGTACTGTCCTACCACGATGTAAGTGAATTTACAGTACGTAATTCTTCATCCTGTAGGAGCCTCTTTGTACACCATTGGTCAGCGAGCCGGCCTGGGGGGGATGAAGGAGCCATGGTTCGTTGTGGACAGGGACACCAGCACTAACAACATCTTTGTGGTGAGTGGTCCAGCAGGTATCTGCTTCATCCCTTGTCTTTTTGTTTTTTGAAAACATAAATCTCCAGTCAGCACTGACCATGATTGATTTACCAATACCTAAGGCCCAGTTTCCACTAGATGGCAATCTCTGAGTGACCGTTGGGCGACCAAAATTAGATTTGTGTGACCCTTGTGACAACAAAACACACAAAACATGATCCGTTCTTTATGAATGATATTCGTTGAGTCAGTGATCTGCCTAATTTGGGGTCACTGTGTGGTTGCAGCCTCTAGTGGAAAGGGAGGACAGTGCCACCAGCCACATGTAACTACAGTACTGGTGTGTTATACCAAATTTGGTTTCAGCTGTAATATTACTGTACAGTTACAACATGTATACAACGTATGGGCATGTCACTCTCTGTCCTACCTATCCCCAGTGCCCTACTACAGACCACCCTGCCCTGTACAGACAACTGATAATGACGGAGCCTGTCCACTGGATAGCTGACCCCCCACGGAGGCTGTATGAAGACCAGATGTACGACTGTCTCTTCAGATTCCAACATCGGATGCCTTTAGGTGAGGTCCATCTTCGCATGTAGAGTTATCTGTCCATTTGACTTGAGCTACCCTTTAATAAATGTGAGATTAGATTTGTATGAATGACATAACTTTAACATGTTTGGCATGGCCTTTCATAACTCGGTGTGAACTTGTGTTCTCACCAGTTAAATGCACCTTGACTCTGAGTGGCAACAACCAGGTGTGGGTGTCATTGGCTGAACCAATCAGAGCGCTGACGCCAGGACAGGTATGGGCTTCTTAGCAATTTCTTATAATATTGTTTATGATCTTAGTATCTAGTTTACTTTGTGCTCTTTCAATTCAAAATAGATTTCATCAAATACAAGACTATGAGCTAAGCCAAAGCGAGAGGACACTTCAATCAATCAATCAATCAATCAATCAACAATGGTTTATTCTTCAACAGACAAGGCAGCACTACATTGTAGGCTGAATTGTGACCATTGCTGCATCATCACACGTGTCATACGTTTCATGCAAAACTATTGCACTTAACATGAACTCATTGGTATTGGCTTTTAAAAAAAATATTGCTACATTTAAAACATGAGACATACTGTACTTGTACAACATTTGATCCATTAATCATAACATAAAAACAATTTGTCAGCAGTGTCATTCAACACTTAACAATTTCTTTCCCTGTTTTGTTTTTTCCCTGTTTCAGTATGCAGTGTTCTACAAAGGGGATGAGTGTCTGGGAGGAGGAAAGATTATCAAACTTGGACCCACTTTATTTGACCTGCAGGGAAGGAGAACCATTAGAATAGAAGAGATTGAGAAGAGACCGGAGAAATAGACAGTACATGTACCATCTTTGAACAAAGACTTTGTAGATATCTTATTTTAGTACCTATGATGTTGTATATGCTGCACTGAAGAATGCAATTCGTGAATATTAAAGCTACATTATGTAACATCAGGACAATACAAAAAAGTCAATTTCCTGGTCACAGTACGTGTAAGTTAAATTGACCCCTCCCCATTACATAGTGCCATTCAGGCCGTGAAAGTGGAAAAATATGTTTTAAAGCTGGCAACATTCTGCTACAGTTCCCTGTTCCACTGTGTTTTTTATTAGCTTTCAAGCAGTTATATTAATTGCTTTTTATCATTGTAACACATTGCATTGAAAAGTTGTCTGTGCCTGCTAACTTTCATTTGGTCCAGTGTACCAGTACCATGCAGATTGCAGTATTTGTTGTTGAGCTTAGGCATCTTTATAGAACCATAAAACCAAGGCAGGAACTTGACATTCTGAGCTAGCTGCAACGATGGCAATGATAAAAAATAATACATGATTTATAGTATGGAGATGTTACAGAATTTTTGACCACGTCCAGGCCCTAGCCTTTGGCTGGGACATGTACATGTATGTGGGAATTATGAACTTGATTACTGGTTGACTAAGTTATTAATCTACATCATGTGACAAAATAGATGCAACACTGTACGTGTAATGACTTACAGATCTAGGGTGTTTCTGAGTGTAACATCCCAATAGTTGAAGTCACCAGCGTCAGACACAGTGTTCTAGCCAGCGTCTATCTTTCTGAGTTTTGCCCGTCATGACGGACAAAAATTTTGCCCAATGTGTCATTCTTGAGAGACACAGTCATGCCTCCCCAAAAAAGCTGAAACCCTTGGGTAATTTTTCACTGTCATTAAACAGCTTAGTCTACCAGCAAAATTTGTCTCTCAAAATGCAGGAAACACTGTTTCAGAGGGTCGACATTTCAAAAGTATTGTCACTCCTTTGGCACTCGATCAACATGATGTTATGTCAAACAAAATTGAGATGGAAAAATTTCAGGCTGGCTAGAACATTGATCAGACATGACATGAATCTGTGAGGGTTTGTATGGGTGCATGCTTGTTTAAATTCTAGAGGTGACAAATACTGGTACTGCTTTAACTTAAAGTTTTTAAAAGAAGAAAGGTTTATATTTATCTTGGTTCAGACGACAAATTTAGTTTGCTGCAAAATGCTGCTTATGTTTCCTTGTCAAAGATAGGGAAGATTTGATTACCTTTACATGTAGCACTTTTTGAAGATTGTGAACAGAAAAGGTATTGCAATATCTCAAAGATATCTAGATTATTGCTGGTGCCACAGGGGATGCCATTTTTATAAAGGAAATCGCGTTTCTCAAAGGCATAGAAGAAGCCGTCATTTTGTATGACCCAGAGTATCCCCTATACCACAAAATCATATCAGAATCATCAGTGAGTCCTAGTACAAACTTCTTAGTATTGTAAATATTAACTTAATTTTAAGGGTACAATAAAAGCAGACCATTGTTGCAATGATGCTGGCTTGCATATGTGGACTTGTCTGAGGCACGAAAAGTCTGACAGCAAAAGTTTACTAATCCGACAAAAATACAAATGTCCTGGTAAAATCCCAAACTGAGTTTTTGAAGTGTTTTTCATTCACGACAGAAAGGAAGAAAGAAAGAAATCAGCAACGCGAACTTTGAGAGCATGCACCTGTTATGTTGCAGTTTGTTCATTAATCGCTAGGCGGCATTGCACCGCATACACGTCCAATCAGTTTCAGATCGTGACATCATCCAACATGGCGGGCGGCTTGTCTGATGAAGAATTTCAGCGTTTGCAGGTAAGACGATGGCTTCTATAAAATGAATAACCAGCCAGCATTGCATTCAAACAAACGGAGATCATATCCTAGATCTCAGGACAACAAGGACATCTCAACTGCCGCCTCACAAGGCTCACGATTGCCCTTGAAATTCAGATGATATTTCCGCCCTCCCCTCCTTTTGCAGAGGACACAAAAATCACGCGGACGCTATCATGGCATCTCCGGTCGATTGCACTTCCTTTCTCGTCCCGATCTCCTTCCGCTCGTCAGGGATCGGACTGGCAGAGTAGCGCATTTGTAACGGTCAGCGTCAGCGCCTGTGTGTTGCGTGTTTCTGGTTTGATCTCGTGGACAGCTGTACTGCACGTGACGTGTGCGCCGTGCCCACTGTTTGTAAACAAACCCGGCCCAGGTCGGTCAGTAAAAAACGCCCTTGGTCTTTTGCGGTTTCGTTCTTTTGATCACTTCTAACAAGTTTTCTCCGGATGGAGCCATGATTCCCTGCGACTTCAGCATGAGGGAACAGCGTAGATAAATCAAATTGGATGACATAAAATATTTATTGGATGAGATAAAACGTTATTACCAATTTAAATACAAATACAAATGCCGAAGGAAACGTTGTTAGCACTTGCATAGACTCCAATTTGTTTACTGAACTATTTATCCATGAAGTAATACACTGATATTGGTATGTTCAGGATCGGAGGTACATTGTACACCACACTTTTGAAAGTCTTCCATATCTGCTTCACTGGTCACTGTTTATCAAGTTGTGTTTATATACATATTATAACGTTAGTAAGCTACTAAATAAAGAAGGTCATATAGTGAGACAGACAGACAGACAGACAGATCTCCATACATCAATGTTATTAGGAAAATAATCAACAACCATACTCTGTACATTAATTTGTATATGTTCCTCTGAACATGTTTCTCATGTGCTGTGTATGATGTGAGACTTCAAATTAGTCTGTGACTTGAAGAACTCTTGATCTTTACCAGGGAATACAGGTGGACTGGTGTATAATAGCATGATTGACATGTAATATTTATCAAGCAAAACAGAGCCTAAGTAGAGTCTGAATTATATCAACAAAAACAAGTATTTAAGAAAATGCTGCATGTCCCTGTTGCATATTAGTATTCTATTTGTCTGGCAGAGATAGATATGTATGTTGTTGCACAAGCAGTTTTTTTAATATGGAGTATGCAGGTGACAAAGGGCATTAATACTGTCGTTTGGTGTAGGTTCATTCATACACTGTCTGTTGACCATGATTTATATCATGTTAACTTTCTATCCATCAACTAGACCCAGCTTCTGGAACTGAGGACTTCGAATTATCAGCTACAGGAGCAATGTCGCCGACAAGACAGAGGTTAGTGAAACAGACTCATCCTGACTGTCCATCACAATTAGCAGTTCAACCAATGATAGCATGCCATAAAGCATGGCAATTAGGAGTTCGACCAATGATAGCATGGCAGTTAGCAGTTCAACCAATGATAGCTTGGCAATTAGTGGTTCAACCAATAATAGCATGGCAATTAGTGGTTCAGCCAATGAGAGAGTGGCTGCATTTCCATCATATATGTTTATTTTCCATTTCTACATTTTGATGGAGGTGGGTGTGGCTATGGGATTTATCTATTGTAGGTTTCATATCTGAATCATCATTATAGAAATTGTTTACAACTGTACTACAGAATTGTTTCAACTGCAAACTTAAGACCACTGCAAACCTAAATGAATGTACTACTTAGATTTTCTGTAATTGTGGATATTGATGTGTTTGTCTGTTTGTTTGTTTATACAGAGCTCGTCAACCTGCGGAGCACCTCGGCCTCCCTGGAGAAAGAGCTACAGAAGGAGAAAAGCAAGGTACTAGCTGTACATTTATTTAAAAAAAAAAACATTTTGGAGGACTTCAAGTAAAGCCCCTGTCACACATAGCCGAATATGGCCTCCCGAACACTGCCGAACTTCCCCCGACCATGGTTAGGAGTAGGTCGGGAGCAAGGTCGGCTGTGGTTGGCTGGTGTTTGGCGAGGTCCGGTACTGTTGTGCTGTGCCAGCTGAATGCATGTTACAAAATGTTTAAAACATTTGGGTGTGGACAGGAGGTTCGGCCATGGTTGGCTGGTGTTTGGGAGTAGGTCAGCAGTGTTCGGCGCGTGTTCGGAGGTCAAATTTGACTGCAATTTAACTCAAATTTGATTCGATTTGTATCGAAAGGTAGGCGTGGCCTTAATCTGGTCAGACTGCTCTTGGTTGGTTGTTGGTCAGGGGAAGGTTCTGAATGTGTGACAAGGGCTTAAGGCAGACCTCATGATCAAGCACAGAGGGCTATATGTAGGTTCTTTAAAGCAAAAAAAACTCAAGGTGCAGTTAAAGAAACAGAAGAAAGACTGATTGCATGCAACTGCAGTACACAGCCAACAGACGATTATAAAGATCGTAGACTTTGTCGTAAATGTATGTAGCAGAGTTCTAGACAACAAGCCAGACTGTACAGACAGGCAATTGTATACATATATTCATAAGTACCTTGTATATCAAGGCAACATATTTACTAGTTCTTTCTCATAAGAAGATACCAAATAGGAAGGAAAGCCATGTTGAATTGAGGAAGGCTGGCAAATTGTTCTTGCATTGGCTGATCTTGACCTAGAGATGTCTATGCTGACCTTCTTCAGTAACGTATTCGGACAACCATTGACCATTTTTTTGTTTGTTTCAGCCATCCTTTATGCAGAACATCGGCCAGAATATTGGAAAAAGCAAGAAGAAGGTATGTTGAAGTGGCACACTGCTCACATGGCATGTAACATGTGTCTAAACTCTAATGCATTCAAGTTCAGGTTCAAGAAGATTGATGAAATGTTTGTGTTTGTGTGTGCATATGTGTGTATGATTCACTCTTTTTGTCATGCGCTAATTTCTTTACACCATGACACCAGCAATAGCTGCCTGTGTCCCACGTATATTGTATTGTCACAATCCCAATAAAATCAAAATCAGATCATATTGTCTGGAAAGTGAACTGGTTGTACATGTACTTTCAATGTACATGTGCAATGTGTTTTTGTCTGGTAGCAAAGTTGTATTTTAGGTGGTTTCTGCTAGGTGTCCTCGGGTACAAACCTTATTGAACCAAGGACTATAATGTCCTTGATCAAACAGATACAGCAACTGTAATTGTAAGCCTGTTTACCTTTGGATTGTATGCAGCATATTTGTGAAACAAATAGAGGCGAGTAGAACAGGAAAAACCCCTGGCTCCCAGGTGCCGGGAATCGAACCCGCGCCAAACCCGGGCAGCCAGTCCACGAGTCATCGTCATAACCGCTAGGCCAAAAGGTCCAGGACCCGTTGGGCTGGTCAGTTGGTGGCGTATGAACCCCACTGTTACATTTGTACAAATTCAATCACTCATTTAAGTAATCCCTCTTTATATTTTTGTTGGAACAAGAAAATGGAAACCTGTCTATGTCCAAAAATTAGAAAACATTCCAGTGAAATGATTCCAGTGAGAAAACTCACAACTCACCTGTGTGTCTGTGGTGAGTTATGATTGTTGTTTGGCTCCCCCTTGCAGGAACTAGAGGGACTGCAGGCAGAGAATGAAGCCCTGCAGCATCGGTTGGGGAGCCAGGAGGAGGAGTTCCGCCTGCAGAATCAGACTCTCATGGACGAGCTGACCAAGGTCAGACAAGAATCGCCGTTATCAAACTTTGTGGCAATCTGTAACACGAAATCAAAGATCTCACACGAAATCAAAGATCTCAAACCTCCGTGAAATATTTAGAGTTTTTGTAAATTTCTCGTTTTATTAATTATTGTAAATATCTCATTGATTCCTGTCCAAGGAGGTTACAAATCTTGATTTTTAACCTCCTTGTTCCTGTCTATGCATTTTCCCACTAGCTCCCATGAGGCAACAGACATGCATATAGCAGGAAATGAGATAGCCTTTTCTGAGTCCTTTGACCTAACTTCCTGTCCTTGTCCTCGACGTACCTAGCATGTGGAAATAACTATGGAAACACAAGCAAACACACAGACACAAAACCTTCGTACACGGAGGTAATGAGAAATGGATATTTGAATCTCTTGGGTACATGTATGTGAAGTTGTTAATGCAATTATGTTATATGAAGAGTTAATTTTCCTCCATGTTTGAAGGTGGTGGCAGCCAGTGAAGACCTGGAGAAGAAGAATGCTGAGCTGACTAAGAGGCTGGCTGGGGAGGGGGGCAGCTCTGACGGCAGCCCGGAGCTCCAGGACGAGGTGCGGAGATTACGAGCAGAGAACACCGCTCTGCAGAAGAAAATAGAAGGTTGGTCGGGTGCTTTGTTTATTGAGATTTACCACATTTGTGGAAGGAGTGACATATGAGGTCATGACCAGTGTTCTAGCCAGCCTGAAATTTTTTCCGTCATCTCAAATTTGTTTGATGTAACATCATGTCGAGCACCGGAGGCTGTTCAATCCTAGTGGGGTCTGCGGCCCCAGAGAAATTTTCACCCTCTGAAACGCTATTTCCTGCATTTGGAGGGGCAGATTTTGCTGGTAAATTAAGGTTAGTTTAATGACATCTCTTTACACGCCTATTTTTGTCCGTCGACAACGTTTTGCTTGTCATGAGCGGCAGAATTCTGTCAAATGACGCAAAGACGGACGCTGGCTAGAACACTAGTCATGACTGTAAAGTTTCAAACCACCCATACCGGGATGAGTCCCTACGTAGCTGGGTGCTTTAACATGCACTGTTTAGTGAGTCAAGTGCCTTTTCCAATGGCACAACATAAGCATCAGGGCCTGCTTAGGATTCGTATCCAGAACCTCAAGATTCTCAGTTAGCCACCCTAACTGCAATGATGGCACAGTTTACTTCAGTTTGAAATGCACATTCTTAATCTTTTACAGTGTAAATACATGTACATAGATTTGAAGTCATCTTTATTATCTTTTCTCAGCTTCTCAAGAAAAGTTTGACAAGGAAGTGACGTCCTTAAAAGAAACAGTAAGGTAAGGAGTCTGATGATGACTTGATATGATCAGGAAATCAACCATTTTGATTGATTAACCTTTTACAGTCCATTGTACAAATAATGAGTAATACACAAGTAATTAAATTGGGATGGTAATGCACATTTGCATAATATGACAAATCATCTAATCAGTCCAAAACATTGTATAACAACATAATAGTCTGCTATATATAATGTTATATATGTGGTTACACAATGTTTTGGAATGATTTGTCCCAGTGATAATATACACATATAATTGGATTGTCTATGACTGTAGATTGTTGTTTTTGTTGTGCCTTTATTTGTTCTTGTATAGTTTGATATAAGTTGATTTTCTGGATGACTAAGGTGGTAAATTGGCATAGAGGGGTTTTGTCGTTCCATATCCATACAATGTAAGCCTAGGCATGGCTTTACTGTTGATAATGAGGAATATGTGTAACCTTCTCCCTGCTGCATAAGCCCATAACCAATACAATTTTGGTGCCAAATGGCTACCTTAGCAGGCTGAAGGTTAAAGTAGTGTTCCTTCCCTTGTTCTCTTTGTAGCACCTTGACATCAGCTAATGCTGAGCTGGAGACCAGATGTGTGAAGCTGTCTGGACAGAGAGGTGTCCCTGCAGGGGGTCCGGAGGACAGGTAGGGGGTGCTACTCTCTGTTGGTCCCTTTGGTTCAGGACTCCACCTGTGTAGTGTGTACAAAACTAGTGCAATGTAGAATGAAAAAAAATGTTTGTAATGTAAAAATTCTTCTGATTTTAGAATCTGTATATTGTTAAAAAGGAACAATAAGAGTGTCACTAACCGGAAAGGTAGGAAGAGTCGACAAAGTGGGGAAAAGTGGGAGGGGCAGAAAGTGGGGGAGGTAAATTGCCTATTGTCAACAGTTTTTAAATATGTTGAATGTACGCAATTCAGCCTATGTCGGCGATGTACTTTTCATATCGGACCATGATCAAAATAAATCATTTATTCATTCATTCGTTTATTCATTCAAAATGGAATTTTCACTATTATACCCAAATAAATTGTAGAATATGATCTATTTGTATTTAACTTACTACAAGTGCATGAACAGTTTATCATCTTCCATCATGCTTTTTTAGTGTCCACCAAGTTGTTCCATTTTCTCTATTTCTTATTTTCTATTTAACTAATAGCTTGCTTGCTTCCATATGGCCTAAAATGCTTGATGAAACTTTAAAAGTTTCAGAAATATTGCTGAGCCCAGGTGGTTTCTTTCAATGAACACAGCAGTTTTCCTTTCTCCTTGTACTGCAAAATAAAGTCGCTGTGAAAATGGATTATCAAAGTTCTTCTTCCTGATCCTACCCTCTCCAGCCTGTCCTCATCTCTACATGTCCGTCCGTTACCAGTAGTAAGGGGACAGTAAGTAGCAGATCTAGTTAGTTGTAGTTATGATCTGGTCCTGTGTGTCCTGTTGTATTGAATGTTCTGTGTGAGTAACATCTAGTCCAGTGTTCTAGCCAGCGTCCGTCTTTCCGTCATTTGATGGAATTTTGCTGCTCAGAGGGTCAAGATTTCAAAATTTTGCACCCAGTCCACCCTAGGATTGTTGCACTTCAGGCGCAGCGCTCAACATGATGTTACGTCAAAGAAAATTTGGAAAATTGAGATGGTGGAAAAAAATTTCAGGCTGGCTAGAACACTGATCCCTCTGTACTTTCTGTTGCTCAAGAGATCTGATTTGAATTGGGTGTTTTTTTAAATTAGTTTAATCTGAATTACAGCCTGACCATGGCATCATTCTGTGGTTATGACGTTTTGTGTGCTTAGTTTTTCTTACATTTAGTCTGCTAGTACTACCCTGCCAATCATTTCAGGTAGCACCCGGGTTCAAAAATCGGCGTTTCATACGTTCCGGTGGTTTCATACATGTATGAAATTCATATGCGTATGAAACCGCGTATGAAACGCCGATTTCAGGACCCGAATGCTAGCTCATCATTTCATATTTTGCACAACATTTGGTACATAGAGATCTCTTTGGAACCTAGGATGTCATTTTTTTTTCTTCTGACTTTTGTACTTGGGCATGTATGTTTTGCATTAGTCAGTAATACAAATTCACTCAGGAATAATTGCATCAGGTTGGCAAAAGACTGTATAAGAAGGTTCTTTATTCAACAATCATTTGGTTTTTACATCTGACGTTTCAGTGACCGTCCGTCACGTTCCTCAGGTTCTGATTTGTACTGCTGCAGAATTACAAATGCGGTCCCAAACTTAGAGTCTTGTCACAAACCTCAGAATTAAAAACCCACTGGTTGTTGAATAAAGAACCTTCTTACAGATTCACTGCTTGCCAACAGTAAGAGAGAGCCGATTCGTTCCCAACTTCGTAGAGTTCATTAATGATAATCTCCTTCTCCGCTAAAGGTTCGTTAAGGCTGGCCAAAGCCTTTGTTATTGATATACATTGTACATGTACCTAACTTGGCAGTGGATTACTCTCTTGGCATTTGTGCGGCCGGCACTTTCCTGCCAATGTGGCAAGCTGATGGATTGATCTGTCAAACGGTGCTTTTCTCCAGTGAACGTACGGTGGAGGGCAGCCCGAGTCAGGAGGAGAGACAGGAGGAGGATTGGTCACTGGAGTCTGGTATGGACTCACTCGGATGGTTATGTAAAACTGTTACAGTGTTTTTTCTAGGAGCTTTAAAAAAAAAGAGTGATTCTGAAATGTACAAGAAACACAAGAAAACAGTCACTCAAGCAACTGGGTACATTTTGAAAATCTGTGCAGTTGCTTGAGTGACTGTTTTCTTGTGTATCTCATTACCTGGATGTCTAACATTCATTGACAATTCTGAAATGTAGTAACATCAATCATCATAAGATTCAGAGGGTAGAAAGGGTTGCATCTATCTATCCCTGTGTGTGAAATCTTGTGTAGGAAGTGTCTCTGGCAATTAGTAGTACTTCAGGAAAAATTGAACAGGAATTGAAATGTTGAAAATGTCGTTGATCACAGGAAATTTACAGTTTAACTGTAGCTTCAGTGTCCGAAATATGTTACAACCAGACATCTTAGTTTTAGATGGAAATGTGATAGAATGTGCTGACTTCTCTGAACAAGTAAGACTCACAGGTGTATTACAGGTGATTCAACTTTGCATATTTACTCTTGTTGATTGTTTTCTGTATTTTTGTACTGTGTCAACAGACTTGTCCAGACTACTGGACAGAGAACTGACCAAGTTCCTGTCAGAGATACAGAGCCCTGGTGGGAGTGACTCCAGCAGTGGTGAGTACATGTCTCTATATCAACCATCATTTAACAACACATCTAGCAGTAAATACAAAACTAGAGTGATATGTATAAAGTGACATTAAATGGCCAAGTGGCTAAGGTGAGCAGACATGTAGCATTCCTGGATAGATGCTCAGTTCCATAGCTCACTCCACCCAGATGTAAAAGGCTACCTGACTTCGGTAAGGGAGGTAAAAGGTGGTAGAAGGAGAGGGATGGGCTCCACCTTAAAAGACCGTGCCCTAGACACAGCGAATTAACAACCCACTGCCTCAAAAAGACTATGGGACTACATGTACCTTTACCTTTAGTTCATCAATCAGTCTTTCTCACTGTTGAAAATTTGAATCATCTATTATATCTTGATGTAGACATTACTAATAGGTAAGTTCGAAAAAAAGTGGTGCATATTTAATGAAATTCCTACCAACCTTGGTAAGTTGGGCTCAAGTCTTGACTTGAGTGGTTGAGTTAGATAATGCAGAGTTGGATTTACGTACTTTGATTTCCAAGGACATCATGACATTATCCCTTACAGATGCAGTCTTACAAGAAAAGCTGACAAGTCTAAGAGAACAACTGATTCCAGAAATCAAGAGCAGTGTAACACGCGCCGGGCCAGTTATAGGTTAGTACATTTTGTACATGTACAAATGTACAGTCAAACCTGTACTAATGACCACCTCTGCAATTGTAGCCACTCCTTGGTGGTCCCTTAGACTATTTTTCCCTATTGACCCAAGCATTAGGAATCCTGTCTATCAAATGTTCAACTGTCCATTGTGACTATTTACTTCAAGTCCCTTGAGTGCTCACTGTAGACAGGTTTGAAAGTACATTTAAAAATTTATGTACATGCTATTCACAGACAGTCTAAGAGACCATGCTACTGTGATTGTCTTAAAAATGTATCATTTTGCCCCATACTTATTGCTTTTAATGACTTGTCTGTTCCAGATGGAGTTTATGTTCACAGTTCAGGAAGCTCTGTTGTAGACCTTCTCAGACAGGTAATACCTCTTTAGAATTCTACCAGATGAAATGGTCATGATTATATGAGAATAATTAGTTTTACTTTTCTGCTTTGGATTAGAGGTTTATGGTCTTTAGTACATTTACTTATGTTATGCTTAACAAAAGTCTGTATATCCAATAGTCCTCATTGTGAAAATGGTACAAATAAGCACGTCGGCAGAACGTACTGTGCCTGCGCGAAGCCCGTAATGTATATATATTGTGCATAGCACTTCGGAAGAATGTCTCATATAAGGTTGAATTTGCATATATAAGGGTGACATCCCGTCTGTAGTTTTCAAATGTTGTGTAGAAAAAGATATGGTCTGCAACAGGCAAAATTCTGATGCAACGTTGACCAAAAATCCAGCGAAAATCCAGGTTTTGCGCAGGTGCAGTACGTTCTGCTGACGTGCTGTACAAATATTTCATTTGGATGCAGTTTTCTGCGGCATTTGTCATTAATCCTTTAATATGTTGTTCTCTCGATCCCAGACAGAGGAAAAGTGTTCTCAGTTAGAAAAGCAAGTAGAAGAAATGAGCGGTAAGATTTTCTATTGTTTCTTATTATGTTAGTAAAAAAAATACAACTGGAAGAAGTCACGTTTGTATGTAATAAAGTTGCTCAATATGTATTAGATGTGGACTATGCTTTTGAACTTGCACATTTGTCTTGCATTGAAATAACTGTTTGTTCCACCTATTCAGATCTACAGATAAGGGTTGACACAGAAAGAGAGGAAAAGACAATACTGAAGGAGCAGATCCAGTCATTAGAGGTCAGTTCAAATCTACAAATCTGGTCAAATTTGAGGTTATGATTTTTCGGCCAGTTGGTATGATGCACATATGGTTGAGAATGACCTAACTACAACTGTATATACAATGTTGCAAATGGTGACGTTACAACTTATTGTAATCATTAGTTTTATCCAGTTCTGCAACAAAGTAAAAGTCCGAGTGCTTGATCCTTTGTCCTGTTACTAAATTAGCATAGAATCACCTGCAAATTCTTGTCAGTCTATGACCTTCACTTCCTTACATTTCAGAAATCATATATCGAGAAGTTGTCAAAGCTACAAGATGAAAATTCGAAGGTAAGAAAAATCGTAAATCTTAAACCAGCATTTTTGTCTAATTAAATCACCAAAAACTCTTACATTCTTCCAGTACAAATGTACCTTTTAAAACGTCTTGACATTTATTGTCTATGATGAATAAGATTTCTGATGTTTTGTTAATGAATTATGCATGTAGCATTATGTTACTTACTGTTTGTGTGCATTGCACTTTTATGATAATCTTTTCACTTCTACAGATTTCAGAAAAATTGAAAAAGAAGCAGGAAAGGTATGTTTGTTTGTTTGTCTTAAATTAAAGCATCAATTCTATTGAGTACATGTAATTGTTAACATGTTATTGTGATTAGTTGGTGAAATCATGATGATTGTGTTTTTGTGTTTTTACCTACAGCCTTTTGCAACTACAAGAAGAAAAAGAAAAGATGTATTCAGACAACAGGTCATCACTTCAAGAACTAAAATCTTCAAAGGAGGAAGAAGTAAAAGTAAGTTAAACACTAGTAAGGCATTTTCCTGACTTTCATTACTTAGGCTGCACCAATTAAATTTGTTGGTTCTTGGATTTTTTTAGAGAAAAATGAAGCGGCAGGGTGAAAAAACAGGCCTAGGCATCCTGTGACAGCCCCAAATGCTACAATAGGAGTCATGAAGTCAACATACTAGGCTGGTTTATAATGAAAACAATGAATTTTGAACTTTTGATCAAACCACTGCATTGATGGAAAAACTGTAACAACTAGGAAGACAAGGACTTTCTTTAACTGTTGGGGGCCAAAATATGAGGATTTTGGAGTTGATTCAAAATCTGAATTTTTTTCTCCAGAAAAAAATGAAGAGGGCAGATCCAAGACTTAAATTGGTGTGGTATTATGAACAAATTACATTTGATTGGAAGTGAACAAATTACAGAGAAACCTTTCCAAGGATACTTCTTCTTGGGATTTATACTTGCTAGTTTGCTTGTGGACACCAGCTTCTCTATGCTTTACTTACAAAACTTCTTTACTCTGAAATATCTTTAATAATCCCTAGATAATGCAAAAAAGATTTAATGAGAGCTTCCTAATCAGTAAGCTGCCATGTACGATGATGTATCAGGCAATCACAGAAAGATATTCTTTACAGAGAAGCAATTTCTGCAATGAAGCTATAGTCTGCGTAATGGAAGTTTGATTTTCTTATCAAGGTATGGAGCAATTATAAGGTCTGCGATGTCAAGGCTTGATGGTTGTAAATTGGCTCCCTTAGGTGATTATGGATCAGAATACAAGACTGCAGGAAGAGCTGACAGCTGCTCAACGGAGACTACAGGAGGTGCAGGAGTGGGGGGCTCAGCAGGTTAAGGAACGAGATCTGCAGCTGCAGGAACTCACAGCAGAGGTGTGGTCATAGCAGCATGTTGGCAGAACGTACTGCGCCTGCGTGAAACCCGTAATGTATTGTGCATAGCACTTCGGCGAAACGTCTCATTTAAGGTCGTATTGGCATATTTAAGGATGACATCCCATCTATAGATTTGTGTCGGAAAAGATATCATCTGCAAAATTCTGATGCAACGTTGACCAAACATCCAACGAAAACTGTGAAAAATCCGGGTGTCGCGCAGGCGCAGTATGTTCTGCTGGTCATTGCAATAGTCAAGGAAAGACTGGTCACTCAAGATGATAAGAGTATGTCTTGCTAATCTGTGCCAGACATATAAATTTTATCTTCCTTTTTTGTTTTTTTCTAAAGTAAATAGAAGATGTTCATCTGCTGCCACAGTTTTTCTGATAAAATAAGCTTGGGTTAGGATTCTGCAGTAACACTCAGTGGTGCTGTAACACTCAGAAACAGGGCATGTCTTGGTGCTGAACACTCAGAAACAGGGCCTGTCCTTCGTGCTGAACACTCAGAAACAGGGCCTGTCCATGGTGCTGAACACTCAGAAACAGGGCCTGTCCTTCGTGCTGAACACTCAGAAACAGGGCCTGTCCATGAGGCTGAACACTCAGAAACAGGGCCTGTCTTGGTGCTGAACACTCAGAAACAGGGCCTGTCCTTGGTGCTGAACACTCAGAAACAGGGCCTGTCCTTGGTGCTGAACATTCAGAAACAGGGCCTGTCCATGAGGCTGAACACTCAGAAACAGGGCCTGTCTTGGTGCTGAACACTCAGAAACAGGGCCTGTCCTTGGTGCTGAACACTCACAAACAGGGCATGTCTTCGTGCTGAACACTCAGAAACAGGGCCTGTCTTGGTGCTGAACACTCAGAAACAGGGCCTGTCCTTGGTGCTGAACACTCAGAAACAGGGCCTGTCCTTGGTGCTGAACATTCAGAAACAGAGCATGTCTTGGTGCTGAACACTCAGAAACAGGGCCTGTCTGATTTTTCCACACACTTAGCACCAAGGACAAACCCTGTTTCTTAGTGTTCAGCCCCATAGACAGGCCCTGTTTCTGAGTGTTCAGCACCATGGACAGGCCCTGTTTCTGAGTGTTCAGCACCATAGACAGGCCCTGTTTCTGAGTGTTCAGCACCATAGACAGGCCCTGTTTCTGAGTGTTCAGCACCAAAGACAGTCCCTGTTTCTGAGTGTTCAGCACCATGGACAGGTCCTGCTACTGAGTGTCCTAAGCATGTCCATGTTGCTAAGTGTGTGGAAAAAATCATTGGTCTGCGATGATAAAGGCCTTATAATATGCTAGCTGGTCAGATGCTTTGTATGTATCAATTTTTATTTGTGCATTTCAGTTTTGGTTCATTTTTGTCAGGCTTCTCTCTGGAAATGTTGATGTCAAGCTGATACATGATCTCGGCATTGCTTGCAGTTGTCTACCAGAAGCACGGAGAGCAAACAACATGTTCACAACGTGACTACAGAAAATGAGAATTTGCGATCAAGCCTTGCAGCTATGGAACAGGTAAGTATTGCTAAATAATGCCGGTAACACACAGGGTACGGTTGACACAACTGTTACAGTCAAGGCAAGAACAACACAACATTTTCCAGCCAAACATCAGTGTCTGCGAAATAAAGGACTAGTTTTCGATTATTTTTCCCTAAGGCCACACCAATTTGATTTGTTCTCGGTTTTGCCTGCTTCATTTTTTTTTTATTTCCAGGAAAAATATTCAGGTTCTGAATCAACTTCAAAATGCTCATATTTTGGCCCCAATAGTTGAAGGAAGTCCCTGTCTTCCTTTTTTTTCCATCTATCAATGCAGTGGTTTGATCAAAGTTCAAAATTTGTTTTAATTTTAAACCACCCTGGTATGTTGACTTGATGGCTCTTTACGTAGCCTTTATCGCTATAATAGGATGCCTATTCCTCTTTTTTTTTTTCCTGTTGCTTCATATTTTTTCTGAAAAAATCTGAGAACCAACAAATCAAATTGGTGTGGCATAAGATCACATTATATGTGACCTCCCCATATGATTATGCAGTTATCAAGTCACCATGTCCCATTTAATGCATTCAATAATTTCAACAGTAAAAGAGCAATCATTGCAACAAAGTGTAAATATGTATTTACAATCTTCAATTATTTGGTCTGAAAATGGAATGGCATCGGCATCAGTGTGCTTGCTGAAAAGAAAACTGTGGAAAATGCCCTTTTAGATTATCAGTAACAAAAAATTAGACAATACACAAAGCAGTTGTAATCATGTGACCATGTAATATTGAGATATTTTGTCAACTTGAACCTATATTGGTGATAGAGTAGTCATATTATATAATCATAATACCACAATATTGCTTGGTAGCCAGTTGTATCTACTTCAACAAGTAATAGTTCAGGGATTATTAAAAGCATGAACTGAGAAAGAGAAAGACTGCTCTTAGAATTAATCAAGCAAGACAACTTCTGTACATTCTCGTCACAAGCCTACTGCAGGTGTGAACGTTACGTCTTTTATGTTTTTACAAATGGGATTGCGTGGGCTTTTGTTTTAATTTCTTCCCCCCACACCACAGATACAAGGTTCCAGAAGAGAGGAAATAGATAATTTGCAGGTGGGTTGTGTTAGTCGGATCCCCGTTCATTTTACGAATCACCAAAAGCTGCCTCTCCAGATGAGAACTGGTGATCTCTACTGGTAATAATTTCTGTCTTTGAATTTAAGTATGGTGTTTAGGCAAATTCAAATTAGCCACAGTGCTCATTGTTGTACAATTTTGAGAAAAGTCCAAATTACAGCCTAGCGCCTCACCATTGCTTTAAGCCACTGAACATCAAAAGGCAAAATATAAAGCCAACACAGATGCATTGTTGAACCATAGAATATATTATTCAGAAACAAGCAGTAAAAGTTTTTGATTCATTTTGTAAAAAAAAATTACATACCGTGGAAGCAAAAGATAATCCACTCGTTGCTTCCCTCTAAAAAATATATGATTTCAGAACTATTTTAGATAAATTGGAGTAAAATTTTAAGTCATTTATCTTGTACATAAAAGCGGATATAAGACACTACGTAACACATGTATGTCTGCAGCCTTCACTTAGCCTCTCTTCTTGTCTTCTCAAAGAGAGACGACATGTAACTTTTGCTTCACATACTTTTGACTTTCAGTTCCTCTTGTATCTCCTTCCTCCTATCAAACTTTCCATCTTCTGATTTTTGTGCTGGCCATGGCAGTACTCAGTAGACAGAGGGTTACTATTGGCATGTTTTTTTTATTTATTTCATCACAAGACGGCTGGGTTGCCCCTTCAGCTTGTAAGAGCTGATTTCTGAGGGGGGACAGCATATTCAGGACTAGACATGTTACATTTAGTCAGGAGACAAAAGTAGACAACATTCAGTAGAAACAAAATCTGTCAAAATGATTGTCTGTAACACAAAGTCTCAGCCATTCTAAGGTCAAACTCAATAAAGGTCAAAATGAATATGTAGGCATAGAGGCATTTGCAAGTAGGTACAGTTGTATCACCAAATTATAATAAAATGATATTATGTAAGTCCTGGTAGCTCTTTGAATAATCTGTGTAGTCAGCTGTAATTATTGTTAAACATCAAAATACAACTGAAATACATAAAATACCTCACAGCCAGCATTTTCAGAATGCAACCCAAATGTTTTTCACATACACAGTTTATCATGGATGGCTGAGTAGTTAGTGACCCTTCTCCTGGACCTGAAGGTCAGGCCTTTGAATCTAGGCCTCTTGTTAGTCCCTAACTTTCACATTACTAACAAGGGTTATGTTAAGTCCCTATAACAGGATAACTTACAGTTACTTAAAGGGGGGCAAAACTAATTTTTTTTTAGTCCACTGTAGTATAATAAATATACCACAAAGTACAATTCTTACTTGTTTTACATTAGTCCATGACAGATTAGCGTTGTTACACCATTTCAAACTCGCACCTTTAATCTAATTTAATCACAGAGGTCTCACGTCCTTTGACCCTTGTGACGTCAGGGTGCAGGATACTTAGTGCTGTGAGATGCGTGGTGGCTGCACCCTGACGTCACAAGGGTCAAAGGACGTGAGACCTCTGTGATTAAATTAGATTAAAGGTGCGAGTTTGAAATGGTGTAACAACGCTAATCTGTCATGGACTAATGTAAAACAAATAAGAATTGTACTTTGTGGTATATTTATTATACTGCAGTGGACTAAAAAAAATTTAGTTTTGCCCCCCTTTAACATGATATGCCTATGGTTACATGATATAACCTAATAAAAGTATGTTTATAACAGAGATTTGAGTGTATTTCATGAATGAAAAAGGCTGAAATAAAGAAACAAACATAGTTCATTATCCTTGCAGGAGACCCCCTAGTATGTTTGTCTTTCTTTTCATGATCATTGTAAGAGTCCCTTCCTACACTGTCTAATAATGTGAACTATACATTCCTTTCTTCCTTTCTTCTCCCTCTGCAAGGCAAACAGAAGTTTATATTCTGAGTATGAAGCAAGTTTAAATGGTAATTTCCAACACAAGAAATTGGACTTACCCAAAACTATACAACTCCAGTCTTTGTCAAGGAATGAGAGATCCACCGCTTCTGTGACTTCACGTTATGCAGATGACACACGTGACTCCATGAGTAGTGGATTGTAGGTCACAGAAGCGGTGAAACTCTCATTCCTTGACAAAGACTGGAGTTTTACAGTCAAAAATTTGGGTAAGTTCAATTTCTTGTGTTGGAAATTACAGTTTAACCCTCCCAGTGTCATGGGTCAGTTTTAAAGCCTAGTTCTAATAGACTTTGAGGGTTAAACTGCTTCAGAAGTCTATACTGATGGATGAAAAGAGGTGCTGAGTGTTTGTTTTGTCCCTTCAGCGCGTGAACAGCAGCCTGACAGGTGACGTGCAGGCCATGCAGACGGCACACAACCAGCTGGTACAGGAGAGGGACGACCTGCGCTGCCAGCTGCAGGAGAGTCAGATGGCCAACAGTCGGCTGCTGGAGCAGCTGCAGCAGACAGCTGAGGAACGTGACCAGCAGATGCAGGCACTCAACGAAGCAAACAGGGTAAGTCAATCTGATACTTTTTGTTCCTGCAATAATCCTCCCTGTCAAGGACGTTGTGTTTTCACTGGTTTTAGTTTGTTTGTTTGTTGATTGGTTTATGAATCTACATGTATAATATCAAAACCTTTAATTAGATCTTGGGCTATGAATTTTTTTTTAGCCCCTAGTACTGGTAGCTTTCTTTTGGTTTTCAGTACATGTGAATACCATACCCTTCTCTGGGAGGGCAACAACAAAGTGATTACTTAATTGAGGAATACTGAAGTTGTTAACACTGTAACAGGTGTACAAATCATGGAATAGACAGAAATGAACAACACTCAACATAGCCTAAAAGCCATGATTTGGACACATTTGAATCTAGCATTTCTACTCAATTAAATGAAGTGTCCATCTTTTTAGATATCTACCTGCAGAAGTTTTTATCCACCATGTGTAAAGCATTTTGATATCTGTTGCATGTGATCCCTGTCTACCATCTCCCATGGCATTTTGTATGAAGTTGAATTATTGTTGTGTGGCTAGTTTGACGCCCTGTTGCCATAATCCGTGATCCCAGAGACTACATAGGGATAGTTTAAGTTAGACCCTTATGTAACATATAATTCATTGTGCTCAAATTTATAATACTTTTAAGTTGGAAATGATCCTTTATCCGCTCATATTTCAAGGAAATTACCCATAACAGTATAACATACGACCCAATTATAAAATGCCTCGGGGAGGAAATTCTGGGTTCCAGCAACCTCATTTCTTTCTTTGTTAATGATGTCTGTGTAATGATTCCATAAAACATGAAATAAAGAAAGTTAACTGTTAACAACATTTGAGTCAATTTTCATTGCAAAGATACGTTGGGGTGATATGCATGAATGGGAATATGAAGATGCCATGCATTTTGGGCTTGCATACTTGCAAACTGTTTAGGAACCAAATGATCTTACTCCCAAATGCACACACACACACACACACACACACACACATACATACACACATGTACACAATGTATACACACACTCATACACACACACATACATGCACAAACAAACACTCAGACACATACATGTATATACATCCACATACATGTTGTATACACACATACCACACACAAACATTACCACCATCACCCCCCACACACACACATACACACATGTTGTACTCGCACACATGCATGCACGCACACAGTCACACAATTTATTCAGAACCAGGTAAATGTGCATGAATCTCTCCCTCACACTTGTCCAATCTCTGTTGCCTGAGAGATTGCGTGGTCCAGTGGGTAATGACCCTCTTTCTGAACCAAAAGGTCAAGAGTGTGTTCTCTAGGCACCAGATCCGCACGCTATGGAGCAAGTTTCTGTCCTTAACAAGCTGTGGTCACAGTTTATTGGACATGTACTTAGCAATAAAAGCAGGTTCATTTCCCAAGTAATTTCTGCCTTTCATCAGATACTGGGTACTTCAAATAGCTCATATCATCAGGGCATGTGTTTCACTCTCAAGCATATGGAGTACTTGAACATGCTGAAGCCCCTGTCAGACATAGCCGAATATGGCCTCCCAAACACCGCCAAACTCCCCCCAACCATGGTTAGGAGTAGGTTGGGAGCAAGGTCGGCTGGTGTTCGCCCAGGTTGGCTACTGTTCGGCTGCGCCAGCTGAATGTTTTGAAATGTTTAAAATGTTTGGGTGTGGACAGGACGTACGGCTAAAGTTGGCTGGTGGTTGGCTGGTATTTGAGAGTAGCTCCGGGCGTGGTTGCTAGTCAGATTTGACTCAAATTTAACTCAAATTCGATTCATATAGAAAGGTAGGCATGGCCTAAATCTGGTCAGACTGCTCCTGAACTTCAGCCGACCTTGGTCGGTGTCCTGGGGAAAGTTCTGAATGTGTGACGGGCTTAAGGGCATCATGGTCACAATGTAAACTTCAATATTTCTTAGCATATGGCAGATTTGGTTGCCTTTATACCTAATTGCTTCAGTACTCTGTCCTTATTGTATGGACTGCCAGCTGTGGGATCCTTGGCCTTGGAGAAGTCGGGGTACATGGGACCAATCAATCCATTGCTTGTAGAAGCAGTTGGCCTTTGAATTTGCGGCACTTGGGAATGTAACAGGCAATTTAATTGGGTCATAAATGAATAATGCTGCATGAATTGGTAGGTGTGCCAACATTACATCCATTGCTACATGTTCTCATGGTGGTATTATGGAAATATGTCTAGAAATAATATTTGATGTGTCTACCTCTGCAATCATCTTATTTGTCCATTTTTGGACATGGAAGTTTAGGGTATCAAAATTAACAGCGTTTTATTCTGATTTTGTCTTTAAAAAAGTTTTGTTCTGATTTTGTCTTAGTTTGCACTTGCCTGATGCTTCATTACTCTTTTGTGTAATGACTTAACGCAAACTTTGCTTATTAGATTGACAAAAAACAAACGGTCTAATTGGGTAGGCTATATGCTAATTGGAAATATATGTAGCTACCGGTATAACTTGTGTGTCTATGATTCCTCGTTATCAACATTGTACATGTATTGTGATATTAAAAATTAATGTACTAAGCTCTTTTGTGTCTTAGACAGCCTTAACTTTACAGTTACTGTTGCAGTGCCTGGGGGACATGCAAGTTACCATTTTAATGTTATTCAGGCAGAAAGTGGATGGGAATATCTCAAGCATATATATTATGGACATGATAAAACTGGAGGGTTTTGTAAAGGCACATTTTAAACCTTTTTTTACTTTGGTTTGTTAACTCAAATGATATATGGGTCATCAGAAGGATGTTGGATGTATATTAGGCCACACCAATTTAATTTGTTGGTTCTCGGATTTTTTCAGAAAAAATATGAAGCGACAGGGCGGAAAAAAAATAAAATAAAAACAGGCCTGGGCATCCTATTATAGCTCCAAATGTTAGAATAGGTGCCATGAAGTCAACACAAAAGACTGGGTCAAAATTTAAACAATGAATTTTGAACTTTTAATCAAACCTCTGCATTGAGAGATGGAAAAACTGTAACAACCGGGAAGAAAAGAACTTTCTTCAACTGTTGGGGACAAAATGTGAGCATTTTTGAGCCGATTCAGAGACAGAATCTTTTTTTTTTTTTTTGCAAATCAGAAAAAAATGAAGAGGCGAATCCGAGAACCAACAAATTAAATTGGTATGGCCTTAAGCTAATAGATACTTAAATAAGTATTAAAGGTATTATTTTTACATCAGACAGAAGAATGTTTATCAGTGTAGAAAAATAATGATAATTTTAATTTCGGTTGAAAATTTACTGTAAACAAAGAGGTTAAACTGTGCTCTAAAATAGCTTTGTGTGCTGTAGATTGTGTTTTGCTGCAACCCTCCCTCCGGCTGAAGTTATAGAACAGTCCCTAAATGCAATCACGTTAGCAGGTCGCCCATTTTGAAAACTCAGCCCTTACCAAACGTAAATCCTACCTCGGACAAGACACATTCTCAATTCTACACCCAGGTTGTATTTTAATTCTCAAGTTGGACAGTTAGGGAAATCTGGGTCTGTCTTACGTTGGTAGAGAAGCCTTGGTGCAGATGCACGTTTCTCCACCTTACTTCTTGTGCTACACATTTATGAGTATAGAATTGTTTGACAATGTGTATAAATAATACATGAGGCCACGTGCACCAATTTAGTCAATTGGTTCTCAGAATTGTTCGCTTCCTTTTTTTCTGATTTGCAAAAAAAAAGAAGTATTTAGGTTCTGAAACAACTCCAAAATGCACATATTTTAGCCCCAACAGTTGAAGAAAGTCCTTGTCTTCCTAGTGGTTACAGTTTTTCCATCTATCAATGCAGTGGTTTGATTAAAAGTTAAAAATTCATTGTTTGCATTATGAACCAGCTGGGTATGTTGACTTCACGGCTCCTATCATAGCTATCACAGGATGCCTAGTCCTGTTTTTTCTGCCCTGTGTTGCTTCATATTTTTTCTGAAAAAATCCGAGAACCAACAAATTAAATTGGTATGGTCTAAAGAAGATTACAGTAACTTCAAGCCCATTTTTACCACTAATCCTTCCAGTTTTGGTGCCAATTCAAACTCAACCTGTGACATGTGGAGGGTTAAAAACTGAAAGCTAGTTCTCGGTGTTGATAACATTATAAATTTGTGAATGTTATTCATGAGCCAAAAACTCGACACTTTTTAAAATCATTACCATACATGATGACGAGAGAAAGTTGTAACACATGGATCAACTTCTTGGCATGAGAAGAATCAGTCCTGGGCATCATATGCTATGTCATAGTAGTTAACCCATCTGGCAGCCTAAGTTAGGCAAATGTCTTAGGTGCTACTTTGCCATCCATAGCTGAAGGAACAGTTTTTCCAGGACATCTTGAGTGCACATTTGACCACTCTGTCCTCAAGCAACCCTACATTGGCTACAAAATGTATTTGCTGCAGTTATCTATTTTGGTGGTAGCACTGACCTTATAGATTTTGTGCCATGTCTTGAAGGATTTTAGCATTTTAAGTTTCAACAATGCCCACAAATAGAACCCTTTCATGCAAGTTATTTGATAACCTGAAAATCCCATTTCCTCCTAGCTTTGCTGCCGTTATGTATTTCTGCTAGTTATTTCTCCCCAAGTTCTCGTCTGAAGAAATCCACGCTCACTGGCTATGCCTTAGGACTTGGCTGAAACTTGTAATATTCTGATTTGGGGAGGAATTCAGCAGTCAATTGGTTCCATCTATCAAGAGTAGTGTTGCCGATACAGCCGCCCATTTGTTATTCTACTCAGCATGTTGTCCTAGCTCTTTGGAGAGGTGTGCATCAATCAGGCCTCAAGTGCCAAGGTTTTCGGTGCTGCACCGGGGGCTGACAGCCACTCTATCATATAAAACCTGGCTTCCCGGCGCATTCCTTCGCATCCCAACCAATCATGGCAGACGTACTGACTGGAGCTGGGCACCGTGGATGGACGGAACCCGGCGCGGGGAAGCCATGCTTAACTTTAGTAGATGGAGCGGCCAGAGATAGGTAACAACTGTTCAAAATTTCTCAGCTCATTTGATGCAATACAGCATGAGAGGGGTTTGATATAGAAATTTTAAAAATGGGTAACAACTGTTTTTGCCCAGTTGAAAATTTTTTGAACTCCTTTATGAAAATATTATAGTGGTTTAATATAGAAATGTGTGTGATTCTGTATGACGGCATACTGGATTGCATTTTGAAGGAATTTTAAGTTTTGGGCTGATACTTAAATGCACTGCCACTGAATAGCTTATTACCCATTTAACAGCAAGTTTACTCTCCTATCTTGTGTAATTGGATTTTTTTTTTAAATTTGATGTATTCTAATCTTGACATGGCCCAATATCTCCAACCACATAGAAGGTCCTTGTCAGCTGGAATGACAACCGTGTAGAAATACCAAATGTCATTGTGTTTCTTCCAATGGTGTTTGATATGTTGAACATACAAATGTATGTTTTGAGCATACAAATGAAAAAGTTTAAGTATGATTTTACTCTTTGTCTTGACAGGGAAACCATTTGTAATGTTATGAAATAATAGATATATATATATATATATTATATATATATATGGTACAAATCTTGTTTTATTATAGGATTGATGTTTTTGTAAGATATATTGCTGTTACCTTACTGTGTAATTTGGGACTGTGTTCAAGTGATCATTTAACGTTAAGTGGTCGTTGTAGGACTACTGCTGATATATATAGAATATATTGAGCAATACATGTAACGTTATACATGTTGTAGTTGTAATTTGTTTGTCAAGTTCTGCTAGAATTTTCATTTTGAGATGTAACGGGGGTATCCAAAGTTCGGCAACTTTTCTACCTAAATGCGCATGCCTTTTTTATTGTACATTTCACTGTGAACTCATGAAAAACAAGCCTAAATCCTCAAACAGCCTTATGACCGTGAACAAATCTGTACAGGCATGTATTTCATTTAACGCTAGCATTCTGCATTGTAGCTTGACAGCACACAAAGATCACGGCAGGTTTTTGGCTTTTGTTTCAGTCAGACATTTCAACACAAAACGGGGGTCCAAATATCGGGTACGAAGTTTCGAAGGCCATGTTCTTTAGTATGTTTGCTCGTTAACCTGCACAGAAGGAGTCAAACTCGTACCGATTTTTCAATCGTTTTCTGTTTTCACTTAACAACTTGAACACATACATGTACATGTACTTCGACTTTGCAGTTATTTACATGAAATTTTAGTTCACATTGAGTTGTTCTCATTCCGTACAGAAAACCATGCATATCTCCGCAACAATGATTTTTAAAACCCTACTGAACTTTGGGCCCTTACTGAACTTTGGATACCCCCCGTTACATGTTGTCTCTGCAGCATACTTTCTTTGAAATTTTTGAAGAGCATCTGATCTTTTCAGCTTGATCATTTTTCTTTGATCACATTGATTACTGTTACATTCATGACAGCAAGAAAGCCCATTGAGGATATTTGCCATATTTTAAAACAAAATCATTTCATTGGGAAGAAGACCACAATAAGAGTCTGGCTTGAGACCACATTTAGTCCAGTTTTGATTGTTGTTATTTTGTTAAATGTGAACTATGATATTCATTATGTATCTTTACATTGATAGAAAGTTCACTGTGTGTATTTTATCATACTCTGTTTCGAGTATAAGAGTAAACAAAGTCATGTGGCAGAGAATTAGATAGTACCAGAAAAAACAAGGAAAGGAAAGTGATCTCGATCCAGTTTTAGCTCACTAAAGAGCTAATCTCCCACTGGTCGTCACAGAGAACACAGATGCTATGTACAGTATTTACAGGTTCATTGTACACGGGAAAATTCCCTAGCTCTTTTCGACAAGCACAATGAACAGTGGACCATGGCATAATGTCCTGTCCTAAGGACCACGACCCTTTACCGTAGTGTGCATGTCGGGTGAGCGACAACAGATGGGATCTCGAACTCCCAACCTGTTAGTCCAGAGGCAGGGTCGCTAAACACTAGACTACAAATGCTACTACTAGACTACGCATGCTGAAAAAGTGCAGTGAGTTTTCACACAAAGCACACCTGAGTAGAATCACTGTTACTACTTAGATTTGATTCCTAGGCAAAGGCCATAACCAGTTCCCTAAGAGAGCAAAGGAGATATCGCAATCACATAAGCTTGGCTAGTTCCATTACATGGTATCTCTCTCTCTCAAAATAAGCTGATGTACTGATAGCTTGATGATCCTTAAAAATGTGAAGGACTCTGCACACTCCAGCCTCCTCCATCCACTCAATGGTCCGTCACTTCCTCCATTTAAGTATCAATAACATCACAGTGCTTCGGTCGTTAGATGAAGTGCTACATGTACTGGTAGTTCTATTCGTCTTTATTGGCTGTAATGGCTTCCTCTCAAAACTGAAGGCCAGGTTGAAACAACTGCAATTTGTCTGAGGAACAGGGAGCGATGTGCCGTTATAGCTTTTCTCAGCACAACAAGTGCAAGCCTGCCGATTACCCTCGCTGAGGCAGTAAATTCTGTAAGTGGCTGGTCGTGGCGCGAATCCTAATGTTTGACCCTCAGCTACCTGCGTGCATGGGAACTGGCTTAGGTGATACTTCGGTGCTGACCATTATCTATAGATTTTCAGCAGGATGGAAGTGTAGCGATGCCATTAGCACAGTTATGGTGTGGCCGGTGTATATTTCACCCATCTACTGGCCAATCAGGCTGAATGAGATTCATGGGAGAGAGGGTAAATTCGGCATAAATTCTATGGATCAATCTGGGTCTGTATATTTGATACTGAATACTCTTGAACATTGCCGTAACACCTTATATTTCTCAGCAAGTAGACAGCGTATGAGGCAAGACAGGCGAATATCTTGCACAGCCACCACCCAGCCTGAAGTGCACAGTGTGTGGCAGGTGTTGCAAGCAAACATTGGACGAATTAGCCACGCCCGGACTTACAACGGCAACTGAAGAAGTCAACGTCTTCATTTAGCTACAAAGAATGAACATCATCATAGCACAGTGACTTTTCAATGTAAAATTTTCTAGCTGTAGGCAGTTGATTCGATGACCAATGTTTTGGATAGTGGAAAGATAAGGTTTTTCTTAATATATTCAGGATTGCTAAAATATGAAGCAACTTATCTAATATTTATTTGACTTTATTATTGGTTTGGCTGACATGCAATACTTGTAGGTTTTAAACTCCACACTTAACTTTAATTTTGTAGGATGAAGTTTTCCAGCTCTAGTACCGAGGACACGTTGTCCCTTGTGGCGTGAATCCGTGCCCGTCTTAGCCATCCCTGATTGTGTGCTGCAATTGGGCGTCTTAAGAGTGGTCCAGACAAGCTAGGTTTCCTTGATTTGATTTCGAGCCGTAATCAACCCCGAGGCACGGGTTCATTTTGTCAGGATAAATTGCCACTGAAAGGCAGATGTCAATAACACCAATTCACATCAGCGGGCATCTTCCCCTGACACCACAAACGCTGATTGGGTTTTCTCAGCCAGGAATACCCGGGATTTTGATAACATCGAGAAGCTCTCTAAGGTATTGTGTACACTTCAATATGTACGTGTGAACTTTTAAAAGATTGGGGAGGGATTTGTGAAACTGTATTATCATTTCCAAACGCGTAATGCTGACCAAAACGAGGATTACCAATAAGATTTTGAGATCATGTCTTGCGTTTTCTCTCTGAAAAGAATTCTGTCTTGGGGGAACTGTGGACATCCAACATGTGAAGAGATATGACAAAACTAATAAGATATAAAAATGGAATAACTCCCAGTACTGTAGCTGTAATTTTCTGGTTTCTATAAAGAGCCATCTGTCCTATATACAGTACTCAAGTGTGTACAAAAACCCAAGCTGGTAGTTTTAACCAAGACAAGGTCTGAATAGGACAGCAATCAATATCCTTTTTAAAGGCTTGGGTGCCATAAATGCCCTGATGTCCAGTTTACTGCTTCTACAGGAATTACTTCTTACACTAGTCATGTACTTGACTGAGGCCATTAAAGTATCCTCAGAATCTGTAGTGTTCAATAATTCAGTACTCAAGAAATGCTGTTTATTTTCCACATTTTTCATCCTATGTAAGGAAAAGTTTTCTCACGGTGTTTACTGATAGCAACTTTATAATGAACCATTTACATGTAGGTATAGCAATCCATTCCATGAATTGATCCCATAGGGCCAGCAAATTTGTACATATTAGCATCCTTCTAAATGAAATAATTGCAATTTATTAGGAATCCAGTTATTACAATGCTAGCAGAAGAGACTGATACCTGCTGATCATTAGTTAGAGTTATCCAAGAAGCTGTAACTGATGTGATAATTATATCTGTATAAACACATCCAATACACAAATCAAAGAGAGAGCTTTACAAAATTTGTGCCAATTTGTCCTAATTTCATCAAAAAGAGTAGGGTCCTTCTTGGTGTGAGTGGTTCAAACCTTGCAGTCCAGTGTCCATGTTGACATTTTGAAAAGGTGATAGTCACCTGTTATGTTAATTCTTCCACAAATGTGGTAAATCTAAATAGCTAAATAAAATAAATAAATGTGTAGTCGCAGAGGTGACCTATCACAGCCCAAGCAAATTGGGCAACTCTTCAATACCTTCTCCACTTAAATTTACCCTTGGCTTAGATTTAAGGACCAAATATGATGGATTCATGTCCTCTAGATGCCCTCTAGCTGCTGGAAACTTCATGTTTCCATATACTGTTAGAATCATCTTATTTGGAGCATGGACTAGTCTTGGCTTGGAAGCAGGCTTTGGGGATGATGGTTACAGCTGCTTGAGATGTCAGGGTGGAAGTATTTTATTCTATCTATGCAGTCTCATTCATGGGGAAGTCTTTGATCTTATAATTCCAGAATAGCTCATCTGCTAAACTGTTGGCAGTTGCAAAACACGCATTGGAATTGTGTACATTGAACTGACAGCCACAGATTTGCACACATTCAAGCATGCCGCCACTCTTTTTTGTGATCAATTGGTTCTTTGATAATCTACTGCACAAGGTGTGGTCTGACCAAACTTAGCACTCTTGTAACGGTAGTCAATACAGATTTGGTGCCTTGTACAGTGTAGTACAAGACACCTGTAGTGTTACATGGAATCAACTGCTATCCAGTTTGGTTCTGTTTTTAGAAAGTTAACAGTTGAGGTGTTGACCTCAGACGGCATAGTCTCTTCAACACCTGTCTAAAAAGCAGAGTTATCACATAGAAGGAACAACATTGTAAATTGCTCTGGCATTGACCAAGCTTAGCCTATTGTAGATCTATCCAGTCATGAT
The DNA here is from genome assembly GCA_013266295.2 of Branchiostoma floridae x Branchiostoma japonicum. Taxonomy (NCBI): domain Eukaryota; kingdom Metazoa; phylum Chordata; class Leptocardii; order Amphioxiformes; family Branchiostomatidae; genus Branchiostoma; species Branchiostoma floridae x Branchiostoma japonicum. Next base: position 21,817,295 of record CM023825.1, read on the forward strand.
ATATCAAGAAAAAGTGTGAATCAGTCCTCTGTCAATGTGTGAATACAAGATTGGAAAATAATGAATATTTGCATTCAGTGACATAAAAGAAGACCTCTAGTCCAATCAGGGCTTTCCAGGCACTTTTCCGACATGTACATGTAAGTTTATAATAAATATCCTCAAGAGGTTGCCAGTTAGATTATATAACGGCACATTTGCAGAGGTAGCAGTAGACTTATCAACAAGCATATCTATCCCGTAGTATCTTTGACTTGATTCCTTCTGGCCAGGAAACAGTTTAGTGCTATCTCCTGTTCCCAGAATGGAGGCTTTGTGCAGGAGATGTCGTGGCCGGGGTTGGCAGAAAGCTTCTGGCCATGCTGACGCCGAGAATTGCAGTCGGCAGATAAGATGGAAGTCCTCCCTTCCTTGCAGTGGAGCCAGTCTTGCGGCATTCACCAGTCTGGACTTAATTCAAAGTCGTGGGAAGCCCATGAGAAAGGATTCGTGCCAGTAATGGGGTGCAAAGCCTTTAGTGCAAAGGAAACACAGAGGGCTGATGGGCGAGTGATGGATGATATAGTTGCGGGACGGAAAGTCTCCCTTTGCTGATGTGTTGTGTGTGCTGTAATATTGTTTCATGTACCTCCAGATTTGCGTGATTTAGGGTCGCTATCATTGCTGACAGGCCAGTAAAACTTAATGCACTAGCTTTTATGATGATTACTCCTTGCAAATGACTGACTCGCTGCAACACGTACTTACATGTTGGTGGAGCGCCGTTGTGTGCGCTACATCTCATGGATTCATTGAATGTCGTTTACTTCATGGCTGTAGATGGCTGCTTTCTTTCTTCTAGTACATGTATTGCCATTAGTCGTGATGCCGACTGCACATTACTACAGTGCATGGGTTAGGTGACACGGTCCTACTGATTTTGCCTGCTCCGGGATGCATGCATTAGCCTCTGTTAGCCTGGAAGTGGAAGAAGCTCTAGCTTTCTTGGCATGTGCAGAGGAATGAAGGATTGTGGTTGCTTTAAAAGGGCGTCTGGCACCTCAGTGACAGATGACGTTACCAGAATTGGGAAGCACCTAGTTTCGCCAGGGTTTTCACACTATATTCTTTTAAGTGAGTATAGATTTTGTCTTCATTGCCCGGAGTTTTTAAAGCCTACCGCAGAAGGATTTCAAGAAATGGCGGAGGTAGTTGTTGAACAAAGCTTCAACAGACATTCTGTGATGTGGTTCTAAGCTCACCAATAAGTGTTTATCTCTTTCTTTTTACAATGTGATTAGGTTGATCTTGCTATTTTTTACCATGTAGTTATTTTTACAGTACTGTAGCTGTAACTTGAAATGGTGTGCCTTTATGGTTTTATCTGACTTCTTGCCAGTGTTGAGAGCTTGGCAGTTCACACAATATAAGGCCACAGCAATTGATATTATGTGTTCTGGCAAAATTACCTTAAAATTGATGCTTATGTTGCTTGTTTATGCAAAATAGATTAGGATCATTTGTTTACTTTTTGCCAAGCAGAAAAAGATCATCCTCATCAAGCAAAAAAGATAGAAGGTTACTAGTTTTGTGGAGCCATTTAGGAAGAATTTGTCAAATCTCCAAGCAGATCTTTCAGTGGCTGGAATACAGTATCAAATTGGCCAGGCAATATCCAATACGCCACCCGAGCTGGCATAAAAAAAGATACCAGTACAAAAAAGAAAACCCAATGAAAATGGCTAAAAACACATCAAAAATAAGCTGAACCCTAGACCTCTGCTTGGAGAGTAGATTTCGTAGGGAAATGAAAAGAGAAACCTTGACATTCATGCACATGTAATGTGTTCTGTGCTCTTAATGATTTCCATTCCCTCACGGTGACTCTTCCCAACAAAACGTTTCCTGTTGCATATCTTCAAAAGACATGTTGAGCCCAGGTTCATTTTGAGAAAGACCACCTGCAGCTATGTCATTGTTTCATGTGTCTGAGTCCATTATCATTCCTTGTGTGCTCAAATTTGACCGCAACAGAAAGCTATCACTGAACATAATGCAACACCATAAAATTTAGCAATTGTTTATCTTTTGATTGATTGTCACTGCAATACTTAATACATTGGAGGGATCGTAATTACCATCTGTGGACACAGTCAGACAGTAGAAGGGAGGAACAAGCTGTAGTCGGAGACCACAGATAAACCAGAACTGGGACTCAGTGACAGTGACGGATGCATCTTTGCTGGCTCTATGAGTCTTCCAGGACTTGGACGTAAATTGACATGTTCTCTAGTCGCAGCTCCTTTGGGTTCTGGAGGGACATCAAGGCCTTCTGTTGACGTCAGTGGGAAGTCAGTACTTTCTCTTACATTGTACCTTCAGCAGAGCCTCACCGGTGACTACTTACTACATGTATGAGTCCAGCACCGTTGTGTGTTGGACCTTCCAACTGGAATCTATCAGTTTGAGCTGACTATCTCGTGTAGTCCCTTTGTTGACACAAATATTCTCCACAAGTTTCTTCCACTTTATGACAAGGTTTTCAGCACCACGGACAGAGCACATTTAGTTAGCAGTAGGAATTGAAGTTGTCAAAGACAATGCTTGTTGGAACAGATATATTCCAAGTACTGGAATATATCAGTTTGAGCTGACTATCTCGTGTAGTCCCACTTTTGACACAAATATTCTCCACAAGTTTCTTCCAGTTTGTAACAAGGTTTTCAGCACCGTGGACAGAATACATTTAGTTGGCAGTAGGAATTGAAGTTGTCAAATACGATTCTTGTTGTTTCATGTTCATACTGCGCTGGATAGAAAGGCTTTATTTACTAGTCTTAGGAATTTCTGTCCTCTGATCTGCCATTGAAATCTCCTTTTCTTAAAGGGACATTATGTAACATTTTTGCACCAAAAATTGAAATATTTTAATTGAAAAAAATCTTCATGTGATTGTCATTTACTTCCACTTTTTAACATATTTTTGCAATTATCTCACATTTCTTTCATTTATGGTTGGAGCTAAAACAGCCCACACGAGGAGCACTCATTTTGTGGCACCACCACAAACTACCAGAATGTAGACAAACATGGCTATCAACTCGTTTCCAGCTTTTAAACACACTCATATGGTGTAATATTTTGGAACCTCCACTTCCTGAATGACACTTATTTGCGATGGGTTAGGGTTGTTTATTATGGTTGATTCATTGTAAAGAAATGACCAGAAAATTTACTTTTTGTATCGTCCTAAATGTTACATAATGCAGCTTTAATTTCCTTAATCCTTCCAAGGATCCAGTGAACAGATTCACACTACAAACTTCTGAAAGATGAATCCATAAGGGATGGAAGCATCTATATTATTGATTTTCTATGATTATTATAGGATCAAAGGTCTTTTATGAATTTGCGGCTGGTTGGTGTAAATCAGTGAAATTCTGAAGAGGAAGGACATTAACTGCAGGAGTAGAATATGTATAGATGTGTTGAATGTTCCTGCTTCTAAAATCCACAGGTGGTGGGTCATTTTCACATTAAAATCTAATGGAATGTGGGCGTCTAGAAAAAAACTCCCTCTTGCCCTCTGATTGACATTAACGACACTACCATTAAGAGTTTACAGGCTGTGATGCCAATTTGCACGTCATACTGAGATAATTTGCCCCTTAAACATTTCTTGAGTACGCTCTCACGTTTCACGACCTGTTTGGTCTGGTTCCAGCTGGCGGAGAAGAGGAAAGCCCTGCTGGACGAGCTGGCCATCCAGGTGCAGACGTCCTCCGAGCAGCACCAGGAGCAGGTGGCCCAGCTGGAACAGCAGCACAAACAGCGGCTGGAACAGCAGGAACAGCAGCAGGCTGCCCAGCAGCAGCAGCAGTCAGAGATACATCAGGTAGGAACATTCTTACTGTCAAACCATGCTGCTTTAGCACGTATCATTAATTGTTTACATTAGATATATCCTGAATTGCAAAGGTTGCTGTAATTGGTTGAATGTCATATTTTCCATGTCATCAGAAGTTGTTATTCCGCTGTTTTTTGCCTTTTTCTGTTATGAAAAATACATCCTATTGAGTATAACTATTTTTCATGTAAATCTCTTTTAAAAAAGATATAGTTTCAAAACTTTTCTTATCTGTTTATTGTAAGGTCTGTTTAACCTTCTCCCTGCTAAAGTAACCTTTTGGCACCAATTTTGTCTTGGTTATGGCATTAGGCAGCAGGGAGAAGGTTAAGCTCAATATTTTGTTAGATTATTATGAATGTATTTCTCACAGTTATATAATAAGCTGTGTGTGCATTTCTTTGCCTTCCAATGTAACATAATTTGGATATTATACTAAGTTTCAAAAGTTATTAAGTATATTGCAACAACTTGGAACTCATTGGTTTGCTTTGTAATGAATTAGAGGTTTTCACCAAAATAGGGTTGCTGCTGTGCTAATAAACAGCAGCTGGTGGAAATGTTCAAATCTAATTGGTTACAAAGCTCATGTTTGTTTAACTTTGCTTAGGCCTCACCAATTTAATCTATACAATGATTGTTTCTCAGACTAGCCCTCTTCATTTTTTTTCTGATTTGAAAAAAAATATTCAGGTTCTAAATCAAGTCCAAAATAACGATATTTTAGCACCAACAGTTGAAGAAAGTCCTTGTCTTCATAGTTTTTACAGTTTTTCCATCTATCAATGCAGCAGTTTGATTAAAAGTTCAAAACTCATTGTTTGAATTATAAACCAGCCTAGTACATGTATGTTGACTTTGTGACTCCTATTGTAGCATTTGGGGCTATCATAGGATGCCTAGGCCTGTTTTTTTTACCCTGTCGCTTCATTTTTTTTAAAAAAATCTGAGTACAAACAAATCAAATTGGTGTGGTCTTAATTGTCAGCCCACACATACATGTACTAAAACTTCCACTTGGTGTTGAATGTTTGACAATTGTTTTATCTTGCGGGTATCATTACAAGGAAGGCTGACAAATTGGGTGTACAGACAGGTGAATACGAGCCCCCTATATGGTATTGACTTGTCCATATTTTGGTTCCACGATGTCTGCACCAGATAGAGCACCTCTGTTGGGCATGGCTGTTACAGGAGTGCCTTTATCTTTCTAATGTTTTAATCCATAATTATTTGTTAAACACAAATCATTTAGCTTCGACCTAAGTGTTTTCTACATTTTCACAGTCATAAAACATCAGATTGAAGCCTGCTGTTGTACAAGATCATGAAAATTATGTCAAAGGTCCATGCAGCTCCTGTTGCATTGGATTTGATACTTTTGAAGTCAAGCACCAAGGACTTTAAGGTCAAAAGGGTTGCATTTCAACTGAGATAGAGAAAAAGAGCTATTTGGTCGTTAAAGGTACTGATTTGAAGTGCTCTATAGGAATTGCTTTTAGAGAGCAGTCTGTCAAAGTTACTTGTAAGGCCACACCAATTTAATTTGTTGGTTCTCGGATTCGCCGCTTCATTTTTTTCCGATTTGCAAATAAAAATAAAATTGGATTCAGGCTTTGCATCAACTGCAAAATGCTCCGATTTTGCCCAAAACAGTTGAAGAAAGCTCCTCGTCTGCCTTGTTTTATAGTTTTTTCATGTATCAATGCTCTGGTTTGATAAAAAATTCAGAAATCATTGTTTGAATTATAAACCAGCTTGGAATGGGGACGTCAAGGCTGCTATCGTAGCTTTTGGGGCTATCAGAGGATGCCTAGGCCTGTTTTTATTTTTATTTTTTTTTCGCCCGGTCGCTTCATATTTTTTCTAAAAAAATCCGAGAACCAACAAATTAAATTGGTGTGGCCTAAGAATTAGCTTTTGTTCTGTCAACTCCCCCAGGGCTGATTACACCTTTAATACTAATACATGATTGTATACATGTACACCCTACCAGCTTGAGGTAGATTCTGAATTGGTTTGAAATGATTGGTTTGAAAAGATCTTCTCTATCCTTGACGTTGTCTAAAGTACAGATTTAGAGCCCAGTCATCTCTTATCAGTTGAATAGCTGAAATCCAGGTACCTCCATCTTCCTTAGGTATTTTTACATTAGTCTTTAAGTTTTCCTTTGAGACATTTTCAAAGACATTTTCTTCCTGCATTCTTCAAGCTTCTTTCATGACATTTTGTGGGGTTAATGCTTGTGGTTCATGCTTGAAAGTCAACTTTCTAAATTCAAGTCTCTTTGTGTAGTGATAAAACTAGCCAGTGGCAACATGTTGTCAGTTAATACTGATGTATCTAATGTTTGGTACTGCCTTAACTCAAGAAGAAATGTCAAGGTGTTAGAACCTTTTTCGAGGTCCCAACTTAAGAAGTGATTTCTCTTTTCTTCAAAAAGATCCTCTCTCTCGTGGAGTCTTATTGTCTGCTAGCCTTAGGTGGCATGCTCTTAGCATTTGAACTGTCTCGTTTAAGATTTTAGTTTACAACTTTACGCTCCCTTGCACAAAGGCACTTTGTCAATGCATGGCATTGATTTTGTTATCAGACATGTCTAAAGCAGCCCTGAAGTGCATCTTGAACCAGTACCGTATTTTCTCATTTTTGTGACCTTTAACAGTCTGGATGGTATTGATGAAAGTTTAGTCTAGGATAACATGGCCATCATCAGTTTATTTCTCATTGTGTAACTTACTAACTCAGATGAACTGAGTTGGTAAGTTACACAACTGGAGTACTGTTACATAATCTCATTGTGTAACTTACCAACTTCAATGGCAAAATCCTTTGTGTCATGCTGATGACCTTGGCTGAATCAGTGATTTTCTTCATCTATGCAAAAAATGTGTAATCAAGCTTGATGTTTTATTAGATTGACTGTTCTCATTCAAATTATCTAAAAAATGCAGTATGTTTGAGGGATACTTTTACTGTGTTTTTTATAAACTCTGCAATCTCTTGCAGTTCAGCTTCGGAATCCATACTTGAAAAATCTCACTGTCAGGGTTCATTAAACCAGGCCAACAAGAAGTCAAGACAAAACACCAAAACATGACAAACAATCGTCACATCCTTTTGTGATCACATTACCGTTACTCTGAAGTGTGACCCTGTGAATTCAGATGAGTTCCATCAATGAACATGATTACTGTGGCTTAAGCTCCTAAATCCAGTGACAAATGGCATTGTGTGCCACAAGTTAATGAAAGAGGATTTGTCGTCCCAGACATTTGCCACAAGTAGTCTGATGGAGGTAGAAACTGGCTTAGTGTTGACAGTTGGAACCGTTCCTACTGTTCCCTTCCTCTCGAGCTTCTAATTTCGCTAACCTATTATCTTCTTCATCTGGCATGAAAGCAATTAGACGGCATTTTGAAATGCCCCGAGGCTGTTTCCTCCTAAATCCAAGGCGGTCGCCTTCCCATCATTTCACAGCAGAAAACAAATATTCCAGGCTTTTGGCAGGCTTAATTCTACCCTGCAGCAGACAGTTTTGGAGCCACAGTGGAAGTTAAGTCCTTCCATGATTATTAAAATCGGCGAGTCATTAATATTATCCAAGATGGTGATGAAGTGTATTCAAAAGTCTTGTCAAGACATTTCTGGAATGGTCTGACAATAGCTTCTTTTTTCTTAAATGTACTAAGTAGGAAAAGTTATCTAAAGTTCAGGAATTCTTGACATTTTTACACAGATTTCAGCACCTTGGCCAGTACCAAGTTTAACCAAACAAGGGAAGAGATATGAAGTTTTAACCAAGCTGTTGAACAACACACACCGGAATTTTTACATCATACTTAGGTTCTGCTGATTACAAGTTTCCTGGATTCATATTCCTACAAAATTAGAGATATCCAATTCTTTTTCTCCTCAACTTTATACAAAGACAAGAAAACATAAAGGTACCAGTCATTGTGAAAGATCAGTTGGCGTCCACTTTTCGTGCTCTTTAGCTCTCTATTCTCTTATGCATTAATACTATCCTTGACCTGTACCTGTGCTCTCTAACCTTGTATATCAATATCGTTTTATTACTGCATGGCTCTGTTGTTTCAATCTTCAATATCAAGGTAACCATTCATTCATAAAAGGGGACCCTATCATTTATTGGTTTGGCTGTTACAGTATTCTGAAAGTTTTGCCCCTCCTAGAACTCTAACAAACTCTGTGGAAATGAAATTGAATCCAAACCTCAAGATAAATTTGTTACTTGGTATATAGTATATGTTATTACTTTTTGTCCATTAGAATATTACAGTATTCAGAGTTTTCAACTTTCTGTGAAGAAATAAAACGAAGAAATATTTAGCAATACTTACTTACGTGTGTATTCGGTGTTTCTCATACATGGACAAGTTTCCAGCAAAAAGGCAATCCACTACAAGTCTTGTTTTTGTCCCATTTCTAATTACCACTCTGAGATGCTTATTATAAAGCCTCTTTGCACTGTATATGGCTTTTGAGACCACTCAAATTCATGACCCAAAGCAGACACTGTAATACAGAATGTAATGAACTTATTGTTGAACTAAGGACAGCCGAGACACTCTGTCTTTCTTCAGACTTTATCTGCGGAAAACAGACGAGCTGCAATGCCAGTGGGCCATTTTGATTGGTCTCCTATCGGAGCCACACATGCAGCAGGCATGAGGTTTATGGTCACCTAAGCTCGAGCGTGAAAAGAAATGTGATATCTTATAAGGTGAGCTGTATCCTTCTGAAAAAACGCAGGGATCAAAAAGTCATCAAATACACTGGCGATAATGGCCAGCATTTGCCAGGACTTGATCCGACAAAATTTTGGGGCATTACCACAGAGAGGTTCACCAGAGTGCAGCATTTCTTTCCAGCAGCAACATATATAGTCCACATATACATCATCCACTGCAACGGTGTCCTAGATCTGCAGACTGTTATTACACCCATAATATCAGCATCTCGGCTTTTGGAAGCTTTTCCTTTATGGTTTCTAGATGATATATGGGTTATTTTCTACCCAGGATTGGCTAGAGTGCAAATGTCACGGACTCATTCTGGAGTGTGATGTGTATGCGTGATGTCCGTGGTGCTTGCTATGGTGCTCTGGCTGTAGTCCCTGTAAATCAACTTTTTCATCTGTGCAGAAAATGTGATTGTTCTATATTGAGGAAATGGATATTAAAGCTTGTTTTAGAACTCATAAACGGGTTGATATCCTTTCGTTTTAGCGATGCCAATGCTTCCATAACACCAGGTCCGGGCCAACTGCATGTGTGGCAGCATGTGATGAATCCTGGCTATTATTAGACACAGAGGAATCCTTTATGTTCTGTTTTGAACATAACAATTTGACCATTCACTGCAGATGCCAGACAGAGCTTCTCTTTGGCTTTTTCTACAACCGTGACATATTGAGTTGGTGGAACATTTTTGGGGTTTATGTTTGGGGTTTCCATAATAACATAGAGGATTGCAACTGGGACATTGTACATGTATGTGTAGGATATCAAGATCATACCTGAGATAAACTGTAGTCTGCTCCCAATTGGTAAATTATTGTACAATATTGAGACTTGGCTACAAGGACCTCCAAAGGTATGATATAGATCTCCTTGCAAAATGATCCAGCTTCAGCAACCAGGCTTTATGGATTGTTGACCATGTAATCATCAGACAATAATCCTTACAAAATTATTCCCCAGTCTGCAACTAACCACACATTAAAAAGTATTAGCAAATCTAGGATATCCTGAGATAGCTTTTGCATTACAGTCCTTCTGGCAGCTTCGGCTTACGACAATCTAAAGCAACAGTTCCCATATGGACTTCAAATTGCTGCTAAATTTAAAGTCCTCTGTTTTGTGCGGAAATAGATGCCTGGAGAATTCTTTTAAGAGCTTTTAAATGGACCATTTAGTCTTACATCAGACGTACTAATTTTGTCTCCAGTCCTGTGAGAACTTACCTACAAATGTAAGCTTAGCCAGCTTTGGCAAGATAAAGCAGCTAGCAGTATTATGGCATATGGCTGCTGTCTTCCATAATATTCTGCTACTTATTTTGATGCTGATTGTTGATATATGCATAGTTCCTGATACTGCTTTGTTTGATGACTCTTTGCAGTAGACCACGTGCAATCTGATTGGCAAATGAACGAAAACTGAATTGGATGTTTAGTTACAACACATAGAATTACATGACATTGTGCAAATCCTGGTACACTTCAGTCCTGTAGACTATATATTAATAGCTGTAGTGTTGAGTAGAGTTACAGTTCCTACTGGTGACGATATTTGAAAGTGAGTGACAGAAAACTTGTCTAAACTCCTGTCAATTAAGCAGTTTCATGTTGCTGCTACAATTTTCCAATCATACAAGGTATACCGAAAAGCACAATGTGAAATAGGACTGATGAGAGATACGACAGCTAACACATTCCGCTGAAGTATGCATTTATTGGTTTATCGGTGGCGAGAAACGGGGTGTACAACACTGATAGCGGAAAGATTTTTACAGATATGATGAATTTTGCAGCGGAGTAATCCCAGGATAAGCAGTAATTGCACTTGTGACGCCTCCCTGCTCAGGTGTGGGATTGTGAGGTCTTAGTGCCGGTGCCTGTACTGGAAGTGCGCCATCAGGAATCCCCGTAGTTATGGGCTACTCCTGCAGGGGTGGGTGCGGCACCTTCCCAACGGGGTAGCTTGTAACAGAGTGCTTTTTGTGTAGCCCTATTTGATACAGTAAATTGCTTTCGTTCTCTAAAAGCTCCTCTGTGACACTTAGATTTGTCTTCAAAATTGTATCATTTTTATGAGTTTTAACAATAAGTAACGTCGCAACTTGATGATAAAGCAAGGATCTGAACACCTATTAACACGACGTGTGTTTTTACATATGAGGACTGTTGTCCAGTGCTAATCTATTACCAAAGGTTGCCTGGGATGTTTCAGAATAACCAAAATACCTTGCTCTGTCATAGTTATTAAAAACAAAAACAAATGAGTATGCCATAACAATTCATTTTGATTCATGAATTTTGTTATAATACATGGCACATACACATGTACATGTATGGGAAGGATGGTCAGCACCGTTTGAAGACAAAATGTTATTCACTCACACTTAGCGTTACCATACTATCTGTTTTATTGTCTGTTGTGCCCCATTTTGCGATGTACATGAACAATGCATATCCAACTACAAATTGGACTCCACTCTTGTTAGATGTTTTTGAGATGGAGAACTGTATCCAGCTTATTGCATCATTCAGTCCCGCCACAATCCGGGCATATTGATTATGAGTATTGATTGTAGCGGCAGATTAGTGTATGTTACACCCCACACATGCTTTTAGTCCAATGATTATGTGTCCAACTGCCACATCTAAGTCCCTATTGACTCATTCTTAGCCCTTTGTCAGTAGCAGCGATCTTGCCTTTGGACTAAATCGTTAAGTGTTATTAACAGAATTTATCAAATTTGTCTTGTGGGCAATGGGGGAGATCCATTGCAATTTACAAATTTTGTACCCGGGAATATGCAAATATCTCTACCAATAGATGTGTTTCTCTTCGATTTTTATTATTTTCTCTCCATATTTACAGTGTAAGATAATACTGCATGAATTTATTACAGTAATTATAGAATTTTCCCATTCACCGTTTTTCTAGTTTGGAAGACAGTCTTGAGCTTGCTAACAGGAAAAGTTACCTGTCTCCTTAAATTCCCAGACCAAGTGTCACTTACAGTTCCCTGATGAATCTTCCTGCACAGGGTACGTACAATTGTGAATTCAACAATTTTTTCTTTATGAAAGTTTATGATTTTAGATGCCGATATGGTACACTATGGTGGTGTCGAATGGCCGAGTGGTTAGGCTAGTGGACACAAGATCGAGAGGTCACGGGTTCGATTCCTGGCATTCCTGGCAAGACCTTATGTCTTTGGGAAAGGCACTTTGCATGACTACCCTCACTCCACCCAGGTATAAAATAGATACCTGACTTCGGTTGAGGAGGTAAAAGGCGGTAGAAGGAGAGGGATGGGTTCCACCTTCCAATATTGTGCTCTAGACACTGTGAATTAACAACCCACTGCCCCTACGGTCTGAAAAAGGCTATGGGACTAACTTTACCTTTACCTGCAATGTATGGTACTTAGACAACCCCCAATAACATTTTATTCCTCTAATTCCAAATACATGTAGTGCACAATGTACTCGGTTGTTGCTTGCTTATCAAAATTCCGTCTCCACCACTGCCTTCTCACCTCAAGTATTCCTAATAGAATAGAGATCGTCAATTGTAAACATAATTAAACCATATTGTATACATACATCAGAAGTAGATACCCGAAGTACCAAGAACATACCAAGCAAAGGGCACTTGTTGTGCATGAGGTGCGGCGGAGAGAAGGCTTGAGTTAATAGGTTTACGGTGCACATTACTAATTCCCATGCGTCTCATGTATACAGTTATTACCCCTGGGTGACAGGTTTCATCAAGTCTGATATGAGGGGGGAACTCATGCAGAAACTCCAAATATCACAGACGCAGGCTACGTGGAATATTCAGTGCACTCATTGACCATCGGTAGATGCAAAATGTAGTTTCTTTAGAGAGGGCAAAGTCTTGGATTGTGGACATGATTTGAGTGCCTTGGATCCACAATTAGCTTCAGTTTACACTTAGCTAGACACTGAGGAAGACGTGTTTACCTGACGTAAAGGCATCCAATGTAATTTCAGGGATTTTCAAAGTCAATTTTCTTGTCATTCTTTTCATTTAGTTATTCCATACCAGACTGATATCTGTGAGGCAAAAATACAATGTCGCTGACGGGAAACGGTTCCTTGTTTGCTGTCGTAGGCCGGCTCTAGATCTTACTAGTTACTGGTGGTCCTCACATAGCTTGTTTTTGGGCTATTTCAAACGCTTCAAGTATGAAATGATTACAAAAATGTGCTAAGAAGTGGCAGTACATGTAAATGTCAGTATAAGACAGTTTTCCTCATCCAGAATATTTTTTTGTTTTGCCACCCAGAAATTGCATTAGATGCCTTAAACTTTTGAGGGCTTGAAATAACAACAGTTCTACATTATGCAGGTCAGTACCAAGCCTAAAGCTACTAATTCCCTTTTCCCTTCCCAAACAGCTCCAAATGTAGAAATTGCAGTTTACTAATAAAGTCAGTTTGTTTGTGCTTGGATTACCTGTAACTGCTGTTGACCTTACTTAGATAAGGATAGCTATAAGCTGTTAGGCAGCTCAGCAGTATACATACATGAATTTGAATCTATGTATTTTCTGGCCACCATCATCCAAACAGCAGGGGTGCAGTGGTCTTGTGGTTAAATCCCTCTTCTGGGGGATTGTAGCTATTAGGAGTTTGGTACCTAGCCTCCTAGAGATGCATGCCACTGGTAGGGGGTGCAGTCCTAAAATAATTCATCAAACCTATGGTGGAAAAAAAGGTAATAGTTAAATGTTTTCAGCATTTCTAAGAACATCCCAGTGTGAGCTGGTCAGACGTTGCCTGTTCCTAATGCAGAGAACTGATATATAATGCTGGAACAGGCTTTATGACTGAAATTCAGATCTCTTGGTAATCCCTGAATCAAGCTGTTTGGTCCTATCATGACAGAACATACATACATAGACTATAGACAGTGATACTTAGTTAAATACCTATCAGTGAGTAAATAAATGACTGCAGGTGTCATGTACAAAATGACATGTATGCACCAAACAGTTGTAATGGAATTGAGGTGAGCTGTAAACCGTTGCTGTTCCAAATTGCTTGCCAGTGCAACCAAAAACAGCCATTCTAAATCAGCCATTCTGAGCCTCTATTGGCCTTTCAAACTTTTTGGGACCAATCTTTGCTTAGATCTATCATAAACTCTACAAGGAGAGATGAGCACACCCTTGGCAGAAGGAGTTAAGACTTAGAATGACCCAATGGCGGTTTTCCAACTCGAGCTTTGGCAAAGTTTGAAGTACACACACGACCGACGTTCTAACATCCAACATGTTCAGCTTCTTTGCCAAGGTATCAAGCTGTGAAAGAAATAAATCATATAAAATTTGGCCACAATAGCACAAAGTCTGGTTTCCAAACCTATGCTAGCTGCCAAGTCTGGTTCATCTTCTCCGCAGAATAGATTGGTATCTAAACTTATTATTGCTGTCCAGTCTCTTTCCTCCTCTCCAAGAACTGAAAAGAGACTCGGCAGCTATGTATGATAGATTTGGATACCAGGCTAGTACAAACCTACATGCTGTTAGGATGCGCCCAGAGCTAATTTGGTAAAGGGCAAAGTTTATATTCCTTTCACAGTTTGTAACCTGGGAAAAAAGCTGAACATATTGGATGTTAGAATGTCTAGGTCGTCTGTGTACTTCAAACTTTGCCACAGCTCGAGTTGGAAAAATGCCAGTGCCAAATTAGAGACCTGGTGATCTTCGCCGTGTTAGGGAATTTGTGGTGGGTACCAGAGTACTGTTTAGTGAGCACAGATGCCAGCCTTCATTACTCTGCAGGTATTGCTGAGATATGCATCAGTGAACATTTGCTAAGACCCCAGAATGTCCCTTGTAAGGTAATTTTCAGTTTAGAGCCATTATGTCAGTGTACAAAAAAGATTACATCAAAGTTTACATGACTGTAGTTCTGAAAGGCACATCAGTCGAACGCACTGTAATGCGCCTGCGCAAAACCATGGTTTCTTTTGGATGTTTTAAGGTCAACGTTGCATCAAAAGTTTGTCCATTGCTTAAGATATCTTTACTGACACAACGATTGAACTGACACAACGATTGAAAACTGCAGACGGGATGTCATCCTTTAATACGCGAACACGACCTTAAACGATACGTTCTGTAGAACTGCTATGCACATTACGTTCTGGATTCCGCGCAGGTGCCGTACGTTCTGCCGACATGCTGGTCTGAAGAATGTTCCTGTAACAGTTGCTTCTTCCTGGTGTCAAGTATATTCAGGTTAGCTTTTGAATCACACCCAAAATGATGGAGAAAGCTATTTAGTCAATACTCATTGAATACCAAATCTACCAGCCAAATTATCAGTGAAATATTTACATTACTGTGCAATTTGTGAGAGTCATAATCGTCTTCCATCAATCAAAAACTGTACACTGCCTTAGAGCAGCTTTTTATTTTGATTACCAAGCAAATATAAGATTCTACCACAGTAACTGTAATAGCTCTTGATGGCTTTGTCTGGACAGATGTTTTTGCAGATAATTGTAGTGCCCAATTAAAGAGAAATTGTAAGAATGGATCAAACATGTTGCATTTACAAGCTCCTATCTGTTCCTTTGTAATGGTTCTCCCCGCTGTATTATCTAATATTCCCGGAGGGATTATTAGAGACAGTGTAATATACTGAGGGATCATTATTTTTATTGGGTTGGAACAGGATGGCTTTATTGGGAAGATTATAGGATTTGTCAGGGTTTCCATATTAGGACCCTGCAGTCATACGGAATAGTGACTGTTCCTCATAAGTTACAGACTCTTAAAAAAGGACACTTTTATTTGTAGTGCAGAAGCTGTTGCTGTAGAACACTTCTTACTAATGGTTATGGTCCGTAAAACGTGTCCTGGATACATTTGCCGCTACTTTATTGAAGCTTACATACATGTAAGATAGCAGACAAATTGCTACTGTAACACGTGAAGCCCAGACTAATCTTGTGAATATCTACATGAATGTACTTTTATCTAAACGTAGAATCATGTGTGCTATTTTACATTTATGTTAGCTAAAAGTTATGATATTTTCTGAGCTAAAGTTGCATTCATTAAGAGCTTCTAATGGAGAGAGAAAACTACTTTTAAATTTGGAATTTACATGCCGTACACAGTGAAAGAATAAACAACAGTCAGCAGTTCACATACAGTGTACTATAATGCATTCAACACACTGAATGCATGCACATGTAGATGCAGTCATGTTGTAACTCATTTCTTTTATCTTGACCAATAAAACGGATGGCTTGTTGATGTCAAAGGCATGAAATCACTTGAGACACAGGAAGCCCAGATCACAACAGGTGCTCCTGCGCTGTTATAGGGGAGGAGATATTGGAGAACATCCACTAGAAAAATTTACAATCTCGTCCGTTGAATGGATATTTTTACAATCTACATGAACAACTGAAAGACTTCAACCTTTAAAGGGAGCTTATGCAATTGTATTGTAAAGAGATCTACCTGATCTAGCCATATTTTGCTGTAATTCCTTTAAATTATGGTAATCCTACTGCAAGTTAAACAGTTGTCCAAGAGTATAAATATTGATTTAGATGCAATATGGAAGCTATGTTATAATGCTTAAAATTAAATGCTAGCTAAAAAGTAAATCTCCATTTTGAGACTTAACTTCAACTTTACAGACTTGTCCCAGCCTTTAACCCTAAAAGTGTCAGAGCTAGGTTTAAATAGGTTTAACCTAGCCTGTGACACTGTTAAGAAGATGTACATGTAGACCTCTCCTCCTATCATCATGTCACTCATGGAAGTCAAATTAGAATCTAGAATAGCTTAGAAAAGAGTCAGTGACCTATTTCATTCATTCATTTATCTAATATCAATCTTGGATACATAATATGCGTAGTCCGTTCAGTTGATTTCCATAGAGCTGATTTCCGAGGTAGCCCATGACAGGTAAACAGGTAATGACTTAGGAGGTCATGAAAGATACAATGGAGATTCTATTCCTGAATAATGCTTGTATATCCTCTGGCCTGCCCTTGTCTTGCACTGTTGATATGTCTCGTACTAGACAACTTTGATATGATGAAAGGAAGTACTATGCAAATCCTCCCCCTTCTTGATAACAGTAGTCCTTAAAGGGACATTATGTAACATTTTAGCACCAAAAATTGAAATATTTTAATTGAAAAAATCTTCGTGTGATTGTAATTTACTTCCACTTTTCAACATATTTGTACAATTATCTCACATTTCTGACATTTATGGTTGGCGCTAAAACAGCCCACATGAGGCGCACTGAGTTTGTGGCACCACCACAAACTACCAGAAGGTAAACAAACATGGCTGACAGCTTTGTTTCCAAATTTTAAACACACTCGAAAAACGTCATATTTTGGCACCTCCATTTCCTGAATGGCACTTATTTGGGTTGATTCAACTTATTACTTTGTAAAGAAATGGTCAGAAAATTCACTTTTGGTATCGTCCTAATGTTACATAATGCAGCTTTAACTCCCAATTACTTTGATCTCTTTACATGTAAAGTCACTCCTAGTTTTGGTATGACTCTAACAGATGTGTATAACCGTTGCTGATTGAACTTTAGACACTGTTTCCTCCACAGTTTAGCCTGGTGGCTTAGGAAGGGGGCATGCTTGGGGGTTTGTCAGAGTGTCAACTGCATAAATGTGAGGTATAGTCGGGCCCATTTCCACCACCGTAAATGTGATCCCATGAGCCCTGGCATATTGATTGGGATGGGAACTGCTCATTTGCAATGTGCATCAGGTCATGTTTAGGAATTTGGCTGGAGATTAAAATCTATACCTGTTTCTAGCAGGCTACCTGGTAGCTTGTAGGTTTGCCCATAGATAGGTATCTGTCATCCCTGTGGATCCAATCTACTTTGCATAATTGAACTTTAAATTTAGGAGGCATCACCGAGCTATTTCATTTTTCTGACTCGGTGCGCAACACATCCCAGTGGCTCCCAGACTCCCATAAAACGGCCATTTGTAGGTTCCCCCAGGACGCTTGGTTTGCCAGGTCTTTCCCGTGCTGATCAACCTCCAGTTTCTCCACAGTTTGGGTGTCCTGTATCTACTTTCATCCCAAACTTTGCATAAGTATTCCTTTATTGTGGAGCTGTGCTTGTGTGCTGTGATTGTGATGTTGCTTGGCACACTGTGCTTTAATGCCTATTGATTATTTTGCACTGCTGAACTCACATATCTTCCAGCGAGTTGCCTCCCTGGAAGAGGGAAACGGAATCCACATTGTGGGCAGGCTTCTCCAATAAACTGTTTATCCAAATGCGAGGCGAGGTCTCCCGGCAGCAGAGATGAAGCGTAGCTTGAAGGTTATTGTACGGTTTCCAATCTCCCGATTCCTTACCGGAGCTATTAGAGGCGAGAGGTCTTGCGGAATTGATCCTACATCGGCTGCTACAGACTAATCAACCCCTCGGAAATGAAGTTCAGAAAAACGGGCTGGAAATCATGGGTCAGAGGATGGGGAATCAATAGTAGGGTAAACGGGCCGGAAGACAACAAGCATGGATGCCAGGGATGCTGGGAGCCTAAGGTTACGGGGTTCGGGAGCCCCCAACCACCGCGTATTCTTCCGATGTCGGATGACTGGCAGACCTCTGATCTTTGTCGCCAGCAGGATCAGCAGGAGGAGAACAGATCGCGTTTGCAGAGCCGTTGTAATCTCACGCTGTTCGACCCGGTCCTACCGCTACCTGTTAAGCAATTTACGGCTTCAATCAGCTTAACCTGTCCTAGATTGAGCATAGAGAGCGTCGGTGTCTACTAATTGTTGCTACAGAGAGACTGGAAAGCATTGATTGCTTCCAAAACAGCAGCTCATCAGTCAAACTAGTCATCTGCAAGTCATTAGATTCTACCTAAAATTTGATAAACATCATTTATACAATGTGCTATTTTGTCCAATTTATATATCTGACTACTTTGTTATATTTCACTTGTAGCCATTTTATTTAGCATTTTGATTAGAGTTTCAAACTGTGCTTCATGCCAACCTGACTAGATAGTTCAATGTTCAGCAGGTACCAAATAGTAAATGGCATGTCCTATACCTGAACCTCCAAATTGTTAACCAGATTCAAAGACATCCCCAATGGTAATCTGTCCGTTATTACGTTCAATTCACTGGGAGGGAATGCGCATTTGAGGCTTGAGAATATCTGCTTATTTGATTCATTATTTCCCTACTTTAGCTTTCCCTGTGGCCATGACAGATCTGGTCCGGCTGTATTGTTATTCCCGACCACAAATGCCGTTACTGTTTTATTAATTGGAGGACCCGTAGAGGCATCCTAATGGCCGCATAATTGTCTGGTGTCTCTGGAAAACTCAATTTACCCCGAAGAATGATTGGGCCTGTTATTGTTTGATGGTGACTTCTATTCTAAGGTGAGATTTGATTGCTGCGGCTTCAATCTGCTTGTTTGTAGCTGATTGGTGCTGATTTTTCACGCAATGTATTCTGTTCTGAAAGCAAAATTTGACTGGGAAAAGTATTTAATCATACATTAGTTTGTGGGAGGTCTGAAACCAAACAATACTCGAGCAAGATTATATAAATCATCTAGAGGTAGGTATTATTCTAAGACTTACGCTTGCGTTATTTATTCCTGAACTGCTGCATTCTTTACACTCATCGGATTGTGTCCAGGTAACAGTTCACAACTAAAATGTTTTATTAGAAATAGTCGGCTTAGAGTTAAATTGGATTAGACTTAATTGATGATTTTAGGTGAAGCTGCTTTTTGCCTCCAAGGTTTTGCTTTTCTTACACATTATGAGCTGATGTTTGTTAATTTTCAGTCTTTTAAAACATCCAATTTGGTTTATAGTAATGAAGAAATATTATGTCATATTATTATATGTTCTATAATATTTTTTTTAGTTTTTAGGTAAAAGTACAAGTAAGTATTATGACATTCACATTGCCAAGGGCTGTTTCAGGAATATCTGTTAAGGGAGCACTTCATGTCATTTTAGTTTTCTGTTAAGGCCAGTTTTACTTCATTATAACATTGGTGGGGGCAGTGGGTAAGAATCAAATATCTTTAGACCTTAGGGAAAGGAAACAAAACTGAATGTATGATTAAGTACGTTAAGAACAGAACCAAGAGGGAAAGGTTTTACTAATTAACCAAGAGGGAAACACATTAGAGAAAGGTTTGTAACAACTTATTATTAGTAATTGCACATTCAAGTACTGGTAGTGTTACACTAATCACAAAGGAAAGTAATGAAATAGTTGTTGATCACCTGGCATGTATAGTGGCTGTTCACAACTAAGACACTAGCAGTATCAGTAGAATGGCTAAAAATCTGTGCCACTGTGAGGTAGACATTTACATGACATTGTATTATGATTCCTGATTTTGAATATCTACGCCCCCAACGTTAACAAAATCATCTGATTGCGCAAACTAGTCTCACATGTACACATGTATGTGTCTACATAAGTTTTTACCAGTCAATTTAAGAAGTTAGGATGATTCTTTCTTTCTTTGTGTCAGCAAACGTACATGTAAGGACGTCACTGTTACATATACATTAGCTCAGGAAGAAAAATGTTAACTGGTTTTGAAAAGAGACAGCAAACAAAATGGGAAATCTCGTGGTTTTTAGCATTTGAAATGTGGTGCATTTTAGCTCTGTTTTTCCTTTATGTCTGAACTTAAAGACAACAGAACACGAATGTCTGCATACACACAGAACCAGCATTAGATTTGGATGGTGAGTGCATCCCAGCAGTGTACCAAAGTGATGAATGGGTACAACTGTGTGTTAAGTGCAGCACACTCCATGATTCCTGGGGAGATAGCTGCCAAGTATCATCCCCATCAGCTCAGTGCAAGACAAATTGGCATAATTGCTTGCCTTTTTAGGCTCATGTGAGAGACTTCCCAATGACGTCAGTCCAGACTTTAGCTGTGTTTTTTTTGTCGCTGTTGTACAGTGTTGAGAAATGACGCTGTGAGTGATACACAGCTATCCGAGTCGGTGTTTAGTAAGTGTTGGAGCCGTTTTGCGATGCATTTATGTAAATGTGCAAGTCTGTGTGAAGATTCATGGGCGTGAACGGTCTTGTTCATCAGCCTGTGTCTCTCCAGAGATTGGTTTCCATTACCAGTCAGTAAAGATTGCTTCCATGCCTATTTATGCAGGAGGACTGCGGCACAATAACAGGCAGTTAGTACAGGGTTTACCGGATTCTCACCTAGCAGGGCACCTCTGTTTTTCCGCTGTCTTCTCAGCACCTGTTGCATAGCTAATCTCAGACCCACCGTGCTACACGTTCATGGCTTATGCAGCGATGGTTGAGTGGAAGGGCTGTGGTTGCTGTAGTTCCTACCGTCACAGGCAGGCTTTAGTTCGCTCTTACCTGCTGCCCTCTGCGGTACAGCTTCAAAGGGCAAGGATTTGCACAATCCTTCATGGAATCAGAGTGCTGAGGCATGTCCAAAGTTTTCAGCCACACGACCTTTCCGCTTCCCCGGCGGATTGACAACAGTTGCAGCAGCCTTCAGCGATTGGAGTGACGAAAGACGGGGTGTCATCGCTGAAGAGCACGGGATTCTTCTAAGGTCAAGAGAGGGTGAAGTGTTTTCAGCTACCTTCAACAAGGTGATGGAGAGTGACAAGTGGAGGGGAGAAAATGGATGACGTGTTTTAGGGATTGGGACAAAGCGCTGGGGTGTGATGAGAGAAGGAGGTGAGGAGATAAGCGTGGCTGTTTCGTCCCCGCCCAGTTTGTAGCATCCAGCTGAGCTGGCGGACCTGCAGCAGCTGGCTGGTTGGTGCAAACAGGGGGTGGATGGAGATCACTTCAAGGCTGGCCCTGCCGCCTGGAGCAGGACTTTGCCGTATCAGTCATCCTAATTAGACTTCTCATGATTTAACTGTTAATGACCAGCATTGGAAGGATGGGTATACTGTTGCAATGGAATGGGATTGCCTTCCTTGTGTATGTTTTTTGAGGTTGAATAGTCATACATGCATACTTTATACCAAATAGTTTGTATTTTTATCAAATAGTACACTATAATAAATAGTAGTTATGTAGTAGAGGAGTGGTGCTAGATTTTAAAGTTTAATTTTACATGATTCATTAATGCTGGTACTATTAGGTGATTCGTCTACCGCAGACCTGTGCCTCCCTGCATTGATACGGTATGCTTGATAAGATCTGCATTTTGTTTCTTTGTGGGAGGTTAAGCTCAAAGTTGTGGCATTTCATGCATACAATGATTGGATTCCATATAATACCCTTATCCCCATGTTATTACATTGTCCATCAATCTGTCGTTGGTCTGTGGGCTGTTTCAGGGAAGTCAGTTGGGGGAAGAATTAGAAGGAAAACGCCTGGGGAAATGAGGACTATACCCATTAATTTGTCATCGGCCTTTACTCTGCTGAGAAAGCATTTCTTGTAGAACAGCAATGTTACATTTTATTTCAAGTTTTGCAAGCTTGAAAGTGGGTAGAATGTTTTATACTCTCTGGTCGTGAACGTGTCCAAATTGGTAGTCACATTCACCAGCCACTATTTTCCCAACAAATTTAAAGACCACCTCTCTTTCTATAATCGCTACCCCACAGATAGTTCTAATGATTTCTTTTCACCACCCACAGATTTCTGTAAAAGGTTTGATTCTGCTACCCTTAGAAACATATTCTTTTCCCTTCCTCCCTAAACAATTTTCTGGAACGACCCTGAGTTTGACAGGAAGCAGCAGTAGTAAGTGGTAATTTGCTGGATGTTATCCTGTAACTCATAAAAATCCAATCTTGCTGGGGCTTACTTAGGTAAGCTGAACTCTTCCTAATTGAGATTCTGTGGCCGGTTGCGGACTATCAAGACGGAAATCTGTAGATAGCTTATCAGTATGGTATAACCTGGAGATTACAAAATGTGTTTGGATATCTGTGCCCTCGGGGGAAGAGGCCAGGCTACATCGTCAGTAGAATTTTTATTCCCACCCTAGAAGGGGAAGTGTTATTATTGGCATGTCTGTGTGTTTTTTTGCGTGTGTCTGTCTGTGTGCATCTATATGTGTGTCTTTGTGTGTGTGTGTGCATCAGTGTGTATCTGTGTGTGTGTGTGTGTGTGTGTGTGCATTCATGCATGTGTGCGTGTGCGTGTGTGTGTGTGTGTGTGTCTGTGTCTGTGTCTGTGTGCATGTGTCTTAGTGTGTCTGTGTTTCTGATTTTGCATAAAGGTGATGTCTGTAATCAATCTCTGTTTAGATAGGATAGGACACAGGGAAAAAATAGCATTCTTTTTGTGACCATGTTGTTGTACATGTACATGTAGATTGCCTATCCCATAAGGTTAACTAAGTCTTGATACTTGACTTGTCCCTATAACCTTTTTGGCCATAACATTGTAGCATATGTTGTTGATGTCAGGCACATAAAAAGTCATAGGTCAAGTAGTACTATTACAGGCACAAAATCCATGAAAATGACCTCCTAAATTGCTCACAGATCAATAAAACTTGTATGTTGGTGAAATATTTTGAATATGATTCTGTCACTTGCAAAATGGAGTCACCCTTCACTTCACATGCCCATCATCAATGAAGTTACAGTGTCATTCATGTTTATTTGATAAAGGTCTCTTGTTTCGTTGAGTTGCAAAATGTAATATGTGCATTAAAAATCTGTGAAGCTGAAAGGTTTTGTATGATGTTATCTTAGTAATGCAAGTTGTGTGCAACATATACGTTGTAGAAACAGCACTATCGTACCATCTGTATTTGAAATCAGCGTCAGACAAAAATTGTATGAGTGAGATTTTTCTGGCAAGCAAAATTAGGTATTTCGGATTGGTTTTATCAAAATTGTTTTTTCACAAACATTCACAAGAAAGCATTATCTTTTTCAAAGATATTGTTGCTGATTGTTATTTCATGTCAATACAAGTAGGATCAAAAGCTAGTAAATGTGACCAGTTATTCTTTGCAATGCCAAAGGAGACTATTCATTATAACCCAGTACAATGTATGTCATCTTTTGATCCTTGTTTGGCACAGTCCAATGTCCCTTGTCACACAAATGTGGTTTTTAGTATGTTGTACATGTAGCTTAACCTTCCCCCTGCTGCCTAATGCCACAACCAATACAAATTTGGTGCCAAATGACTCCCTTAGCAGGCTGAAGGTTAAAGGGCACTGACTTCCCTTCCCCATCAGGGGCTCTGATTTGGTTCTCCCATTACAAGGAGACACGGTAACTGGAGATGATTGCCATGCACACAGTCACTCCCACCCATATCTCCTTACCACCACACCAGGCCATGGCACACACAAGATAGTGGCTGAACTCAGATTGCAGGCAAATTGGAATAGATTGCTTAATTGTAGAGGAAGGGCGATAACAGAGGTAGGGAAACACACCAATGATGTGTTCCCGCCCTATCTAAATTTCACCAGAGATAGCGTTACACTTGTATGTACTCTGTAATAGCTTGCTGTAACATGTGTGCTACAGTAACTGTAA
This sequence comes from Branchiostoma floridae x Branchiostoma japonicum, assembly GCA_013266295.2. Taxonomy (NCBI): domain Eukaryota; kingdom Metazoa; phylum Chordata; class Leptocardii; order Amphioxiformes; family Branchiostomatidae; genus Branchiostoma; species Branchiostoma floridae x Branchiostoma japonicum. The sequence goes on from CM023825.1 coordinate 21,841,490, forward strand.
CAGTTATATTACGGACTACAAGTACAACGTACAGAGCACTGTTCTAGCCAGCGTCCGTCTTCCTGTCATTTGACAGAATTTTGCCGTTCATGACAGACAACGATTTTGCCCAATCCATCATCTTTGACAGACAAAAATTCGCATCTAAAGATATGGAAGGAGATGTCATTAAACTAAGCTTAGTCTACCAGCAAAATTTGCTCCTCAAAATGCAGGAAATAGCATTTCAGAGAGTCAAGATTTCAAAATGATGTTATGTCAAACAAAATTGAGATCATGTAAAAAAATTTCAGGTACAAACTTTAAGATAACGTTACACTTGCATGTACCCTCTGTAATACATGTAGCTTGCTGTAACATGTGTGCTACAGTAACAGTTTGTATCCACAAATGGACTACAAAGAAAGTGAACAGTTTAAGCATGCAGTTGTAGTTTGCACGTCTTCTAGTCTACATTGTGAATGATGAAGCCGTTAACTGTGACATTTTAGCTTAAACTCTTGATTTATGCGTCCTGAATCAATGTGGACATTTACCACATCCTACAGATAATGTTTGTCATCAGTCCGTTGATTTATAATTGCAGATATGATCGTGGTGGATACACGTATATAACAGATATATTGGCTGATGGATGCTCTCAGTTGGATGTTTACCAATTCCAATTCCGCGTCGTAAAACTACCTAATGGGCGTCACTTGGCAATAAACTAATGAACCCCGCTGTCATCTCTGGTCATTATTTTCTCATCAGTTCTGGCGCCAGCACGGGGATGAACTGAAACTGACATTCAGATCCTCCTTTTCTCTGGCAAATGTCACGGTTCAGATGGCAAAACAAGAAATTATTGATGACGAGTGTGGGTAGAGCATCTAGGAAGATTGATGCAGCTGTCATGTCCTTGATTATTGGAATTGTTACCGGTATCTTATCTGTGGCTTCATCACCATATGTGTGGAACATATTGCTGCAGGGTCATGGCCAGGGTGCTGAATCAATTGCTGCTGTTTTGTCAAAGTGCAGGAAGATCGAAAGCACTGGAAAGTTCACAGGATCATGCCATTTGATTGACACTGCACTCCCTGTTCTCGTAATTCTTATTCAATGGGCTGTTAAAAAAATGTGGAGGGGGGGTGGAAGAGGTCAAAAATCAACTTTTGATCGTACCCTGGTTCCAATGCAGATTTGCTCAAACCCTCCACAGTTCTTTGTCTATATTTGTTCAAACCCTATCCCCTTCCAAGCCAGCCTTGTTCACCCCCCCCCTCCATAGTTATTTTTGCGACAGCCCAATTTCCTTTGTTCCATTTGTTTCAACATTTATCAGACGTACTTACGCATCATACACGATCTCTCACAGTTGATTGTATGGTTATACATTTTTGAACATTTACCTTTGCCATGTTGAAAAGTAAACAGTGGATGTGATACAAGGACACCAATATACACTGTACCACATTCACTGTTTAGAGATCTTATACCAATAGAGCTTTGTTGGCTTTTGATCTATAACCCTAAATGTTATGGGTATTTCAGTGTATAGATACAGAACCATGTTTCAGACAGTCATTTTATATCAGATATGCTGGACATGTTAGCCATACCAAACTTATCAGCCTCTAGATTATGTTTGTTTTTGTGATGTATATGTCTACCATGTCAAGATAAGCATGTATTTTGATGCTGTTTGTCTAGTACATGTATCTGACCTTGTTCGTGTCTTTTTTGTCGTGCAATATGCATTACAGCATGACATTTGGCTTTGATAATGTCCATCATATGTTGTATAAGAAGACAAAAAGTGCCAAACAAAGCCATAGATTGTCCTCAGGCTATTTCTGTACATGTATTTACATGAATGTCTTTAGTCACGACTTGAGCTAATAATAAACCTTGACCAGAATGCTATACTTCTTTTTCCCTGTCAGGTCTTTTCTGGTTGAACGAGGAATAGTTGAACATGCTAATAATGTTGGTGCGGTGTCGAGTCTTGCTATGTTATGCATGTGTGGTCTGTGAGTGATCTGATGCCTGCTAACACTGATGCATGCGCCAGCTTATGCTTAATGTTGGTGTCGAAATTACTACTGGTATCTTGCTGTTCAGAACATGCCAGAACTTTATCGCAGGGTTCCCTTGGGAGTTATTATTGCCGAGTATCAGCACAGCAGTATGCCTTGTTGTCACTTGTTGCGAATGCCGATAAAATCGGCCTTGGCTGGGAGGAAGGGTATATGGCATACAAATTGCCAGCCATTCTTCATGGGGGGCCTCGGGGGGAAGATGGGAAAAATGACTCCGAACGCAAAGTTTTTACTCGTAGCTGGATGCACATCAAAAGCCTAGAGTGCACAATTTATTCTAAATTATGGTTTGATCTCCTACAGTAGCAATTTGTGGAAAAAGCTTAACGTGAAATGTCATTAATCATTTTGATATGGTGCATATAAGCTCACTAGAACCCAGAAGGAATTATGATTATTTTTTGTTATCTATGGCACTCCACTGTTTTGAGATACATGGTGTATATCTGATTCACACAAAAAAGTTTTAGTTATCATAAGTTGCAATTTTTAGTTAGTTTTAGTTAATTATCATAATGATTATTTAATCTGTTGTTTGTCTACCGCCCTCCCCCTTACACACACACACACACACACTGTCAAAAGTTGTACTGGTACATGTAAGTCTCACACATAAGGCCACACCAATTTAATTTGTTGGTTCTTGGATTTTTTAAGAAAAAATATGAAGTGACAGGGGAAAAAACAGGCCTAGGCATCCTATTATAGCCCCAAATGCTACCTGTATGATAGGAGCCATGAAGTCAACATCCCTGGCGGTTTTGTAATTCAAACAATGAATTTTGAACTTTTTCAACCACTGTATTGATAGATGGAAAAATTGTAACTAGAAAGAAAAGGACTTTCTTCAACTGTTCAGGCCAAAATATGAGCAGTTTGAAGTTGATTCAGAGCCTAAAATTTTTTTGTTGCAAATCAGAAAAAAAAAATGATGATGGCAAATCTGAGAACCAATTGATTAAATTGGTGTGGCCTAAAGATATAAAACTTAATGTGTGAGTTTTATATCTTGATGTTACCAAAATGGTAAAACTAACAAATGTCCATTTTGTGAAGAACTTTTAGGAAATAGATAATGGCATTGCAAATTCACATTAAAAAGTTCACATGTTACATATGAGACATTTCTATCTTTGTATATCAGACTTTACTTTTTCAAAGTTGCTCAAAAATGAGCAATATAACAATGAAATGGATAGAAAATCATTTGCTCAAAAAGTTCAGGTCAACATGGTCGAACGGTAGTGTCAGTGTAACCTTTAAGACTCAGTAGTCTCGTATTTTTCTTTTCCATACATAACTAAAACTTTTTAAAACAGCCCCACTTAATCAACAATTGTTAATAGCTTAGCTATAGCTAATCTATACCAGAAATTGGCCTGAATATGTAAAACCAGGTGATTTGCGTCAACATGTTGATTTTCTCTTGACCTGGTAGATATTGCAATATACAGGGGACAGCCTGAAGGCAACCTGACTCAGGAGGAGAAATATAGCAGGAAAGAAAGCTAGGGTAGTCTCCGGGGAAATACAATTAATCAGACTCTCCAGATTACAGGACCTGAGGAAATACCCCAACCACTTTTTAATGAGGTGATTGTGGTGAATAATTGCTGGTGGCAGATATTGGGAGGACCATTTGGGAAGGTCTCTGGTGTAACGTTGTACCGGATTTCAGCAGAGCAATGGGGCGTATGTCTCCTAGTTGCTCATTTGTCAGAAGGTAGCTGCTAATTGTTGATTAAAGGGTGGAGAAAAGACACTTTCTTGAAGGAATGTGCGAGCTGTTTGTCTTCTGTGGGGAAATGGCAGTCTTCCTCTCCAGAGGTTACTGTCTATGGCCTGATGCAGTGTTCTAGCCAGCGTCTGTCTTGCCATCATTAGGCGGAATTTTGCTACTCATGAGGGACAAAAATTTTGTCTAATCCGTCATCTTTGACAGACAAAAATTGTTCTGTCAAAATATTTATGGGGAGTGGTAACTAAAGGCAAGAAGAAAAGAATTCCGGCAATTTGATTCCAATAGATAGGGAAATTCATCAAATATTTATTATTTCAATAGTAGCTAAGCATGTTAGAGTTAATATATTGTTGAGCAAACCAAAAATTTAGGACAGGCACATAATGAAATCCAACCTCCTTTGACTGAAGTTAGCTTCAAGCATTTATACTTAGGTGGCAATCGGATAATGGTAACTGTAAATACTCTGGATCTACAAAATGTACGGGCCTAATCCAAAGAACCAAGAAACCAGATATGTGTGGCTATCAGGGATCAATGCCACTCCCCATGTTTTCCAGTGCCTTTCTTACACATGTACCACTGGTATTAAATCTTGAACAGCAATATCTGATTGAGCTTCATTTTGTAAATATTTTGACAGAACAAAAGGTGTTACAAAAAATGTACCCTAGGGCCAAACTGTTCTGTTAATCATTCTAGGCTTAGTATAGTTCTGAACTGACTGTCTCCTTTCCAGTTCAAGAAACAATAATCAAACATGAGATTTCACCAAGTGTTGAACCATAAACATATTTTTTTTACTATTAATGCATAGATTAGATGCCTTGAACTTGAATGCTACAGCACAGAAATCCTCTAATAGCTCACAGCAGCAAGCTAATCTTATGTCATCCCTTCCAAGTCTTAATTGTTTCTACAGTAAATGTGAAGGTCGTCCGTAAAATCCTTAGCTATATATACAGGGAGCGCTAAAACTACTTGACATTGTATAGAACACTTGAACACGCGTAGCTGTAATGACAAAGTACATTTGAGCCACTGTGGCTGTACTAGAATATTAATGGCTTGGAGACATATTGGGAAAGCAGTCTTCTCCCCTTGCAAGGGTTTTTATTAATGCTGCAGAAATCCGTTTTCATTGGCAAGTGCCGTCTTGCACAAGTTTGGGAAACTTCGAGTACCCTTCATGCTGTAAACCATACTGGCCTAAAATAACAACCATTGAAAGTATATTAACGTTGGAGCATGAATTACCTTTAAGTTACCATTTACCATATGTACTGTATTTTCTTAAGTCTACATGACTTGTAATAGTTTTCACCAGCTCTAATTCTAATCCTAATCATTGGCTTTCTTACACATGTACAAAATGTACCATCGGTATTAACGGCAATATCTTATTGAGCCACATTTTGTAAATATTTTGACAGAACAAAAGTGTTACACAAAATGCACCCTGGGCCAAACTGTTCTGTTTATCATTGTGGGCTTAGTGTAGCTCTAAACTGGTTCTCTCTATATTCATTTTATTGATAATAATACCTTTATTGCACATTTTTGCCCAAAGGATAATAAATTATTGTAATGACATGAAAAGGATTAAGAAACAAATAAGAAGAATATAAATGGGACTATTCTAGTAGTAAATGCTGACTCTAGATTGTAACTTTTTGAGTCTGACTTTTTCTTCAACAGTGAAAGACAAAAGATACCATTTTTTCTGTAATGTGTGGGTTCTATGATGTTAAAGTTGCAACAAGGCAATACTTGTGGAAGTCCAGACAGTATTACTGGTTTCAGGGGCCACAAGACCTCTTAAGTTTGTAGTGTCTTGGATTATTCCAAAGTACAAAGTTTGTACTTTTGAATAATCCAAGACTTTGTTATTATTGGTACATCTATACCTGGCAATGTTCCTTTAACCTCTGACCTTATTGGTGTTGGTCCTGGCTCCGTGGAATTGTTTTGTCTTGTTATCATCTCAGCTCAGTCACTGATGGATAGTCCTGAGTTTTATATTGAGTTTTCAAAGGTCACAAAGGCTATTTTAGGCCGCTCTATCTCCTGCCTTGTTACCAGTGTTACAGAATACTGGAGGGAACGACCTGGATTCTTTATTGCAACCTGGCTTTGGTGTCTGCACTTATTGATCACCGAGCCTGGAGGTATTGATGAGAGCAACACAGGCATGGTGGGGTCATCACAATCAATGTAATCAATATGAATTCACATGGCCAGGCAGATATACACGACTGATGAGGTAATCACATTAGCCACACAGACACGATGTTCTGAAATGTTCCAACATTTGGGATGCTGTAAACCATAAACTCCCTGCTGGGCTCGAAATATCCCTGCTGGGCTCAAAATACCACCTGCATATGCAGGCTAGTGCAAGTGAAATTGGAGCTGTGCTATCTGCACCTAACCTTCACCAGTCCATGTACTGTGTTTACATATACATGTATATGTATGTGGATTTTTACTTGCTACATTGACTATTACCACACCTATGATGAAGTGTAAATTAAAGAAATAATGTCAATGACTTCTGAACAGTTTTTAGTATGATCCATACTTCCTAAATTCTGAGTGGGTATGTAGAAAAAAGGATTTCGTGTCCTGCCCTGCTAACGATGAATTTATCCCTTCAAAAAAAAGATGTTCTGTTACAAGTGATGATGAATCAATTGTGAAGAAATTATATTATATTTTATTGCATCAATGCTTAAGAAATAAAACTATACCACTGAAATTATTGATTTAAGAATTCCATAAAAGTATTGATGTGGCATGTTCAGTTGTCAGAGATGCAAGATACATCACATAGAAGACTTGAGTGATTTGTTATGAGTTTATTGAACTTTACACAGGTAGAGTCCTTTATTGCACTTGGTGTTCAGCATTCACCTTTTCATTTCATACAAAAATAGATTGCCACATTGCAATATTTGGTTCTGTTGATACTGAAATGGGAGGAACAAATCTGTCACACACAAATATACCCGTACAGGCAATAGTCATTCTTGGAAAGTGTTATAAAATTGTGTTACACCCTCGGCTGTACCCGCAATGTTATGAATACGCCGAGCCAGTACGAGCGGGATGTTAAACAAATATTAAGCTAGGCCAGCCTCGCCGCGTGTAATTTGTGCATATGTCTCTCTGTCAACTCACCCTCCTGCATATTACCTGGGGATTACAAAGTCAAAGTAGGCACCGAGTATGCAGGGATGGGAAGGTATCTCCCATCACTCTCTATGCTTCACTTGCCATGGAGGAGGCTGATTTATTAGTCATTTCCAGTTGCCCTCCGATCCATCCATCTTCCTTGGCAAGGTGATACAGGGGGATCAATGAGGAAGAAAGGGGCTCTCTTTAATAGATAATTGTTGTCAGTTTTCTTTCAGTCATTTGTTTCCAGTCTTTCTGATAACGGCATTATCCAAATCATCAGCTTGCGAGAAGGGTACTCCGTTTGTCATTGAAGCAAGGTGCTCTGCTATCTTGTAAGGGGTTTATTGCTGTTTGAAGTAATTTTTCACCCAGGCTTATGGGAGACAATAAATCTTTTGTACCCTTGGGTTTCATATTGGTTCACCGTCACGTACTGAATTCCTAAAATAAACTTATTTTACACTTTAATCTATGGTGTGGAGAATTTTTCCCAGCTGAACAGATTATTTAAGACTAGTGGAAAACAAAATATAATCATAATAATTGGGGTATATCTTATAATCAGAACTTTATTGCTTTAGTTTGAGAACTTGCATTTATTAAGTAAAGATAATGGTGATCACAAGGGGAAAAAAACAATCATGTTCTGGGTATACACCATATACATTTGTATACATGACATGGTGACCATGGCCAGCCCCTCCAACTCTGTCCTGCAATTGCTACATAATGTAATCCAACACCATACAATACCACTTACCATGGTGACCATCTGGTCCAGGTCATTGACCTTATGTGTTTGGAGAAGAAGAAACTGTCAGTGAGCAAAAACAATATGTTTTCCTTCTGAAAAAGTAGACATAACTAACTTAAAGTTGGTTTACTTGGAAAAAGTTCAGTTAATAATATTCAACTAGTATGTACTTGTGCTTCAGATATAACTACTGGTAATATAAACCAAATAATACGATCTACATTTTACTCATCCCTGTGTATCTTTCCACCCTTCCACTAATGTCTTGTACTGTGAGGTTGAGGACTGATGAAGGCATTGGGGTGTCCAAAATGGTGTAGGCTGATTGTGATAAGGTCTTCCACTCCCTGAAGGGAATCTGCCGCATCCTCCTGCTCATGGCCTTGCCTATGACCCTCTCCTCTCATATGTATGCACTGCTGCATGTTTGCAGGGGATTAAGCCGACTAAAGATAATAAAAGTTACACAGTAAGTACTTTCAAGCTATGAATCACGCATCTTTCATCACCGGGGTTGGTCAGGTGGAACAACACTGCATTTTGATGCTTAGTGCTGCATATGACACGGTTACAGATGACTGATTGCAGACTGGCTGTCTCCTGTTCCATCAACAACCACCGGTACTTAACACGGTGTAATGGAAAATTCAGAACCATCACAACTTTTCATTTTGAATGGAGGCTTTAGTTATTAGCATTAGCAGGGCAACACCCAGCCTGACAAGTTGTTTCTGGAGCTTGCACAAAGTCAATGCATTTGGACAGATTAATTTGAAAGGGAGGAATAACAGCTGTCATCAACATGTTCTAAGCCAGACAGTTGTTGTGGAGAGAAATGTGAAAAGACTACAAGAATCCAAGAACTTTCACTTGAGGGTCTTTAAATCAACATAGTTTGTTGAAGACCTTTAGCTAAGCAAGAAGGGCACAAAGAACACACAGTGCAGGATAAGGACTGGTGCTAGACTCCTGTCACAAAATAAAGTTTTGAATCTGAACCAGGTATAGCACCATGGTTTATGATCATAGAACTCTCCTCAGAATACTTGAATTTGGTTAGTACAATCTGCCTAAGTTCTTATTAGACATCACACACACTGGAGCATACAACAATGTACTGCTACCCTAGTGTGGCGGGTTTCCTTTAATGTGCTGAAGTTGTTGATGCCCCTATATATAGTGTTAACAATGTTTCACAACATCTTCTAAGGATTGTAACCCCTACCAATGGTGTGAATTTCTAATACAGGCTCAAAGCATCAATGGGCCTGCCATAATAGGGTCCTGAACTCTGACCCTATGATCCTGAAGGTCATGATTTTTTATTGTTAATCACTAGACTTGGTAGCTATAGGGTCAATTCAAATGTTGCTGTGACTTTTTTTCTCTCTTTAATAAAATCCATTGTTGCAACAGTTCACATGGCTCGAAATGAGCACCAGAAGTCCCATCTGGGGTAGTCTTTGGGGTCAGCACCCCACCCAATGGGAGATGTTCTCTCTTTTGCTTCTTGGAAAAAAAACTGAACTTCAATTCATTCATGATCAGTTAGGCCAGGTACAATTGGGCCCCATGATGAATTGTTTTGAGAACACTGCCAAACCTTTTTTTTGTTGATCATAATGTTCATCCAAATTTGGTGACCATGGTCCATGTTTTGTGTTGTTGCGAGGACTTGGTTGCTTCTGCTCTTATTGTTGTTGCCATTTAAAACAGCAGATCTGACAACTGTATGTCTGTACTCTAATAGTGGAGTGTTTTGGATATACACTGAACTTTGTTTCATCACAATGGCAACTTCTTTTGCATAGGATCAGGTGTAGTCTGTAAGAAGAGTAGCAATGCCAAGGTTTTTCAACAACAATTCATATGCAACCTGTGGGTGACTTCTTTGCAAAGTTTTGTAGATCCAGTGCTTGAATCCCTGCCATACGTTTCTTTTCGTAGAAAGATTGTAGATAGTAAACTTACATCGTCTGAAGATTTCGATCTATGTAAAAATCTAGATCCATACATGATGTGGCAATATAACAAATGTCTCCTGCCAGGCAAGCGTTCAGTTCCATATCTTGGATTAGCATGGCGGCGTACGTTCCCGCTATCTTTTGGGTTCTGTGTTATGCAATGATCCTGCTGTTTAAGGTATTCTAGCAATAAAGGAAGGTGCCGTAACAGTTCCTAGTCACCCAGAGCGGCAATCATAAATCATTCTGGTACAAGTTTACAAGGATAATGAACAAAGCAATGTGTCATACAAAATGTAGAACCAGCTGAAAGTCTGTGTGGTTAAGAGGTTTTCTGGATGTATCTTGTTAGTTTGCTTCCTTAAGTTTTATTAGATAGTGACATCTACAAATGTCAGAATCTTTTTGCACCAAGCACAAAGTTAATGACTGCATATTATGAAATAATTAGTATAATCAGACAAATGTCACCAACATATGTTTCATCATAAACAGCCCATACACTCATAAAAGACATATCGGTAAGAGAATTTAGTGAAAAACATATTACTTGATGGAAATTTCACTGCTATGACTATTCATGGTGGGGCTTCGGAGCCTACTCAAGCTTTGTCACAGAAATGTCATTAGAATAAAGCCACCTATGGATGGAAATTATAAAGATGTCTGTTTTTGCAATTTCATGCTTAATGCCAATCACATGGAGGATTTACATTGTAGCTGCCTCGTCTGTTTGAATGGTAAACTTGAATATTGATGTGATGATTTCAGACGCTCAACGTTGATGAATAATAATATCATCAACATTCTGTTTTGGGAGACTTTAAAGAAAGGCAATTATTTCGTGATTCCGGACACATACACATGTAGGTGTGCATTAGACATTGCTTGAGACGATACACTTTATTCCTGTGATATGGCATCTAAGTATAGCTCTATCTTCAAGTGTAATAACGTTATAGGTGTGGTAGGGCTGCACTCCATGGCCTTGTGCTGGAAGTAAAAGCATTTTGGTACTCTCCTGACTTGACTCTGAGCACTGAACTCCAGCAAGAAGCTGATTCAGAAGTTAATATCGTCAGTGCACCGTGACCATCCACAGAACAGCTGGATGGATAACTGCTGACATGTTGGTACACAGTGGCTTTGACTGATTGCTGGTGTAAAGTTATTACATGAAGCCAAGCATCAACCGTTCAGTGTGTAAAGACTACATCATTGCTGGAAACCATGCTATCTTCTCTGAGTTGATAAATGTTTGATTTTTACTTTCAACAAGAAGGTTATGCTTTCGGTTGTGCCATGGTGGAGTGGCTGTGGTCTGGGTCTGTATGTATGTCAACAGCATAACTCAAGAAGCTGTGGATGGATCTTAATGATATTTTATAGGTGAGTAGCAGTTGGGAAAATGAGGGTCAAGTTTGAAAATGTTTCACCTGGTCTTTTTTATGTTGTTGTTGTCATGCACTGTAGTCAACTTGCAAAAAAAGTTCTTCACATATCAATCTGCATTTGAATTTGCACAGAATGCTGAAGGTCAAAATTGGCATAAACATCTTGAAGTGAAAGATGTGAAAGAAAGGAGCTCTATGTAACAATACAAGTCGATGAAAACACATGTTGCTCATGTACTGGTTTAGGAGGACTCAACAGGCTTGTCTATGTTTAAGTAATTTTCCCTGTAGGCGTGCATTTCAACTGCGTCGCCACTCATCCTGAACCCTGGGGCTACGCTGTCACTTAAAACTGCATGCTGTGCTGTTAGTACCCATCCAGTCACAAGCAAGTTCTTAATAACAAGTGTGTTTAGTGAATGGAGCTGCAGGAGTATCAGAACTGTTTGCAGCCCTTCAGTTGGTGTCTTACCACAATACAATGTAATAACTTTACTGTCTGCCGCAGTCCTTTAGCTGAGCAAATCAGGATGCACCTGTGGTGGAGCTGTCTAATTAAACTGCGGCGGCATTCCATCAGTCATGGGAAGAACCTCAGGGGAAACGTTTCAATTTCTGTGGCCAGCCGAGCAAAACTTCCAGCTTCATGGAATGGCAACATTCGTCACCTATCATTACAGCGCGCTGATATGGCGCAGAAAAACAAGTGCTGCCGAGGCATGGGCAGGGAATACAGATGTCTATCTGGTGGTTGGGTGGGGCAGTGCGCAGAGTTAATGTATCTTATCTGCTAATTACTCAGGATACTATTGGCAGTACAAATGCATAAAAAATGAAGCCTGGTGGAAACTTTAATTCAACACACTTTTGTTCATGGACTATGTTTTATTGTATTTTGATGATACTAATGTTTTATGTTTCATGTTAGAACAAGTTTTGGGAATGATTGTTATGAATCAGCAAATCAGCCTTTGGGCTGCGAGTGATTTATATTTGAACGAACCATTCATCAAGTCAAAACCTGAAAATGTCTGATGATAATGCATATGCCATTATATAAATACATTTATTTGATTCATAACCAAACATACCTGTCCCTGGTGCTGATTGGTTATCTAATAATCTGCTTCTTTTCATTAATATATAACTGCAAAAGATGTAGATAATTCTGATGTATTCCATCTGTGTCATACTGATTCCCTTTTATATGAGCATTGTTACCTTTTATGGAAGTTTCATGTTTTAAAAAAAATGGCAATGAAAGTCTTGCGCTGCTCACTCAGTTCAATAAAATCGTGATAAGGGACTCGGCCTGTAATTGGAAGATCATAGGTTCACGTCGCAGTCAGGCGTGTCAACCGTGGCCAAGGGCCCATCATGTTCAAGGTCAACCTGCACTCAGGTTCTTTTGTAATAAGGTGTGTGATGTGGAGGACATACCACAGTTGTCTGATGAAAGGGGAACAAAAAGAAAGTTAGCTCTTTCTGCATCACAAGAGGTGGTCATTTATTTGCAGTTTCAGAACAGCTACAATGTAACATTACATGGTGTGTTTTCTCATTTTGCATGTTCGACCAAGGGCATACAGCCACCGCTCTAACCGTAGCAACTTGTTACCAGGGTGAACGCATTCCCCATCTATCAAGATACCATATTCCAGAAAGGGGGTGGGGGGCGGTAGGCTATAATCAATGCACATGGATAGTCAATTTTAGACTAATGGTAGCACAGCCACCTTTACATGGTGTTATCTCCACTTTCTCAACTTTTAATGCAACAATATAGACCTGTCAGGCCAGTGCTGACAAAGGTGATTTATAGCCATAATGCTCGGGGAATACATTCGCGGTCCATTTTTCACCAGCTCGCCATTAAATCTTCTGTCTTTATGTTTTATCAACACTCTCCATGCTACTGATCTGATGTAAAAAGTAAGTACTTCTGGGACCGTATCTTGGCTTCGCAACAAAAGCGTAATATTTCACTAACACAGGCTCGTGTAGTGAACCAGAACGGAGTGAGAGCGGGGTGAATTATAGATCCTGCAGGAAAGTTGATCAACATTTATGGATGCGGCTGGCTCCACTGTGGTAATTGCCTAAAGGATTCACGACCTTGAAAGGTCAGGGGTTAAAGTAATTTGCCAGGAAATGGGTCCTAGTGGTAAATCATTGAGACATCTTTTGCCTGGAATAATTACAAGGCTGTTAAGTGTTAAAGCCCACTTAGCAGGCTTAATTTCCCATAAATAAGCAAGGGAGTAAGGTGTTTGAAGTGAAGTGACCATCAGGCCATTCTGTTAGACAGTGTCTGAGAAATTTGATACCACTGCACAGATGTTGGCTGCTTAGTCTGTTTAATATTGATCAATATCATTCAGCGTAGTCACAGCAACATCTTGAGACTTTTATGGCTGTATTCCACCATGTGAACAAAGCATTTGTGAATTTGGAACATCAAAATCATCAAAACTTGACACTGAAAAAAAAGCTGGTGTCTGAACGAACTTGTACACACCTCACTGGAACATTTGTAAGTACATTTGTCCAACAAGTTTTGCTCCTGCCAAGAAAGATTCTCTCACCGCCTACCAGAAAAATCAGAAAGTAAAATTCTTTAGGTTATTCTAATTGCAACGTTGCTCAAAGCAACTTGGGTACTCTGTATAACAAATACTCACCTGTAACGACGATCAATGTTGGGGCCAGCAAGGTCAATACGTCCTTCAGAGCCAACCCCAAGGTTATGAGCCTAACCTTTCGACTGGCAGGAGAGTAATACTTACAAGGTAAATACAGGCTAGGTGTCATTTCAAACACCACATGATTGACATGCTCCCTCTGCAGCTCGGTCTGAACTACCTGGCACCAACATAATTAGATTGCCATCTAAATGTACAAACTTTCTGTAGACTGGTAACTTATCAGAATATCAGAACAGTTGTTGAATTTTAACGATGTAGTAGTACTACTTGGAGTATTAAAAAACCCTCTACCAGGAGAGCATATTTCCTTTATTTTTCATAAGTGCAGTTTGAAAAGAAGCTGCCAATGATTAAGGATTTTTAGAGAGTTGCTTTCTTCCGATGTAGATTTTATATCAAGTTTTAAAATTAAAGAAGGTTTTCTTCTAAGTGTAACGTTTAGACGTCTGTTTGGCGTACATTGGGAGTGATGCATCTAAAAGTACAATACAAACTTTCTGTAGACTGGTAACTTATCAGAACATAAGAACAGTTGTTGAATTTTAACAATATCGTACTTGGAGTATAAGAAAGCCTCTATACCAGGAGAGCATATTCCCAGTCTTTCAGTTGTTAAGGATTTTAGAGAGTCACTTTCTCGTGGTGTAGATTTTATATCAAGTTTTAAAGGAAGGGTTTTTTTCTAGTGTAACTTTTAGACGTCCCTTTGCTGTATTGCTACATGTATATTGGGAGTGATGCATATGGTAGAATGAAATGTATCGGGACGTACGTTTTCATCTATCTTCGTGCCAGCCTGCGCAATTATTGTCACGTTTACCCAATGTGATGTATATCCTTGTACAATATTGTGTCTATTACTGTAACTGATATGTTCATTACCAACTGAGTTGTCACATCATTTCAGGTAGTTACTTAGCTCACTTCCTGATGTGTAGATTCTTCATAGCCCATGAATAATCGACTAGAATTAAAAAAAAACGTTCCTGATAAATTCAGAATTCAATTATCATCTAAAAGACACTTTATTAGATCCATAGACTGAGGCTTTTTTTTAGGTTCGATTTCGATTCTTTGTTAACTGAGGGCGATAATTCTGTGTGGTGCAGTCATTTTTCAGGAAGTTAGAACTGCAAATCCTCTGATTGCACACTCGGGGACGACTTTGTCCCGAGCCTGTGTAACCTTAAGCTAAGGCAGGTTTAACTCAGGGAAGACTTTGTTGTGTATTAACAAGTCGACACTGATGTATGCTGCACTTCCGCCCAGTCTTACTCCTATTAACCTCCCTGAATAATGCCCCGGGGAAGAGCGAAGGCTGTATGAAATGTAGAGACTTTCTCTGGGCATCAGGTGGTGTTACTTGTTTTTTCAAGGTGACCTCTGCTAAGTGGGGGTGGGGGACAGCAAATTGCCTGTTGAACTTGGTCTCGGGAAACGTCAATATGTTATAATTCAAATCTGTAACCTTCAGCAAAGATATGAACAGTGGCAGGTAGAGGGATAAATGTTTATTTTACATACAATGTTGTTTGTTTCCCTCAATATTCTATTTTCTTGAACTTGAATCATGTAATAAATACATAACTTAGTTATTATATATAACCCAATGAAAAATTTACTTATAAATAAGCCCATTTTGAATAAAATCTTGGTACTAAATTGATGAAGACCATGACTCCTTTTTCAACATGCTAAAGAGTGTCACTATTATAATTTTTAATCTACAATGTATTTTGACATTGCTACTTGTTTTTGTTTTCCAGAGGGAGGTAGGAGAGCTGAGGGAACAGCTGCAGGAAGAGAAGGTAAAGTAGCATTGCTTTGATTTCAAGCCTCAGGGTCTACTTTTAAAAATTATTATTTTCTTAATGGAACAAACTCAGGTTTTAAGACATACTCAAAGCACTCAATCCCTACCCACTTTCCACAGAATAGAAGAAAGTAGGATTTATGTCTTTTATATATTTAGTTTCTTGGATCGCATTCAAGAAGAAGCCACAGGTTTTTCCATTTAAGTGAGGGTAGCCTTTCTTTTTGAATTGGCCACCTTTTGTGGAGGCTGAATATTAGTGAGCGTAATCCACATTTCTCAGACTTTGAAGTTTTGAGCTCCCTCCAAGCCCTGCAACCACGCCTATATTTCTTGCTCGTCTGAGTTAGGACAGTCAAAAGACAGATCAGACATCCTGCTGACAGCCAACTATTAAGAAGAGATATCATTTTCACTGCTTGGTATCAGGAGGTTTCATCCGGCACACTGCTGGCAGGGACTAGATGCGAGTGGAATTGGTTTGGGAGGCTTAGATGAGAGTATACTGTAGCAGTCCTTCCACCAGAGCCCTGGCTATAATCCTCTACTATGAAAAATGTTCCAATTGGAAAGTTCCTCCACAGTCTGGGAAATGCACATTCGGAAGGGCTTTTGGGAGGAACGAATAAGGGATTACAGCAGAATGGGCTTTTTGTACTGGTGGCAACTTTGAGCAATGAGCGCAAATTGTTTTCTCTACATGTGGGATGAAGCGTATTTCGAATGTCGTGATATATTTTCAAAACACGAAGCAATTAGAAGGGCTTTGAACATCAGGTCAGGGATAGTTAACCCCAATGATTTACCTCAAAGAGTGCAGCCAAATGTAACTAAATGGACTTAGCATGAACAGAATTAAGAGTAAATGGGCAAGACTCAACGTGGTCAATGAGTCGTGACTGGTGTGAGTCCTAATTAGTAGTCACATTTGTAACTTATTGACCAAAGCTACTGTGAACTGCTGCAAACAATGAGCCATTTCACATATGTCAAACTCAATGCTCACATAACACATGGTAAACTACTAACTACTCTGAAATCTACTTGTACATGTGTGCTACATTGTATTTTTTATCTATTTTGGCTTAGCATGTTTTTTGGCAATGTCTACTGAATTAATCAAAATTACCCTCAAATTTGCAACTTTTTTCCACCAGGACAGCTGACTGTAAAATTGATGAAACATTGATTGACATTCTGTAGTGTTTGGGAAGGTAATGAAAAAAGTTTATGAAAAAAATGTAAGACATTGCAATACTCTGCATAAGCAACAGTGGTCCATGCTGTGTGGTTGTTGATACAGATACAGTTGGAAGCGGTATCAGGAAGTGGGTACAGACGACATGAAGGCTTTATCAAAAGTTTATGGTATACAAACAGGGATCTAAAAGTGAATGATACGAAACTTTGTATCACTTCATCTGTCATTTTACATTCTAGCCCGTAGAAAGGCTTTCCTCTAGGACTGAATTCACTTGATCCCTGACTTGCTGAGTTCCAGACCCAGCGGGAGACCCTTTGGCTGAAATGCTGGATTAAAGGACTTGAAAGAATGTTTTTCACTTGTACCCTGTCTCCCATGGCTTTAATATATGGGCTACTAAAAGCTAAGGGCAAATGCCAGGGTCAGAATATGAATACATAGCTTATCGTATTACTGCATCACTGTCATAGTTTTCAGACAGTTTAATGTGGATGCTTGCATGAAGGCCCTTAGATAAAATTAGGACATATGCTTGTGAAAGGGGAGCCAATCTGATGGGATTTCAACAGATTAGAGCATCCATCAGACTGTCAGCTTGTGGTGTCTGTCTGTGACCTTGATCAGACATTCGGTAAATGCATGTTGATGGAATGTGTGGGAGTTCTTTTATTAGATGTCAGTCTGGCATTATTGTCATGGTACCTGGGGCAGAGCCACCCTCATTACTGATACAGGAGTTGCTGTAATACTGTCTTTTGAATGTATTTACTATGATATATTTTTACTTTTGTATTGTAGAGTACACTATAATTCATCCCTTGGGCTGCTATACTATAATTCATCCCTTGGGCTGCTATGTTGTATTTTATGAGCAGTGTCATCAAAGAAACCAGTTCTCTCTCCCTCTCTCTCAGTATAAGAGATGAGGTGGCAGCATATTTCAAGTCTTCCAACCTGCAATCTTAATGGTTTGCCATAAGCCAACAACATACATGTATGTATCAGATTCTGTGTCTGTATATCCGGTATAACCGTCCTTCAGCGTAACACACCAGCTTCACAGGCAAGCGGCATGGTGGAAGCTAACTATAGTACACCCCACGACTTATATGAAAAAAAAGTGTTACTGGAGTTGTTATAAGACTGTGGCTGGGATCCAGCTCTTATACCTTTGAGGCTTTCTTGACTCCCACTTGGTCACACTAAAAGGTCCATCCTTGAAGGGGGATTTGCAGAGGCAAGGCTGCTTTACTTCTTATGTTTGATCGTAATTCGCAGTGACAACCCTTCAAGCGGTTGTACATATTCGTTACTGTCAAACTCGCATGAGTGACCACTTCTGTACACAAGCTTTTGACTGTTTGCCAGATTACATACATTTTCTTACCCTTTGGTCCCTTTCTGCTAGTGCACTTGGTTGTCCTTGTGCCTGTTATTTATGCCATTGCTCTTTTATAATGGTACACTAACAAGCATGCCTCAAATGAATGAAATCAGTAAAAAGGTCCAATTCATCTTCAAACAAATCTGAGCTTTCAATCTATGATAACTTCTCAACCATTGGTGTAGCTAAACATGCCAGAAACATTTACCCAGGTATTATTATTATATATAGCTATTACATGTAGCACCCTAGGACTTTTTATGCAGGGATAAAATAGTCACAACACAGACTGCCATAAAAGTTGTTAGAGAAACAGAAAAGTTGTGCAAAAGTGTTCATTTGCCTTGTATAAGTGTACTGTAAGTGTTACATAACATAGATGGGCTGAATGTTCTGCCAAGTTTTATTGCCTGTCTGTTTTGGGAGTGTAATCTTAGAAGTAGGTTGTGGATTTAGATGAGATGATTCAATGGAAGCTTTCCAACATGGGGTGTCATTGGTATGACAGTCACATTTTCAGCACCATGGACATCACCAGTTCTGTACAGATCCTTAAATCCTGGTTATTAGCAGGAGACTACTTAGCTTTGCATGCTAATCAATCAGTTATACCATTTCATGAGTAAAGTTTGTACACAGATGGACCTAAAGTAAATTTAAAGTTACTGTTAGACCATGACTTTATACTGGTACTAGACTTTGGGGCTAACTTTACTTTTAAGGGTCAAATGCACCTGGAAGCTTGCATGCTCCCCCATGTTCTTCTTGTTATTATCATTCCTACTGCACAGCCCTGTAAGAATGTTAAAAGCAAATTTTCATTTTCTTTTAGACTGATGTACCTTCCTTTGCAGCATGTCTATGTCTACCTTGATGCTTATACTTTTCCCAAGATACATTTACTTTACTCAGCACATTTACAATGGTTATAGACTGAATTAGTACGTCAGTAGTAACAGGTCATCCATATTGGTTCTGCGTAGGCTGTGTATACATATTCACTCCCTGTAAGTTGTGCATGCACACCATTCTTTGTAGTATTTGCATACAATGTAAGTTACACTGATATTTCTCATTGTAAGATCTATAGTACAGTTGTTAAGAACCATTTTTCTGGACCAGAATGCCCACTGTTTGAACCTCAAAAGTTTTTTGCTTGCCCAAATACATACTGCTAGAAAGGGTTTCAGTTCTTAGGATAGAACATTGCTCATTGTCTTCATCATAACAGATGAAGGGAACTCTTTAGCTACTTTTAACATTCACATTCTGCATGTTATTGAAAAAGCATCATGCTTCACCTGAGTTGAGGATGACAAAAGAAGAAGTAGAGGTCTGTCCATTTTGTTGTGATCACTTGAAAAGTAGCTACCTAAGATCTGATGATAGTGTGAGCTACCTGTAACTCAGGGCACTTTTCGTTTCATCTTTATCAGCTGTGCCAAGAGTGCAGAAAAGGAAACTGTTACGGCAACTCATTCTTACTATCAGAAACCTTTTCTCCCGTATCTGTGTAATCAATATTTAAGTAGGTCAAGCTGTTTTATTCCAGTGGATACGTTTAGATCAATAGGGAAATTTGGTTGACAAGGCTGTTTCATTACCTACTGACATAAATAATCTTCAGGAGTATTGGGTTTTCAATCTCTGATTTAGCACATGCTGACTCAATTTAGGGTGAAGCGTTTCTAGTGATGATATATCAGCTTGAGGTGATTGATGGGCCGACAGTGTTGTAGTAAGAAAAGTTGAATGTGATTTTTATCGAGGACAGACAGATTGACTTGTTGTAATGAAGTCATGACCCACATTACAGTGTTTTGATCTTAATCTCCTCCTGTGCGGATCAGGTCAATTGCCTCCTGTTCATGCCGAATGCAAAAGGTAAAAGGTCTTCCCATTAAAAACATGCAAATTGTCTGGTAGGAAACCATTTGTCTTGCAGGACACAGATGATTAGGGTCAGGGCACATCCTTAACACATACAGTTGTAGCAGGCAGTCGTAAGTTCGCCGTACGTTAATTCTACAAACTTACCATTGTTGTAAAATTATCGTACGTAATGGATGGGACCGGCTGTTCATTGTTAGAACAGCCGATCCCATTCAAAAGCTTTTGAATCAAGGGAGTTGAACAGATGTGTCTGGTCAGATGTGTCATCTTTGTTGTCCTCCAACACAGTTTTACAGTTGTTTCAAGAAGAACAAAATCGGGGGGTGTGACAGGCTGGAAAACTGGGCAGGGGGGGATTATGGCCTGGTCACATTCCTTGTAAGTCGTCATACGATTTTGATGCCTTGCAACTTGCAAGCAGACTGTGACCAACCACTGGCCAGGATCCCAGACAGCCTTTTATGTAACAAGACAGCTGAATTTTGGAATTTTGGACGTTGGAATCGATGTTGTTACAAGTTTGTTTGTTTAAGGACACTCGATTTCAGGCACAATAGAAATGTGTGTTTTCTATGACATAGATAGAATACGGTTGGGCTGGCACTGGCTGAGACTACAGAATACATAGTGTAGTATTCTCTATATACCCTTCTTCTTGTATCACATTACAGGTCCATAGCTATTGGCCATTCATGGTCCAAATTGGATTCCCCGTGCTGTCTGTGGAAAGAGCGCGGCTTCTCGCCATCCTATTTGCCCTGAAATTGCAGAAATGCAGAGCTCAGACAGGGCATTGACACGTGTCACCGTGAAGCATCAAGGCTAACTGAAAGATAATTTCAGTACATTGCAGCCAAGTGGCTGGCTGTAAAGTGAAAATATATATCATGATGGTAGTGCTATTCTGGGAGGTATGTGTACTTGCAGTCCATGTATGAGCAGCATTCATGGGGCCTTTTCAATTCTTTTAGGCCACACAAATTTGATTCGTTGGTTTTCGGATTTTTTCAGAAAAAAATATGAAGCGACAGGGTGAAAAAAACAAAACTAAACAGGCCTAGGCCCTGAATGCTACGATAGGAGCCATGAAGTCAACATACCAGGCTGGTTTATAATTCAAATGATGAATTTTGAACTTTTCATCAAACCATTGCATTGTTAGATGGAAAAACTGTAACAACTAGGAATAAAAGGACTTTCTTCAACTGTTGGGGCCAAAATATGTGCATTTTGGAGTTGATTCAGAACCTGAATACTTTTTTTTGCAAATCAGAACAAAAATGAAGATGGCAAATCCGAGAACCAATTGATTAAATTGGTGTGGCCTAAATTAGCCATTCCCTATATGTTTACGGTTGTTCCTGTCTGCCTGAAGGAAATATTATTTACTTTCTCTTCACCATTTACAAAAAATTGTTTTGGTATCTTATGCTCTCATGTGTCCCTCATTTGGAAGAGTCTTCTTGTGTAAATTGTTTCCTTCCAGTCATTATCATGAGCTGCTTTCTCAAATCCCACCTACATTTTACTCTATAATGTACTGATGCATATCTCTGTTGTCAGTGTTTCAAGGAAGAACACCTGCCACAACAAAATATTACACAGCCTTAGATGAATCACTAACGGCCCCCTGTACGTACATGCTACCCTTAGTAGCCATTACTTAAATCGGATCTATGGGCTGAGGTTATTGTGTTTTCTTCACCACCATTTAGTTGAATGGCTGCAGACTGGGAAAGATCTTTTTGAAGAGTTCACATGGTCCCTGTACACCTGACCCAAGGACCTTTCCAAAGGTCACTGCTTGTAACTCCAAAGCTTGTCTCCAGGGATGTCTAACTTTATCAACCTCATCGTTTGGTCAGGACTAACAAAAAGAACTTTCTGGACTGGTGTATATGTTAACATTCCAGTTCCTGGATGGATGGATAGATTGAATGATATGAATTTTAGAAATAACTTTTCATGTTCTTTACAAGTCACTCTAAAATCTAAACATATAACACCACATTTTTAATGAAGAAAAGTATGCAGACCCATAGCTACCATGATTATAACTCTTGAGCATACATGTACATACTGTAGTGTTTCCTAAATTGTTGTTGGCACCTGTAGCCATTGTAGTACTCCCTGTGTAAGTCATTGGGTACAGCCAAAATATGAATAAAGAAGACAGGCCCACTTGAGCTATGATTTTTTTCAGTTCTTTCTCGCTTGTTTCTGTGTAGTATCGAATTAAGATGAAAATGAAGCAATTAAAACTTTGTGGCAATTGAGACAAATACAACGGCTTCTCTTGAAAGGAATAAATCTTCATTTTGCTGTCTTTAGGCACTTTGTCTATTTGATATAGAAGGTGGTCTTATAGATTAGTAGTTGCAAACATATTTGCCAATTGTCTGATTCTGAAGGGGTGTCTGATTTGTTTCCTTTTAAGTTGCAGTGCCATCCAGGTCATTCTTACTGGGCTGAACTGGAGCAGAATTGTTTTGTTCAACTTTCAGCACCATGGACATCACCAGTTCTGTACTGTTCAATTTTCTGTTAAAGCTAATTAAGACCTTATCTTTTTGGGAATGAGCTGTTTATGGAGTGGAACTGCCCATTCTTCTTAACTTTCTGCCTTTATCATGTAGATAACTGTTAGTAATGTTTTGTAATTAAATTTAAACTGTTCTCCACCTCAAAAAAAGAAATAAACTCACTGGCATTTTCGATCAAATCTCTTGGTCTTCATCAGCTATCTGACCCAGTTTAAATTTCATGTAATTTACTAACTCAGATGAACTTTCATGCTAAGTGTAAAGTTTTTTGATGGCATGATGATTATGCCACAGTTTGCCATGTCGCTGCAGAATGTCAGTCATACAGTCGTAGACTTTCTTTCTTTCTTACTTTGTCTCTTATAGTAAATACCTTCATAATTATCAGAAGCAAGTGAATGACAACGAAGCTCTTAGTATTGCATAGTAATTGATAAACGTGATCAATTCACTAGTCCAATGTTGTAGAGGTTACTCTTCATTGGTTTAATGTCTAAGATAGAGTTCTTATTTTCTCTCTACCCTCTCTATCCCCCCTACAATACAGTAGGACAATCCAGTCTATGGGTGTACATGTTATGTGTTATGCCCACAGTTGCTTTTATTGCCTATTATCCAGATAGGCGTATTCGCTAGGGCTTGGAATTACTTTGTTTCTTCTTTCTCTGTTAAGCTTTGAAGTTGTTACCAATATCCTTCCATAACGGCTAAACCACTACAATGACTTTTCCAATAGCTCCCTTGCTTAGAAGTGGGATGCTTGGATTTCTTCACTGTGCTACAATGTTTGGACCGGACCCATCTTCCTTTATGTATTGGATTTATGATAAGATACCGCTAAGGTGATGGGCTTTTGTTAGCTTGCCTCCCATCTTGGTCTGCGGACAGGTAATGGCCAACCCTCAATCTCATCAGTTTCAATTCAGGCGCAATCAGTGGGCTGGACGAGCACTGTAATATCCTGGACGGTGGCAATTTGGTTATCTGATGGAAAGTGGGAGATTGGAAAGTGTGAACAATCAGGGCTGGGGGATGATAGCTTGGGTGGGAGATGCCAGGCTACACTGCACTGCTTAATACAGCTTATATATACGATATCCTTCTAGCAACACGAGGGAATCTTCTGCTTCTTTGCTAAATATGGAGAGAAGATTAAAGTGAAAGTAGCAAGAAGTCTTAATAACAGGACACATTTAATCCTGTCAGGCTATTTTTTCTTCTTTTGCAAGTTTGCATGTATTTCAGGTTATTTCAGAACTAAACGAAAATGTAGAAATGAATTTTTACACAGTGAAAACAACAGTTACTGGATGGTCTTCAAGATACGTTGATGAAGGTTAGACATCCAGGTAACTGGATAGATTTGGAAAACTGTCAGACATTTCAAGTAGCATCCACTACTTTTCGTCAGATAAGTATAGTGGATGCTACTATTACTAATTCACTGATGAAGAGTAGTAGATGCTCCTTGAAACATCTGACAGTTTTCAAAATCTATCCAGTTGCTTGAGTAACTGTTTTCTTGTGAGTGGTCTTTAGTTTTTCCATAATAATTGCCTCTGGGGAAAAATGTAATTGCATGTATCAGCCATAAGTTTGTAATATAGCAACATCATTTTCTACGCTTCCTTAATTTTAACATGGTTTAAACTATCTTGGGTCAACTAGGGACATGTATATTGGCCAAGATCCTGATGTAAAGTAAGTCTTGCAGTTGAAGACTGTTGGAAAGAATTAGCCTTCCACAACCTTGAGTAATAATTAGTACAGGATTGACGGGGTCTTGGCTGGGTGCCATGGCATCTGGTGGTGTGGAGAATTGTGAGTATGGGTAAACTCCGTTTCAGAATGCCTTTCCAGGGTGGTATAAATCCAGATTAATATTCCCACATTTTGGCAGCCACTGATCCAAAAGGTGTACTGGGTGAATGGGTTGGAAGGCTGCCAGTCTCAGAGTTACAGGAGGGGATGTTAGTGTGACATGTAGGTAGGTCAAGTCAGCTGTAACACAGATCACACCACGTCTACCCTTGGAACACCAACAATGGTATGCAATTAATGATATCACTGTTGATAAAGCATTTTCTCCTTTTCCATAATGTTTGCTACATTTTGAAGCAAAAAAGTTGCACAGAATGTATTAAAGAGGATTATCTAACATTTTTGCACCAAAAATTGAAATATTTTGAAGAAATCTTAGTGTGATTGTAATTTACTTCCACTTTTCAACATGGTTGTGCAAATATCTCACATTTCTGACGTTTGTAGTTGGCGCTAAAACAGACCACACGAGGCACACTCAGTTTGTGGTACCACCACAAACTACCAGAATGTAAGCAAACATGGCTGACAGCTGTGTTTCCAACTTTTAAATACACTCGCAAGGCGTCATATGGCACCTCCACTTCCTGAACGGCACTTATTTGCAATGGAGTAGGGTTGATTCAACTTACTTTGTAAAGAAATGACCAGAAAATTTACTTTTTCTATCATCCTAATGTTACACAATGCAGCTTTAAAAATGGAAGGCCAATAACTTTATTATGTGGTCATGAAATATTTGGTCGGTGACCACACACAAATAAAAATCCAGACATAAGCTCAACTTTGCACCCTAGCATGACAAATAGCATGTCTGTCTTTGATCTGTATCCCTGCCATGAACTCAATTTCTCTTGCTGTGTAATATTGATGCTGGTACAGAAGTGTAAATGGGGAATAGCGGTGATCAATGTTTTGCTAACAGGCCCTGAACTTTATGGACGTTAGACTTGCATCAATGTTAGTTGTACAATTGAAGCAATCAGAAGGGCTTTGAGATGTGGGAGGGGGCCCTGGAACCGGCATATAAAAGGTCATGACTATGACCCCACCTTTCATCAAAATCAGTGTTGTCTAAAGTGTGTTTGTGACAAGGAAACGGCAAAGTCTCTTCATTGTAACGTTCTGTAAAATTTCTAGAAATATCGGTGGTGGTTTCATTTTTGTGGTTTTTGTGGTGTCCTGACACTGCAAATATGTCTTTTGTATTTCTATTACACCACAGAATTGTTTCAACTGTGAACTTTGAGCACCATGAAAACCTCCTTTCCCCTCATACTGCAAATTATAAAACCACTGCAAAAGTAAAGGCATTTTCCAGTAACTGTCACAATCCTCACCCCATATACGTAATAAAGTGCATATTATCCTGTAAACCATTCCTATGTAGACATAAACAATTCCTATATTTTATATTTTTTGCATTTAAGGTAATTTTACCTACTGTTTCGGATATGTAATCTGTAGAGAATAGACTTGAGGAAAGTCTCTGTACCTATTAAAGTCCTGCCAAGAGCATCTCTATGATATCGAGTATGAAGCCAGCAGGAAGAAACCCTGCGAATATTGATTTTTTTTTAACGTGGCCTTGTCGTAACCCCTGCAACTTTCATCAGCTTACAGTCACGCACGTCAGCCTTGACTTTGTCAGCTTTCAGAAACTGTGTTGTTTGAAGGCAGGAAATCAATCGTATGGGTGGACTTGTCTAGCCAATTTGGAGGCTGGTCTGCATGAAGTATGGGAATTGATCAACTATAAACATGATAAGCAAAAAGTGAAAAATGACCCCCTACTATATATGTGCATACATATATCTTCTAAGCTATTCAAGGTTGCAGTAGTTCCAGTGGGAAGCCTCAAACTTGACCTCTGTCGTGTTTTTCTCTCCCATAAGATATATATTCTCAGCTGTACTAAAATGATAACATGCAAGTCGTGGTGATGTTTATTCATAATGTATATTGCTCCCTTATGCATACGATGGTTTGTTCTTTGCAGGGAAAGTCAGAGCAGCTGCAATCCTGTAGGGAGCAACTTCAGGAAGCACAGGAACGTCTGCAGTCCCTGGAAAATACCAAAGGATGGTTTGAGCGCCGCCTAGCAGAAGCTGAGGTAACTGCAGTTGTGTGGCACTGCACCTTTTGGTTTGTGTAGTCACTGACTCGAGAAATTGGCAATGGTGTAGCAGAAAATCGTACAGCTTACATGTGGGCTTAGAAAATGATTTCTTCAACAAATGATGGACTTCAATGAAATGCATGAGACAAGGTCAAAGAAGTCATTGTCCTAATGAACATCTAGCGGGTAAATCATTTGTCAATGATTTACAATGATTTATGAATGTTAACTTTTAATTTGTGTATTGAAATCTGGGTTAAAGCTGCTGGATAAAAGAAAACACAAGGAAAAGTAATCCGAGGCCAAACCTCTGCTCAGAGAGTATGAATACAGTTACACGTAACCAATTCAGATTATATGTTACCTGGCGGGATATGTGGCTATTTATTATGGTAGAAGTGCCACTATTTTGTTTTCCTGGAACAGCCCTTATCTTAGCAAAACAATTGTGCTCAAGACTGACCTACATGTACATTACTTGGTGTAGAAGGTAGAATTTAATGCTGTGTTGGGTACGTAAAATAGTTAGCATGACAGGCTGAATAAAAGTTCTAAACAGGAACTATGCAGCTCCAGATGTCTTACTGAGGGATGACTGTGGTGTGAAAGATGTCGGTTAGCTTGAGGAATGAATCCACACTACTTTATATAGTTTGCATGACACTTAGGAATTATCAGATATATGAGAGCCTTTAATTATAATATTTCAATTTCTCCATCTGCTGTGCCTTCTATGTTATCCAGGAAACTATTGAAACTGCCAAGAAGGACAATGAAGAGAAAGAGACCAAACAGGAAGAACTTCATAAACAGGAGGTTCAGGTGCATAAAACACCCAAATTTTGATGATAAAAAATTGGCACTCAAGCAAGGAGTGTCATCATGCTTCGATTTGTCTAATTTCACATGTCTTTTGACCAGTCCTGTATTTCATGTAATAATACCGTAATGTTTTTAGAAACCATTGTATCCGCATCAAAATTTTTAAAAGATTATTACAACTGTTTGAGCTTATTATACAAAAATGTATATAAGTGCTCTAGCTGTCAATAATAGCTGTATTTGAATCACCAGACTAATCCCCATTATATCTTGTTGAAAGCAGTGTTCACTGTACATGTAGATTGCAAGTTACCTGTACCACCAAGGAAATAGGTAAAAGGAAAAGAAAGAATAGGCAAGGTAGTCTTGTGCATAGGGTTGTTGCCTTAGAATCTAAAGATTCTGGGTTCGAATTCCTAAAGGCCTAAAGGCAGTTTAACAGCTATCCAAAACAAAAGAAAAAAAGGATTATGAAGAAGATTTGATACTGCAACACACACAGATTTGCTTGAGCCTGATGATGTTGTTCTGCTCCCTTGTGGATGTGCAGAAGTTGGAGTCCCAGCTGGAGGGTCTGCAGGGTTCCCTCCAGGAGCTGCAGGGTACCAAGGATCAGCTGCAGGAAACCATCAACAAGCTGCAGCAGGTGGGCTGATACACCTGCAATTAGGCCTGGAAACCTTGGCATAAGCTCCGCAGCAATTAAACATTGCCATTGATTTATAGCCAGTATTAAGCTTGGATACAAGTTTTGCCAAATGCCCCCCTAGCTCGCATTGTTTCAGGAAAAATGTCTGCAGAAAAATGTTTATTTTTACCATGTGAACTTCAAAATAAACCCGACTTAACCAACACCAGGAAAGACAATAAATAAACATAAACTTTATTACAAAACAATTGTACAAGGTATGGCAGCTATTGCTGTATAACAAACATACTATAAGACTAATCTACCTTATAAAGACTATGAAGTATGGGATGAGAATGTGCTTTTACAGTCAATGGTCGAATTTCGACAATTCTAGCATTCGGGCAAGGACTCAATCTTGTATTGTTACAGGAAACAAAGGATGGTGTGGATGAAAGAAGAATTGTGGAGAAGAAAGGCATGTCCATGGTAAGGTTTCTTAGTCTAGACATTTCAATTAGTCATACAGTTGAAATTTGAAAGAAAACACTGTTCTTGGAACACTTAACAAAAGAACTACATGTACTTCTCTTAGCTTTTTAAAATACAATACAAGACGCCATGTATTTTTATGTTTACCGAAGGAAAACATATTGTTTTTGCTATGTTCCTTCCTCTTCCTCCTCTTCTCCAAACAGTGACCTCTGACTTGGTCAATGACCTGAACCAGACTGTCTGTTACCATAGTAACTGGTGTTGGGTTACCTCATGTTGCAATTTTATAGCAGGAGGGATTTAGACTCCTGTCTGACCATATATATGAATGTGTTGGAGCAAGTTTGAGTAAGAATTAACAGAGCAGACCATATGCGAAGGTAAACATTATGCATTTGCTTTGCAAATGTTACCTTAAAGTTTCTAGTTTAATTAGCTTCCTAATCAATGATAATGTGTATGTTGTGTCTAGGTGAAGGACCTGAAACGACAGCTGCACCTGGAGCGGAAACGTTGTGAGAAGCTGCAGGAACGGCTGCAGCAGATTCTGTCCGAGAGGAACGGTCAAGCTGGTCAGAATCTTCTGCTATTAACTGTAGCATCAAAATTACACCAATTTCTGTTCAGCTTAGATTTGAACAAATCAAACCCTCATCTACTTACCATCTTCTGGCAACTTACATTCCAAATGTTGTAAACCCAAATTCTGTACAGTTGTACACATAATCATGCTAAGTACATTTTTCAATGTAACACTGAATATATATGAGTTTAAACTTGAGGAAAGTTAGAAAGCAGTCTTTTATTTGTTCGAAGTGGAGATTTCAGAAAGTTGCTACATTTTTTTTGTCAATTACAGGGCTACATGTAATTATCAAATACCTACCATCAGATTGTCTAGGGCATTTTTCAGTCTTATATTGACTGTATGATTGGGGTTTTTAGTTGATGTTTCTTGTGCTTTTCGTGTTGCACAGTAGGGATTGAGGACTTGCTTCATCCCAGTGGTCTGGACTCCCCACAAAAGTGGGACAGCAGCAGCATGTCTTCACTCAGCGGAGTCCGAGAACCCACACTGGTAAGTCTGGATCTGTATTCAATTCTGTATAACTGCCCTTCAGCACACTGTATAACTGCCCAAACACACAGGCTTCTGTTCCTGTATAGCTGGTATAACTGCCCTTCAGTGTAACACACCAGCTTTGCAGTCATGCAGAGCGGCAGCAACAGCTGGTTATATTACACTGAACGACCTGTCACACCTAACCTTTGCACATCAAGCTACAAGCGTTGTTTAACTTTAGCACACTGAAGTAGCTGTCAAACTTTGGCTACCAGTTCTCTCTCCTCTTGGTTATGGGGTTGGGCAGCAGGGAGAAGGTTAAAGCTATCTAGTGAGGATGCCCCCACTGGACTTGGTGGCAATGAGTTCCACTCTACAATAGTTCAAGGAAAAAGTCTCTCTCAAACAGTACTTTTCAGTCAAGATGAACTAAGTTAAACAGATAACAAAACTGTCTGTTATCTACCCACTTGTCTGCATTAACTGTCTATGTGTGCAGTCTCTTGGCATTTATTTGTCCTGAGATGTCCTCCGAAGTCAGTCTAAAAGCCACAAGAGAATATGCCTTCCTAAATAGGATACATTGTCAAGGAGAGCCCCTATGTAGTAAGA
Organism: Branchiostoma floridae x Branchiostoma japonicum; assembly: GCA_013266295.2. Taxonomy (NCBI): domain Eukaryota; kingdom Metazoa; phylum Chordata; class Leptocardii; order Amphioxiformes; family Branchiostomatidae; genus Branchiostoma; species Branchiostoma floridae x Branchiostoma japonicum. Next base: position 21,871,709 of record CM023825.1, read on the forward strand.
GTTAACTGTAATTATTCCCAAGGTCAAGATCGATCAATCTCTGTTCTTCCTTTGACAAGGTCGGTCAATGTTAATCTCCTTCCTACCAGAAACCAACAGCAGGCAGCCATAATGAGAGTCAAGTGACCTCCCGCACTGCCACCCTAATCCCAAACCTTGTTACACACATGTCAGTGACATTTATCATCTGTAGGGCCTGGAAGTCTTCTCACTCTAATGTTTATTGCACTTTCTTTGAAGACAATTTCTCATAAATTGACTATTCTTTCATGCACATCACTGTGCAACAGCACGTTGTCATAACGTACTGGGCCTGCACGAAACCCGTAATGTATTGTGCATATAGCACTTCGGCAGAACGTCTCAGTTAAGGTCGTATTCGCATAGTAAAGGATGACATCCCATCCTATAGTTTTCAAATGTTGTGTTGGAATGGGAAAATTTTGCTGCAATGTTGGCCAAACATCCAACGAAAACCGTGAAAAATGCAGGTTTCATGCAGGCGCAGTACGTTCTGCCAACATGCTATGTGCAACATACTAAGTCTTGCTTTTTGTGATACGACGTTATCATACAATGTCAGAATCATGAAAAATGGCTGTAAACAATCTACATATACTTGGTTTGCAGTTTTGGAGAGTTGATCCAATTATCAAGATGTTATTTCACTGACACACTTTTTCCAGACTAGATGATGAGGATCGATATTCAAATAGGCCTGGATACTATTTGATTTAGTATTTCAGCAAGAAATGTGGCACATAACATGCCTAAACGGCTCACGAAAAAAATTAAAAAGTATGTGAGTTACTGCTTTTGACCATTTGAAAATCTATCATTGTGTTAGGAAAAAAATATATGAATGGGGCCTCAGCATTAAAAGAGGCATCTTCTCCTCAGGCAGTGTATTCGTTCTCATTTCTTTAGATGAAACTTTTTCTGGGACTTACAGGCATTTTATTCCCAGTGGTTGAAGGATATTTGGTCCTTGCTAGCCGGACATCCTTCCTACTTACAATCTGCGGTTGTGAGGGCCCCTGTGAATTGCTAACAGCCCGCAATTTGTCAACCGTAATGAAGTCGGCCTTCCTTAGGTACCAAATCACACTTCAGAACACGACATCACCACTTTGCTAGCAAACAGATCACCGCTGGTCGCCAGTGTGCATCAGTCACATTGCCACTGAATGGATTACTGTGCGTACACAGAAAAGCCTTTGTCAGGGAAAGCCTACAAATCCATCCTCTGGAGCCCAATTAGACCAAAAGTTAAGTTTGGAAACCAGACAAAGATTATTGACTGTTCATTGACAAAAGAGATAAGAGTTTGCTGCGATTATTTCTCCGTGATTAATCCCAGAGGAGGACTATTAGCTGCAGAAATTTCATATTTAATCTTACAATTAATAATCTTTGTCATAGTCAATTATTACAAATTGGTGTGAAAGTGTATTTTTTGTTATCGTAAGGATACACACTTAAAGCGACTTCCCATGCAATTTGGCTGTCTTGTTAGCTAAATGAAATCATTAGGATTTAGATATATGTAGGAAGTATTTGATAATGCATTTGATTTTTCCATAGAGATAACTGACAAAGCAATGAGAGGATCATTTTGGAAGTCTAGACAATTCTCATCTAGACTCATTTTTATATGCCTCCTCAAAAATTAACCTGAAAATTAAGGAAAAGATAATAAATGAAAATTTCATCAATTTCTAAAAATCTATAGATCATCCAAACTTACACAATCATACTTGCAGAATTGTGATATTATTTACACTTGACATGTTTATGTCAGCAAATAATAATTTCAAAAGCATTGCTTTTCTTCATTTTAGTGGAAATTTTTATTCAATTCAACAAATCTATTTCTGGTAGGAACTTTTTTTAGATGAATTGTAGAGTTTGATATAGATGTAATGTTTATGGGCTCCAGTGCATGGCTACATAAAAGTTAAACCTTGAGAAGTTTTAACAATCTTTTTTTTTCTCTCTTTATTTCGTACAGTCTCCCCGCAGCTCTTCTCCGCAGGAGTCTGGACTGGCAGAAGAAACGGCGGACCTGATCGGCAGGATCACCGAGCTACAGCAACAGAACTGGCTCCTGGAAGAAAAGGTATGGGCTACAGCAAATCAAATTTGTGAGGGCTTCTTGGGAACAGTACAAAATCAGTATGTAAAGCCCTGTTGCATTCCAAAACATGTTATTCCAAAACATGTTTCGTCATGATATTTGGTATGTAGGTATGTCTTAGGAAGACAATGGTCAAGATCAAATTTGGGACTCATGGTGGCTGACCTTGGTACTGCAGCAGAACTTCCAGTTTTTCTATCTTTTGTCCTGGACATGCTATGATCTTAATTGATTTTTTGGTGACTGGACATGCTATGGTCCATGCTATGGTCCATGCTTTCAAAGTGGATAAATCAAGAAAGGAACGACGGATTTTCAGGATTTTAAAAAAAAATTACAAAAGCTTTAAATATTTCATGGAGGTACGAGGTCTCCGAATTCTTGTTTGCATTTTGTACTGCAAGATTAAGGCAGATGAACAGCGATGCCTGATCAGACAATCCTATGTCTGAGATGGATGGGACCCATTTGTTTAGAGGATGCTGCATGATTTAATGGTAATTGTTTTCTGCTAAGATGCTGATTAGATACCCTTGGGTAATAATACAAGTTAAGGGGCATACAAAATGACAATTATGTGTTCCTGCGGAACAATGAGATGGCAGCCAATTACTTTAGGGATTAAACTAAGAAATGAGCAAGAGTTCTTATCAAAGTTATCTTTAGATATGTGTATAGTTACATGGAATTATTCATATCGAAAGTTTATTGGCATAGCAATGTTGCTGAATAGATAATCGTATCTGGCATATCATTATCATTTCTATCTTCATTATGATTACCAAAATGGTAATTGCCTTTCGTTTAAGGAAGAAAATTGTTACATACGGAGACACTGCTTTGCCAGATCCTATAGTATATTCTTTGAAAAGTCATTATTTCTAAGCATCGATTTTTCCCCTTAGGTTTTATACGTAGTTGCATCTAATAGGCAGGTAGTGTTCAGAATGATTTAGCTGAGATTCATTGGACTAAAATGATCTCCCATGGAAACAAACAATACATCCTACTGTATTTCTGTGAAGCTATTTTATAGATTGATAGATTGGTCTTTGCTTGTTGCACAGTTTGAATTAAATCATACATATATTTAACTAGTAGCAGAAAGACTTAGTAACTATGTAGCAGAAAGACTGCTGTCTGTATTTGTGATTTCTTACATCAAGAAGCTTTGAATAGTCCAAGATGAGGCTTCAAAGTAAGTAGAGAACAACTCCACTCCTTGGAAGTCCCACTAATGGCCTCCTTCTCCAATTGACAGACTTGGATCCATGCAGTTGGTTGTCAAGGGCAAACACTAATTGGAGCAATACATCACCATTCCTGTCAATACATAACTGTGTGATATGTCTTAAGTTTGCAAAATCTGTTCTTAGACTACCATTCCAGCATATCTACCCTTTGGTCAATAGAATGCTGAAGGTACATGCAGCACCTGGCCATAAATCACGACCTTGACTTCTGTAAAATGTTGTTAGTTTGATTTGATTACTATATTATTATATAATTATATATACTAGGTTTTCTGTATTAGAAATTGCAGAGTTGTCAAAATGTTGCACCATGTATATTGCTCAACCCAGTTCTACAAAAAAAAGGATTTTTTATTCTCACTGGTATACCATTATTAGTTTTGAAGAAGGCTTGAAACTTTCATTTTAAGGTTGCTGAAAAAGAACCATGACACATAACCACAAAAAATTCTGTTAATCTTCTGCAGTTCACCATTTATCACTTTTCCATTAAACCATCTCAACCTTTCAAAATTAGGTTTTAGACTTGAGTTGGTAATGGCTGCTTCACAAAAGAAAGAACAGCCTAGGGAAAGATTGGCAATGTTGTAAGATTTTGCCAAACCCAATTTGTGTGCACCTGTGGGTTGGATGTGCAGAACGACACATATACCCACTGTGTCTTTTCTTCCCATAGTTGCTGGGTTGACTGATATTATAATTTATATTTGTCTATGATAAAATTAGATAATAAACTCTACATTTTGTAAAATGATAAAACGATAACCCCTGTAACGAAACATACAACAGGGAAACATGCAACGGAACTGAAAAGAGACAAGACATTATTCAATTTTATTTTATTTTTTTTAATTTTAATTCAATTGCAACGAAGCAATACAGTGGCCACCCAGCCAGCATGGCTGATTTCGGGTGCCTAGAAACACACAGATTAGACATACACAATATAACTCACTAAATCACGTTAATCTAAAATTATCCATCAATGTCAGTCAATAAAATTTCTAATAGACTTAAGTACAAATAAAAGCTTATACGGTTCAATACTAAGTACTCAATTGTTTGAATCCTAATAACTGTAGAATGTTATTCATACTTTTAAATCAATATGTCCAAAATCACAGGTCAACCACTTGGAGAGCAACAGTGCATCTATGGCCGAGGACCTGATGAGGAAGAGCGCCATTATCCAGTCCTACGTCACAGACAGTAGAACAGGTATCAGGGCGCTTTCTTTTGATTTTCCATTGCTGCAAAACAATTGCATTACCGTGCAAGTTTGTAGATTTCTCCTGCATCATTCAAAGTGGGTACATACTCTCTTGCCACTATTTGTATTATAAGCTCTTTCTGTGAACTTAATATTTTACTGTCAAAACATTGTGGTCGACATGGGGGAATTCAGGAAGCCGAGGATTGCATACATCACAGAAGTCTAAAATCTCCTTTCTTGTTTGTATGCAAATTGTTAGCAAAAAGTAGGACACTCAATTTGACTAACACGTTATTTGACAACTTAGGACACTCAATTTGACTAACACGTTATTTGACAACTTAGGACACTCAATTTGACTAACACATTATTTGACTAACTAAGCAATGGGTCTTTGATGCAGATGAGGACAGTAGAATGGTTAGAACACTAACTCTGTGATGTTCACATGCACTTGCAACTAGTTAGGTAAAATGTGTCTACAATAAATAAGTACAGTTAGTAGTTAGGAGTTAGGGAATATTGTATACATGTAGAACAAACATACATTTGTATGTGTTGTGCTATTATCATTGCCAGTAACTGACCTGTTGATTCCTCAACAAAGTCTCAAGGAAGGTGACTTGATTCCATTTGAGGCATATTTTTTTCAGCATGGACTCCAAGGCAATGTCATTGTTTTAGGTTCAAGTGACCAGAATGGTGCCTCATTCTCTTGATAAAGTTAAGTGTCTAACACCTAACATGATCACAAATATTAGTGATTAAAAGATTACTACAGCTGTAGTGATATAATTTGATGAGTTTTTCATTGTTCCTGGTAAAACTTCTCAATGAACTTGAATGTCAGAGTTTAAGTTTTTACATGTAAGTTCACTGAACCAAAGATGAAGAATACACAAAAAGGAATTTTTGCATTTTTCATCAATTTTGGTTTGTCCCCATACAGAGATCAATGTATTGAAGCATCTTCACCTAGAAATGAACAAATGTAGCACAATGACACATGGTAGACCACCAACTTGTTACATAATAAGCAAACTCCTCTGTGCTATATTTAGATTTAATTAATCTTTTATCTTATTTACTTTTATCAAATTTGACTAAATTAAATTGGTCTTCATATGGAGATCAACGTACGCTAGCCTTTTCACCCAGAAGTGTCACATCTAGCACGATGATGACACATGACATCAGCAAAATGTCTCCTCTATAAAGGGTTATCTATAGATTTATTTTTTAAAAGTACATTCAAGAATGTCCGTGAATGAATTTTTTCATTTTTTCATTTTTTTTCTTTCACTCTGTTACAGTGTTCAAGCCAGCCTGAATTTTTTTGTCATCTCAATTTTGTTTGACGTAACATCATATGTATGCCAAATGCCAAAGGTGCAAGCACGACAGTTTTTGGTGGTCCAAGGGCATGCTTCTCCAGGAAAATTTTGAAATCTTGACCCTATGAAACAATATTTCTTGCATTTTGAGGGCAATTTTGCTGGTAGACTAAGCTTAGTTTAACTCTTTCCATATCTTTACACACAAATTTTTGTCCTTCAAAGAGGACAGATTGGGCAAAATTTTTGTTCGCCATGAGTGGCAAAATTCCATAAAATGATGGAAAGATGGACGCTGGATAGAATGCTGGTACAAGGGTTGCAAGAGAACACTACATTCTGCAAAAGTATAGCACACTTCATGTACATCTTCCTTTGATAAACAACTTCCAGCAGCTTACATTTTCCTGACTGCTATTTTGTTTCCAAATGGTATGTTTGAATTATGGTTACGCTGCCGTAAATATACAGTTTCATGTTCCATAAACACAGTGACGCATCCATGCTGAAGAAAAAGACAATGACTAATCAAAGCTCGGTAATTTTCTGATAATTAGATTTTAAGGTTTCATGAGCCATTATTCTCTACGTGGTTATGCAATATTGATTTGTCTGTCATAGCAAGGATGTTTTGTAGGAGGAAGAATAACTTGTTAGGATTGATTTTTTTTGTCTAGGTCTTGTTCTTTTGTGGCAGTAGAGCTTCCTTGGTGTTTGGGACAGTACACAGTAAGGCCACACCAATTTATTTTGTTGCTTCTCGGAATCGCCGCTCCAATTTTTTGCATTTTGAAAAAAAAAAAAAATCTGGAGTAGAAAAGTCGCAGACCTCCCCAGACGATGGAGCAAAGCAATGGCACAGCACTAGCTTCACGCTACACGGCTTTCCGAATTTTAATAGGGAGTTTCTTCCCTATTTTTCTGGACCATTTTGCTACACATATATCAGCACCTAGTGTATGAGATTCCCTATCAAAAAAGCCAGGAATTTAGCAGAAACACCCAAATTTAGCGAGATAAACAAGGTCAGGAAACACCACCCTCCCTCCCACCCTGTGTGTCGGCACGTTTGATAGACGGGTGTAACCTCCTTGGTGTAAACAAACCTGCAATCCCAGGCCAACTGCCAATTTTACACGCCAATCAGCCAACTTGGTGAAGTATACATGCTTTATTGTTCTTCAAACTTGTCCATGTAAAATCTAATCCGCTGTGGAGAATCGTGTTGTAGAAGTTTACCGAGTCTAACCATTCAATGTATGTTGATACGGTTTGAAGTGGAAGATGTAAGTATTATAATTTAGCCTTGTCATATTAATACTGTACAAAGTCATATCTCTAATAATTTGATATGGGTTTGAAGTATTTCAAAGAAACTTTTCCCCTACGCACAGAATAGACTCGCCCATACGGTGTTACTGGAATTGCCACAGAAGCAATTTTTACCGGGTTTTTCCTCAGAATGTCTATGATTTTACGGGTAATATAGGCACTATAGCTCCTTATGATATAATTCTACCGTTCATTTTACAATTTACCAATACCATCGGCATGGGCGAAAGCACAGCGTGTTTACAAACCAAACTTGTGTTGGCTGCTGATGAACTTATGTTACACCATTGACAGATGAAAGAAACCCTTTGATCATGAACTGTGCCAAATCTTGTGCTGATTTTGATGTTGCAAATTATCATAACATTTTCTAAAACATGATACACAATGTATTCCTGCATTTCATTTTTTAAATATTTATAAATATCCATGTCAATTTAGATTTATAATCATTTGAAAATAATTCCAAAATACTACCCCCCAAAAAAGCAACCCAACACTGCAGTGACTAAACTGGAATGTGCCTCTGAGTCTGAGTATTCATTTGTCCAGGACCTGTAGCAAGCATGAGTTACACCATTTATCATGACCCTTCATGTCAATTTTAAAATAAATTTACTTTAAAACAAAGCTGTAACAAAGATGAAAAACTTTACCTCTACTTTTAAAAAATGAGGAAATTGGCCCTCAAAATGCAGGAAATGATGTTTCACAGGGTAAAAATTTCACTGCACTACATTTGTAGGTCTCCCTATGCTGTGAAAAAAATCCTGGTGAGAAGCCTGAAAGGGATCAATGCACAATACTTCACCATGAAAAGCTGACAACTTGCATACAGTGTAATCCTGCTTTTCTGTATTTTATCTAAGCCCTATACACATGTATCTCCACCCCAAACTTTTTGGAAATTTTATTTTTATTTTTTTTTCGCCCTGTCGCTCCAATTTTTTTCTGAAAAAATCCGAGAAGCAACAAATTAAATTGGTGTGGCCTAATAAAACAACTTGATGAACTACCTATAGTAAGTCTCTGTCTAAGTTGCTCTGTTTATTCTAACAAAGAACCAACATACCAGAGAAAGGTAATGTGTCTTTCATCGACTCAATTTTCCCCTCCGAAGTCAATATACCCAGAAGATAGAGAACAGATTGTAATGGGTCCAAAAACAGGATGCATTATCTTACTTTATTCCCTTGGGACCACAGTTTATTGTAGTAAACAATGGTTTTCTTTATTGTCAAGGAGACATTTATAGGTCAGACTCTGAAGGTCAGAGAAGCTTTCAATTCATCAGTTAAAGACATCCAATGCAGTTTCAGAGTGGCAAAACAAAAATATATTCTGGATGAGGAAATCTGTCTGAAATTCACATTTACTGCCATTTCTTAGCACATTGTTGTCACCAGCATACTTACTTAAAGTGTTTGAAATAGCCCCAAAACAAGCTACACGAGGAGTCCCTTTATTTTTGGGGTACCACCAATAAATAGCTAGAACCAGGCTACGATATGAAAGAAGCAGCCGTTTTCCATCAGTGACATTGCTTTTTTGCCATACAGATATCAGTATGCTATGGGATATTACTTGGTAAATTCAACTCAAAATTGGCACAGTTCTTTGCTTTTGACATTTTATTTCTGTAAACGATTCCATCCCTTTGACACAAGGACTATTATAAAGGAAAGTGTTATGGCCTTATTGTTAACTGTGATGTTGCAAATATGCCAGTACATGATGCGTTGTAACAAAGAGACATAACTTCGAGTTTGCAAGATGATATCCATGGAGCATATACATGTCAGACTCTTTCATACATGTATGTGTTAATCTGAGTAGGTCTTCTCTTGTTTTATTTGTGTCTGCTTTATGTTTTCATTATTTGTCTGACATTTATAGAGGCAGAATTTATCTAAATGCATTGTGCATTGGTATGGGAACATTTGGGTCATAATGTCAAAAGGTCTAGTTGTTAATTTCATTGTTAACTAGCAGAAAAGAAGCTAGAATACTGTAAAGCACGATTTTTTGTGGTGCTTTTAAAATCATGGTTTTCACAGTCACTTCCATACTGCGAACTTATCATTACTATGAACAAATAATTTGCCAACTTTCTTTTTGCTGCACCAGCCACCACAGCGAACGTATAGTTCCGCGAACATGTCCATTTTTCTCAGACCGCGAACTTTTGCTACTGGTACCGCGAACATAAAGTGATGTACAGTAATCAGTACAGTAATGTTGGCAGGCTTGTTGTGGGTGAATGCAATTGAATATTTCAGGCGGTGACACTTTCATCACTGAATGATTTATGTATCTGGGTCATGTCAAATACAATTTGATGTGTCAAGTGCATGATTGTTACAGTAGTGAAGTGACTTACAAAGGTTTGAAAATCATGGTACATGCAGCGTAGCTAATAGTTTTTTCTCCCACAAGACACAGAAGATTTTTACTTGATCATGAGGTTTTGAAACATGATGATGATGATGACATTAACCTTTCCTTGGAGTCTTGAAGTCTATCACCTACAAATAGCTGAATTTCACAGCTAAATGTCTTGGACCTTCAGTGCTTTTAACGCTCACACCCCCCTCAAATATTTACTGCTGCTGCACAGAAAGTCCATAGTAGAGGGATCCCATCATTGCACTGCTTTTTATGTATTACAATGTATATGATATGAGAGGAAATCAAAATCTGCTAGGTCTATTTTATGGGGAAAGTGAATAATATAGGGGTAGTTTTTACAGGGAGAATATTCCAACACACTTTGCTCCAACATTCTCTACAACAGAATCTACATCTTTGTCTGGGCCTTTGGAAAACACATCCCAAGGATGAGTCAGGCAGGCAGTAGCCCCCCCCCCCACCCATGTAATGTCCAGACCACATTATGGACGCACGCTACAAATGGGATGTGACAGGCTTCTACATTACGTGTGCTCAGGGATACATCGGACCAATCTCCGCCAGCAAACTTTCGTCCTGGGGTGAGAAACACTGACCCACATGAACGCTTTCTCCAAATTTGGACTGAATCGACCATCGCAAATTGATTGATATTTTTAGGGCTCTACTTGATGTGGTGTATCGAGCGGGAATATGATGGGGGCGTTTCGATAGGTTAGCCGAGCTCAATCAATAATCCCCCACTGGGAATCTTAATTTGGCATGAGGAGATTTTTATTATCTGTTGAGTTTCTTAAAGCTTTTTCGAGACAGTTGACCCATTTTCTTGTCTTAGTTTTTTCGAAGCAAGATTTTAGGACTCGTAATAGTACTTTAGTATTTGATTATTTGGTAATGGTCTTCTACATACTGTAAATTCACTTATTTTCACAGTGACTTAATCGTGCGGTAGAAGGGGAATGGAGGTTTTTGCGGTGTTTTAAGTTTCTAGTTGACACAATTCTGTAATATAGTAGTGATACAATGGAAATGCATATTTTTGTTGCGAATATGTAGTGAAGAAGGTTGCCAAAAATTGAAAAAATTAAACCACTGTGAACAATTATAAAGACTTAAAGTAGCAAGTGTGTGGCATATTAGCCTCTGGAAAATTCTTGATATATCATAAGCATCCTAACCATTTTTCACAAATATTTATGTTAATTAGCACATAGAACTCTTTTGCGTTATGCATCTTGAACTTATGATTTTGCTTACTTATGAGGAAATAACTTTCCACGGTCATCCCCACTTATTATCTTGAAATATCAAAGGGAAGATTGTTTATAAGACGACATGGGCCTGCACATCGTTTTGACAGCATTATCAATCAACTATAGAGATTTGTGCCACAGCTGGTTTCCGCCATTCTGTTTCCTTTGTTAATCTTGCCACAGAGGACTTGGATCCATTTTTAGGGTGCCCAAATCAATAGAAATGCAATCATAATATCTTGGTAGCTTCGTTTTCTCCACAAAAGGTAAAAGCTAATGGTTATCTGCCATTGTTAGATAAGGTATTTCAGATTCAGGTTACAGTTTTGATCATTTCAGCGGTAGCAGCATAATTGCATTTTATGTATTCCTACATATCCAGCCTAGAAGATGTATGGCCTGTCTTATAAGACTTGACATGTTGAAATAATGCATGTCAATGTTTTTGTAAATGGCATCATTTGGACTCATAACAGTCCAAAGGACTGGTCATTTCTCCTTGTAATAAGGTCAACAAAACAACTTTTTTTGTCTGGAAAATTGAGGTTCTATTTTGCCAAAAACATAGTTATGTCTTACATGTAGCCCCATCTATTGTAAAAAAATTGAGAATCTGCAATAAGGCTTATAAGGCCATAGAGGAGAGTTACATACTTGGAATGAGTAGAATTTTGCAGTCTGATGATATCATAACCATTAATTTTGTTGTCTTTTCCTTTATCTTAACTAAGCTGTAATGAGATATATATGGTGAATAGATGAACCAGCAGCAAAGAGAATGAAAGATGAAGATTGCAGGAGTCAGATGTCCTCATTTTTTCCATGAGATAAATGTCCCAGAACAGTGAAACAGTTTCTTTTTTTACTTTTCATCTTTCAACATATTTAGGCTTGTCTACATGCTACATGTATCTACTGATGTAATCTTACTCGAAGGTTCCTTGTATTTTGGACTGTGCCAACCAAGGCATACAATCTGAAATAGAAACTAAATTGCAACACTGCCACATACAGATATTTTGATTGATGTATTTCACAAAATTTGAACGTGCCTTTAGCAAAACAGCCTCCATGTTTTTATCACAAATTGCATAATTTATTCCATTTATAGATGTGAAGATGTGGTTATATCCTTTATGTATGCAATAAAGGAGTTTGTATACGAGATATAATGTTTATTCTGGCATCACCTGCCCTGTATTTATGTTTATGTTAGTAACTGATGACCTATGGATAAGATAGTACCAAAAACCACACGAATACATGAACATTGCTTATATATATGGTAAAAGTCTGGAAAATGACATCTTTATTCACCAGATGTTGGCTGTAATAAGAATTTGAATTTTGAAAGGGCAGAAGTGCAAAAGGCTACAATTTTGCGTGAATGAATGCAGATCCATGAGTCAAGAGTTATTGAACCTCCGGTCTATCATTAGGATTTTAAAGTTCTGACATTTCGTCCCTTAATTGGAAATTATTGGAATTGTAGGGAAGTGTTACTCTGCGCAGACTCTGTAGCTGTAAATTCCAGGACTGCTTTGATAAGTGACGAGCTACAACTAACTTTTCAGCACCAAGATCAGCACCTAGAAGTAAACTTGTCTCAGCACACTGCAAAAGGTTTCTTCACAGAAAAGTTCAGGTGACGGAATATATTCGGAGATGAATACTATCTGACATGTATGTGAACATACATTGTAGATTCTAATGTATCATAGCTATTACAAGTAAGTCGTGTTAAACATACTTTTTTTTCACTGTCATGTTACACAAGTGTAAAGCTTCATATCAAAGTCTTCATCTAACGGATATATAGTCAGGTTAAGATTGCCTATCAATCAGTAATGTGCTGGTAGAGCCGGAATGTTGTGTTGATCATGTATTCTTTAGGCGACGCCCATCCCATGGGAACTGTTATTACATTATGCCAAGTCATAGGATCCATATTTCTCATGACTGCCGAGATTACCACAGATTCATGGGCGTCATGTGCTGAATATCTACAGCAAGAAAATCAGCACCAAGGACAGACATATCCATACTAACACTGCAACAGTTGGTGTATATTTCATTTCTTCCTTGAAAAAGAATGATTACCCAACAGATTGGTTGAATACTGCAGGATCTTAAAGCTTATGGCTTCTCATCCCTCTTCTTAAATTGAAGCCCCACACAAATTACTTGCATGTGCTCCTTTTGGAATTTCTGTTATGCTTGACTAATTTAAAGAGATGGGTTCGTTATCCTTCCGTAGTCACAGAATGTAACCTTGACTTTCTTTACTAGCTACGTTTATGTAGTCTTTTTTATTAGCATGACGTTTTCAAACAACAATTTTTTAATGCTAGTTTTATGGATCTTTTTTCACAATCCATTTTCAAAGAACTATTATGGTGGAGGCAATTTTGGTTATGAGGCATTATAGGTGGACTATGATTTACTGTACTGCTTGCTTGTTTGTTGCTGAAGTCAGTTTTAGTATGTTTCTGCCTGGTTTTAACATAAATCTTTATAAGTTATGAGCGGCTCACGGATACTTTGCTAGGACATGAGCCAGTTCAAATGTCCCTTGTACCAATTCCGTCGGTAAGAAGCTATTTTGAATCAAATGTTGTATGACAGATTGACAAAAAGGCCTCTATATGCTAGTGGAACTTATTAAGGGCTATTCCATTGAAAAGCTAAATGGGGGGGGGGGGGGAGCAAGCTGAAGTTTAGCACTAAAACCCTCTCTAATTCTTAGTATATGTGATTTTGTTTTGTATGATACATGGTGTAAAAAAATACAAGATGTGAACATGTAACAATTCAGACCTCTGCACTGTCTATGACATTTTATCTTAGATCTTGTTGTTAGGATTGCTAAATTATTGTGTGGCCTCATTTAGTTGTAATTTTATTTAAGGTCAAGTTATGTGTTTGAAATATTGTAATAGAAAAGGTCTCCAGGAAGACTAGGAAGGGGGCCTGCATGCCCTTTTTCGTAAGGCGTAATCAGGGCTTTTTGAAGGCCGTAATTCGTAGGCAGACGTCCCAAAAATCAACGTAATTCGTAATAGTACATTTGCCAAAAAGCGTAAAGGCGTAATCAGCTCTGAGAATTTAACGTAATTCGTAATCGGCGGTGAAAATTTTGCGTAATTCGTAATCACTACCCCCCATGCAGGCCCTCTAGGAAGAAACAGACAAACAGACAAACAAATATGACACTTACAGTCCCCCCCTAACTTTGCATTGTTTAGTTATAGTTTCCTACATCATACCCCATTTACTGCAAATCACTTTATGTTCGCAGTAGCGAAAGTTCATGTTCTGAGAAAAATGGACATGTTCGTGGAACGGCGGCAGATTCAGCAAAAAAGAAAGCAAATTATTTCTTCACGGTAATGATAACTTCGCGTTATAGAAGTGACCACAAAAACCGTGAAAAAAATCGTGATTTATGGTACTTGTTTACGGAACAGCCAACAGATGTTCTCCTTGCTATGAAAAATATATATTCATCCGACTCTTGCTGACCCAAATAGGAAGAGTCCATGTCAGATTGTAGTTGACGCAGTGCATCATTCCGGAAACAAACTACACTTACATGTCAGCAAGGTCAGATCAGCCAATACGCCAGCAGGTGGCCGCCATCATATCCACATCGGAGTAAGAACGGTCGCCAGGTTCAAATTAGCACCTAATTACCGGCAATTACCGCTGTCCTGCAAGTGTGGTATTGTAATTTGTAAGGAGGGTCAGGGTGGGGGCATAATCCTACAACAGCTGTTACCAGTACAAAACTGACTCTTACTTTCAAATTGTCTGAGTTGTAATAGCAGAATACATTAATTTTGTTGTATTTAAGGGTGCATCTTTGAAAGTTAGATGTAATGTCTGTAAAGTTAGATGTAATAATAGTATAAGATTTTACAAATTCTCATGGAGCCATGTCTTGCAGAAGGATCACAGTAAGTAATGTTATTAAATCTAGCTTTCCTAATGAAAGAAAGTATCTATTTTGTAAATTATCCCAAATCTGGACAAAAATAGAATCAAAGTCTAACCTTTCATCAATTTTATTCAATCTATAATACTCACAGCAGCTGTAAATATTTAATTATGATATGAGTGTCCAAAGCCCAAAGAAAGCAGTTAGCATTTTGTAGACAATAGATATATAACATTTAGGTTCATGTTTCACGCTAACCTTTTTATAACGTACAGAATATAGGTCGTCATTGAAATTCCCCATGGGACCAATCTCATGGGACATTGATGCTCATCAACAGTATCCTGTCCAAAATTTCCATATGGGAAGTGGAGCAAGAAGAGCAAAATGCTGACATCAATATTCTCTGTGGAAGGCATCCATATGTTTCAATTAGGAATGAACTGAAGGTATTTTTTGGGGTTAGATATATGGAGGCCCGTAGCTGGGTTGTCAGAAATTGTAGTGGGCCTCAAGGGTGTTGCTGTTCCTTGTTTTGTGTACTTTTTATTGCTCTGTCAAAGAGTGCCAGGACAGTTACACATGAGGTAACAAGAAAAAGTCAAGTTACTGCACACAGAGTACATTGTCTCTCTATTGTCATTTTTTGTATCTCTGTTTCTCTGTTTCTCTCTCACTTTCTTTCTCTCTCTCTCTCACTTTCTCTCTCTATATATATACACTGAACATGTACTAGCTTTTTCACTTTTCACATTTTTAGATGACAGTATATTATCAGTTGAGATCTTTTACATGTACTCACCCTTAGGTGGACGGAGGTACAAGTTGACCAATACAAAGTTGGTGCCATATATGACTACCTTTGCTGGCAGAAGGTTAATTTGTGAAAAATGTGTTCTTTCCTCACATTTTCTAGTCTGCTGTCAGAACAGACAAGTGAGCTGAAGACGAACGACATCTCACTCAATGGCTAGAATAATGGATTCTCACAATAGATCTTTACACTCAGCGAGTCATCAGAATTGCAAAATGGTGACTTAATGCTTATTAGACGACCCTTGGTGCATTGATGAAGCGATAAAGGAGATTTAGAGCATCAGCTCTGACGTCAGTGGTGTCTCATTATGCAGGAATTAGCGGTTGAATTGGTCAGCTACATCTGGAAATGAGAGAAACTCAGTTGCAGGATTACCACCCAGGAATAGCCAACATTAGGGACACAGGACAACCAGATGAAAAGTACTGTAAATTTAAAGCAGAAACTTTCGTGGTGTTTTTATTTTTGCAGTCTTTGCATGAAATCATATAACACCACAAATAATATGTGTTTTATAATTCTACTCTACTACAGAATCATTTCAACCACCAAGTTTGTACAAGGCAAAAACCTCCTTTTCCCTCCTACCACAAAACTGCAAAATTAAAGTATAGGAGGTTACTTGGGGAAAGGGCATATTAAGCAAAATAGAACCCCACGTAATGGAATTTCTCCTTGTAAGACTTCTGTGTCATCAGACAAACCTAGAAAAGCCACAGCTTTTGAAAAAACAGCAACGAATCAGGAACAGCATCTCTCACTTTCGAAGTATGTCCCAATAGGTGTAACATTTTGTCAGGGGCCAACAACAACTTGATGGTATGCATCAACATGCTACAAAGCCAAGATGTGTAAAAAAGTTTGTTATGACCGCCATTCAGACTGATTTTAAAATGAGCAGAACACTGTTATCCTTTTACTGAGCAGTGTACACAGTAAGTAACTCCTGTTTGAAATATACCTTTGAACATACATGTAATTGGCTTTCTTTTACAACTCCAGAAGGCACCATATGGTAGAGCCTAGTACCATAACAAATATTAGTTTTAAGATGCTATCATTCATCATATGATCATTGCACAAGTTTTTTTTTAAATATCATCAGAGCAACATTCAATCTATCTGCAAATGGAAGTTTATTTGGTAAGAAAAGTCTCTGTGTTATAGATTTACCTTCTAGTTGGTGTAAGTTGTATTCTGAAATTATGTGTGAAATTCTTTCATAAATATTTAAGTTCTCAAGATTTCTTCTGAATGTTTGCTATAAATCAGCATTTCACCTGAAGATTATATGAGAGAATTCTGAAAAATTAATATAAGTTGTGAGAGTAGATCTGACCAACTTTGCTTACATCTGAGCCTGATATTTTGGGAGTTAAACTGACTTAGTTACCTACAACCCCATTATTTAAACTGTATGTAACATTGGAAAGTTTTTCCAGAATCTCCAGGAGCTTAACCTTCTTACCCCATAACCAATAAAAATTTGGTTCCAGAGGGCTATCTTAGCATGCTGCAGGTTAAGGACTAAACCATTCCATCAATCATACTCTGTGTCTATTGTTTCAGTGCATTCTTCTTCAAATACCTTTTACAATATGATAAGTAAACATAATATGTTCTACATAACAGCCTTCTTTGTGATAGATGTTTTAACCAGCTACATTATGCAAAGAATGCTTTTTTCTTGTTACAGTAGTTTGTAGTACTCAGAACTTAGCTTTCCACTATGGACAGGAGATTGATCTTGTAATTTCCCGCCGAAGTGTAGGTCAGTCCAAGTGACGTTACGCTGGGATTATACTTGGGTAACTGTGATTACCAGCTGTAACTAGACCGTGTAATTCATAAAGCCTCCCTCCAAACAAGTTTCCAGTGGAAAGTTATGGTGATTTGTCAAAGTGTCATGGAGAGAGATGTTAGAAGCACCTACAGCCCAGTATAGTTACGCTGCTGTAGACACCGTCACACTTGTACTGGTTCTGGCAAACACCACGGTACAATTTACAGTAATATATATCTTATTGTTATAAGTTGTGTAAGGTAATTCTGTTGAGTCATGGTCAGAACTTGAAAAGTGATCAATATTGAAAAGATGGATAAGGCAGACTGCAAATATTACAGTTGAGGTGCAAGTACTGGGGTTGTTTCAGGTACACGAAGCTTTTCTAATACATATATAATAAATATGTTTCTGCTTGTATAGGGATGTTTCAAATAAACAGATACTTCACATTAAAAGACTATTAAATAAATGTTATATCAGAAGCTTCGTTTATCACAAAAAGAGGTTCCATCATGATGGGAAGGTGTTTGTGATGTTTTTTACAAGAATTTCCTGTCAGTTTTTTCTTCTTTCAGCATTTTAGTCAAACCTTTTTGTGCAATGAATTATCTTTAACTTGCAGCACTTTGTCTTATTTTCATATTTATCCTGCATGATTCCTCCTGGTCTTCTCTTACTGTGTTGAATGTTGTAATCTTTAAATTTGTCCACCCAGATGCCAGCACGGCCAGCCCAGTAGAGTCCAAGCTGCCTGGAGGTCTGAAGCGGATGGTGGACATGGTGAAGGGGGATGAACTGGAGCAGCTCAGGGACTTCAACAGGAAGCTGCAGAGAGCTCTGGAGGAGGAGATGACCAAGAACATCAGTATAACTAAGGTGGGGCCTTCATAGAGTCTTCATAAACTGTCCCTGGAGTGTGTGGTGGTCTATAGTGGCTAGATATAATGCTCCTTAAGCATATGGTTGTTGATTTAGATTCCAGCTGTCCCGTAACCCAGTGATACCAGCTCAGAAAAGAACAAGAAATAGTCACGCCTTCAAGTACCAGAGTTATCAAACCCAGATTGAGGTGTTAAATTTTTTTTTCCTTGAATCATCGTAGAGTGGAACTCATTGCCACCAATACAGCAGGGGCATCATCACTTGATACATGTAGCTTTAAACAATTCTTGTGGCTAGATGTGCAAAGGTTAGGTGTGACAGGTTGTTCTTGTCTTGTTTACCCTCTAACCACCCCTATATGGGGTATAACTGAGGGGGGGAATATTCAGTGTAATATAACCAGCTGATGACGCACTGTGCGCCTGCGCAGCTACAGTAACTGAAGGGCGGTTATACAGAAGCCAAATGTACATACAAGAGGGTGAAGGATTGCTCTCATTTGAAGCAGCCAGAAGAAACAAGAAAGCATGTGACAGCACCAGGAGATTACATGCTATTATTCATTTGGCAGGTGGCTTGTATACTGGGAAGCAAAGATTAAAAACGCAACTTCTCTTGTCTTCTCCAACTGTGCTCTCCTCAGGTGGTAATAATCAACAGGAAAATTACCTTATTACTCCTGTTTAACTAATTACTTTTGTTTAGTACTGCATGACGGGAAATTTATGACACATGGTATCACCTTCATTTTCTCGCTTTTATAGTGTCATTATACGTAATTCCATACTAATTGGAAATGCGCCAGAATAGAGCTGATAATGAATTATGCCCAGAAGCTTTAGAGTGTTGATTGCTAATGAAAGAAGATTTTCCTATATGTTAATGTCTGTCCTAAGAGTGACAAATGTTTACTGTCAGTGTGTTTGTTGATGTATAGGTAAGAACAGGCTTGCAATGTACAACATTGTATTCCCCTGTAAAGCCCCTGTCACACTTTACCGAATATGGCCTCCCAAACACTAGCCAAACTCCCCCCAACCATAGGTAGGACTAGGTCAACAGCAAGGTCGGCTGGTGTTTGGCCAAGTCGGGTACTGTTCGGCTGCACCAGCCGAATGTTTCAAAATGTTTAAAACATTCGGGTGTTGATGGGAGGTTTGACCATGACTGGTTGGTGTTCGGAAGTAGGTCGGGGCGTGGTTGGCAGTGAAATTTAACTCAAATTTAACTCAAATTTGATTCATATAGAAAGGTAGGTGTGGCCTAAATCTGGTCAGACTGCTCTCGAACTTCAGCCACCCTTGGTCAGCTATAGTGTTCGGGGGAAGGTTCTGAATGTGTGACAGGGGCTTAAGTAATACATGTAAATTTGTAATGTCTCTTGACCTACAAACAGCTCTACGTGAAGTTTGTCAAGTAGTTTACAGATAAAACTCCTTTGGTCTTCTATTGGGAGGGGCACACCCCATCCTTCACTACCCCCCATCCTGTCCAAGGATGACCTATTTTTCGCTTTGTAATAAAACCCTGCCTACAGTTATCAAAGTCATAAAGATACTCGTATTAAAGGTTAATTGTAATACCAAAGTTAGTATAGCAGGCACGTTCGTGTAAGGGGCTGGTCACATACATTGTGCGATCGTCATAAGATCGTAAACTGAATGCATTCTTTGGATGGTCATACATTGATGTCAAATCGTGCAACAACCAACAACGAATCAAGGTTTTAAAACCTCCTTCCTGAATGCATTCTTGAGATGGTCATACATCGGCATCAGAATTGTGCAACGAGCTACGGCGAATGTAAACCATGACATCACTTGCAGTTTTAAGGACATTCTTCATTTTTAGGTTTGAGAATCTGTCAGAGATACAGTTGTGTTACTTCCTAAAAGTTTTTTTTATCTAACAAAAGTACCAGATGTTGGCCCAAAGGATTTAAAGATATTATATTCCATTGCTTGTAGACGTAAAGAAGGATGGTCGGTTTATTGTGCTAGCCTAGTAACATTAGACCTTTTAGTTTGTTACCATGAATAGATTGATGGCATGTGAGATACGGTCCCTTTAAGGTAATATGACACTAAGTGGGGTTCTACTTCATTCAATGCCCCATAGAATAAAACATGATCTTAATGATTCTCTTAAGTTACATTGTAAGTGTCCTTAGGCTAATATTCTGGTCAGTCTGCTGTGTATCTGTTTTAAAAAATGGCGATAATTAGTTACTGGGCAAGAAAGTACTTACAAACAGTTGTACGCAGGTAGGTAATTTTGTGCTGCTTTCTTTGGTGCATTTTATGTTGAAACTGTCTTGCAAACCAAATGACAACATCTTGCTAATCTGTAAAGTCTTCTGGCTGGTTACACCTGAGCAGTGGTAGCAACAACCCTCTTGTGTTGATGCTGTTCAGACACATATAATTGCAGAAAGGAGCAGAACATATAAGGTGCATGCAAGCAATAACAAGACTCCTTATCCTCTTGACAAAATGAACAGTTAATGGTACCATTAGTGTGATACCCTTCGCTGGGACTTAGTTAAAACAATCCACTGGACCGAGCATATGGTTTAGAAGAATGTAATTATGCCTGGTGGGGAATAAAAATTAATGGGAGTACGGCCTTTTTCCCTGCATCGGTTATATTGACGGGCAGCGGAGCGTTAAAGGTTACTTTTGGAAAGCTCTCAGCCACCCAATTTCGCCATGGATGACAAACGGTGGAGATTTAGGACGGTAAAGTTTTATGGAAAGTTATAAACGGTTTATTGAATCGACAGCTGTTCACAAATCACATCCAGGAAGGAACGGTTATGTGGAGAGAGGAATCACATTCCACCGTTGGAGTAAATGGCGTCTCTTGAGAAGGAAGATGCGGCACGTGCTTGTTAGGTTGTTATTTTCCATTTTGTTTATCCTGTGGGGCACATACCACTCCCTTATCCCCGGGTATTTTTTATTAGTTTCTGCCGTTTCAACATGATTGGTAGGTTTTACTAGTCACAATTTGCTGGTAAAGCCTATATGTGTAATTTGTATTCATGCAGATACCTCAGGCAGCAGTAGGGATGAGTGTCAGCATCCCGAGGTTTATATGCACAGGACTGGTGATGCTCGTGAAAAGTTATGGACGAACCTCAGATGTTATTCCATTGTCATTGGGTTGTGCTAAATCAAAAGTTCAATAAGGCCACACCATCGTAATCAATTGGTTCTCGGATTTGCCTGCTTCATTTTTTTCTGATTTGCACAAAAAAACGTTCTGGTTTTGAATCAACTCCAAAATGCTCATATTTTGGCCCCAACAGTTGAAGAAAGTCCTTTTCTTCCTGGTGGTTACAGTTTTTCCAGCTATCAATGAAGTGGTTTGATTAAAAGTTCTAAATTCATGCCACCCTGGTATGTCGACTTCATAGCTTCTATCCTAGCATTTGGGGCTATCATAGGATGCCTAGGCCTGTTTTTTTCCTGTTGCTTCATATTTTTTTCTGAAAAAATCCGAGAACCAACAAATTAAATTGGTGTGGCCTAAATGCCATGAATCTGTAGAAGAATTTAATATACATGTGTACCTTTGGCTTCTCATGACCTAAGAAGTACGTTAATGCCTTGTTCTAAATAGCTTTATTGTAAGTCAAAGAGCTTGGGATTACTAGTATCAAGTCAACCAACAATGTAGTTACTGTAGTAGTACTGCAGCAGACACCACCTCATTTGTGCCGGAGATATATCTAAAACTCTTATTACAAATATTCCCCCAAGCAGAATATAGGAAAATATTTGAAGATTGAATTACAGATTGATGAAGGTGACAAGATTTCCATTCTTGAGCACATCTGGTATTCGTTCTTATTGGGCGGACATGCATCTTTCAAAAGAAGGAACCATCAGCCGAACCTTGGTGGAGGTGACCTATAAAAGCAATGAGCTGTTGAGCAAATGTTGACTGTTTTATGGAGAGGAAATCACCTGTGTTGGGTGGGGTGTTTGGGTAGGGTGCTATTGTGAATGATACAGCACCATTTCTTAGTCTCACATGGCTGTGTTGATGGGGTTAGGACGGATCACTGCTTGATACAAACTACAGAGAGGCCACTTTGCCAAACTGTTTTTTGACACACTGTACTACCAATTTAACCGGTGCAATGGCCAAGTGGGTAGAGTGTTTGCTTTGCATTCGATAGGTCATGAGTTCAATCCCCGTCCGAGTCAAACCAAAGACTTTCAAAATGGTACGTCCATGTACTGCTTTCTCTGCTTAACACTCAGCTTTTGGGAAAGAGTATGGTAGTTAAACACACTGCACTACCAGTGGACTAGCCCCCTGCTGTAGTAATTGCAGTACTGTGTGGCCCAAGGGCTATTGAACTACCAGTGGACTAGCCCCCTGTTGTAGCAATTGCACCACTGTGTGGCCCAAGGGCTATTGACCCAGAGATGGCCACTGCCCTATGCACCACCTGGTGCAAGAAGGACTTTACTAACTTAACTAACTAAACTATCAATTACAGAGACTAGCATTTGGGGACTGGAACTTCATGATTCTGCGATCCTAACAACACATAATGGAATCTGGAATTATTAAAGAGCTAGGTTGTAACGTGATATCTATATTTCATTTGGGCCAAATGTCCTTGAAGATTGAAAGGTCAGCTTAACACCTGCATGATAAAGACTGAGGTAAAAAGGAAAGTTACAAGTAGAGTAATAAAGCAGCCATGAAGATGATTCAGTGTTGAACAATATCTTGTTTTAGAACTTGTAACTGTTATGTATAGAGGACAAGAGCAGACGGCAATCAACTTGTCAGACCATTTTACAACGGGAATGTTTTGGTCGGGTTGTTTTTTGTGTATTTTATTGTCCTTCTCATAAAGATTTGCTGGAAGATATGGTCTGCTGCTGTTAGATCAGGTTTCCAACATAAATCAGAATCATGTCGTACAAAAGCCAGTAAATTTCTTCATTCTGAGCACTCTGTGGGTTCTGCATGTCAAGATAGTTGTCTGGGTCACCTGGAATTCGGCCAACTTGCTTCTTATGGGGGAGTTGGAAAAACTCTTTGGATACTGTCTTATGTTGAATAAGTTTTGAATTGAGCATTAGCAACTGAGCCCACGGAACTTCTAAAATACTGTCATTGTGTGTGTCAAACCAAATGATATGTTTTTAGTTAAGAGATTCTTCTATGTCCTTCAAGTCTTTGAATCCATCATAAATTCATCAAACTAAACATTTGCAGATTTTGATACATTTTCCTGAAAGTTGATGGTGATAAAGACCATGAAAGGCCAGTATGCCTTTGTAGATGGTGTTCAGCACCAAGGACAGACCTACATGTCCTGTGTGGATGGTGTTCAGCACCAAGGACTGGCCTAAGTGCTTGTATGTGGATAGTGTTCAGCACCAAGGACAGCCCTATATGTCCTGTGTGGATGGTGTTCAGCACCAAGGACAGGCCTACTTGCCTGTCTGTGTATAGTGTTCAGCACCAAGGACAGACCTATATGTCCTGTGTGGATGGTGTTCAGCACCAAGGACAGGCCTACTTGCCTGTATGTGTATAGTGTTCAGCACCAAGGACAGACCTATATGTCCTGTGTGGATGGTGTTCAGCACCAAGGACAGGCCTACTTGCCTGTATGTGTATAGTGTTCAGCACCAAGGACAGACCTATATGTCCTGTGTGGATGGTGTTCAGCACCAAGGACAGGCCTACTTGCCTGTATGTGTATAGTGTTCAGCACCAAGGACAGACCTACATGTCCTGTGTGGATGGTGTTCAGCACCAAGGACTGGCCTAAATGGTTGTATGTGGATAGTGTTCAGCACCAACGACAGACCTATATGCCCATCTGTGTTTGTTGTATGCAGTACATTATCAGATAATGCTGCACTTCTACATGTGAACCAAAGAGGGAGCTGCTGCCATACCTGAATGCTTACAACTTATCAGCTGGGTAAAAGAAATATTAATGTAATTTCAAAATATGACGGATTGTGAACTGCAGAATGGAACTCACTTGACTGGTTTGATTAGTATTTGTCTGTCGTGTATTGTTGCTTAAAGATGAATTTACAAGCAGCATGAAGCTTACAGATAATAGACTGTATTTAAGCATCATATCATGACAAGGTCTCTTGCAATTGCAGTATTGCCAATTCTGCTTAGCATATACTTGTGCCTCCATGGTAACATCTGTCTCATGTATTTGCATGGGTACGTTGATGTGGCTACTCAACAGCACATACTTGTACATGTAGTATGATCATTGTTTATACTCTGCTAATTTTTATCTGGACAGAAAGTGAAGACACAAGTATGAAAGTCAAGGAAAGTCACAAAAGGTGTTGAAACAAGCAACGATTCAGACAGCCATAAGTTACTGCTGGCGAGATAGAAAATTGGAGCTGTCACCCCCTACATGAGTGGAAATGGGTTGTGCCAGAGTCGATCTCTTTCTGCAGCTGGCTGATTAGGGATTGATTAGTCTGGAATTGCCAAAGGGATTTCCTGGTTATCCTTGCATGAACTTGAACTGTCAGGTCTCAGGAGGTCATTGACCCTTCTCACGGAACGTCAAGAATGATTTCAGCCTTTGTGGCTAGATCGGCAGGATCCATGTAGCCTCACTGTTATACACTGTGATATTGGTGAACTTTATAGTCTGTCTTGAAACATTCTGTGCGCTTGAATTATACACAATGTATATCCATGGTCATGGACAACTAGAGAATAACAAGATATGATTGTATTGATTCATACAAACAAACAGACATCAGTATGTGCAATTTCTTGGAACATGTTTGTTGTTAGCACTGGGGAATGTTTTAAGTGGTTAGAAACTATGAGCAACTATTAAGAAAGATTATATAACCATTGTAGCCAGCATGTATGCTGCAGTAATATTTCTTCATCATACAGTTAGAAATCAAGGGGATTCAAGGTCCTTGTATTACTTCTGTATTCTATAAAGAATCATCACAAATATATAGCAAATATCCTGAATTTGGAGCTTGGAGAAAGGTTAGATGTTTCCCAGCACAGTTCCATGTAGTAGATTGAATGGGGATCTTGATGAAGTTAGTCTGAGAGTACTGTAAGACCATTTAAAACTTTGCTGCTGAAAGTCATTCTGACATCATAAGACCTTGGGCAGCCTTTACAAAATGGTGCCTACTAAGCATTAGGTGAATTGATTGCTTTGCTGTAAAATGTGCTGAAATTGATAGAAGGAAAGCACTGTCACTGAGTAGTCAATCTTGCTGCGCATTGCACCTCCAGGGCAGTTGTAATGTCTTGCATCATGTAAAATGTTATGCTTTTTGGTATACATGTGCACCTTGCAAAAAACCGTGACCACCAAACAACCATCTACAATCAACTATGTCCGGTGTCAAATCAACATAGTTACAGAACCAGATACACAACACTGAATACTTTCAAACTGGACAAGCCAAAAACGAACAGCATCAAAAAAGCTTTCACATATAGAACTTTTGCAGAATGGAACAATCTGCCACACGAGATACATTGTACAAACAATGTTATCTCATGGGAATGTCAAGCAAAGACTACTAAAGCACATGAGAGACTCTAAAACTTGAAGCACATACGATGATACACAATATGTCTTGTTAGTTTGAAATAATGGTATGTAATGTAATTTTATGTTAGCTGTACATCATTGTAATGATCATATGTCTTTTATGTAGTTTCCTCTCCTGGAAGACTATCTGTCACTCTTAGTCATAGATAGACAGCTGAAGAAGAGGTTGAACTACAATAAACCTTATGATACATATAGCCTTTTGCTTATAAGCTTCAAAGTTGCATTACCAAAGCTGTAGGAAAGTGAGAAATTTGTTCTCTGTAGAAGATGACACTGACCTTGACATTTTGTCTCTAGGAAAAGGCAGCAAGTCCTGGTCCAATCCCTGGGCTAAATGTGTCGGTCTTATTCTTTGGAAAAATCAATGACTATTGGAGTTGTAAACATTAGAGGATTATAAACAGCACTTTAGCAGAGACTGGAAGTCTACACTTGCTGTGCCGGTAATGAGGAAACAGCAATCAGTCAATCAATAAAAAAGATACCTGAAGTCTAAGTTACTCCTATTCCTTAATCCAATTTTAGTCACATCCTTAACCCTCCCAATTGGATATTATACTGTATGGCTACATTTGACAAAATTGCACAGAAGATTGTTAAAGGAATTTGAGCCATTTTACTTTAATTTATGGAACAACAAACAATTAAAGTGCTTATACTGGTTATTACCTTATTCAATAGAATGCATTCCTCACAATGTCCCTAGAAATTATTTAATGATAAATGTAAAATTTGTCAGGTGGTATTAGCTCAAGTTACATGTCATACATGTAGATGTACATGATAATTCTTAAAACACGGGAAAAGAACACAAAGGATGATCATCCTTTATCAAACTTTATTCTTTCGGGAAGAAAAAAAGATCTCTCCAGAACCTAATCTTCATAACCCAGGGAACAGCAATACAGGTATATTCCTCTGCATGATTGACAAAGCATCAGCATTTTTGAAGTGATAACCACAGTTGGAAGTGCAGCCCTTTTTACCACCATTGTGCATAACTAAGTGCTTGAAAGAAGGGTTTCAGGGTAAGAGAGTTATGATTACTTTGATTATGTTCTCAAGGAGTCTGGAGAAAGTCACACCCAAATGTGTTATCAAAGAAATGCAGGTGCACAAAAAATCGTTTCATGATTTTTTGGGTGGGTGCATGTTTGTGAGCGATAGCACAGCCAAAGGCCAGAGACTGTCTTCAAAAGCATCAGGAATGACTTTGGCACGTACTAAAAATGATTTATGACTTGCCAGAATGCTTCTGACTTGAAGTCATCTGGAGCAGCAGTTTAAGACAATGTCAGTTATGTAGCTTACTGTGTCTGTTTATACAATCTATCTCTCACAGTGGTTTCACTTAGATTGATATTGATTTAAAGTTAGTTGGTCCATCTTTTTTTGCTCTTTGGTGATAAAGTATTTTAAATGTCTTCCTGAACTGCTAAGGGTCATCAAAAGTCATCAAAACTTTCTATTTAGTCTCTCATAAAATGGTGTTTATGAGAACCAAATCCTCAGAGAATCCTTTTCTTCCAGGAGGATAGTCCCTTATTGTCTGTACACTGATGAAGTTGACCTAGATTCTCTACTGCATGAAGATCCCATTATTGATGTATTGATGTTGTTGGACAGTTATCTAAAAGGGTTTGCAATTCCGTTAAAGTAGATTTGGGAGGCTGGACTTCCATATGGTGCCAGTCAGCTTTGACCCAATTTTTGCTGTGGAAAAGGCTCGTCCTTGTTGAATTGATTTTGCAGATATCCAAGCTGAAAAGTGCTTATGTACAACTTTGATATAAAACCCAGAGATTTCATTTCATGGGTGTGGAGCTTTTTAGGCTAACAATCAATAACGTACATGTAAGTGTTGTAAAAGCTGTTGGAGATATGACTACTTATCTACCTGGTGATGAAAACAGTTAATACTGTATGCCTGTGGGTCTGTGTTGTGAGTTCAGCACCAAGGACAGACCTATTTGCCTCTTTGTGTATGTGGATGATGTTCAGCACCAAGGAAGGGCATATATGCCCCTGTGTGTGTGTGTGTGTGTGTGTGTGTGTGTGTGTGTGTGTGTGTGTGTGTGTGTGTGTGTGTGTGTGTGTGTGTGTTTGTGTGTGTGAATGGTGTTCAGCACCAAGGACAGGCATGTATACCTGTGTGTGGATAGTGTTCAGAACTAGGGATAGATCTTCATTCTAGAGTAAAACATTTTCACTTTTTACTCTTTTCCCTGTACTTTCCCCATTAATAAGTACATGTAGTTCATCTAAAATGAAACATTGGATATTACAGTTCCATTATGTTCTTCACAAACAATACTGCGCCTCGTGACATTTCCCACGCTGCGTAGTGCACGATTATCAGACGTAGGACACGCTGTTCCCTATTTCACCAGGCAATTATGTGACCTTGGCATTATGTTTGGCAAAATAAATGATGCCCTAATCTTGTCGTCCCCGTGTGATGGATGCCTTCTGTCTCTGCCCTAATATGGGCGCTGAACTGCAGCAGAAGGTGCAAAGGAGGCCCTGAATCATCTGGGATCTGGGTGGAAGGGCTGCCATACATTAACATGCTTACTGTCATGACCTTCATGCATAGTAGGTATCAGTGGTTAAGGTTGGATTGCTGTATTGTGACAAAGAAACACTAGCTGAAGTTCTTAAGCTAATAAATACAACACCTGGGGCTCTACTTCCTACAGTCTATTCAAAGTTAGTCAAAAGAATGCCACAAGAATCGTGGAAAAAGTCATAGACAAACAGAAGGATACGTCTGGAAGTGGATTTTCAACAGACATAGTGCACGTATCTTGGCAAGTTTCCAAGAAAATGTGTCTGCAGACTAAAACTAAGTGCTTTTAAGGCCATCGGAATGGCACGTTGTTAGATTATCTGTCAAATTGCCGCTGGCAAGAGAGAACCTACGGAGTACAAATGGATTAAGGAGATTTTTAGTAGTCTCTTGAGTTGTCGCAAGAAGTTAATAGCCAGTTTGATATGTAACAAAATGTAATGAAAAGGAGTTAAGTTAGGTGGCAGAATAAACTGCAACACAATTCCTAGTAAAATGAAGTTACTAAACATGCAGTATGTGTCTTTTCATGTTGTATAATTTTTAAGTGAAATGCCATAGAGAAATAGGACTTGACTTAGGATGTGTGTTTGTAGCCTTTCAGGACATCAAATCATAATAAATATTTCTAAAGGTCTCTGGTCTGTTTTCACATAATGCTTGGTTTGGCGATATCAAGTATCAGTCTAAAAATAGATGCTGCTATTTTTAGCTCACAAGGTAATGATTTTATGGTTGTTATGCCCTGGAGACCCAAGATGATTTTACAATATGTAGATTATTTGTCTAGGGACAATATTTTTCCACATTTATATTAATTTTTGACAGTTCTTCATTACATTGTCATAATGATTGAGCTCATGATAACATTCTGTCATAGACATTTGTGGTGAATGCAGTGTTCTACTCTTTTCAATAAGTGCGGTGGTCAAACACAGGACCTTCAGCTTTATGTCCCATCCAAGAGGACGTCCCTAACTGCCGCTGTACTCATTTTCACTTGAGTTGAGTCTAAAGTGCCTTTCCCAGGGCCACAACTTTGTGGTCTGCTTGGGATTCGAACCCAGAACCTTCTAGATTAGTGAACAACCCTAACCTAAAAACCACCTTGCCACCTCTCTCACGCAGTCAAAGGCTCCAGCCATCTAGGAACTAATCAATAGTATGTATCAGTCCCAATTGTGCAAGTACATGTTGTCACATGGGACCTAACCTGCATACTACCAAGCCTTCTAATCATTATCCCAAGCAATCATCAGGCTTCTTTTAACCCTTACCCCACTGAGAACTCTGCAAAAACCACAACTTTGAGTTAACAGATGGAAGCAGCAGGAAGAAGGTTAAGATGATTGAGACTTTCAAAACAAGTTCCTTTCCCAGCCGTGGGAGCCTTGTTGATTTCCCACGGTGCCTTTCAGTCTCATATCTCCTACATAGCATTGTGCTCCTTCAATTAAGATCACCAAAACACACTTTCCTCCGAGACCTATCTCCTGTAAGGGCTGTCTCAAAAGGAGGATGGTGTCATGCGGACAAGTAGTTGATGGGAGATCTTCACTTACTTAGTTGATTCTGTCATGGGAATGCAGGGCTTGAAATGCTTTTTTCGGCAGACCTGCACCAGTGCAGGTAACATTGAAAATCACCTGCACCTGACAAATTTTACCTGCACCACTGAATTTAGGAAGTATGGATCTAAAAACTGTTCAGAAACCATTGCCGTTATTTCTTATATACATCATAGGTGGTAACAGTCAATACAGCAAATGAAAATCAACAGACACCTATAAACCCAGCTACGTGGACTGGTGCAGGTTAGGTGCAGGTAGAAATCAGAAATACCTGCACAGTTGCAATTTTACCTGCACTAGCCTGCATATGCAGGTGGGATTTCCAGCCCCAGAATGACTGCTGCTGCCTATTTTTCCAGAGGAGCACATGACTATGGAGGATGCTATTACAGGGGATCAAATTTCCATTAGGGTTTATGTTTAGTGGGCATTACTGTAGACCTGCCAATGTGGAGTACTCAGAATTGTCCACTTTGATCAGCTTGTCACAATTTATACGCTGGCCCGGTCCCAACAGCGGGAATCCGCGATGAAACTGTGCGGTTGATTTTTGGCACTTAACCACAGTGGAGACAAGTACGGCATGTATTATAAGCACACCCATACATACAATCTGGATTAGATTGGGTAAGGTCATCTCCTGCTAGCTCGTGCCAACTACATGTAATTCTGCTTGAATTTCATTTCATATCGAAGGTCCCCAAATTTTTTTAGGGTAGCTTTTGCCAACTAATTCTGCATGAAATCAATTTCATATGGAAAGTCAACAAAAATGTATATTAACTTTTTATGGTAGCTTTTACCAACTAGTTCTGCATGAAATTCATTTCGTATGGAATTTTTTGTCAACAAAAAATGTATGGTAACACTTGTTGCAGTTGCTGTCATGATAGAACTACTGACTTTTCATTCAATAGCAAATATGTATGATTTTGTATCACACTGCACAACCAAAAAAATGAATATGATTTCATATAGTAGGTAGTTGAAGTGAAGGTCAGGCTCTTTCTTGCAGTACATTTGTACATTTTGCATGCGGATATTCGCTTAAAAGACAGAACTGTAGATCAACGGATTTACTTGAAACTCAGGATTTATCAATGGGAGAGCACCCAAACACATTCCTAGCATCCTGATTGAAATCTCAGTTGACACAGACTCCAATCGCGACCTCTCCTGGTGGAATCAGCAATTCTGCCAGATTGCAATCTTTATCCTGACATGTACATTTGAGTGACCTCGGTCACATGTCACATCAGAAAAGAAGCTGAAGTCATCGTCTAGTGTGCACAACTTACTCATGAAGGTAGCTCTAAAGTTGTGTTAACTTTACATGTTTCAAACCCAAGTACTTGGATCACTGAATGAGGTTTTGGCTAAAGGGACTGTACTAGCATGGTTCCAGGTGCTTCTAGTGGTAATCCCCAGTGTCCTTGCTTTTGTTGTTGTTACTCCGTGAAGGAGGCATACCTCCTGCAGGAGTATTCGGGTCAGCCGGTTTTTCGTGTTCGCAGCTAAAACTCACGGTTCCCTTTGTTCAATCGGCATTTAATTTTATACGTCGTCTGCAGGCATGCCAGTGGTGATGCACGTATATCAATATTTACCGTAGGTGTTTTCGCGGTCAAGATAATATTCGAAAAGCACCCCTACATTTAGGGGCACATGGGACCGGCCGCGAAAAACCCGTTGTTTTGAATAGCGCGGGGGGGGAGCATCCTTAATGCAGATGCGCGGGGCGGTTTTTAATGCAGACCAGATGCGGACCGTAATGGTTTATGGATGGGGCGGAATTGTGAAATGTGTTCGCACGTAAAAGTCATGTTTGTGTATGTTGTATTTCTATGAATTTTGGCATGTGGTGTGCCGTTATGTCCGTGTTGATGCACGTGTCTTTGTTTTCACCGTAGCGGTTTTTATATCAAGGTAAATTTGATATTTCAAAATCACCCCTATTTTTATAATCCTGTGGAATAGGCCGTAGGTTAAGTAGATATGTGGTAGGCGAGGTTCTCTAAGCAGATATTAGGTGGTTGTTGTGTATATTCGTCTGTGAGTATCTGTTGGGATTGTGACTTAAGGTTTGCACCTAAGGTCAGGTCTATTGTCTGGCAAGATGTTAATATCATAGTTGTTCGGTAGAGCTCACACACTGTACTATTTATAGCTTATAATATAGCGACCTGAACTTGGTCGGAGCGCGGAGAATGCGCCAAGATATGTGTTCACGGTTTCCGTGTGCAACTGTGCTAACGTTGCTGTGGTGATCATGTTGTTTTGTTAAGTAGTTGACTTGAGCGGCAAGTGTTAAAATTGTTGACGTGGTTTTAGACTGACCGCCAGTTGCGCAGTTGACTTTGTGTACGTGTCTTTGTTTTTACCGTAGCGGTTATGTGGGACGGTGTTTTCCCGTGTGCAACTGTGCTAACCGTTGCTGTTGTGATCATGTTGTTTTGTTAAGCAGTTAACGTTGACTTGAGCGGTACCCGTTTTTCCGTGTTCGCAGCTAAAACCCACGGTCCCCTTTGTTCAATCGGCATGCAATTTTATACGTCGTCTGCAGGCATGCCAGTGCCAATACCACCTCTCAATCTGCAAATTATAAAATTTCACGGAGAATTGTCGCCTATGGCGTCTTGTTGTTGTTGGGTATGCCGGCTACTCTCTCCTTGCAGCCAAGGGCTGAATTGTGAGGAGCTTACAATCAGTGGGGCTGAATTGCAAGGGTCTGCCAGTAGGCGCTAACTCAGGTGACCTCAATACATACCCCAGGTGCGGCCATAGGACTATAAGGTTTGAATCACTCACACCATGAAGGACCCCTACTATTTTCAGTAAGTATGGCTGGTTCTTTAATGTGCTCGAGGTGTGGCACTTCTCCAACACAGGACCTCCATTTTTAAATGTCCTATCCGAGGGACGTCCCTAACCAAAGCTAGGTACTCATTTCCACCTGAGTGAAGTGGGCACAATGCCAGGGCATGTCAGAGATTCGAACCCAGTACTTCTAGGTTCTGGGCCATACACCCTAACCATTACGACACACAACACTTCTTCCTCTATCATGGGCCCTGACCCTGGGAGATAGGCACTAATCTCAAAAGCAAGGAAACTTAAGAAGACTGATGGTCATCTAGGAGCTGCCAGGGGTCAATGACTTTTAAGTATCTTTCCTACATGGAAGGGGATGGGCCAGTCAAAGGAGGAGGGAAGTAGGCCACATGTCGTAAATAATTGCTGTTCCTAAATATAGCTTCCACCAACATCCTGACAGTTCATTTTCCCCAGACTGGTATTAGGACTTTCCCCCACCACAGGGACTATGCCATTAGGCTGAGGAAAAGATGGATGTTGTAAATGCATATGTATCTGGGACAGGGTAACTCTGGCCTTAATATAGTCCCTTCATTGATACCCGATAATGCCACTTGTTCATCTCACCACCTCCACAGCATCCGGTTGGTCGATTATGATCACATGACTGTTGATTGCCTGCAGTTTCATATCTTTAAGTGAGGTTAGATTATTTCGGTATTTCGTTGGCTGATTAAGATTAATTAATGAGATCAACTGAGCTTGATTTATTAGTTGGTTGCTAATGTCTCTAAATGGTTCTGCCAAACCTCATCTTTTATTCAGTCACAGGATAATCAGATAGTGAATGAGTTTTGTTGTCAGGCTATTTTCTCTCCCTATATGTACACACAACTGGCCTTTTCATTCTATTCTGCAGGAATACTGAAAAAAAAAAGTACCTGCTTGCTTTTTTCTTGAAGATTTGACAGCAAGAGGTGATTCACCTGGTGTCAAATGCATATTACCTAAATTCACTAAGATTTTCCATCGTGCTACCCAACTGCAATAATAAGTAAGCTGGATATTTTGATAGTAAATCAAATATTGCAATGATGTCATGATAACATACCGGTGAGACAGCCTGTTCATAAAATATCAGAAATGGTTCCTTTTCTGAGGGTATTTTATCAACAGATATTGTCATTTAAATTTCATGATATGAAGTGTTACTCCTACTAACTTGTAACCAAACCTATAATGGGTTTGATGGCGGGCATATTTCTTGCACATGAAGTAAATCAGCAAGGCACACAGACAGAGGGAGGCCTCCTTGGTAATGGCATTAGAAAGGCAGACTTGCAGCTACAGATGAAGAAGACAGATGACATGAAAGCAGTAACATGAGAATGTACACCACTTAAGTGGTGCAGGTAATAAGTGTATTGTGAGTCGGATGACTTTGGAACATGTTGATGATGAATTATGGAGTGTAGATGGGACTGAAGGAACAGCCATTCTTCACTGTCATGTTCATGGCTTAGCTTAGTCAATCAAGGTTGATCTGGTTATGATAGACACCTGAAGTGTTTGGAAATTTAAAATTGGAATAGAGTTTTTATAGATTGCATGACTGTGTTTTCTTGTAAGAAGTGTTGTAATACTATCCTCTGTTGGATTGGTCTAGTTTTGTATGTCAACCTCTACGGGCTCAAGCCTTTAAAAACTACCTTTGGTTGTTCTCAAAATGGCATCTGCACACTCCACAGTGGGACTAGATTGCAGGTTGGCTTTCATTGCTCATCTGCTTCTGCTAGATGCTAACATACACAATGTAAAGGGTCTTCAGTATAACTCCTAAAATTCTGATTCTCTTGTACCAAACAGCATATCATAGCTTGAAACACAGATTATTGTTTGAGGCCATCTACATATAGCATCAACTCTCGTAACTCAAGTACCCTAAGACTACCACTGACAAAAACAGGGAATTTAAAGATGTATATCTAATGCAGCATCAGTAATCCTGACTCACTTCAGGTATCCAGGTGCTCAAGGTTTCATTCTTTAGAAGGCCTTGATAACAACACCATTTCTTCAATATGGCAGAATAATGAGAGTCAACATTAGTAAACTGAACATCAACACTACTGTAACTATTACCAAGCAATAGAAGCATGCCTCAATGAAGGTTAGACATCCAGGTAATGAGATACACAAGAAAACAGTTACTCGAGCAACTGGATAGATTTTGAAAACTGTCAGACGTTTCAATTAGCATCCACTACTTTTCGTCATTGACTAACAGAATCTTTACTTGAACAGGTATTTATCCAAAAACTATGAATTGATATGTAAATAAGTTGAAGACAAATTTTAGACAGTCCATAGGAATGAAGAAAAATAAAAAGAAGACAAATAGAAGCATGATCATGTAACCATGTTTGCTTTACTCTGTGTTGCACGATGAGATTCACAACAAACTGCATCAAGTACAAAATGTACAATACACAATCATCATGTACTTTATCATTCCAAGATACCATTCTGCAAGAGTAGAGCCTGACCCAGTGGAATGGATAGGTTAGTCGTAAACAAGAATGTTGTAAGGGTTGTTAATTTCATCACCTGACTGACGAACAAATGCAATCTGATCCTAACTTTACCGAGTCTGAACTGTTGAATTATGCAGCTGGTATTGGCTGTAAAAAAAATCCAGGAAAAGGGAAATAACACAGATGCTTATCTTTAATTGTAGGGGCTCAGTCATCCATTCATTGCTATAATTATAAAATTTGTGAATATTTTCAGGATGTTTCTCACATTGATGATTTATACTTAAAATTGCTTCACAGTGTTATGGGACTGGATCTCCTTGCATGTCAATAGACCTATTAGCATGAAGTTGGCATGAAGAAATGCTCACTATACTGCAAATCACTTTATGTTTGTGGTTGCAAAAGTTTGCGGTATGAGAAAAATGGACATATTTATGGAACTACATGTTCGTGCTGGCGGCAGGTGCAGCAAAAAGACACACGGCAATGATAAGTTTGCAGTACAGAAGTGACCGCAAAAAACGTAAAAGTACTGCAAAAATTGTGATTTACAGTATTGCACTCTTTATGCCATGTCCTCCTGTTTTGCAGGTGTAGCCTAGAAAATCTATGTTACATGTGTGGTCTGATAAGTATGATTCATATCTTTATTAATATCTATCAGATATTAGTTACCCAATGTTTTTAGCGTGAAGTAAAAATATTGGCCTGGAGAGTCTTATGTTAACATCATTGAACAATACTATGTATATTGATATAGCTTGCCTTACTAAACAATTAATCTTGCCTGGTGTTCTGTTTTACCACATACCAGCAACCGACCCCCCCTTCCACCTGCAGTTCCCACCCTGCTACCAGTTGCAGCTGCGACCACAAAGTCATTCTTTCCACATCCCTGACCACTAATTGAGTTGCCGTTCCACCCGTGTGTGCCTGTGTTCTAGCACTACTTCAACAAATTGGTCGTAATATAGCTGTTCAATGTTGCCAGGACGATTATGGATAGCAGAGCCCTCAGCTGTGTCCTGAACACCTGTTCCTGATGCGGTGGGTGGGACGATACGTTCACCTTATCCTCGTATCACCTCTGCCTTTTACCGGGGATTAAATCAGGTTACACGTAGACATTTGTTCATTAAACGCCTACTGCGCAGGAGATCTGAGATCAAGTGTCTTGGTCTCCTGTTGCCATTTATAACAAGCCATTCACTACTGTAAACAATTCAAAATTGTGAAAGTTACTCTTCTTAGAACAGCGTCCAGCTAAACACAAACATTTTTATTCATTGAACACATTCATACAGGAATTGTTTTCTAGTCCAGTATAGCGGGCTGAATTGTCCAAATGGCAAAAGCATTAAATTTCACTTAATTATAATTGACAATATTTAAAAAAAATATGTTTGGGGACTTTTCTGCAACCTTTTACCTAAGTTTCTGCTAGTGTCCCCAATGTGCATAGCATGACCTCCATTTTGACCTTGTCAGTCTGCGGTTACACCATTGCCACCTCACTTCCTTCATGTGACTCTACTGCATTTTAATAACTACGGACACACAAGCAAACAAACAGACAAGCACACCAAAACATTAATAGATGTAAGGCAACTCTAAAGTGGATACCTGCCATGGAATCTTGGATAATTATATGCCTATCGTGGCTGGTAACTGGTGCATTGATCTGGTGACGGGTCTAGACGTTCACACAAGACTGAACAGCCTAAAGGGCACAGGGACACTGTGTCCTCAGGGGATCATGGGAAATAACTGCCTGGCAATGGAGATGATTGCTTTTCAGTATTCACACCACATGTTTAGAGAATTTCAGATTGTAGGAATTTCTGTATGTTGTGTTCTTAGGTATTGTATCGGATAATATAGCATATCTACATTTTGTAGTGTTCTCTTTCTGCTATTGAGGTGCAAGTTTCTTTCAAACAACTTTGTTGACAGTTTAGAAATCTGAGTATTTATGTTGTGTCTCAACTTACCAATTTAAACAGTATTTGAATCAAGTTTGGTGCATGGATGGACATGTATTAGACAGAAGGTGCTATCCACCCTTTGGAAACAAAGATTTTGTTGCAATTTTATGAGATTCAATGTCTTCAATTTTATGAGATTCAAGGTCTTCAATTTTATAAGATTGAAGGTCTTCGATTTTATGAGATCCAAGGTCTCCAATACCGTCAAGGCAGTTGCCAAAGAAGTAAATTGAAACATTGATTAATGTATACCTTTGGTATACAACATTTGCACAGTTTTATTATCTGAATGGATCTTTTCACTAGCAAAAAGGGTTTTGGCCGGATTTCTTTAGTGTAGTATTGATGCTGAGACAGACTAAAAGCTTATTACTCTATGGGTATGAGCCAGATGTCTGAGGATGCCCCAGTATTGATAATCTATAATTCAATTCTACATGAGGCTAAAGCAGCTGACATTCTGACAATGTCTGTGCCGTCCACATGTTCCTACATCGCACGTCACCTTGAACTACCCACCTGCACATCTGTACACATTTGCTGGAACAATGGGAGGTCAAGGCCCATGTGAAAGATAAATGTGACTCATGGCCAAGGCCAGCTATTCTGGGTGCACTCATCGCTGCCGCGGGCAAAGGTGCTATCCTTC
Source organism: Branchiostoma floridae x Branchiostoma japonicum (assembly GCA_013266295.2). Classification (NCBI taxonomy): domain Eukaryota; kingdom Metazoa; phylum Chordata; class Leptocardii; order Amphioxiformes; family Branchiostomatidae; genus Branchiostoma; species Branchiostoma floridae x Branchiostoma japonicum. Next base: position 21,909,802 of record CM023825.1, read on the forward strand.
TAAAGGGGAAATCTTTGGTACATGACTTTCAAGGGAGGCTAGGTGTATTGATTTTAATGCAAACTAGCTATAGTCAAACCTGTGCAAGTGACAACCTCTACATATGGACCAGCTGGACAATGTGACCACTTTTTGGTGGTCCCTTAGGTATTTTTTTCCTATTGACACGAGCATTAAGAATCCTGTCTATAGTGACCACCTGTCTACATACATGTAGATTTTATCGGCCCTCTGAGTTGTCTTCTTGGGCAGTTTGGACTGTATTTGACTGTGTGAGTGTAGGGTTAATTCCTTGCCTAAGCAGGATCAGACAGAAGTCAGGGTTCATGGGAAAGGTGACTGTGATGGATTGAACTCACCCCCCTCCCCCGACAGGAACACACATATCTGGAGGAGTACTTGACCCCCTGTATGTCCTGTCGCTGCCCAAGTATTTGTCACCACCTGCACCCCTAGTATGTACTGCTAGTTATAAAACACTAATGATTAGCAGTGTGTGGCCTCTTGTACAACTCAAAACCATTTTTGTAAACTTTTTCTGTAGATAAATATATAAAAGGTAGTCCCATAGCCTTTTGGAGGCTGTAGGGGCAATGGGTTGTTAATCCACTGTGTCTAGGGCACAATATTGGAAGGCAGATCTAGAGTCCATCCCTCTCGTTCCACCATCTTTTACCTCCCCAACTGAAGATCAGGTACCCATTTTACACCTAGGTGGAGTGAGGAAAGTCATGTAAAATGCCTTTTTCAAGGACACAATGTCTAGCCAGGAATGCAAGGGATCAAAGCCACAATCTCTCAATTTCGTGTCCGCTAATGTAGCCACACAGCCATTCGACGCCACATACATATGTAATTATATTATTAAGCTTGCACTTCCCTAAGTGCTGAAAGACAGAAGAAACTTTCTTTCCAATTAATTTGAATTCCTGCCACTTTCGGGGAAACTGAAATTGGCCATCAGTTTAACAACTGTGAAAACACAGTGCTATCAACAGGAAGTGCATGGATGATGACTCCTGTTCCATGGCTGGAAGCACTAATTCTATTACAGTGTAGAAACTTCCATTAACCTTTTCCACAGATCTTACGAGGACTGCATGATGTTGTTGTATGTTGTGAAGACTTTTCAGTGCTATTATTTCTACATGTTCTTTTACCACTTCATCTCAATGACAATTCTTTTCAATCCTGGATCACACAGAATGTCAAATAATTTGGGGTATCTCTACAGCCTTCCTCAGGGTAGATGACCCACTGGTCATGTGACATTACAGACTGGTGACTCCAGTTACGGGTCAAAGGTGCCTGGATGTTTGTATCCCCTCCACCCTCATAACCAGTCAATAGACAAAGGTGGAGAAAATCCCCTTGGGTGGAGACTCTTGATTGGACCCCCCCCCCCCCCATGATACCTTTAGTTGCCTGTCTTGAAAAGATGTGGAAAATCTGTGTAAAAGGTTGTTCCATCTCTATAATGCCCTTGTGAGGGGACACTGAGAAGGCTAAATTGATTGTGAAGCACTCTCTTTGATCTAGACTCCCTGCATGTTTGGTCCAGAGCACCATCCATTACACAGGAGATGTGGCACCCAGCCAACATGGCGCACACTGTGCAGACACGACTGTCTGGCATTCACGACTTACTCCTGGCTGATAAACTGCCATGTAAATGATCTTTGTCCTGTGGAACACACATACTTGGTTCATTTACAAACAAACATGTTTTCTGTCCCCTTTTAGGTAAACTCACCAAACTGTTTCTTGGTGGTAATGTATAATGGTTTCTTGTGTGTGTTTTTCTCTGTTGTACCTTCAGTGACAGCAGCATTGCCTGTATAGGCTATAGCCAATTGATAAATGTCACAAGTAATTGTACAATTTTAACAATTTTCTTTTCCCCTGTCCATTGATGAGTGCACCAGTCCCACCTATGATGAATCTTGTCTGCAGTTCTAAGTGGTATAATGATGAACTGAATCTCCCTGTTGTATTACTCACTGTCAGAATCAGGGTCAAGGTTTTGTCTGCCAATTACACTTGACCTATCAATCTTACCTCACGACACTTGGATGAATGCCCTTGGCAGACAGGAGGGGTGAGATGGTGGCAAACAAACAACCTTCACCCAACACCTACTAACTCATTAGCATGACTGTGATGGATACGTGGGCATGGCAGCCAGCAGACTGTTCCTGTTAGTCTCTGCCTGTTGTGGAAAAATTCAGAGACAGTCTCATTTGTCATTATAGGTGTGGGACAAGCTAGCCAAGGTTACTTTGTGACAGGGACAACTGGAATAGATAATTGTTGACATTGAATTTGTCTCATTTTCTCATCAAATGTGGTACAGTATATATTTTCCAGGGATGTACATGTATCTGTACCTGTATAACTGGTATCACCGTCCTATTGCATAACACAACAGCTTTGCAAGCAAGCGGCACAGCAGCAGCTACATTATACAATGTATTACACTGAACAATCTGTCACACCTAACCTTAGCATACACATCAAGCTGCAAGTGTTGTGTATCTAGTGAGGATGCCTCAGACTTTGTGGCAACGAGTTCCACTCTACGATAGTTCTAGGAAAAAACAAACTTTTGAACACCTCGATCCTTGGTTTCTTGTACTTCAAGGAGATACTTTCACTGCTTGCTACGTTAAGGATGTGTTGCAGTCTTAGATGACAAGATTCTGCCAGATCAGTGTTCTTGTTTAATCATGGTTTGTTCATGTTTTGCTTCCTCCCCAGGACATGGAACTGATGTCAGAAGAGCTGGTGAGACTCAGTAAGGTTCAACCAGGAGTAGTGGGACAGCAGCTGCCCACCAGTAGTCAGCAGCCTTCAACACCTGCACAACAAACACCTGCAGCTGGACAGCAACCACCTGAACAACAAACAGCTGTACAATCATCACAGTAGACAGCACGTGGGTAGAACGTACTGCGCCTGCACGAAACCCGCACACTGTATTGTGCATAGCACTTCAGCAGAATGTCTCGTTTAAGGTCTTATTCGCATATTTAAGGAGGACATCCTGTCTATAGTTTTCAAATGTTGTATCTGAAAAGACATCGTCTGCAATGGGCAAAATTCTGATGCAATGTTGACCAAACATCCAATGAAAACCGTGAAATATTCAGGTTTTGCACAGGGGCAGTACGCTCTGCTAACGTGCTATAGTAGACAGTATGTAACACTATATGAGTGCATGGGAATGGCCCCCTTCATGCAATGCATTCTTTCTGGTCCGTCCTTTAGGTTTTCCACAACAGTGTAGCCTCAGTGTTGCAGACATTCCATGCAGAGAATGAAACATTGGCATTGGTAGGCAGATTTAACTAATGAAGAATTTGATTGGTTTATTTATTCATTGAAAAAAATGACAATGTGTAAATTCCCACCAAACAAGTAAATGAGCATGTTTATATTATACCTGAATGTATAAAAAAGAAAACAAAACTGGAACTAGAACTAGAAAGGTAAAATTTGCAAAGCAAATGCATAATGTTTACCTTCACAGACCATCCCCTCCAACTCTGTCCTGCCACTTGCTACATAATGTAACCCAACACCACTGGGTGTCTGCTACAGCACCAGTTACCATGGTGACAGATGTCTGGTCCAGGTTATTGACCTTATGTGTTTGGAGAAGAAGAAGAAACATAATCTCTACAAGGTAGTACATTTATCACATTCATTACAAGTGTGTGAAACATTTAGACACCTGCCCACCATTGACCAATCAATGATTTAAAATCAATAGACCAGTCTGTACATTTAATCAGTATTATGTAACTATGTAGGCTTTGATAAAGAAGAAACTGTAAATTGTATAATATATAGTAGAAGATGAGAATGACCAAAATAACTTGTGAACCAAACTGCACATTGAAAGATTCTACAAAAGTTTGTCAATTTCATTGATATACTTCTACATTGTGTAGGATGCATAGGAAGAAGTTTAAATTCCCACAGAGGAAATGGCTTCAGATATCATTATGTTTACCTCAGAAAGACATAGACAAAACTGTACTAAACACAATGAAGCATATGTTATGTACAGTGAAATGTTCACACATTGGCAGATTCTGATGGCAATCATGACTGACTGTCAACCAACCTGGGCATTTCATTCCCTCAAACTGTCCCCATAGATATGCCCTGCCCAGGTCACACCTGTTTACCTTTAACAGTTAAAGAGGAATCCTATGCACTCCTCTGCCTTCAGGAGACAAGAAATCTGCTACCTGCCCAGTAGATTGATGAGAAGCAGGCTTTAGGCGATGTTCCAAGTGCTTACATTGTTTTTCTTACGAACAATTTACATTGACAGGAGAAACATAAAGTTTCCTTCAGAGACTGGATATGGATAGCTCAAGGCTGAAGGCGATGAAGGGACCGTATTTGAGCCATATTTTTTCTTTTATCACCTGTTTATTATCATTTAAGACGATGGTAATCTGGTAGTAATTTATATTAGCAGTCATTACTCAATGTCATAAAGTTTGTTACCAGAAGAAATATTCAATACAGATATGACTATGATGTAACATGTTATTCAAAATTTACGGAGGAATGACTACATTTTGTACTTGAACAAACATTGCAAACACAATGTGTAACAAATATCATGAATTCTGGAAGACTATATCAAGCTTTACATTTTGCTGTATTCATATAAAGTAGAAAGAGAGTTACTTAATGAATAACAATCAGCCCTTCACACGATACATTTTCTTTGTATTACATAACTGGTCGCACAGCAGTTTTGTACAGTAAGCAGCCCATGTAACAGCACAGATTATATGTTGACTACGCAGAATGATTATATTTACTGTGCATTTGGCTAAAATGCCATTCACCAAGGTACGTGTACATTGCTTACTAATAATCATCTCTCAAAACATGTAAAAGCAGATCAGTGTAGTGCTGCATTTTCAGATACAGTATTGTGCTTTGTACTACATTACCCCTAGCATTACCTTTACTGCAGTTTCAACATCACGCGAACCACAAAAAGGTGGTGCACGCTGTATGAATGCTACTAAATCAGATCTGGGTAAGAAATTTCTTCATGATGATACTTAGAAACACAATTCCCCTGTAGATAATATGTCATTCTGGATCTTGTGACCTACTTTGCTTCTCTCTAATGTATAGTATATGTAGTATAAGAAGTATGTAAGTGCTTCATTATCTAAATACCAAATTGAAGTATCTCATGCTCTGCAATGTATTGGACATTGCAGAACTGCAATGTATTGGACATTGCAGATGTTGTCCATCAAATAGTTATCTATATTAATTCTTAATGTACATGTATCATGATTGAAAAAAACTTTGTTGTCATTTCTTACACAGCTACAGTTTTTATAGTAGACTGTTCTATTCAGTAGGTGCATGTAAGTAGAAGTAATGATGCACAGTAGTGTAGTTGTAACATCACACAGGACATTTGGTTACATTTGTATTTCTTCTATTTTAATTTGTTGTTTTGCAATAAAGTAATCAGACACTGTCACTTCTCAGTCACATTGATCTTATGTAGTTTACTTCAAGTTCAAAGAGCAACATAAAGAAGAGGAACATTGTTTAAAGATTTTAAGTGTATCAGAAAGATAGCTGAGAACACTTGGGTTTAAATTTTCAACAAGGTCAGCATCAATGAAAGAAATCACAAGGGGCAAAACTACACAGATGCACAGTCCCAATTTGTATTTTTATCCTGTGTTGGAGATTCCATAGTTAAAAGCAAAGTTGCAAAGCACACTCTCACACAATAGATAACTAACATCTTCATCAAAACAAAACACAGAAGTGATGTCAGCAATAATGGTAGTGACTATTAATTCAAACTAAAAAATGAAAATCTATTTTTGATACCTACACTTAACAGCAGACACTGAACACTTGTTCAACTGTATCTATGCTGTCATAGTCGTTGTCATATCAGTGCTGTTCCTGTCCAGACCATTAGAAAATGTGCTTAGATCCCCTATGAATTATAGAGTTGTTGTTGCTATAACTGTTTTGTTTTATGGGTTTGCTGGGGACAGATCCTACGAAAATATATAAGTTCAGTACTTGGTCAGGTTTCCAAAATCATTCGTTTTATGAAACCTACTAAAATGGTGTCTCAGCAATATTGAAGTGTGCTAAATCACACGCCGTAAAGTGCCGCAAGGACCTGTAACTGTTACAGTAGACACCCAGCACGTCAGCTGCTTCTGTCTTTATTATTGTATCGCTCTCTGGGATCAGAACAAACCTTAAGTTACCCTTTAGGCCACAACAAGTTGATTTTGTGGACGACATCCAAACACAGTGGTTTGGTCCTTATCTGAGGACTATGCCGTCAACACATTATTCATGGAGAGAACTGGGTAGATGGAAGGGGTTAAATACAGGAAGGTATGGGTATCAAAATCTCACCTTGAACTAAAATGGGCGCCTAAATTTGCAACAAAAAAAACTGTTATTCTATAACCTGCAACATGCTTCATTTTAGTATCTTTAGAATACCCAGACCTCATGTAAAATTATGGAAAAAAATCCCCATAACGAACAATTTTACGAGGGTTATAAAAATAATTAAACACGCAGAACCAACAGTGAATGCTCTATCATTGTTCTTTCATCAGGAGAAAGGTTGTAGGTACAAATGTATGACCGTATGTCCTTGTTATATTATTCTATGGCCTGGTGTCCAGATGAACAGTCAGGGAAAAGGCCAAAGTTGTCAGAGGAAATCGGATAAGGTCTCCAGGCAAATGTTGGGGTGAAAGATAGTCAGTCCCTGACGGTCCCTGGCTGTCCCTTACCCAATATAAGCAAATGAATAGTTGAGTAAAATGACACAGTGGTCCGAGGAAATCGGATAACATTGCGATATTTCACCCCACCAAGCAGATGTTAGGGTGAAAGACCCCAATGTTTTCTGAGTGACGATCGGGCCTCTCTGACAGTCCCTTACCCCACAGAAGTAGATGGACAGTTGAATAAAAGGCCAAATCTGTTAAGGGAAAACGGATGATGTCCACATATATCTATCATATCTAGTCATTACGCGCAAGATATAAACATAAATGCAGGTGGCGCTTCGATGGGCAGACATGGTGTTACATGTGCTCCTCGCGCGGATCCTACAAATCTATCCTTTTATGTCAAGTAACGTCTTAAAAGTCATGCTATATGTATGTAAAGATGTCTGGTTCTATTGGTGAAAGTTTTCACTAACTTTGAGACTCACTGAGAGAGTGCAAAAATACCAATTTTTCCCCGAGTCGTTACCACAAAAATGCTCCCGGGGAACCTCACCCACGGGCCTGTAGCAATATTTTCATCCATTTCTACTCTCCCTGAGGTTAAGATTAGTAGTCTCCGTAATTAGATTATCAGCTTCATAATTAGACAGGGCTGTTTTGCACACCTGTGTAAAAAAAACACGTTTGGTATCCTCCGTTCAAAATGGCGCTTTCGTACGACGGGTTTTTTTTCAACTTTCCGGCTACTTTTTCGAGTTTTTGTCGGTGAAATATGTTTCTTAAGTGTGCAGCAGAACGTTGGAGGAGTTTTCACTGCGGTTTTGTGTCGTTCTTGTGATGTTTTGAAGAGAAAAGGCGGATTTCCTGACCTGGTGAATTTTGGAGAAGACAACACTGAGGCGAGACATTCGGAAACTCGGAGTTGCGTGGTTCGGAGACCACTTCGTCTGTTGTTACAGGTAACCAACAGTTTGGCTGACATTATTTCCCTAACGACTATTAAGACCATGTCAAGTTATAATTCCGTAAGAAATGGTGTAGTTATGTAAGTTCCAAGCGACCATTTCTGATTTAAAACGGTCTTTGATTTTCGAGAAGGTCTATTTTGCCGCATTTTTGTATCAAATGTATATCTTCTTTGTTAATTGTACTATGTTTTGAGTTCTTATGTGTAAAAGAATTCTCTGGTAAAAACCTTTTTCTTTATTTCCACGTGGTTAAAATACACCCGTTGGAATGTGCACGTGTGCATGATTAAATCCATTTGATGTTCCCGCCAAAACTCGCGTGACAAGGCGGCCCGGCCCTGAAAGCTTCAAGACGCCGAAATAAACACGGCACACAAAAGTTCTGTAATTTCTGTGCGACTAGTTTTTATTTAAGCAAGGATTTAAGACTTTGAAAATTATTTTTAAAGGCATTTTCCATTTGCGGTGTCCTTGTAGACTGTGACAGTATGTCTTATTTGTCCGATGTACAACGTCTTGAGTTCATATAATTTTGAAAAAAAAAGAATGCTCTAAGAAAACCTTTCGTTTATTTATCTCCACGAGGTTCCCATGTCTGAAGTTGACAAGACTGGATTTAACCAGAGCGGGTGATTCGAAGACCCAAGAGGAATATTAGGTGAGAAAAAAATTCTTCTGAATTTTACCTACCATTTTCTTGGTGTTATTTGAGAAAAACGTGTAACTTCTAATGTCTATATAGAAAGGTGGCTGCTGGCTGTAGTGAGGACTTCTGTCTGTACTTGATTTGATTGGATTTGACAAGACCAACTGACTTGTTCCTTTATATTTAGGTGTGTCGTGAGGGTCAGCAGTCCCGATGTTCCTGTCCAAACTACACCAGACAAGGGCTCAGCAAATCAGCTGGCTTGAAGTTGAAGACTTAGAGTGAAGTGAAGAGTTTATACAGGTGCATGAAACAATGCTTTACAATTTCTTTTTTCTATGTATTCAGAGGCATAATATACCGTACAATGGGAATAATTCTTCGGTCTTCTGTCAGAAATGTCCCAGGGGATGTCTTTGTTTCTGTTTAGAACCTTAATTTATGAATGTGGCTTTCAAAACAACTTAGTACCATCTCATATTGTCATTGGTTTTGTGCACTTAGTTTACACTTGAAGACAAAATAAATGCTCCGCAGATATCAATAGATTATACATGCTTCTGGCCGAATGTGACGTATTTCCAAGAGAAATTTCATTGCGCTTTAAAACATTAACCCTGCTGCTTGATTAATTTGCTGCAAAAATCTAAGAACCACCATGATATCAAATTTTAGTGGCCATAGCTGGACATTGTAGACATAAGTTCGTAGCCAGGCCAATTGCTGCTCTCAAAACACTGACTTTTCCTTCTCTGTCTTCAAGATGTGGATCCGGAGACCGAACTGTAGCATGAGAAAGAGAACCAGACTTTTATGGGCAGGGCTGCATGTGTGAAAGAAGATGAGGAGGTGTGAGTATGGTCTCTTTGTTAACACAAGACAACACACCACACACTTTCCTGCATTTCTCTTGATTTAAATGCCCAGTTCACTCGTAGACTACTGTACTCTTTCTCCATCACGTTTTACAAACTTATCTCAACCACATCTCTTTACTACTTTCATTAATTGCACAGTAATCACACTTTTTAAAATTGTTTTTTTTACCAATTTTCCCGCCAAAAAAACTAATTGGACCCCCACCTGGAAAGATAATTAGATTATCTTTTCCCGCGCTTTTAGATAGTGTAAGAGTCACTCTGACCTTTGACCCCAACACCGAGCCACTCACAGAGTATGTTAGTGACACTGTTCCAATCCTTTGGACCTTAGACACTTAACTTCTGACTGAACACTTTATAGTCACCGCACTCTGCTACATGAGACCAGTTACCACCGCAAACACTTACATGTAGTTAATCGAGTGAAATGTTTCGGCCAAAATACTTGTTTTAATTTCTCACTCTCCTGGTCAACCAATTGCACTGGTATACCGATGTTTCGACGCATCAATGTCTCTGCAAGCAAAGACATATCCCCAGGGGAGTACACTGAGTGCATGACTTGACCAGGAGAGTCAGAAATTAGAACGAATCTTTTGGCCGAAACATTTCACTCGATTAACTACATGTAAGTGTTTGTGGTGGTAACTGGTCTCATGTAGCAGAGTGCGGTGACTATAAAGTGTTCAGTCATTAGTTAAGTGTCTAAGGTCCAAAGGATTGGAACAGTGTCACTAACATACTCTGTGGCTCGGTGTTGGGGTCAAAGGTCAGAGTGATTTTTACACTATCTAAAAGCGCGGGAAGAGATAATCTAATTATCTTCCCAGGTGGGGTCCAATTAGTGTTTTGGCGGGAAAATTGGCTAAAAAAACAAACAATTTTAAAAAGTGTGATTACTGTACAATTAATGAAAGCAGTAAAAGAGGTGTGGTTGAGATAAGTTTGTGAAACGTGATGGAGAAAGAGTACAGTAGTCTACGGTACTCATGAGTGATTTGGGCATTTAAATCAAGAGAAATGCAAGAAAGTGTGTGGTGTGTTGTCTTGTGCTAACAAAGAGACCATACTCACACCTCCCCATCTTCTTTCACACATGCAGCCCTGCCGATGAAAGTCTAGTTCTCCTCATGCCACAGTTCGGTCTCCGGATCCACCTTTTTTCACACAGCTATGCCGATAAAACCCTCAGGTCCTTCCCACAATGGTCTGGTCTCCAACTTCAAATCTTGAAGACAGAAACAAAAGTCAGTGTATTGAAAGCACCGATTGACCTTGCCAAGAACTAACGTCTACAACGTCATGCTGTTACTGCTGAGCCACACAAATTTGAGATGTTCTTGGATTTTTGCAGAAACAATCAAATTATGAAGCAGGCCGGCGAAAATAAAAAAAATAACAGTCCTGTCCTGGGCATCCTTTCATACCCCCGAATGGCCACAAAGTCAAGATACTGGGTTGGTTTATGATTCAAACAATGAATTTTGATGAAATTTAGTCGAGTTAATGTGGAATTTAAGTGGCCAATTACATTTCCTGACAATGCTTACCATTGAATGAAAGTGGATGGCTACAATTAACGGTAAATGGCTCCTCACAGAAAATGCCATGCAGACCCTCAGAGGCATAAAAAAGAGAAATTCAAGTGTAATTGTGTGCACCTGAAAGCATGTGGAGTGTTGTCTTGTGTTAACAAAGAAACCATATACATGCTCACCCTTCCCCATATCTTCTTTCACACATGCAGCTCTGCCCATAAAAGTCTGGTTCTTCCTCCCGCTACAGTCCGGTCTCCGGATCCACATCTTGAAGACAGAGAAAACAAATGTCAGTGTATTTAAGCCAGCAATTGGCCTGGCTAAGAACTAATGTCTACCATGTCCAGCTATGGCCACACATTTGATATCATGGTGGTTCTTAGATTTTTGCAGCAAACTAATTAAGCAGCAGGGTTAATGTTTTAAAGCGTAACACTTGGCGTATCATGTATTACTTTGCCTCTTCCTAGAAATGTTGAGATGTGCACAGTAGGTCCTAGGCTAGTCATTTATGCATATAAACCAACAGTCACAAAATTAAATACTTTTTTCTGCACATTTGTACCTGTGAAATGTGTATTTAAAGTACTTTCTGCTTGTGTGCTACGGGTACTTCTATGTAGTGTAAGTCGATCTAATAAAAAGAAACTTGCAAGGTGCTTGAGCCTAATTCTGTTTGTTTTTTTACACCTAAGTATTTCGTTACTAATACAGTCCAAAGCAATGCCAGATTTTGCAAATGATTGTGTCTATAGCTATGAGTTTCTGTTGGCGGGAAAAAGTGTTAAATGTAGAAATGTTTTGCCTAGCGACCACCGTGAAACATCAAGACCATACTTTAGAAAGTAATTAGAAATTTTTAAAAAATGATAAAACTATGCTGTATTTTCACCCCCTTCAAGCTTTGCGCAAGCCTTGTTTACGCGTCATTTTGGCGGGAAAATCAACTGGCCATAACTACGCCCACGTGCGCCACGTTTCAACAGGTGGTCTCTGGGCCAGGTTTGATACCGCATGGCGTTAGAACAAAACATTTCTATATTAAACAGTTTTTCCCGCCAACTAGCGCTATTCTCTGAGCCACCAGACACACGAAAAATAAGATAGTGTTCTCCAAAGACGCCACCAAGAAGTTTAAAACGGCACGACGCATACTCAACAAAACAGCGTCGAAATAGTCAAATGCAAACCAGCCAAATTAAAGACTAGCATGTAGCATTCTAAGAACCACGTCAATTCATTCAGAATATAACTAACACACAACGTAAGGGTGTGCCGGTAATGAGACCGCTCCTTGGTTGTGTCTGTACATGTGCAACTTTGTAGTTCAGGGTGTGGTTCCGTACATATACCGGCCTGGCTTTATATAAATTTATGCTCACTGACTTACTGGTCACTGTCTCCTTCATTCCAAATCTTTGTGTCTCTTGATGCGAAGAAATGCGCGTTTTCTCCCCCAAACATCCAAAGAACTGCATACATCCACCGCTGAAACATCCCGACCCGACGACTCAGCACATACGTTGGAACGGAAAGTGGAGTATTCTGTCCAAGTTAATCTCTGAACAAACAGAGATAAAGATTTTACGACCCACTTCTTGTTAGCTCCTTGGTTGGACTGAGACTGAGTGCGAGCACGTGGAATTATCGTGCTCTGATTGGTCAGTTTCCAGGGTTCAGGGACACCCGTGCAATTCCTCCGTTATTATGCAAATTAAGTCTTCATTTACGTAATTTGTATTTAATTAATCTCTGTCTAAGCCACCTACATACCAAAAATGATGAAAGTACGTTGTTCCTTTCTGGACCTATCCTCTTTGAAAGATTTCGTCGGAAACTCCCCTGCAGTTCAAGAACAAGCTGCTAGGGGGACCAAACCCACGCCACTTATTCCCGACAGGAAAAGCTGTCACCAAAAAATCAAAACTATAGCATGTCCAGGACAAAAGATACAAAAATTGGTCAGCCACCAGGAGGCCCATATTTGACCTTGACATTTGTCTTTCTATGACCTCCTCACATACCAAATATCATCACAATCTATAAATGCCTTCATAAGTTATGTTGACCACAAGTATGCGTAAACACAGACAGACAGACAGACAGACACACAGGCAGACAGACACACAGACAGACACACAGACAGACAGACCAAAAACAATACCTCCATTTTTTATGAAGGTAACTAGGGAAAAGAAGCCCAGTCCTTTTATATGAGCTGACATCACCTTATTATGTTTACCGAAGGAAAACATATTGTTTTTGCTACGTTTCCTCTTCTTCTCCAAACATTGACCTCAATGACCTGAACCAGACTGTCTGTTACCATGGTAACTAGTGTTGGGTTACATCATGTTGCAATTTTATAGCAGGAGAGATTTAGACTCCTGGCTGACCATTATATTATAATGTATTTGAGTAAGAATTAACAGAGCAGACCATATGCGACGGTAAACATGATGCATTTGCTTGCAAATGTTAATACCTATGGTATGGCTGAAATATAACAATATGTTTTCCTTCAGCGAAGGTAAACATAATAAAAATTCAAACCCCTTTGTGAGCCTTTCGCCATTTCCTCATTCCCGAAAAGACGGAAATTGGCAATTTGACTGACGGTCGTCTTTAGTCATTTTTCGGGAGGCGGCCTGGAGCGGTACTGCAGATTAGGCTCTGGTGGGGTATGTCCTCCCGACTTGTAAGATGTAAAAATATAGAGGAAATAAGGTTCAAAGTTAGTGAAAACTTTCACCAATAGAACCAAACATCTGTACATGCATACAGCATGACTTTTAAGACGTTACTTGACATAAAATGATAGATTGTAGGATCCGCGCGAGGAGCACATGTAACACCATGTCAGCCCGTCGAAGCGCCACCTACATTTGTGTTTATACAATATCTTGCACGTAATGACTAGTTTAAGGATATATATGTTGGCAGGTCCTTTTTTTCCTGAACAAATTAAATTTGGCCTTTTACTCAACTGTCCATCTACTTATATGGGGTAAGAGACTGTCAGAGAGGCCAGGCCGTCACTCAGAAAACATTATGATCTTTCATCTTAACATCTGCTTGGAGAGGTCTCCAAGCAGATGTTGAGGTGAAAGATCGCAATGTTATCCGATTTCCCCTGACAACTTTGGCCTGGTACTTGACTGTTAGCTTATATAGTAAACATCTGGACACCAGACCACAGAATGACATAACATTGCTGCATTGTTTGTCTAGTTACTAAACCGTGTATTTGATATGAATAAAATCTTAAAGCGAAACTATAGTAAGTTTTAATGAATGAATGAATGAATGAATGACGACCTTTATTGCACATTTTGCCACACTGGGCTTAAGTACAGGTCACAACAAAACATGATGAACAGATACAGTCAACGGATACAAAATAGAAACTAACTATCATTAGATAAATTCAACTTCTCCTCGCTTTTCAGTTATAGTAGAGATAAAGGAACAGATATGTTTTTCGATGGAAGGTTTGTCTAGTTGCATTAGGAATATGAACTTTTCTACAGTGCTTGAGTGTATGAAGTAGGGAAATAGGTTTTGTACAAACCTATACAGTTCATTTCTCTCTTTACTATACATAATACGAGACGTTGTATGACATCTCTACAGTCCAGGTCGTGTTATACCCAGAACCGTGTTCCACTTGGCGGCTTAGCTTTTTCTTCAGGAGAAGCCGGGCGGGACGAACCGCCAACACAGCGGGGCATAGATCACTCCTGCCTCTCCCCAGCTCAGTGCTCTATCTAATAATAGTATAAACTGGTATTTTTTTATCATGTAACCTTTGCTGGAAAAATCACTGTGATGATAAAAAAAATGCTCAATCCAAAAATACTACAGCTAACCTGCGCGAAACAATCTCCCTATTCAGCAAGTGATCACACGTACAATACGTCATATCCTACTAAGATGAGTCTGAATATTCATAGTTTTGTTAACCCACGCCTTGGGATTGTCATTGACAGTCATCCCTAGGGCCTAGCTGTAGATGACACGCCTCAAGGACCGAATGCGGGCCCTTCCCGTATCTACACTCCTGATAGGGCTCTTCTAATCCTCCAGTTGCCCCTACCGAAATCTCCCCGCAAAGATGGCCAGCCAGCGATAGCTTTGTGTACCGTCACTAAGTGCTTGACAGGAAAATCGAAAATGCCATTAGGCCTGACTCCCTCTCCTTTGACTGACGTGAATTGTCCCATGAAGAGCGGGACAATCACCCAAACGTGCCCGGGAGAAGTCGTCTGCGGCTCTCCGGGTGAATTGGCTCGTCAGAGATAACGTCGCTCACAAGTCTTGCCCCCTCCCCATCAGAAATCGTCATCGGCCGGGGGAGAGAAAATGTCCGGGTTGTCCACGGGCCGAATCGTTTGCAAATTGGTAATCTCCAAGCACATCTTTTGGTGGCTGCAAAGTCAGTATCAAATTGGCCAGGCAGTATCCACTTGCCAGACAGTATCCAATACGCCACCCAAAAGGTTGGGCTGGCGTAAAATAAAAAGATACCATTACAAAAAACAAAGCCCGATAAAAACGCCTATTAAAAACACGTCAAAAATAAGCAAAAACCTTAACCTCTGCTTGGAGAGTGGCAAATTAGGGCCCGAGCGCGTCCCGTGCGATACCGTGACCATCCGCTAATGCTGGTAAACGGGATCAAGTGCGAGCGGGGCTGCGCAGGCGTGGAGGGCCATTGAGAAGCGTCTCGCGGAATGTATAGGACTAATGATAGGCGTTCAGGAAAGGTCACGCCGCCGCAGTAATTTCTGTGGTACGATGAAAAAATCGATACGATTGTACTTCATCGGTCACGGGATCCTTCAACGGACGACAGTGTCGTCTCTGTGACTTGTGGGAGCTCGTTGGCGTTTAGTAATACTGGAATAAGCATCATTCCCCATGTACATGTTGTAGCCGCTGTCAAACTGTAGTCGTGCTACCGCATGCCACGTGGGCTAACTGAGTAAGAAAACCACTAGGACAAACGGTATAATTTTCCAGTTCAGCAAATGTTAGTTTTAAGTAAATATTCTAAATTAAGGTGAGTTAAACGTCTGCAGATGTGTGTAGCCCAAATGGAGAAAGCAGCATCAAACAATCTCATACTTGCATCGTAAAACGAATATATTGACACGGTAGGCAATTTACATTCTAGAATTGATCAGTAAGTATCTACAAACATCTGTGTCGTAAAATACAGAAACCCACTTAACACAAAACATACATACACTTAAATACTAAATAAACATTAAACACTAGATAAACATTAAACACTAATGCTAGATGCACCCGATACTCCAAATTGTACATGGCAACAAACTTTTACTGTATAGTGTTTCCAACATTTGTGTTAGAAATGTGTTTCTGTGGACAATGAGTCACTGCTGTGACGTCAGTGTGAAACTGATGACTTCTCTTGACCCTGTAACGATTTTGAAATAACGATTCCGGCACAAGTTCTCTCCATTCTGTCCCAAAGGTACGTGGCGGGTGCGCAAATCTCACGCAGGCGCAGTAAGTCCCTTCAGATCCCAAAGTGCATCATGGGTTCTTTAATTGCAATTTCAAAAACCGTTCGGAAATCCCAATTCAAATTGACCTACAAACCTCAATTTAGGCATCCTTAGTGTCTGTGGACTCTTGGAGGGACAGGTGTCCTAATGAGATAAGGGATATCCTAGCAAGACGAGTATCGTCCTCCTTTGGTGGTTCTCCACTTATCTTTGGGCTGATCTGAATCACAAAACTGGAACGGTCAACATTCAATCACTGCGTCTCTCTTCTGTTGTAGAGAAATAAGAAACAGTTCCTCGTTTATCTGTAAGGTTGAGATACGACGCTCGTCTGAAGGCAAGCTTAGCCTCTATCCGTTGGTACCTTTTCCAGTCTCATCTGCTCAATAGTTTACCTCATCATTACCTCTGCAGAAGGAAAACATTGTTTTTGCCCCGTTTCTTCTTCTATAATCAAATAAGGTCAATAACCTGGACCAGATGACTGTCATCATGGTAGCCGGTGCTGTAGCAGACACCCTATGGTGTTGGGATACATTATATAGCAAGCTGCGGGACAGGGTTGGAAGGGATGTTTGAATGTGTTTCAGGAAGAATAAACAGAGCAGTGGTTTGTTAAGCTAGACCACGTGAAGGTAAATATCATACATTTGCTCTGCAAATGTTCCTTTTCTAGTTGTTAAAGCCTTTTACACTTCAAATCAAATAGTCTTTCAGAAGAAGAATAGCATTAGCGCGAACTCTCGCTATATATAGCATTGTCTATTTATGACAAATGTACGATTATTCTTATCCAAACTTGTGCCCTTCCCGCTTTCAGTCTTCGATTGTATCCCGCCATCGCGGAGTTTTTTCACCATCAATATCAATTTTCCTTCATGTAAAGCCCTAAGAGTAGTGGCGCCTTCAACGGGGGGTGACGGCTAAGGGGTCTTTTGAAAAGCGGAAATTTAAACAAGAAACGGCTGAGGGTGGCAATACATCAAAGTCTCCCACATTGTCACAGCCTCTGTACGGGTAAAAGCTATTGATCATCTGTCATGGATTGTCCCTCAGACCTGATCCTGCGGTCAACATTCGACAAATCATCAAACCGGACATGGATAGAACTTCAGATACTGCTGGTAATTGGAGTGAGAGATCGATTTCTGATGTATTGTTTGATTGGATGGTTTAACAGCTGAGGAGTCACAGTGAGACCGTTCTGTTGCATGATTCTGGAACTCTGCCCAGAATGTGCACAGCAGCTGAACGTAGCGGATTTACTAAAGTGATGAAACGTCTCCCTTGCGGACAATGTACGAGGTATTGTAATAGTTCTACTGACAGTACTACTTCTTTGACATCCGTTGTTTGAATCTGCTATCTGCAAGTATTAGGGGAACCACTTTTCACTTTTTCCCGAGCTATCACCTTATTGGTAAACTATTCATTCATTTATGAAATTTTGTGTCATAAAATATCTATTTTCTAGTGCATTGAGACACTTACATAAACCTATAAAACACAGACTTACGCTTTACATTTAATCGAATAGAATAGAATTAATGTACGTAACTGCTAACACTTATATCTGAAAAAAAAACTAAAGAGACAATACAGTGTATGTTTTTAAAATTTTCCTATTCCCACCTTTCCTTACGTCCTCCCATTAATGCTTATAAAAGACAAGCCACCGAATTTTACGATAGCGGAGCCAAGAAATCACATGATCATCATGCAAAGCGTCACCTTGCGAGATTAGTTAAATTTACAGCTTTCCTACATCTTCATCCTTGGTCTACAGCTTTCTTTCAATACTGCGCCCAGTTGTCACTAAAGGCACCGCGATCACCAATCAAATATATGCTGTTGTGATACTAATGATATCCCAGTGGTGTAGATTAGTAAAGATAAAGAAAATGCAACAACAAACAAGTATGAATCGAGTAGTCTCTGCAACCCATGTTCCGAAAATGATGTGGCTAAAAAAAAAAGGACATAAAAAAACTGTTATCAGGAACTTTAAAAAGACCGAATCAATGGATGGTTCTGACTTTTGCATGATCGTGAAATGAATGGGTAAAGTGAGCATCAGTCAGGCACCAAGTGTCAGTGGACGATTTTAGAGCGCGTGTTCTGCTAACGGCTAACATTGACCAGTCAGTGTCCCGGACTGTGTGGCACCATGCAGGCTATTGAGGTGTTATATGGGCAGGTGCACAATGGACAAACGCTCTTACTTCGGCAACCAGCAGTAATATACAAGTCTTTGTGCTATGTGCCGAAATCACTTGGAAATGAGTGCCCTCCTCCAGGCTTCGGAGGCGGCTGGAAAGAGTAGTGCCAGAACCCTCAGCCGTGCCAGAGCCCTCAGCTAATTGAGGTTGTGCACGTAAAGGGAAGAAGAAGAGTAGAAATGTGCCAAATAGACAGATAGCCCGCTTAAGGAGTTCAGTTTGCCGCGCTGTATTCCTGATATGTTATCTGTCTATCTGGCTAGTTTATACTCTTTGCAGCCCCCCTGAAGCCTGGTAGAGGCTAGAAAATGAGTACTTCGATGGACGTTACACATCCAGGTAGAATATCCGCTATCTTCCATCAGTGACTGAGAATACAACACTGTATTTTGCATTACGGAAATGAGTCTTATCCGTCATTGTACTTCTTTCTTTACGGTTCGATGCAATCAGCATCTTGAAAAAAAAGACTGTGGTACTGCCTTCCCATGCAGGTAGATGCGGTGACGGTCAAATCAGACAACGGTTTTAAATTTCGATAATGGGGATGAAAATATTCTGCGTTTGTTTAATCTGTTTTCAAAACACATGCAGAATCTGAAAGCCATTAAGTAGAAAACGCATGGGACTTAAACGAGTCTGTAGTTATTTGAAAATGCCCGGTACAGTGGTCTTTATTGACAAGGCAAAAAATACGACATGCATAAAATATGCCATGTTCCAATACCTGGTTCTTAAGAGTAATCTTAGCTCCACGTTACGTATGTCATTAATCACCTGTTAGTGGCGTTCGGTGTGGTGGATACAATAAAATAGCTGTTAGTGCTCGAGTACACAGGGTAATTACCAACTCTCAAGTCTCTCGACAACAGACGCCCTGTGGTGTTGCTTCTGGACTGCAGCATTTGATAAAGCATAGCCATAAATAAATTGATGTTCAGCTATCTATGCCTGCATAAAACGCTTTTAAAACCAGGGCTGTGTGCATGTACGTGGCCGGCCTGCAAGGGTAAGGTTACGGATATTAATAGTGGACTGGTGTCGTAGTCATGCTTATCGTAGTACATTGGAGAGTAGTAATAAAGGGCTGTTCTCGCACTTATCTAAAAAAAAAGGCCCCCAACTAGAAGAAGTCAAACCTCATAATAGCAAGCGTAGTGATAGTATAAGTTGATCAGACAGTAGTTGTCTGTTTCTTATTGCTGTACTGTACCTTCTTTGACCATGTACTACAAGCAATTAGCTTCGGGCATGATTTTGCAAATACAGTAGTATAAAACTGCTACGGTGTAAAAAAAAAAAAAGTACATCATCCCGGCCCGCGCATACTAGCAGATGACATGCCAAACTACACACCAAAGCAGCGAAGGGATCGTAAGTTACAGCTGCGAACACACACACACACACACACACACACACACACACACACACACACACACACACACACACACACACACACACACACACACACACACACACACACACACACACACACACACACACACACACACCAAAAAAAAAACTGACCGCAATACTCCGCCGAAGGTCGCTGACCTCCATCACGGTGTAAAACACAGAGAACAAATCACTGCTCCTTACTCCCCTGGTACACAGACTTTCATGCTATTGAGAAGCTACAGAACGGAGATCGTGATAAAGTTGTAGCGTGTGCGGGGTCGGAGATGTTAATTTTCTTTTCATTTCGGCCGTATTCTCTGGAGGGATGGTAGCTTTAATGGTTGCCTGCTGTCCCACCGTGGCGTTTAGTTGCATGGGCGGTGTGTGATTTACAAGGAACGACATGCAAAAATCCCCAGGAGATGCCGGATCAGGGCTGAGTGGTCTCGGTCTTTCATCACTCCAAATTAGACCAGTGCAACAGAGATACGCCTGAATTTACCCATTACCTGGGACACACAAGTCATGACGTCACTACCGCGTTTCCATGGCAACAGATGCTTGAGCCACTCTCTGGAGGTGTGAGATATTGACCCGCAGCGGGGGAGCGGGAGAACTAGCGGGGGCGGCCCGCCGCTCTACCGTTGATGACACTTCCACTCCGCAGGTCTCGCAACTGCAGATGAGGTGCTTTAGCCCGGGCGAACGGCTAGGAGGATGATCTTTAATGCGCTTCCATATTTCAGTCCCACAACGAACGGCCTCTGAATCACCCAGCCGGCGTTATTCATCTAAAGGCGCCGTTCTGCACAAAATCTTCCGCTCAAGCGATATCACCTCCAGACTGATCGCTTCAAAGTCTGTGGATTTCCAACCAGGAGTTGTTGTTGCACCTTTTATGGCGAAAATGTCTCGCGGGCGGGTTCTCTGCATTATCGAACAAAAATCCCCATAAATTTCACAGCCTCGCTTGTTTTCTGGCCTGATATTTTATCTTTCGATCGCAAAAACAGCTCCTGAGGGTACACGATAAATAGTTTTAGTGATCAGTTGCTAGAGCCTTGTGTGGTGGGTGTGGGGAGGGTATGCGTAAAAATTATGCACACCCGTATTATATGGATTTATCTTTGAAGAAACAATATTATGTACATTTTCCACGAGAACATAGTTTTTATCAGCGCCTCTCCAAGTACTTTAGGATTCTTCTTGACGGATTACCAGTAAAAGGTTTTACGACAAAGAATCGCATAATATTTCCCCTGGCCAGTTTGACAGTTACGCACAACCATTATTTATACTGGTCACGTTATTTCATCCGCACGACAGGAATAGTCTGACACCCCCGCGCGTTCACGTGGTACCGGCCAGAGAATCATGGGAGCAGGATGGATGGTTAGAACGTAAATATTGATTAGTCGAAGGTTTTTGCCCGTTTATTTCTCGTTTCATCGACGTTCACTTCTTCTATTCAAAACGACAAAGTTCGCGATATTTTACAGTCGATATCTGAGGGATACTAGTAACTACTTTCCACGTTTTCAGTTCTTCTAAAAAATGTGTTCTTTGCAATATCGGATCAAGGAGGTTCAATCAAGATCGAATTAGAATCTAGCACGAGGACAACGTTGATTTGGTCGCATATCTAATATTTTTACTCCGTGAAGGAGTTCAGTTACCTCCGACGGAGTATTCAAATCAAACGTGTCCGTACGTTCGCAGCTCACGATCCTTTTGCTGCATTGTTTGGCATGTCGTCTGCTAGTATGCGCGGTCACATCTGTCGTACGACTGTCTTACGATCGCAAACTGAAGGCATTCTTGGGACAGTCGTGAATATGTCTTGTTACGAAATAGACAATCTTAGATCCCTCTCGGCGTTAAGGTCAAACGACATCAAAATCGTACGACGAATGTGACCGCACCGTTACTCACTCCTACGAAAGTATTTTGGTTTGACGTACATGCTTGACGTTTGGCGACAGTAGCCTACCAAAATTGGATAAGATAACAACAACAGAAAAGAACGAAAGGAGGTGATGACTTACAATTGACAACTAATTGGGTTCAAATGTCCCCCAAAACTGTGTACATATCTTACAACTATCACAGACGCATGCGCAGTACTGAAATCCTTATCAAACAATCCACTCCATGGTAAACTCAGCCAGGCGACATCACACATATCACTGGTCTGGAAAACATGCCTCAAGCTTTAACAGGAGAAAGTGGGCATTCATCCTGCCACCGGCACAAACTTTTAAACATCATTGTAACGTAGATATCGCAGCCCTACAGGCAAGGACTGTTAAGATAATATCCTTGCTATAAAACATTGCTCCCCAGCTATAAGTCTTGGCGTCACCGTTGCCAAGGGGAAAAAGATCAGAAAAGTTGATAACTTCATTCCCCTTTGTAGTAAAACAGAATCTATCGATGTCGTTGCCATGTTGCAACGGTTTGGATCGGTGGTGCTTTTCTTTCATGTGATTAACCAGGGGTTGGTCTACATGGGACTGTTTTCTATGTACAAATGTACAGTAACTATTTCTGACAATGTGCTCTCTCCGGAGCCCGCATGTTATTTTATTTTTCAGCATTGAAAATGACCAGGACATCTTATACTTGTCTTACATGAGAAGTTAGTGTTGTTATGTGAATGTCGAGGTTTGGAAGATTTTTGTATAACTGTTGGTGGGGAGCGAATGTTTGGGGAGCGGACCTATAGCTAACAAGGCTGGATGTCAGGCTAGTATATCTTGCCATGACATGTTTTGTACGTAATACTGTGAAAAACGAAACAAATACGAAACCTGTGATTCCATTGTGTACAGACTATTGTCATTTTGTCACCTATAATTGTACCTAACGTTATGTCTAAAAATAAGGTGTATACTTTACAAAATAAACGTTTTTTTTACCTGTGTGGTTACCTGTATGTCCTTGATGAAATCGTGTGTTTTGGCACAACGAAATCGTGTGTCTTGGCACAACCACCAAGTACAATAGAAATAGACAATTTATTCCCGCACCTCTTCGCAGCTCAGCCGTGTTATTACTTTGCTTCTCCGTCCACTTGTTGGTGGACCATACGTACTATAAATACATGAAGGTGCTTTACTTTTCTCAACCGGGACGGGGGCGGTACCGACTTCCTACGAACTTTGATCCAGTGCTGACGTCACACGTGCAGAAAAATCACGTATCTACAGCACTTGGGTCAGATAGCTGAGGAAGACCGAGAGATTCGGGCGAAAATTCCGATGAGTCATTTTCTTTGAGTTAGACTTAGATAACAATATTTCTCCTTTTATAATTTACCAACGTAGATGAACTTTCATGCTAAGGTCACTACTCTTTGAAATGAACCCAAAACCTCAAACCACTGGCAGTCATTGAAGTATTTATCAACATTGAAGTCGTGGAGAAGTTCACATGACGTATATCACCAAGAAATAACAAACAAGATACGATGAAAAGGTGGACATGACTTTCTTCAATCTATAAATAAATAGTACTCGGTGTGAAAGTAGTGGAAGGTTATACATCATGAAGACGGGAGCGATTCACTTCTTATTCTCCAATGATTGTGTGTGTTTGTGTAAGGCCAAGAATAGAATATCCCTTGAGTAAAGGTGTTTTGTGTCCATACTATACAATAGCTGAATTCAAAATTAAAAAAAAAAAATTAACAAAAACCAACGTTGGCATTCAAACTTAGCCTATCTCAAAAGTTGTGATAAAAATTTGCAATATTACCTTTTGAAAACAAATATGAGTCCTACCCACTGTCCCGCTCTTCGGTAAGACTACCCAATCTGCTAAACATTTAGATACAACTTAGCCTCCTTTTTCTCTGACTGAGGCAAGCTTACTTTTCCCATAAACATCCTTCCAGCTCGTGTGTTGTTAGCGGGGAAACAACTTGTATCACAATATCTTCGCAGTACATGTAGACAATCAGAAGTCCAGGTGCGGCCGCGGGGCTTTTCAACTAATCTCCAAGCAGATCTTCCGGTGGAAAATCGTAACTGCCGGCTAAGAGTAGGTCCGCCGGTCATGTCCTTCTAGTCCTGGCCGGCAGTTACGATTTTTTTCACCGGTAGATCTGCTTGGAGATTATTCTAACCACATCATGGCAAGCCGGGATTTTCAAGATCAAAGAACCAATACCGATTGCACCCGGTTTGGACACGATCGGAAGTTAGAAACTACTTAGTAATTCAGCTATTTGAATTGGGACCTATAAACTGTTATGAGAGCAGATGCTCGACGCTATTGTATTTTTGCAATGTCTCTTCAGAATTAAGATAAAGTTGAACAAAAATCAAATTGGCATTCAAAAATCGATGGCTCTAGAGGAGTGATATGACATTATTTCACACACACACACACACATATATATATATATATATATAAGTGCAATGCACACAGAAAGGGGATAAAATAGATCAGTCGTGCATTTATAAAATGATCGCTCATTTGCAAGAATCAAACTCATCCGTTCCTTTTCCTCCTGAACACGACACGGATCTTGAAATGACGTTCCTCCCCAAGTACGGCTGATTTGTTTGCTGACTTCCTTCATTTCTTTCAATGAACATTACTTATCGCCCTAATTCTACTGAAAAAAAGGAAAATCTAATAAACTGTGGGTCCATCCAAGGAGGACAGTACATACCATCCAGTGTACAGCATCCTGGGCCCGACTCAGAACACACACACAGACATGTCATGTTCTTCAACTTGACATGGTGGTCCGACTTGGCTCTGCGCAGATGTCTCGCCTGTCCCCTCGCCGCGGGTGCTCCCTCCGAGTAGAGCCGTGAGCCTGAAAAGTGCCTGTATTGATCCCATTACCAACAATCCAGCAGGTGTCCGTCGGGAAGAGCCACCGCGCATGCACAGCACAGTCAAGCCACACCCCTCTCCGCAATAATCTGGAGGAAATTGTCGATTGCTACAATGACTACCTATATCCGCAGGGAGGCGGTGATGCCTGTGCTCCGTACCTAGGCGCCTCGCTGGATTCTACCTCCGGGTCCTTCTTATACACGGAGACCTTTTCCTCAGGTCTTCTCCACTGGCTGTTTTGCACGCAAGTCTTTTACTGACACCCCGTTTCTTTCACACGTAGTCTTCCACCGTGCTGCATGACGGTACTTTTCTCTTCCGTGCATCATTCTTGAAGGACCCCGAGCTCCTTTCCTTCGCGAGGTTTGAGGTAAATCTTGGTGCGCACGATCCATCCTCCTTTTGACGCAGGGCTGATCTTCAGAGTGAGGTGGGTGCTTGGAGAGAGGAAGGGAAGCCGGTAGAATTCAGACATTCCTCTCAGGGAGTGTTGTTTGAGTGTTGATCACCGTGATAGCATGATATAAGTGTATGTCTGATGCGTACCACCACGACCTATTAGTACGTAATATACGTAATAGCGGCGATGAGGGAATATTAAGGTACACGCTTATGTGTAGATGACGACGCAAGGTGCAATGAAACATTGACATTATATATTTGAGAAGGATTTTAAGCGACCTGCGATTCTATATTGTGTCTCTCCGTTTCGTCCGCCCTTATGATTGCGACGAAATCGTCTAAAGGTGACATGGTAATGATTTTTCAACACTCGGACTGCGTGCGATGGGTTCCGCAATTCCCACTGGGGTGCGTTTAGAGGAAAAAACGGCGCTACAACGTCGCCCGGATTGTCTGTTAAATTGTTGCACCTGTAACCATTGTGTATCAAAGGGTAGGTTATCTGTGGTGTCCGTTCGAATATTGACTTTATCAATTTGTAATCAATTAAAGATTTATAGCGACGTGCTCCAGTCCTCAGCTCTTGATAGGCCGGCCTCCTGACACCTGTAAGCACGTATCTGGCTTAGGGAGGCCCCATTCTCATTGGTATCCAATACCAGTACGAAAACTCGTAAAAATCTTAAAAATAGCCTGCTTTTTTTCAAGATACAGACATGGTTTTTGTTAGCGGATGATAATTGGGATGTTATCGATTAGTAGGGTGTCCAGTTTTCCTTTTTCCGTGCGAGTTCTTAGAATCGCCATTACCACAGCTCGAACCGTCACCCTGCTAGTGCGGCCCCCTCCTCAGAACCTGAAGGAAACAAGGTAGCAACGGTTGCTATGCCGTGACGCAAAAGCCGAGGTTGCCCACAGCCCCATCAATCCTCACTCCGCATTATTTAGGCAGCCGGGAGAGAATCTCAGTCCGTACATTACCTAGTATGCGCATACAAAGCACAAACGTCCGGTTATGTGCAGCGTCAAGTGCCATTAAAGCTCCGTTTGTTTGCATGTTTCAGAGGCCAGATTGGCTGAGGCCTTTTCCTTTTGCGCACCAGTAAAAACTGCACCACTGAACGTCGAGCTGACGCGCAATATGGATGGGAATATCTCCCCACTACATCGGTTATCGAAATTTAAGCAATTAGGGCGGGCCAATATATCTGAGGAATGGAGCTGTTGCGATTTAGTCCCAGGGGATTTGGAATCCCGGGCAGGGTTATCAACTATTTCTTGCTATCACGCATAGACGTAGAGATTCGGGGCCCACTTGGGGTCGCAGCCTAGGGGCGCAGCGTACCTACGCAGTCAATACACCGCGTACCGTTTGATGCGATCCAAACCCACGGAAACCCTCCGTATACAGACTATACCTCAAAACTAAGTAAAAAGCTAGATGCTGTTGATGACAATGTCAGATTAAAAAAAAAGAGAGGTTTAATTTCTGATGCCAAAAAAGTTGGGAATACCCAGTGCGCCCTTTCTTTATGCTACTATTGGAAAAAGGTCAATAACGTTGTTTTGAATAAAGCATAATAATCGCGCTGTTGCTTTGGCATACAGAAGACAATGATTAAAATCAAAATATGTCAGGATCTCGTGACAACAAGTTTTTATTCTATCTAAATGAAAGCGAAAAGTCATCTATATCTATGGCACGAGTTAGAATTGAGGTTTTGTTCTGGGTAAAACGGTTATCTCACATTAATATTGCCTTTGAATTAGTGTGTGGTATGATAGTAGAAATCAATGCCAACACAGTTTGCCATCGTACCGATATAACTCGGGACTGCAGCACATGAAAAATCCTTCATGTCAAATAGCAGTAGCCCAATTTGCATCTCGTAATCGCAAAAATATTACATCAACTTACAGTGCACACAAACAAAACATTGCAGTGCATACAAATTGAAAGAAATATGTCTTTCGAAAGTAGGCATTTCGAAGAGCGGAAAAAATAATGGGGCGCCGCCGAGACGGTTTTGGCAGTCTGACGATGTAAGGGGAAGTGATGTAAACCCGTTTGTTCAAACCGGCTGTCGCCCTCCCACACACTGGAAAAACATATCCGAGGAGGCTGACAGCATAAAAATAGCATCTTAATGTCTCATTTGCATACGTTGATGAACTACTCTAGATGGCACAATAAAGACCAACAGAATACCCGATATCTGATAGCTGCAAGGAAGCTGATACGCGGACAAAATTACGTACGGACGGCTAGGAACTGTATGCTTAAATTTCCTATTGGGGGCCTTAATATCAGTGAAAACATCGTCTTGTTATTTTTCCAGTGCAATCTTAAGGCACAAAGGTTGTTTATTAAACAATATGTTAATGATATCGAGTGGGCATTGCCGGCCAATCCTGTCTGGTAAGCCGTTTGTTGCACCTTGCGTTTGACATCATCATAGGCGGGTGGGGAGAATCGCGGTTTCAATCGGGGGCCGGGCGGGCTTTGTCATCGACCATTTACATAGCGTACGTGCTGTATGGACAAATTAGCTTGAATTCTCCCACAAATATCCGAGATAATTCTACAGGTGAACGACGATTCTTGCTTATATGTTGCAATGTGTGTATTTCTGGTGGTCCCAGCACTGATCCTATATTCTCCGTTTTATTAGAGATGCATGGCTGGAGAATATTCTTAATTATCTATCATGGCGATGGGAAGCAGTATTATTTGCTGTCAACCTGATGGTGGAGAGCCGAGGCCGACCACAACAGTACTGACCGTCGGATATCAGGTTACCCGGCTATAAGGGGAGACAGTTTAAACACAAACAGCGTCATTAGGAACGGGGGAAGGAAAGGATGCAACCGTGCGCTGTAGCTCCGCATTGGATGTAGGCGGGGTGCACCTGTGCCGCTATTGCAGCAAGAGCCCCCCAGCTTCAGCTCATCTACAGGCAACCAGCTCGCTCTGTGTGAACTATGGCGGCCGTAGCAGCATGGCTTCCGTTCGCTCGGGCAGCGGCCATAGGCTGGGTTCCGATCGCGGCGAACCCTATGCCTGCCCCGCCACTGCAAGAAAGACAGAAGGGAGAGGACGAGAAACTGGGAATAAACGTAAGTGGGAGACGCTTTGAAACATGGCGGAATACCCTCGAAAAATACCCTGACACGCTGCTGGGAAGCCCCGAGAGAGATTTCTTCTACGACGACGAAACAAAGGAATACTTTTTCGACCGAGACCCAGATATCTTCCGGCACATCTTGAATTTCTATCGCACCGGTAAGTTGCACTACCCGAAATCGGAATGCATAAGTGCGTACGACGAGGAATTGGCGTTCTTTGGGATTATGCCTGACATCATAGGTGACTGTTGTTATGAGGATTATAAAGATCGTAAGAGAGAAAATGCCGAACGCCTCATGGACGATCAAGTTTCTGAGGCTGGGGATACCGTCCAGCCCATGACCCTACGGGAAAAGATGTGGAGGGCATTCGAGGACCCGCACACGAGCACGCTAGCCCTTGTCTTCTACTATGTGACTGGGTTCTTTATTGCTGTGTCAGTGATGGCCAATGTAGTAGAGACCGTCCCCTGCGGTCCCAAACCGGGAAAAACTGAAAATCTTCCATGCGGAGAAAGATACGCACTGGCGTTCTTTTGTCTTGACACGGCTTGTGTTATGATCTTCACCGCGGAATACCTGCTCCGACTGTTTGCAGCGCCAGACCGCTGTCTCTTCATGCGTAGTGTCATGAGCATCATCGATGTGGTGGCCATCCTGCCCTACTACATAGGACTCGGCATCACCGACAACGACGACGTATCCGGAGCCTTCGTCACCCTCAGAGTCTTCAGAGTCTTTAGAATCTTCAAATTTTCAAGGCACTCACAGGGCCTCCGGATTTTAGGCTACACACTGAAAAGCTGTGCAAGTGAGCTGGGCTTCTTGCTCTTCTCACTCACCATGGCCATCATCATATTTGCTACAGTCATGTTCTATGCCGAGAAAAACGTACAAAATACAAAATTCACCAGTATACCTGCGGCGTTCTGGTACACCATTGTCACAATGACCACGCTAGGGTAAGTAAACACACACACGGTGGGCATGTTACCATACTGTACACTAGAAGACGTAGGCGGTGACAGGTGCAAGGAGCCGTTAAGCCGTCCAAACATGGCGGCGAGTTGTGGGGTGCCCTGTCGGTAGGGTGTTTAGTACCAGCAATCGCTCTTACACGACTACCGGCAGGTCGATTCTAATGGCCCCTTTATTTGATGGGTTCGCAAAAGCATATCCCTGGCCCAAGCAAGCGTGCAAGGTTATATCACCTCACGCTGCTGACTCCTGTGCCATGATTTACACCAGCGATTATAACACGTTGATTGTTGATTCTGTGAAGGTCCTTGCTTATTCTTTTCGCCCCACTTGCCACCAATAGGGAAAGAATATTTTCCTTTTGCCAACGGACAACACGACGCGGTTGAATGCGTGTCTGAGGGAGCTGAAAACAAGATTGCAGGGATACTGATTACATGATGGGGAGGGGGGCGTCACTCCAGACATTTATCCTACAAAACACATGGTCGACATGGGGCTGACATTTTCAAATGTTATACATTACATGGGCACAATACATCCTGCATGTTGTAACCTTTATCTGGCTTTAATACCATCTGAATATAAGACTATTTCACAATCTATCTGTTTGGTGTCAAGTGCACCGAATGTTAATAGCATTGAGACACCTGTTAACGCCTACCTCTATGTGGTCCTTGAATAGCGATGTAGTTTACGTTGGACACGTATACGCTGTATGTGACATGGTAAGCTATCTCAAAAACATGCGGTTCCCTCTGGATTTTGCTTTTTTAACAAACGGTCAGTTAGGTCATGTCAAAGCTGCATTTGTCACAGCAAAACTGCGGTTGCAGAATGCATGTCTTACGTGGGATAACTTGTAGCTGTGAAGGGGTCGGATTTGAAAGCTTTTGTAGTGTTTTCCCTTAGGGATCCTGACATCGTTACCAATATTGATATGGAAATCCCTGTTAAAGCACCGTGTTTTGTAAAGAATGTACAGAGTGAACGTAGAAAAAAAGAAGATAATTCCTCTCCCTTGAGAGGCCGCATCGCCAGCGGCGTTTTGGTGAGAAGATCGTTTCATGAGACAATGTATATTAGAGCTGCTACCGAGGGGGTGATTTCTCTAAAACGTCGTCAGTCGCAAAGGTTTACTCCAAACCAAGTGAGGCCTCTTGAAAGGTTGATAATCGAGGTGTCTTCGTCCATTTCGTCTACATTTCCTCCCACCGATCTGTTGCTAATTAGTATACCGTTTGTGAGCTTGTAACGTACTGTATACGATATCATACCAACATACACCGTTATCAATATTGAATAAGGCACAACCTGGGATTGGGGTGGGCCCCCATCCGGGGGTAGAAAACACTTCCCGCTGACTAATTCCACTCCATGCAGCCGCACCGAACGCTGCGACGATCAATCCCTCCGCTTGGCGATAAGCGGCTTAAGTGCTTGTCTTCTTTCTTCTCTACCTGCGGCAGATCTCCCTGCCTCCACTTTGCCAGCAGACCGCCTGAAGAGGCATTGAGAGCACCCTCAAAGCACGCGCCTTTTCAGATGTGACGAGCTCCTAAGTTGATGTAGAAGCTTTGATAGCCCTATCTCTGATGTGATGGTAGCCTATTGTAGACTGCTTGTATTTTTCCAAATGTATGCTGCACTAGGATGGGTTCCGATACTGAGGGATCTCCCTGATATTGTTGTTAGAAATATGTAGATGACACTCGAAAATAACGCATACGAGGGCTATATATTACTTATATCACAAGATTGTAATGGCTGTTGGTACGAACAATCAAGGATGAGTAGGCAGTTTCCTAGGGAAAGGTCTCATGAGCATATTCAGACTATCCTGTGAAAGATTGCTAGAAGGGGGCGTGGTCTATGTTTACATGATGGCATGACGTGAGTTGGAAGGTCTACATTGTTGGATGTAGACATAAGAAGTGACATTTTGCCATTAGGAGCTGCTATTGTCACACAAGCATTCTTACATAACGCCAAATCCAAAGTGCCGGCAAATAGCCAAGAGCATTAGCGGTGTTGGGACGCTATGTCAAGGATTATTAGGAAAATGCATCATGTTAATATAATTGCACGTCTGGGATTTTAATCTCAGAATAGTTCCCTTACAGTAGGGAGTCATCATGGTGATTCACTTAATTGATAACTTGACTGTAATTTCTAATTTCGAGATAGTGTCTGCATAAGGCTTGGGAAGACCAACTGTTGAGGCTCCACTGGCAAATATAGTAACCGTAATAGATGCCACGTCGTTACGCAAGCCTGTGTTGTGAGCGACAGCGTTGTGCTGTTACCAATCTGATGTTACCACGGCGGATGCCGCAATGTGGGATTGTGACAGGGGTCAATTTTTGTGTACTCGGCGCAATGTGCTCGTAAGTACGTCGAATGCTTTTCAGCGGTGGCTGGGAGGGGGTGGGGGTCAGGGTCACATGCTATCCATTCTTGCCATGGCGACAGCACAGGGCAAGATCCATGCCATATGCTGTGTCTTATACTCGTTGTAAAAAACACATCAAATATGTTTCCCACATATACAGTCCGAGAATGTGTCGGTTATTTAATTTTATAACGTTTCAAAACGCAAAGTTACAAATGCTTCTGTTGTGGATTATTAAAATTCTACGGGTCATATTATCCAAGTGTTTGTTATCCAAAAAAGAAAACAAAACAAGTGTAGACTAGACATATTTTATTTTTGGATAGTAAACAAATACACAAACATGCACTGACATAGGGCACCCACGTAAGTTATTTAAGTATTTTCTAATGGTCCTATACCTTTGGGCCAATGTGGGAGGGAGATTCTGTATTTAGTCTCGACAGCAGGAGGTTTGATAAACTTTGTTGACCTGTGAATATGATCCTCGGTGGTAGCTGTGCGCCGCTAGGCTCCTGTTTCCTCACTTCCAGCCCTTCAGACATATTTTGAATACCAACCGCACGTCACTATGCCTGGGCAGACCGTGATGTCAGAGGGGGCTCTGTCGGTTGCCAATGTAGGTCAGGAGCTTGGAAGTCCTGACGCATTTCGTAAATAGCACATCAGATGATTGGGGATCGGCGGTGGGAGCTTGTTTGAAGTTTTCCCGGCCCCATGTAGGTCAGGGATGTCTGTTTAGCTTGGGCCCTGTTATCAACGCAAACATAACGGCACCATCTATTCCCAGTGAACAGTATACATGTCTGCCATGAGATGGTGTATCCATATCGTCTAATTTAAGAACAGAAATTTTGATCATTGTTTACGTGGCAATGAAAGAAATGGAAACGACGGAAAGCTGACTCTTAAAACATTTAGGTAGACTTTTTTTTCAAATAGAATGAAAAGAATTGTCGGTCTCTAAATCGTCACCTTTTACATTATGTGACCCACATTGGTCTGTAAACACGGCATTCAGAACGAACCTCGGCTTTGTTCATCATTTCGCGGTTCGGACGGTTTCAAAAAGGATGGGACCAAAGCAACCTGTAGCGCTTGGTTTTACCCCTGGTTTTCCCAACATTCCAACCACAAAATACAATGCTGTTTGCTGTCGCCTGGGGAGGTTCTGAGAGGGGTTACATGGGGTCAACTGCCGACAATATGTAACATTTTGCAGGTGCACCGACGGATGTGCAAACAGGTTTCCCCCGTTCCCCTTGGGGGGCTCGTCCGAACAAAAGAAAGGACGGTCTCGCCGGGGAAAGCGTAGGCCCGTGACATTTCGGAAGTACGGCTAGTTTTTACCGCGAATACAGGGCCATGCTTTTGCATGGACATTATATGTTTTTGACAGACAGGACATAGCAGGCATTACAGTTGTCGTCTATATATCGACTAATAAATAAAAGGTCGATTAATTATGCCTGTTATGTAAGTATGGGATATGAATTCGTTCTGTTGCATTTGAACCTTGTGTTGGGTACAATTTTGTCACGCGTCAGAAGACCTTGGCTGCACACAAGAAATGTAGGAAATTTTGGATCGCATTCCTACCAGCCAATTATGGCGTACCCTACAGCCTATAAAACAAACGCCCGTACTCAGCATGTATACAGAGCTCTCACAACGGGAACATTGGAAACAGACGCCGCGACGCATTGTGCTCACGACAGGCCCTAATAAATGATTCATACAGATAATAGATGAACCTAGCTCGTCGCACAGTATCCTTGCACGAACAGCCCTGGGATGTTTTATCCGCTGGAAGAACATTAATTTTTCCCCGGATCAACATCATTCCAATTTGGTCGTCGCATTTTTCTATAGCCATGGCGTTTCTGTTTTAGAATGGCGCTAAATACGTTTAAGTCTTGTTAGAGTCGGAATAAATTTATAATATTTCAAAGATGCTTCCAACAGCACATACCGAAAGGGCGTTTGATCGACAAGCCGGCCAGTGGAAACGTGGCTATCTATTTAATATTTTTAGACGCATTTCCCACTGTCATATATGTAATATGATCCAGGACATGAGCGCACCACTAGCACCCGTCATGTTTAATGATGACTGATGAAAGCAAATGAACAGAAAAATGTGCTGAAATTCATTTAACACTCATATGAATAATCTATAGGTATGCAGGCATGCAACATAGAACGGCTTATTTCAGTACAATTATACATTCAACCACGCACCTAAAATAAATACAGTTTAATCTCTTTCTTGTTTGTGCGTTTGTACGATTTTATTTTTGGTTACAGTGGTAGATTTAAAGTCAACAACGAAAGAACAAAACGTAGAGCGTCTTCAATTTTTCCTATTCGGTCTATAGTCATACCACCAACATCGATATTAGAAGTGCACAGCGCATGCAAGGAATTCGAGGTAGCGTTTTTGCATTTTCACCACGTTTCTACCATCACCGTCCGACCGAGCCAACGCCCACCAAACGGAAAATCAATAGAATATCAAAGTTGGAACTGTCGCCTGAACATGGCTGAAAACGTATTAATTCGCTGCTGCAGGACTGAACACAATGCTTGTGAAGTCGGCAAAATGTAATCGGAGCCTGTAAGTGTTGGATTAGCCGTGTTTGCGCACGCAGTGCACTTTTGTTACACATACAAGAAAAAACAAAACAAATCGCGACCAAGACCGCTCCCTATATCTTTCTAAAGGCGACCTTTAACACAGAATAAATCACACAATAAACATTATCTATGTAATTTTTAGTGACGCTGAAGAAGAGTGATGGATGTCACTCGA
The DNA here is from genome assembly GCA_013266295.2 of Branchiostoma floridae x Branchiostoma japonicum. Classification (NCBI taxonomy): domain Eukaryota; kingdom Metazoa; phylum Chordata; class Leptocardii; order Amphioxiformes; family Branchiostomatidae; genus Branchiostoma; species Branchiostoma floridae x Branchiostoma japonicum. The sequence continues at coordinate 21,944,320 of CM023825.1, forward strand.
AACGTCCAGAAATAATCTCCGTAATTTATCCAGTAGCAGAGTTTGAATTGTCTTTGAATATTGTTTACCTGGATGTCTAACCTTCATCAACGTTATATCTATGTAAGTTTAATTCTGGTGCAGTGTCCGTAATGCGTGCTTCTAAATAAACGCACGCCAGTCTGATCTACCCCCATTGCCACTAGAAACGGTCAATATTTTCCAATTTCGTTTCCATCTGTATATTTTACCACATTGCACTGTGAACGGACAATATGGCAAGGTTACTTGTTTGTTTACTATGATATCTAAAAATAGAAATCCAACTTTTCGCCCTATTGCTGTAAGCATCTTGTAAAATAAATTACATGTACAAGAAAGAAAACTGTTAGCATACATGTCGGCAATCTATTGGTAATATCTGAATCCTTCTTGATCAAAGTATCATCTCTAAGATAATAGCATGTTATTTTTGATGAAAAACAAAAAAATGCCGGAAAATAACAGTTTGTAACCTGTAAGGCATAATGTTAATGTTGTCATAATCAATCAATTGGATTTTCATGCACTTATTTGTAACCATACAGAGGAGTGCAATTGTAGAATTTCATGTAGGTGTATTCTAGTATTATCCTAATCATCTGTTGCAATTAAACTTGTTGTCCTGAAACCAACCCGTCTCTGGACCAGAGCCCTCTTTGGGCTCTCAGAAATATAATATAATTTGGAGCAGCCTAGGTTTTATTAGGCCTGGGTAAAAGTTCATATAAATCATCATCCGGACAATCAATTTTAATAACATCTAGCTCAGAACTATATTATGACGTCAATCAGAGTCATTACCAAAGGCTACCTGAGGATAGAACTGTAAATTTTCATTATGATCTTCATCCCCTGTCAAAAGTACACAAGGGCAAGGGCATTTATCCCCTATATCACTTAGATTGGAAGGAATTGGAATAATGAAAGGATAGAGATGACAAATACAGAAGTGTAATTTCATGTAATGCAAGATATATGGGAAGCAACAAAACATTCGGACTTAAAAGCACATAATGATTAATATCAGGGACTAGAAGTGTAGGTACTGTTATACATAATAAATCTGTGGCAAACATTTTAATTGTACGTGTGGAAAGTCTTGCAAAGTACAGAATTATATGAGACAGAAAAGTATTTCTAGTGTCTGGTCTGTAACAGTTTTAACAGGTAGGAAGAAGAAACCACTTTCCAGTAGTTAATTCATTTCAACTCTGTTTCTTTATGACTACTGCATGAGCTGAAATAGAATGTGATGAGGGTGCATGGTTCCCACCATTCAGGGAGAGCAATGCACCCTCTAGAACTTGTAAATGCCATAAGGGTGCAAATTTCGATATGTAGGACATTAGACTTTTCAACAGTGTTCTCCACTGGGACTAGGTGATAACCTGTAACAGTGCACATGGGTGAGAACCGTTAGTAAGATCGTCGTACGATTCCAAACCAGGGCATTCTTAGGACGTGTCATACAAAATTCAGCTGTCTTGTTACCAAGAAGTCTTAGATCCTTGTCGCCAGTTGGTTTTGTCACAGCCAGCTCGAAAATCCTACAACATTAAGATCGTATGACCTACGACGAATGTGACCATGCCGTAACTTGTATTGCTTATTTATTTATTCTATCTATTGCAACAAAGAAAGATATGGATAGTGTTCTCGCTTATTTGTTTATTCTACTTATGTCATCAATGCAACGTCAGTGTAGCTAGCATGTCGGCAGAACGTACCACGCCTGCATGAAACCTGTAATGTATTGTGCATAGAACTTCAGAAAAACGTCTCATTTAAGGTGTATTCACTTATTTTAATTTGACATCCCATCTATACTTTTCAAATGTTGTGTAGGAAAAGATATCGTCTGCAACGGGCAAAATTCTGATGCAACGTTGACCAAACATCCAATGAAAACCATGCAAAAGGTTTTGCGCAGGTGCAGTACATTGTGCCGACATGCTCACAAGTACACAACTCTTTGTGCTTACCATCTACTACTGTTTGTGTTGACCTTCTTTTAAAAAAATGTGCCAACAAAGCAATGTATACTGTTGAACTTGACATTAACCCTGGATTTCCTCAGAAATTCCTCTTGTCAGGCCTTAGTCTGAAGAATCAAACTGGCACCTCGGTCAGTCTTGCCAACACAGACTTGGTGGCTCTGCATCTATCTGCAAAGGGCAAATCAAAAAACGTCAGACTGTGAGTGGGAATGTGCAGACGAAGGTCTATAGCAAACTGTTAAAAGAAGAAAGGCAAAATGTACAGAAAATCGATGTCTGGGTATCATGCAGATATGCTAAAAGGACTGGTAAAAGGGGGGATAGGATTTCTTTTCCATATAATACAAAGGAGCTCCCTGTCATGGGTTTTGATTAATGCGCTTAATTAAGTTAGCAAGGGCTGGGTTAAAGAATTGAAATGAAGGGGGGGGGGGGTCAAGATATGCAGCATGCATGTTTTGATAACTAATACACTATTGATATAAGCAAAGTTTCTAGTGGTAAGATCAGTGGATATGGGTTGCAAATGGCATGGTCTGAAACCTATCCGAAATCAGGGGTATATGAACTTTAATCGAGATGCAAACTTAAATCAAGAAAACACGCTATGGACCATTCTACACTGTCAGCAGTAGTAATGTATATTGACATGAAAACATACAAATGAGATTAGAGTGTTTACGTGTACATAACAGCATTTGGTTTTATATATGGTGCTGGTTAGAATCTACAGCTCACCTGGCATTGTTCTTTAATCACTGAAGATGTTCCAGACTCCTTTTGAGACACAAGGCATACTGTGCAGATCCAAGAAACTGGTGTGACAATGGTCTGTCAAGTATTTGTAACATAACCACTCGTTAAAATGGTTCACATGGCTGTGTGCAGTACACATATGTAGTGACCAAAAACAAAATAACACACACTGGCAGCCAGGGTTTGATCACTCCAATGGTGATGGAAAATTCACCTACTGAAACAGTACTGTACCTTTACGACCATACTTTTGTCAAGTTCATGTCACAGTTCATGTTCAAGAGGGTCGCGCTTGAACTGTTAAGGAAACAGTCAAAACTGGTTGATGTGTTGGCAAACAGAATCCAGGAATATGGCTCTGTTTAAATCTGCTTACAAGAATGTCTACATTCCTTTAAGCAGCTGTTGGTATGTTTTCTGAAACAATCAGACCTTTTGTTTATCCTTTGCTGAATGTTGCTAACTACATGAGACATGTTTTCCTGCCATTCCTATGTCTGGTGTATTTCATCCAGTGCAGAATGGGAAAATGCTTGTACATGTATGTACTCTTATTGCTTCGAACTGGGCAGTCTTGAACGTAGAAACCTTCAACGTCAAACCATCTGGTATGTATATTTTCAAAACGGCCAGGCTTGAGGTGTGAGCACAATGCTACGTGACACCGAGCTCTCCTGTCATTGAGAGAGAGCTGTAAGTTATCCATGCCGAGTCAACAGAGATGGAAACATGAGACTATTCACAAGAGGCTAACGTCAAAAAAGACCAACAGTACACACGTAGCAGCAGGTTCTTTGTCTGGAACTCTGAATAAATAAAACAAAATGATGCCAGGGTTAGCAGAGGTTAGCAGTTGGTGTAACTATTACAGCATCTTTTGATAGCCATTCTTTTTTAGTACAGCAGCTTGGCCGACTTGTATTGCATTGAAGTAACTTGGGCCCTAAAATAGGCATCTTCTGTGTTCTAACAATCGCTTCACCAGTTAGCTTCTGCATTTGGCTATATGTAAGCTGTATATTGTGAAAGATACAGTTGTACATAATCAATAGGTCTTTACTCTACCACTGTATTGAACAAAAGCTATTTTCAAAACTCCAAATATGGATAATCATAATAACAGACTGTATTATTAATGTTAAAATGTAACAGTATCAGCAGTGTCCATTATTTCTTTAGTTCCTAACATTTTTAGTATTCTCACTTTGAAAGAGGATAAAACAGATAATAGGGAAGCATTTTTAACACTCTTAAAAATGCTCTTATTCAATCATTCAAAAAAGTGGGGTAGGCAACGGAAAAAAATGGGATAATATGAGAGAATGGACCGGCATGACACTAAGTGAAATGTTAAGAGCAACAGAAAACCAAGAAGGGTGGAGAAAACTGGTTGTCAAATCTGTGGTGCCCCAACGGTCGAATAATAAAGACTAAGGGATAGATGAGATAATATTCAATCATAAAAAGCCTGAGCATACTTAATATGAACCCTGACAGCAGGAAAATTATTCTCAGTCTCAGAATTATTCTCAGAATTATTCTCAGTCATTTGCACCTCATTTAGATGCATGAAGGACATGACAGTTCAGTATACATACAATTGACAGAATTATTTTTAGCACTTGGAGATAACCAATGGTAAAGGCCAGTTTGCTAATGCAATTAAGTTCAAAGTGTGGCAGCATTAATCATTATGTTATATGCCTGTTCCTAGAATACAACAAGCTTGTTTGTTTATTGTTTATTTGTTTGCACTTAAAAATAATAAATACATAACAATGAAATATAAATGAGATATAACAGTGCAAGGGGGATTGAAAGCTTATGCTTATGTAAAGGCCCCCATTTATCAACTTATAATAACAATTTAAATAAATCAATCAATCAATCAAACAAAAGAAGTTGGATAATTAGTAAATGAAATAATACAGTGAGAAAACAGTGCAAAAAAGAAATTGTCATAACTTGTGCAGTCCCCTGCTTCTGCTATTCACATGGCAAAATGACCTGTCCTCGCCAAAATTTTCATCAAAAACCTCATAAACACAATGGGGTATGTTTAATTCACTAAGCCTTGTTTATTGAGGCTTGACAGAACTTTGAAACAGATTGTCTTCTGGGTGCACAAGACCCATACTTCAGTTCTTGTGTACAGTCAAACCTGTAAAAGTAACCACTTCTACATAAGGACCATCTAGGCAATGTGACCACTTTTTGGTGGTCCCTTAGGTAATTTTTCCAATTGACACAAGCATTAAGAATCCTGTCTATCGTGACAACCTGTCCACATTTTATCGGTCCCCTGATTGGTCTTCTTGGGCAGTTTTGATTGTACTTGCATTGTCTGTTACTGTTCAACACTGCTGCCTTGTATCCCAAACCAGCTGGCAGATGGCCACTTTGTTCACGGCAGCACTTGTGTCCATGGGGGTGCCCATCTTACACGGAGATTTGAGATCTAAACCTACACCACGCTTCATCTATCTGGATAACTTTGGCTGTATGGAGTATGATGTACCACTGGGCTGAGGTTCCGTCAACCTTGAACCCAATTCGTACGCAAACATATCTGTCCACAGGGTGCAAAATGTTCTGGGATTTCATCACTTGGAAGTGATTTTTTGTGGTACATCCTTTCACTGCAGTACTAGTATTTAATCAAGTCAATTGTATATTTATGAAGATTTACCACATTTGTGGAAGCATTGACAAAACAGGTGACTATCACCTCTTCAATATGTCAAACCTAAGACCAGACTGTAAGGTTTGAACCACTCACACCGGGAAGGACCAGTGCTCTTTTCAATAATTGTGGTGGGATCTTTAACATGCTCAAGGTGTCTGAATTTTGTTGGTATTTAGATTGGCTCCATAATATTTACATACAGAATCACTACTGTCAGTTATTAACACAAAGAGTCACTCATCCTAAAAGTATGTTACAAGTAAACCAATGACATAACCTTTCGTCCTTTGAAAAACATTTATTAGACATTTTCATAAACACCTCTCAGTGATCCTTAACAGTCTGGCCTTCAGACTGTTATTCAACACAAGAGGGATAGATGGGTTGACTGACAACATCCTCCTCTGATATGGACCAGCCTTATCAACCACAAAATTGAAACATGGTATTTAAGCCACCCAGTCATTCATATTAATGGCAGAGATGCAAAATTATGATATGATAAAGCCACACAAACGTACCTTACATACAGAGGCATCTGTGTGCATATACGATCAGTAACTGCGAATGATTCTATGTTGTTGAGGTGTTTATACATAGTTGGATTGGCCAGATTTCTGATCTATCATTATGATATTTCACCAGCCAGCCCCCTAGTGAATAGGAGACATAAATGAGGAGAATTTGTGTTAAATCGCTGGGCATGAGCAGACTTATTGGTTTCACCCATCTCTGGGTTTAATAACACCCACCCAATATGAGAACTCGGCAAATCTGATTACGTACCCAAGAGAGCACCCCAATTCCCACCGGGAATTACTGTCCTCCCAAACGGCAATTAGAAGCATATCGCCACAGTGACCTTCACTTCGCATAAAAATCCAATATTTCCACGACACAAGCTCCACAGTTTACAGCCACTATACAGTATGAGATGGGATACGTAACAGTACCGAACTCCTCAACGCACGGGAAACCAATATCGGGATGGGAAGAAGTGATAGATAACCCTGAGGATGCGCTGTAATTTGCATAATGGGATTTTGGAATGAACCTTCTGGATAAATTATTTAGCAATCCATATAATAGGCTATGGTCCCTCTCAGGGGGGAAGGGCACTTTTCATGAAGAGCTTTAGTGACAGCTTGGTTATTCACAGTGACGACAAGGGTTGACATAATGTCTCCGCCTGATCCATTAACCTTCTCCCTCCCAAGGTAGCCTTTTGGCACCAGATTTGTGTTGTTTACAGCATCAGGCAGCAGGGAGAAGGTTAAAAACTTAAACACATCACTTCTTTTCCTCTATTTTTGCTACCAAAATGTCCAGAATTGAAACATGATCATATATGTAATAAATTTTTTATACATATCAATAAGATTTCTCTAAGGGTCAGCATCATGTTTTATATACATGTATTTTAATTTGCTAGATAAAAAAAAATTCCTTAATGTGTAAGCCGTAAAAAATCCTGCTTCAAAAAAGACTTGCACTTGATGCAAGCACGTCTAACCCCCGTTTCGGGGAAAAAAGACATTAAAACTGGATAGAATGTGGAAAGTTATAAGAATAGCATCAGCATGATATATTACGTGTCTGGCCTGCTTTCCGATTCACTTAGATATTGGCCTGGAGATAATCCAACTTTCCCCTGCAACATGATCCACAGTATCCGAATCCCTTTGGACAGGAAAGCTGATACACTAGTACTACTTCAAAAACCCTGGAGTAGGAAATCTTGTACCCATTTGCTGACACTGATGGATGATATAGATAATTTAGAGATTGTACTGAATGTCTTAGCCCCATATTATGCAATTGTATTGCATAATAATAAAAAGCTAACGTCTAAGTTATCTGCTATTGAAACATCACCCAATGGTTGGGAGCAAGGGCCTAATGCATGGGTTTGTCTTAAACCCAAATACTCTTAAGGGGTATAATTGTAGTGCTGTACATTCCGTTAATGCCCTTTCAAAACAAACTGTGATGATGGAGGACCTAGATCCATTGGTATGAATGCAGCTAATGCTTCTGAGTGCTGGCAGTAATATATCCCATACATCACAATGTGCATTATTGGCAAACATATACATGGAGGGAGGGCTGGGGGTCCTGTGATAAAAGTAAGCAACATCAGGAGCGCGTTTTCTTCGTCTATGAAAACTGCCAATCAAAATTGGGAGGAAAGCCGTGCCCAGTTGGTGATCACTAAGCCAAATTCATGCCTGTTGTTCACAGATGAAGCTCGATCAGAGCTATTAAAACCATGCCATTTGTGGCGTCAGCACCATCCATTTCCTGTGTCATAATTCATCACGATGCCATGCGCTGATCAGATTTGGGGAAAAGTGATTCCCGAACGCTCTAATGGTGCTAGTCTGGAACCCTGGAGTTTGATGCAATAAAACATAGAGTAAACAGATGGCAACATTCCATATTGTGTACGGGAGGGGGGCTGGGAGCAAACTGCACTGCCTTTTCTTTGGGTGGAAATATTTCTTCTCAGTGGTGAAAGAATAGAATGAGGTCTGTTTCTCTGTCTTGCTTGTGTGGCTGTAGGACTTAACCTTCAGCATCCTAAGGTGGCTATATGGTACCAAATTTGTATTGGTTACAGTGTTAGGTAGCAGTGAGAAGGTCCAAGATACAATGTACATGTACCTTTATACCATATTTGCTAGGGGGCAGCAGGAATAAAATTACATATGACTCCTACTTGTTGGCAATCGACCACCTTCGTGCATCATTAGGTAAACATCCCCAGACAGTAAACAAATAGCAAGGGATCAGCATGTCCAAATAAACAGGCTCGGACTGCTGTCCCTAGAGCCCTATCCGCAGTGCTGAATCACCATCCACTGGGCAGTTTTAATATTAATCCATCTAAGATTACTTTTGCCTTGACGTCACCTGGATAAACCAATCCTGGATGGAAAAGGACTTCATGTGAACCCTAGGCAGAGCAGATATTGTAGCCATTCAATTCATAAATGGCTGAAATGTTGATGTAACTTATTTTGAGATTGATGAAGTCTTTTCCCAAAATGTTATGGTGTATGTAGATCTTCTAATGTCCATCAAAAGGAAATGAGAACACCTTTTTGAGTTCCCAAAATATCAGGACAATTCACAATTGTAGGAAATGTGGTTTAAATGCCCTTTTTTCCAAGATGATAATAATCTGACAGAAAAAGCCATTCATGAATAAGTTAGAATGATAGAATAATAATCTAACAAAAAATGGCAAATCAGAGACTGTTTATTAAGACAAAAGTCCCACAACAGGACATGCAAGAAGACCCTGTCATGCCTCTGTTGCTACATCTATTAAGTGGTTTCCAATGGTGGGGCCACAATTGGGGATAGGTAGTTAATGCCTGAGACATGCATATGTCCCTCCTACATATGCAGAACTGATAGGTGTTCTGCAGTGACGATAGACGGCTATCTTTTCAACTCCACCATGAAAACTGTTTCATAACATCTGCCAACAGTTATTACTGGAATGGCTACATAGAGAAGTCTAGCATTGTACCCACCTGCATAGACATGACAGGGATTGCATGCTGACTACCGTATTATATGATTCTACTCAAACTACACGGCCCACCCTTCAGCATCTGCAGCAAGGAGATACATTTCATTATCAGCCTAGTGGCACTGCCACTGTCACCTTCTGTCTGAGTTATACAACTCCATGAAATATCATATCTACTCCTGGGACAACATTTGCACTTTTGAGAAAAAAATTGCGAGCATCCCCTCAACTATCTCTCATCAGCTATTGTATCTGGATCTCTCCCCCCCCCCACTGGACAACAAAATGAAGTAATCTAGGATTCACCAGAAAAAGTACATGAAGATTCAAACTTTTCTAATCCTAGACATTTATACCCAAAAAATGTCATCAACAATTATCAATATGTAAAAAATTGACATAGAATAACTGTCAGCTCTCATCTTGGCTTTTTCTCTGGAAAGTAAGGGATAAATTAGTTGGACAGGGCTCTGTACCAGCCTAACATAATTGGGTGTAAGGCGCTTCTTTCCATCACCAATTTTTGAATGGTTAAGACTGGCCTGGCCTGCTTACCTACCTTTCTACACATAATTACATTCCCTCTGCAACAGGTGACCCTAATTGGCTGCCAGGGTCCAGTTTTGCTGATTCTGTATTATGCATTTTCCCACTGGCTTCCAAAGGGCAACAGACATGAATATACAAATGTAGCAGGAAATTGAAGACAGAAATGAGGTGACCTTTGACCTGTTTGGCGACCTTTGACCTTACCTTGCTTTCAGTGTCCTTGATGTTCCTAGCATGTTGAAGTATGCATGAGAATATGCACAGACAGACAGACAGACAGACAGACAGACAGACACAGGCAGGCATTGTAAGTCTCTAAGATACATAACTGCACTTCCTCCCAGCCTGTGGGGAGACCATTTTGACCTCCAATTCGACCTTCCTGCCAATCTGCAGTTACATCATTTCCCCTCCAACTTCCTGTGACTTTACAGTATTCAAATAACTACGGCCACACAAGTAAACAAACAAACAAACAAACACACCGGACACGAAACCTCCATACACGAAAAATACGCATTTAGATAAGGGTAAAGGGCGTCCCTCCTAAGGATAATAGTACCTTCAGGAGCTACCATATATGGATATCTGCTAGTGCCCTTGTGGCATGCTATTTTCCTTTTTTTGCATTGAAGACTTAAAATCAATAGGTGAAAGGGAAAGGGCACCTCTCAAGTGCCCTTGTCATTCCTTTAGAGAAGCCCTGCCATTCCTACGGTGCTAACTACATGTTCTCATTGGTCCTGATGATCTGCACTTAAGATGGTATAGCCCTGGGGACATTTCAAATTATGCTATTACTGCGCTAAAAATAATACAACTTGCTGACAGGTGATCTATTTCACTCTTCTGCCTGGGGGTATTGCAACATAATTTGATAATTTTGGTCCTCCGTGGCTTATTATTAGTACTGAATACAAAATTTAAATTGGTCTCTAAGAATGAGTTATACTATTTTATACTTTTCCTGTCTAACAAGTTTATTTAGAAATGTTTGTGGGCAGGCATCATCATTAGAACATCACTAACGACAGGGACAGTAGTGTCAGTGCGGGCACGTTCATTACTAAGGACAGGGACAGTAGTGTCAGTGTGGGCACGTTCAGCACTAAGGACAGGGACAGTAGTGTCAGTATGGACATGTTCAGCACTAAGGACAGGGACAGTAGTGTCAGTGCGGGCACGTTCATTACTAAGGACAGGGACAGTAGTGTCAGTGCGGGCATGTTCAGCACTAACGACAGGGACAGTAGCATCCGTGTGGGCATGTTCAGCACTAAGGACAGGGACAGTAGTGTCAGTGTGGGCATATTCAGTACTAAGGACAGGGACAGTAGCATCCGTGTGGGCATGTTCAGCACTAAGGACAGGGACAGTAGTGTCAGTGTGGGCATGTTCAGCACTAAGGACAGGGATAGTAGTGTCAGTGTGGGCATGTTCAGTACTAAGGACAGGGACAGTAGAGTCAGTGCGGGCATGTTCAGCACTAAGGACAGGGACAGTAGTGTCAGTGTGGGCATGTTCAGTACTAAGGACAGGGACAGTAGAGTCAGTGTGGGCATGTTCAGCACTAAGGACAGGGACAGTAGAGTCAGTGTGGGCATGTTCAGCACTGAGGACAGGGACAGTAGAGTCAGTGTGGGTATGTTATTGAGGGCAGCTTTAACTTTGGAGGCCTCCCAGTGTCAGGTAAATGTTAATAAATGCAGCAAGCAAAATTGCATGTATTGGTAGATAATAGATACATAAGGGATTCTGAAGCACAGCAAACTCTGGGAAACCATTACATCAGCAATATCTGTGCACAGAATCTCTTGGGAACAGTTACATCAGCAGTTCCAGTGCACATCTGCTATATATAGTAAATCTAGTATCAGTGGTAGAAATAGACACAACTGTTAATGAAATAGATGAGTCTACTTACATGTATACAGATGTTCATCACAAGTATGCACAGGTATTGCTGATGTCACAGTTTCTTAGAGATGTTGTGCACAGAAATTGCTGATGTAACTTTTTGAATTCCCATGAGATGCTGTGCACAGAAATTGCAGATGAAACCGTTTCTAGGACGGCAAGCAGATGTAAATTGGCAGGTCTAGGAAGTCGATAATATCAATATCAAGGGAAATCAACCTGAAAAAGAAACCTTCATGCTAGCCATAAAATCCTTTTTGGTTTTGTAGCTTTGGGGTCAAGTTGTGGCTTAAGAGATATACAATGCTTTGTTGCACTGAATACTTGCACATTCGTGATAGAAGGACAACCATAATGCAGTAATGAGTATGGAACAAAAGCTTGAGGAAGTCATAATTGTAATTTCTTGCAAAGCCTTTTCATGGTTATTTTCGAGGAAAGCAGTCTTGATATATGGTATGGTCAATGTGGGAGACATGATGAGAAATTAGCCTATTTTCATCTCATTGATTTAGATTCTGAATGGCCTTACCACACATAGTGCAACGTTAACAGTAATAGCAGTGGCAGCAGGTTTGGGGCCATATAGGTTTGAGTGGAGACACAAATGCATAACTGTTCCTCTATGTCATTCATTACTTTTGAACAAGGAGTTTCAAACTTGCTCCATGTTTTGACACAAGCAGAAGTCTTGGCTCCATGAATATTGTCTTCTCATGAATAAAGGATACATTTGAAAGTTTGTGCCTGTAAGATTGAACTGATGCATATGTAAATAGAAGACCATGAGACAATGTTGCTTTAATTCTGCTACATTGCAAGATTCCATTATGTATGTCTGACTCTGGGATGAAAATATCAATAACACAATAACAAGATAATTCTGTCTAAGCTCTGAAAGCTTCATGCTGGGGTTAGATCTCCCTAACAGTAGAGGGTGTCTTGTTTCCTTGTAGTTTGACATAGTAGGCATTTTAGGGGGGGGGGGGTGTACATGTATGTGTGCTGTGCATACGAAACCACATGGATCTTCATAATTCAATCAATGGCATCACGTATCTGTTCTGTGCACCCAAATTTACTGTGACAAATCGTTCTGCAGTATGGACAGGAATTGTCCCGGGGTGGATCGGAATTCCAATTTGGAGAGTGACTGGCTGCATTGATAGGGATGGTTGATGGTTATCGCTGAAAGCTATCGATGCCGGGCTGTTTTGGCAGACAGGATTCGTGGCACCTGACGCCTACTCACAGAGATAAAACATAGTTAACCCGCTGACCTTCCTCATCTTGACCAATCAGTGCCAACAACACCCCGTGTCGTTAAACTCGGCAACCATGATTCAACCTTGTGAGGTGACGAAGGTGAAACAACTTTTCCTCTTTGAGGAGAAGCAGGAATCACAAAGCTGTTCCCTCCATAAAATAATGTCTCGTCTATAACTGCTCCATCTCACTTAGCGATACTCCTTTCTGAAGGTGACCTTCAGCATAGTTTTCATTAGTTACCTGATCTTCCATGTTTATTTGTCTACTGTCAAGGATGTAACGTTACTGATACTTGTTACAGTCACTTAAGACTCAAATGTTATCTGTAGAATACTGATATGTGTATCAGGTGCATACATACTGTATTATCAGTAACCTTCATGACATCACAACAGTTGAGGTAAAGTCTGACAATTTTTCCACAAAATATCACCACAATAGTTTGTGGAGAAGTAGTGTTAAATCGTACATTGATATCCCCCATTTACACATATGGTGAGTGAGCAGCTTGCAGCATATTGTTGGAATTTGCTAGAATGCAATATTGTTGGAACTTGTGCCAAATATACCCCAAAATTGCATCACCATCCACTGGCTGTGCGTGGAATTTGTTTCTAGCCATGGTTAAATCAAATTCTGCTGTGAGTGCCATCTTCTTCCACAGCCATGGCTGCACAGTACTAAGTCTAATATCTGCATGACTATTCTGAATCCATCCTCCACCTGTATAATCATGAGACAACAGACAGAGTCCGGGAACCTTTGAGACATCTAACGATGCCCCAAGCTGAACAGAGCCTTCGTGGCACAGAACGAGATCAAATGTTCTTCCCACACGTTCATGTTTCCGTCGGCTTGTCACATGACGCGTGGGGGCGAAATCCTCCGCAGGAGGCAAAGGTAATACTCTCCATCACCCCCTGCTATAATATTCAGGAGAAGCCATTAACAGTGAAGTCTGCAACTGAATGTGCAGCAGTTCCATATGGATGAAGAGCTGGTCATTGCTGGTGATAGGAAATTTTTTTAGATGATTTGATTTGATATTTTGATGCAAAGCGATACCATAAAACGGTGGATATTTGACAAGACAAATGAGTTACAACAACATGAAAAGAAAAAAACAGGACTATTGTACAAAATGTATGAGGAAAGCCATGTAGACACCAACTTAATAAAGGTGAGCTGACCACATTTGAAATGGTGGACTCATAATTAGCATACAAGAGAAATTAAAATCCATATGAAATTTGAAAAGGATCTGCTATAAAAAAAACAAGGAAACGTAATCAACACAGTAAATTTGTGGCTCACACTAGTGGTAAAGTAACTTGAATGTCATTTTTGGGGGTGAATTACAAAATTTACTAGTAGTTTCCAATATATACATAATTTTATAGGCATCTACTTGTAAATTGTTTCCATCTTTTCCATCATTACCACGAACATGTTTGGCAAGTGGCATAAATGGGACGACAACCTAGGAAATGCCCATTGATGATCTGATTGATGAGACCATGTGACCTGGAACTGACAGCTCTAATCCTGAGATTTATGACCCCCCAAATCATGGCTGACAATTGCTAATTATACATCACTAGTCCTGAATGAAAAGGAGAAAATTACCCATGTACCTTCTAACATGCTGAACCAGCCAGCCAATACCTAATTCAGCTGGCAAGTCCAGAATATCCTTACAAAACTCTACACTCCCTATACTCAGAAACAAGAGTTTAACCCTTTAACACCTTTAGTATTGCTCCAAGATCTATATATAATTGGTCTAAGCACCAAGAGGGTTAAGTTGGCAGAGCCCAGAACTGTAGACTAGAATATGTTGTCATCAAATACTGTATCTTTGCATTATCTCCAAGCAGATGTAGAGGGAAGTGAACAGAAAAAAACATGGACCACTAGAGATGCAGAAACATAGAGAGGAAAAAAAGACCAAGAAAACAAGCCTAAGTGATACATTCTTGGTGCTGAACATGCTTGAACTGACTCTACTTTCCCAGTTCATAGTGCTGAACATGCCTGCACTGACTCTACTGTCCCTGTCCTTAGTGCTGAACATGCCCACACTGACTCTACTATCCCTGTCCTTAGTGCTGAATATGCCCACACGGATGCTACTGTCCCTGTCCTTAGTGCTGAACGTGCAATTATCTTTGTATAGCTTCAAGGTACATTGAGTCAGTTACAAAAGCAGGAGTTAATTTAACAGGTGTAGGAAACCATTCAATGTAGTAAGAACTGATGCTGCTGCTACAAGCTTGATAAGTTAGTGCGTTCCATCAAGGGGTACTTACACTTAAGTTGACCAACACAGATACAGATTACCTACTAGACACTGTAAGTTGTGGTTCTTCTTTCCTACTTGTAGCTGTTTGAATGTCAATACTTTTCCTGCATATATATAGATCCCAAAAGGTGACCTTTCATGCGTTGAAAGATGTTTGATAATCACGGGGTGGATTTGAGTCTGAAATTCGGCAGGAAGGCCCCTTTTAGTTTGCAAGGTAGATAATCTCTGGTATCCATCATTCTATTATCAAATGCCAATGGCCATGGAGATGGGAACATTGCATGCTCATCTGGCCAACAATTTCCAGTAAATATATGTGCCACGTGTTAATAGTATAACCACCAAGGAAACATTTCTGAAAATGCACCTCTTAATGCCTGAAATGGTAATATAATACTGTTCCATTTCATTTTATTCTATCTTTATCGTAGGTATGGAAACATAATGTATAGCCAAGGCTACCAAACTATAGCCAGTAGCCATAATTACGATACTGAGGCAGTTTATGGTGAATATCACTTTTGTCCACTTTCATCCATTGAGTTGCTTACAGCAACAAGATAGCAAAATGATGTACTGTTAGGTTTACACAAGCTTTCAATGGAACATTGATGTGTCATTCTTCAAAAGCTTGCACACTTTGCTTGGAGCTGTGAAGGGATTTACTGCAAGGGTGAAACTGTATCCTGCTGAAGACATATTTATGTCTGGACTCAAACAGGTGGTTGTTGCATATGCCCACCAAATGTCAAGGAAAATCATCTTCTGTGAACACAATACGTTTTTGCTTTTGATGCATTCTGTTTCATTTCATTTTATTCTATCTTTATCATAGGTATGGAAACAAAACACATAGCCAAGGCTATCAAACTATAGCCAGAAGCCATAATTACAATACTGATGCAGTTTATGGTGAATATCACTTTTGTCCATTTTCCATTACAGTAGGGATAAAAAATACTACGAGATTAATCATTAAAAGTTGATGCAGTCAGTGATGAAACTCAAAGAGTTGCGTGACATATGTTGGATTCTGGTTAGTGGTTCTTAATCATGTTGATACAGAAACGTTTTCTTCGGATACTTTTACTAACCAGAAAAATGAAATAGCCTGTGCACAGAGAGTAAAGGATCACTAAATATATATGATGTTTGCACCTATGTCTATCATTCCGTTATGTCGAGGGGAATACTGTTCCACATTGATAAAGCCCTAAAATCTCTGCATGACAGGTAATGATGCAATACTGATAATATAACAATGATCCTTAGTCTATATTGTACAGTAACTACAATTATAACTGTTATTTCTGATACCTCAACTTACGATGGAATGGACAGGTGTCTTGGATGCCATATGTAAGGAATACGTTTTTGGGACTTGGTTGTTTTGTCTTAAAGAAATAAGGTGTGGAGACTTTCTTGTTGTGTCTAAGGACTAAAGCAGGAAGACTTGGTTGTCCTATCCAATAAACATACTCAGTAGCTATCTGTCTGAAGAGCATAATGTTAGTTGTTGAGAAAATGCACTTTTGAGGAATCAATATAGAATGCTGCAGTTTCTCAGTGGAAAAGGCATTGATTTCCAATACGATCGGAATTCCACTATAAATAAGCAAAGTACTGCATGTTGACAACTTACATGGCCTAAAGATGTAAAACTGATATATCCTTGTATCTGGATATAAGTTTCTGAAACGTCATCCAACATGTAAATGATAACAGCATTATTACGAAACGATTAGTTTTTGTAATTTTCATAACACCCTTGTGTACTGCTTATCCACCAGAACAACACATTTGTCATTTGTCAGTAGATTACTTTATTGTTCCGTCCTTTATGACAATGATGGTGCTTCTTTAGCAGAGGTTGTCTGGTCATGAGGCAAAAGTACTCCAGTATTCTGCGGGGGTATCCTGTGACCATTATCTGCCCACATTGGGCTTATCAGGGACGTCCTCCCTTCCCTCCCACATTAGCATTCAGCGCGGAGCCGTCCATACCTCAACATTATTCCTGCGTCCCAATACCAGGACACCTGCAGGAAGCTAACAAAGTGGCATTTGGCACCTTCCACGAAAGTGTGACGCCGGACAATGGAACACGTTCTGCTAGCCATGCAAAATGGCATTTTGAATAAAACGGAGGAATGCCAGTATGTGGGGGGCTACCACTGGGGAATTGCCAAGTCCAATAGCTGAATTTTCAGATGATGATTTGTTGAGGCCCATCTTTAACCTGTGAATATTGCATGGGGTTACAGCTGATAAGATCAAGTATTGCGGGTTGGAAGGCGGTAAAATGGCCATTTTTCAATCGTTATCGCGGGGCGAGCTGCTGACGTTTAGCTGAAAATCATGAATAACTAAACGTTATGGTTCTCCGGGCTGTGCAACATATGTCAATAGATCTTCTGGGGCCCCACGGGACAAGTGAGGTCCTTGAAGGATTTCCACTCCAGGTATTTGATTATGTGGAGCAGTTACACCTTCCAAACCTGGAACAGATGACATGGCAGCTGGGTGAGATTAAACAATTTGAGATCATTACCGTAATCAGCGACCCACCGCTATGAATATTCCACATGCCGAGAAATCCTCAAATTTTTAATTAAAAACAAAATCTAAGCTATACGACAATTACTGTAATTTGGCAGTAACATTTTCGTACGTAGCTAAAATTATATCTTCATTGGGAAAACAAAATTTTAAGGTGGATTGAAGAGAAATGATATTTGACAAGCTGACTGATCAAGAGGCAACAAGGGGCCAACACCAGACTTGATGATGAGCACTAAGAATATTGTAATGGCAAGTAAGTCAGATGTAAGATATCACATTAAATGAAAGATATGTGGGGTATAAAATGACTTGACCTTGCAAATCATCTTATCCTTGAATTGTTAAGTACACAATAATGGCATGTAGGGCTAGATGTTAGGAAGTTCCACTGACCCTCCAGGTCCTTGGAATCTACTGAATCTGTCCAATCAGCACCGAGTATTAAAGTCACATGTCTCAGACTGGCCAATTGCAAATAGGATTTCATTTAGCTGTGAAAATTCCCATCATGCCTGAAAGTGGTCCATCATGGATGAATGTGGGAGGGGCAAAGAAGCCCATACATGTGTAATAGGTAACATCGTCAATCAAGGGAGGAGTACAGAATAGTTTTGACTATAAGACATGTCCAAGTTTCAGTGTGTTTATAAAACATGGAAAAGAAATTCGCATGACATTCCTACTACATTTTTTTTCCATCAATAGCATATGATTTCAAAATATGACAGGGTAGAATCAAAAGTATTTAAATTTGCCCACGGAGGATTAAACCTTGAGCCTTGCTTTGCCAGAATATGTACATGTAGAAGACATTTTCCCAACATGATGGACATGGCCAATTACAATTGATATGAAAAGTAAAATGCTATGTAGCTGTTGATAAAGCATGTATTGGGAATGATAGCAGGGTTGATCCAGCAAAAGAATTAAAGGACAACACTATATCTGTAGTTAATCTGGAGGGTAGGTAAGGTGCATAATACATAACTGAGGATGGGATCTCATCTACTCATTATTTTATTAGGCTAGTAAATGTTCTGTCAGTGTGTGGTTGATTAGATTTGTTCAGTTGTCTCCACTTTTTGAGTATTAAATACTCCAATTGGTAGTGACATTCTGACTCTGAGATGAATGTTCCACATCTGTGAGTAAAAAAAAGGTGGGGACATAACGTTAGATTAATACATCACGACTATTCATAGATAGCCATCAACAAATTATAACCATTGGCATCCGGTTTTCAGACCAGAATGTTGTAATTGTGTATGATAAACAGTACTTTAGTAGTTTAGTCATATCTGTTTCCAAACTTGTACAAGTAAAACACTGCCTCACATTTGTATAATTCCCACAGACAAATTACAAATGTATCAAATTCTGCATCAGTAAATGTCAAAGAAAGCAATACTGCAAAGAGTTATTGGCACGTGTCTCCGAGAAGAAAGTGCATAATCCGTTAGCGTGAACTGGTGCCACCTCATTTTGGGAAGAATGCCATCAGACT
Organism: Branchiostoma floridae x Branchiostoma japonicum; assembly: GCA_013266295.2. Lineage (NCBI taxonomy): Eukaryota > Metazoa > Chordata > Leptocardii > Amphioxiformes > Branchiostomatidae > Branchiostoma > Branchiostoma floridae x Branchiostoma japonicum. Next base: position 21,963,427 of record CM023825.1, read on the forward strand.
GAAATCTGATGAAGCCACACTGACATTCCCACATTCAATCAGCACTAATGTCTCCATTTGGGGGCCACGTGTTGGAGGCCTGTGGTGATAAAAGGTCTTCCATCGCTAGAGATGAAACGCCGAGACAAGGATAAATATAGCGATGGGGATGAGGTGGTTCCTGCAGGATGAGCCTGTGTGAGGTCAGGGCAGGTTATCCACATCCTAATGCAATCAACAATAAAATGAGGAACATGCCTGTTGTCATTACTTCGGTTCTCCATCTGTCATTGTCTTTCAAATGGCGTCATTGCAGGCAGGGGGCCCGAAAGGTCTCTCAGTGTACCGCCGTTTCTTCCATTGAACTACTGCAGACTTTGAGAAGTGGTCTTAGTGGAATTGTACTTCCCTCTTTGTAGTATGTTAGTGATGGACAACTGCTGGGATTCCCCATGATGACAGGAGGGGCTTTGAAGAATAGATTGTCTTTGTCTTTGATTGGAGACTGGGAGAACTTATTGTGCAATTTTGTCCATTGCTTTCATGTCATGACTTGGTACATTCTGTAATTAGGTAAAAAATAACATACTGTAGACTAGGAGATGGGACCTCCAAATGAGCATGTTAGGCAGCCGGTGCTTCTTGACTGATGTTATCTTATGTTCTTTGCCTTCCCTAACTTGTTTGTATAACATTTTTTGAATGTACCAACTGACATGATTTAGTCCATATACAGAGGTTTTGTTTTCAGTGTGTTTATTTGTGTGTTTGCTTCAGAATCTGTTTCTGTAGTTATTTCCACGTGCTAGGCACATCAGGGACACTGACAGGAAGTTAGTTCAAAGGTCCGATAAAGCTCTGAGCAAAGGTTATCTCATTTCCTGTCTTCTACTTTTGGAGACCACTCTCATGAGTCATCTCTATGCTTGAACTATAGCCAGAAGATACGAAATCTACCAGCACTTAGTACTTAATGGATATGCAAAAAAAATCTTTTCACTGATGGAATAAAATATACACACATTCTTCCCTGGACTTTTTCTTTCTGGAAAAATCCATTTGTGACAGCTTTTCTCTAAATATAGCAGAAAATATGATGTAAGCCCATATAGTGTGGGAAGCAACTTCCCCCCATCTGTCATTAATGTGGAGAGAGATGCATCAATTAGTCCTGCTGTCATGTCATGACAGGATGAAACAATATCTGCCAAGGAAAGGCTCTGACTTATAAGTGCCCCATAGGAAGCTTGTATCACCTTCATCTGCCAAGTTTCTATCACCAGGTACATGTAGCTTCTGAGAAAACGCACCAGGTAGCTGGGTGTATCCATGTCAAGATCATTACACTTCTACGTAGAAGTATATCTATCTATCTCTGCAAAATGTATGAAACTTCCTCCATTAGTTACTACCAGGGGAAACTTGGAAGCAAAGGTACATCTCATTACCCATGAACAGGTTCCGAAGAGATGCAATGTACTAAGACGAGTGGGTACATTCCTGCTTAAATGTAAGCCCTTTGGGGAACGATTCTGAGGATTGCACCATCAGCGAATAAGGGTTATGCATTGCCCAAAATAATGTTGTGGAGCTTGTGGTTTTCACTACAGAACAAAGAGGGTAAGATTACAATTTGAAACTCTTTCCTGACTAAGCTTTACATATAATCCAGGGTGCAGTTTTCTCTAAAACTTGGCCAGTTTGTTGCTACTTTTTTTTGTAGTTTATCCTTTGGAATACTATTGTAGGCATTTGGCTACCAATTCTCTATTGTTCACAGGGTTAGGATGCATTGGGAAGGTTAAAAACATTAAGAGTCTAGGAAACATATATGCATGACCACCAGTCTTCAAAGTGGCAACGCTTCAAATACAAATCTACAAATCTACAAACAATACATTCATTGAAGAGCTATATACTAAGGAAACTGTTGAGCACATCCTACCATTTTGCCTGTTAAATGTTTACTGGTTCAGGATTCTCACGTGAAAGGACATTTGTAAGTTCTACAAACAGACCAAGCTCTTGAATTAGCAATGGGATACACAGTGAAAGGATATACCTTGTGACATTGTGTAAGACAAATTGCCCAGCATTGCTGAAATTGCCTTAAAGAAAACAACGAAGGCACACTTAAACCTTTGAAGTATTGTGCCGGCACTTAATGGCGGCGGGATGAAACAGACAAGTCATCCAAGACCATTTCAGCAAACATCTATCCCTTGATAAATGCTATTTTAGTATTTATACCTGTTGTTGTTGGGCAAATCTGTCTATGGCATCAGATATCTCTCCTCAGAGATACCAGAGACAGTTTATCACAATGTTTTCAAAGAGGAGGACGAACACAAGAAAATGGCATACCTTCAGTGGGGAATTCAGTACTCATGATAAAGTTGAAGAATGAGGATGATAAAGGAGTTAATTACAGACTAAAGGGGCAGGCTGTATGTTCATCATCTCCATATCTTTTACAACCCAGAAATTTAGTTGAAACCTCTTCCAAGACAACTTTGCAAGGTCATTGTGTTCTTGCCAGGGTTTGCATTATGTTGGTTCATGGATTTGTTTTGTTAGTGGTATTATAGACAACATACAACTCTTCAATGATTCTTCTGATTTGGGGGTGATGGCTAGGCTGAAATTAGAAAGCACTGATTAGATCTTCAGTTAAGTCCCCTGGCAGCTTCTTTCCAAACTGCAGGATCCATTCAAAGTGTAGAAGAGCAGAATGTCTGGAAAGTATTTATGTGACATTGGCACTGAATTACACTCTGCAAGAGCCGCCTGGTTCTGATGTGTTATAGATACTGGAAAGATCTGGCATTATCGAGTCATCAGCCAAGTACAATCTGGGCCAGAATTTGTTCCATGTTCCCCGGCTAGTAATTGTGTAAGTATTCCTCCTGCATCCAACTGATGAAATGGGAAAGTCGTGCCATCCTTGCTGAGGCATCAATAATTTAGTCATGACCTTCAACCCTTGCCATGTAATCACCGCAGAAACGTCTTCTCCAAACCAGCAGAAATGGCTGCCGTGGCTAATGCATCATGCATGGCCTACCACCATTGCTTCTTCTTCGATTTTTTCTTACCCCTAGGTGATTTTCTGTAGTGCCGAATATTTACAGGAGTCATTTTAATGAACAGGCAAACCATTTTGGAGGAAACCACCGTGATTTCTTCTCTGCTTCATTTAATTGCTGTCAGTGCATTCTTTAAATATAATGAAGAGGTGTCTGCTGCTCGAGATTTCTGGTTAATTTGCAGAAATTGCATTGTCTTTGCTGCAGATAAGTAGACCACAAGGTCAAATGGCTGCAACGCGGAGATAACAGTTCTTGATTCAAATTCAAATAAAATCGTGGCAAATACAAAATGCAGATTTGCATATTGCATGACCTCATTGAAAATGACATTCCCCCTAAAAGAAAGGGGCCCAGTGGGGGCATCCTTGATCCTGATAGGGTCTGCCATGGGTATGGCATCATGCTCAAACTGGTATCTACCATTCTTAGTAGAAACGAATGGAGGAAATGAAGACATTATAGAGATGTCTCTGGCCGTGCTCAAGTTGGAGTCAAGGGGACAATCGTAGAAGGGAGCTTAGCTGAGAACTAGGGATGAGGGGCTCATCCTTTCAGCACAGAGAGTCATTAAAGAGATGGATAACAAATGTGTCCTGCTTGCGTATTATTGGACAAATATGCCCAGTGGAGTTCCATAAGCTGCGCTACATAGACAGCAGCTTTACAGGCCCCCTCCCTGACCTGCACTGCAACAAGCCCCCTCCATACAATAGGTCATAGCGCCATTCTTCCATGGTGATAAAATAAATGTTCATCACTCGGAACCTCAACAGCAGCGATTGAACATAAGCTGGAGGTACTGCACTGGGCTACAATCACTGCTCCAGTCAAGCCAATCATAGTTTGTCAGTAAATTCTTGAGGAAAAAAAAAAGGGAGAAATATATAACAGGGCCCCTCATTTAAGCTAATGTCTTGTAGTTTTTTTTATTCTCTGGATGTTTTTTTTTGTCTAAAGGAACCCATACTCATATTGATCAGCAAAAATTGCTGCTTTTAAACTTATGAAATAAAAGCATCTTGAATGTCCATTGAAAACGCAATAAGTTCCGTAGCCACCCAAACACGGAGAATGTCTCTGTAGTTTACTCATCTTCGACAATGACATTCAGCAGAAACTGTTTTGGTGCCTTATGCGATATTGTAAATCAATACAAGTCTCTTCCACCCACTCTGTAATTCCACCCTCCGCTTATGTGTTGAGGCCCCAAGACCTCCAGGACGGCTGGATCCCGCCGTATCTATATTCCCATCATCAAGCCTTCTCAATACTAAAATAGGAAGGAGCCCAGGTAATAGCATGATAGGATGTCCATAATCCCTGGTGTTGAGTCCGCTGGCCAGAATTTTATTCCGCCATTGATTTACCGACTATCCAAACGGCCGTTTCGAAATCGCTATTGGAATTCAATTCGGGAGATAATTGCACACAAGAGGCAGCCGCGTATGATGGAGATAAGATTTGCATGCGGCTGGCGTCTTGCAGCGCCGAACCCCCAGGTTCCATTTGTGCTCTGTCACCGCCACTCCTTATAAGGCATCTTGCAGACTCTACCATTGTGGGACATGGGGGACAGGGTGTATGTTATGTCTTTGCATGCAGCTACATGTTGTAATACATATTAGGACACAATGACATGATACAGATGTACACAGACAGACTAATACAGAATATATATTTATGTATGTTGCAATTATGAATGAGCAATGATGCAACTTGCTCTATGTTTTAAATGTGGAAGTTACCATTTTGTCATAGATATGTCACGACCATGTAACTGGATTACAGTAAGCATGCACACAGCCATTTAGCAATGATATGAAAATCTCGTATATGTTGGAAATAGCTACAGTCAAACCCTATGTTAAGTACACCTGTTCACTGAACAGTGACAAAACATTGAAAAAGTGATATGTGGGTAAGCCAATAATGGGAGGCCATTTGTATACAAAAAACACATCAAAACACTACATGATGCAACATTACATAATAAGCCAGGTCAAGGTTTCAAGTCTGCATTGCAGTGTGATGCATTGTGGGTAATATGTCAAGTTCAAGGCCCATGAGACATAAACAAAACATGTCTGGACATGGTATAAAGCATGGTTCAGACAAGAGCTATTTACAAGTTAGGGATCTTCACCTTTGATCTCACACATGCTCAGTTCCAACTGTGAACCAGCTTATTTCATATATTCATCACGATCATGTTTTCTGTTCTAACAGATATGGAGATATGGTCCCTGACACATGGGCAGGCAAGATTGTAGGGGGCATCTGTTCCCTGAGCGGTGTGTTGGTGATCGCTCTACCTGTTCCCGTGATCGTGTCCAACTTCAGCCGAATCTACCACCAGAACCAGAGAGCAGACAAACGGAAAGCCCAGAAGGTACGCTGCCTTTGCTTTCTTCTGCCAAACACAAAACACAAGGTTGCCTTAGATCCAGTCAAATGTTCCCTTACAGCCCAGATCAGTATTCTCTGCCCATATACTTGCAATCAGAAAATCCTGTCCTTTCTGATAGTCAAAGTCAAGTCAAAGCCCTTTCATGGTGTATAGGCAGCACCCATCTCAATTTCCTTAGCACTGGGCCACACAACTTTGTACAATCACTACAGTAGGGGGCTAGTCCTCTGGTAAGTACTTTCTGACAGCAAAGATAGAAATGTTTACACTATGGGAAGGGAAAAGGGGGTACATGTACTTGCACACAAAAAATCATCATGGTTCTTTCTGAAAGCAAATGTCATGGCCACTGCCATATACAACATGTGTTAGACAATGATCCTGCCATTGTTGGCATCATAATAAAGCCATCCACAAATCCAAGACCTACAAAAATGTGTTGTCAACTCTCAGCCAACTTCAATGTATAATGTGTGACCTAATTACAAAAGATGAGCACAATTGAAACAGCAGATAGAAAGACAGCTTCAGGATGATTTTACTTGTAAAATGCTGCAAATATCAAACTGGAAAGGCAGCACCGTGATTTCAGCACCAAGGACATGTCCCATGTAACTACAAGAACCACAGCTCATCTTCAAAATTCTGAATCCTACAATGTTTTTGAACATAAACGCTACACAATGAGTGATTCCTGATACAGATACATTAAATATTCTTTCAAATTAGTTGACAGTAGCACGCATGATCAAATGTCATTGCTCCATGCTATCTACCTTTTACATTTTACTCGTGGTGTTTGGTCACTGTTCAATTATTTTGATGTGCTACCCTCACTGACTTGTCACTGTACATTAACAATAAAGCTATCATTTCATCAAAACTGATAACAACTAATTTGCAAGTACTGGTTCCTTATGTGTTTAAAAAATCGCAAAGGACAGCCTTTGCCCATAGGGGCATTTGATCAATGATACCATTATGTCTACAACACCCAGACTTATAATATATCCGGGGGTTGCAGACTAAGCTCACCATTTTGTGACATCAACATTGCTTTTTAGAGGATCATTAATACTGACTTTTATTGTTGACTCTACAAATTGCTGATTTTACTAGTCTACCTTGGGGCTCAAATGACATAAATTTTGTATATAAAAGAAAGGATTGCTTGCACATCATTATAATGCACAACAGGAAGTAAGAAATAAAAAATCTCATACCTCCGTGAAATATTTTTTGGTATATTTTTTGTGAATTTCTTGCTGATTCCGTCTGTCCATTTTCTCACTGGCTCCCATAGGGCAACAGACATGCATAAAGCAGGAAATTGAAGACAGGAAATGAGACAACCTTTTCTGGGACCTTTGACCTAACTTCCTGTCATGTGGAAATAACTACGGAAGCACAAGCAAACATACAGACTAAACAAAACAAAACTTCCTTATGCGAGGTAATAAACTACAGCAGTTGAAAACTAAAGCTAGGCTGGTATACAACAACTGTTTTTTGTTGGAAATACACCCAATCACTGTGTAGTGCAGAGACACAGTGACCCAGGAAATAGCCAGGCTTGCGAAATTCCCTTCCCATCAATACTCTGCCTCATAATCCCAAACAAGATCCCCAAGATTAGTGGGTCAGAATAAGTAAGGGAAGGTAATGCATTCCTTGAGAGTACACTGACCCATCCCTGAAACTAGGGATGGGTCTGTGATTGGTCAGTAGACTAATTGATTGACACACTACTGTAAATGCAATTACTTTTGCAGTAGTTTCATTTCGCAGTATGAGGTAAAAGTAAGTTTTCGCAGTGTTTGGAGTTCACTAGAATACACTAGAATGTACAAAACACACATTTCCAGTGTCATGAATGGAGATAGAGGTCACCTCAAAAGTAAAACCACCATAAAGATTTCTGCATTTACAGTATGTTCCCAGAGAGGTAGATATCTCTGTTCTCACTCTACCTATTCCAACAATCCTACATGGAATCTCCCCCAACATTTCTTATCAAGACTTCTTTAATAAGTCATGACTGCCAATTTCCAGAATTATTAATGAAGGCACAGAAATAGCACGCCTCATATCAAATGATTGTGGAAACAGGGAGTCTTCCTCACTATTGATTTTCCATTAGCAGCAATGGCTTGGCAGCTTCCATTTGTAAAAGTTTCAACTTTTATTTTCATGTAGTACAAATATCTGTTAAAACATTACAACTTTTATCTTGGATAAATGTTACAATGCTATATGAGCTTTCATCATTGTTCAGTGTTTAGGACCGAATACTAATAGACAACTGATCCCACATAAGAAATATTACTTACATACACAAGACATTCTTTCAAATATCATATCACATGTAGGTAAACAACAAGTGGGAAATAGCAGCTATAAAAACCTTTCATCTTTTATTTTTATGGCTGCAATGTGTCAAAATTCTGTCCTATTTTATGACATTTAAAAATTGATTTTCAATTTGTTACAAAGAAAAATTGGTTTCTATTATATCTAGTTTCACAAATGCAAACTCTACCAAATGTATCTATTGTACTGTATGATCTTCTTTTCATTCCAAGCACAGTTTCGTTGAGATTAGGTAACATACACATGTGACAACATGAGCTGTCATGACACTTCAGGTCTTGTGACCTATGTCATGACAATACCTGTAAACTGAAAGAGCTTCGGTTAATCCATTTTTATGGTAATGCAGCTTCGATGGACAGAAGCATTTGAAACATCTCGTACTTCAGTACCAGGGGAAGTGATTCTAAATCACAAAGTTATATATTTGCATGATATTACAGTAAATGTCTTACCGGTAGGACAGCGTAACCTTCTCCCTGCTACCTAACCACATAACCAAAACAAATTTGGAGCCTAACAGCTAACTTAGCAGGCTGGAGGTTAATGATAGCAGGTCAAAAGTCACCCAGTGGGACAGCTGTTTTTACATTTTGTTACAAACCAAACAATCTGATTTCAAGGAATAGAGAGGTCCTGCATACATGAAACGTGTACTGTGCATGATCCATTAACCAAAGAGCCTACTGCATTGGCCAAAGTCCATCCCTATGCATTTTATCAACCATTATATCCAACAGCTCATAAAGTAGTGGTTTTACCTAAGTGTACTGCATGCGTAGGCGGGTGGGTTATGACCTCACGGCTGGCTGTGAACATCACGAGGTTAGTGTCCAAATCATAAAGACTGGGGATCAGAAATAATGCAGTGATATAATTCTGATAAGGCCACTCTAGTTCAGTTTTTTGGATAACGTTTTTATTTTTTATTTTGATTAAGAGTTCCGGAAAGGAGGGAAAACATGGTAAACAAAGTGTTACAATAGATGTAAAATAAGCACCTTATTACTTCCAGGCACAGAAGTATTGTCTTGGGTGGCAGAGCTGTGGGTTTGTGTATCTGTTCGTCTGGAGAGAGTAGGTTGACAGCATGTGGGTGGGGAAAAGACTGACAGGCAGAATGACAGAAGGTCAGAGGTCTCAGAATCTAGCTGGGGGCCAGCAGAAATTAGAGATCAGTGGAGGAATTCAGAAAGCCGAGGATTGCATACTTCACAGAAGTTTGAAATCTCCAATTTGTTCCTGTAGCTTTTCTACTTTCTTTTTTGAGCTCACACACCAATCACAAATGCGTACCATAAGAATGTAACTGAGCATGATGAAAAGCGTACTTACAAAAAATGTGCATTTCTCACACATAATCTAGGAAATCAAATCAGACACCTGTGCTCCGTGCACTTGAGATGATTCTGTGCGGTAATACAGAATCATCCAATATGAACCAAATGTTGTCCAGACCCATCCAATTGCAAATCCCCCCTTCCAAAGCGCTGATGGATTGACCCAGGGGTCATCCCTGACCCTAATCAAAAGATCTGCTGACCCACTTTTCCGGCAGATGCGTCCCTGGATGTTCTTTGAGAAATAAGGCTGACAATTAACCCAGATTCCAAAACGTCATTCCGTGCAAGCAGTGACTCTTTTTTTCACCACTTATAAGCTGAGTGACTGCAATCAATCTTCCATTGTACCAAAAGTAGAGGTAAATCTGTTTCCTACTCGACACACAAAAAAGGCAGATACCAATGTAGGAGGAACACAGTACTGAGGAAATCTAATTCGGAAGTTGTTACATACTAATACGGTACAGCCAAATGCTGCGTATGATGAATCTGAATTCTAGTACACTGTTGTCAAATTCATGGGGAGGAGGGCAGGTGATGGAGATATAGCATTAAATGGCATTTCATTTTCAGGCCAATCAAATGTGTCAGGCATATAGAATACACTGTGTTGTGTCTTATTTATGTCGTACCCACCTAAGAAAACACACATTTCAATGTGACATGTGCCAAAAGTTGAGAAAGTTTGGTGTCCCTAAACAAAAAATTGAACATCAATTCCAAAGCCTGAATCCAGTGTTCAAATTTTCGAAACCGGCACACGCAAAACGTGGTTGATTTATTCTATGGCCCTTTTGGAAGCCTGTGTGATAATTGTTAGAACCCTGTGTGATACGGGTAGTTATCACACGGGCTGGAACACTCGTTTTGAACGTTATCAGGGCCCAGGTATGACATAAAATAAGATATCCCCTATTTCTTTTCAAACTGAAACCAAGGTTGTTTGAGAATGGCCTAACGTTACATATATCATGCTAATAGATCAAACTTTTTGGGAGAAAAAACAACTTCTAGCAGCCGTTTTATCATCTCTTATTGATTAAGAAGTCTATGAAAATAATAGAGCTTGCCCGTATTATTCAGCCCCTTTGTAGATCAAAACATCATAAGAAAATAAACAAAGTCAGCAGAGTTACCATTGATGATATCAATTCATCATAACAGATCTGTAGAATACACAAGTTATAACAAAGCCATCCTTCTCACATGCGTTCTGATGTGCTTCAAGTAGTTCCACAAAAAGGTTTATTGATTGCAAGTCAGCCATTTTTTTTGACAGGATTTGCTGTGTTGAGTTTGAATGGAAAGAGGATCCTTGCATTCATAATGCTGAAGAGTACAATTCCAGTGATATACATGTAGCTGCTTGGGCCTTGTGTTTGGCAGAAATAAATGATCCTGCCTGGATCCCCACTGATTCTTATCAGGCCACAGCAAGTAAATCTTATGGATGACATCCTCTAGAGTCTTTTAGTCCTATGTTCAAGAAGTGCGGAAAGCGGCACTTGTGTGGTAACAATAGCCTAGGGTCACTACAACTACACTCAAGGCAGCATGTCAGCAGAACGTACTGCACAAAACCCAGGTTTTTCATGGGTTTCGTTGCATGTTTAGTCAACGTTGCATCAAAATTTTGCCCATTGCAGAAAATATCTTTTCCAACACAACAATTGAAAACTATAGGCGGGATGTCATCCAAAAATCTGCCCAAGTGCTATGCACCATACATTACGGGTTTTGCGCAGGCGCACTACGTTCTGCCGACGTGCTAGTCAAGGCTAGCTCACTAGTGTCACTTCTACAAGTACATTCAAGGTATCACCGGAGGGAATGAGAGTTCTTTTCAAAATCAGACAAAAATCAATGGCGCGTGGAAGTCATCCATAGATTTCCTTACTGTGGTCTTAGTTTGACAGAGGAAATGTGTGATAACAGATCTGCAGCCTGAGCTAACTTACTACACCTTCAATGATGGAATGCCTGCCGTCTCTTTCTTGATCTAGAACATGAATCATGGTGAAGTTTTTTCTGGATTTCCGGCCTGGACTTGCCACGTGAGCTGACATATCGCATAACGTGACATGCCAGATATCGAATCCTTGCAAGTTATTCATAGATTGGGCCCACCCTCTTTGTTTTTGAAATTGATGCCACTAAACCTCATAATTTGCAGACAAAAGATGCAAATTGTACAGTGTAATCAGTTTAAGATCAGGTCATTGAGTCATTATATGTTTAACCTGGACTGCAAGTATTTTGCTTTACATTGCAAAACACAATGAAACTACTCAACCTGCTCTGTGCTGTCAGCCAATCAATTAACTTCATTTTGCATTGTGAATAGAAGAAATTACTAAAGAGTTTTTGCATGTTGAGGTTCTAAATCGTACCAATTAGCTGAAAATATGACACCAGTGACAGGCAATCAGGGACCTAAAATTGATTTAGCACACTGAGGGTTAAATATTGAAATAACCAACATCAATTTTTGCATGTCAGCTAGTAATATACATTTAGGCCACACCAATTTAATTTTTTTTTTCAGAAAAAATAAGAAGTGACAGGAAAAAAAGGCCTAGGCATCCTATTCTAGCTCCAAATGTTGGGCAGGAGCCATGAAGTCAACATCCCAGGCTGGTTTAAAATCTAAACAGTAAATGTTGAACTTTTAATCAAACCACTGCATTGATAGATGGAAAAACTGTAACAACTAGGAAAAAAAAGACTTCAACTGTTGGGGCTAAAATATGAATATTTTGGAGTTGATTTAGAATCTGAATCTTTTTTTTTTCTTTTTTGCAAATCAGAAAAAAATGAAGCGGGTGAATCCGAGAACCAATTGATTAAATTGGTGTGGCCTTACCTGGAAATTATCACAAATAACTGTTTATCCTAATTGGAAATGGACACCTTCTAGCAGATTAAACAAAAGCTTTGGGACAAACATTGATTGAAGCTTGTACACGGAGTCATTGACCTCCAGTAGGACGACCTCTGTCCATGGTGCTGAAGGTCATGTGTTATAAATGGTGCCTTCAGCTGGGTTCTGGAACACTACTTTCTTTCAATTTCTTGGCTCCTTTACTCTGCAAAATTTGATCACTTGTTGCAGATAGAATGAAAGAATTGTGTCTAAGACATGCTTAACGATTCCTTATAACAGCCAGGTTGTGATGCTACCATTTCCATGTAAATGAGGTATGGATACGCATGCTTCAGGTAAACCACGTGAGCTCCAATCCATATCATTAATACTCTGACTACCAATGTGAATGTGGTCGATCACCAGGGAGGCTGCTTGAGGGATACAAATACAGATTTCTCAGTCAATGGGAAGATATTGTTACTTCTCAGAAATATCAACGCATGGCATGGACAACTAGAGTTCCATGACCTCATACCTTTGCCAAATGATGTTAATGTTTACATTGAGTTATAAATTAAGCATTTCGAGTTATCCTGTTTACAAACAAAACAACAAACACAAAATTTCCACTGCAGTAAACTAGGAACCCACATAAAGACCATTTTTGAACTTGACCTTCGTCTCCCCAATAATAACTTGCCTACCAAAAATCATGAACATCCATCCATGGCTTCAAGAGTTACGCTGCCTACATCCACAGTCACTACACCATAGCCAAACCGAAAATATAACCTCCTGGTGAACGTAAAAAGCAACACTGACGTAACTGAAACTGTAAAATTCAGATTTGTGGATTGATAAAGATCCCCAAGGTTTGGGGATACCTTTTCCTTTCACTGTGACCTCTTTTTCAAAGTCAATAAGACTATTTGCACTACATGAGTGATATAACCTTTTGTTCCTCATTTAACGGTACCACAGTAACATTCTAACGTAGATGATCAGTTTGAGTACAAAGCATTCAGTGAAATACTTGTATACTATCCCAGCCACGGTCAATTCCACTCACATGATAGCAGCAGAAGTAACAATCCAACCATTTACAGGCTGAGCCAATCATCTAAAAATATCCCAGCTTTCATTCAGAAGAACATCACAGGGATACAAAGGCAGCATGTGATCTTGGTGAAAGATAGCCGACCGGTTAGTTAGGATTGTTCACACAAGGGTATCTTTCTTCCTGCACACAATGGAAGATCACACAATAGGCCGAACAGTCGATAGGGAAAAGCACATTAATTCTAGAGGTATTCTTCACTTGTTAGATAACAGGACTTCCGCTACAGTAGAAATGTTACCAGTGATAATACACATTGTTTATCTAGTTTTGTTGATTGTTTATTTAAGTAACATAACAAGTAATTATAACAAGCAAAAAATATATATGATACAACTCTGCAAGGGGGGCCAAAAGCTTGAAAGCTTATATGTTGGCCTCCCCTTATCAAATTAACAATGAATTAATTAATCTAGCACTAATGAAATAAATCAAGTGCAGTAACAAATAAAATTACATATTAAAGGAAAATCATCAGAAAAATCATTGTAATAAACAGAAGTGAGCTAAAAGTAGACGTAAAATGTGAAACATCACTTACGTAGCCTAAACATGCAGGGTTGCAAAAAAAAAACTTCAAACCATTTCGTTACGAACAGTAATAAAAGAAGTGCTTTTTTTCTTAATGGTAACCATTGGTGGGGGTCCCAAATTGTATCATATTGCTAAATTCATAACATACAGAATTTTGGAGTTCATTGAAAAGGTAGTGATTCCATGTTCACCATGTGTCAAGTCTGTAACGTCCACTATCATAACTCTGCTGGGGACCCTAAGACCGCCATATTACAGAAATGGTGTCACCGAGGCCTTCTTAATAATGTCTTGAACACCTGGATAGAGGTGTGCATACATTGAAGATTTTTGATGCTGTGGTAGTAGATCACTTTAAAGGCATTGAATGCAATTTCAGGGCAGCAAAACTGGAATGTTAACATTGACCATGGTACATACCACCAGAACACTTTACATGAACGAATAGCTGAGTCCTTTTATTGCACTCCTGCACCAAGTTTGCTCGGTCAGGACAAATGGACAGAGGTCAAAATCAATGTTTTCCCCCCAGCCTGCAACTGTCAAAATTAGGTTAGGATCAGCCAGATGGACCCGAAAGCACTATGTGATTATTTATGAGCCGGCTTAGGAGTCTTGCCGTGACGCTGATTGGAGATCCAGACAGTGATTTTATCAGAAACACACTGGGGATACTGGAAATACCTACACGAATGGATTCCGAAAAAAGGGGTCCTAAACCTAGCCTGAGTGGGTCACAAACTAGGCTTGATGTGACTCTGAACTAGGAGTTTTAATGTTTGGGTCGTCTAAATACAGCATTTCCCCCCTCTAAGTCTCCTGAACTTTGTAATTAGGACACTTTTTGACAAGCAGCGTGATTCTCAACGTTCCAACTTTGTCTGCTGAAAATATCTTCATTTAAAGATAGATCTGTGAACCAAATAGGGCCTAACAGTTACAGAGCAACGGATGTCTTTGAATAATCAGGGGGTGTACATCGTGCATACTCAGGAATCACTATGCAGGGGTGATGGTGATGATTGGAAGTAGAATGTAGTCTCATGGCATCTGTTACTTTGCAACAAAGTCACCTTACAGTTGGGCCGTTTCATCTTAAAGATTGAGGGGGAGGGGCAGTTGGGAAGATTTCTAGAAACGAAAGACCGAAGAGTGGGGATAGGAGATGGCAATGATGATCAAAATGAAAGGGGGAGGGAAAAGGGTCAAAAATATATTCCAGACTACCCCATTCCTACATTTTTAGTTGAAATAACCATCATATGCTGTGGTTAAAAACTTTGCTTGAGTGCAGTTGGGATTTCATTTTTTTAAGACTCCAGATATTACTAGATTGCTCTTATCATAAACAGGCAGTGTGATGGTGATTATGACATAGTGTCCAAATAGGCAAAGCGCTGCATATCACACCAGTATAAAATATGGGTTACATGACTACATGTATCTGTATCGTGAGCTATAGTGTCCTACTGTACAGGGGGTACCCTCATCTGTCAATACAGATTTGCCCTGCATTCAGCCTGAAGAAACATATCGGTAATCTTTCATAGCGGGAGAAACAAAGATCTGATCCAAAGATGCAAGCTGCTGTGGTATGCTGGTATTGACTTGTAAAACAAGAAATCGAAGGTCTCATACCTACCTTTTTGTGAAGATTCCTGTTTTGTCATTGTAACTTTCTTACTGAATCTGTCTAATAGTATTACTTTCCCACTGGCTCTCATAAGGCAACAGACTTGCATAAAGCAGGAAATTGAAAATAGGAAAGGAAATAACCTTTTCTGGGACCTTTGACCTAACTTCCTGTCAGTGTCCCCAACATGCCAATGAATAAATAACGAAAGAAACAAAGCAAACAAACAGACACAGAACAAAAAAAATGGAGGTAACAACATAAAGTTATAACTGAAAATATTGTTATTCCAAAAATTACCATATATCTTAGACCACAAAGAGCTTTTTCCAGAGGATCAGATTGAAACACAAACCAGGGATTAACAACAGAGTTGTTTGATCAACAATCTTTAAAAAATAAGAGTTTGAAAAAGGCCAGATCAAGACATGAATGCTGAAGCAAAGCTCTTGTCTCATATTTCCTAATCCTCCTTACTAAAACATTAATGTACTGATCCGGGAAGAGAGGATGCAGACGACTGACCTTTCATTAACCCCACCTTTGACCTTTTCACAAAATGCCAATTCACCTTTAGAACCAGGATAATGTCATACTGCAGACCCTTCTGCAATTGTTTTTAACTTCAAAGGTGCCAGCATTGTATTGATGGCACATGAAATATTAAATGATATTGTAGGATTTCTAAACTGCCTGTCACAACAGATAAGTAGGAAAATATTTGTGAGCGACTTTTTTTTCAAGATCTATCTTTCATATGAAAGGCAGAGATTGAAAACTAATTAAATCATAGTGACTGACGATGGTATTCAGACATTTTTCTTCTTTGCACGTAACTTTTTTTGAGGGAATATGACATCTATTTGAGGAAAGCGCTTGTCAGACTTCTTCAAAATTTCATTGTTGATGTGGTGATAGATTGAATAATTACCATCCAGACAGCAAGTTGGCAATTTGTCATTGATTTTGGTCCCCTTCCAGGATAAGTTCAGACAGTGAAATGCAGAAAGGGATGTCAAACTTGTCAGAAAGTCTACCCATGACAGCTTGTGAAATTGTGAAATTAAAAAGGATGATCCACAAGATAAATTGCTTACTTCGTTTCTTCTCTCTGACCTATTCTATTTCTTCGAAGTACGTTTCCAGAGACATAGGCACAAACAAAGCAACCTACTAGGACTTAAAATCTCTGCAGAGGGATTTAAGTCCCCAGTGCTGCTGATTCTTCTCTATGACAATATACTACATGGCATTATACATGAAGGCATTGCCCCGAACAGCTATAAATTAACTGTTACATGGATTACAGGGGAGGCAAACGTTGTCAACTGCATTGAGATTTACGTCATGTTTTTTGTCATTGTGTTCTGTTTTGATTGATGTACACACATATAACTCTGCCTGTCTTACGTAAACAAGTACATATACCTTGAAAAAGCTCAAATTTAAACAGAAAGGCATCAAGTGCTTCTATTCGGTTTGTTGCGATTCAACATTCCAAGTCATGTACACCATTCTTCGCAAACGTTCATGCTAGTGCTACATACCAGTACCCAGTACTGCAAAAATTATTTAGGTCCAGATCTAAAATACCGGAACATCAATGTACAGGAACTGTACCTGAATGACATTCGCAGTACTGGGTACTGGTATGTAGCACTAGTATGCACGTTTGTGAAGAATGGTTCATGCTTAGCCTATTGCTACATACCAGTAACGAGTACTGCGAAAGTCATTTAGGTCCAGGTCCAAAATACCAGAACATCAAATATACAGGAACTGTACCTGAATGACTTTCGCAGTACTGGGTACTGGTATGTAGCACTAGCATGAACGTTTGTTAAGAATGGTTCATGCTAGTGCTACATAACTGAGTACTAAGTACTGCAAAAGTCGTCCAAAATACCGGAACATGAATGTACAGGAACTGTACCTGAATAGACTTACACTCAAGTATACAACTTTTGACTTATTTTGTTACTAAAAATGTGTTAATACTGCCACAGTGAAGAAAATTTAGCACTGGAAAAATACAAAAACATTGCATCGGTATTAAAATCAGCACCATCTTTGACTCGAGATCCTCTAGAAATCACAGGTTCTCATACAGAGCTACCTAAAGACTTAGTCTGAATAAACAGTCTCACGGACTGTTAACTGTTTATTCATGTTTTTGTTATCATTGAAAACCAGGTTATATTGACAATTTGTACAGGTACAAGTTGCTATACCTAAACCTCTGTACCAGTACCTGATATTATGTTTAGGTATACAGCACTAGTTCATGCAGATGAATCTAGTACATGTGATTTCAATGCTTCAGCACAGCTTGTATTACATACAAGACCAAACAAGGCATCGATATCTTAACTCTTTGACATGTCTGTTTTCCCTGCAGCAAGCCAGACTAGCTAGGATCCGAATAGCGAAGAATGCAAGTGGTGCACACTTCATCAACAAGAAGAAAAAGGAACAAGACAGGGAAGACAAGGTGAGAACATCCTTATGAATGAAGTCTTCACATGGAACAAAATAATCTCACACCTCTTACCTGCAATGAGTACAAATGTGCCGTTTTGCTTACACACTAAAATTCTAAAAAATAAATGACCATCAAAATAAATGACCATCAAAATAGGGGTGTTTTCTGAAATATTATATGACCTATGAATTCTGCTACGGTATAAAAAAACAATGTGCATCATCTCGTGTATACTAGCAGACGACATGGCAAACTACATTATCAATGCAGCAAAGGGATCGTGAGTTACAGCTACGACACATCTCATTTCAATACTTTGCAGAGTTCACTGACCTCCTTCAAGGAGTAATAAAGATGGTACTTCCATGTGATCTAAATTGTCTTTCCCTCCAAAATAATTCTTAGTGACCATCTTATCCCCCAAAGATGTTTTTATTTGCTCCAACCTTGTACGTGATTTTGACAGTAACAGTTAATCCATTAAAAATGTTTTACACGATAGGTTAAGCATATTCTCATAATTGTTCATGGGAGAAGTAAATGTATTCCTTCTGCCCAATACCTGTGGAAACAGTGACGGAGTAACTCCATATGTCATCCGGAAACCTCTATTCTAATCAACGATGCTGCTTCCGCTCCCCCCCCAAAATTTATCGCTTTCATATCACATTTCATATTTATGTCCCCGTCAGTTCTACCCCTGGGGGCCCAGGAACTTGTAGCACAATGACAATTACATGTTCCGGGTGTCCTCGAATAAAAGAGTCCCATCTGTTCAATGTACGAGGTCTACATCTTCACCTATATCAAATCCGCTGACCTGATTATGTCGTACATTCATCACTAGCTACACAAAGTCCTGCTCCCCGGTAAA
This sequence comes from Branchiostoma floridae x Branchiostoma japonicum, assembly GCA_013266295.2. NCBI lineage: Eukaryota > Metazoa > Chordata > Leptocardii > Amphioxiformes > Branchiostomatidae > Branchiostoma > Branchiostoma floridae x Branchiostoma japonicum. The sequence goes on from CM023825.1 coordinate 21,982,121, forward strand.
GCCCGGGCGCTGGTGGCGCTATAGTCTACTGGGATATAGATGACGAAATCTTGGCCTTATTGTGTCAAAGTGTGGCTCGGAGAAATGACATCTCTGTACGTAAAACTGAGTCACCTGACCAGGCTGCATTATCGGAGGTTAAGCTGCTCAACGAGGTCAGAGCTTTTATGGCGCAGGGTTGAGATACACGTGATGGCAACCCCATGACATTGATTACCAACTTTGCTTGAATGTTTCAGAGATAGAAGAAGATGACGTTTTTCCTTCACTGATGATATCACGATTAACCTTCTTTATGCTAAGCCAGTCTTTTGGCACCAAATTCATAATGGTTACAGGATGAGGCAGCAGCGTGGATTGATGGAACAACACACGTCAGCAGAATGTGCTGCGTCTGCACAAAATCCGGACTTTTCACGGTTTTCGTTAGATGTTTGATCAACGTTGCATCAGAATTTTGCCCATTGCAGATGATATCTTTTCCGAGGTAACATTTGAAAACTATAGATGGGATGTCATCCTTAAAAGTAGGAATACGACCTTAAACGAGACATTCTGCTTAATAGTGCTATGCACAATACATTTATTTTATAGGTTTTGCACAGGCGCAGTACATTCTGCTCACATGCTCTTAAGGAAATGCTGTCCATGATTTAAATCACAGTGGATGCATATCAGTAATAGATACATTTAAAAGCTATTCCTGTACTGCCTTTAGTGAATGCGGAACTGGAGAAATCCCATGAGACAATGATCTATATTGTTCATGTTATCGACATATCAGTAAAAGTTCTACCAGCATTGCCTTGTTGTACTGTACGTCTAATTCTCAGGACCCAGCTCCATGTGTGCAGGGTTTCACCACAGTATGTTTTGACACTCGTATACGTTCCAACATGGGACCTTTATATGTAACATATGTAACAAAGACTGTTCCTCCAGAATAGGACTTTATTCGCACATGAGGACTCATAAGTCGAATTAGGCGCTCATCCGTCGTGTCGACGGGAGAACCATGATGATGATGATACGTTCCAACAACTGAACCTACATGTATGTTACGACAACCCAAACCCTTTGTCGGAACATGGGGTGTTAGGACATATGGGCATCGAAAAATAGGGTTGTCCAGCACATCGGCAGAACGTACTGCGCCTGCGCAAAACCCTGATTTTTCACGTTTTTCGTTGGATGTTTGGTCAACGTTGCATCAAAATTTTGCCCGTTGCAGACAGTATCTTTTCCTATACAACATCTGAAAACTACAGACAGGCTGTCAACCTTATATGATCTAATACAACCTTATATGAGACATTCTGCCAAAGTGCTATGCACAATGCATTACGGGTTTTGCGCAGGTGCAGTACGTTCTGCCGACGTGCTGGGTTGTCCCTGTGTGCAGCTTTGCAACCTGACCTGGGGATCACCACCCAGAAGCTTACTTTAATCGTCACAGCTTTGTGACTGTCTAAATGAATGTGACAAAGCAGGAAGATGTAGACCTCAATCTATCGTGGACAATTTATCAGGAAATTCACTTCTTTCAGCATTGTGTGTCATCATCGGGACAAATTCTGCATTTTTAGCTTCCAAAACTGAGGGCCATGGGATGTATTGTAAAAAAAATAAAAAATTAACCCTGCCTATTTAGTTCTATGCCTGAATGGGTTAGGGTTAGGATGACAGGTATGGTTCTGTATAGTCTCCGCATATCCAAGAGCGTAGATTTGCCCAAGGCACGGTTCTGGATATACGTGGACCATCCAGAATTGTGCCTGAGCATGGTTCTGGATAGAGAACGGTTCTGGATACAACAGGATTCATTCAAGGATCCAATGAGGAAAGGATCATCAAAATCCAAGTCCCAAAGAAAGGAATCTCACTTCCACATACATGTACTTCTACCACTACATAGTGGACAGCCCCTTGCTGGACTCTTTCAAGAGCAGGCTGTCATCCCATCCATAGTCCAGACGCTGCGCCTCCCCCCATCTGCGTGATGTCCCGACTAGGGAATTTGCAGACTATTGAACTTGAACTTGTACTTACTTGTGCCTGTAGTTGATCTTCTCGTGGTGAATTGAGCCTGCATCTCGGATTCTCTATTTCACTCCTACATGTAACATCCTACACAATCTAGTGCAGTTCCCAGCCATTTCCCTTAGTGTAACGTTATTTGCATGTGCATGTTTGTAACGTTATTTGCATGTGCATGTATGTGACTATGCTATTTAAAAACAGTTTTGGCAACTGTGCTAATTTTTCATATGAAATGCATGAAATAACACACACATGACAAGGAACTACCTTAACCATTTTCCTCCCCATCAGCCTTTTAAATAAAATACCAATCATTTTGTAAAGTTTGTATATAAACAAACATAACACAAGGGTGTACCTTTCATAATTAAGGTGTGTTCTTACATCCCCCTGGAATTGTTTTTCAGATAAAACAAGGCATAGACATTGAGGAGGATCCAAAAGACAGCCGCTTTGAGAGCCAACATCACCATCTACTACGATGTCTGGAGAATACCACGGTAAGATGTTCTGGTCACTTCTTTCGACCATCACAAGTTGTCATACATTTGTTTCCTGGCAAGGTGATCCTGTGGTTCAAGTGTTGTTGACTTTGAATTTAAAGGTTCTGGGTTTGCATTCCTGACAGGCCCCGATTTTTTTCCCTTGAGAAAGGCACTTCGCTCGACCCAGGTGAAAATGAGTAACTAGTTTTGGTTAGGGATATCCTCTTGGATGGGACATGGAGCCAGGGGTCCTGTGTTTGAGGAGAGCTACACCTTGAGCACGTTAAAGATCCCGCCACACACAGATTATCGGTAAAACAAACAAACAAACAACTTGTCTTACATTTGTTTTGAAGCATACCTTTTTACATAGAAATATGGTAGGTATCATACCTCATGAGATACAAAATGAAGGCAAATGCCTTGGTATCATATTCATAGTTCTGTATATAATTTTGTATTATCTTTTATAGATTTTATATGTTTTCATTCCAGGTTATTTGTGTTAATGTTATGTGTCACTGACTCCGTAGCTAGAATACTTGTCTGCCCACAAGAAAGCACAATCTTATATTTTTACATAAATACAGGAACCAGACCGTCATGCCAGACACATAGAAGTTGGTGAAAATATGTTGTTTTATTCCTCACATTTAATAATACACGCACTGTTTTGTGTGACATAAACAACTGCACACTATGCAAGATCATGCACTACATGTAAGTTTGTTTGTTTGTTTGTTTGCTTTTGCACCCATTACACAAGCGAAATGTAATGCTTAAGTTAACCCATCCACATTTATAATGTGCAATAAGTGCACACATCATGAATGGAAATGCATGATCTGTTGCATATTTTTATGGATATGCAATTTTGTATGTTGTATATCAATGGATTAATCCTGTTATGAACAAGTGAAAGTGTCATAAATTGTGATCCTGAGTGTCACCTAAAAATCCTTACCAAAATACAGCTGCGAAGCATCTGCTTGCCTCAATGTAAAAAGAAAACTGTAACTTTCTGAAATTCTATCTTGGGACATTTTGCAATTTTTTAGGTACATGTATTAGATTGCTCAGGAAAACGGATTGATCCTAATGGATTGATGGTGACAAGTGCTTAGCATTCAGTGATGGTACCAGCTATACTGCCAAGGTCACCTTTCACTGGCATTGGCATTGTGACTTGACAATGTTGCAGTCAAACATGGGAATATTGATGATGAAATAGCACTGTAGCATACAAAACAGCCTCATCTTTTGCTGTGAAAACCTTGTCAAATCAACGTGACTTGAGTCGGTCAATGTCGACGGGTGATTTGCCTCGGTTCTTATGCTTCTGAATCAATACTTATTCTTTCACAGAGGTTTAACCTTCTCCCTGCTGAAGTAGCCTTTTGAGACCAAATTTGCATTGGTTACAGGGTAGCAGGCAGCATGGAGAAGATTAAATATGAAATCATGATGTATTGGAGTGGGCATAAGCCAAAAGATTTTGTAATGCTGAATCCCTCCATCTATTTATTCACAGGATAGAGAGTTTGTTGAGATGGAATACACATATAACGGATTAGCTGCTCCAAAGGCGCAGAGTTCGCCGCCAACGCCGAGCCCTTCCCAGTCATCGCAGGGGAACCCCGTCGAATCAAGTTGCTGCTCTCGGAGGAGGGGGAAGTACCAGTTTGCCCGGAGTGTGTCTGACACAGGCCAGGAGCTTAACGATATACAGATCGCAGTTCCCAACAAAACCTCCTCAAAGACTCATCTGAATGCGAGTGAGCCACCCAAGATCAACTCCACCAATACCACAGTCACGACCTCCGCTATCATCACTACGCCGACGCCAGGGACGACCTCTGACACGGAAGAGTCCATGATGACTGTCAGCACAACGACCTCTCCCGGTAACTCCAACATAGTCCGCATATCAACGTTGTAGGGAGGATTCTGTTCAATACGTCACTTCACTGAGGATGCAGGGAGTATAAAAGCCATGAATGCAAACAGCATGTGCACTGCATTTTACTGCTAGAACGTAGGGGACTACTAGTCACTCCAGGAAGAGAATTCTGCCATAGAGAAAGGAATTTTCTATCAGCCCTGAACTCTTGATTTGTACTGCAAGACACACAGGGTGCTCAGAAGAAAATAACAACTCCAGAGAATGTAGAGAGAATCTCAATTGGTAGTGGTAAAGCAATCTGGCCATGGTCTTTCTAGCCAAATTTTGTGACCATGTTGCTTGTTGGAGCCTCACGTGTGTGTTGTGGGGACAGATGTTTCCATAATGATTAAATAAGTTACCATGTAACGGAAGGTATGATGAGGGTTGACTGAGAGAATGCAGTCAATGCTGAGAGGACACAGGAAAGAAGTCACACCACTTATATTAGCCACAGTATCTGACAGTCACCACTCTTGTACACTTCAGTTATCACCCTATAGCTTGCCGGACTAATAATGTTTCTTCGTTCAAAGCTTCTAAGGCACAGGCACAATTCCCACTGTGGTAAGCCGACACAGGTACAAAATATGCTGCACAAAAGATTTTTACATGAGAGACCTAAAAAAAAACGCCATATACATCTGTCACAGTAGCTGTAGGAGGCTGGTTGGGTTTTTCCAACTTGTCTTGCTGGAGAACTGTAGTTGTTATTTGTCTGCAGGATTGGGACGGGATAGGGTTGGCTCCAGGGTCTTGAGCACTGTGCCTTCGAGATGGTGAAGGTTTGGGAAAAAAAAAGCAAAGCTACTACATCGCAATAAAAAACAAAACAGTTGTCAGCCAGGTGGAGCACACCTTTGAGTGTTCATGTCTGACCAAGTGTAGTTATGCAGTGTAGAGTCCAGACATCATTGTGTACGAGCAAGTATATTGTATCTAATGAATGACCTATGATAAGAGCTGTTCGTGCAACATACAATAGACATATTCTGACTTATAGATAGCATTACCCATTAAGAGAAAGCCAAATACTCTTTCTTGCTCCTTGAAATCATGACAGAACTACATCATGAACAAAATATATATATATCAATTCCATCATATGTATAAACTTGATAAAAAAATCATTGGTAACCAAGCATCTTGGTGTACAATTTGTGGTACGTCCACACTTCAGAGATTTTTGTTGCCATCGGTGGGCATCCTTTTGTATATCATTTCACAGGGAGTATTGCAACGTTCCTGCCAGAATCCTGGCTATGTAAAATATGACAAAGCACAAGAGAAAAATTGAATTATAGGCTTCTAAAGATGTGCTACTATCGTGATTATGAATAAAGTTACATGTTAAACACTTTTCACCTAGACTTAAACTTGTAAAGCACACGTAAATTTTCTGATAGCATTATAGTACGATGTTAAATGGGAGAAGCAAGGAGGGCAACATATGTAGATCAAACAGTCAGTATTTAAGAGGGCATGATTCCCTATCCCTCATTACCTACTAGATAGATAGTCCTTTCTTTGTTTTGTCTATGTATATAAATATTCCTACAGTACTAAGATGGCAAAAAGGTAGTTAAATAATCTAGACAATCCGAGAAGCCCAACTTGCCAAATTTTACGTGTCCGCTGCCGTTTTCTTTCCCTTGCCAAGTTTAAATGTTAAGTAGCAATTTTATATACTTAGACTAATCAAGAAAAAAAAAGAAGATATTTAGGAATGGAGAAGAAAAAGATGTTCTTACTATGGATGACTTTACTAAAATTGTCCTTTGTGATTAGAAATGATAAAGACGCATGGTGCGAATATTAGCTTCAAATTATACATAGCTGATTTGAAAGTAAAAAAAAATGAAATGAATATTGATAAAAGTGGCAAAACTTTTAAGAGACATTTATAGATGAAGCACCAAAATACCCTTGTGTTCTGTAAACCTATCCTGAAGCAATTCTCTGGTGACTGTGGAACCAAAATATGACACAAGTGAATTCTTTGCTGTAATTTGATATTAATGATAGAACCATGACATACTCTGAAAGGCTGACACCCTTTTTTTGTTCCTCCTAGCTATTCGTAGTACTCAAGGGCATAAGTGATGTTTTTGCTTGAACCCTGATGTATTTTCCCGTAGGAAACATAGAAGGAAAGAAATTGCCCACTTTTACAAATCAGTACTATGGCAAGACTTTTGTACAAAACAGCTAAAAACATCAGCTTTAGATTTGACATCACAAAGGTTCTAGACAATAGGGCCAGTGATGAAGTACATTTCTAAACCCGATTCTCATATCCTGACCCAAAAAAAGCAACAGCCATAAAACCTGGTAGTTACCAAGACATTGTAGAGTACAAAATCATAATTAACTAGTCAAATAAAGACTGCGAGTGATGTCATTCAGAAAACTTTCTTGATATGCCCGACTCATTTACATGTTGTCACCTTGAATGTATGAATATCTGAGGAACCTATAGTGCTCTCGAAGCAAGTATCTACAAAATCTTTATCATTTCTTGTCACAGAGAGTAAAGCTTTTGTAGCAAAAAAAATGTTGCATATTTCAGTGTCTAACTTTTGAAGAATGAAGAGTATTTATTTTATTTGTTCATGTTGGTATCAAGGACAATTACGTAATACTATGTACATGTTACACTGTTTTGTTGCTTAAACAAGAGAAATATAATTTGTTACAGGCTATATTAGCTTGAAAGATCTTTATTTTTGTGACTGATTGTGATATGCGTGTACTTCCATTTTTTTGGTTAGGGGCATTCGAACTGTCCTGGTATGCCAGATTTTAATATATTTTGCTTAATTTTGACGAGTGTAAGGGAAATGGACGAAAGCTTTTCCATGATGACATTGTATAGCACAGACATATGTTACTTCTTGTGGTTAAGGAACCAGCATGACCAACTGTTGCATGCAGTATATTGTAGTTAAACAAGCCAAGCTGAATTGGCATGCTAAAGAAGCAGTGTTGGAAGCCTTACCAGATTTTTGTACATATGTGATGGATGAAGTACCATTTTGGACAATGCAGTCTGTGTAAATACCACATTTACCCCCCTCCCCCTTCCCAACACCCCCCAACAACATCACTGGCTTACAATATTGTGTGTACAGTGTGGGCAATTGTAGTCACCAGAATGAGTTATTGTAGCTCTGTTGGTCCAGTCTGAGAGCTGTAATTTATTTTGGGTGTGCTCCCAACGCCTATGTGGTAAATAAACTTATTTATATGCAACCTCCTGTTTTTTTTCTGATGTCTCCATGTTGTTTTCTCTTGTTGTTTCATACATGGCTATATAGATAATAAGGAATCCATTCTATTAAAAACTATGATTATATTGAGGCAGTTATGTTATTATGAGATGTGAAATATTACATAAGTTAGGCATCCAGAAATGAATGATAATATGTTTTAATAAATCTATACCACTGTACAAAAATTGTGAAAATACAGATTTTTCAGATTTTAAACTGTAATTTCCAACACAAGAAATTAGACTTACCCAAATTTTCACAGTTTACAGAAATTACAGTTTAAACTCGTGTCATAATGACTTCTACCAACACAGATGAACTTTCAAGATAAGATTTTCAGATGTTGTCCGTTGGCAGTTACCTCATTTGTTTATTTAGAATGTTGCATTGATTGTTTTAAATATGTTTCAAATAATATGAATGGAAACATTCACTTTTAGCTCACTGAAGAAGGATGACATATGAAACATCTGTAATTTCACAATTTTTGTCCAGTGGTATAGCTTGATCAAAGAAGTATTATTTTGCATAAGGCCACACCAACTTGGTTCTCTTAATTTTCTTCTGATTTGAAAAAAAATCAGGTTCTGAATCGAGTTCAAAATGTTCATATTTTGGCTCCAGCAGTTGAAGAAAGTCCTTTTTTTCCTAATTGTTAGTTTTTCATCTAGCAATGCAGCAGTTTAATTAAAAGTTCAAAATTCATTCAGTTACAAACCACCCTGGTATGTTGACTTCATGACTCGTATCATAGCATTTGGGGCTATCATTAAGCTAGGATGCCTAGGCCTGATCTTTCTTTTTTCGCCCTGTATGTATTTTCAGAACAATATTCATAGAAAAAGCAAAATTACAGAGTGACACAAGCACAACCTGTATAATGGTCCTTGCAAAAAAAAACCTACCAATAGCATCAGTCCCCATTCAAACATTTGGCAATGCTTGTTTAATATTCAGCCATAAGCTAGCTATGCTACACCAACTGATTGGTATTATAAATTACTTCTTACTTTTAATGTCTTTTGTTTCTAGTGTGGATCCTGCTGTAGACATAAAGCAGTCTTCAATGTTTAACACTCACAGTGCTGTTTGAGTAAAATACGACACAGTTCCAGAAGAAATGCTCAACTTAATGTTTAGTACATGTACTATCAAATAAAGACAGATATACTCTTGCATCTAAGAACCAGACAGAAACACATATAGGAAATAAAACTACAGACAGGTGGCTCGGAAGTTAAAGAATTGCTCCCGAGGAACGTGATAATTTTACGACAGCTTTTGAATACGACAGTAGGCACCTCCCTGCATAAATCCACACGCGGCACATCTTCGACAGCAGCATTGTCACCACATGCTGTAAACTCGGCAGGAGATCAGAACGCTCCTTTCGCCGGGATGAAGAGACTCACGACTATCCGCTAATGCGTACCCAGAGGGGAGCTTGTGCCGTAGAGGCTGCGGAGAGAGGGGAGAGAAACAGCAGGAAAATAAGTGGTGCTGTCAGACAGTTTGCCGCCCTTTCAGATCTGTATGCTGGAGATTGCTCAGAGTGAGGAGAAGGAAAGAGAGCGCTGTCAGATGTTGTCGGAGATTGTTATCCATCTTCTTTGCAGCATCCTTTAGGCACAGGGCAGAGCTACCAGCCCATCCATCAAGGTCGCCTTCAAGTGTCGGAAAGATCTCAGAGGTACCGCGGGCACGATATCGGCCCCGGCATCGCACCCAACTTTGTCGCGACTAACCACTTTTCTTCCGGGATCAATCTACACCATCTTTAAGATCACAGGTAGTAAGACGTTTCAATATCCTTAAGGATTGCCGGCACAAGCAGTTGTCTCTTCCTTTATTCATTCTAAAGCTGAGATATGCAACCAAGTTGTAGTGATACATGTACATACATGTAGACAGGATCATTGAAATGAGGCAAAATATGTATGTTTGGACTACAATGCTAGCCTCTGCCAGGCTTCAGAGGCACCTGGAAAGAGTAGAAATTGGCCAAATAGACAGATAACAGGCCAGGGGAGTCCCCTAAAGGAGTACAGCTCAGAAGAAAAATGTCTAGATGCATGATACTGCAACTACAACTACAAAGTAACTAATACCAGCTAAGAAAAGACCAAGAAATACATACATGTATAATGGTAGTCATGCCTTGAAGTACCAAAGTTATTAGCGAAAGATTGAGGTGTTAAAAAACTCGCTGTCACCAAGTACAGTAAGGGCACCCTCACTAGATAGCCTTAAACAACGCTTGCAGGTAGATGCAAAGCAAAAGTTAGGTGCGACAGGTCGTTCAGTGTAATATAACCAGCTGCTGCCATGTCGCGTACCTGTGAAGCTGGTGTGTTATGCTGAAGGGCTATACAGATACAAACCAGTCTGCTTTGTTGACTTCATGGCTCCTATCATTTAAGTCTATCATATAATGCCTAGGCATGCTGTTTTTTTTGTGCTGTTGCTTCACATTTTTTCTTTAAAAAATCTGGGAACCAACAAATCAAATTGGTGTGGCCTTAAGTATCATTACAGATGTGCGACTACAATTTTTTTTCCACAGTCAACCCAGTTGGTACAATACTTCACGTACAGTTAACGTATTATAGCTAAGAAACAAACAAGCAACAATTATAGTAGGAATCTGAATGATAACTCCCATTAGGATCCCAATGTGCATTGTAGATTTTAAATCTCCAAAGGTAATACTACTATCCAATGTGTATGTTAAACCATTAAATTCCTCAGGTGGGAATTCTGTAATCCCACCGGATTCTAGCTGACAAATTTCGTAGGATCCCACACTGAAAACCGCACACTCTGCAAATTACACATTCCACCTGAATCTCAACAATCTACATGGGATCCCATATAGGATCACAGGGATCAAATAATGTTGCCTGCCAAGCAATTTCTGGATCCACAATGACCTAAATCCACCTGCCCCTAGGCCCTTGTAACACCATAGAAATCCCATTGGTATTAGTTATAAATGTGTATACAGTATACACATGTTATATAATACAAACACATACATCATAATGTACATCATACAGTATCTGGCTGACACCCTTTTATTTGTGGGAGAAAAACTTGAGGTCAACCATGTTACAGACAGGACAGCTGAGTACAGACAGGGCTATACAGAAGTCCTTTCAGCAAATTTCAGAAAATATGAAATAGAAAAGCAGGAAAGATGATTTCACTAATGACAGATTCATACATTGAATTACACATAGCCTGTTTACCTTCTCTTTGTATAATATATTTGTGCCACAAGACGTGAATATTGTCCTAAGTTCCCTCGGGCACCACAAGACATCGGAAATTCGGCAGTATATTAGAAGCCAAGCCTCGAAGGAAAGCATTAAGACACTAAAGGCTCCTTAAATCACCTGGAGGCTGCTATGCCCGGCCAGTTTCTTCCTCTGATAAAATATTGACCTATTTCATTATTCCTCAAATGTAGGGCACGTCAGCTTATTTAGCTGTGCATAATTACATGATACAAGCTTGGGCGTTCATCGCACAATTATCCACCGCCGCCCTTCTTTTTCATTATTGGGGGAATGTGATTCATTCGGCTACTTGACGTAACACACCGAATTGACAGGGGCCGGGAGGCAACTCAATATGGCTGTCTACATTGCACAGCACATTAGTTCCGTGGAAATTTCCGATCGGCCGTGCGCCTGGCTCATGTGAATGTTTTCCCGAAGTGTCGCCCGGCTTGACTTGCGGAGGGAGATGTCCTCACTCCGATCTGTGGCTAATCCGGAGAAAATGACCAGGGTCAGGAGCGAGCAGATTAGATCTACTCCAACTTCTCTCATTTGTTGCGTAGATCACACCAGACAGACTACTAAACTACACTTAGGCCACACCAATTTAATTTGTTGGTTCTCGGATTCGCCGCTTCATTTTTTTCCGATGTGCAAATAAAAATAAAATTGGATTCAGGCTTTGAATCAACTGCAAAATGCTCCGATTTTGCCCAAAACAGTTGAAGAAAGCTCCTCGTCTGCCTTGTTTTATCATGTATCAATGCTCTGGTTTGAGCAAAAATTCAGAATTCATTGTTTGAATTATAAACCAGCTTGGAATGGGGACGTCAAGGCTGCTATCGTAGCTTTTGGGGCTATCAGAGGATGCCTAGGCCTGTTTTTATTTTTATTTTTTTTTCGCCCGGTCGCTTCATATTTTTTCTAAAAAAATCCGAGAACCAACAAATTAAATTGGTGTGGCCTTACCAAAATATAATACCTCAACTGGTCAGCGAACATTCGCCTACACGGGTGCAATGTACTTCAATAGATTACCAGCAGAAGTAAGGCAGGCTCCAACTTTAAAACACTTCAAGACAGCTATAAAGAAGACCTCTGACCTCCAATAATATTGTATACGTTGATTATGATTATGTTTTGATTTTATGTTTCTTGTAAATATCCTCAGTTCATGTTCGTACTATTCATTTATTTCTGTATAATTTTCAGTTGTACTGATTTTGTTTACATCTTTTGTTATGTACTTTGTATGATTTCCCTGGGCCTCCTTGGAAATCAGCTTTTTGCTGAAGGAGCCACCCAGGCGTCTATGAAGATTTAATAAATAAATAAATAAATAAATAAATAAATTGCTGATGTTGGAGCTGGCGGGGTGCCAGGGGAAGTCGTGGCAGTAATCATGGGAAATGGCCGGCTGTGGAGGCCTCCTCGCTTTGATGGGTGTGGCTTGCTGGTAAATGAGGTGTTCAAGCACATTGATTTCCCCATAAGTCACCATTTTTTTGGCAGGAGTTCAATCTTGTATGAACCTGCAATGGGGGAATGCAGAAAACCTGCTGTGACCTCTGCACATATTCAGGTGCCTCTCATGTACATGTAATGTGCTGTACACACTCATCTCTTAACATATAAAACCACAAGGATGGAGTATAAAGTCTGTGATTTCATCAGTTAAACTCATCCATGCATGCATTTAGCTGCAGGAAGTAGAGACTATTTTTAGACATCTGTCAATAATGATATCGCAGGAAAAGATTGATCACTAATGGAAACATTATGCAGATATACCAGGTTACATGCCTACGTTGTAGAAACTACTGGTAATAAGCTGTTTCTTTTAAATTAAAAATACTTACAGAAAAGCTCTAGCATTTCAGAAAAAAATGCAGTTTTTTATGGGACTTGCAATTATAACTGTAGATCCTTTGTATTTTCCCAGCAGCCTAGTAGCATGCAACTATGACCATAATATATATCTGCAGACCCCAGAACATTTGCTGCCCGCACTCACATACCGCATAGTGAGTGATCCGAGTGAGATTTAACAAGAAAATCGAAATAAGGAAATCTTGACCAAAAGGTATCCTATTCTAGCTCCAATTCACTCTTCTGATCACATCTAAGAAGAATGTGACTTTCCATTTTCAAGTTTGATTTGTCAGAATTCAGACTTTCAAAGACTAGTAGGCAACCTTGCAGACTAACTCCCAACCACAGATAACCTTGCTCATGACTAACTCCCAACCATGGTCAGCTATTTAGGGAGAACAAAAACTGTATCACTTTCCTAACATCTAAAGGCAAATCAATTCTACCTTGGGTCTGGACATACCCAGTACATGCACACATTACTCATACACATGTACACACACAAACGTACACACATACACACTCACACGTGCGCGCACACACACAAACACAAATAGATAATAACATTGCATGGACTTAATTGCCAAAAGGAAAGGCAGGGATCAGAAAAATAGTTGCCTAATTAAAGTATGGTAGAAAAAAAAAGCAATAAATATTCTTCTTTAAAGGAAATTAATTCAATTATGTATACCAAGACATTATTTTCTACTGAAAAAAAAAAAGGCGTATCATCTCGTGATGATAAGCAGGTTACCAATCAATGACAGCTACAGGCAACACTTGATGGAAATCACATGTTCTTCAATTATCATTTCAGGACACGTTCCGTACAGCACACACTGTACTCTCACCAAAACCAAAACTGTTCCATAGATCACAGGAGGCTCCATCTGTCGCAGTGGACCAAATCTTGGCTGTAAGTCAACACATTACCTACCGCCTAATCCAAGCGATGTTTCAAACATGGCAGGGCCTGCTAAACAAGTGTGGAAAGGGTGCCACATGTTTGACCTGATGTGAAGCAGCTTTCTGAAATGACTTTCAAACTAGAGACGACTAAATCTGCTAGTTGCAAAGCCTATCCACATCCGCCTCGGTTCCCTAACTGTGCAACTTGATGCAAAGGTCTTGCATGTGGCTCCATATAAGAAATGAGAGATGCTGTACATTGAATGGTTTGCCTAACTGTGAAAGGAAGTACTGTGACAGTTTTGCCTAACTCTTTTCTTTAATTTAAATATACATTTGTACTTCCAGGCCCAGGGATCAAAATACTTTTTTCTGCATACCTGCACTGGTGCATGTAACATTAAAAATTACCTGCACCAGACAAATTTTACCTGTACCAATCAGAATTTAGAAAACATGGATCATACTAAAAACTGTTCTGAAACCATTGCCATTATTTCTTTTATACTTCATAGGTGGTAACACTCCATGCAGCAAGTAAAAATCCACATACACCTATACAAACTGTATGTAAGCCCAGTACATGGCCCAGTGAAGGTTAGGTGCAGGTAGACATCAGAAATACCTGCACAGCTCCAATTTTACATGCACTAACCTGGATATGCAGGTGGTATTTTGAGCCCTGAAGGTATAACCAGAGAATTGAATGTAATTATACAGGAGACTGGGCACTTTAAATGCAGTTTAGGGCAAGAGAGGTACAAGTGCTATGGAGAAAGAAAATGATCATATAATGATGTACAAAGATCTACTTGTTGGTGTACATTTATTATTATACATAATACAACTAAGATAGTGTACAACAGTTTTAATGAATACAATGCAACAACAGTACATTGTGGTTACATGTAGAACTCAACAGGGCAAATCAACAGATCCTGACCGAGCCCCTCAAACCTTGACATATAAAATAAAACTTTAACGTTACAACTACATGTATGTGTATCGCCGATATAGTTAGGAAGCTACTGCTTCAACTTAGGTGATTCACAACGTCCTTTGGTCACAAATTCAAGGCAAGTAACTAGTGATGTCATTACCTATATCTGAAAAGTCAATATATGTTGATGGACACATATATTTCAGTGACTCATCTGTATAAATAGACCAGATAGAATCCCATAGCCCAGCACACCTTTGTCAAAACATAGAAATGCAAAATAAAAACATGCAGCTACACTCTTATTGGTTGAACTGTTAATTGCCATGCTATCATTGGATGAACTGCTAATTGTGATGGGCAGTCAGGATTAGTCTATTGAACTGTTCTCTTGATAATCACAGTGATGATGTATTAGTCACAACAGATGTTTCTGCATTAATGTGTTACTTCGATAGTGTTACATGATGAGAAGTACTTATTATAATATTATCGTTAAAACATCTTTTAAAGAACAATACGACAAACACACATCCCCTGGAGAATATTTCACAGGAGGGTCCACATGGGGTATTGCAACTGTAACATAGTCGTGAAGAAACTACTGGTGAAACACAGCATGGACAAGCAGGAGTAAAGATTAACTAGAGTCCACCTGACAGTTGAAGTATTTAGCCAAGACCGAAGCCTCCTCTGCCATTTCTTCTTCAGTTCTCCATCTTTCATCTTCAGTCATCTGCTTGTCATGTTTGTCTAACTAGAAAATAAAATACACCAGTTGTTTTCTTGAATATAATCGAACAAAATGAAATAAAAAACTTTCAAGCGATAAAAAAATGATAAAGTTGGGATTGTTGATTCTTACCGCCTCATACACATCATCGTTTTGTGGAAAGTCACCAACTCTCCTGGGAAGTATGTGTACATGTACATGCTGCAAGGATGAAACATTACATTACAAGTTATACTACTGCACAACACTGCCACCTGGCACCTGATGTAATAGCTGCAAGGACCATTCACTGTTTTTGCACATGTCAGAAATGCCACCTAACAATCCATTATAGTATTGCAACTGTATGTATTCACATATGGCCTAAGTAATGGTAAAGGATGAACTTTTTTGCTCACATATGACCTATTTTATAATTACCTTCGCCAAGAAGGTTATGTTTTCGTGGCCGTGTGTCTGTGTGTGTATCTGTGTGTCAACAGCATAACTTGAGAAGGCTTGGATGGATTATCTTGATACTTGGTAGGTGGGTAGGTCTTGATGAGACCTCGAAGTGATTAGATTTTGGGCCCCCTGGCGGCTTGTTATGGTACTGCAGCGGAACTTCCGGTTTTGATATCTCGTGTTCTGGACATGCTAGGGTGATGATTTTTGGATGGTAGGTAGCTCTTGTGCTCAGCAAGAAGTGACGTAAGTTTGGGCCCCCTAGCGGCTTGCTATGGAACTGCAGGAGCCTTTGTATGAAAATGTTTAAAGTAGGATAACTCAATAACCGGTCAACGGATCGTCTTGATATTTGGTATGTAGGTAGCTTAAGTGATGCTTGACATAATTAAATGACAATTATGCAAATTAGGATCTAATTTGCATAATTAATAAGGGAATTCTATAATTCAGCTACCTTCCATGATAGGACTATTATACCTTGTGACATGTGTAATTAAGAATGAGAGGAACATCGCCATATATTAATTATGTAAATGAAGACCTAATTTGCATAATTAATGAGAAAATACTATGATTCCATAGTGTTTGATGTTGGCAATTTCATACTTGCGCATTTCGAAGTTGACTGGAGGTGAACATCATTCAACATAACTTATTCAAATCAGCACCTCATTTGCATAATTTATGAGGAAATGCTGGAATTACCTTCTTTGTTAAGATAACACTGTCATTGGGAGGAGAATATGATCAACTGATGCAATTCATGCAAATGAGGATCTTATTTGCATAATTAGGGGGAATATCTATAATTCGACAGTCATAAAGGGTAATCTCATTTGGCGAAGGTATGAGGTCGTGGAACTCTAGTTTGTTTTCCAACAGATGAAAGCTTAGAGGAAGGGGCATATGTTACCATTTTTATTCTTTTAACAATTAAACCTTGTACTGGCTTGTGTGCTGTTAGAAACATTGTTATGGAGTGATTGATAGAAAGAACATTTACCTTTACTGTTTGCCCTGCCTCAGGTCCATCCTGAAAAAGAAATGTAAAACAGGAATTTAGAAATAAATATGAGTTGCATTTTTCATTTCAATCTTGTTTGTCTGCCTTAATATTTCATTCATTGACATGTAACTCATTTACCAGTTTGGCTGTGAGAGACATATGTCCAGGTCTACCAGAAAGTGACGATTTACCCAAAGTAAAAAAGGATCTTGGGTTTCAATACAATTTTGTTGCTGAGTTCTTTGGTGACATTACTTAGTTACTACATAAACCTCCCTGCCTTATGCAATGGAAATTAAAAATTGCAACTGAAAACAGGACATAGCATATGTACAGTCAAAGTTGTCTAACTCTAAGACAAACACCCATGGGACCGAGGAAAAGTGGTCGTCTTAACAAGTGGTCTTCTTATACAAAAATCATCGCCACAAGACAAGAGAGAGAACAAGAAAACCGCAGCAAAATTTCCACCCATTTCACAATAGATCATCTCTCCCTTCATTGACCCATCGGGTGCCATTTTACATTGCACAAAGACTGTCATGCTGTCGAAGTCAATGGCAAGCTGCCCCATTCCATCAAGATTTCTTGCTAGTTATCACCAAAAGAAAAATGTTTTTCGCCACACGCTTGAAAATGACGTAGTTGTCATAGGTAGAGATTGGACCATGCGCGGTCCCAAATAGTGCCAGTCGTGGTCATGTTGACAAGTGGTCGGCTTAGACAACGTCTAAGGGGAGAAAATCAGGATCGAGAAAAAGCGGTTGTTATGGCCAGATGGTCGGCTTATAGAGGTGGTCGCTTGGGTAAGTTTGACTGTACATATATTTTATTGGGGTAACAAACTGTCAGGCTTTGAGTTATTTTCCATGAGTATACATTTATTGAAGTACCAAAGGATATCAAACATTATAAGTCATGTGATGTATCTATCAACCAGGTCCCCCACCTGTATGGCAATGGTGAGTGAAGTGCTCTGAAAGTGTTTTTCTACCACCCCTGAGATGGTCTGTGTGGCCTGGAAAAGATCAGCCACCTCCTCTGATGACAGCTCTCCAAATCTCTCCACTACTCTCAGTGGGGACACCAGGACATCTGGGAGTGAACTGCAGCTAAGGACAATCATATTTTCATGCATGACATCAGCACATGCATTGAATTTGGCCTGTTTTGCCCTCTCCCAAAAAAGATATCTGGCTCCTTTCAACAGATATGGATTGATACATGGCAAGGTTTGCACCCTAGTAACAGGCTGTCTATATATATATATTATACATGTATATGTATAGAGAGGGTTGGGGTTTTGTGTGCGTGAAAAATTTGCACATGAAAAACTTGTGCATGACAAATCTGCACATGAAAGTATGATATGCAAGTTACCTATTCCCAAGGGATCTAAAAATCATGAGTTTTTCAAACATAAATTTCAGGTAGCAGATGGAAAATCATATCACAGAATCATATTCATTATTTTCTGCCTAAGAAATTTGTACTACATATTTTCTGACATATTTCAGAGACATTTGTTTTTCATGCGCAGATTTTTCACACACAGATTTTTCACACGCAGAAAACTGTTCCCCTTAGAGGGACGGGGACATAAACCCCTGACATGAACTTACATGTAGTTACATAATACATGTAGAACGTGTGACAACGTGTATGACGGCTGTTGCTAAGCTTCAGCACCCTAACAGCATGTGAAATACTAGGTTGCCCAGTTGCACTGTGCAACCATATTTTGCTTGGTGCAACCTACATGTATATCTACACCCAGGTAGCCCAGTGCACTACCTACATTGTAAATTTTGTGATAAGGATGTCCCTTTCTTCCATTGGGAACTGTTTATTGAGAAGTTCCCAACAGCTCATCACTTCAGGTAAGGGGAAACAACTTTGTGTCAGAAATGTATAAATTCACATAGCATTCTAACAAAGTCAATCATAATGTAGAAGAGTTTAAATTTTGGGCAACCTGGAATTTTGATGGGCAACCTAGCTTTCATCCTAGGTTGCCACTGGGCAACCTGGCTCAAAAAAGTATTTCGTACACTGCCTAACATAGATCTTCTAAGGATACGACCAGGAACAACAGGCTTTCTGTTGACAAACCCAATAGTGAGTCTGGATTTGAAGAAAACACAGGATGCTTGGAGAACATGCTGTCCAAATCTATATGATGGTCCTGCCATGTCCACAAGACAGTTTGACCTGAGTAGGAAGAGAAGGTACAATGAATGTTGTTTAAGCAGCATATTTTCGTCTGTCCTACTGCTTACTTCCGTAAATAATTTAATCAAGGATGGTAGAACATAGGATATAGGGATTTTCTTGTACACAACCAGAAATGTCTCTTACCTTGCTTACGTTTCGGTGTCTATCAGACATTTATATGTGGGATACAAACTCAGCCACGTATGGGATAGTCTTCTCACCGCAAAAACGCCACCTACTTTGGCTACATATAGCGGTGATGAGAAGCAGTACTCCATGCAGTCAGAAGCTCTGAGGAAGGTGTCTGATAGACACTGAAACGTAAGCAAGGTAAGAGACATTTCTGGTTGTGTACAAGAAAATCCCAATATCCTATGTCCTGCTGCTGTTTTCTTCATAATCGTCCAATGACCAGTCATTTAGGTCATGTCAGTACAAGCTTCAACACAGAGACCACTGCTCCCCTCCAAGACTGTGAACAAATAAGGAACTAGAAACTTAAGGTAACATTTGCAAAGGAAATACATCATGTTCACTTTCACAAGGTCTAGCCTAATAAACTACTACTCTGGTTATTCTTACTCAAACACATTCATATTCATATATATATGGTGACCAGCCCCTGTCCTGTAAAATGCTACATATTGTAATCCAACATCACAGGGTGTCTGCTACAGTGCCAGTTACCATGGTGACAGTCATCTGGTCCTGGTCATTGACCTTATGTGTCTGAAGTAGAAGAAGAAACAGAGCAAGAACAATATGTCTGAATCCTTCTGTGAAGGTAAAAATAAAAATACAACATTGTGGAGCCTATTAAGGCCACTTGTTGGATAGTCTGCCTGACTCTGGATGGTCCAGCCTGCCGTCCATCTTACACACACAGCTCCAGTCTGCTCTTCTGATCACTTCCCTGCCAAATGATCAGACACTTGTTAAATATTAGAGAAAGTTCAAACCGTATGAGTGATTGCTGTTTTTGTTTACAGATGTCCATGCAAATTATTTGGAGGAATATGCAAATTATCGGTATCCACATGAAATATGCACAAGGGCTCTGATTGGCTGTGAGTCGCTCTGTAATTGGAATCATCATCAAGAACCACTCCTTCCTTGTTTCACTTGACCGTACTGGAACTCCAAACAGTGTAACTAACATTAGCAGATTCATTGATAGGTCGATGTTGGATACCTAAAACCGGAGAAGAATAGCACAGGTATTTGGAAGTTTGATCCCCAAATTACACTGATCTGAAAGATATTCGATAACATAAGGGCCAGATATTTTAATGGGGACAGGTATCAATCACTTCTGCAGTAAAGCAAATCAGGAGTCAATATTGGAGCTCTTTTACCTCTGCATTTTCATCACAAAACTAATTGCCAGTGTGTTATGTTAATGTTAGTTATGACATCACTGTAACGTCCCGGTGACGTCAGTCCGACCATAGACTCCGCCATGATGGCTACGTTGTGTGAATAAATGCCGTGATGAATCTGGCTCCATCCCTGCATCCTGATCTCTTATATGCATCCTTGGCCACTTTAATAGTGGCGAATCACCTCAACTGGCATTGGAAAAATAATCATTACCTAGCATCAGTTTTGGGGGATCAATGACAAATGCCTCTAGTACTAGTATATGGCAGTGATGAGTTAGCATATAAGTAATTGGGAGGTAACAAAAATAGCAACTTGGGAAAGGTCGTGGAAAAAACTTCAACCTCTTGAACTGTTGAAGCCTGTGTGGCCAATAGACGCCCTCCTTGCCTCATCGCGGTCACAAGTAAAGGATCTGATGTTACAGTCATTAGAACCAATTCAACCAAATAGAAAATTGTTCATACTTTCCGTGACAGGACGTTTCATCTATGTGACACAACTGGAAGGCAGCTTATTTTTGTTCAGTCTCTTCAAGCAAAATATATCTCACCTTTTTCAATCTGACCATCCCGCCATCAGTATAGCTGTCTTTAGTAATAGTATTTTAAGCCTTACAATTTGTACTTTTTGGTGGCTTTTGTCTTGTACACTCTCAAGTAAACACTTTTAAATAAGTATTTTTTTTAAATAAAATACTTTAAAATGTCCAATAAAGCAAATGCTTTCACATTTTAGGATATTTTATCTCATAAACTTTCGATTTGTTCAGTGTCCTTGAAATGATTACAAAAGACAACTATAAAATGTTTGGGATATTTCACTGGGAAACCACAGTTTCAACAGGGCATATGGCATAATTTCCCGACAAAATATGATTTGAAATGAATTCTAATATGAACAAAAAGTAGTATGAACCATGTGAATCAGAATGAGAATGATTTAAACTAAATTTCTGTGAAACTAAAAAATCACGTCACAACAATAACGGAACCCCCCTTCACCATGCCACAGTGGTCTGTCCCTAAGATGGCTGACCTAGCCCGAAAGAGGATTCCTACGGCACTGATGTCACTTCCACTTTAATTTCTCGTCGTTCTTCCGTCGGAAGTGAAAACGCCAGAACTGTATAATAGGAACGAGTGGAAAGTACCTCATAGAAAATGTAGTTTAGTTCCTCAGACATTTATGGAGCGCAGTTTGCCAGCGGAACTTCCTCCTTTTTGGACACAACCTTTCGCGGGAGTCGCCAGAGTCCACAACTATCCATTTTGTAGGTCGGGCTTCCCATATCGTCTGCTTCTGTAAATAGGCCAGACGTCCTCCCAGAGAGAAACATGAGGGATGTCTGGAAAGTTCACCTCCATTTCTACATGTTTGTCGTCATTTTGGTGCAAGGTAAGTGTTGTTTGAGGCTGTGGGAAAGGGGAAATGCACAGCTTGAGGTTGTGTAGGGGGCACGGCCGGGCGACATCGCCCTGCCTACCCTTCTGTCCAAACTGTGACACGTTCAGACTGATATAGTGATAAACTCAACAAGCAAACGACCCAGATAGCGCGCAATACACAAAATTAATAGCGAACTAGCGGATTGAGACTTGTATAGCCAAATCAAGAAACATCGATTGAATTTTTCTTCTACATTTTGTATCACTTTACGAACCGTTTTATTCTTTTGTGTCCATCCCAAACTTGTTGTCCCCTAGGGAAATATTTGGCAGATTGTGATATTATGAATTATCACTACATTAGCCAAAAATAATACCCCTACCCAGCCATAAACATGATATGGTATGATATTAATCCCTTGAGTATACTATGACTGATGTTTCTTGATTGCTTCAGTGCTGAAGATTTGATTTTTTTAAATTTCATTACAGGATAATAGATAGTAATAGATACCTCCTTAGTTCTTGGAATTTGTTAGCACTTTAAAACACTACCTGGAGAAATGTGGATTGTAGTTTTAAGGGCCCACTCCTGCTTTCCCCAAAAACAAACATAACAGGAGCACAGAAAGATCACAGTTTTTTTCAATGTTTCAATATCCTGTTAATATTTCGGAATATTTATACCAAGCTGAAAATTCAGTGTACTCATTGTTACTAGTGTACTGAAGTGAAGTGTGATTTCATCCATAGGTGCTGACAATGCTATAATGGTTTCTCACATTGTACATATTCTAATGACTAGTAAACTACAATGTATCTTCAAAATGCATTATGCAAAGCAGCGTCTATTGTTGTATGTCTGTGTAGGGTCTAGCGCAAAGGAAGTATTTCCTGTGTCGTCCCAAAAAATGTAAAAACCACAATGACTTGCTAAAGTTTTTACTTCCTCAAGTTCCGAGATCATTAAAACATTTCTAAACAAGGAACACAGGGAAAAACGGTTTCTGGCAGGCCAAATGTTGATAGTTGGTTCAACTTAAGCTTTAAAGGCACTCTTACTTAGATTCCCACTCTTCAATTTAGTTCAAAAAGAGAAAAGAGCATAATCAGGACACAGAAAGATCACAATTTGATGAAAATATCTTGTTGCATTTTCTCTTGTACCGTTAGCTGAAAGTCTTTTACAGTGTTCAGTTCTGCTAATCCTTGAAAGAGGAAGCCATATTTTCATGGCAATCAAAGCACATAAAAGGATTGTAATCTTTCACTTTGATGTTGACTTACTGTGACATGTTGTTTGGTAGCAAAGGTCAATCCCATTGTTACCTGTGCAGGTCAGTGCTTTATTCTGTGGCGATCTAAAATGTCTGGACTATTTCATTCTGTTTTGTACAATGTGACCATGTTGAATAAATTATAGTCCTTTTGTAGAAAATTCTAGAATTTTCAGTTGCTACATAATCTTGATCTATTACGTTTGATGATTGGTATCACAGTGTAACATATCCCTGAATGATTTACCAGTGCAATCTGAATCAGAGGTCATTTTTGGCAAATAGCAGGGCGAGGACAGGGCTAACCGAGATAGCAGCAGTGATTTCCAAGATACGGTCGACATGTTATGATTGGCATGACATGTACAAGTACGTCATTATTCATGGGTAGAGTCACATCATTACTGACAGGCCTTATTGACTTGTGGTGTATATATGAGAGCCTAACGGCAGATTAATGAATTAATGATTTTAAAGAGGAATAGTAACAGTATACAAAGAACTGTTATAGCTAAGATACATTTGTAATACCCTTAATTCGGTACCATGTACGTACATGTATTATGGATGTTTGTAAGTGCTGTATGCCTGCTATGGCACAGATTTTCACTGAAACACTTTGCTGAGATTATCATTTTTGTCAGTAAACTGAACAGACATTTATTTAGTTATCGGAAACATTGTTTAACTGTCAACTACTGTGATCTTTTTCATAATGCCAAGAAGTGACCACAAAACTCAAGTTGGGTTTACTAAAATACATGCACTAGTACATGTATGTCTTCCAGAAGCCTTTGGTTGACTCCAGCTGTACCTACAAGGTTGAAACATGGCTGCTAATGGCACTTCCTGTCTAGGGATGCAAAAGACCTCTGGAAAATGTTCTAGGAAAGGCCCTCTTTGAATCATAGCCAAGTTCAACGACCTTCCCTTACAGAGCTGCCCTTTCCTGGCTGAAGGATTTAGACGAGTTTCGGGTCACTAAAACTTAAAAGGATTAACTAATCATTATATTTTGCCGGAGTGTAAGTGTTGGATGCTATTCTCATTATAGTAAATATCATAAAGGAATTTATGATATACATGTACATGTAAAACTTACTTTTTGTTATGAAATCAAGACTTGTACATGTCTGGAACAAAATTCTTCAAAAATGAAAGCAGGATCGTACATTTTTTGCTGGACATGTATGTATACAGAGCAGAGGCATTGCAAAGTTCTTTCAAGACCGTAATTAGTATGATTATTGAGGCAGGATACCACTTGTCCAGTTTGTTATGCCTACATGATGTGTATATCCTCTTGTATACAAATAGAGGGAAGGCAGGAAGTATACTATTACCATGTGTTAGCTTAGTTTAGCCTATGCCTTCCATATGGTGTACAGTGTAGCACTGTCTCAGATAGGTACACATTCTTGGCTATGGTTGTAGCAAGGAGTTTCAAACACGGATTTGAAACAGCTTGGTTGGCAAAATATTTTATATCCATTCAAGCAGAAAGACGCCATGGAATACTTCTTGTCAGAAAAGCTTTGATAGCATCAGTGTTGTTGTTGTTTTGTTGATATTCAGGTTCTGTCACCCCCCCTGGAAGATAAGTCTGCCATTCTGTGTTCACCCAACGGAACCAAAGAAGGCTTCTTTGGTTCTGTTGGGTGAACAGAGAATGGCAGACTTATCTTCTCATCCAAGATGTGGGTAAAGGGATCAACTCTTGTGGGACGTAAATAGAAAACTCTAAGTGACGATCTAATTGCACTCTAACACTATAGGTCTGACTGTGTAAATTAGATTGCAAAAGATTACAGTACTGTAAATCCTGAAATGTTCACGGAGGTTTTATTTTCGCAGCGTTAACACTAAATCATGAGACCATGAATGTGTTATGTATTTCTATTGTATTACAGAATTGTTTCAACCGTGAACTTCAAATACCGCGAAACCCCCCTTTTCTTTTATACCACGAAATAAAGTCACTGCGAAAGCAAATGCACTTACAGTATAGTGTGGTGATGTGTTGCATACTACATAACTGTCTGTCAAAGCTTTTTTCTGTATATCTATAAGTTATAACTACAAAGCTCTGGGACTATAGCAGTAGAGAAGAAAGACTTGCATTGTTGCTATGAATGGCTGACATTTAGTGTTAAATACCATCAGATTTTAGCTTCACAGTCACAAATGTAATGTGGTTTTTGTGCACAAAAGTTTTGTATTCAGAAATATTATCATTGTGTTGTTGTTACTCTTCCTTGTGTGGTAATTGTACCAATGCCAATAATGTCATGCATGCTAAAGAGATCAAACCTGAATAACTACATAATTTAGTCTGACTAATAC
This sequence comes from Branchiostoma floridae x Branchiostoma japonicum, assembly GCA_013266295.2. Lineage (NCBI taxonomy): Eukaryota > Metazoa > Chordata > Leptocardii > Amphioxiformes > Branchiostomatidae > Branchiostoma > Branchiostoma floridae x Branchiostoma japonicum. Next base: position 22,007,650 of record CM023825.1, read on the forward strand.
ATGAAGTCAGAGGTTGAAACATGGTAGTGACAGAATACTGCTTGAAGGCATTGTTATCTACATACCATAGTTCAAAAGCAGGGGACCAGATGCTTGAAGAACAAGGGTTGCACTGTTCCTGTCTACATGTATAACAGTCATGTTTGTAATATGTGAATTGTTATACATGTACAAATGAATACAAACTCCATATTTTTAACAGTGTCTATATATCACTGCTTGTTTGAATTTTTTCAGGAATCGTAGCACCTCTGCATGTGTTATAATACTCTCACAATTCAGTCTCTGTTATGTCTGTTATGTCCCATGGACAGAAAAGGGCTTTTACACACACACAGATAATATCTTGAAAGGACAATCTATATATATATCAAACGGACAATCTACCGGTACGTATATCAAACCTACCACTGGTCAATACCGGTATCTCTCAAAAAGAGTATTACGACCTGCAAGTGGCTTCGTTCCTAACAAAAGGGTTATCTTGTCCCGAATCTGTTGGCCTATGGCCGGATTTACACGGGGCAAAAAATCAATGTCGTACGACATTCGACGCGCGGCGCGACGCGCGGCGCGACGCAGAATGTCGTACGACATTGATTTTCATGCGTGTAAAACCGCGCGCCACCGACGCGCGGCGCCGCGCGTCGTTTTTTCTGTGGCGCATCGAGGAGGTGCCACAAGTGCGTCGCGACACTCAGCGGGGAGTCTGCGTCGCGGCCCAGCAGCGTGTAAACAGCCCTGCGTCGCGCGCAGCCCGTTTCTGAGGTCTCTTTTTCCCGCGCTAGCCCGAACCCACGCCACGCTCGTCTGTTTGTTTCTGTTCTTACTTCTAGAATTCTGAGTATCATATCACGTTCTCCTTGTTGTTTCGTCGGAGTTTTGTTGCTGATTGTTTCGTAAGCATGGCGGAAGTAAACAGCAGTAACTGGAGCAGCGCGGAAACCCGATGCTTGATCGGCGTGTGGAACTGTGACAGAATTCGCAGCAAAATGGAGACTCACAAAAAGAAGGAGGCATTCGGGCAGATTGCCGAAGCCATGCTGCAAGAAGGATACAACAGGAACGCAAAACAAGTACAGAAGAAGATCAGGGATCTTAGGTATTCCTTGCGGCGGTCAGGGTTCACCACATGTGACGCAGCGCGCCGCAGCCCGCCGCAACCATTTTGCAGTGCGCCGCAGCTGCGGCGCGCAGCGGGAGTTACAGTCAATACGTGTAAAAGCAAAAGTGTCCTAGGCGAGTGACAAACGCCGCGCGTCGAATGTCGTACGACATAGATATTTTGCCCCGTGTAAATCCGGCCTATGTCTGTGTGTTGGCTTGAGTGGAGATCTACATACCGAAAAGCTTCCGTCACTTTCTGTAGTCATGGACAATTGAGTCCCAAAGAGTTTGAAATAATTCAGTCCTATCCTCACCATTGCATGATTCCCACCTATTCACTGAGTAAACCCTGGGAGTAATGCCCTACTGGGAAAATTGTGTTAAACTGTGTGTTCATTGTTGTTTCCAGTGCGTGCTGATGCCTACATCCTCAAGCTGGGGCAGAACGTGACTCTCAACTGTACAGCGGCCAACAATACCTACGCCAACATCAAACATGTCAAGTGGATAAAGGATGGCACCAATGTGGCGTCCTTTAGCGACACGTCGGACAACCAGGTCACCGTGACGGACCCTTCTAAGTTTGCCTTGAGTCTTCCAAGCTACACCCTGACTATCAAGTCAGCGGCGGAAGAGGATAAGGGCCTGTACAACTGCACTGTTGAACACACAGATGGAAACACCACTTCCTCAACAATAGCGGTTGCCATGCCAGGTAAAGACTCGGCTGCTAACATGTGCCCCTTGACTAAACCGCAGGCTCCATGATTTAAAAGGGAAAAGAAAGGGTTGAACAAAGGGTCCTTCCAAACTATGGTGCCCAGAGACATAAAGTCAATCTGACACAGTCATTGCAATGAAGCAGAACAGCGGTCTCCCTTTAAAAATCGTAATAGGCCTAGCAATTTTTTTTCGAGAAAGACCATTGTGAGAGGAGAAACTGTTAACTTCCCAGAGGTTTATTCATGGAATCACAATCTCGCATTATCTCCACTCCCCAAGCTCTGCAACAATGCTGATGCTGGGGTAGGAAAGTGGCATGGAAAATATACTCCGCCGACAGAAAAGTTAGGTCAGGTCTCCTAGGAGAAGGTCAGTGTAAGAAGCAATGGATGTAGAATTTGCAATGAGAAAGGGTGGATCTGAGAAAAACTCCAGCTGATGGAAGCTCTGTAGATATAACCTCTTAAAACCACATCAATGGCTTGCCTTGGAAAGGTCACATTTCGATCTCTGTGCACAAGAAGTAAAGGTCTAAAGAATTGTACTGCAAAATATATGAGTGACTAAATCAAAGTTTCTGATTGTACTAGCTCGTGATTTTTATGAGGGTCTGCATGGGGGGTCCTGATTACGCTTTACGCTAAATTCATCGAGGCCCGCAACGCTTTACGTAAAATTTAAGAAGGCCGGCAACGTTTTACGCTAAATTCTGGCGCTTCGCTCCGACTTCAGGCAGAGTTGACTGGTCTATTTTGTTTGTCAACTGATTTACATCAGTGACTTCGCTGTTTTAAACACTGTCACGACTCCAAATTGCAGATACTGGGTCAGAATGGACCCAGAATGTGATAAAATGCAGACCATCACGGGCGTTATGTGGTCGAGCCATCGTGCACCACACCTGGACCCAGATGGGAGAAGGAAAGCAGAGACGGCAGCAAAGCGACTCTACTTCTATGGGAGGGGGCAAAATAACATTTTACTGCAGCGGCGAAGGCGTGACTCATCGCATACATTTTAGGGGGGTCCGGGGGCATGCTTCCCCGGGAAAATTTTGAAATCTTGACCCTCTGAAACGGTATATTCTGCAACTTTTTACGTGCAAATCCTGCGTACAAGGATGACCCAACAGGTCAACCGCAAGTTCATCCACTACGGCCTACGAAAAATTGGGAGTCTGAACTACGATTTACGGGGAATTTTTTGGCTCGATTACGCTTTACGTGAAATGCACTGGCTACGCTTTACGCAAAATTTTCACCTCCTCACTACGAATTACGCTGAATAAAATAACTTCCCTACGAATTACGGGAAATTTAAAAGGCCCGCCTACGCCTTACGGAAAAGAGCATGCAGACCCTCTTTTATGTGACCTTTTACTATGACTACCTAGGAAAGGTCTCAAGTTGAAATCATTTATAAGATGGAACGCTGGTTTTAAAGAAAGTGTGCCCAGTGTGGTGAACAAAGACAGCGTCTTGAAAATAACTTCAAAGACTCCCATAGGAGAGAGGTCAATTGCAAGCCAGCAGAGTTGGACTGGGTGAAATGAAATGGCTATAGGAGCTCCACTCTGTAAAGCTGCCTGACTGAGATAGCATCTCAGGAATGACTTCAGAGTTCTCCCTTCCGAGACATGTTCTCCTCTTACTGGTACATGTTTATTGGTTGTGCTGGGTTGCAGCAGAACGGTTCTGGACATTTGGACAAATGGGTCAGAAGAGGGGAGCCAAATGAAAATTGACCTGGCCAGACCTCAGCCCAGTTAATCTGCCCTGTGTGGCTCACACAGGGGGAATCAATTCTACCCAAAGAATAGGAGCTGTGAGTCAGGAGCAACATTATCACTACTGTTGATGGAGTGGGGAGGACCACTTAACCAGGCATCTGCATGTTCCAAACTCTTAATGAAGCAGAGAGGCCCATCTAACCCTGATTAATTGGTTGAGAATAGAGAGGGGGTACATTTGGTTGTCTGATTGTTTTGTGTGTCCGATACCAGCGGGTACTGTTACCTGTTAGATTGACAGGTGAGAAAACGCATATTGTCCAAAGTGCTTTTGTTTCCCAAATAGTCATTCAGCCACTGCCATAACACAAGCACTCGTGCATGAAGCGACATGGTTTTGCTGACCGCAATGGCGGGTTGATATCATGTTACAATGCAAATCTACGAATGAACTGGAACTTGGGTTCGAATGTTAGAAATTGCCCCTCACCAAATTGTACATTTTAGAGAATTCAGAATTACAAAAATATATTCCACACAATATAAATGTAGATATACATGGTAAATACAAAACGTTTTACAGTACGTTCCTAATTTTGCTTCCGTGACGCAATTTTGGTGCCATGCTATTTCGATCAGAAGAGATGCTTTCGACATGACATGCCGTCTGTAGCTTTGAACGTTACAGCAGGAATGACACATATAACTGTGCAGATGAAATCCCCACTCCCAAAACAGCTGGATCTGTCATAAGGCCATTTGTTGACATGTCTTGGGTCAGTTTCCTTTCAAACACAGCTGGCCGAAGGTATGATGATGGTTTGGGTCAACGCCACCAGTAATGGAGAGAGTAGGAGTCCTTTTTTTGCACCGATTTTATCTGCCCGCATTGCTTGGAACATTTCACGTTCCAAAATCAGACTAGAAGTCTGCAAGATTATTAGATGCTCTATTTGTAAGGAAAATGTAGCCATGAGTACATGCCACATATTTAAACTTGAAAATGATTTAAAAAAAGACCTAACGTCCATGACGATGACAAAATTTTTCATTGACCTCTCTGTCAGATACAGACATTGTCAAACCATGGCAAGAATATTGTGATTGTGGATTGTAGAAAAATAATCATAAAAATATTAATTAAAATAGAGTATACAACTGCTTTTAAGTATCTTCCAGTACAATGTGTCCAGCTAATCATGTAAACTTATAAACTGAATCTGGGTGTCAAGGCTGTTTTTGTGTATCAGCCTTATCCAACTGTAGCCAGGATACAGCATGTTCATTAAGCAATAGACATCATGACATAATGCAGGTAGAAGTTGTCTACTGCATGCTTCTTTGCTCAGTCATCACCGTCAAAACTGGTTCAGTATCTGCCTGCATTGATGAGAAGGTCAGCAACAGATTGCTTAGGATATATAAGATTTAAGGTGTTATGTGCTATGTAATTTACAAAACCCACTGCAAGAGGGTCTCTTCTTGGAGCATCAAACTGATTTATTTGTGGATGCCACGCAAACTAAGGTTCTTGTTTCTCGGACTATGTCATGTGTAGATGTATCCTGTGCTGAGATTTTGTTTTATATCCAATCTATAACTTCTTGTAATAACCTGACTCTATCCTCTGCCAGGCACAGGTGCTCCAATAGCAACCAGCACTTCTACAAGCACGTCTACCCCCAGTAGTACGTCAGCTGGGGCGTCCGTGTCTGCGGGAGTCTCCCCCTCCTCAGTCACATCTCCATCCTCCAGCCCAGGTCCACCCTCCACCCTACAGACTGACAAACCCTCAGGGACAACCTCCACCCCTAAACTCCCCGTGGTCCCCGGGGCCGGTGTTGCCCCAGGGTCCTCCCCGTCCCCTCCCAGAGGACGGGGTATAGAACCCCCGGGGCAGCCAGAGGCACTGAAGGTGACAGCTACAACTGTGAAGTTGTCCTGGACTGCCAGCCAAGTCAATGATAGCAAAGTTAACTATACAGTCTATGTGAGGTAAGATATCACAGGAAAACACCTTGGTCCTGATGCTATTGTGTGTGTTGATGAGTATTACAAGGTATCACATGTATTTCACTTGCTCAATAATTTTTCAAACTGCAGTGTTTAAACCCCCCCCCCCATTGGGTGTTTAACTAAACCACTGCAACTACATGTATCTATAAAGTAGAGTAGATTCATTCTTCAAGCTAACCAACATCTTGCACACCACTGTCGTCCCTCAGTAAGACATCTGGAGCCACATAGTTCCCGTTTAGAACTTTTATTCAGTCTGCCATAACTGTCTATTTTGTGTAATTATTTCAGAAGTAGATATGCTTTTTATCAATGCTACTATGGTTATGATGTATCAGAACATGTATATACCTTTAACCTTCTCTCTGCTGCCTAACCAAGTAACCTATAGAGAATCGGTAGCCAAATGGCTACTCGACAAGTGTGCTAAGGGTTAAAAATCCTGCCATGGAGCCAGAGGAACATATTTTGTGCTGTCTTAAATGATCCTTTTCTTGAAGATTTTTCCATGATGTGTTTTAAGAATACTGACATGTAGCTAAGGTTAGTCCCGAATCCTAATCTGTCCCCAGTACAAGCAGTGGAAGCTGGAGCAAGTCCAGGGCATACACAACTCAGGACACTGTGTTTGTAGTGCGCCGTTTGATCCCAGACACCGAGTACTTCTTCCAAGTAAAAGCCACGGATGCTGAAGGCAACAGTGACACCAGTCCACAGTCAGAACCCATCTCTACAACAAATCTCAGTAAGGCCAACTTGGTTCTCTGAAGTTTACATGTGCTCACCCTTTTCTTCCACTGTTTGGTATTTCTTTGTGAACTTTGCTGGAGAACCATTTATATAGCTGTCACAGTGCAGTTGACATGGACAGGTACATTTTATATTTCACTCCATACTATACCTATGGTATGGAGTGAAATAAATTTTGGAATGGGAGCGAGATGGAGTGAAATATGCTGCATTTGCTCTTGAGCAAATGTTGGTGTTTCTAGTTGGATGTGCATGTGCAAGTTACTTCCCATTCACAACAAGTGCTTATTTTCAGAAATTTCCACCCCTGCATGGACCGTTTATTCAAACAAGTGTTTTTTCTCCGTTCTATTGTTAGAACCCGACCAAAAGGTGACCAACTTACGCGGGGTAGCTCTGAACGCAACGGCGATATTTGTGTCGTGGGTGGGACCCAATATTTCTCTCCCAAGTCACCTGAAGTGGGGTTACTTCCTGAGCTACAGGGAAGCCAACAGTTCCCGCAGGGCAGCGAGTAACGTCAAGCTGAGGAGGAGTGCCCAGGTATGGCAGGCTCCTTCATTTAGCTGCATGTAGTTGATGCCTGTGTAAGTTTGTGTGCTTTGCTTGTGTATGCAACTTGAAAAACCTCATATAGTTGTTTGCTTTTGGCTGCCATGCTTTGATGTCTTTCCTTTTGCAATGGTTACTGGGTCACTGGTCTACTGTTACTAAATGCTGACACATTAACAAATGTGAAAATGCCCTATACAAGCAGTTTTTGAATGTCATGTCGGTGTACATGCATGTGCGGGCATGCAGTTGCCATACCATACCATGCATACATACCTAAGGAAATGTTCAGATATAGAATTTTCAGTATATGAATTCTGAAGCATCATGCAGCCTTTCCTTTTGCATAACTCTTGCACAGCTTTAATCCCAATGCAGCAAGTCAATGAGTAACCATGAATTCTACCTTCCTCTTTCTACAAATGTACCATTTTGATTTTGAAGTCTACTAAACAATGAAAATTGTTGGTGGTGGCTAATACAGGTTCACATATATACTGGCATGCAGCATGTAAGCATTTTGGGTCCATAGTTTTGCCCCTGCTGCTGTGAATAAGTATGTCCTTTGGCTTTGCTACTACTTTTATCATTAGAATGTTGTTGTTTACGTTGTTGTTAGTCAAACGGATATGCAAAAAAAGTACGAAATGTTAACTGAAGTAAAGGATATGTTTCCAACTTCAAGTTATACAGTTCTGTACCATCGAGGGGTAATTGATTGTGAAGAAGTAGAGTAGTGAAACTTCCAAAGCCATGTGTCAGCCTCTTTGTGTTTTCCAACATCAACTGTTCTTTTTTTGTTTTCCTTTCGTCTTTGATGCTGATCAGGCGAATACACCTTGCACGGAAGTTGCAAGCAGAGACCTGAATGCATCTGGCATATGTATGGACCTTGAGGTCTGTTCCTCTACTCATCTGTTTCATTCACAATCTGAGTTTTGTTTTTATGTCAAGTTGATTTCTCCTTACTTTCTTTGTATGAGTTATGTCCATGTGTTTGATGGCTTTCCTTTGTATTGTTGATGACCACATATTAAGCAAATCATCGTTTGTAGAATTTTTACCAGTATTGTTTTTTACCAGATACAAATGTTGGGATCCCATAGATTTTACTTGTACATATATTATAGCCCATAGGCTTCAGTTTGTCTGAGATGTAAAGAATTATGCATGGTTTAAGAAATAGAATAGAGGAATGTCAGTATTTATAGAACTGCTAGTGCCCATAGAACTAAAATATTATGTCCATACCATAATAGACCGATCCCATAGCCCCACCCACCTCCATGAAAAGGTAGGAATGCAAAAGGAAAACATAAAACTTTGACAGAGATGCAGTCACTCTCTCATTGGTCGAACTGCTAATTGCCATGGTATCATTGGTTGAAGTGCTAATTGTGATGGACAGATCGGTCTAAAATACCCACCTGCAACCTACAGTCTACATCTGAGTTTGCAGGTAGAAAACTAAAGGTGCACATTTTACATGTAAAATTCTGGTAATGTGCAGGTGAAAAAGTATTTACATGTCGAATGTATGTGACAAGTGCATATACAATATGTAGTTGGCTATATGTACAGATGCTGTTATGTATATATTATATGTTTTTTTATTTGATCATTTTGAATGTTTCCTGTTCATGTATAATTTCAATTTTTCCAGGTGTTATGCACTCTTTAATGAACATGCTGATTATAAAAATCCCTTGAACCTATTTTAGAAGAAGCTTCTTTTTCATGAAAAAAATCTAAACTTGGTCTTTTCTTTTTTGGATGTCACAAAATGGCACCAACATTGATCTTTAATTTCATAATAATATACTCTGTGCCATTCTTCAACAAATACCTGACAGGAAGCAATCCCTAATTGGATGACATTGAAGAAAAAAACTCTTCTGTAATCAAATTAGTCTGGCTATTAGTCTCCCAAAACATACAAGCTGCAGAGATAACTAAGTTACCATTGGCGTTGTAAGCTGAAGGTAATTGAAAGCCACCAGCAAAAGTGAAGAGGGCAGTGCACTTCTTCGAATAGATGCTTTGTAGATTTCCCCAAAGTCCTTAGCTCTAATACTTGTGGTGGGATTTACATGTACGTTGCAGGATTTGCATATCATGTCTGGATCCAGTCAAGTTCTTGGTCACATACAGACAAAAAGCTGCACAGTCTGACCATATGTTGTTGTAAACTAAACTAAAAAATGAATGAACTGAAAACAAATGCTTAGTACATACAAACGATATCTTTGACCGAGGTGATACATATAGATAGATCTTACACTTTATGGCTGTTAAGCAGTTATCACCATGCACCAAGGGTATACTGTTGCCCCCATACAGGATCTTTAATGGGAAATCCCTTATTAATTGTTGAGGTTGTTGAGCAATGTCATTAAGGATCTCTTATCACTCAATAAGACAACAACCTCTCTGTAAGAAAAGGTTGCAGCATGCTCTATAGGGTATATAAGGCACTACACATATCTATTTCTGGTAAAATAAAAAGGCCGTCTATGGTATTGATTCCATTTCAAAAAGCCTCGTGGTTCAGATTGCAGGCTTCAACATGCGATTTCCATTTGACAGGAAATCTTGAGTTTCCCCGCCTTGACCTTCTTGGGTTCTTTTGTTCTTTATTCGAATTGCAACAACTATTAATTGTTCTATTGCAGAATGCCACCATTAGTGGCCTTCTACCCTTCAGCATGTACAAGGTGCAGGTGCTGGTGTACTATGACTTCGGGTCTGGCCGACTGACGTATGGAGACTGGAGGTACAACTTCACTCAGACAGCTGAGGGAGGTCTGTATGAACCGACTATCATAAAATTTATTGTGTCATAGCTTAGGCTGCGATAATGTTCCATACGATTGTGGTGGCCAGTGTGATAACTACCCGTATCACACAGGGTTCTATTTGGTTATCACATGGGCTTACAAAGGTTCCATAGAATAATTCGAATGCATTTTGTGTGTGCCATGTGTGTCGCTTTCAAAAATTTGAATACCGGATTCAAATGTTGGAATTGATGTTGTTACAATTTTTTGTTTAGGGACACCAAATGTTCTCAATTACAGGCACATTTCGGATGGAAATGTGTGTTTTCTAGGGTTGGGATGACATAAATAGAATACTACACCTCTGTCAGGCTGGTACATCAGATGATATGGAATACACTGTTATGGCCAGGACGCCAACTTAAAGAGGTGGCCGCTTGGGTAGGTTTGACCGTATATTAAAACTTAAAGGCTACTACTATATTAAGAGTCTTACCCCCATTTTTCAGTTGCACCAGTACCGACATCTTTAAAGGAGGACAAACCTGAAACTACAGCTTACAGCATTGGGATAGCCTGGACTGTACCAAACCCCCCTGTAGCCAGGATCCTGGGCTTCCGGATCTACTTCTGTTTATACGCCATGTGTCCTGACAACCAAACTGTCATCACTGTCGGTGATGTAAGGTCTCATGTTATAACAGACCTACGTGAGTACAATTCAATACTCAGTTTTCTTGCTATCTTTGTAATTAAGTGGAAGTACTTGGTTACAATCCATGGTTTAGTTGTAGTCTCCACCAGACTAACAACACGAGCTGAAAAAGACTTTGATAAAATTTCCCATGTCACGATAAGTTGAGTATTACTTAAACAGACACCCCTTGTATGTCTTCCCCACAGAACCAAGAACTTACTACATGATTTTCATGGAGAGCTTCAACAGTGGAACCAACAGTACCAGAACTAAAGGCTTCCCCGTTAAAACTGATGTTCTTCGTAAGTACATGACTAGCACTGATTGAAGATTAACTCTAGAATTCTGGTCCTAGTCACTCTGTAATACCGGGTATAGGGTTGTTCAGCACGTTGGCAAAATGTACTGTGCCTATGCAAAACGATAATATATTGAGCAAAGCACTTGGGGAGAATGTCTCATGTCGTATTTGCATATTTAAGGATGACATTCAGTCTATAGTTTTCAAATGTTGTGTCAGAAACGATATAATTTTCAATGGGAAAAATTCTGATGCAACGTTGACCAAACATCCAACGAATACCATGAAAAATTTGTGCAAGCGCAGTATGTACTGCCGATGTGCTGGGTTGTTCAACACTGCACAAGACTGTACAACAACCTACCTTGTGAGTCTTGAACTATCCACAACATTGTTTTACATTATCTTATTTGCCTCTGTACTTCATTTGTTTTTGAATATGTAACAAACTGTACCCCATCCAGGGAGAAGTTTTTCCCCCCTGCCTATGTACGTTTGTGTTTTTGAGCAATAAACAACAATATTTTGATATTTTGAATTCACTTAGATATATGATTTGCCACTTATGAATAAAGATATTTGGCAAATGTAATATCTACCAACATGTATATCCTTTTGTGTCTATCCATGCTTCCTAATGAAGCTATTTTTGTACGTTGCTGCTCTAGAACTATCTGCATGATAAATTTGGCTCTGTCTCCTTGGCTGTGTTTCACCCCTCTCCACTCCTCACAGCTCCCTTCAAACCAGAACAGCTCAGACTTCAGCAAGTCTCGGCTACCAGCATCAATGTCAGCTGGACTCAGCCAGGGATGGCTCTCCGCAGAGTGGATTCCTTCGCAATTCTCTACAGCCAGTGCTCCTTTATGTACCTCTTTTGCGAGCTGCCGCGAAGTCTTGAAGCCCCCGTTCGCGATGGCCCCATCCAGTGGTCCTTGCTGGAGGACTTGAAACCCAAGAGCCCCTACAGCTTGAATGTTTCGGCTAAAGCCCGCAGTGTAATCCACCAGCGGACTTATGTCAACACCTCTGAATCTGAAAAGATCTTCCTTGCGGTGTCCGGTGGGTCTACCAACTCTTCTGTCACTTTCCCCCTCTCTCCTACCCTTGTAGCTGCGCTGCCCTCATAGTCACTAATGTGTGAGAATGCTGCCGCTAGTCTGTAGTTCATTAGATGTTAGGCCACACAAATTTGATTTGTTGGTTCTCAGATTTTTCTAGAAAAAACATGAAGTGACAGGGCATAAACAAAAACAGACCTAGGCATCCTACATTGTATGATAGCCCCAAATGCTACAATAGGAGCCATGAAGTCAACATACCAGGCTGGCTTGTAACTCAAACATTGAGTTTTAACTTTAATCAAACCACTGTATTGATGAAAAAACTGTAACAACTAGGAAGAAAAGGACTCTCTTGAAATGTTTGGGACAGAATATGAGCATTTTGGAGTTGATTCAGAACCTGATTATTTTTCTTTTGCAAATCAGAAAAAAATGAAGAGGGTGAGTCTGAGAACCAATCATTTATTGATTAATTTGATGTGGCTTTAGATGTATTGAATCTTTCTGTATCAAGGTTTGGCGTGTTTAACAGAGTTGCACGTTTGCAGTGCGTAGCAGAGTTGTAGGTTTGCAGTGCTTGTGAGACAGCTTGGTAGAACCTCCTTCCCCCACTCTAACCATGTAATGATTTTGGCTCTGTGGATGAAAAAAAAAAATAATGTATGCCTCTCGTGTTTTTCTAGTAGTTGTAGCAGTTCTTGGCATACATGTACATGTACATCAGTAGGCTATTTACATTCACAAAGCTAAACAGTTGATGAAATAGTTGATGAAATGTCTACTGAAAGTGTAGCAAGTCATTTAATGTCTAGGATCATTCTACTACCAATGTCACCATTGGCAGCATTTACTTGTGATGTCAGCCTTCAAAGTGCAATAACTATAAAACCAGCGTATCCAGAAAATTTGATACAAGACGATAATTTTTTCCCAAATGTGGATTAAACTGACCCTGGTTAACTCTTGTTTTTCTCAGTGTACTTCATTCAAAATCAAACACAGTCGGTATATTGTAACATGCTACCAGAAGAGGCAAGTATTACCTCAGAAATTACAGCTGTCATCAACTTAAAGGTTCACCATTCCCGACAGGAACTGTCCAATGAAAGAAGCTGTAGTTAGTCATTTTTTCTGGAGAACAGTTTGTCAATGGGATGAAAACAACAAGGTGTGCAATCCCATAGTTTCATTCAATGATCAGGCAGTCTTTCAACTTGAAGGTATTCATATTTTTACAGCCTGATGCAGTCTTATATATCAGTTTACTTCTGTTCCAGCTCCCAGAAGCACCCCGCCTCCTGTAGAAACTACCAGTGCCCGTACCACTGTAGAGGTAGACAACAGTAGTGGTACCGACGCCATCATCGGTATAGCCATCGCCTTGGGCGCCTTCCTGGTCATTCTCCTAGTCCTGGCTGCTGTCTACTTTAGGTAAGAATTGCAGCTTCTCAACATGACGATTTCTGACTTTGTCTTCATTTTGGTGTGTCATTGTGTTCTAGCTTTGATATTATCATATCAGCTGACTTTCCACACCAGTGTTTCTAGCTGTCTTGAGGTAAAGTTTGATTGGTTGTCATCCTCCTTGTTTTGTTCTGAAAGCCAATTAGTGATTTATGTATCGACTTGATGCTGATGATGCTAAGCACTTTTGAACACTTAAACGTAAAGACCTGTCAAGGATGAATTGTTACAATTGTTGCCACTTGTAAGTGCGTTATGTAAGCTAGTAATTAATCTGATTACTTCCACCATTTTGTAGCGGGGAAAATTGTCCACGTCTCTGAAAGTGGTCCTTCCACTTGTGTGGTACCGAACATTTTTTTCAAAGTGGCCAATTTGTACAACAAATTCTAGTTGTTAAGATATGTAACGTTACTTAACATTGTGAAAATGATAGAAAATTTTTCTGCTGGATCAACTCGATGGCTACCTTTTCAATCAACTACAAGCTAGTCTTAGACTTTTATGGGTATATGAAAGTGTATGATTTATTTTACAACTGTACATACTCTACTGAATTTTTCAGATGGTTTATTTTTCTGTGACCGTGTCCTGTAGTAGAACTGTTTCCTCAGCTGAGCAGCAGGCCCATTTCAAAGTCACTTCATTTTGTTCACTTGGCTTTCAGTGAATTTCTGTCCTCATCAGTAGTAACAAAACCTTTGAGCAAATTTCTATCCATGTGCAATCATCATAAGGCCACACCAATTTAATCAATAATAATTATTGGTTCTTTGATCAGGTTCTGAATCAACTTCAACGTGCTCATGTTTTTGTCCCAACAGTTGAAGAAAGTCCTTTTCCTAGTTGTTACAGTTTTTCTATCTATCAGTGCAGCAGTTTGATTAAAAGTCCAAAATTCATTGTTTGAGGTACAAACCACCCTGGGATGTTGACTTCATGACTGCTATAATAATTTTAGCATTTGGGGCTATCATGGATGCCTAGGCCTGTTTTTTTTCACCCTGTCGCTTCAATTTTTTTCTAAAAACATCAGAGAACCAACAAATCAAATTGGTGTGGCTTATGGAGATGGTAAATTGAACAAAAGGGTTGAATTCAAGATGGTAGATAGAACAAAATGATGTTGTCAAGATTGTGACATGAAATGGGTCTGCTGTAGACAAGACTTGAGGTGTTGTGGCTGTGTACACTGATGACTTCCTATCTCACCTGGGTTGTCTTCTCAGGCAACATGGCTGTCATGTGGCAAGACGATTACGATCAAGGTCCTGCCTGTCATCTCCTTCACTTTGGTTTTCATTTGACCTCACCTTTTCCGTCACCTCGTTTGATAACACTTTCATCTGATATGTGATTTGTTTCCTTAACAAAGTTGTCATTTATATTCCTTTGAATGAAAGTACATTATACGAGCTAATCCCAATCTTTGCCATTGTCGTACTGTGATAATACCTACATGTGTATACATGTAGTATGTACATGTATCTACCCATGATAATATTCACTAGTTGGTTGAAAGTTCCAGCAGTTTTTAAAGTTTTATTTGCTGGTTGTGAGTTTGCACAGTTTTGCACATGCTAGAAGAATGTATCCCGATTGGATAAAGAATTGCATGAGTTGTGCATGATGTGCTATCGATAACCGCTGTGTTTCACCAACCATTCGTTCTACAGAGCTGCCTGCATTTGGATGCATGCTGCACTGCATCACTTAAGATTTAAATCAGTGGAATGAACACATTATCCAGTTACATGTACTCTTGTGTACTTACGTCATTTGTTGGACAATGCCATTGCATGTCACTTTGCTGAAGAGTCAGACAGTTGAGAGTCAGACATGCATCACTTATTGCTTCCTGGTGGAGAAATACACACACCAATGTTACCATCCTAAAGAAAAAACAAACAAACTATAAAACCTTCAGCAACAGGCCAAAAATTACATCTAAAGAGCTGCATCTGTACAAACCAAGTGCACCCAAGTGAAAATAGTGCAATATACAATGTAGGAATGGAGAAGTTTTCTGTAGATACAAAATGGCAAAGTTTCCAGTTTGTGTACCTCAGTCAGAATACAATAAGTGATACAGGTTTGACTCTGTGCTACAATTTTTTCTGTCCTTTTCTATCCATCATTTGTGAGAACCAATGCAAGACAACATTCTAACTGAGACTGAATTTTGTTTTAGCAGGAAGTTTCACCAGACGGCGTGTTACTACATTGATGATGATGGATCTCCCAGAGTGGTAAAGATACAGCACATTCCACTGCCGGTTATGCTGGGTAAGTTTGAAATGAAATGCTTCCAAATTTAAAGATTCTAGGGATCACATACAGAGACCACATACCAAATAATGAAGTACAAAACAGAGTCAAACAAAGCACTGATAGGTCCATATGAAGACCTCCTAACCACAGTAAGGAAATGGAAACTGAAGTTGTATGGCCAAGTGTCCAAACCATCATGCTAGGAACAGTACAAGGAGGAAGAAAAAGGGGTAGGCAATGGAAAAGATGGGAGGATAGCATCAGAGAATGGACCAGCATGACACTAAGTGAAACATTAAGAGATGAAAGTCTTAATGTTGGGCAGCAAGTGTGGTGACTCGAATCTTTATTAAAACAAATTCTTCAACTTCAAAGATTCACATTAGTGGCTTGTTGATTTCCTTATTGTTCTGGGGAAACTGTTTAAGAGTCTGATGTGTATTTAAGCAAAATCTTTGTCCCTTCCAACAGATGGAGAGAATGCCCAGTCCATTGCCGTGGGTCAGTTTGCGAAGCACGTGTCGTCTCTCCATGCGGACAGTGACCACGGCTTTGCCCTGGAGTATGAAGAGATCCACCAGAGCACGGCGAACAGACAGGACCTGAAGTGGGAGCACACCATGCACCCAGACAACAAGCACAAGAACAGATACATCAACATTGTGGCATGTAAGTCAGCCTAGGAGTCAGAGAAACAAAAAAACTTCTTACATGAATGTGTAGTTTGCATGTTTGGTAAGTGCAAGTACATGACTTTGATTGTTCAATGTACTATAAATCTTTGAACTTTTGCACTCTGTTTTTTTGCAGTGACCTGTTCACCGCAAATTCATGACTCAGCAAATATGTGCTGCCAATGTATGACTGTATACAGAATTGTTTCAACTGCAAACTTAAAACATCATGAAAGCATATTTTTCCTTCCTACTGTGATGTATGACCACTGGTGCAAAAAAGAAAAGAAATTTACAATACAAGATCATTTGTGTTTTTCCCTCAGAACTCAGTCTTTACCTTGCCTCTTTTTTCTGATATAATGTATGAAGACCACGAAAATAGAAAAATAGATAGGTGAAAGGTGCACTAAGCAATGGTATATTGTGGACTGGTGATGTTGTGCCAGTGACTGAAACATTGTCTACTGTCTACTGTACAGATGACCACAGCCGTGTGCAGCTGAAGCCAGTGTTGGGCAGACAGAAACACTCCGACTACATCAATGCAAACTTTGTGGATGTAAGTACATGTACATACAGGACATACAAATGTACCTGGGTTTCTTTTCTTCCCTCCTTTAATCATTCATTGTACAATAGACAATGTTACAACACTGCATTATAGGATGCATTACATGTCTATTGAGGTGTGTTTCCATGCATTTATGATACCTGGAATATCTTGTCTGACATACATGGATATCACATCAGTTGTAAATGAGGAAACAAATTAAACTTTGACTTCTAAGGAAACCATCTACAGTTGTGGATAGAATTCTTTAAAAAAAAGACTTTTTAGTCTGTCTTTTTTGTCTTGTCTACATAGTAGGAGCATGTGATAGATACATGTACCTATCAAAATGTACCTCAGGGGACATTTGTCTTATAGACTTTGAAAATCATGTCCACATATTATCCTCAGTAACTGTTTACAATCGTTTTGCTTTCAATGCAGGGCTATGAGAAGGCAAGAAAGTTCATAGCTGCACAAGGTGGGTGACTTTTGATTATTATACAATAACATCGTATTGCTAGAGTGAGATACATGTATGAAGCAGATGTGTGGTGGATGATTTGATTGATTAAAAAAAGATATGACAAGTGGGGTAGTAAAGTGAACATCATGGTTTTGAAGTGTATGTTGTCTAGGTAGTTCACCACCTATAGATGGTTAGAGTGTAACGCATGTTTTCTGATGTATGGTTCAGGTCCTCTGAAGGCGACATTTGGAGACTTCTGGAGGATGGTGTGGGAACAGAACACATCTGTCATCATCATGCTCACTAACCTGGTGGAGCGGGGCAGGGTGAGTTCCCTCATCCCCTTTCTTCATCAATCAAAGTATTGTAAATTCACTTATTTTCACAGAGAATAATTTTATGGAAAGGAGGTTTTTGCAGCATTTTTAAGTTCACTTTTGAAACGATTCTGTAGTACTGCTGTGATACAAAACACATATTCGTGTTGCTTTCTGAGTAAGAGGTCACCTGGAAAACCGGGAAAATTTACAGTATTGTACAGAGATGGTGTGTTTACAGTAGCTGGTATGCTATGCCGAAGGGCATTTATACCGGCTATACAGATACAGAAATAAGGTTGTGAGTCTAGAGCTGACCATCTATTCATATACAAAATGCATGCTTCATCTTACTATGTTTGGTATATTTGGATGAAAGGGCATGAACTAGAAAAACCTTGTTTTTTTTAATTTGGATCTGAACCTTTCTGTTGACAGCGGAAGTGTGACCAGTACTGGCCCACAGATGGGACGGAGCAGTACGGGCTGGTCACAGTCACCCTGAAGCACACCAAGGTGCTGGCCAACTTCACCATCAGGACATTCTCCTTACGCCATGCCAAAGTCAAGAAGGTTTGTATCAATCAGATTTTTTATGTGTAGCGTGTGTAGTCTAGTGGTCAGCAACCCTGCCTCTGGACCTATACGCAACCAAGTGTTTTATTCAACCAATGTTTCGGTGTCAATGTGAACCAGTCAGAATTGCCCTGAGGAAGGTGACAGAACGGTCATCAAAATGTCGGTTGAATAAAACGCTTGCATAAAAAGAGTCTCTTTATTCAGTTTTCTGTCCTCGTACACATGAAATATTGAGCAACAAACTGTCCATTCCCCTTGCTACACCTTTGTTTCATAAGTCAAACCCATGATTTTGTTTCTCCCAGGGAAAGGCGGAACGTACAGTGCTGCAGTTCCACTACACACAGTGGCCGGACCATGGCACCCCCGACTACGCCCTCCCTGTCCTCACCTTCATCAGGAAGTCCGCTGCTGTCAAAGTGGGGGAGGATGTGGGGCCCATGGTGGTGCACTGCAGGTACAGTTACACAGGATGTCATATGTTAGACAGTATGGAATGAATGTGGGGAGTTTGGGCAAAGACAGTGCATTTGTGTCCAGTATATTAGAAAACTGGTCATAGTTGTTTTCAAAATCATCATCTGAAAGTATATAACTGCTAAAACACAAACAGACAAGCACGCAAACGAAAATAAGAAATTGGAGATTTCAGACTTCCCGGTTTTCGTAAATGTCTTGGAACTCTGACTGTGGAGTATTACATCATCCTTCCAACTGCGGTACCTGACCAACCGAACACACACACTGCAACCAGCGCCACTCAAACAAAACTCCCGTTTCCGGAAATAACAATACCTCTGTTCACGGAAGTAATAACAACAGCATGCCTGAGGTAAAGTGAGTGTGTCTCTCCTACAGTGCTGGAGTGGGGAGGACGGGGACGTACATTGTGCTGGACACCATGATGAGGCAGGTCGAAGAGAAGCATTCGGTCAACATCAAAGGCTTCCTCAAGCACATCCGCACACAGAGGAACTACCTTGTACAGACCGAGGTTTGTTCTCCTTTGTGGTTGAAGTGATTTACCATTCTCTGTGGTAAATCACAATATCAAAGATGTGTTTCTATGTTTGACATCTGTCAAGATATCTGTGTCATTATCATTGGAAATGTTAATGTAAGCTTGCAGACGATAAAAGTATAGCTGACTGAACTATTAGAAGAATTACATTTTCTTAACATAAAGATTGTCAAATGGACTACAGTTAGTTTTACATTGAGTGAGTGGACACCACACATCTCTTAAGATATGAGATGTGTATTTATGTATCATAAGAAACAGCACATTTTCTCGAATCCCTCTCAGTCAATGTAAATACTGCTTAGGGAGTCAGTACATATACATGTATTGGGTCATCAAGTGTTAGAAATGCCCCCTATCTGTTGACAGGAGCAGTACATCTTCTGCCATGATGCCCTGCTGAAGTTTATCCAGTGTCGGGACACAGAGATCCCCCAGAACCAGCTGCACCACTACATGGACGAGCTGCTGAAGCCCGGGCGCTCCGGCCGGACCCTGCTGGACAAGCACTTCAAACACATGATGGCGCACCAGGCCGAGGAGTTTGAGTACTACTGTGCACAGAAGCCGTGCAACACCAAGAAGAACAGGACACAGAAACTCCTACCAGGTCTGTGCCCTTCTTCATTGTCTGATGATATAGAAATATGTTAATCAAAAGAAACAATATGTTCATCACTTCTTTGTTTGTTTTTCCCATGGAACAGCTCTCGCATACTTGAAAGTTGAAATATCAAAAAAAGTGAGTCCTTTAATAGAAGAAATATGATGGTAGATTTTATTATTCTGTATTAGTGCTAGTATCACTTCAATCCATATTGTGTGCTTTGAAACATAAACTCTGTAAACCTGTATCATATGAACAGTGACTTTCATGAAATAATAAAGCACTTATTACAACTTTCATTCCTATCCCTTCCACAGTGGAGTGCACTCGTGTGTGTCTTACAGCAAAACCAGGGATGGAAGGCTCAGATTACATCAATGCCTCTTATCTCCAGGTAAGTCTTACTGAAAATCACTTCGATTCAGGTAATTTTAAAGAATTTCTCAGTGGTTTTCTTCTTTCATACGTGACATAGGTATATATCGACATGTATTAACTTCATGTATGAGAAGGTTCTTTATTCAGCAACCAGTGGGCTTTTACATCCGACATTTCGGTGATTGTCTGTCCCCTTCTTCAGGGCAACAATGACTGGTTCTGACTTGTACTGCAGCTAGGTGTCACTGCTTCAGTATTACAAATGCCGGATGTGAAAACCTACTGGCTGTTGAATAAAGAAAGAACCTTATACAGTTTCTTTTGCCAACATGAGAGGTACTAACTTCATTTTGTACCAATCAATGACAGGGCTACAACAGGAGTAAGGAGTTCATCGTTACCCAGCATCCCTTGCCGGACACAGTGAAGGATTTCTGGCAGATGATCTGGGACCAGAACTCCCCAGCGGTCGTCATGCTGAGCAAGCCTGACGAGGTCAAGAACGGCCCCCAATCTTGTGTTGTGGTAGAGCCAGCTTCTCTCCTATTCTGCCTGCTGTCTGGTGTACTGCTGTTCAAGTGCTGTTCTTGCCTTGCTGTCTGCTTGTCTTGTATCGCTGTTGATCTGTGGTGCTTTGTACTGTGCTACTGCTACTGCTGTTGCTGATGATGCTTTATACTGTGCTGAAGTATGCTTAGGTGTTGAGCATGCTATGGGGCATGTACTTATCAATGAAATGTTTGACCCAAGGACATTTAGGTGGAACACTTTCTGAGCTGCACAAGACTGTTTACTTACACCTTCCACAAATTACAGTTACAGACTTTTGACAGTTATGATAGGCATATTTAGACAATGCCTAAATTCACTTGCCAACATAATGT
Source organism: Branchiostoma floridae x Branchiostoma japonicum (assembly GCA_013266295.2). NCBI lineage: Eukaryota > Metazoa > Chordata > Leptocardii > Amphioxiformes > Branchiostomatidae > Branchiostoma > Branchiostoma floridae x Branchiostoma japonicum. The sequence goes on from CM023825.1 coordinate 22,028,583, forward strand.
TAGAGGAAGGGAATGGGAGAGTCAAAATAAAGATACCGGTAGTGCCTTTCTGTACTGGAAGAACTACATGTATGAAGCATGTAAATGCAGACCTTACCTTCTGCCAATGTGATTGATTGAAAATAGATTGAAGTGACTGTTTCATCCATCCCCCACCCCCACAGAATGACAACCTGCCCAGCTACTGGCCCAGCAAGGACAAACCCATGGAGTGCGTGACCTTCAAGGTGTCCTTGCAAGACAAGAAGGAGGAGAAAGTCGGCAACGACATCAGCGTCACTGTCCGCAGCTTCCTCCTTGAAGCCACCCAGGTAAACACAAGTGTCTGCAGACGTCTTGCATCTGTAATAGTGCTTGAAGTGAACTTTTCTTAATCAAATCCCAATCCATAAGTCATTCCTGAGGAAAACCTCTGATCATGATCACTTGTCCCCTCCCAGTAGATCCCAATAACAAGTTTAATCATAGGAGATTCTGTAGTGGTCTATGTAGGTAGATCATTGACTTCTATTTAGCCACCTCGTCTAAATTTCATGGATGACATCCAACCTTTACCTTGATTTTTTTCCTTCCCATATGCCAAACAAAATTACCTCTCTCCTTTGATGCAATTGACTTCTGTAATCAGGGGCACATCAGTAACATTTGAAAATGTTAGCGAATCAACAGACAACAGCTTTTTTTTCTTGCTTGTTTCAAACACACTTGACTAAAAGTCCAAAATTTTGTTTCCCCAATCCAACTCTTGATTCCATAGGAGTTTTTTAAAAACCATTGATTTTTTGTTTTGCATAATTTGCATGATTTGCATGAAATTTCATATATCCAGTACAATTACACGTCTTTAATCAATTGTTATGATTAAAAGTGAGAAAAGAGTGGAGTACAGATTATGGATTTTTCGTTTTTCATAATTTCATATATCCAATACAATGAATTTTTTGTTTTTCATAATTTCATATATCCATTACAATGGATTTTTTGTTTTTCATAATTTACATATATCCAGTACAATTAAACATTAACATAAAGTGAGAAAAGAGTGGAGTACAGGTAATGGGCTAAAACAACATAAATATTAACCACCCAACTGCAGAAATTGGGCTCTCGAAAGCGCCGCAGACAGGAAAGCTTCCGATCACGACAAAGTGCGAGGATTAAGACCAGCTTCAGGTCCAGACGTAGCATGAGAGCTGCACGTCCCGAACATGGCGGCGAAAACCTGCCCCTGCAAAAAACCAGGGCAGGGTCCGAAACATCGGTAGGCTTAGAGTCAAGTTGACTGATCCTGTTTTAACCTACAATGCTGGGAACTAAGGATCTTTTTCATGCCCTTTATAATGACATCGTCTTCCACAAGGTGTCACAAAATGTCAGCATCACTTTCTGAGCTGTATGGAAATAAGAAGCTCATTATGCACATTTCCTTTTCTGTCAACTGTTCATCTGTTTCCAACAGGTTGCACTTTTGTATCATCCTCGCCCTGTTTTACCCATTTACTCCTTTTCTCATGTTCATCTTACCAGAAGGTCTTTAACCCTAGCCTCATTAACCTTTGTCATACTAACTTCCAGTGTAAACTGTACAATGCTGGTGCAGTGTAGCACCTACAGGCTGCTAAAGGTTAAAGCTAAATTACTAACTGGGACATGTGAAAAACATAATAAGCTTGGGCTGAAGCTCTCTGCTGCAGTATTGTTTAATAGTTTGTGAAAATTGCACTTTGGAGAGCCGGTTTATGGTTAACTGACATAAAGGTGGCTGTTGTATCCAGAAGATGCTTGGCACTTGCAAGTGATGAGACAAAAAAGTGCAGGTCATGATGAAGCTGAAATTCAGAATATAATCTGTAAATCTTTCTCAAATTTGTTTATTGATTCAGTCCCTGTATCTGAGTGTGCAGTTTTTACAACTACATGATGGTATGACCAGGTAAAGCAGAATTAGGTTGTCATGCCCCTTCTATAATCTCATTGGAAATTTGGATGGGTTGTCAGGAAGGAGAGAGTTGGAGCAGCTTTCTGTCAAAGATGCATAACCGGATTCTTTTGATGGTGTCTGCCTTTCATGCATTCTGTCAGATGAAATTAAATCAAACAAACAAAAGAATTAGCCACCTGACCCGAGTATGAGTCCACAGACGTGGTAATTTTGTTTCCTCGATGTCAGGACGATTATGTGCTGGAGGTACGCCACTTCCAGTCCCCTGATTGGCCAGCAGCGTGTACGGCGATCAGCGATGTGTTCCACCTGATCGACCTGGTGCAGGAGCATGCTGCCACCAACGAGGGCCCCATCACTGTTCATGATGTGTAAGTAGGATGGAGACTTCAGCCATTTATTGACTACTTCTCGGTACAGAAGTATTGTTTTGGGTGGCTGAGCTGTGGGTTTGTGTATATATATATCTGTTTGTCCAGACAGAGTACATGTAGTTGACAGCAAGAAAGTTTTGAATTTGAATCTGATCCAATAATTTTTTTTTTTTACTTCAGTTTTCACCACAAAACAAGGCTCATAAGAACCACTCACGTGTTTTGTGTTATACATGTAGTTATGGACTGTGAAGACAGATGTTTGTTGACCTTAGACTTAAGCTTGAAGAGTTTAAGGTTGTGCCCATTTGGGAAGCAGTCACAAGGAAGCTTGTTCCATAGTGATGTAGTTCTAGGAAAGAAGTTTTCAGCATGGAACTTCCTTTTGAGAGATGAGTATGGAAGAAGAAAGGGCGTTTTGCTTCCATAGAAGTGGAAAAACGTGTCCTTGCTAATAAAGTTAGGAGTGAGTGAAGTGTTTAAGTCGATTGACTAACGGAAAGTTACTGCAAGTACAGAATGTGAATTTGGCCCCACCCTTCAGGTACGGTGGAGTGTCTGCCGCCACCTTCTGTGGGCTGACAGCTCTCAAGCACCAGCTAGAGGATGATGGGAGTATGGATATCTTCCAACTGGCCAAGACCTACCACATGATGAGGCCTGGCGTCTTCTCGGAGAAGGTATGCTGCATGGCGCAATTTGCGACAATCCTGATAGTGCAAGAACTGAACGAAATGCAATCATTTTAAAGGTCAAAACATCAAACAAAGTCACTGATTTTGGTCATTTTTTAAATACATAAGTTGAATCTACCTTATTACACGCATATCGATATTCACAGTAAATGAATGCGACTTTGTTGTGTCATGAAATAAACGTCTTGAAATATGCAGACTACCGAAAACTAGGGAACTTTTGCGGCTTTCTTTTTGCGCTGTTTACAAATGTTGGAAATCTTTTTAAAAATGGTGCAATTATGTTAAAAATCAGTCAGTCTCAATGGAGAGTTTTAGATTCAGAGTACATTGTATTTGAAGTTTGGCTGTGAAAATTCTACAATACCCACCTTTAACATTATGTAACAATGTGTTTCTCCGTTTTTCGTGTGATGTTGTTGTACACGTAAGTCACCGGCCTGGAAATGTGCTGTTTTTACTTCATGCAGTATGGTACCTTAACCTTCTCCCCACTGCCTAACTGCATAACCATTAGAGAATGGCTAGTCCGACTGCTCCTTCGGTATGCTAATGGTTAAGCTGTTGTTCTGTTCCCAGGACCAGTACCTGTTCCTATATAAGGCCATGCAGACCCAGGTGGCAGGCGTCACTGAGAACGGTTTCGGCGACATCATCACAGTAGATCGCACCGATGAGAGTACAGAGTCGCTGGTCTGAGGTCCGCACGCTGACCAGGTCTTCTGTCTCTGCTGAAAATATGTCTTCCTGTTCTGCACTATAATCTCTACAGGCAAGGATAGCGACATGTAGGTCTCTAACTAGGTGAAAATGGTCAACCAACCAGTGCTTCTCCTAAGATAAACCAAGGAGGTTGAAGTCTCCACTTCAACCTCCTTGGATAAACCAGTTAACACACAATCTTCCTGGACCATATTGTCTGTAGCAAGCCACTGTTCGTTTACATTTACCAGTATTTTGTACCTTGTCTGTGTTGTAGTGTTTGTTTGGAAGCAGAGAAAGTAAGTTGTGCAGAAGAAATAGTTGGTATTGACCGACTCAGACCGAGGGTGTTGTGATGTTGATAATGGAAGTCTGTATGGAGCAATGGTGACATGTTTAATGTATAAAATCTGTTGTGGGGTGTAAACAGTATACTCTGGAGCTGTTAATGTCTGTAGGTGGTGTGGTGTCAGTGTCTGTTTAGGTAGACAAGAAAGCAAATGCCTTGTATTTTTTTGTACAGTCAACATTTACAATTGTTAATTCCTTTGTGTAACAAAAAGCATGTAAACCATTGATATTTGTTGCTTCCTTTGCATAGTGTATTTCTGTGTATTTTGCCATTTTATAAAGTTGCCAAGTTGATATAGATAGCTTCCCATGTATTGTGCTGCCTTGATCTAAATTTATAAGAGGTGCTAGTGAGCATAGGCAGGACTTGCTTTATGAGTAAACAACGACTTACCTTAAACTTCATATCATCAACATTTTTGTTGATATCATGTACATAAGAAGAGATGTATTGTGAGTTAAGTGCTCATCAGCCAGGAATCGTTTGTGCAAAGCAGTTGGATGTACAGCAAGTGGATTTACATATGTGTGTTTGTGTGTGCACAGAGGCCAAAACATGTATATTATTATTGATTTACTGTAACAATTGTAAGTTTAGTAACTGTTAAGATTGTCTGGAGCAAGCTAGAGTATGAAGTTCCACATGCCCATTACAAGAAGTGGGCTGTTCAAGTCTAGCTTTTTCCACTAATCCACAAAAGAAAGAAGGTACCGATTCTGTGATGTAGTTTACACAGAGTCAATAGGTGCCCCCCTTAGCCCTGGAAATTTGAGGAAGAAGGCGGGGGAGCCAAAGCTGACAGACTTCCTTATAGCAGGAAGACCAAGAGTGTTCAGAAGTTCTAGACCTTCAAAATGTATCTCCTTTTCCTGCTGGAATCCATTTTGACATGTGATGAGCTTACAACATGAAGATGGTTGTTGATAATCGGAAGGGCAATTCGGAGTGGTAGTAATAATTGACAGAGCTTTTGTTGCAGTATTGAAGTGCATCTTCCCAGACAACCTGATGTCAGTTTTAGCAAGTCTAAGAAAAAACTGCCAAATTTACAGAAAATGAAACAGCAAATTTTTCCATTCAATATCATGTAGTAGTTGATGTAGATGTGCACACAGTGAGAAAGTATACGTAGATAAGATGGAACTGTGTCCATGACAGAATATAGCAATTTAGTCGTGTCATAATATAACAGAATGATATGAAGGATCTATACGTTTTATATGAGGATATATAAGTTTATGTACACGTTTGTTTTATATTGTCATGATGATCATATCATCTGTAGACCTCACAATTGACAGGGAACATGGGCACTTAGTACATGTTTGTATCTTAGAGGGCAAAATGACCTGTATATTGATGATATATATGAGTATAGGTCTCAAACAGTACCCAAGAGAGAAAACATCAAACATCAAAAGTTGATGCAACTGTCCCTGTAAGTTTTACCCTGAAAGAATGACAACTACTAATGCAAAGCCCCACCAGCCGTTAAAAGTTGTTTTGTTCATATGGGCATTGGTATAGGGTTATTGTCATTCGTTTTGCACATGCACTAGGCGCTACAATGTAGCTTGTTGCCTTGCTTAAAGCTTTTTTTTAAAAGCTGTCATGAAGAGATTGTCATGTCCTTATGTTGTATATTTGACATGATAGTGGTCGTCTGTCACAGATTGACCGATGTTAGCAGTGTAAAAGGTCTGTCACAGACAGGCATTTTGTAGTCAACAACTTTCTTTTCATGTCCCAAATTTGACAGTCATTTTTTTTAAACCTTCAGTCACACAATTCTCTTCCTTGGTTCTTACCTGTCTATTTGCATGTACATGTATATTATCATCTTTATTTCAATCTGTAATTTTTTATAAAGATCTAAAGATTTTTTGAAAAAAAAAAAGCTAAAAATGTTGCAAAAAAAGTGTAAATGGTGAAACAAGAATAATGAGTTTAGTACATGTTAAGGGGTGCCATTGGCATTGTAAGTAGAGTGTAAGGTCCTCCGCTAGTGATGTGCATGTTGAATATTATTTTTTAGTTCCGTCTGTGCCATTCGTCTATGTGACATCAGAAGTATGTGGTGATGCATTTTAGATGTTGCAAATGCACAAAACCACATCTTACTGTGCAAACAGTTACAAATGTGCAAAACATTTAATAGTGTTACTTGTGAAACCACCAGAAAATGACGCATCAGTGTATGATGATTCAGCAAGTGTTACAGTATAGTGGTGGATAATGTACATAGTGCCATTTTAGTGGGTGCTACCAAAGGTAGACACCCAGCTCTTAGTCCAAGTCGGGAGTTATTTTTCTAATTATGGCTGGAGCAATTTTATAACAAGTTGAGCACAGATATTACCATATAGTTTCTGAATCCCTGCATATATTTTGAAGCTAGTTTAAGTCTTAACGGACAGCCTCTGATGAAGGTACCTTGTCACCAGCGGAAGTTTGTGTACCAAGGATGCAAAAATGAATATTTTTGTTGAGGAAGGAAATTGTAGATATGTACAGAGCATAAATATTTTCTTCTTTATTTAAGATTCTTTTTTCAGTTTATTACTAGAGTTAATCTAAGGCATAGTACACTTTTGTAGGGGCTGGTACCTAACCCACTAGTGACTAATATGTATGGTTGCTGTGATATCTGCTAACTGCCTTCTAGTTGTTACGTAGGTCGCCATTGGCCACATTAATTTAAATGGGTGATTCTTGTACCACTGGTATCCAATCATGTACACTGCAATTCGGGATTAAAAAGCCCATTTGGCAATAGACCAATCCTGACTATCCATCACAACTAGCAGTTCATCCAATGAGAGAGTGGCTGCATGTCTGCCAATTATTTTCATTTTTATGCTTTTATTTTGCATTTCTACGTTTTGAAGGAGTGGGCGGGGCTATAGGATTGGTCTATAGAACTGTACCATCCTCATTTTTTGTAACAAACGAAAATTTCAAACCTTATGTAACAAAATCAAGGAACATTATTCAAGAACTACACAATTAAAGTGGTGTGGACCGTGTGGCCATGTGTAAATGAAAGCAGGCAAAGTAGCAGTCACGTTACTGAGTCATCAGTAGCTTGGTCAAGTTTTTTTTAATTTTTATGTCTGAAAGTGACATACTTTCTCTTGAGGAATGTATGTCATACAAGGGGAATGTTTTGACAATTTTAGTTTCACTTTGCAATAAGAGATACAATAATACTTATTATTACCATACAGGTTTTTGTCAGCATTCCCATACATAAGATTTCCTTACGATGTATTAATTTCTAAAGATGACTTTGTTTTTATGGCAATGAAGAAGTTAGCATCCTCTCAGATTATGAATCTGTAACCATGCAATTGTTGTATATCATATAATCTACAATTGGAAGTTAAAAAAACCACAAAGGCATGCTTCACCAGTCAGAAGTCATGACCATGCAAGTCATAGGAAATAAGTTGACAAAGAGCAACGACAGTGGTAAGCATTGTCTTCCATTCATTTTGAGGAAGAATTTATAAGTACAGTAAAGCAGCGCTGTACATTGTGTGAAGCATGTCTTTTTAGTTGCAAGGATCTTGTCAGACGAAACATGGGTGTAAATGCATATGATTTACTTATATTTAGTGAATATTTTCTTCATGAAGATTCACCTTTGGATTTGCTGCTTGAGTTGATGGTGACACAGTTTCTTATACAAAACTAGTGAATAAACCCTCGCTGGAAGAACTCAGTTTGTAACAAGGACATTGTTTTTATTTACTAGCTAGAAGTAGTATACATGTACAGGTCTGGACAATATCATATAGGAGGTAAGATTACTGCAACAGCCCTAGTTGCTACTTGCATATGATGAAATATATAACATTTCGGCCCCATTTCCAATACAAGTCAAGCTGAGCGCTCAGCGACTAAAATTGGATTTATGGTTGGTAATTGGACTATGATGTATGATGTACAAAACGTAAAAGAAGGCTTTAAAAGACAACAGAACATACAAAAACGTGAAAACAATCCGTTCTTATAATCTATATCTTATTATAAAATTCCTTGAGCGATTTGTCAAATCTTTGGTCGCTCAGCCGTCGCGGCCTCTGGCGGTAAAGGACTCCATGTAATGCACTTCTTCGTGTTTCAGGGGACTAGTGTTGGCATACATGCTACATTTGTACAGTATAATTCTGCTTATTAACACTGCTGAATGGTTTTATTACTGACCTTATGGAGGCAGAGTACATGTTGATTCGATCAATGCAAACCTAATACTGTATTTTCTCAGTGACGTCCTTGGCAAAATACATGACGATTAAAAATCTAAAAACCATTTTGACAACATTTCGACACACATGTGATTCTAGATAGATATTTTATTCCTGAAAGACAGCGATGAAAGTGCCCTTTTAATGAGACCTTTCTTTTTACCTGCTACTTCCACATCCATGGGGATTGACTCGAGGTTGTAAATCGGGAAGTCGTCGGGCACCCCTCTTCTCTTGGACGCTTCCGTGGTGAAATGCATCAAGTTCCAGGCCTCGGGCGCGTCAATGTTCTCGGGGGCAGACGTGATCTCGCCCCGTACAGGAAACTCATGTGAGGCGGTAAAGGGAACAATCCTGGCGCTGTTACTCCTCTGGGGTAAGCGTGATAACTTGTGGGCACTTTTTTCTCTTCTGGGATCCTGAGGCCAAATGTTCTCTGGTACAACTGCTGTCTGGTACACGTAAGCCAGGGGAAGTGTTGAGGTGGTCTGTGCTTGTCCTGGATACACGTAGTTGTCATAGCTGTAGAGTGGACCAGGCACCTAGTGGGGTGTGAGAAAGTTGAAGACATTCTAGAGTTCTGACCTACTCTCAAAACAGACGTTTTGGTCAGGTTTTTTTGGGTCTTTTCTACGATGCTATATATTTCCCTAACAGTGGCCGCGATTCCTTTCACTTTCCTTGAAGATGGAAGAAATTGCGACCACTACTCAAGGAGGTTATATCTCCGTATAACCTCCTTGGGGAAACAGAATCGTAGAAAAAGGCCAAACAAAAAGATAACCCTCGACCGAAGCCTCTGTTTGGAGAGTACTTCTGACCTACTACTAAAAGCACGTCAACACATTTTATACAGCAGCTTTTTTTCTAATTCGAGTTTTGGGGCCAAGGTCAGACTCGCCAGCAACTTAGCATGGTATGGAACTTCACATAGTTTGATCACAGTTCATCATATATATTTCTGGAACAACAAGAATATTATGTGAAGACTTACACAAGATAGGATGTTGCTAGCCCTCCTGGTTTAGCCCATAGCATGATAGAAGTCGGTAGCACAATGCCCGCCATCCCAGGTAAGGCTTACCTGGATTACCTTAAGCCTGGGTCATCATCTTGTTATCTACATATCGTCATGCGTGATGTCCTACACACAACACGTCTGACATCAGCCCAGCAATGTTTGGGAAACTAGAAGAACCACCTACGGTACAACCAGCTATTACACGGCTGCGGTTTTGTGGAGAATTCAATGCGTCAGTGCAGAAGATCAATGCTGTGTCCAGAAATATTACAAACGTAGAACAGTTGCTCTATCTAGTACGAGTGTATCACTGTGTTCATTCTTTTGACAGAACAAAGCCCCAGAACATAAACAGGTGTGGCCCAAACCCGCATCATGCTTGAGTATGCTCGGAATTCGGGCTCTCGCCCAGACATGGGAGTCTCTTGGCCTGGATGCCAGACTGTTCTCAGGGCCAATACACAGGCCAGTCCCCAGTTGCTCAGGGCCTACATTGTAACTGAGGGGATCTGTGTTAGAATTTTCTTGTGGATATGTTGGCCCTGGAGCCAAGAAGCTTGCCTGTATACTGGCGCTGGCAACGGTCTGGCACCCAGGCAAACAATGTCTTCTCGCAGACGACCCAGAATTAACGGGATAGGAAGAAACTAAGGTACCTGCTGTGAGAGTGGACGGTACCGCGGAGTGTAGACCAGCTCGCCGGCGGCGTACGAGTGGCTCCTCCTGGGGGGTTGTACCCGACGGCCAGGCGGCGCGTGCGTGCCCTGCATTGGGACAGCAGGCCGCCTCTTTCCGCTTCTGTAACCGCTTTCTCCGCTTCTGTTGGGCAGGCGCAACAGGTGTCTACAGAAGAGAGGTAAAAGGTGGCCCACTAAAGCGGAACATACCGTGGGAAAGTGGAGGTGACTGTCCGACACCGGTTCAACCCGAGACCCTGAGGCATATCTTGGGCAATGGATTTAACTGATAGTTCAAATAACAGCCTAATTAATTTTGGTTCCTGAGCTAGGCTCAATTATCTCTGGCTCATAATAGGGCGTTGTCGTAATGATATAAACACAGCAAGGTCAATGCAGTGACAGCCTCTCTTGCCATACAGCGACGCCGCTCGAATCATATGTCTTTTAAGTGTCAGATACAGGTGTAAACTACCTGGTGCCTTTGCCCAGTAGTCGAATATTTCATGCAAACGCCTTGTATGTCCGTACACTATAGACTATAGCAATACCATGATAAGAGGAACTTATTTCAAGAGTAGATGCCACGAATGTTTTAAATGTGGTATAATGGCACACCATACCCTCAGAGTTTCTGCTGGCTAACAACCATGCCCAGCTTCTGGGACCTAACTTCCTATGTCTAGCCTTCTGTGGTCTGTAGTTAGGGAATTCCCCCCACCCACGTACTTTGAAACACGTACTTTGAAACTTTGAAACTTTATTTGAATAACCATTAGCGGTGGGCCCAACCGGGTCCACCGCTAGTCTTCCTGGCATTCGCACATATAGTACAAAAATATACAATACATTGCACTACAACAACATACAACATACATGTATCACATACAACATTTACAAATTTACAATTAATTAAAAACAACAATCCTGTTGCACAAGTACTACTGCTGGAAATGTTCATAGAGACCCTTCTTAAACGACCTCAAGGACTGTGTGGACTGCACAACAAGTGGAAGGTCGTTCCACACACTTACAGCCCTGTATGTGAAACACTTCTTCAAGACATTGGTTCTGGGTTTATCTAATGCAAAAGACGGTCTAGAAGCAAAGCGGGTTCTGTGACTGTGCTGACTGTTAACCAAACGTAGCTTCCCGCTAATACATACAGGTTCTTTTGCGAGAACTATCACTGAGTACTGTCACTCAACAAACAAACAAACAAACAAACAAACAAACAAAGAAAAAAGAAAGAAACAAACAAACACACACACACACACACACACACACACACACACTAGACAATCACACTCTGCTAAACAATATTTCCTAATACGAACTCTGCTAGAATTCTTGCCTTTATGACGAGTACTTATTCATTTTCCCACCCTCACAACACACGGGATTCCTTCCAGTGCTACCTTTACCACGCGCCAGCTTCAGTTACTCCCAACAAACGTAGCCCTAGATGTCGAAGCTTTCTAAATCTAAGATAAGTTGCAAAACATACCTAATATAGCTAATCCCTAGCTACTGATGATGTCCTTTGACCGGAAGGCCCAAACTGTACACTGCAGTGTTGCTTCTTCGCCAGTATATACAGTCACCTAGCTGACAAAGATTTGGGCATTCTTCCCCCTTCAATCTTCAGAACAAAAGCCAATACAAGTGGAGTAACCTGTTTGATGACAGAAGAAAGAAGAATGAATCTTACATGTCCAGTGAGGCCTTTCTTGGATGACAGATTTGGACAGCCGGTGCCATTTCGTTAATGAGTTCCCATTATGAATCTTACATGCTGAACAACCGAGGGCTACTTAAGAATATATGGATGAACATTAATTGTACCAGCGAAGGTCAGCAAAGGTGACACTCTCCTTTGTGATCGCCTATTGGGACTAAAAACATGCTTGACATCAAAACAATGTTGCAGTACGGCACTAGTATCTTCTTCAGTAGTGATCACAATGTTAGATATGGCATACTAGAAGGTCACGCCAAAATTTACAGCATATGTGTGTACGCACCTACTAACCTCACGTCAGGGTATATATGTAAACGTCCATCACAGACAACCCAGCACAGGTATTCACTGAGGCTGTGTGTTGTAGCCAAGATGGCTGCCTGGTGTAGAGTTGTCCCTTTTGCTGACATGCGTTTCTTGTTTTCTTTTGTGGAGTAGTTATGTGGTTTAATCATGCAGAAACAGCACAATAAGATGATTTTCTTCTTTTTTTTGTCGCGGATAAATGTAACGTTGTAGAGTACCGCGTGGGTACATGATTGTTAGATAGCCGTAAACAAATGACAGTGTGCGGTGGCTCATGTTTAAGTCGTGGCATTTTCTTGGTCAGACAGTTCCGCCTCATAGAATTCTTTAGGCTAAATGCCTTGAGACACGAACCATATGAGAGTGAGATGTCGTCATTACAGGCGTAACATTCTTTCAGTAAAGCAATGGGATTTAGGAGACCTTTAGTCGTTCTATCTCAACAACTACATTTCGACTTTTTTGCAAGTTGAAATAAGCCCAAGGAATCAATACCCCAAAAACAAAGAATGACTACATGATGATGATGCCGTCTCCCTGAAAGGGGTCAACATATTCTGGACACTGAACTGCGGCGACTATTTTCTGAGAGGAGTGAAAGAAGCCATCTACATCAGGGCACACCAACCTTCTCTCAACCGGGACGGGGGGGGGGGACCGACTTCCGACGAATTTTGACAAAGTGCTGACGTCACAAAAGTAGGAGTCATTGAACATTAGGCTTGACTTTGTTGGTGAAAAATGTTACGAAATCCCAATACACGAGTTAGCGAACCGTCGACATTGCGCGGGGTTACGTTTAAACAGTGTGTCACAAGTTTCCGACGTGTTTCAAAGTCCGTTTGTGCGGGCTACTACATGCCTACAGTTCAACCAATATAAAATCATCACCATACGCGTACTATCACTTTGCCTCAAGAAATCCCTCCAGCTATTTCTTATTGTCTGAAACCATTGGTCGACGAAAATCGCTATTACATCTGATGGAAAGAAAAGCCTATACCACGACAATCGAAATGAGATATTACATAATTTTAATCCTATTTCATCTTATCTGGTTTCCATGGTTACCCCTTCCCTCCCCTGCAATGGTAAATAGCGTGGTCACATTGCCCCCGTCCGGAGGTTCGAAGTCCAGGATCTGCGTAGAGTCACGAGACGAGCGGCGTGTGAAAACTTCCAGACAAACCTCCATACGTCTCACACGTTCTCTTCCACCATGTTGCACAAGTCCGTGACCGCCGCTATCTTACTCCTGTCGGGTTGTTGTTGGGCGTCTGTCGTGCTAGCAGCCGACGACGCGTCCCAGGAGACTGAAGTGGGGCACTTCGCGGTCACAGATAGCGGCGGAAAGAAATGCCTGCTTCTCGACATCGCCGCCATGTTTCGTGTCCAGTACGAGAAGAGCGACAACACCACGGCAGAAGTGTCTTACGCTCTTCCCATAGACAGTGTCGCCACAGGTACGTGTGTGTCCACACTCGGCAAAAAGGCAGACATTTCACTGGGTTTCTTCACGGGGTATCCCGAGTTTGGTCTAAAAATGGTATTCGAGCGTGGTGGCGTGCTGAGTCGAAGATTTTGGCTCTCTTCCTTACAAGTTTATTACACCCTGGATCCATCGATATTTCCTGACGCGAAGTACGTGAACCAGACCAACCCTACTGAGATCACCGGAATGCACTTATTTGAGACCAGCACTTCGAAATCCTACCTCTGTAAGTCAAATAAGACCTTTAATCTCGGGTACCCTATTATTCCACCTGTTGATTTGACCATTGACTATATCAAAGTGCAGCCGTTTGATGTACACAAGCAGGAGTTCTCTGCGGCGGAGGAGTGTCCACAGGACCACGCGCTGACTACCCTGCCGGCAGAGTCTACCACAGCCCCGCCCGTCACCACCCCGACACCCGGCATACCTATCGGACACTTCAGTCTGAAGAACGACCAAGGCGAAGTCTGTCTATTAGCAACTTGGGGGGTTAAATTTCACGTTGATTACGAGACTCTGCACAACGGTACAGGAACCGCACAATACGTCCTCCCAACAGACGCTAATGTCGTAGGTACGTGCGAGGACCACTTCGCGACCATATCGCTACGTTTTAACAACGACTTTGACCTTACCGCCATTTTCCAATCAGATGGGAAGAAATTTGACATTGCCAATCTTGCGGTGACCTACAAGGAAAGTCTGCCCCATTTCCCTTCTTCGAAGCATCCTAATAAGACTACCACGGTAACAGCAAAGGACTTGAACCTATTCCTCGTTGACGTTGGCAAGTCTTACTTGTGTAAAGCTAAGCAGTCCGTTGAGATTGACGCAAACGTCACGCTGGAAATCATCGACTGGCAGGTCCAACCGTTTGCAGTGAAGAACGGGACTTTCGGCGATGCGATGGAATGTTATCGAGACAACACGACCACCATCTTTCCGATTTCAAATGCCACCACAATCCTACCGACGTCTACGGTACCAGCCTCCACCCACACCGTAGGTCCGTCCACCAACCAGACAACTCCCGGCCCGACCAACCATACCCACACCCCCATACCTCCCTCCACCACCCCCATGCCTACGCCTGGACCTGCCGGCGAACCTAAACAAGGTCACTACAAGCTGAAGGACTCCACAAACAACGTATGCCTTCTGGCAGACATGGGTCTACAGTTCACGGCCAGCTACACCAGGAAGAACAAGCACACAGGGAAAGGTGTCTTCAACGTACCCGTCAGGGCTAGCTCTTCTGGGAACTGTGGCCACGAGAAGTCCAGTCTGACCTTGACCTTCTACGAGGGAAAATTCAACGTAACCTTCGATTTCCAGAAGTCAGCGAAGGGGGACGGTAAGACCAAATATCATGTCTCGTTGATATCCTTGACGTACACAGAGATGCCGGCAATCTTCCCGGGGTCATTGACCCCGAACAAGCCTCACACGGTGTCCAACAGTGCCCTTACCGTGTTCCCAGCAGACCAGGACAGGTCCTACAAGTGTGACGCCGACGTGCACGTCACCATAACAAAGGACGTGGACCTGCTCGTCCGTCAAGTCCACGTGCAGCCATTCGACGTGAAGAAAGGGCAGTTCTCATCCGCGGAAGAGTGTTCTCAGGACTCAAAGGGCGGGCCTTCATACGGTCTGGAGATCGGACTTGGTGTCGGCCTTGCCGTGGTGTTTGTGGCGCTGGGAGTTTTCTGGTACATCCGCAGGAGAGCCGCGAAGAAGTACCGTAAGATGGAGAGCGTTCTTGGTCCAGAGTAGACCACTTCCCCCTCAGTGGTTCCGAATTACTAAGCAACACCACCAGCACGTCCCATTCACGGTTTGAGTAACATATAATTACTACTACAGCATAATAGGTAGTAAATGTAGCTAAGCAAGTATTAGCCTAGTACTCAAAATGCATTGATTTTGAAAGTGCGCCATTCACATTGTACATATGCTGACAACAATGGACAAAGAAAATTCTGGATATAGAGAAGCATATGTAGAAAAGAAGGATGTGGCCAAGGATCTTATATACACACAGCAGAGGTACATGTGGCCAGATGATCATGAATTTGACAGAAAGGACACAATGACAAAGTTTTCCAACTAACATATCACGAAACCATTGATAACGTGTGTAATGAAATATTAGGACACCAAAGAGTCAAATGCAAAATACTTTTGTAAATTAAACTAGCATATCAATAATCAATAATGAGGTGTAATACAGTAGCCAATTCCAATGTGGGAAAGTTAATCTTCATGATCATCTGCAATATCTGCATTAATCTGGATGTAGAAATAATGGATAAAGTATTATACCAGGCAAAGTGTCAACACCAATTCATTTACTAAATCTAACGTTACAGAAAAATACCGTCAAGACCTTTGTACTTTAAAGTAGAATAGATTAACTTCATACTGTATTTGCATACGTCATCTTCGATTAAATGTTTCAAGTCAACAGCTAGCTGGTGTAAACGCTTCTTTCCCTCATGTCTTGGCTTTCTTCTTTAAATTGAAATCTAAAACTTTCTTAATAGAGATACTTCGTCATATTCCCAGCTCAGTTCGTCCCATTTTCTGAAAGTTTCCACCCGAATCACAACCTTCGACCCTTTCTGGTGGCCTTTTGGATACCATTGTTGTAAAATATTTGCCATGTAAACAAACATAAAATAAACAGGTTCCAAGGTGCACTGTTCTTCATGAATATTTTTTTGAAACCCAGAGTGCCGAAAATGCACTTCCTCTATATATCCTGTGAAGCCTTGTTATGCTACTTTCTTTACATGATTTGGAGGGAGCGATATGAGAATATATACATGTACAACGTACTATCTTATATTGGCTTTCAATATTGGTCCTCTAAGGCTCTAAGGGTATATTTCTTGTGCCTAAACCAAAGTTGACCCTCCCATTACATAATACATGAATAAGTAGATGTTCTTATGGTAACCATGGCATCGAAGGATTTCTGTAATCTGAATATGTTAACTCATACAAAGGGCTGTCGTTGGTTCACACAAATCCATGGCGTATCTTAGTATCCATCCGCCAGGGGGCGCTGTGTTCCGACCGATATGTGCACAAACAGCAGGTAGGCAGAACTACACCTGCGCGAAGCCGTAATGTATTGTGCATAGGTACTTCGGAAGAACGTCTCGTTTAAGGTCGTATTCGCGTATTTATAAGTATGACATCCCGTCTATAGTTTTGAAACGTTGTGTCGGAAAAGATATCGTCTGCGACGGGCAAAATTCTGACGCAACGATGATCAAACATCCTACGAAAACCGTGAAATCCGGGTTTCGCACAGGTGCAGTACGTTCTGCCGACGTGCTTGCACCAACACGTCTTTCACCCCGTTCAAACGAATGCGGGGAAGCCGGATTCGATGTGGATTGGCCGGCTTCTGGATTCATGTGGCTCCATCTGAACGCTCCGATGCGCATTGAATGCGCATCGATCCCAATCCACATCTGGAGGCGGATTCAAACCGCCTTGACTGGATCGCGAATTGCGTCTGAACGCGCCGATGCGCATTCATCGGGTTTACTTTGCATATCAACCCGGTCATTGACCTCGGGGTCCGCAAATAACAAGTGGCGGCGTCGGCAACGAATTCTTACAAGGGCCACCCGTAGCCTGCGTCTCCTCCGTACTCCTCTGAGCCGGTTGCAAGCGATTATCCATAAGAAAAACACGACAAGTTCTAGGGCGGGATGCACTTTCACCCCTAACCTCTAACATTAGCAAGACGCCACATTGCTTGTTTTCATCAAACAACAATGAATGTGGTTTCGGCGAATCGTTCTCGGGCACGGTTTAGAAGGAACGTGTTGCACGTGGACCGGATGTGAGGAATGTGGCTTGCCCGAATCGAGCTCAATGCGCATTCGTTTGAACAGGGCCTTTGGTCCAGGCATGTGACTAAGTAGGTTGGTATGAAGATGGGCTACGTGAAGGCTGTAGCATATCCTACATATTTCACTACCGACCGGATATTTCCGAAAAAATCCGCCTATGTAGAAGTGGAAGCATTACACAGGATCACAGCCTTACGCGACTTTTCTTTGGCCATCTGTTGCTTTCATTACTTTACACGTACCATCCACCTGTAGTTATATCTGCCAGCTGCTCTTTTGTAACATATATGGAAACATGGGATATCTGAAGTTGTTAAACGGTTGCTATTCTGTACACGCACTTCTGACATTAACGTTACATGCAGTCATGCGGCAAACTTATCTGTTGACATGGCTAGGGCTGCCAAGAAAAACCTGTCCATTGACTTCTGGAACTATGCCAGTGGGGAGGGAACCTGGCCCCAGAATCAAATGGCACTATATGTTTAATACGGAACTAAAATATGACACTAAGATAAATACAACACAAAGTATCTGTGTATCATTAGGTAATGTCTCCCATCGGGTATCCGGGTCTTGCATAAATATGGCGAAACATGTTACGTATCGAAAGACGTTACATATGGTGGTTGACTGAAGGCCCCTCAGCGTTAACACCCGGAGGCCCCAGTATTCAAGGGCCATTGACTGTAAATGTTAACGTTACGCAACCCTGTGTTGATGCTGGCATCGAGGAGTGCAATCATCGATTGCCATCTGCCACTGAGCTGAGATGGCATTAACTCCCCCCCCCCCCCACACACACCCGAGTCACGACACACACACACACGCACACCATGACCGGCACACGCACACATACACACACAAACCGTGTCACACACACACACACTGACCGTCACACACACACACACACACACACACACACACACACACACACACACACACACACACACACACACACACACACTCACCCCCCCCCCCACAAACACAAATCATACCGTGCACAAGCTTGTTGTGTTGTTGCCGATGTGTTTATTATTCACTTCATAAGTCGGTGACATTTTCTCTAATGATGGCACTGGTTGACTGTGATTCCAAATATCCCCATATTGGAAATGTTACGGATATTAACATTGTTATCATTCTCAGCACGAACATCGCCTACGCAGGGAGCCTCTTTGTAGTGAACCTAATCATGCCCGAACTAGTACTAGTATGGATTTTTCCATCACCAGTCTGTTGGGATGTGGAAAGTTCCCGAACTATTGAGTGAGTTCCCGAACTATTGAGTGCTCTCGGTGATTTATTACCGCATATCATAATGTAATGATATTCAGTTACGACAGGCGGAGAAGGATTCTCATCACATGCGGTGACTCGGCTATTCTGAGAAGGGAGATCAAGGGATACTCGCACCAAAGTTTCAACCTATGAAGGAACAAACCTCAGTCTGTATTGCCTGCATCTTTTATGAAGCATAGCATTCAGTATGCTGTCTTACGCAACCATTGTTTCAGCACAGCTGGTTGCTAACATTTGTATGCAAGCCACGGTTCATGCAGACAGTGAATGTCGCAATGCAGTGAAATCAGTTCATAGTTCGGCGTCCTTGAGTCAGTCGTAATCAGTGACAAAAGAAAATTACGAGCTTACGAAACAGAAAATAGTGCAAAAAGCCACAGAAACACAACATATTGCAAACCCACGGCTTTTTTGACAGTTTCATAACGACAACGCAACGTAAAAAGGACGTCCGTGGGGACTTGCCATGAGTCACGTTCCGCTGGGCGGAACTGGACGGAACAGGTTAGACATCTGGCATGCCTGGCTCTGATTGGTGGACTAAAAATAACATGACGTCACAGAACGTCACCAAGACGGGAGACGAATAACTATTCCTCTTTGCATATTCATCCGCAGAATTCCTCTAAAAAGACAAAGCAAAACATCTTTTTAAAAAAATATTCGATTCTTATTGAATAAACTATAGTATCTTACCTAAAACAAATTGCTGACTGCAAAGATTTGCGATAAAAACGTGAAACAATGGCGAATTGCTTTGGAACTACTTTTTGGCGAGAAAGGTTATTGGCAGTACGTCGTCCGAACTACTATATAAACCGTTGTTTGGCCCTGTTTTCTTACGGCGTCACCAGGAAAACCCCGGGGAGGTTGGTGTGTCGTACGTGAGCGCATTTGGGTGCATTTTCTTCGTAACGTAGCGCGATTTCGTGTCTTAGATTTGGTCTACATTGTTCATGGATCATAATTTGGCTATTTGGGGCTCATTCTACCGCTCGTATAAGCTAGCTGTGCTGAAATTGTAAGTTTGTTTCGGACAGGCTTGGTTTTCGATGGACGCCATGATTGTGTCGCATTTATCTGTTTTTCTGACGACAATCTGCCCGGTATCTTGTATTTTTAAACCACTATGGTGCCGTAATTCGACTAGATTGTCGATTTTAGTGATGTACCGTACATTTTGGAACGTTAGGCCAGTACTAGGCCCATTTAGGTAGAATTTTCTGGAACTTGGTTCAAGTTGTTTACGCGGAGAGGAAGGTCATTATGTATGCACGTCACGCTCTTTGTCTGGGACTTCGTCATGACTACGTCACGCCAAGGGAGGGGCTTTATCCCCGGAGATCCCCGGAGGGTGGGAAAATTTGCTGTGTCTTTTCCGAGTGCCTCTCAATGTAGGGCCCGTCAGCGTCCCATCCAGGCAGTTTCTGGGGGTGAGAGGCAGTCCACCGGCGGCGGCAGGAAATACGTAAGGTATTTTACCGGGAGCGCTTTTATAAACTTTGTTTTTTTTTTGCGTTATACCTACAGCGTTGTAGTCACTAGCATAAGACCATATTAGGAGGTGGACGCTAAGTCACGTGATCTCTTTGCATGTCATGATACGTCTTCAAGTGTTTACAAGTGTTTTGTCATTTATACTGAGCATTAGAATCTTAAATACTGCGATTCAGTTTCAAAATTTCAAATGAGTAATGCTTCTGAGTGTGATATAAAATGTGATGGGTGCAGTTTAAAACATTTAATGCATAAATTATGGTATGTTTTTACAAGCGATAAGTGTGAAATAGCTTGAGTAAGCTTGATGAGGTGTTGATTAGTGTGAAAAGTAGATGATTTTATCATATGGGTGATAACTAGTTAAGTGCTGTCTACGCACAAATTATGAGGTTGGTAATTAGGAGATTGCAAAGTTACGTGTGGCTGATTGCATAAAAACTGTGGATGTTTGATTTTATAGGTAGATAAATTAATCTTATAAAACAATGCTTCTCAGGGATAAGATTTTTGGGTTTGCAATGTGTGAAAATTGCGAGGTGTTGGGCCGAAAGACAGAAAGGTCAAATGTGTCACATGTTCCAAGTGATTGAAGTGTCGGATGCTATTGCGAGTTGAACAAATGTCAGATTTTGGGAATGTTGGGATGTTGATTTAATCTCACAGAGATGCCTTTGCTTTGGAAAATTCAGCCAAGAGAACCTAACCAGGCCAGGTTGGTTATTTCACATTTTAGTTCTGTTTGTTAACTTGTGGCATATTTTAAGCTCATAAAATTTACCACGCTGGTTCACAAAATCCATAATGCGAAATATTTCCTAGTGCATTTTGTGCCTTTTTTTTCGAGAAGCCCACGTCAAGAGAAACACATTTTGCAAAATTCTATCCCATGAAGTATTTTTTCACTCTTAAGACGTAGATATTCAGATAGGAATTTGCTGTGCTTAGAAAAAGTTGGTTTCTTCTTACAGGTGATGTCATCTTTCAACTAAACCGGATAATGACAGCATAAATCAACTCTCCAGCTAGTGTGACCTCCGCTTATAAAGACTCTTTAGCTTGGGCTAGAATGTTTAAAGGTCAGGTTAGTCAAGGTGAATCGAGCACCCCTTCTTTATTTTTTTCTAACTTCAAAACAAATTGCCTGTATTCTGCATTACTGATAGGTCATGCTAATACATTTGTATAAAGATTAACTGTTTTATAAAGGTTTTGTCTTGTTGATTGTTTTTTTGTGTCGGGGAGGGGGGTAGTTAAGTAACCACATGGTTTTTACCTTTCTGTCCCAGCCAAGTAGTACAAGTTCTTCCGGCAAGATAAAGAGTTGTCCCAAGAAAGGCCCGGGAGTAAAGGTCCCCTTGGAGGCAGAGGTAAAGAAGATTAGGTACCTTAAGAAGTTGGAACATTGCCAAGAAGGGAGCTAGCAGTGGGGAGAGGCACCATATGGTCAAGGTAATGCCACCCAGTGATGAGGAGCATAGGAAAAAGCAGACAAAGCTCAGGTTGAATGAAGAATAACACCAGGAGGTTAGCTTGTGCAGTGAGGAAAAGAGCCATATATCCAGTGAAGGACGTATGAAGCCAAAATTGCATGCAGATGCCTACAAGTTGAGTCAAGCAGCATATTATAATTGCTCAAGCCTTCATGAACGTTTGCACTAGTCAAATCATCACGTCTTTGTAGAAGAACTAGATCTGTACCAGTTGTCACTATGGTGTGTCTTCCTTCTCCAAGTAAAAAATGCCTTCCTAGAAGCCATCATCTTGTGGACTAATTGCAAAACTGCTGCCATGTAAGTGTCATTGCTTTGCATGTTTGCTGGTGTGTTGTCTACCTATCTCTCAAGCTGCCCAGGACTAGAAGAGAAGACAAGCAACTAAAGTAAGAGCAGACTTCATAACATTCCATTGCAGTGGACGTGAAGTAGCCAGGCATCCCTAGATGAGAAGGTTTGGTTTTCCTACAGGCAAATTATCAAGCCCTCCAGTGAATATGGCGACAGGCAAGTGGTTTAAAAGTGGAATTATCTCTCTTACCAAAAAGCCCAGCTGATGATGTAATCTGGCAACTACAAGCAATTTCGGGTTCATGAAGATAAGATTTTCCCAAGGACTAATATGTCAGACCACAGGAAATGTAAGCAGCTCAGATTTGTTTTTTCTCACCAAGTTTTAAGGAAATTCTCAGGAATCTGTGCTAGTCAACATGCACTACCATCAAAGATGTCTTCAAAATGGTTTATTACCCCCAAGGTGCAGAGCCACGGTGAGCAAATTGTTATTCAGTCAAAGGACTACTGAAGATTATTTCCAAGGTTGGATCCTAGAAGGTCAGAAGATTTGTGTATCCCTGTGTCTCAGTGGATTGATGGAAAAATTGGTGTTTTCAAGAGCAAAAATTCCATTTGTGTTACCAAAGAAAGCCAATGCTGCAGGGGAGCTGGACATTTTCGCTGATTGATAAATTTGTACCCTCTACAGACTGTTTGCTGTCAAAGTGAGTGCTGAAAATTCTAAAACGATTTTCTGAATGTAGGAAATTCAGCAGGATTGTCATGCAGCGCTAAACAACGACAAGAAAGCAATTCTTCATGTGCATTTCTTAAATAGGCAAAGCTAAAATGGACTCGAAGGGCTAGGAGCAGAATAAGGCAGTCTAACTACAAGCTGAAGGCAAGGTGTTTTTGTTTCTCATCTATCATGTAAGGACACTCACAGTCAAAGGAAAATCAAGATGGACCAAAACAAGGGAAGTGTTACCCATTTGGACAGTTGAAACAGCAAAATGGGGGATGGACTACCAGTTTTCAACTAGGTGACAAGAAAGGGAGTATGGTCTACCTCAGTTTACACATACCTACCTCAATCGGTATGCGGGGTTGTGAGATCTTTAGGATGGACGAGGTGACAGCATTTCCGATGCAGGGCGTAGAGTGTGTGCGCTACCGCTAAGATCACGCGACGACTGACGTGTGGATGGAAGGGTGTCACTAGTGGGAGGTGTGGATGCAGGGGTGCCAGCGAGTAGTCGTGGCTGCAAAAGGGTGTACGAAGAAAGGGCGGAAGGCTGTGTGGGGTCATCTACCGTGTGGGGAAGACTGGGAAATGGTGTGACAGAAGGGTCCCTTTGGGTACCAGGTGACCTAGAGTTTATCAGGTAATCAGTTTTCACTAAAAGTCTGTGTTTTATGTCAATTATGACTTTTTGACAATTTGAAGGTATCATTTTTCAAGCTGGTATAGGCACATTGTCTAGGGGTTCTGGGGGGAAAAGTTTTTTTAGCCCCTCTTTACTCAGGTAAACCAAGGAAGGGACGGTAGCCACAAGCAAAACTTCCCGTGAACGGCCCTGCCCCGCGAAGTCGCTGTTGTGTTGTAGACCTGGCCCAAAAGGAGCATCCCAAACACGACCAGTGCCAATGGCTCACTCAGATGAGAATGTTTTTTTGGTTAATTGTGCCTGTTTAAAACCAATTGTTTGGTCTCATTGTGCAAGTTCTGATCCATCAGTTGTAGAAAGACTGGATATTCTTCTAAGGATAGCTGGCAGCTGCGTAAGATTTTATATACAGTTTACCTTTCAGGTATCTAATTGTTAAAGAAAAAACATGCATAATGAAATCTTGGTTTCCTGCACTGTGTTTTTGTGAGGGTTTGGGGGGTTTCCAACTCCTTTCTGCAGCCCCCATTACAGGTCTGTCTGCAAATGGCCCAGTCCTGTTAGCTACAAAGGCTCGCGGTCAAGAGGCATAGCTGCCTGTGCTGCTACTAGCATCCTCTAGGAGTCTATCTGTCCAACTACCACGGCAAGCCAATTCAACCTTCGTCTGCGCAGCAATCTTCAGTCATCTGTCAAAACCTACTATCTGTACACCTACTGACAAGCAGTGCTTGGTAACAGTAAGCTGTGTTAGCTTATCAATTAGATATTCTCTCTATAATTACAAGTTAAAAAAATACTGGTCTTCACATCATTATGTACCTATAACTTGCAACCTCTAAAGTTTTGAACTTTTTAAAGCTCAGTGTTTCTCTGCATTTTGTTTCCTTGACCATTTTTTGGGGTAACCCTGGTGTTGTGGTAGGATGGGGCGGGGTCTTTTTGTTCCTATTTCAAGAACGCAGGTTCTGGATAATTCCAGCAGCAGGTGTCTCCCAATGTGTCTACCTCTGTCCCAAGGCGCTTCCCCGCAACTCAGCATCTACCCATGGCCACGGTGTACTCCATTGTCAACCTGGCCTTGCATTCATGGAATGAGATCAAGTTTGTCGACTCTGGGCCACATATTAGCTCCTGTCAAAAATCTGCTGCGTCTTTTGTTGTTGATGCAAGTGTGGAAGCATGGTTAAGGCAAGATATGTACCTCCTACTTTGTCATAATCCTTTCACCAGATCCATGTACTGTACTACTTTGTCACAAGCATGATGACAATTATTGTCTAGCAGTATGCAAAGCTGTGGAAAGCATGTAAACCAGCTACTGTGTGTAGTTTTATCTTTACTATACCTTCACCTTTTCTGCATTTGGGGGCTCGGGGGGATGCGAATATGTTTTTTCTTTAAGATGCCCGATAGGTTAAGTCCCACAAGACGCGATGGAAGCACAACTCGTCTGATGCTGTACAGTGACTACATGCAGGTGTCCTGTCAGCACAGTAACACAGGGTCCAAATGCGCCAAACTACGGGAAATACAGGGTCCAAACCCGCCCAGCCACTGGGAGTACGGTGTCCAAACCCACCAATCTACAGGGTCCAAACCCGCCAATCTGCAGGGAGGCCTGTACCAATCGTGGTAGATCCAGTTATATTTTCCATGTGTCAAATCTGCTGTAGCTCAATGTAGCCATAACAACCCTTGTTCTGCAAATTAATTTTTAACTTGGTGGTAGCACATCTGTTGATTTTGCTGTTCTGTGCATAAACTTCACTTTGTGTATTAGCCACAATACCAAACTATAAAATCAGCTGAGTGTGTGTGATAGCCTGCTCATAAGAAAACAACCTGGTCTATTTCGTGTAACTTGTACATGTGTACTCTTTGTTTCTTGGTATCTGTACACTTAGTTCAGATTGTTTCTTATTGCCTTGAACTACCAATATTTTGGGAAGAATGTTAACTGCAAATGGCTAACAAACAACTTGCCACAACAAGAGCCTAATAAAAGGTATTGCTGGAAGTGTTTGCATGGGGGTGGGTTCTTCCATGTTTCCTTAGACTTTGTTACAGGTGTAGGAAACTCTCATCAGAGAGGGGGAACTACATGGGAACCCCTGTCTTCCACAACATACCTGTCAAAACCCTTGAGCTGTGCAAGTCTCCAACAATCCTCACTGCAGTCACAGAACAGCCACCAACTTCGCAATCTGTGTGGGATAAAAGCGCATCGCATATGCCAGCAAAACATCTGTCAGCATTCTCCGCCCTGAAGCCTGTCGTCTGCGAGTCCCTTCTGACAAACGCACAAATGCTTGGTATTGTGATTTCCTCTTAAAATAACAATGTCATGACAAGCCCTACCCTTTTCAAATAACCTACAGTATGCTCTGAAGTCAAAAGTTTTGCGTATACTATGCAATGCAGTGCACTTTAAATAATTATGGTACTGAGAACTTACTATAGTAGTTCTTACATAATTCCCACTAAAATGCACTTCTGTAGATTAAATTGCCATAAAGGTTTTGTCTGTGTTGAAGCAGCACTTTTGTTTCTGCCTTGTCTCTGGGGTGGGGGTGGGTTTTATGTTTGCTGTTCTTCCCCTTGTCAAGATTTTAGGTGTATCGCGGCTGCAGCTAAGATTGTGCATTTTCCCGAGCAAACAGCATCACCACCAGACTCCTATCTAAACCCATGACACAAGTCTAGCAGTCCTCGCAGCTGCCGTAAGCATGACGTCAAGCCTTTACCCACATCTTGGTGCAACTTCTCTTGACCAATCCAGGTTTATATATGTGCTGTGCATTATTTCTTTTAGCTGTTGCCAGTTTGTAGCTCCTTGTTACAAGCAAATGTTGTATGCTTTATGGAAGTAGAGAAATGGAAGGAATGAGTGAATGCTGTACTTTCAATGCACATAAAAGAACCAAAGCTGTAGTTGATGTTGACTATTGTGCAATATTTGAAGAGACTTTGCTGGGGGGTGTTGGGAACATCTGTCTTCCTAGTTTTTCCTTAGGCAACCTCCGTGTCTGTGACCTGTCCCATGTGTCTTCGCGTAAACCATCGTGTTCTCCAAGCAGTGCAGCTTCTGTCGTGATCCAATAACGTGGTCCAAGCCTGCTAAACCATGCGGTACAACTCGCAGTCCATCTCATTTTCTACGGGGTAATACGCGCATTTATAACAAACCTTGGCTGATACTTTTCTGACCATTTTTTTTCTTAAACCAATGCTAGATCATAGTAGATGGTACATGGAGTTAACTATTTTCATACATCTGTTGCTGTGAAGTAACATTTAACTCGTGTCCTTATGTATCTGCGTTTATAACTTTTACTGGGGTTGTGTAGGGGTGGGGATTTTTGTGGCTGTTTTCTTTCCCTTGCTGTTCCTGCAGAATTAGGTTGTCTCCCGAACATGCACGCTCCAAACCTTTGCATATCCAAGAGTATCACTGTTCATGTGCGCTTGCTGCTCTAGAAGAGAGAGTTGTGGTATGCGTTTACAGTCATTTGAATGTACAGTTGAGTCCAATGTCTTCTGTTATACAGTTCCTTCTACCTTGTCCTTAAGCAGCTTTGTGTATGGATATGATCATTTTAAAACCAAGTCACAACATAATCTGTACACTTATAAAAAGTATGAAAATGTCACCAAATACTAGTAAGCATGTAAATACTGTAAATGAGTACTGTTCAGTACTATCAATCTTGAACAAAGAACAATAATATGAAACATTGTCAAACCTTGTGTTGGCATGCTTGTCAAGGCTTCTGCTGCCATTTTATGTCTTTTGCATGGTCACTACTTTTTGTATTGTACATGTACTGCATTAGTCTTCATATGGTGTTTTTTCCGGGGATCAGGGAGGGGAAATGTCAAGGTTGCTTTTTCCAGGGTAGAAGGTACCATGGGAAGTCCAGTGGACAACCCTTGGCCAGGAGTTTAGACTGCCCCATTCAGCAGGAAGGTTTCCAATAGCGAGAGTCTCCACTGCCGCCCTGACTGTTACAGTGGTAGCCCAGCTGTTCCTGCCATGAACGAGTATAGACCTGGCAAGTCTTTGCACTTTAAAAGATTAGATTACAGCAGAAAAAGT
The DNA here is from genome assembly GCA_013266295.2 of Branchiostoma floridae x Branchiostoma japonicum. Classification (NCBI taxonomy): domain Eukaryota; kingdom Metazoa; phylum Chordata; class Leptocardii; order Amphioxiformes; family Branchiostomatidae; genus Branchiostoma; species Branchiostoma floridae x Branchiostoma japonicum. The sequence goes on from CM023825.1 coordinate 22,056,065, forward strand.
CACTTTGTGTTGTGATTGAAAGCAATTTGATGCATCTGTGATGTGCTACAGCACAGCTTAACTGGTAATGGCCACAACTGTGAATTTTCTTTCTCCCTGTTGAGGAGTAACCAATTCTGAAACAGAATGTTGGTTGTACTTTATTTTGAAAAGTCATGTATAAGGAAGAAAATGTGTAGAAAGGTATCAACCCCATACCAAAGTAGATTACTGTATCTGTCTTTGTGTTGCATATTTTTTTGGTGACCTTAAGTCTTGGTAAACTTGATGGTTTGGTTGGGTTCACAAGCATGTTTTGGTGTTGGGGAGGGGATATTTTTAATTTTCTTTGCAGGGGTCTGGATATTGGCTACCAGGCCCAAGAGGTGTACCCGAGGTAAACCATGCTGTAACAGGCATCACTCCAGGAGGGACACCTGTTTCAGTAGTGTAAGGCAAGTCATTGTAAAACATATAACTTGGTTGATAAATACAGTATAAAACCATTACTTGTAGTTAAAAACTTATGATTTCTGCAAGGTACATAGAATCTAATCCTGAGTTCAAATCAACTGACAAGAAAACTTGTAGGTGAATATTAGTTTTTAATGTGACTGCATTGGAAAATAGAATTTTGGGTTGTTAGCAACATCAGTTGGTATTTTCTAACAAAAACTGTTACACTGGTGATACAATAAAATACAGTAGGTTGGGATTGCTGTGTGGGGGGTGTTGTTGATGGTATTACAGGTACCTGCTACTTGCGCGCTGTGCACACCACATCCCTGCCTACAGGAGACGTGGTTAACATGGATTGGGCTCTGCCATCGGGTTATAGAGGATCATAAAGCACGGTATGACAAGGAGTGGTTTTGGTAAGCTGTATTTTCAAGCGCTTGTTAAACCCCTTTTCAAGTGTTTTTAAGTTGAGTTCCATATGTATTGGCACATGCTTTGAGTAGGTCATTTAGTGTTGTGCACTTCTTTGTTAACACATAGTTAAACATTTCTGTAGAAGAGCTCACTAGGAGCTAGGATATGACATGTACACTTTCTGTAAACCTGTACTAGGTTGGTGTAATGTGTTCTTGGTTGTATGTGTGTGTTTTTGAAGTGCGCTTGATACAGGTCCTCTATGCAAGTTGAAAGCACTCCTGCTATGCGGTAGTAGACCACAATGACATTGGTGTGCAGTAGTAATTGTTCAAGCGACCAAAGGCAACTGCGGTAATGTGGCAATTTTACTTTTGTACTGAGGCAACCAGGGTAAGGAAGGAAACTTCTTCATAACGGCAATCAGGGTACTCTAGTATATGTTTATGTACTTGAAAACAATGACCAGTGGCAAGTGTTATACAATGATAAGAGGAATGAGCATATTTAAACCAAAAACTGGAAGTGTCAAAGTAGTAGACCTAAGTGTATTTTTCTGAATGTTACTTGACTGCAATAGTTAAATAGATGGTTACAATACTAGTTCATTATAGATGTCCTTACATTACCTGACTCAATCTCCACTATTTTATGTAACACCTGTTTGTCTCAAAAAGCAACTTATGTACAAACTGATGAGTAAAACCGAATAGTATCTAGTTACATGTGTTACTGGATTTGTTTTGGGAGGGGGGTATTGTCTATTTTTTCCCTCTCTAGGTTTCCTCAATCTGCATCTGCTGCGAAATTGAGTACTGCGCTATAGTTGGACTCCTCCATGCTGTTAACTGGTAACATGATTGTTGTGTCCAATAGAAGTTTCCTCTTTTTGCTTGGTTTTTATTTGGCTCCGTTTTTTGGCTCCGTTATTTGGAACTGTTATTGTATCTCAGTTGTTACAGGAAAGGGTTGATTTTGATGAATAGAAAACTTGCTTATACACATGTAGCAAAGGCTAAGTGGATCAATGGAAACAATGGGAAAGTGGGTGGGGGTGGGGTAACTAAATTCTTTTTTCTCCAATCTTCACATAGATAACCAAAGAAGGATTTGTGCTGTCGGTATAGTGAAGCAGTGTTATTTGCCAGTGGATGAGACTTGACTCGTAAGCACTTTTTGGATTGCTGTAGTCAAATCACTTTTCCCATTTTGGGGTCTTCAGGGGGGCAACAGAGTCTTAAGTTCTTTTTGCAGGTGAACCAGGTTCATTAAGAGGTTTAGGTACATTTGGACAAGATGAAGATTGGTCACAGGTTGAAGAAATGGATGAGTGAGCAGTCTAAGCAAAACATTTTGTACACATGCAGAACCAGCCTTATCATTGGTGGAGAGGCAAGTCGCGTCATTCCTAAATGGATTTTTGACCACTGATTTTAGGTTTTATAAATCCTCTTGGAATGAGCAAGTTTCATTTGTTGGAATCAAAAAAAGCAAAAATGTTTGTCTTGTTGGGAGGGGGCAAAGTGTTCTCAGGTTGCTTTTTCAGGGCTCCTTAAAACTGAAGGCAGGAAAAGAAGACCCGAAGGAAAAGAGCTATCCTAGGCTGTGCAGCCCCAAGGTCCAAAGCGGTTTCTGAAGTTGGACGAAAGCGGTTTCTGAAGTTGTTTTTCAGAGTTGGCATGAGTCAAGAAAGGAAGGCCCAAGAAACCCAAGCTTAAAGACCAGGATTCAAACAAGGTTCCTCTCCAGGTTGATATCCAAATTTCTCTGTATTGGGGAGGGGGGCAGTGTTCTCAAGTTGTTGTTTCCAAGTACCAACAGGATGAGAAAGAAAAGCAGGCCCAACAAGACAGTGTGGTGGTACCAAGTCCCAACATTAGGAGCTCAAGATCAATTGAAGATTGGACAAGGCAAAGTTTTTGGATAAGTAATGGCTTCAAACATTTTTCCTGTATCAAAACAAGTTTTCCTGTATCGAGAAGGCAAGATTAAACAGGTTTTCTGATTTTCCTTAGGTTACAGTGTTGCAGTACAAGTGTTTATTAAATTAAATCAAGTTAATAGTTCTAAAGGCAACTTCAGTAATGCTTTTAATTTTTGTTTCCGAAAGTGTCTTGCATCCACTATAGATCATTGGGGAGGGGGGCTTAAATGCCTACAGTTTTTTTTCCAGTGTTTCAGGTCGTATTTTGGAGTTGAGCAGGAAGAAAAAAAGGAAGACTAGGAAGTTCCATTACAAGACAGAGGAAAGTGAGCTGTGAAGAAAGTGGTCAGATGGTTACCTTACTTCTGAAGATACAAAGCAATCAAAGGATAAACATTTTCCTGACATTTACCCTTTTGGGAAGGGGGGAAAGACAAGCTGTTTAGTGTTGCCTTTTCAGACTACCATACCAAATGAATTATGAAGACTGCAAGCAAGGAAAGAAGAAAAACCAGTCACAACCAGAAAGAAGAGAGCAAAACTTCCCAAATAAATGTTCTTGCTGTATTGGGAAACGGGGGGAGACATGTCCTCTGCAGTTATTTTTCAGGCCACCATAAAGATCAAAGGAGATAGCAAGCAGGACCCAAGACAGAAGAAACCAGTTCCAACCAAAGGATAAAGTGAGCAAAAGGTCCTTAAAACATCTAAAATTTTCATCTTTGCCACATTGGGGAGGGGGAAAAACAAAGGAGTTCTACAGTTGGTTTTTCAGAGCGCAGCGAACAGAATCCATATGGAGATACCGGATAGTGTCCCAAGACCTGCGGCCCAAGGGTGAAGAATAACCAGTTGCAACCTAAAGATGTGAGCCAAAGTTCTTAAATATCTTGAACAATTGCTGTTGCCACATTGGGAAGGGGGGAAACAAGTTTCCGTAGTTTATTTTTTCAGGTCACCATAAATCATGATTGATGAAGATTGCAAGCAAGGCACATGGGTAGCGAAAAAGGTGCAAGCAGAAGTCGGAGTGACGTACAAGAAGACAGGGAAGTCCCAAGTTCTGTTTTTTAGGCCACCATAAATGACATCTAAAAGGCGATGATCAAGGACAAGATGCTATGAAGAGATCCCTATGAACAGTGAGACAATTTCAATCAAAATGATTCAAAATTTTTCTGCTTTTTTGGGGAAAGGGAGGGGCAAACAACCTCTGAGTTCATTTTGGTACAGGTGATGACATGTTTATAAAGATGCTGGAAGGACAAGGAACAAGGAAGATAACAGGTTACATTTAAGAGCATTTCATCATAACCAGAAAACTCTAAACAACAAGTGTTTACATTTAATGTAGTACCTGTAAAAGTATTAACTGATAGTTTCAGTTTAATGTCAAACATGCTTCTGGTAGGGGGGAAGTTTTGGTATTTTTTCAGGTAACTCCTTGAGTGCTGCTACTGCTGCAAACTGTATTGAAGTGCTGTGCTTAGCAAGGACTTGGCCAAACTCTGGTAACCTTTGCCCATCTATTTTGTAGCTTCTGGTTTTCTGTTACAAAGTTGCAGATGCTAATTTTGGTTTTGTATCATGCTTATGAGCAACAGGTCTTGCGTTTACTCTGTGGTTTTCAATTTAGCTAACATCCCTATCTTAGTACAAGTAGAGGTAACTTGCTGATAGCCTGTAGTTGTTGGGGTAGGGGAGGGGCTTTTAACCTTTTCAACTTCTTTTTCTTTAGAAAGGTAGCCTGTCAGTGTGGAATGTCTCGACTGTTCTGTCAGGTTGGCTGTTGTGCATACAAGGTTACATTTACTGGTGCATTCTCCCTGTGTCCGATCATTTTTTATGCATCCCCACTTTGTCTTTTTTTTTCTTCGGATGTTTGTGTGTTCCCTTTTATCCTATAGGTAACCCATCATAAACCAACTAGATGATCGCAAAACATGCTAAAGCTGGTAACTTTTCTGTATTTTATTTATCTATTCATTCAAATTCTTCTGATATTTTGTTCAAATTTGTACTCCAGGCTATTTATTTAATGCTCTGGCTGGTTACATTTGTTTTGGTTGTGCAAATCACACTTCAATGTAGGCATGTCTGCTTCTGCGTATGCCTGTTCCCTTTCTTTGTATATTCTGTTTAGGAGGTAGTGTGTCCTGGGAAAGTTTGCTGTCTTTCTTCTACAGGTGAAAACTAGTAGCTTGGACAGGTGTAGAAGATGAGGAATAGTTAGTTTGTCTTAGGTTTTTATGTTATTTCTCAGGTAGCTCATTGCCAAAGACAAAATTCTGTTTCGGCTTTTTTCGGCCTAAGTTTGGATTATTCGTCAGTACCACTGACCAATTGGACAATTTCGGACCTTAATGCATTCAGTTGTCATGTATATGACTTTTCTGTTTGATCCTTTATCATGTCTCTCGTTTGGCCACATGAGACATGTTTCGGCCACTATTTCGGAATGGTGCCAGGGGGTGAGTAAACACACCTTCACGCTGGACAGAGCAGTGGTAAAATCCTACCTCCCCCTTCCCGCCCTTTTCGGCCCCCCAGGGGAGTGGGGTTGGGTAGCCGGCTCGCAGCATTACTGGCACCTCGTTTGGCACAGAACGGTTTCTTAATACAGTGTGTATTAAATAAAGTATAATAAACTGAACTGCACTGTGTTTGTGATGATTTGTCTTGTTGAATGATTGGGAGTGCAAGTGTGAATGAAGTTGAATGTGTGAAGGGTGATTGAATGTGTACATGTCATATATATGAATAGATGGATAATGAAGAATACCTGAACTCCACTGTCCCTAAGGTTCCTTAGTGCAATGTTATAGGGAAATATAACCTTGGTTAGTGTTTGAATCCCCCATGTATGAATAAAGATAAATAAGTGAAGGGTGATTGAATAAATGTATGGATGGATGATAGAGGATACGTGAGCTCCACTGTCCCCAAAGTTCCTGTTGTAGTTTAACTGACCCCTAGTGCCAGGAGGTAGAAACAGTTGTGCGAAAAAGAGGCCCACCAAGTAGGAAATGATAAAAGAGCAAAGAAATATTGCAGACTGAATACCAGAACTAGTATATTGTGCTGCAGTCCCCCTTTAGGCTAAATAGTTAGGCTAGCTAAGTGCAAGGAACATAGGAAATACTGGAGTTGGCAGCCAAGGCTACAATTGCAATCCCCACCATAAAAAAAGGGCATTACATATTACACGAAAGATCAAGATCAAGTAATTCTAATGAGAACTCTGCAAATGACAGTCTGACAGAAAAATGTGGAAGAACCACCCACCGAGCCAGAGGGAATGGACAACAAGGTGCAGGGTGACCATGGTGATATTGAGTACAACTGCAAAACACTGTCTAGGTGACACTTGCACAATAAGCAAGGATGGCTGAATCTAGAAATGAATGATTAAGTTGAAGGATGATAGTCAAATTTCACCCTTTACCTGATTTTATGGTGAAAAAAAATTCTGTGCAGAATGTGGAGTAATGACAACACATCATGTGTACTTACTAAATACATGAATATTGAAAAAAACCGAAGCCTTCACATATTCCTAATGCTGGTATATTACTAATCTAATAAACACCACATACATTACATACCATACAATTTACAAATAACTTGTTAATGTTAAAAATCAAATGTAACATTTTTGGATTGATAGAAGTAGAGAATGTTGCAACATAACGTGTTCAAAAATATCTTGGACTGATTGCCAACACCATGAAATGTCCACTTTTCCTAATCAAGCATGATTGTCACATATATATGCACACACACACACATGTTGAACAGACAGCTTCGTTCTGTAAGTAAATGTTGGCCTGACAATATCTTTCAAAAGAGTTCTCTATACAAAGTGATATGCCACATTATGGTTTGGCAGAGAGGCAATATGGTTACATCAACTTCCTTTTAGGTCATTGAGAGGAAATGTCTCTTAAATCACAAGAATTCATAATTGGAAGTTCTGGACATTGACAGCATCAATGCTTTGTGGAATATTCCAACACTATCAACAACAGCCAGTTCGTTATGTGGCCTAAAAATATATCTTAATCTACATCTTTACCGCTACTAACATGTATTTAAATAGAAACTTTGAGAGGCAATCCGCAGTTGTTAACGTTGCAGCCCCTGAGAATGATTCTGACTTGCCATGAAAAGCCTTATGCGGCTCCAGATGTTGCAGGGTTTAGAAAATAATGCTGCCACACTATATTCAGTAATGAGGATACATTGTACCCTAGACTTGTGGGGCTACCCAAGGTTTTACACAGGTCAGCATCTCACCATACACACCAAAAAATTACAGCAAGTATCTTGCAACTTATGCAGCCAATAGATCTTGAGAATTTGAAAATTTCTGTAAAGGCACACAAGATTCTTCTCAACAGAAAGGTGTTACTACCATGAGCTCATACTGGAAAAAAAAGTAGAAGGTAAATGGGATATGTGGTTATTATGAATACATGCATGAAATACACTTCAACTAATGTCTGATATGAGAGATCAAAATATTAACATTAATCTTGATAAATTTGTACAAACCCCACTTAATTAATATATATTATATAAAACCCTCTATATGTATGAAATACTATTACATAACAAAATTTCTATCTTAAATGGCAAGAAAAAAACTGAAGTGGTACATTTCTGCAACAGGAATTGTACTAGTGAGTCTTTGTGTATTTTAAACGAATGACAATTTTTCATCATTATTTTCCTGTAAATCACCTGCTGACTTCTACTGTACTTAACAACTCTTATATACCTAAAGTTCTATTATTTTAAGATTCCAATATCACTCAAACTTGCTAAATATTTAATAAGTCAAGTAATCTGTAAATTTCTTGGTAGAAAAATTTCCACAACACTAGCTTGTAATAAATTCTTAACCTGTTAACAAAGTTTGACATGAAGATGACAAATACATGTAAACTTAGGAAGGCTGCTGCAATTTATTAACAATTGAAATCATTTGATCATATTTTCTTTCAAACTATCAGTTTCTCACAATTCAAAAATCCCACTGAGGACTACTGGCTGTACAAACAAATTTATCAACAAGCAGGAGATGAATGCTAGTTTACATGGCTTGCAAAATCATACCACATATAACTTGTAAGTAACAAGGCACAACTACCAGGGTTGCCTTTCTTCACGGAGAGAACAGAAAGACTGCAACCAAGGCTGCAACCAAAAGCTGCCAGGGTTGCCTTTCCTCACTGAGAGAACAGAAAGGCTGCAACCAACATGATGAGGAGACTTCTCCATGCAGGTAAGAGGCGGGTGAGTCCACTTGTGGGGGGTGGTCTGGTCACAGGGTTGTTGACATGGTTTGGAGGAATGATATTTCCCAGTGTGTTGGGGAAGTCTGTACCTGTTCTGTCAAAGCACCACTCTTCTGGGTCCTCTGTACAAAAAATAAAGACATCGAAGTAATGTTTAGGTTCAGTGACCATTGTTAACGTGTCAAACAACAACCATCCGTTCTTATGTCAATGTCTATTTGCTAACTGCGATACTACATGTAGTGTACATGTACTTTCTTTCTTCATAAGAACCCAAAAGTCAGAGCCTCTAAAAATACTGTAATTTTAGAATTATTATTGGAATATGATAGACATACTTGAAACATGACATTTCAAAACATGCTTTTATGTAATGCATGAAATGTCTGCAATGTATTCTATACATGTTGTATACATCCTATTCATTGTGGAAAATCTTCCTGACCACCCTATGAACTTAAAATCTAAAGAGCAAGTTCTTGCTTTAACATGATATATTCTTTAATTGAATATTAATACATGTATCTGGATTATGCTTCACTATTTTATGACCTGTTTTGTACATTTTACATAAAGTTGATTTTGTAATGTATTTGTTTTTTTTTGGGGGGGTGGGGCAACTTGTAAAGGTGCATATGCATCTGTTTTGCCCTCCCTTTCACATGATAAACTCGAATAGACAGATAATACTTTTAAGAGAAACTGGACAGAAGAGACTTCTTACCGCCTTCAGGGCTGACAGTGAACCTGTACCAGAAGTTGATGTCTCCAGCCTCGCACCCAGTCTTACAGTAGAACTCAAAGTTGACAGAGTTCCCGCTGGCTTCTTGACATAGGTTTATTGTCCCACTGGCCTGTTTAACACAAAAAACTTCCTTTCAACCCTCTGACATTTTCAAACAATATACAATGTCCAAGGATATCAGTTTTGACATGAAGGTCCCTGGCCTGTGAAATCCTGAAGATATTGAAATCCTCTACTTCCCTTTTCATTTCTGCAGAAAAACTTTCAAACAATAAAAGAAGAGCGTTCTATTCTTCAACTCATGATATGGTAGATAACAGTTTGTGCATTGAACAAAATACCACCTGCATATGCAGGTTAGTGCAGGTAAAACTGGAGCTGTGTAGGTATTTCTGATGTCTACCTGCATCTAACCTGCACTGGGCCATGTACTGGGTTTATGTACTAGTATGTGGGTTTTTATTTGCTGCAATGACTGTTACCACCTATGAAGGATAAAACAAGTAAGGGCGGTTGTTTCTTAACAGATTTTAGTATGATCCATACTTCTTCCTAAACTCTGAGTGGTGCAGGTAAAATTTGTCTGTTGCAGGTAGCTTTCAGTTTGCACCAGTGCAGGTATGCAGAGAAAAGTATTTCAAGCCCTGCTGATCTCTTATACTAAAACTTATATATGATCACATGTATGCAAGGTGTATGTAAGGTCTGATCAAGAAAAAGAGATGGGAGAACTTGAAGGAAAAAAGCCACTTACACAGTTGTCAATCTCTGTCTGGGTACTGTCTCTTACACTGGAAGTGGAAGAACAGAAATTCACTGGTTAAAACATTAACCTAATCACTTGTAAAACATTGAGATCTTAATAACCTGTACAGTTTCTAAAAATTACCCTAAACCAGAAGTAACAGAAAACAAGTAGTCATAGGCGACAATCCTCCGTGAAATTTCATATTTTGCAGATTGGGAACAATATGGCGAAGTAAGGAGTGTGTGAGCATTACATACTTGTATGCGCCACTGTTGGTTTCCTGGGGAGAAAGTTATCGGGAAGCGATCTGACCACTTGCATCACATGTTACGGGCGCAACCGGGCGAAAACATTTCAACAACATTATAGGGGTGTTTCTAAACTATATAATTACTTCAATATAAAAACCGCTACGGTGAAAATAAAATATCGTGCATCATCACGGACATAATAGCACACCACATGCCCAATTACACAGAAATACTACGTAGAGAAAGATGCGTTCTTGCTGCGAACATGTTACAAAAACGGCCAGCATACCTTAATCATGGGACGAAACATCTGGTTCTAATTCACGACCCACTCCGCACGTCTACCTGAAGCTTTCTTTCCCCCCCGCTATTTAAAACAACGGGTTTTTCGCGGCCTGTCTCATATGCCACTAAATGTAGGGGTGCTTTTCAAATATTAGATTGACCGGGAAAACACCTACGGTAAATATTGATATACGTGCATCATCACGGGCATGCCTGCAGACGACGTATAAAATTATATGCCGATTGAACAAAGGGAACCGTTGGTTTTAGCTGCGAACGCGAAAAACCAGCTGACCACAATACTCCTGCAGGAGGTATACCTCCTTCACGGAGTAAAAAACACAGGAATTGTACACTAGCAGACATTGGTTTAAATTTCTCCCTGCTGCCTAAGCCCATAATCAATACAAAGTTGGTGCCAAGCAGCTCCCTTTCAGGCTGAAGGGTCAAATCCTGACCCACCCACCAGATTTTACAACCCAAATCCCCATGCTGCTACTCTGCTGTCACTGCACACAAGGCCTGACTGACACTTGTTCAACAGCCTATACAGATCAGGGTTCGAAACACCACCTGCATATGCAGGTTTAATAGTGCAGGTAAAATTGAAGCTGTACAGGTATTTCTGATGTCTACCTGCACCTAATTAAACCTTCACTGGTCCATGTACTGGGTTTATATATTGGTGTATGTAGATATTTTTTGACAGTGTATTGACTGTGTATCACTACATTTTGAATGAAATGTAAAAGAAATAATGGCATTATAGTTTCTGAACAGTTTTCAGGGTGATCCATACTTCCTAAATTCTGAGTGGTGCAGGTAAAATTTGTCTGGTGCAGGTAATTTTCAATGTTACCTACACCGGTGCAGGTATGCAGAAAAAAGTATTTCGAGCCCTGCAGATAGATGCAACTGATGCTAATACAGACGACTTTACTCCCAAGCTTTGTAACAACTTCTCCAAGCCTGATGTATGCACAAACAGAGATGTAAATAAATATTTTCACACTCACCAAATGTCCAGAGTTGATGGCACAGTTTGTACCTGTATAAAGCCATAGACAGAACTGTAAGATATCACACACTGATAAAAAGACAAACAGGGAGACCTATAATATATTACATTGAGTCAAGAAATGGGCTTTTCAAACTTGAAAAGATGCCAGTAATTTAAAATGCAAAGTTGTTTTTGCTGACATTTTCTGGTAATATTAGAATAGAGAAATCCCAATCAATTTTTCTTTAATTTTCCAAGAATGTGAAAATTGGAATCTTAACTGTTTTTTAAACTAAGAGCGTCTGACCTGGCAAGTGTTTGTCAACCAACAAGGAATGTAAACACAGTTTGCTACTTTTGGCACAACTCAAACAGCAAGTTACACATCACATCTTAATCTTAAGAGCTAGTCTGTACATGGAAAAAATAACACACTAACTGCACTTACAATGTCATTTATCTTCAGATTGAACTATACTTTTCCCCAGCTGCCTTTATTTACAATCTTTCTATTTGTACTCAAGGCTTGTTCATTTATCTTCAGTTGGTTTTATTTGGACTGGGATCACAAAGTACATTTCCTGTTTCCCTTTGTCCTGTTACAAGTCTTGTAGAAGTAGTACCATACTGTAATAAAGCTGATACATGTATTTATAAAAGGTTGGACCAAAGGTCATATGGATTTTTTTCCAATTAAAACTATCTGTTATCTCAAAGACTAATAATGTTACCCTTTCCTGTTTTATTGCAGTCATAAAACCATTGTGCAAGTAAACACTCTATTTACCCACCAGCCCTGGTATCCAGGTATACATGTACATTACATGCTCAGATGTGAAAAGGATCAATTCTGAGCCATGCCTTGAATACTTACTGCACTTGGCTAACTATATTTTTGTGACCAACAAGCAAAGACCAGACATTGCATTTTATCTAACTTCAAGGACGCTGCCAACAACTTTTAGAGAAAAAAAACATGAAAAAGCCCAAATCTCAACCAAGGAAGCATAGTATTCCCCCAGAGTACTTACAGGTTTGTATTTTGCAGTTTGAAAGGAAGGTACAATTTGACAGGAAATTGTTATGAGCTTGATTCCTGGCTGAGTCATAACAAAGACTTTAAAAATGGTACCTACTGCTTTCTCTGCTCAGCATTTGGGAAAGAGTATGGGAGTTGAACACACACACACCACTACACATTTACCCCTGCTGTAGTGATTGCACAAAGTTGTGTGGCCAAGGACCAAGGAATTTCAAATTCGAACCTCCTTGCCAGGACTAAAGAAACAGGTTTACCATGACTTCGACCCTCCTCCCTGAGCCTGAAGTCCCTGTGACTCGGATACAGGGGTTGGGTTGGTTGGCACCCAGGTAGTAGATGATGCCGCTGTCGTACCCCAGGGGCCGTGCCCCAGGGGTGGTGATACTGGAGTAGTTCCTGTCATACTGATCCTCGGGTACGGGAACAAAGTCTTTCTGTGGAGTACAGGCTGCTTCAACTCCTATGTATAGAGATAGATCAACACTTTTACATCTAACAGCACAACTTTCTGAACATGAAACTTCTGGGTAGTATGCAATCCTTAGCTTCCTGATTTTCACCAAGTTGACCTGTAATTACTGCTTGTTCCCAGGTCAGATTCTGAGACCTTTGACCTCTTGTCATTCTGCCTGTCAATCTCCCCCCCCAGGTGCTGTCAACCTACTCTGTCCAGCCAACCAAAACAATATTTCTGTACCCGGATGTAACATGATAGTAGAAGTACATTTGTATGCAGAAATGTAAGTTGCTTGGCAGTGTTGATGGTACAATGTATACTTCATAGTGGCTTTACCTCGTGGTAGGAGGGAAAAGGAGGCTAGGTTTTCAGTGTTTTAAATTTGCAGTAATAACGATTATGTAACATAGTTAAGTCATTATGTGGGAGACATACTAGTATTTGCGTTGCCATGAATTGGCTGTGGTGAGTTAAGTTACCGCAAAACCCACAAAAATAAACCACCATGAAAGTTTTACAACTTACAACTTAAACTGAATGGTTTGACAACACTTAAAAGTGGAGCATTGTCATGGAAGTAAGGCTTATCAAGGAGCCTTGGGCTTATCTTTAAATCACTTGCCAACACAAGCTTGGAAGGCTGCCATTGTATGCATTACCGGTATCTTTAATCATCAGGAAAAGCTTACTTCTTTAGATGCTCCTGCACCTACTAGTACTGCTCTAGCTCCCTTAAAAACCCTTATGCCGTGAAGGCTCATTCTAAATACACCTATGTGGGATTATTAACAAGACACTTTTCCATTCAGACTTGCATGTTCAGTTCAGTTCAGTTCAGTTTATTCGCACTTTAAAAAATGTAACAAAACAAATACAAATACAAAAATATAAATGAGATGTAACAGTGCAGGGAGGCCGGAAGCATAAAATGCTTATAAAGAGGCCTCCCTTCATACCTTAATTAACAATTCAAATAAATCGGATAAATAAGAAATAAGTTAGGTAACTGGTAAATGAAACAAAACAATGAAACAAAATACGATACAATACAATTTACAATAATGAAAAGTAGTAATGAAAAGTAATAAAGTAGTAAACAAGGAAACATAAAAATTAGGAATGTGTGGGGTTATTTAGGAAAGCTATTTTAATATGATTTTTGAAAATGGTGAAGGAGGGACTAATTTGTAAGGATCTACTTAGGTTGTTCCAAATTGTTGGGCCACTGTACGTGATTGTAAATTGACGTATATTTGATTTCGCATTGGATGGCCTTAAATAATTGCATTGGCGTGTGAAGTGGTTGTGGATATCTGAGTTTAATAAAAAGGTGTAGGTGTCGTAGAAGGTTTCAGGAAGGCAAGGACATTTATTTATTATCTTGTACATTAAAAGACTGGTTTGTAGTCTATTTATGTCATTTATGGTCAGTATTTTGAGTTTTTTAAATAACGGTGCAGTAGGGAAAGTAAATGAAATTTTTGACGCTATTCTGACGTATCGTTTCTGAAGCAGAAAGAGCGGTTTAAGTGATGTAGTGTACGTACTCCCCCATACAATATTACAATAACTTAAGTAAGGATAAACAAGACTATAATAGAGAGTAATAAATGTTTTAGGAGATAAAAGATTTCCTACTTTCCGTATAATCCCAATGTTCTTTGATATTTTTTTACTAATAAGATCGATGTGATTTTTCCATGTTAATTTTGCATCTATTAAAATCCCTAGAAAACGAGTGTGCGTCACTTGAGTAATAAGATTATTGTTTATGAATATTTGCACGTTTTCCTTCGTGTAGTTTTTATTTTTACCTGCGAATATTATTAAATTTGTTTTCTTAACATTTAAAGACAATTTGTTTGCTTTAAACCACTTATTTACTTTATCTAGTTCTTCATTCATGGTGTTTACTAAAATGTTGAGGTTCTTATGAGACATGAATAGATTTGTGTCGTCTGCAAAGAGAAGAGTAAATAATTTTTGAGATACGTGTGCTAAATCGTTTATATATATTAGAAAAAGTAAGGGTCCCAAGATAGATCCTTGTGGAACGCCACATGTTATTGAGTTATGTTGTGATTTGTAAATGCCATTGGTTACATATTGTTTTCTGTTCGAAAGGTAGTCTTTAAGCCAGTCATGAACTGTGTTATGTAAGCCGTACTTATGTAATTTATCTAGTAATATTTTGTGATCAACCGTGTCAAAAGCTTTTGACAGATCAAGAAATATGCCTACGGTATATTCGTTGTTTTCTAAAGCTTCGGTTATTTTATCAGTTAAGTATAAAAGGGGCATGTACGTAGAATATTTTTTGCGAAATCCATATTGATGAGAGTAAAGAATATTATTTGTTTCTAAGTGATTTAAAATTCTTTTATAGACTAATTTTTCTAAAATTTTTGAAAACGTAGGAAGGATTGAAATAGGTCTGTAGTTGGTAAATATGTCTAGATCTCCGGATTTGTATAGGGGTATTACTTTGGCCATTTTCAATTCTGTTGGTACTGATCCAGTTGACAATGAAAGCTTAAAAATATGAGTAATTGGTTCTAAAATGGAGGAGACATTTTGCTTTATCAAAGATGCACTTAATTCGTCATGACCTGGAGCTGCATTTTTCAAATTTATGATAATATCGTGAATCTCTGTAGAGTCAGGCTCTTCAAAAGAGTTAATGTGTGGATAGGAGCGCTCAAAATATTGCAAAGGGGAACAATCGGTCCTTTCAATTTTGTTTGCAAGGGATGGCCCAATATTGGTGAAAAAATCGTTGAATCTGTTAACAATGTCTTGTGGATTATCTATGTTTGACTCTCCATCACGAAATTTATTAGGAATGACAATACTTGTTTTTTTTCTGTTAAGGAGTTCGTTGATTATTTTCCAGGTTCTGGATATATCCGAGGATGCGGCTTTTAACTTTTCGTCGTAATATTTCTTTTTAGACAAACGAATAAGGGAGTTGTACTTGTTTCTATAAGTTTTGTAACGGTTTAAAGTAGTTGGAGTTGGACTCTTTATGTACGCCTTATAAAGTTTGTTTTTTCTAGTTAGCGATTTTAACAGGCCAGTGGTAAACCATGGTTTGCTGTTTTCCAATTTGCTGTTCTGTTTACATGTCTTTAGAGGGAAACATTTCGTAAAGTGAGAATGAATGATTTTGCTGAAATAAGTAAAAGCAGAATTAGCATCGGTACTTTGATGTACGTCCTCCCAAGTTTCATCGTCTAATAATCTTTCAAATTTCATGTTTACCTGTCTGTTTACAGTGTTCCTGTGATACACATGACTTCACTAATGCCCTGTTGATAAGTCACTACAAAGAAACAGTCCTCTTATACGCATTCTTGTTTTGTAAAGAAGGATCTGTTTTCCACCAGAAGATCTCCAGTTACACCAGAAAAACCAGTTTCCTTTTGTTACATGATCCATAAATTGTCAAATTCAGGACTAAAAACTACCAGATGAGTCAGACTGCTAAGTTAAGGTAACTCTATGAGACAATTACTATCCAAAGACACAGATAGTTCTGCATTCCCAACGTCAACATTTCCCATGTAGTGATGTACACTACAGAAATACGCTGTCACCTCTTGTAACTTTTGGTGATAAAAATAAATCAAGGAGGTTCTCTCTATTTTAACCTCCTTGATTAAAAATCGACCAACTGGTGAACACCGGAAGCCTGGCATTTCCAAACGTAGAAACTCCATTGTGTAGGAAGGATGCGAAGGAATGTCACTTGTTTTGCCTTGTCATGGGACAACAGTCTGTGAACAGATACTAGTAGGCGAGGTGATACGTACCTACACCAGGTTTATACATTTCTTTGCTGGAACTGGTATTTTCAGTCAGTGTCCTGGGACAGTTTAATTATTTAGTCTTCTGAGATCAAAGGGCTCAATTACATGACACGTCCGACGGGTCAGTTTACAACTATTAAGTATTTCACAAGTAACGTCACATACAACAGTCACATGACACATTCATAACACTGGACCACGGTTAGGTACAGCAGCACCGATTATAAACAGAAGGTGTGATTTGATTAACAAAACATCTGTTTTACCTGGAGAGGGCCCACAGGATATCAGAACAACACAGAAGAAGACAGCTTGCCATCCCATCAACTGTAGCTGGGAACACTGAATGTTGACTTTTGTCTTCGCCATCTTCGCCACTCCTTGCTTCAACAACTCTGTAGTCTGAAACTTACCGCTTAAAACAGGATGATATGAATACCTGGTTCACCCTTAATAGCTAATCGACGATATGTAAAGTCATAAAACGCGGACTCCCATGGGAGTAGAACAGCCCGAAAAGCGCAGGATGTGACAACAGTCGTCGTGACTCCAAAATCCTCGCACCACCCCGAGAAACCCGGAAGTATCTTTATAGGTGGCCATCATTTTATGCCTTTCATTGTGCATAAAATTACTAGAAAATTAGATGATATCAACCAATACACCTTAAGTGCAATCAAGTAAAGATTTTATCCCATTTTTATTCAGGTTAAAGTTATTTTTGTATAATTAGTTGCCATAAAAGCAACATTTTATTTGATCATTTGAACAGGCAGCTAAATTTTCTCTGTGGGCATCCGTCTGGGGCTCCGGCGTAATATACACGGGAACGAGGCGAAACAGATGGATACACAGGGTGAGTGACTGAGTGAGCAGAAGATGTTTCCCTCGGAATGGCTGTTGTTCCCTGCGACATAGCTCTCGCTTTACCGAACCCTGGCTTCTACAGGATGTAGGAGTAGGAGACAAGCTACACATCTCCCTGCTGGCATCGACGAATCGCTTCGATTGTGCTCCTGTGTTCGCCAAATGATGGGTGAATAGGGAATATATAAACGGTCTCCCGGTGAGGGTGTGCAATCTATAATCTTTTGTTTTGTTGGGAGTCGAACCCGCGACTTCCAGCCCAGTGGATGGGAGCGGGTGATCGGGATCTTGCAGGTGTATCTCCGTGGAGGTGAGCTGGATGGAACGGGAGGGGAAGGTGCAGTTTCTCAGGCACCACCAGGGCAGCGTCCGAGGGGTAGCCTTCTGTCCCAGGGTGAGTAGAGCCATTATGCAAATGAACCCGAAGGACATGCTTGCACAGGTGATTGTCCACCCATTGTTTGTAAACAATGTTGCCTAAGCACTGGTAGCATAATGATATCTTGTATTTTCAAATCACAATAGTCATCGTGATGATCATTGCAAATTTTTATGAATCGTTTGATAATAATGTTATTGGTAGAATTATCATCCTTCGGTACCTCTTGTTATTGGGAAATGATCTTAAATCACTTGCAGTCTATACTATGGCACGACAGCTTTGCTAAATAATTATTACCGATATGACCAATTTTGATGTCATTTTGTTATATTACATCATTAACATTGCATCATTAATGTTACACGTGTTAACGTTGATGTCACGACCATAGCCAGGGCGTCATGAATCAGTGTCGAAAATGACTGACAATAAAAGGTGACGGAGATGTATTTCAGAAAATCCGTAAATTTTTCAATCATATATCACTCTTTAATAGCTCATCAGAATTCAGAATCAATACCTTGAAATGTAGGTCAGCATTTACTAGTACCTATATGTCATTTGTATTTGTATTGAGGTGAATATGTATTCCATTTCTAGTTGACCAATCATGTATCATGTTACACTGAGTCAAGGACACGGAATATGAGGAGACAAACGGACTCATTACAGTTTTTTCTTCAAATGCTGTATCTTCATAGATGTGTTATGTACAAGGCGTCAACGGATAACATTTAGTACCTATAGAGGTCATTTTAGACCTATCATTCTAATTACTAGTACTCTCATGCATTTTGGAAAGTGAAGTAAACAGATTGAATCATTCTATCTGGTTGCCAGGCGATGTCACCGAGATACTCTCTATTTAGCACTGCTTTGCACATGATCGTAAATGTATGTGCCGCGGTGCGCTTGCCCTAATGACCCATTTCCATGACCATGATCCCTACGTGACACATGTCACAGTTACTAGCCATCACAACGTCTGACAGTATTTCTTGACTCTTAATGTATGATGGCATCAAATAACAGTTAACGTCATATCTAAATTTCACGAGTCAAGAACTCCACATTGTACTGAATCATTACTACATGTAGTTGAAAATATATGTCGTTACGTTTGTATTTCCCTTTCAAAAATGTATGACGTATGTATGTCATTGACTTTGGTTATTGATATCCAACAGTTGTAGGCAAATTTGCCATCAAGTTCTGAGTTGCTTTATTACTCAATTCGTCACACAATAGAGGAATCTCTCATTTTCCATTGATTTAAGGTGGAGATAAATTCATGGACAAGAAATCTTTAGAATATGACACATAGAAATGGCTTTGATCTGGAGTTGACCTTCTGATGTATCAGTTTGCAATATAAACAAAAACACAGTTGTCATGGACGTCACACAAGGGTGTAGCAATTATAACTTCCACCAATTTAATAGATTGATTCTTGAATTTGCCTGTTTCTTTTTTTTTCTGATTTGCAAAAAAAATTCTGGTTCTGAATCAACTTCAACATCCTTTTCTGCCCAGTTGTTACAGTTTTCCATCTATCAATGCAGTGGTCTGATTAAAAGTTCAAAATTCATTGTTTAGATTTTAAACCAGCCTGGTATGTCAACTTCATCGCTCCTATTGTAGCATTTGGAGCTATAATAGAATGACTAGGTTTTTTTTCTCCCTGTCGCTTCATATTTTTTAAAGAAAAAATCAGAGAATCAACAAATCAAATTGGTCTGGCTTAATGGAATATTACAGCCCGTCTCAATGAAGTTAATTTGACCACTGTTTGGGGATTAGCAGTTTATTAGACCAAACACATATATACAAAATTTGGTAATTCCGAATAATTTTTAGTTTGCAGGGACTTCAATTTCGCAACAGGAGGCTTTAATGTGGTCAAAACATCCGCAGTATAACGCAATGCAAGACAGCACCACATGTTCATGATGTGAAAACTGCAAAGATAAATCCACTGCTAATATATGTATATCACAATTTACAGTAGTACTAGTAGTCCAAAACATCAGTCAATACCAGATGGCTCTGTGACGGTTATATGAAAGGGTATTAAAACCTATGTTTCCTTTAAAAGGTCTGTAATAACTCAAAATCATAATTCTTATGTTGTTCCTTCCTGCAGGATCGGTACCTGTTCTGCTCTGGTGCCTACGACGGGAAAGTCAACCTGTACTCCGCACAGAAGGGGGACCTCCTCCATACATACAATGTATGTCAGACACTTGTTATCTACATGTACCTATTCTTGGCTCTTGTTTTGACTGAAACAAGTTTAGAGGGTCTCTGTGAGTTTTATGGAGAGACTGGACGTGCATAGGAATCCAGGTTCAGATTGCCCAAAATGTGGATAAACAGGCTTCGGCTATGGATGCAATAAACTGCTCCTATGATCTCACATCTAGAAAACATTTTCCGGCCTATATTTGAACTGACCATGGCTTCTGTCATAGTTGATACATGTAGATTACTTCCTAAGGTCTGCAATCAGTACTGTAGTGTTGACTCAGTAGTGCAGTGATAGCTCTGATAGGCATTTATAGTGTGAGTCATCTGTCACGTCACCGTCAACCACAACTGGTTATTTATATAGAGGTAGCATTGAGCACCTATCACTCATCAGGCACACTGTTCCCGGTAGTTGCATGTTCTTGATATGATATCTTAATCTCCAAGCAGATGTTGTGGGAAGCTAAATCGTTATGTTTTCCTAGCTACCTTTTTCTATGTAAAACTGCATCGGGCAACTAGGCAAAACATAATGATTTATCCTCCCAACATCTGCTTGGAGATTATTAACATCTTACACGGAGTGGAGCTCGTGAGGAGCATGTCAACCTGGTGTAAAAATCATAGGGTGTCTGACCTTGGAGACTGAACTAATGGTTTTTGAAGGTCAAACATCTGTTAGAACACACTAATGGGTTGTTGATCATTCAAGTTCAATCCAGACTGCCCCAACAGGGAAACCATATGTGTCTTACCATGTAGGTTTCTCTTTTGGTCACAATATTCCCCCATTTTTGTTTGTACAATGAAACTACATTAATTCAAAAGGGTTTATTCCAATAAGAGAGGGCAGGACATTTTGACCTCTATGGCACAAGAGGTCGCTGGCCAGCTGGTGCCTCCCATGTCTGGCTACCTAAGCAACCTAGCAATCTGCCATTAGAGTAAATTGTATTTGATTCCATATGTAAGGATGTTTCAAACAATGATTAACCTTCTCCCAGCTGCCTAACCCCATAACCAATATAATATTTGGTGTCAAGCAGCTACCTTAGCAGGCTGAAGGTTAACATGCTGTAAATCACCGATGGATAAATTTTGGCAATTTGGAATAAAAGGAAATTGGTCAGTTTTTTGTTGCAAAATAGATTTCCAGACCACCTGATGTGTGTTCATGTTCATGTTTATTATTATTAGTTGGGTTGAATTTATGGATTCAAAGCTAAATCACCAAATTCAGCAAACTGGAATCCTTTGACTTTGGCTGCTGAATTTTTCCTTATGGTTGACTGTGTTGAGCTTTAAATCATGTGACCATTTTACCCAGACCATGATCAGTGTTTTCATGCAAGTTGACAACATGTATACAGTCTGTATACATGTATGCATGTAAGTGACACAAACTGTTGCTGCTGACATTAGAATGTGGCATGCATTGAAACAGAAAATTGCTCCCAAGCAATTTTGTTGAGCAATTAGTCAGTTGTCAAAGTCATGAAAGGTGCTTTTGAACACATGCCAGGTTCTGAACTGGTTGAACTGAAAAAACCAGGGCAGAAGAAAGTCAGTTGCACCATTGTCAGGGATGAGAAAGGGTTGAACAGGAAGTTTTCAATGGACAATTCATCAAGCCGTTTATTCTTTGACTTTTGAGAGAAGATATTTTTCTTTTATAAACCATTGACCTAGAAGTTGAACTAGAAGAAAATTGGTCTTCGTCCAAAAACACAGATGGTAAAACTTTATCTCATGTTGGAAGAAGAGGAAAAAAACATTCAAATATTTTGATGATTCCATCCCATTATTGTGGATCTAAATGGGAGCCTGAATGCATCTTTTCTGTAAGGTGTTAGCAAGCTATTGTAATTTACTGTAATTTGTAGATAAATTTAGTCTATCCGTCATTCGCAACAAAGTAGCCAAATTTTGCATAATTAGCTCTCATAATTTAGTATGATACCTAGGCAGTCCTAAATTTAGCGTAAAGAGTTGTCTTGGTCCCCCATGCAGACCCTCCTAATTCTCTGCTTATTGCATGTTATTTACCTTTCAGATCACGACCTTGAGTCTTGCCAGGAACATCAATGCTGTCAGGTTTACCAGTGATGGCTGCAGGGTAAGTAGTGAGAACAATCTATGATAACAATGGTGTATCGTAAAATGGACAAATTTGGTAATTTCCAAGCAGTTTCAAAGATGACAGAGAATCCTGAGCTCCCATTGGTAGTTCTGGAAATGGGAATTGTTCTTTTGATATGTATGCATGGTCAGAAGCTTGGGGAGGAGGCCCAATCAGCTCCTGTGAGAGATTGTGTAACACAGGCTACACATGCTCGGGGTGGCTACAACTTGCCATCTACATGTGTACCTGTCAAGGCTACCCATAGTTGATTGACGATTGATTGATAGTTGACCTTTCCTCGCAGATCTTGGCGACCACGACGGCGAGGAGGCTGGCTATCATCGACGTGGAGAGTGGGGAGCAGCTGGGCTCGTACGACAGCTGTAAGTTTGTCCTGTCCGTCAAGTCACGCTCTTTTACACTGTGAAGGTGACCTTCGCAATGCTGAAACATTACAAAGCACCAGCTAGAATAAGTAAATATCCGAAACCACTTGTGTTAACTATGGGATGGGGGTGATCTTTGAAAAAAAACAGGAAGATGAGGTAAAGCAATAATTTAATCATTTATCCCAAAAAAAGTTACCAGAAAAAGGTCGAAGGAAAATATGTTGAGCCAGAAAAACAAGAAACTTTCAATGGCAGACAAGATATTTGTCTGTTGAAAAAAAGGCCATTTTATCATCCAAGCTCAACAAGTTGGTAAACTTTTGGTACAATTAGGCCAACTGCAAAATAATTTTAAAAGATGCAATCAAATGCTAATAATTTAGAAGTTTTATATTGTTTTTCTGACTTCTCCTACAGGTGCCTTCAATGGGCGAGATCGTACAGGATTGGCCGCTGATCCCACCAATCCCAGCATAGCTCTGTGCTGTACAGTGAATGGCAAGGTAGGTCTTGCGACAAGCCTTGTGATTGGTCCTCTGTAATTTGTTTTAAATACTGAATCATACAGCTGTTGCTTGATGGTTGTATTTTCTAACTGACGGTGTTTATCCTTGCATCACTTTCAGGGGGTGACTGTGTTTGACTTGAGAATGCCACTCCCACTGGACTTCATCAATGATGTAAGATGGCTTTCCTTGCTATTGAGACCCTCAATAAAGTGCAGAAGTTCATAAACTTTCAACTTCCAACTTTATTCATTCACAACCAGCCTTACAGAAGTGACATTATCGTGATCTGAAGAATTCTGTTGATTTTAAAATTCAAAATACATGTAAGACAGTGTTAAATAAAAGTATAGACAGTTAATTAGTGATAACACAAGTAGGGACAGTAGAAGTGTACTGAGATGTCATAACAATTCCTTTTTACCAGACTATAATGATTTAATGTTAATCTCTTAGTGCACCTACATTTTACATTGTACGTCCCTTTTGTGTAACCATGGTGACTGAACTGTTGTTGTTTCTGCAGCTCCATGGCAACATAATCCGGGACTTGACCTTCCTCCATGACAGCTGGCCGTGGTGCAAGGGGCAGTCTGCCTTCCTGTCTGTGTCTGTAGATGGCACTGCTAAAGTAAGAAAAGCCATGCAGCAACATCACCTCTGCTAGGGAGAGCTGTTCAACAATCCATATATTTTTATGTTTACCTTCACATGAGGAAAACATTTTGTTTTTGTTCAGTTTCTTCTTCTTCTCATGACCTGGACCAGACAGCTGTCTCCATTGTAACTGGTACTATAGCAGGTACCATGTGGTGTTGGATTACATTATGTAGCAAGTTGGAGGGGCTGGTCACCATATATATGAATGTGTTTTAGTAAGAATAAACAAAGCTGTAGTTTGTTGGGTTAGACTAAGTGAAGGTAAACATAATGCATTTTCTTTGAAACTGTTACATTCTAGTTTCCAATGATTTCTAATCATGAATCTTTATGTATCGGAAGTTAACCTTTAGCACACTGAAGTAGTTGTTTGGCTACCAGTTCTCTATTGGTTATGGCGATAGGCAACAGGTTTAGGAGGGTTATATTTTAGAGAATTGGTTAAATTTGTTAGTCATGAACCCATGGATTGTCTAAAAAAAACACTGATTTTAAGCTTCATAAATTGCAGATGGATCTGGTGTAAGACAAGTCATTTATTTCATTTCAAAGTTATTCTCTCAAAAGGACTGAAGTGGATAAGTTGAGAATACTGTAGTCAGAAAATGTTACCACATACTACTGTACATTTGCATGTGTTCCAGGTGACGACGTTAGATGGTAAAACCCTGCAGACTGTTGACTGTGGGTCCTGTCTGCACAGTGCTGCACCCACACCTGAGATATACGGGTCCATGGCTGACGATGGCTTCTACAGTACGTTTGTTTGTTTGTTTGCTTGTTTCACATAAATGGTAAACTGCCTTTAGGCGTGACACACCGGTGTTGTACAGTAAGAACAAGCTACATAAGGCAATACCAATTTAATCAATTGGTTATCCAATTTGCCCACTTCATTTCTTTCTGATTTCTGATTTTTTCTAAAAAAAGAAAAGATTCTGGTTCTGAATCAACTAAAAAATGCTCATATTTCAGCCCCAACAGTTGAAGAAAGTCCTTTTCTTCCTAGTTGTTACATTTTTTCCATCTACCAATGCAGTGGTTTGATTAAAAATTAAAGATTCATTGTTTTAATCATAAACCAGCCTGGTATGTTGACTTCATGGCTCCTATCGTAGTATTTGGGACTATCACAGGATGCCTAGGCCTGTTTTTTCCCTGTTGCTTCAAAATTTTTCTCAATAAAAACAACAACTTAAATTGGTGTGGTCCTATGGTAGAGTATAATTTCCTGTGGTTTGTGGCAGGTGTTCTGATGTTATGATTGCCCCTCCAGGCCTGATCATGCTGGGAGGAGACTCCATCTCTGCCTATGTCCCAGAGGTGGGCATTCAGGAGTTGCTGCAGGAGCATGGCGAAGCTCCCGTCTGGAAAATCAGGTGGGTAGAAAAATATCATACTTTCCAAGCAGAGGTCAGGCCTGTTTTGGTCCTTCTTTTTTAAGCCTTTTAAGCATTTTGTCAGGCTTTCTATTTTGTCAGCTTTTCTTTTAATGGTAGAATAGAAAGCCTGACAAAACGCCCAAAAAGCTTTAAAAGAACGTCCAAAACAGGCCTAATCTCTGCGTGAAGAGTAAACATTTCCTTGGTTCTTGGACATTTTAAAGCAAAAACTAAATAGCAAGCAGTCAAGATGAAAACAGAAGGCTGAGAGGAAAACTTGCATTTGCATTTATATTCACTCCCTGTAACTGTGTGTACAAGGCACAGCCCTCAGACAGTTTTTAGGTTGAAAGTTCAATGTAGCATAATTTTTTAACCAAGAAATGAAATATTATTAAGTGTGTCTCTAACTTAGACAATCCTGGTCATTCAAGAAGTGATGTCCTTTATAATGTTCTTAAGTTAACAATCCTTTTTTCTGTCTACCTCATCCTCAGGTATACATCCAATGGCAGTATGTTGTATTCTGTATGTGACAATGGGATGGTGCGGAGGTATCGCAGGTATCCCGACCATCACGAGTATCTCGGCGAGGTCTTCAGGCACAAGAGTGATATAGAAGACATGGACATATCAGCATATGACGAATGTATCCTTTTTTTAAACAATTCATCGCTGTGATTTCATATAAACCATAATGTCATACCTGGGCCGCGATAACGTTCGATATAGGTATTCTGGCCCATGTAATAACTAGCCGTATCACACAGGGTCCTTATGGTTATCACACGGGCGTCCAAAAGTTCCGTAAAATAATTTGAATGCATGCGTCACGAGTGCCCTTTCAAAAATTGCCAGATTTGGACATTGGAATTGATGTTGGTAGAATTTTTTGTTAAGGGACACCAAATTTTCTCAACTTTTGACACATTTTGAATTGAAATGTGTGTTTTCTAGGGGGTATGACATAAATTAAATACAACATGGTGTATTCTGCATCACCCTCAGTCCCAACCCTCCCACAGGTCGGATCTCCCTTCGGCCATTGGCCGACCCACGGTCAGGCTGGCACCATGTAGCATGCTATATTATTTTTTGTGATTGTGTGTTTCAAGAGTGCACTAACGTGTGTATTTCGAGCCCTGAAGTTTTACTTTAATCTGTGTGAAACAAATAAACCAGTTCTTTTTCTCCTAATTTCTTGCTGGAAACACATTTGTATGTTTCCTTAACCCGTCTCACCAGATCTAGTCACAGCTTCCAAAGATCGCACAGTGGGCTTGCTGAAGCTTGGCGCTCCCAATCACGGGGTGACAGAGTACGCAGAACTGACGTAATAACGATGATGTTGCAGTCAAAGCTCCCTTCTCAACTACTCCTGTACAAAACCCCACCACCACTTATAACCACTGCAGACTCTTGTGTACTGAGGACGTACAGTGGTACTTTACACATTGCTGGCCCAAGAACAGTCCTCTTTGAACATCGATTTGAAATATGCGGATTTCCTAAAACACCAGTTAACTATTTTACCATCATTGAAGTCATGTGAGACCTGAAATTGAATATCAGAAGTAATATCATGTTCTAAGAATTTAGAGAGGATAGTCTCTCCATTGGTCAGCAGTATATAGTATGACAACCCCTTGATTGGGTCAAGTTTAGGATTTGATTGAAGCACAGTGTGGAGAATTTTTATGACCCTCAAACCCAGAGCGTGTGTGAATGTGCGAGTGAGTGAGTGAGTCAGTGTGAATGGTACCGGTTTTTACCAGTAGATTCCAGTAGATGCAGCTTCGGGGTGGGAGGGAAAGTGTTCAGATTGGAAGTTGCAAGTAAAGCAGGTGGTACAGAAGTTTATTGTTCTAGGAGAAGCTAAAGGTAATGGTACTACACACTGTCTGGCTGCATCATGGGCCTCAAATACAAAGGATTCCTTCTGTCAAACTTAGAAATGTGCAATTCTGTCTGTAGTCTTAACCAGGCCGAGAAGCCATCCACTTTTAGCCATGGACATTGGTGCCATTCTAGTCGTATTTTACTCATACATTGTAAATCAGAAAGTTTTTGTCGACTGACTATTGATTGTAAACAGATGGATAGCAGTATTTATTGAATCAGATACAGAAGATTTCATGTTGAATGCTGTTATGGTCCATCACATTATAGTATAACCTGCTGCAAAATGCTAGCCTCCTTTGCAGGCGTTCCCAGTGCGGTCAGCTTTTTGGGGGGGAGGGGGGTGCTGATTTGCACTCTTTTCTAACTTGCATCATTTCCGATTGGCCAAGTGTTCTGATCGCATGCACTTCTCTGACTGCCTTCCCTGGCTTTGTCGGCACTGCGTTCGAGGGAATTGGATCGGGAAGGCAGTCAGAGAATCGTGTGTGATCAGAAAACGTGGCCAATCTGAAAATAGTGCAAATTTGAAAAGAGTGCAAATCAGCACCTTCCCCCCAAAAAAACACCAACTGCACCGGGAACGCCTGCAAAGGAGGCTAGCAAAATGCTGTGTACATAGATCTGCACTTTTTATGTCCTCTATAGAAAACAATGTCAATCATTGTTAATGACCCTGTATGAATCGAAAGAAGCATCCAGAATTTCACATTCAGAGGAAAAAAAGCCTGTACAGAGTTTTGAAAATCTTAAGCAGTGCTATGGATGGGGTCTTCAAACCCTTACAATTCAGAAATTGTCTCGTAATCTTCTCATCAAGAACTGCTTAATAATATCATAGGTAACATTGATGAGTTCTGTATGTATATGACAATGAGGGTTGTTCCTGTAGTAATTACATACATATGACGGTGCCGAAAGAATCCAGAGTTGAAATAGTATTACCATATGATTTACTTACATGTAACAACCTTTGTTAGCAGTCATTTCTGTTTAAAAAATTGATTCTCTGTTTACAATCATATTTTGCACACTCGACTGATGTTCTCGTTTTACAAGTTGGAGAAAAAAATGTAGAACAGTATTTTGTTATTCCTGTACTGCTATTAATCACGCTAGATTCTTCTTGATAGACAGGACAGTAATAGACAAACTTGTCTGTAAAAAATTAATCACATTCTTGATTCTGCTCATTTTTCAGGTCAAGTTACAACATTAAAACATGTTTTGAAGGCACAAATATGTCAGTGTAGGATGCATCAATTACTCTACCCCTATAAAATTGTATAGGATTGAGGCATTTAAGAATTAACAGTGAGGAAAATCCGAATACCATCTCGTAAGGCTTAATATGTTTTACAAAGTGTCCTGGAAATATTTAATTTCATGTTCTGTTCTCATCCACATCACATGTTGTGAGACTTGAATAACGTAAAAAGTCTGCTTAACTTTAAGTCATGGGTAGGCACATTGTTCTGTGAAGGCATTTTGAACTAAATCAAAATTTAACATCAGTAACGTTTTTACTTGAGAATATACAACAAACTTTCTATTGTTAACGTTTATAGCGAATCTATTAGTCGATTCTTGCCTTATCACTATTCCAGATGGCGTAAGTAAAATGTTATGTGGTTTCCCTTGGGAGTTTTATCCTGTCACAAACTCTCCGACCATTTCTCCCAACATACCGCCAAAATAACCTCCCAACACCGCCCCCAACCCGGGAATGGGTATCGCCAGTTGCCCGAGGGCAGGTCCCAAGTACCATGCGCCCAGGGTGGCGCCCGCGAAAGTACCTGCAATCGGGCTAGCAACCCTGACCACATCTTTCCCAGCTTCCCACTGAAAATCCCTCAGTGATAGCTCACCGTTGTTCCACCTTTCGTAGCTATCTGAGATGCGGGGATAAATCTGGATAACAAGGTCGAAGGTCCTTGCCAAACCGCCGAGGACCTTCATAAAAAGCCTCAGAGCATGTATTCCTGTAGCTCTGTTCTCACCTACCTCGCGAAGTATTAAGCCCTTCGCTACGTCGTCACCTCTCTCTCCTGTCAAAAAAATCCCAAATATTTCCCCCAATTCTTCTCCAACACAACCTCCCACCCCTTTCCCTAGCTGGGAAAACAATAGATGACCCACAGTCTTGCCCGTGGTCTTACCAACGATCGAGCACCAACTCCTGACCACATCACCTACTTCTTTCCAAACTCTGGACTCAAACTCCTCTTGTGATATCTCTCCATTCTTAACCTTTTCGTAATTAGTAGATGTGCGATCGTAGAACTCATACCCCTTAGCAAAAATGCCTACCCCCACCCTTAAAGCCTCGAGTTTGTCCTTCCAATGGTCAAGTTGTGCCATCCAAGTGTCAGGGGTCTTCTCCAAGGCGTAGTTGCCGACATCATCTTCTCCCTTCTCCAGTGAAGCCTTTCCAGTGTCGTCAGCTGTCTGTCCAAATGTCGGAGTGCTTTTGAAGGTGTCGCCATTGACGTAAGTGAAACTCAGCAGGCCAATAGCGATCAGCCACACCAGCGACATGGGTTTGGCCATTGTTGACTATTTGCTTTCTTTGTTTGTTTCGGTTGTTCTGTTGGAGCCAAAATGATATCTTAATTCATGTAACTTGAACTGGTAATTCATGATAGGAAATGTACTAGATTTGTGTACTACATGTACTTTATATACTACGGCAAGTCAACAGAACATCTTTTCGGTTATTAACAATTTTGTGACCGAAAAAAAGGTACACTTCTATCAAGTAAACTTAGGCTCAGCCAGCTAATACAACACCAGTATCACAGGGCCTGGTTTAAATTTCCATTCAGATACTGGTTGGAGCAAGGAGTTAACGTTAATTGGAATTTTGAAAGTTGTAATTGTTAACAAGTTCCATACACTGTCTTTGAACGCTTACCTGATAGTTGACGTGTCACACCAAAGGCACTGAAGCATAAGGCTCTCCTAGTACGGGTATGTATGAAAACACCCACAGAATCGACTCAAGGATATCCGGCACAGCAGATACCTTGCAAGTGAAATTTAAAAAAAAATACCTTAATTTTGGGTGGATGGACATGAATACCAATGAAATCAAATAATACCATGACTAATGTTCGAAAGTAATAACGCGGCATTGTACCCCCTTTCTCACACCAACTTAGGTAACATAACATTAAGTAACGTGCACATGCAATCGTGAGTTTAATATGCAGACAAAAACTAAA
The DNA here is from genome assembly GCA_013266295.2 of Branchiostoma floridae x Branchiostoma japonicum. Lineage (NCBI taxonomy): Eukaryota > Metazoa > Chordata > Leptocardii > Amphioxiformes > Branchiostomatidae > Branchiostoma > Branchiostoma floridae x Branchiostoma japonicum. Next base: position 22,086,156 of record CM023825.1, read on the forward strand.
AAGGTAGGACAATCGCACACTTGGACGTACCTTTAGATACCAGGAAAATCACGATAAAAGACGGTTAAGGTGGAGATGGTCGCTTTCCCTTTTCTGTAGTGTTGAAAAACGGCTTTGTTGGCCAGGTATGTAATTTGTTTTGCAAACTTAGCTCAGGGGATTGCCGATAGTTTTGGTCAGGTGATGTGGGGATTGCCCAGAGTCACTGGAAGTTAGTTTCGGTCAGGTGATCTTTTGGCATATTGTTTACTAGGTGCTCTGTGACGTACGCCCGAGCTCACATGCCGAAAAAGTTGTAACCTTATTCAATACCTGGCTCAAATATCCCATATAAATAAGTTGGGCACATAGTATACATACATAACTTATAATTCTTACTCTTAGTAACGAGTTGAAGCGTCTACAGTTGGGCATGTAGCTTTACTTAATGAGATGCCTATTTAATACCTTTTGCATTACGATTTCGTAGCAAGTGGTAATCGATCTGTTTGTTTTACCCTAAAACTACAAACATTTTTCATCGAGGTATTGCAGACGAATATTGCCGATTGGCTGAGTCTGATATAATACCGCGAATACAACTAAAGGTTACTTGAGGTGACTGACCTTTATACCTTTCAAGATGGCGTCCATCAGTTGACGTCAAAATTTAGCCGCAGAACGCCCATTCTTCGTTAACGTGTGCAATTGCTGTCGCATGATAGTAGCGGGCCACCAAGTTGTTAAAAGAAGCAATAATTGCGTATCTTGTGCTTTCCTGTTATCAGTACATGATAGTAATATACTAAGTTATGTTTTACCGCAACTGTCAGCTGCCTTCGGGTCGTCCAGGCGAAGATTTTGCTAAGAAACACGCTAAAATCACCTGTCGCAACCACTAGTAACGCACAAAACGTCGGGTTCAAACAATGAAAACGCGTGAGTTGACTTAATTTTCAGTCATAATCTACACCTATCCACCAAACCGTCTTGCCACAGGTGGATGAACTTGTCCAGCTGGCGTCCATACTAAATCTGATGCCGTTTTAGTTTTGTCGCAAGGTTTTGTCTAACCTACGTTATGGAAAGATAGACGGGTATGAATTCGCCCACGAAAAGACATTTCACAATAATTTTCACACTGTCTTATCCGCTAGACTGTGTTTTTTGGGAAACAAATCCATGGCAGGGAGAACAAAACACGAGTATCGGAAAAATGACAACAACAAACAGCGTCAGGCCGTTTGTCAATTTTCAATTCTAACCTACGTTATCATGGTTATTCCATTGAGATTAGAGACAGATACTTACACTTCCATTCATCAGAAAGAGGGTCATCAGATATACATTTGCATGTAAATTTTATGGTGTAAGGGCTGACGGCTTGGATTGTATTGATCATCATAAGCATAATTCTAACCTACGTTATCGTCTAACCTACGTTATCATTTTTTTCTTCACTGTGTTATCGAATTTACAGGAAAAGGATACGATGCAAAGTTCGATTAACAGCATTTTATCAAATGTAACAATACTGTAGTTGTCCTTGTCTTGCTAGAAAATCATAGTACAGAAGGTTTACTCTCCCTGCTTTAATCTCCAAGCAGATGTAGCACGTGAGCTTCTTTTGGCTATTTGGTGCTGTCTTTGGTGGTTTGTTAGGCCATAGCAAGTAAATTTTATGGATGACATCCTCCGGAGACTCCAAAATTAATGCGAGAGGGCGAAAAAAAAACAAGGCAGGCCAAAAAAAACAAGATTCCTACATTTTCAGATTTTGAGATCGTAAACCTCGTTGCACAAGAATTTAGGCGGTAAAACATGATATAATACCCAACAGGTCTTCTGTCGCTGTATTCAACAGTATTACCTGTCCTTGCAGATGTGTCATTATTAAATAGAACAAAAAAAGAGCTTGCTGTACCATCTTCAAGGTAGATACTACACTGGGTATTCATTTGTAATGAAACACCCTGGACTGTCAACACTTGCCATCAAACACGAGGAATTGCGCCTCAAGTTTGCTGGATCCTTGATGGTCTCTGAGTTTAGAGACTGGCTACCAGGCAGAACACAGGGCTCAATCACTGACAGAGTGACTCATAAACCGAACTGTCTGGAAGCCATACTCTACCTATATTGTGCCAACTGTTACAACACCGATTTGTCTCTGAAACAACTTTGAAAAAAGAAGTGACTAAATAAAATTTTCAATTATTGTACAAATGGTTTTGATTCAGTGGCAACATCACATATAAAATGAATAAAATACAACATTGTATCAAAGTAAAAATAAAAGAATATATCAGAGCCTTGTCTTGCAGATGGACGTTCATGACATATTTGCCCTTTTTTGGCATGTTGACCACCGTCGCAAGGCAACAAAATTTCTTGTTTTTTTTTCTGAAATCAGGCGAAAATCAATGAGCGCGAGGATGTCATCCATAAAATTTACTTGCTGTGGCCTTACGGAGATTACCATATCTACAGACAAACAACTTAATATCTCGAAAAGTATAGGTGGTAGCACCGTACAAAATTGGCAAAAGATAGTCGACAATACTAGTAACAAGTTCAGCACATTCGTTAGGTATTTGGAAGAACTTTATTTTTCACCATTTTCTACCCCCAATTGCACATGTTAACGGAGAATGGGCGAGAAACCAAGGACGTTCAACAGACCTTGCAGAAACTGACTTTAAGAAATATGAAATATGCTATTTATTTCTCATTCTCATTTTGGTAGTAACTTAATTTTGACTGTATCTCCGTCTTTGGCGATTACTAAATGATAAGAAAAACGCCACCTTGCGTACATAAACTGATAAAGCGCTGTTTTCATTTGGGACGTGGTTGACATTTGGAATGCATCTCCTGTTGGAAGATTTTGATCAACACGTCTACGACATAACCTCCCACTTCTGCAATCACCCTGTTGCCTACCTTTCTGACCACTACTTCCCTAAATTTTGACACGAACTCTTCCCATGACATTTCCCCCGTAGAGTTTATAACAGTTATCAGTACGTCATTAACTAGCCGTGGCGACTCTTGATTCTGGGCCTATATTATAGCCCTCAGCAAGACAGGGCTATATGGGGGCCTGCATGCCCTTTTTCGTAAGGCGTAATCAGGGCTTTTTAGTCGCCGTAATTCGTAGGCAGACGTCCCAAAAATCAACGTAATTCGTAATAGTACATTTGCCAAAAAGCGTAAAGGCGTAATCAGCTCTGAGAATTTAACGTAATTCGTAATCGGCGGTGAAAATTTTGCGTAATTCGTAATCACTACCCCCCCCCCCCCCCCCCATGCAGGCCCTCCTATATAGGCCCGGAATCAAGAGTCGCCACGGCTAGTCATTAACAAGCTTGACGCTCAACTTTAAATTACCAATTACCCTCGACCAAGCGACGAGTGTCTTCCGTCACAGCATGGAATGCTTCTAACAAATTATGCATCATTCCATACTCTACATCGCCCGTTCTTGCACCATCAGCTGCCTCTACAAGTACTTTGGTCCCAAGGAAGTTTGAAAACACCTAACATAAGCGACTAGTGGTTTAAGACAGTCTGGGATGTTTATAGATTAGCAGTCCTGTTAAAATATGCATTTTGCTACTTCATGTTGTACTTTTGTATCTGTAACGTTATACATGTACTTTAATAGCCCAATACGGCATGGATGTACAATAAAGGTTATTGACTGATTATGATGTAACGTTAGTTATGGGTTCAATTTACCATTCAAACTGCAGGAAAGGTCACAGTGGGGAGCATTTCTTTATTGCTCTTATCCAGGGCACAAAACTGGGGACTTAATCCGTTTCTCCTGTCATGTATTCACCGACCTTGTCTCCTAACTTGCTTCCAACAAAACCTCCCCCCTGTGCACCCGCCCGCTTCTTGGTAAAATCGCTCCGACAGTAGTTCCCAGGGCCCTGCCTCCCAAAGAGCATCCACCCCTGACCACAGCTTTCCCAACTTTCCAGAAATTCCACCCAAATTCATTCCCCGATATCTCTCCCTTATTCCACTTTTCGTATGCAGGAGACACGCGAGAATAAAACTTGTATCCTTCGTCTGCAATGTCGTAGGCCGTCGCCAGACTTTCCAGATTCTCGTCCACAGCACCCCACAACCTCTTCAACCAACTTTTCCCTATATCGTCAGCAGTCTTCTTGTATGTGTCGGCCTTGACGCAAGCGAAACTCAAGCCAATAGCGATCAGCCACACCATCGACGTGCATTTGGCCATTGTTGACTCTTTGCTGTCCTTGTTTTTCTGTTGGAGCCAAAATGTCATCCCAATGATAGCGATGTGTGATTCGAGGTGGCCGTAATTTTAGGAAATATACCAGATAGCTTTGATTCGTGTATTACTTCATACGACGGCAAATCAACTGAACAATGTAATTTGGTCAGTAACAATGTTGTGACCCAAAAAAACTACTTATAATTAGCCAAACTTAGGCTCAACCATCCAGTACAACACTAGTATCAAAGGGCCTGCTTTGATATTTCATTCAGATATACTAGTTGGAGCAAGGAATGTTCAAAGTTGAAAATTAATTGTCGTACGTTCCATACACAAAAGTCTTACCTACTAGGTGACTGTAGTAGCAAACTGCATATTTTGACAGAACTTCAATACTAAGGCAAATCTATAACATCCCAGACTGTCTTAAACCGCTAGAAGCAATGGCAGGGACCGATCGCGATTAGTATAATATACTTAGTAGTCTCTACCAGACTAACTACGCTGGCCATAATAGGGAGAATATTTGCCAGGGGAGTTTGGCCGCCTTGTGATTTGACTGGCCGCGCAGTTAACCCTCCCGCGGACTGACTCTACTGGTCAGCTATTCCCTTTTTTTGCCGAAGTCTACGATCGTACCCCCGTAAGAAGGCCTGGTGGAGGCTAAGTATAATACTGGTCAATCCTCACAATGATATTTTGCACAATTGACTGATGTTCTTCTCAAGTTGGAGAAAAATGTAGAACAGTATTTTGTTATTCCTGTACTGTCATTAATAATGTACAATAAAGATATTAATAAACATTAATAATGTATAATAATATTGAATAATGTACAATAAAGGTTTTCATTCATTCATTCATTCATTCATTCATTCATTAATCATGCTAGATTCATCTTGTCGGGCAGTAATAGACAAACTTGTCTCTAAAAAAGATGAACCATTCATAATTCCGCTCTTGTTTGTCAGATCAAGTACGACATTAAACCATCTTTTGAAGGCACAAGTATGTCAGTGTATGATGCATCAATTAGCTGAAAGGGTAGAACGAAGTTGATCACACAAGAAGTAAAATGCCCTTTCAAACGCGGAAAATTTTGAGACCTTGACAAGTGCAAATGACAGTACAAAAGACAGTATTGGTCTTGAAAAAGTGGCTTTATTTTATTTGTCAGGCTTGTACAATTTGTTTGCAAACTTAGCTTAGGGGATTAAGAAGAGTTTCGGTCAGGTGATCAAATTACCTCATTACTGGATACAATGAGCTGATACACGTTTTGTGACGCGTGCGTCAGAACAAGGAGGTTATAGTGGAGACTGTAGCCTCCTTGGTCCGAAGTATAAAACTAACAAAAAGGCTCATTATACGGCACTAACATTACTTGGTCACTGAATAAAAACATCATGCATGATTAAACAGTAAGTACTAGTTCTTGTAGAATTAGCACAGAAGTGGGGGGGGGGTATAAACTGAAACATGTTTCTATGTCAAAGTTATTACGGATGTCTCCAAAGCAGTGTGGAAAAGCATTTGTTGAATAAAGGTAGAAAAGATCACAAATATCTGAATTTTTCAGAATTAGAACAAAATGAATGTTAACTTATTCAATACTACCCTGCACAGCATCAACAACTTAAATTCTCAGACTCTACACCGATACTGAACTGGGCACTAGTCCACGGTGGCTTTATTTTATGAAATGATTATCAGCTTCATTAATTTTTCGTAGCAAGTGGTCATCGAACTGTTCGCACCATAAAACCAAAAACATTTCATCGAGGCATCATTACAGATGAATGTCGCGAATGGCTGAGCCTGATGATATAATACCGCGAATAAAACTAAAGGTTACTTGAGGTGACTGACCTTTATACCTTTCAAGATGGCGTCCATCAGCCGAATGTGGAAACAGTTGACGTCAAAATACAGCATTTACCACGTTTTCGTCTTCTTGTTGACCTTTTTCAGGTATGTGAGAGATAGAACCTGTGCTGTAGCTAAAACAGGGGCAGAAAACGTAGAAAACGAGGTACAAATTGACTGTTGATCGCATCAAGGGCGGTGTGGGGTGTCCGGACCTGCCATATATGTTCATAAATACTGCAGTAGCTTTACCTTTTAGTACTTGCAACTAACCTGGTCGATTACTTGCTAATTTGCTATGCAAGGAAAACAAAACGAAACAAAACAAAAAAGCTATTGTTTGCCACCCATCTCATCTATCTAACGTGGCGTCGGGTGGAGTAGTGGTAGAGCGTCCGACTATGAAACGGCGAGACCGGGGTTCGATCCCGAGTTGTATCCGGGACAAGTCTGGACATGCGCCCCGACGTTGTGCCCTTGGGAAAGGCACTTTACACGACTTTCCTCACTCCACCCAGGTGTGAATGGGTACCTAACTTCGGTTGGGGAAAGTCGTATTGAGGTCACCTGGTGGCGCCGAATGGCAGCCGCACAGACCCTTGCGACAGTTCCACACACACACACACAAAAAGTGGAACAAATATGTATCATGTATTATGTGAACCCTGTATTGTATTGTATATTGTAAACCCTGCATCAATTCAGCACTATGAAAGGCTGCGATTGCACGGGTAATGTTTGACCAATAAACCATTTATTATTATTATTATTATTATCCAAATGGTCTTGTTGTCCTTCTTTTCAAATTAAAAACACTTTTTGTATGCACTTGTACAGCTATGCATTCTTTCATGCCACAAGAAAAACCTTCAGTAATATCAAGACCACCATCTCCTCTGAGTGGACTCCCCAGTTCTGTAATGCTACAGAGCCATGTCTCCGGCCTCATAAGGTAAGGACATGTATTGAAACTTGTTATTATCACTGGGCTAACATGTAGGGCCTCTATTCTAGCTGCTCCTGCAGTACACGTTGATAATTTCCCTAAGGCTTTATTACTTATGAGTATTGTTTTTGGTGGCTGAGTTGTGGGTTTGTCACGGTGTCTATTAGATGGTTGCATTGAGGGTGGGAGGTGATTTTGACAGTTGATTGATAGGGAGGTGAAGCCTGAAAGTGACCTAGCACATGCCAAGTGGGAGTAAGTGGGCAGTATGTGGAGGAATTCAGGAAGTGGTGTAATACCATATCAAATTACATGATACAATCAGTTCAGTTCATCCTCATTTATGATACAATCCCTGACACAATTCCAATACATTCAAGGAAACCCAAAGCACTTCCTGGAGGTGTGTGAACTTGAAGGTGACACCAAAACCCCAAATACTTCCTGAAAGTCTGAAATCTCCAATTTCTTGTTCCCTGTGCTCTTCATTTACATGTCTGATCTGCCCAATCTTGAACTTGAAGAAGAATAACAGCAGCAATCATTACAGATCTGGATGGACCGCCACCTGTTTGACTCCAGCAGCGATGCTGAACCCTTCCTGGGCTGGCTGGACTCCACCTTTCTCATCTCCTATGCAGTGGTGAGTTCATCTTCTGGACAATGTGGAGTTGTGAATAAATACCAAGTTGATAACTTACTGTACTGTAATGTTGTAGGGGCCTGTTATGATACTTTTTCTAAGACAGTTGAACATTGTTTCAAAAGTCCAAGTATGATTTTCGTTTGTGTTCTGATAGTGTCTTTCACCATACATTAAAGTTTTTAAGAGAAATGTGGTTTTCTGTTATCCTGAAGTAGATGCCCTTTTGCTTTCTTTTCGACCCTCAAGAATCATGCTTTTTTATGTCAAGATACAATTAGTATGAAATATGAATTATGTACAGTTGGCAAGATTTTTCAATAGTATTTCAACCTTCATTCTTCACACAATAGCATCACTGCTCAAGACTTCCTCTTGATGATATTTCTTTATTGCTTTGTAGGGTTTATACATCAGTGGCATTCTTGGAGACAGGTGAGAGATGGAACATGTTTCTTTTGTGGTTGGTCCTTAGATTGTTGAAAACAGAGGTTTTTGTTTGTTTAAAATTCTACATCAAACAGAAGTAATTGACTAGGATATATTTGAAGTCCCTATTAAATAATGGTATGATAATCATATATGACTGTAGGATTGCAACATACAGTTGTAAGTACAAAATGTAATGGATTCACTCTCTTCTACAATAGGTTTGACATGAGGAAGGTGCTGTCTTTGGGAATGTGTCTGTCTGCTGTTGTAGTAAGTATTGGACTTTGGACTTTTAAAAACATTCAGTGTGCTAAGCAACATACAAGGACACTGTCACATGCATGATGATTCAATGTGTATTTCTGAAGCACATTTCTGCATCATTTTTTTTCCTTGCCATCAATACCATGTCCAGAGTACTGATGTATCTTATTCAGATACTTATTATTTCAGGTGTTTGTGTTTGGTTGTCTGACAGAGTGGGTCCATCTCTACAGCCAGCCATTCTACATCATCCTGTTTGTACTGAACGGACTGCTACAGTCCTCGGGCTGGCCGTGTGTGGTCGCCATCATGGGCAACTGGTTTGGGAAGTCAACGTAAGGATGGCCTTTTTTAAATGTATCTCAGGGTGGGACATGTCAGAAACTATCTAAGGAAAAAAAGATAGATAAATGTATACTTTTTGCTGAAAAGGTAATGTCTTCCAAACTGCTGCTGTTATGATCGAATAATTAATAGCAAACTCAGTCCACTTGATACAAATGAAGATTCATTATGAACACAGTTGTTGTCTATGTGTATGTCAATATTTCCTTTTTTACTTGATATCAGACTGACAGTGGTTTGAACCAGTCTTTTTTTAGATGAAGGCATTGACCAATCAAAGTCTCCTCCTGTGTAGACCAATCCCATGGCCCCACCCACCTCCACCAAAACTTGAAGCTGCTCTCTCATTGGTTGAACTACTAATTGCTGTGCTATCATTGGTTGAACCGCTAATTGCTGATGGGCAGTCAGGATTGGTCTATTAATATTGTTGCCTTGTAACTTGTAAGAAATTTCTGACCACTCTTGCGTGTTCTGACCTTCAGACGAGGCCTTGTCCTGGGTGCATGGTCCGCCTGTGCCTCTGTGGGGAACATCATCGGAGCCTTGCTGGTGTCTCAGGTTCTAGACTATGGTTATGAGGTAGGATGTGCTTCACTGGCAAAGTCACTGGAATATCCACCACTGTAATGTTCCATTCTATGTTGTGATAATTTTGTGGGGTGAATATGTACACACAGCTTCTTTCTATAATGTTAATGTACATGACTGTACTTAAAAACTAATTCAATTGGTAAACATGTTTACCTGTTTCTCTGCATGTACGTGTATGTCTTTTGATTGAGTAGTGTTTCTGTGTGCCTAGAACGCTCAAAGAGTAAAAAAAAACAGTGAGGGATCCGACAGACATACTGTTACGCAGTAGAACTTGATTGAACACAGAAAGACATTCTTAATTATAGCTCACTACTACAGTAACACTCCATGGACAAGCTGTCATAGGACACACCTATAAATGACTTGTCTCTTGTAAATGACTTACCATAATTATATTTGCCAGTTCTAGCACTCTCTCAATGTCTCATTGGTCAAACTGCTAATATTGCCATGCTATGATTGGTTGAACTACTAATTGTGATGGACAATAAGGATCAGTCCAGGTCCTCTGGCTGGCCTCTACAAATCCATTGTATCCCTCAGTCCTGTCCCTGTTCTGGTAATGTTCCATGTAACATTGTCTGTTCTTTCATTTCAGTATGCCTTTTTGGTGACATCAGCTGTTCTTTTTGCTGGAGGAATTGTCAATTTTTTTGCCCTTGTGCCTTCTCCAAAGGAAGTTGGTTAGTAAATCAATGTTGTTCATACCCTACATCATACTTTCATACACTTTTTTTAATCATTTAACTTACTGATTGTCAACACATTTATTTTATAATTCCACAGTCCATTTTTAACCCATGTTCTTGTGTGACTTTTAAATGGTTTAGATAACTAATCAGTAAAAGTGACTGTGTGACTGACTGTCGTGATTTGCAGGTCTTCCAGAACCAGAGGATGGAGATAATGAAGATGATGTCAGTGAAACAAGGGATGATGATGAGGATGAGACTGGTAAATGTCATGACACCAGGACTAGTCTACTGTTGGCTCTTCTTTATTCTAATTAAAAACTACTCAAAATCACCAGATTAGTCATATTGAGTTATTACATTAATGTATGTAGGGCTAACAGACAAGACTGAGTGAAAGCATACTTTCATGAACATATACATTGTGAATACATGTAAAAGATAGCTGGGGACCTATCTGAATAATTCTAACCAGTTGCACACGCATAAACAGATGCACACACATAAACGTAAACTATCGATGTTCCCAATGCTTTGGTGAGAACAACATTGATAGTTACAGCCAAAACTGCCCAAGAAGACTACTCAGGGGACTGAGCAAATTTGGTCTATGTGGACATGTGATTACTATGGACAGGATTAATGCTTGTGTCAATGGGAAAAATTATCTCAGGGACCACTAAAAAGTGGTCACAATGGCCAAGTGGTCGTTATATAGAGTTGGTCACTTTAATGTACAGGTTTGACTGTATGTCTTATTGCCCCCTCCCCCCAGGTGTCACAACCAGGACACCACTAGTGCAGGCTGATGCTGACCCTCCCGTGACCTTCACACAGACACGCCCCCAGGCCATCAGCTTCTTCCAGGCTGTCCGTCTACCTGGGGTCATTCCTGTGAGTACAGCAGGAGTCTGGGATGGATGTCTTCTTGTAGAACTTTCTTAGTAGGAGTTGAAAAAAGGAGAAAATCCTTATGCAATGTTATAAACTGCATGCTGGTGTAATTTTTGTGTCATACTGTCCCTGGTGCCATGACTAACATATCTAAATGTTATGAAGGCAAAAGGAGTATTTAGTCTTGGTAGGAGGTTGATGTTCAAAGAATATTTAAGCCAAAGTTGTTCTCTTTCATACTTTCTATGTTTTAAACTCCTTGGTAACACATTTTTCCTTCAGAAAAAACAATGTGGTCATGGTTTTTAACTAACCTCATGTTTATCTATGGGAGTTATCATCAATTGGTATCTGTCATACTACTACAATGTAGTAATCTTAGAGGTGTGTATCCGCATCCTGTCATACCAGGCCTGGTGCTTGCATGTATCAAGCAATGGCTGTGGTGTGCAGATGAGCAAACTGTCCTTCCCTAGTTTGCTGGCAGGCTACTCACCAATCAGATACTCTGCCTTGTTGGAGGGAAAGTTAACAGCCAATCATGTTGCCTCTTGAATGTAGGCAGTGACATGATTGGCTGGTGATGGCTGGCCAGTGCTAACACAGCTAGAAGGATGGATTGCAAGCCTGTAGCTGTATGCCTGGGCCATGGCTTGGTGCATGTGAGGACAGTATTTCTGTTGCACAGACCTGACATATGAGTGTTTTGTATGTTTCAGTACTCCCTCGCTTATGCCTGTCTGAAGCTGGTGAACTATTCCTTCTTCTTCTGGCTGCCGTTCTACCTGCACTCCCAGTACGGCTGGAAGGAAACGGTCGCTGACGAGATCTCCATCTACTACGATGTGGGCGGGATTATTGGTAAGGAACATTTCATAGTTTTTAGAGAACACAAGAATATTTTTGCTGCACGTTTTCACTAGTATTGTGCAGATTAAATAGGGACTTTACATTACATTACATTAGCTAAGGTATTCAATGTACAATTTTTCTGGTCCCACAGAACTCATGTAGTGTGTGTGGCATGTGTAATCCAGTGTTTACCGACCCTGCCTCTGGACTAAGAGGTTGGGAGTTCGAGTCCTGGCTGTTGTCGCTCACCCAACATGCACGCTACTGTAAAGGGTCGCAGTCCTAAATAGGACGGGACATTAAGCCGTGGTCCACTGTTCATTATACTTGTTGAAAAGAGCTAGGGGAATTTCCCCTGTACAATGAACCTGTAAATACTGTGTCATATACAGTGTATAGCGTCTGTCTTCTCTGTTATAACCAGTGGGAGATTTGCTCTTCAGTGAGCTACATGTAAAGCTGAATTGAGATCACTTTTCCTTTCATGATTGACAGCTATCTGTTTCAACGTACCATTTTCTGTCCCACAGGAGGCATGATTGGCGGATATCTTTCAGACAGGATGAAGAAGCGAGCCCCCACCGTGGTGACCATGTTGTTACTGGCCCTCCCCTCCCTCTGGGGGTACAGTGGTAGGTGCATAGCTAGAACCAATCTGCAACCAGAGATGTTATTGATGTTGACAACACTTTACTACCAAATCTTGTAGTTAAAGAATATTTCATTGACTGCCACCCAAACACAAATTGTCAGAGGATCAGTTGAATGTACCTGGTAATTATCATTATACCAGAGGTTTGTTGATAACAGCTAAATCTCAATTTTTATTTCTCAGCTTCTCCAAACAACAAGACCACCAATGCTGTTCTGATGGCTGTAGCTGGTAAGTACTTAATATTTTTTTCTGTGCAGGTAACATTGAAAATTACCTGCACCATACGAAGTTCACCTGCACCACTCAGAATTTAGGAAGTATGGATCATAAAAACTGTCCAGAAACCATTGCTACCGGTATTATTTCTTTTATACTTAATATGTGGTAACAGTCAATACAGCAATTAAAAATCCACATACGCATAGTACATGTGTATGTAAACCTGGTACATGGACCAGTGCAGGTTAGGTGCAGGTAGACATCAAAAATACCTGCACAGCTCTAATTTTATCTGCACTAACCTGCATATGTACCCAGTATTTCGAGCCCTGATTTATGATTGTCTGCAGTAGACAGGTACATTATAGGTCTAGAGTTGGACAGGTCTTTGCAGAAGTCAGCTTTTCAGCCAATGGTGATAGGAAGAAAGACATATGATACCTAATACATGTATGTGTATTTGCAATCATAACAGAAGAAAACTTTATGTGTTGTATGCCACAGGGTGTTTCATTGGAGATCCTGCTAAACTGAAGAAATCATTACATGTTTTATGTTACAGGACTTTTCATTGAAAGTCCTGCTAAACTGAAGAAACTGTTGATTGTATGTCACAGGGTTTTTCATTGGAGGTTATGTGTTTTGTGTTACAGGGTTTTTCATTGGAGGTTATGTGTTTTGTGTTACAGGGTTTTTCATTGGTTATGTGTTTTGTGTTACAGGGTTTTTCATTGGAGGTTATGTGTTTTGTGTTACAGGGTTTTTCATTGGAGGTCCTGCTAACCTGATCAGTTCTGCCATCTCGGCTGACCTTGGGCGACAGGACCTGATCAAGGGGAACAGTGAGGCCCTGTCCACAGTCACGGGCATCGTGGACGGGACAGGCAGCGTGGGGGCATCTATAGGACAGGTGGGAGCTCTCACACATTCACTTGGTGGTTTATTCGGTGGTTATAGGAAATGACCAGGCATTATGACACAATATACACCTCGGGGCAGGTCGTTAACCCTTAATTGTGGCATGCATTTAGTTTCTGAAGCATACATATTTTTTGTTTAGATTTAAAACTTGCAGAATAATTGGTACAACTGAATCCAGATGATGCAGTTATAAATGATGTTTATTGTCTTACATGTAAGTGTGAGGTACTTTCTTTTAAAAGCCTACTAGATTGTAATTTCAGAATCTCTGAGGAAAAGAAAGTCTAATGGAGTACATAGCTGAATTTAAAGCACTATAGATTGTCACATTTTCTACCAGTGTTGACTGTCCATATGGTATTTTGAGGATATCTAGCAACTCTTTCTTGTCATCTCTGTGTTGAATATCTGTAAGCTGTATCAGGTGTAACAGTCTAAGTTCTCATCCTTGCCCAGATTGTGGTTCCTTTGCTTCACAAACAGCTGCACCTAGACTGGCACTGGGTCTTCTACTTCTTCATGCTGATGGTGAGTTCTAGAAATCACCCCGACCTACACATGTACAAGTTTAGCCTGTTTCCAACCAGGTAGCAGCAATCATATGAAATGGAAAATTAGTCAACTTAGTGAAATTTTCTCAAAATGGCATATAAGTTTCCTTGCTGATCATTTGGAATTTTTTTGTCACTGAAAGGAAGTTGTTTGCCACACCAAAATCGCTTAATGCTTAACACCTGCTATATCAAAGAAATGAAAGGATATGTTGGGAGGGGCACCTGCATTCAAATACATGTAGAAGTTAGCATCTGCATCAGGAGAATCATGATGTTAGACAAGACACTTTACCAAAAACTAGCAACAACAACAAAAAATAGCTCAGTAAAATAGTCCCACTGTTACCTCATCTTTCCTCTTTCTTACAGGATGTCCATAAATTCTCAAATATATTTTACGGAGGTATGAGATGTTGGATTTGTTGTTCTGTCTGTGCAGACGTTGCTGACCACAGTGTGTATCCTGCCCCTGCTGGTGAGGGAGGTGCGAAGCATGAAGTGTTTCCTGAACTACCAGCTGAGGCGGCAGGCAGCAGCCCTGGTACAGGACACACACAGGACAGACAGGCTAAACTCTGCTAACAGGTACCTGCAACATCTATAGTGCTAGCTGTAACATACAAGCATAAGAACATAGCCAGGGCTTGAAATGCTGGGTGCATGTGCACCTTGGGGCACCCAAACTTGGAGCTGTGCACCCAATTTTTTTCTGTGGGTGCACCCAAATAGTTTCGTAGGTTTACGTATGTTAAGCTAGTAAATGTATACTAGTATACAGCATATTCTTGACATCCAAGTGCCAAAAAAATTGTGCCAAATTGTGCCAAGTGCCCAAATTTTTAGGTTGGGTGCACCAGGGCACCTATTCCCCCAAATGAATTTTGAGCCCTGGTGGTGAACTCATACCTCTATATACTTGACTTGTGAAATCATAAATCCGGAACATCAGGAATACGGGAAATACACTGAATAAGCTTAAAATGTTGATTTTTTCTTGGTCTCGCTTCTCATCCATTAACATTTCTCTACTGGGCTACATATATCTGCCACTTTGAAAAACAGTGTGTTGGAGAGATCTCCAGTGCAGCACCCCCAGGTATGCAGTTTAGTGCATTACAATGGGGGACATTGCATCTCTGTAGACATATGGGTGGCATGTATATGGGACCTGGTGGAAAAAACGTTGATAGAGGTTGAGCATATTCAGTTATTCAAAGGGGCCAGCACTTTACTAGTTGATCAGGACATGTTGACTGCTAGAATTGCTCCCATCTTTATGTTCGTGGCTCTTCCTATGGAAAATGTTCTAAGAAGTGTAAACTGACTATTTCTACCTAGGAGCGTTTTACATCTGTTGTATCAGTTAGTGGAGTAATATTGACTGTATTTGTCTTCTCTTTTCAGCTGAACCGTGCAGTCTTTATTTATTAATTAAAAGAAAGAGAAAGTTCAATTTCAAGGAACTATCCAATGTGGAAACACAATGTATCTGACTGTATATAATTATATATTATTTTTTATTGAAGTACATGTATCTCAATGTGAAGAAATGCGACAATGTTTAACATACTATGAAAGGCTTATAAATGGAAGATTTTATAACAAAGGATAGATACTGATTCTCCTTAAACTGTTTAACAGAGAACAGTATGGGACAAACAGAAAGCAGAATCATCATACTTTTTTTGCTGAGGCCCATATTGTATATACATGTAGTTATGATGCACATTGTACTATAGCAATATAATTGTGACTGACAGAATTAGCGTAGAAAGTTAATTCAAGTCTGTTAGTCTAGTCCAGAATCCAGAATGAGTATCATGTGTTACGTGTGCACGCTATCGGCATACTTGCTGCTATCAGCATACTTGCTGCCTAGTGCACACTTTGTATTGTCATGTTACAATTTCTGAATGAATAGATAAATAAATAGTCCAGAATGACCTACTATGCTTAAGTGTTGCTGGTAATATCATGTTTTCTTTGAATGTATGTCTTTAATATTCCATTACTTAAAATGTCCTGAAATGTCTTAGTGAAAGTCTGTAAAATATTTTTCACAAGGCAAAATATTATTTCTCGAAGCCAGTTCAAAATGATGCTTTTGTAAAGGTAAATCCAAAATAAGCGACATTGTATGGATTGGAATTCTATGTATTCAAAAATGATGAATGATCTATGTTTGAAAGGCAGTTTTACCATATATGATTGTTTCACTTGGTAACATTGGCTGGTTTCCTGAAGGAAACTAAAAAAGTGCTGCATATTTTGTTCCTGTGCTCAGTGGAATTGAAAACATGTAACCGCACTGTCTGAATAAAGAATTCATTTGCTCAATCTGACAATATCTGCATTATTACTAATAGTCATCATAAGAACAGCCACATGATAATACATGTGTTAGGAAAACAGAGGACATACAATAAAAGAAACACATCTGCACCGATAGATGATTCAAACACAAATCAGCTTTATTTGGAACGGGATCGGCTGTTCGAATGACAAACAGCCTGTCCTGTCCGTTAAACATGATAGTTCTACGACGGTCCTAAGTTCGTAGAACAGTAACGTACCACAAACTTATGACCATCTGCTACACATGTACATGTACCTACATTATAAGAAAGTATGTTCACATAAATGTAGTCAGTAAACTAGAAAGGTAACATTTGCATAATGTTTACCATCGCATATGATCTGCTCTGTTAATTCTTACTCAAATGCATTCATATGCATATATATGGTCAGACAGGAGTCTAAGTCCCTCCTGCTATAAAATTGCAACATGATCTAACCCAACACTAGTTACCATGGTAACAGACAGTCTGGTTCAGGTCATTGAGGTCAATATTTGGAGAAGAAGAAGAGGAAACGTAGCAAAAACAATATGTTTTCCTTCGGTAAACATAATAAGGTGATGTTGACTCAAATAAAAGGACTGGGTTTGTTTGTCCCTAGTTACCTCCATGAAAAATGGAGGTATTGTTTTTGGTCTGTGTGTCTGTCTGTGTGTGTGTCTGTGTTTCTGCATACTTGTGGTCAACATAACTTATGAAGGCATTTATAGATTGTGATGATGTTTGGTATGTGAGGAGATCATAGAAAGACAAATGTTAAGGTCAAATATGGGCATCCTGGTGGCTGACCTTGGTACTGCAGCTGAACTTCCAGTTTTTGTATCTTTTGTCCTGGACATGCTAAGTTTGATTTTTTGGTGACTTCCTGTCGGGAATAAGTGGCGTGGAGTTGGTCCCCCTAGCAGCTTGTTCTGGAACTCCAAGGGAGTTTCAGGTGAAATCTTTCAAAGAGGATAAATCCTTTTTGAGTGCGAGATTGGTCAGTTTCCTGGCAGTCAAATATTTGGCAGTCAATTTCAATTTTATTTGGTCACATATTTGGCAGTCAAATATTTGGCAGTCACATATTTGGCAGTCAATTTCAATTTTATTTGGTCAAATATTTGGCAGTCACATATTTGGCAGTCACATATTTGGCAGTCACATATTTGGCAGTCAAATATTTGGCAGTCAAATATTTGGCAGTCACATATTTGGCAGTCAAATATTTGGCAGGGTTAGCGATTTTAACCTTAAAACACGAATAACTCGACAACGACACAAGATATCCGACTTCTGTTTTCAGATTACAACTCCTGGCCGGAAGGGCTTTCTGGTGATACCAAGTTTGTCATGTTTCGAGCATGGTTAGGGTTACGGTTCCAGGGGGGGTTAGGGTTAGCGATTTTAACCTTAAAACACGAATAACTCGACAACGACACAAGATATCCGACTTCTGTTTTCAGATTACAACTCCTGGCCGGAAGGGCTTTCTGGTGATACCAAGTTTGTCATGTTTCGAGCATGGTTAGGGTTACGGTTCCAGGGGGGGTTAGGGTTAGCGATTTTAACCTTAAAACACGAATAACTCGACAACGACACAAGATATCCGACTTCTGTTTTCAGATTACAACTCCTGGCCGGAAGGGCTTCCTGGTGATACCAAGTTTGTCATGTTTCGAGCGTTATTTCCTATAGCTAGGGTTACGGTTCCAGGGGGGGTTAGGGTTAGCGATTTTAACCTTAAAACACGAATAACTCGACAACGACACAAGATATCCGACTTCTGTTTTCAGATTACAACTCCTGGCCGGAAGGGCTTTCTGGTGATACCAAGTTTGTCATGTTTCGAGCATGGTTAGGGTTACGGTTCCAGGGGGGTTAGGGTTAGCGATTTTAACCTTAAAACACGAATAACTCGACAACGACACAAGATATCCGACTTCTGTTTTCAGATTACAACTCCTGGCCGGAAGGGCTTTCTGGTGATACCAAGTTTGTCATGTTTCGAGCGTTATTTCCTATAGCTAGGGTTACGGTTCCAGGGGGGGTTAGGGTTAGCGATTTTAACCTTAAAACACGAATAACTCGACAACGACACAAGATATCCGACTTCTGTTTTCAGATTACAACTCCTGGCCGGAAGGGCTTTCTGGTGATACCAAGTTTGTCATGTTTCGAGCGTTATTTCCTATAGCTAGGGTTACGGTTCCAGGGGGGGTTAGGGTTAGCGATTTTAACCTTAAAACACGAATAACTCGACAACGACACAAGATATCCGACTTCTGTTTTCAGATTACAACTCCTGGCCGGAAGGGCTTTCTGGTGATACCAAGTTTGTCATGTTTCGAGCGTTATTTCCTATAGCTAGGGTTACGGTTCCAGGGGGGGTTAGGGTTAGCGATTTTAACCTTAAAACACGAATAACTCGACAACGACACAAGATATCCGACTTCTGTTTTCAGATTACAACTCCTGGCCGGAAGGGCTTTCTGGTGATACCAAGTTTGTCATGTTTCGAGCATGGTTAGGGTTACGGTTCCAGGGGGGGTTAGGGTTAGCGATTTTAACCTTAAAACACGAATAACTCGACAACGACACAAGATATCCGACTTCTGTTTTCAGATTACAACTCCTGGCCGGAAGGGCTTTCTGGTGATACCAAGTTTGTCATGTTTCGAGCGTTATTTCCTATAGCTAGGGTTACGGTTCCAGGGGGGGTTAGGGTTAGCGATTTTAACCTTAAAACACGAATAACTCGACAACGACACAAGATATCCGACTTCTGTTTTCAGATTACAACTCCTGGCCGGAAGGGCTTTCTGGTGATACCAAGTTTGTCATGTTTCGAGCATGGTTAGGGTTACGGTTCCAGGGGGGGTTAGGGTTAGCGATTTTAACCTTAAAACACGAATAACTCGACAACGACACAAGATATCCGACTTCTGTTTTCAGATTACAACTCCTGGCCGGAAGGGCTTTCTGGTGATACCAAGTTTGTCATGTTTCGAGCATGGTTAGGGTTACGGTTCCAGGGGGGGTTAGGGTTAGCGATTTTAACCTTAAAACACGAATAACTCGACAACGACACAAGATATCCGACTTCTGTTTTCAGATTACAACTCCTGGCCGGAAGGGCTTTCTGGTGATACCAAGTTTGTCATGTTTCGAGCGTTATTTCCTATAGCTAGGGTTACGGTTCCAGGGGGGGTTAGGGTTAGCGATTTTAACCTTAAAACACGAATAACTCGACAACGACACAAGATATCCGACTTCTGTTTTCAGATTACAACTCCTGGCCGGAAGGGCTTTCTGGTGATACCAAGTTTGTCATGTTTCGAGCATGGTTAGGGTTACGGTTCCAGGGGGGGTTAGGGTTAGCGATTTTAACCTTAAAACACGAATAACTCGACAACGACACAAGATATCCGACTTCTGTTTTCAGATTACAACTCCTGGCCGGAAGGGCTTTCTGGTGATACCAAGTTTGTCATGTTTCGAGCGTTATTTCCTATAGCTAGGGTTACGGTTCCAGGGGGGGTTAGGGTTAGCGATTTTAACCTTAAAACACGAATAACTCGACAACGACACAAGATATCCGACTTCTGTTTTCAGATTACAACTCCTGGCCGGAAGGGCTTTCTGGTGATACCAAGTTTGTCATGTTTCGAGCATGGTTAGGGTTACGGTTCCAGGGGGGGTTAGGGTTAGCGATTTTAACCTTAAAACACGAATAACTCGACAACGACACAAGATATCCGACTTCTGTTTTCAGATTACAACTCCTGGCCGGAAGGGCTTTCTGGTGATACCAAGTTTGTCATGTTTCGAGCATGGTTAGGGTTACGGTTCCAGGGGGGGTTAGGGTTAGCGATTTTAACCTTAAAACACGAATAACTCGACAACGACACAAGATATCCGACTTCTGTTTTCAGATTACAACTCCTGGCCGGAAGGGCTTTCTGGTGATACCAAGTTTGTCATGTTTCGAGCGTTATTTCCTATAGCTAGGGTTACGGTTCCAGGGGGGGTTAGGGTTAGCGATTTTAACCTTAAAACACGAATAACTCGACAACGACACAAGATATCCGACTTCTGTTTTCAGATTACAACTCCTGGCCGGAAGGGCTTTCTGGTGATACCAAGTTTGTCATGTTTCGAGCGTTATTTCCTATAGCTAGGGTTACGGTTCCAGGGGGGGTTAGGGTTAGCGATTTTAACCTTAAAACACGAATAACTCGACAACGACACAAGATATCCGACTTCTGTTTTCAGATTACAACTCCTGGCCGGAAGGGCTTTCTGGTGATACCAAGTTTGTCATGTTTCGAGCGTTATTTCCTATAGCTAGGGTTACGGTTCCAGGGGGGGTTAGGGTTAGCGATTTTAACCTTAAAACACGAATAACTCGACAACGACACAAGATATCCGACTTCTGTTTTCAGATTACAACTCCTGGCCGGAAGGGCTTTCTGGTGATACCAAGTTTGTCATGTTTCGAGCATGGTTAGGGTTACGGTTCCAGGGGGGTTAGGGTTAGCGATTTTAACCTTAAAACACGAATAACTCGACAACGACACAAGATATCCGACTTCTGTTTTCAGATTACAACTCCTGGCCGGAAGGGCTTTCTGGTGATACCAAGTTTGTCATGTTTCGAGCATGGTTAGGGTTACGGTTCCAGGGGGGGTTAGGGTTAGCGATTTTAACCTTAAAACACGAATAACTCGACAACGACACAAGATATCCGACTTCTGTTTTCAGATTACAACTCCTGGCCGGAAGGGCTTTCTGGTGATACCAAGTTTGTCATGTTTCGAGCATGGTTAGGGTTACGGTTCCAGGGGGGGTTAGGGTTAGCGATTTTAACCTTAAAACACGAATAACTCGACAACGACACAAGATATCCGACTTCTGTTTTCAGATTACAACTCCTGGCCGGAAGGGCTTTTTGGTGATACCAAGTTTGTCATGTTTCGAGCGTTATTTCCTATAGCTAGGGTTACGGTTCCAGGGGGGGTTAGGGTTAGCGATTTTAACCTTAAAACACGAATAACTCGACAACGACACAAGATATCCGACTTCTGTTTTCAGATTACAACTCCTGGCCGGAAGGGCTTTCTGGTGATACCAAGTTTGTCATGTTTCGAGCGTTATTTCCTATAGCTAGGGTTACGGTTCCAGGGGGGGTTAGGGTTAGCGATTTTAACCTTAAAACACGAATAACTCGACAACGACACAAGATATCCGACTTCTGTTTTCAGATTACAACTCCTGGCCGGAAGGGCTTTCTGGCGATACCAAATTTGTCATGTTTCGAGCATGGTTAGGGTTACGGTTCCAGGGGGGGTTAGGGTTAGCGATTTTAACCTTAAAACACGAATAACTCGACAACGACACAAGATATCCGACTTCTGTTTTCAGATTACAACTCCTGGCCGGAAGGGCTTTCTGGTGATACCAAGTTTGTCATGTTTCGAGCATGGTTAGGGTTACGGTTCCAGGGGGGGTTAGGGTTAGCGATTTTAACCTTAAAACACGAATAACTCGACAACGACACAAGATATCCGACTTCTGTTTTCAGATTACAACTCCTGGCCGGAAGGGCTTTCTGGTGATACCAAGTTTGTCATGTTTCGAGCATGGTTAGGGTTACGGTTCCAGGGGGGGTTAGGGTTAGCGATTTTAACCTTAAAACACGAATAACTCGACAACGACACAAGATATCCGACTTCTGTTTTCAGATTACAACTCCTGGCCGGAAGGGCTTTCTGGTGATACCAAGTTTGTCATGTTTCGAGCATGGTTAGGGTTACGGTTCCAGGGGGGGTTAGGGTTAGCGATTTTAACCTTAAAACACGAATAACTCGACAACGACACAAGATATCCGACTTCTGTTTTCAGATTACAACTCCTGGCCGGAAGGGCTTTCTGGTGATACCAAGTTTGTCATGTTTCGAGCGTTATTTCCTATAGCTAGGGTTACGGTTCCAGGGGGGGTTAGGGTTAGCGATTTTAACCTTAAAACACGAATAACTCGACAACGACACAAGATATCCGACTTCTGTTTTCAGATTACAACTCCTGGCCGGAAGGGCTTTCTGGTGATACCAAGTTTGTCATGTTTCGAGCGTTATTTCCTATAGCTAGGGTTACGGTTCCAGGGGGGGTTAGGGTTAGCGATTTTAACCTTAAAACACGAATAACTCGACAACGACACAAGATATCCGACTTCTGTTTTCAGATTACAACTCCTGGCCGGAAGGGCTTTCTGGTGATACCAAGTTTGTCATGTTTCGAGCGTTATTTCCTATAGCTAGGGTTACGGTTCCAGGGGGGGTTAGGGTTAGCGATTTTAACCTTAAAACACGAATAACTCGACAACGACACAAGATATCCGACTTCTGTTTTCAGATTACAACTCCTGGCCGGAAGGGCTTTCTGGTGATACCAAGTTTGTCATGTTTCGAGCATGGTTAGGGTTACGGTTCCAGGGGGGGTTAGGGTTAGCGATTTTAACCTTAAAACACGAATAACTCGACAACGACACAAGATATCCGACTTCTGTTTTCAGATTACAACTCCTGGCCGGAAGGGCTTTCTGGTGATACCAAGTTTGTCATGTTTCGAGCATGGTTAGGGTTACGGTTCCAGGGGGGGTTAGGGTTAGCGATTTTAACCTTAAAACACGAATAACTCGACAACGACACAAGATATCCGACTTCTGTTTTCAGATTACAACTCCTGGCCGGAAGGGCTTTCTGGTGATACCAAGTTTGTCATGTTTCGAGCGTTATTTCCTATAGCTAGGGTTACGGTTCCAGGGGGGGTTAGGGTTAGCGATTTTAACCTTAAAACACGAATAACTCGACAACGACACAAGATATCCGACTTCTGTTTTCAGATTACAACTCCTGGCCGGAAGGGCTTTCTGGTGATACCAAGTTTGTCATGTTTCAAGCGTTATTTCCTATAGCTAGGGTTACGGTTCCAGGGGGGGTTAGGGTTAGCGATTTTAACCTTAAAACACGAATAACTCGACAACGACACAAGATATCCGACTTCTGTTTTCAGATTACAACTCCTGGCCGGAAGGGCTTTCTGGTGATACCAAGTTTGTCATGTTTCAAGCGTTATTTCCTATAGCTAGGGTTACGGTTCCAGGGGGGGTTAGGGTTAGCGATTTTAACCTTAAAACACGAATAACTCGACAACGACACAAGATATCCGACTTCTGTTTTCAGATTACAACTCCTGGCCGGAAGGGCTTTCTGGTGATACCAAGTTTGTCATGTTTCGAGCGTTATTTCCTATAGCTAGGGTTACGGTTCAAGGGGGGGGTTAGGGTTAGCGATTTTAACCTTAAAACACGAATAACTCGACAACGACACAAGATATCCGACTTCTGTTTTCAGATTACAACTCCTGGCCGGAAGGGCTTTCTGGTGATACCAAGTTTGTCATGTTTCGAGCGTTATTTCCTATAGCTAGGGTTACGGTTCAAGGGGGGGTTAGGGTTAGCGATTTTAACCTTAAAACACGAATAACTCGACAACGACACAAGATATCCGACTTCTGTTTTCAGATTACAACTCCTGGCCGGAAGGGCTTTCTGGTGATACCAAGTTTGTCATGTTTCGAGCGTTATTTCCTATAGCTAGGGTTACGGTTCCAGGGGGGTTAGGGTTAGCGATTTTAACCTTAAAACACGAATAACTCGACAACGACACAAGATATCCGACTTCTGTTTTCAGATTACAACTCCTGGCCGGAAGGGCTTTCTGGTGATACCAAGTTTGTCATGTTTCGAGCGTTATTTCCTATAGCTAGGGTTACGGTTCCAGGGGGGGTTAGGGTTAGCGATTTTAACCTTAAAACACAAATAACTCGACAACGACACAAGATATCCGACTTCTGTTTTCAGATTACAACTCCTGGCCGGAAGGGCTTTCTGGTGATACCAAGTTTGTCATGTTTCGAGCGTTATTTCCTATAGCTAGGGTTACGGTTCCAGGGGGGGTTAGGGTTAGCGATTTTAACCTTAAAACACGAATAACTCGACAACGACACAAGATATCCGACTTCTGTTTTCAGATTACAACTCCTGGCCGGAAGGGCTTTCTGGTGATACCAAGTTTGTCATGTTTCGAGCATGGTTAGGGTTACGGTTCCAGGGGGGGTTAGGGTTAGCGATTTTAACCTTAAAACACGGATAACTCGACAACGACACAAGATATCCGACTTCTGTTTTCAGATTACAACTCCTGGCCGGAAGGGCTTTCTGGTGATACCAAGTTTGTCATGTTTCGAGCGTTATTTCCTATAGCTAGGGTTACGGTTCCAGGGGGGGTTAGGGTTAGCGATTTTAACCTTAAAACACGAATAACTCGACAACGACACAAGATATCCGACTTCTGTTTTCAGATTACAACTCCTGGCCGGAAGGGCTTTCTGGTGATACCAAGTTTGTCATGTTTCGAGCATGGTTAGGGTTACGGTTCCAGGGGGGGTTAGGGTTAGCGATTTTAACCTTAAAACACGAATAATTCGACAACGACACAAGATATCCAACTTCTGTTTTCAGATTACAACTCCTGGCCGAAAGGGCTTTCCGGTGATACCAAATTTGTCATGTGATTGCCCCCAACACACACTCAAAAACAGATGTAGGCTGTAGGTTGCTAAAAAATGTATCATTATTGCAAAACATGCCAGAAGGCTAACTGCGAGTGCTTGTAACATAGACATGATGGAAAATACAATCATATCAAGAACTAATTCCTAGAGTACACTTTATACTCCATAGTAAGATCTATATCAACCCAGTTCCATGCATGTATCTGGACTTCTCGGAGTCCGGAACAGCAGCAACTGTCGTCTTTTGGCTTTTGCAAATTTCCTTTGCATTTTTACCAACAGAAGTGGTGGAATGCATATTTACTGTAGAGGGTAACGTTTTGAAGGACTACGAATCCAAATGTCAATCAAGTTTTGTGAAACAAGAAGTTTGTATATTGATAGATCCAATCTCCTTTCAATATACTGTAAGGCCGGACTGACTTGATTTTGTGGATGACATTCTACTTCGCACTGCGGCTAAAACATCGGTAGCTACATGTACATGTAAAGTCTACTTAGGTCTTTCTGGTGAAACTTGAATACTCAGTAATGTACAGTACCGGTTTGGGGATTACATGAATTTGATATTATCTGACAAGAATGTGAATGACGTGCGGAAAATACCTTTTCACATGGCCTTGCGTTAACCAACATTAATGAAAATTATTCCACACCCCTATGCAAGCCGCCGATGAATGTTCCTTTCAGTGTAATATTCCTGCCTGATAAACGTTACCACAAATTCCTGTCACTCAATCGCAAACCTGTATATTAGCGTGTTTTGTTGTCCTTAGTAACCAAAAGAAATCACATCAAGTGACTTGCGGCCTGACATTTTTTCTGGCACAAGCTGAATTGGCAGGCGTCTTGGTAATGCGCAGTCTATTGCTCTATTCTGGCTGCTGTCCGCCGCTCACTGATCCTACGTCCCGCTGAAGTCTGTCTACATCCAAGTGAACCATGATCAACAACAGCTCTCTTTTATTACCCGTTACCGGCGAGACATCAGAGGGAGCATTCAACAGGCCGATTCCCTTTATCTTCTGGCACTAACAAAACAATCCATGACGATAAATGCCGGGTAAGTCTGGTAATTTTTACTTTAGGCAATAAACAGCGGTAGTATAGGTACATCCCATATTTTAGGCCACTTTATTACCTTCGCCAAGAAGGTTATGTTTTCGTAGGCGTTCGTGTGTGTGTGTGTGTGTGTGTGTGTGTGTGTGTGTGTCTATCTGTCTGTCTGTCTGTCTGTCTGTCTGTCTGTAAACACGATAACTCGAGAAGGCTTAAATGGTCTTCATATTTAGTAGGTGGGTAGGTCTTGATGAGACCTCGAAGTGATTAGATTTTGGGCCCCCTGGCGGCTTGTTATGGTACTGCAGCGGAACTTCCGGTTTTGATATCTCGTGATCTGGACATGCTAGGGTCATGATTTTTGGAGGGTAGGTAGCTCTTGTGGTTGGGAAGAAGTGACATAAGTTTGGGCCCCCTAGCGGCTTGCGCTGAAACTGCAGAAGCATTTGTATGAAAATGTTTAAAGTAGGATAACTCAATAACCGGTCGACGGATCGTCTTGGTATTTGGTGTGTAGGTAGCTTAAGTGATGCCTGACATAATTAAATGGCAATTATGCAAATTATGATCTAATTTGCATAATTAATGAAGGAATTCTATAATTCAGCTTCCTTCCATGATAGGACTATTACACCCTGTGACATGTGTAATTAAGAATGAGAGGAACATCGCCATGTATTAATTATGTAAATGAAGACCTAATTTGCATAATTAATGAGAAAATACTATAATTGTATAGTGGTTGATGTTTGCAATTTCATACTTGCGCATTTCGAAGTGTACTGGAGGTGAACATCATTCAACAAAACTTATTCAAATCAGTACCTCATTTGCATGATTTATGAGGAAATGCTAGAATTACCTTCGTTGTTAAGATAACACTGTCATTGGGAGGAGAATATGATCAACTGATGTAATTCATGCAAATGATGATCTTATTTGCATAATTAGGGGTGAAATCTATCATTCGTCAGTCATAAAGGGTAACCTCATTTGGCGAAGGTATGAGATCGTGGAACTCTTGTTTTGTATACCTACCGGCGTTGTTTCCCCCACCCCCGAAAAATCTTAAGAAACTTGTCATCAGATATAGCAGGGACATAATCAGGTAATACTAGTAGCTACAAGGGAACACCTGGAATTCGATAAACTAGGCTTACTACAGCCAAAAACAGGATTTACCAAAAGCAATAAATTCTAGTAGTAAGTCTGTTCGGTACGTCCGGTCATGTCTGCCTAAACAATAAATGCCAGGTAAGTCTGATAATCTTAGTCTGAAGCATCAAATGTCAAGAGGAACCATTACCAGACTTACCTTGTATTAGTCACCATTGTTAAATATCACTTTTCGTGTACATGCAAATTCTACTAAGCCGTGTCAGGTGAAACTTTATTACTAACTGATGTACAGTGCCGGTTTGGGGATTACATGAATTTGATATTATCTGATAAGAATATGAATGACGCACGGAAAATGCCTTTTCACATGGCCTTGTGTTAACCAATATTAATGAAAATTCCACACCCCAATGCAATAAACGAGTTTGGGCCGCCGATGAATGCTCCTTTCAGTGCAATGTTCCTGCCTGATAAACGTCACCACAAATTCCTGTCACTTATAATTGCACACCTGTATATTAGCCTGTGTTGTTGTCCTTGGTAACCAAAAGAAATCACATGAAGTGACTTGCGGCCTGACATTTTTTTCTGACACAAGTTGAATTGACAGCTCTCTTGATAAGACGCAGTCTCTTGCTTTATTCTGCCGACTCCACCGCAGACGTCCGCCGCTCACTGATCCTACGTCCCGCTGAAGTCTATTCGTCAGGCCGCCTATGACCACATCCAACTCAACCATGTTCAACAACAGCTCTCTTTTACCATCCGTTACCGGCGAGACATCAGTAGAAGAATTCAATGGGCAGATTGCGTGTATCCAGTGGCACTTACACAACAATTCGTCCTACGACCGAGCCCAAGAAGCCCAGGAAGCTTGTTCCATGTACACCGACGTCTCGGAGTTCGGAACAGGAACAACTGTCGCCTTTTGGCTGGTAGGACTTCATATCATCATTTCTAACGCTACCGTGCTTTGGGGAATCATCCGAACACCAGAGCTACGCAAACAACTGTACTTTTTCATGGCAAACCTAGCTTTGGCAGACCTGTTAGCGGGTATTGGACTCCTCGCACGGTGTGAAGCTGTGGGACTGTATTTCATAATGAATAGTGTGACTTTCCTAGTATACAGTCAGATGATGTCTGCATCAGCACTATGCCTACTGTCTATAAGCTGCTACGTCGCTATAAGGCATCCTATATTTTTCCACACACATGCTCACAGTGCCAAACGCGATGCATGTGTGGCCATTGTTTCTTCATGGCTTGTTCTGTCCTTGTTTAGCTTGATGCCCACTATGGGTTGGAACTGTCTAGACATGCCCATATCAAACTGTTTCAACTTTTACCCCGCAGTGTTGTGTTATCTTGTAGCTACCATATTTCTCCTTCTGTTCGGTGTCATATTGTTCACGAATATAAGTGTATTCATAGCCATCAAAGAACGGCAAAAGAGAAGGCTAGGGCAGCCAGTTGGGCAAAACAATCCGGGACAAAACAGGGCATTGCAAGATCAGCCGGCGCCTAACGATGCAGCAGAAAGAAAATACCAAAAAAGTGTGCACAAGACCAGGACTGTTATGATTCTGGTAGTAGCGGCCTTCATCTTTTGGCTGTTACCCCTTATAGTCATCCCAGTGTGCCTTAAGACTGGCAAGTGCCCACTTCCGACCTCGCCGACCGCCGGGGTACCTTCTGCGACGCCACTGCTGGTGGTTCTCAATCCAATCGCAAGTATCATCCGCACACCGGACTTACGAAAGCGCCTCCGTCAAGATGTCACAGCTATCTATCAGGCACTTGTCACCATGATACGGGGAAACCGTGTGAATCCACAGGACGAACAGACTCCCCTAAATCAGCGGGGCGGTACCGGGGCGGCTTCTGGGAGTGGACGGAACATGCCAACAGGCCAGCCCGCTGTAGGACGGAACGTGACTCGTTCTAACCAGGGTACGGGAGACAGTCTTTCCGTTATAGAACTTGACTGAACGAAAACTGCTCAGGAAGACACAGACAGACAAAATGTTGACACCATATGGACAACAGTGGCAAGTACTTGTACATGGTTATTCTTATGATGTTGTAAATGGCCATGATTTTTGATTCAGCAGAATGTAAATACCGTATGTTGTGCCTGTGCTGTCAGTATGACAATACCAGTAGATGCAAGTTTACATATACCAGTTTGCTGTTGTGGGACAAATAGGTTTCCTTGATATCCGTTGATGTTTGCACAGTAATTAGTAATAAAGATGTTAGAAATTTAGAATGCCTTTGTCTCTTGATGCGCCTCTCCCGTAATTATAATGTAGGTCAAAGTCAAACTCCTTCCCACACCAGTTGGTGCATAGGGCGGCACCCAACTCCGTTGGGCCATACAACTTTGTGCAATCACTACAGTAGGGGGCTATAGTCCACATGTAGTGGTGTGTGTGTTTAGCTTCCATACTTTTTCCAAATGCTGAGTGCAGTATGTACCTTTTAAAAAAGACTTTGGTATGACCAAATGCTATTACACCGTGTTCTGACATGCCTGTTACATGAAATCACATTGTTGTAGCCTTAAGTGTTTTGAAAGTGCATAGAGTGATACAAAATAAGTCATGCCAGACAGCAATGTTATTCATGCAAACACAAAGTATTTAATCAGGAATTACAATCTGAGAGAAGAAGCAGAAATGTTGGCCTCACATGGAGCAATGAGGTCCTCTATCAGTTCATAACAAAACTGCAGAAATGCATGCATTAATTTACAAACATACAATGTATCATGACGGGATGATAGTGTACCACCCACACCCATAGCCAGTATGTGGCTTAGAGGTCTTTTTTTTTTTCAATTTTTCACCTACAAGAAATGTTTTTCAAAATTTGTCACTTGGGAAGAAAAAAAAGAAGTTGTTTCAGTGAATTTCTCTTTAAAGGTTTAAAACAGAAAGCTGTTCCTGTCTCACTAAAGAATCTCTGCAACATTCCCCAATTTTGCTGCATTGCCTGAACAGTAACATTAATATGATATAGTACAGCTTAATATACACATTATAAGGAGTATGTATACTATACACGGTGTTAATCTCATCTTGGATGATGTGCAGTTTACTTCTTCTTCTTCTTCTTTCCCTTCTTTCCACTCTTCTTGCCCTTTTTCCCCTTCTTTCCCTTCCCCCCTCCCCCATCATCTTCATCGTCCCCTTTAGCGGCCTTTGCTCTCTTCTTTCCCAGCGGTGTTTTCTCATTCCAACTCTGAAAAATGGAGGGACAACACGTCAGTCCATGTACAATTTAGCAGATTCTAATGTAATGATCTGTTGTAGATTTCCTGGGTGACTGTGTAAAGAGTCTGGCAAATATTAAATTAAAGGGTAAACACTGTTAAAACTAACTGTCTCTAATATAGCTCAACAATATCGCTGAGTGAATAACAGGAATCTGCCTGTATGGTACCACAGAAAGAACGAGAAAAAAATCTTCACGAAAGCATAACATCAACAGAACATATAAACTAACAAAGAACCTGAAACAATTTAGCTCCAAACTTTGAGCCAATCAAAACCCTGAACTTTTGGTAACTATGGTAACCACCTGCCTGACCAATCACAACAGAGCCTGCCTAATCCTGTCTATTTCTTTTTCCCCTTTTTCTTGTTCTTGTCGTCTTCTTCGTCTTCGTCGTCTTCTGCCATGGCCGCGGCCTTTTCTTTACAAAGAGGGGTGTTCTCAAACCAGTCCTAAGGGTTAAACACAGCTAAGACTGAAGCTAGCCTCTAATACCCTGACTAACTATACAGGTGACAATTTCATCCTCAATGCTGTTTAACTGTGGTATCCAAATGAAAGATGGTCCTACTTCAGAAAATCAAAATAAGCCAAGCTTATGCTTGAAAACCTCAACTATGCTAGACTACACATTCCTACTACAAGGGGTTCAATGTGAAATAAAGCTCTTGAGAAATTTCCAAAGATACAAATTAAAGATTTCATTTCTAAGATAAATAAAAAATGAATGCCTTGAGGACATCTGATACTTGAGAGTAAAACATAGTTATCATTGTTTAACCTTCTCCCCACTGCCTAACCTGGTAACCAATACAAATTTGGTGCCAAATACCTTGGCAGCCTGAAGGTTAATTCAGAACTTCATTATTCTGTGTCTGGTTATTTGATGTTGTATAAGGAAAGAAGACCTGTAAAGCCTATAATATAAAAGGTGGATAATGACTGTAAAGTGTATACAGTACCTTGAAGGCTTCCTCTTCCTCCTTGTAAATTGGATCTATCCTGGCTAGTGGACTGATGAACTCCACAGATGTCAGTGGCCTCTTGGACAACTAGAACAGAACAAACAAGAATTGTTTCCCCATTTTATCAATCCCAGCAAAACAAGTAATGCTAACAATTTCGTTAAAAAACAATAAAAAGAATCAGTGGTAAGAGTGCATATAGCTTATTGCACTTTCAAAACAATAAAAGAATCTATTGTGCTGATGTTGCAGAATACACAGGAGTTACATTCCTAAGTTTCAGCTGCAGGTGTCTCACCTGTTGGATGCGTCTGTCTGTCAGCACCTGTTGTATAGCTGTCCACATCTGTGCAGGTGTGTATCCATCAGTGACCTTGGACAGAGAGCTGACGTCCAGGTGGTTTGTGAGAATCCCCTGGCCCTTCTGGATCATGGACTGCCACATCACTGGAAACAATTATTAACACATATAAAAATCTGATACCATAATTATATCACCTGTAGTAGCCAATCAGCACCAAGAACAGAGGTAGTAACAGCCAATCAGAACATGCAGCCAAATGCATTAACCAATCAGCACCAAGGACAGGGACAACATTGGCCAGAGACTGTTTGGCAATCTCTGAACACCTTCCCTTGTCTGATGACAAGAAAACTCTATTCAAACAAATGGTAAGTTGCAGTTGATATCTAGTATTCAGTTGCTCAACTAGTTTTCAATAAAGTAAACAATCTCCAGATTCTGCCTTCAAAAACATATTCTGATGTAATAGAAGTTTTAACTTTTAATTTCGTTTATCAATAATTTTGCTTTTAAAGAAAAATGTGTGGTGGGTTCCTGTCCTTGGTGCTGATTGGTTAATACTTAAAAGTATATCTTGTTTTTTGGCACAATTTGCCTAATTCCCAGCACAAAGTGAAACTTACAGAAACGTGAGGCGTAGTCCGGTCGTGGGATGAGGATGATCTTCTGGTAGGCGCCTGTCAGCCCCTTCAGCTCGCAGTCAAACGGCTGGCGGGACGTCCCGACTATTACCACACGATCCTCGGCTTTCATACCTTTGATAGCCTTAGGAAGGTCCTTCTTTAGTCTCTTGGGGTCAGTCTGGAGGCAAAAGATAATAATATATAATCTTTTTTTATCTTTTTTAAGATAAGAAGAATGCTTTATATAATCTTTCTTTATTCTTTACAAAGAGATGGTTCACAGAGACATTTAAACTGCTTAACAGTATTTTGCTACATGCCCTATCTTTAGTAATGTTATGGACTATTTTACATGACTGAAGCAATACAACTAATTGTATCGTGCAGTTTGTTTCTTAATTCCAAACAAGAGTCGTAAGGAGGCTGGAGGATGACCTACAGGATCAGTCTTGGGCACTTTCTTCAAAAACGTCTTCTCTGCATCTCCAATGAAGATGACAGAGGGCTGCAACTGCCGGGCAACCTGGGAACAAGAACGACAGAACGGCTTTTCAGTCTTGTCTACATGCAACTGTTCCATCATTGTATACACAATTCAATACATTGTAAAAGGTGAAATTATCTATCAATATAAAAGACAAAAAACACTGTCAAAGCATATTTAGATGAATGTATCAGTCAGAAAGAACCAAACAGTTCCAAGGAAATTGTAACTTTTAACCCTTGTACCCTTGTCAGTAGCTGAAGAAAGATGGTGGATGCTGTCTGAAAGCTTCTATGCTTACATTGTAAGTCATGGCACTTGGAGGGTTAAATCCTTCCTTTTATTATGTAACTTTTGAGGCAGTAACACTAAATGCAGTTCCTTTAAGAAAGCAGACTGACCTTGAAGACCATGTGCATCATCATGGACAGGCCGCTCTTCCCCGGGTACTTCCCCGCAATGTTGGTACAGGTCAGGTCAAACAGGTTGGCGCCGGTTTCCGTGCAGATGGCGTGGACGAGCATCTTCTTCCCCGTGCCCCGCGGACCGGTCAGGAGGAGGGACTTGACCAGCGGAGCCTTCTCATGGACAGCCTGAGATCCTAGTGGGGTACATGTGTGGGTAGTTTAGTTATTATGTTTACCTCTGCAGAAGGAAAACATGTTGTTTTTGCTCTGTAGCAATTAGCAATACATGAACTACACCCACACAAATTGTAATATTGTGAGCAAAAACAATGCCCAATAATCGATAGATTTATCAGATAGAATTATCAATCATACAGAAAGAAATGCTTATTCCATTCAATTTGTCTGCACAACTTTTATCGTTCTGACAAATCTCGAAAAATTTCTTTTGGCTCAATTTGAAAGTTTCCGCCAATCAAATGCATTAACAAATCAGCACCAAGGACAGGGATGTGGGCATACACAAATCCTTTTATTGTTTTTTTAATAGTTTTTCTGACAAGTAACAAAGTCTTTTTTATTTTCTTTAATTTTAAGATATCAGTAGCACAATGCATGAAGTTTAAGAAGATTGTGCCCAGTCTACGTACTACAACAACAAACTTTTGCTCACCTAGAGGAAGGACCCCGTACTCCGTAACGACCCTGCGAACGTCGTGCAGAGACGGCATGGGCTCGATGTTAGCGGTGCGTAGCGTGGTACCGAGGTAACTGTACTCCCCCAGGTAGTCAGACATGTGTACTTTGGGACACCTGACCAGAATGCCCTCCTGTACCAACTCTTCATACAGGGACTCAATAGTTCTTGGGAAAAAATCAACAAAGAGAAGGAATTAGGGCTGAGAAGTATCTAAGTACAGTGGAATGTAGTTTTGAATCTAGAGAAACAGTTTCAGAAAGAGAGTGACAGAAGGAAAAGTAGAATAAGGAATGAAGAGCAAACAAGGGAAAGGAAGAAGGAAAGAGTAGAATATGGATGAGTTTGAGGACTAGAAGCCAACATCAGTCAACAAACAAAGAAGGAAGAGAAATTGGACAGAGTCTGAGAACACTTCAGTTGATACAGCTACGAATATTTGAGGTCAGAACATGAAGTATCATGTTCAAGTTTGGGGAGGAAGTAGTAGAGAGACAAGCAGGCAGATAAAGGCAGATATTCAAATCAGTCTGCCCCACAAATTTGGCATGAGCTGTACCTGTCAGCAGTAAGATCCTTCTCCTTCTTCCCCTTCTTGCCTTTTTTCCCGCTCTTCTTTCCCTTCTTCTTCTGCAGGAGGAAAACAATTATGATGGGAGTCAGCATTTGTAGTAGGTGTTGTTACTATCTTTTTTAAATGTGTGCAGTTTCAGCCAATCAGAGTATGCAATCAGATGCATTAACCAATCAGCACCAAGGACAGGGATGACTTTGACCAATCAGTGAAATCAACAGCTTTGTGACACATTGTGAGTTGAAAAAATTCATTGCCACTAAGGTGACCAACACTGCACAATTTAGTCATCAGCAAAATACTCTTCCTAGTACTGTGCAAGTTGTAGTTTCCTATATGTCTGTGTCTCACGTGTCTACAAATTACAACAATGCTTTTTCAACACTTTCACTCGGAACTATTTACACTGAAACTGCCGTACAAGTAGTCATCAGCTGGAGGGGGTAACACCTAAAAAAGTAGTGTACATTTATGATTACATGACAACATACAGCAAGACATTTTACGCTGCTTTGGGGTGCTTTGAAATAGACTACTTTGTCACATAATATAGCATTCGTGCTAGTTTCTCATCATGTTGCTTTGCAGTGCACAGTGTTTGAATGCCATGGAACATCCAGGGGTGTTGGTTAGAAACTTTCCTCTGTGCAACTATTTCTATCTGACCTATTCTTAAAGCACTATGGCTATTTCTCTGTGCAGTTTTACTAAGTAGAGTGGTGATAGCAGGGTATATGGACGGCACGTTACCGGGGACTTCCTCCTCTTCGTAACGGGACTACCCATAAACGTGTCATAGGAGTTCCTACTCCTACTCCTACTTCTAGATCTAGTCCTTTTACGCAGCTTGTATCAAGATGGGAGAAGATATCAAACATTGGAGTAGACACTGTAGCACAGCGATACATGTTTAAGTTGTCACATTGGCTGTTACAATAAAGTCTTCTTTAAGGTAGGATCACAGAAGCTCAAAGGTTTTATTTTAGAGTTCTACTTGGTAAACATCTGCATATATAGCAACTGGAAGTTGTTCTATAGCAGATAACAGTTACATGTCATTTCAAACTACTGTACTAGTATTTCCACAATAAACATTGACATTGAAGAATAGAAGAAGACTGGAACCTACCTTCTTCTTTCCACTCTTCTTTCCTTTCTTTCCCTTCTTCCCCTTATCTCTTTCCACAGCCTGAAAAATGGACGACAATTTTGAGCTAGAATTCTAAAAAAAAGGATCTAAATCTCGAAACACTGAGAGTTTAAGATTGGAAACCATAATAGAAAGCAAATATTCACAGAAATAAAACCAAATGCTTTAAAAAATGTAAGATTTTCAAAGTCATGAGGTATGAAAGCAACACTTAGAATAAGTATAGCCTGACAGAGCTGTCACTCACAGCTTTGAGGTTCTTTAGCTCCTCCCTCATCAGTTCGTCTACTTGGAGGCGGACCTCGCTCTCAACCTCCTTCCGTTTGTCCTCCTTGATCAGCTCGGCGTCGTGTTTCTGGCTGAAGTTGTCCAACTCATCACGTTCCTTCCAAACACCTGAGGGGACATGACCAATTGTATTAACCAATCAGCACTAAGGACAGATGTTATAAATAGTCAGAATATGCAGCCAAATGCATTGACCTATCTGTACCAAGGGCAGGAATGACTTTGGCCAATCAGTGCCATCAGCTGAAACACTAATCATATCAACAACAAAAGTATTGGTAGTGAATCAGCACCAAGGACAGGGATAACACTGCCAAATCAGGGCAATCAGCAAAAATACTAATCACATTAACAACAGAAGTGTTGGTAGCCAATCAGAACCAAGGACAGGGGTACTAACAGCCAATCAGAGCATGGCATATGACCTGTTATGAGATGTAGATGTGTTCTCACCATGAAACTGGGTGTTTCCCTCAGCTAGAGCTGGTACAAACTCAGATGGGGCCAACTTGAAGCCTGGTTCCTCTTCCTAGCATCACAATGAAAAGTTACATGGAGTTAAGCATCAATTGCCATATTGGGCTCTGTTGTTTCTTTCATAAAACATAAGACTGAACTATTATATGATAAAGATTTAAGTGTGAGCTAGTTCAAGGGATAAACCACTGAGAAATACATAGATGTGCGGTCTTACAACCTTCTATCACACATAATGTGTATTATTCATGAATATAAAGACATGACAAGACATCACAATACACATCACATTGTGAAACCATGAGTTTTACCTCTTGCTTGGAAGGTCCCCTAGAAGCAATATAGGACTGAACAAAATGACATCTTTAGAATTCAAAACTACTTTACACTAATGTATAAACTCTCTTCTCTGGACAACTGGTAAGCAGCTCAATTTTTATGTATCAAGCATGACATTAATTGCATTGAGAATTACACAAGTCATGCTTCTTTGCTCTGATTTATTCTTTACAAAAAGATGGACTGGAGGGATGGAATTTTTATCCAACTTAATATTTTTCTATCTTATCTTATCCTAATCTATCCTATTCTATAGCAATCTAAAGCAGAATACAAATAAAAAATTGTGTAGTACCTCTTCGTCGTCTCCACCTTTCTTTCCCTTTTTCCCTTTCTTTCCCTTCTTCCCCTTTTTGTCCTTCTTGCCCGACTTCTTCCCTTTCTTCCCTTTCTTGCCTTTTTTCTTTCCTTTTTCTTCAGCCTTGGCAGCCATCTCAGCTTCAACCTACAGAAAATGATAGAAGAGCATCCAAACTTCAGCACAGAATTGAAAATCTATCAATGCCATTTTGTAATGTAAAAGCACTGGAACAGTTGAAACACATTATATCACGTTCCTACGTTAGCTGGTGTGTTATGCCGAAGGGCGGTTATACCGGCTATACAGATACAGATACATGAAACTTGAAGATTCAAGTTCACTGAAAAGCTTAAGAAACAATGGTTTGTAGATGTTCCAGCAATTCTAGAACATCTGACAATTGAAACCAATGAGCCTTTCCGGATCGAACACGTCGAACCCACCTGTTCTATTTCGAACACCTCGGTCAAAATCAGCGCGGGAAACCTTAGAGCAGCAAAATTAGTTGATGTGTACTTGATAAATACTCATTGTTTTACCAGTGAAATTGAATGTGTGACATCGGGGGCAATTTCAAGTTAACCAAAGACGTTTTGTCATTCTTATATTTGTTTATGAAGCCCTCATTATTGTTTATGTCCATGTTTGCGTGCTTATGTTTCTACTTGTATCACAAAGCCCTTTATAAGTTGCGCCCTTCCTCGTCACGACGTGACCACCCGAGCTGTTTTTTTTTCTCATTTCTTTTTTTTTCCTGGCTTGTGTGTAGCTGCGATGCATGCAGCAAATGCCTTCGAAAACCTGTCACAGATAAACATACTCTGCGTAACACCTGCATTGACTGTTTGTCAGCAACTGGGCACTCTTGTCAGCCTACCGTGTGATGTTATGCGGCGCATCCCGCGTCCGCATTGAGCGAAAACATTTTGCTCTCATTAAACTAACCCTGTCCCCTCCTCAAATAAGTTTTACTCTGTGGATGTGTACTTCAACGAAGATAGCGTAACCCTTTTTTGGGGCTGCTGAGAGAGTTTTTCACTGCCGAAAACTCGACCCTAAAGTTGAGCGGCAAAACCGACATTCTGGCGGCGGCGGCCTGCGCGTCCTTCCCGCGCTGATTTTGACCGAGGTGTTCGAAATAGAACAGGGGGCGGGGCTTATAGTGTTCGATCCGGAAAGGCTCATTCAGTCTAACAAAGGTCATTATAGTTCCAGAACATGTTGGCTAAGAGAACTCTGAGCTGAACACATTCTGCAGTCTTTTAACACATTGACTACTCGGTATTAGCCTTCTCCCTGCTGTCTAACCCCATAGCCCATAGAGAAACAGCAGCTAAACGTGTACTTCAGTGTACTAAAGGTTAGCACCAATGCCTTACAAACTGGAACCTATATTCAATGGCACAACTGCATTCTGGAGCATGTACTGTGTCTGCACAAAACCCTTAATGTATTGTGCATAACACTTTGGCAGAATGTCTCTTTTAAGGTCGTATTTAAGGATCACAATCCGATAGAGTTTTCAAATGTTGTGTTCAAAAAGATATTGTCTGCAACAGGCAAAATTCTGATGCAACATTGTCCAAAATACAAAAAAAAAACAGGTTTGACAAAGGTGCAGAATGGTCTGCCCACATGCTGCATACTGGTAGCTTGTGACTCTCTAGCTTCACAAACTATAGTGACAAACAGAAGATCTATGTTCACTTTTGTCAACTTTTATGATTGGGCCTTCATTTCCTCACCTCTTCTGGTGTTTTCTCTTTGAAGATCATAGCAGAACCTCCTTCATCTTCATCTGGGTAGTCTGGAAACTTCCCGGTGGCATCCCTGGAAAGGTGCATACACTTAGGACATTCTTGCACTGATTTATCAACAAATCTTACCACAAAAATTGCCAAAAACCTGGTTTGCTTTCACATAGCTATACAGTAGTAGCTTTAGGTTGTAACTTTGAAAGGACATTGTTTGAGATATAGCAGACAATATCTGAAAAGGACAACAAAAACGCTAATCACATTAACAACAGAAGTATTGGTAGCCAATCAGCACCAAGGACAGAGCATGGCATATGAACTATTATGAGATGTAGATGTGTTTTCACCATGAACCTGACAAAACTGATGAGAAATTGACTAAAATCCATGAGATGTTGTTGTACCTGACTTCGATGAACCATTGCCTTATTTGGTCCTGCATGCTCTCCTTCATCTCTGGCCCCTCCACTTCCCGGAGTTTCTCCTTGATGGTCACCAGAGCCTGCTGATACTCCCGCTCATGTTCCTCCTGAGTTACTCTCCGGGCAGACTGGACAGGGCACACAAAATAACACACGTGTTACACACAAAATAACACACCTGTTGCACACAAAATATCACACTATGTTACACACAAAATATCACATGTGTTACACACAAAATAACAGATATGTGCACTCAAAATAACAAATATGTTGCACACAAAATAACACACATGTAACAAACAAAACACATGTTACACACTCATGCTTCTTCTGAATCACTTTCCTAGCAGACTGGACACACAAAATAACAGAGTCACGTTACAGACAAAATGACACACATGTTCCACAGAAAATATCTCACATGTTAACACGCAAAATAACATACAATACACATTACTACAGTAGTCCTATATTTCTGATTGTCTTCATATTTCATTTGTCTTCATATTTGAATAAGGCAGCCCCTGTTGCACTCAGTAATTTAGTGTTATTTTCTAGAACAACAATTCATAAAGCTAGTGTTGCAAATGCTATTCTCAGAACATATCCTTTAAACTGGGTTTACCTCAGTTTTTGTGGCTACAAACTGTGGTGTGTTCTTTGCAGGCTGACTTGGCAGAGGGGTCTGTGGGGAAAGAACAAGAAATATCAGCAAAAAAAACAGTCTAAACAACTGACAATAACAGTAAAAAATCACATGACACAAATTCTATCCAGAATTAAAATTAAAGTGTTACAAAGGATTTTAACACACAAAAAATCAGCATCACAAGAAAGTTTGACCTACCATCCCGATAAACATCATTTCCTCTTCCCTCTCTCGTTTTGTCCTTTTCCTCTGTGCAAAACCCTTCCACACCTGGAATTGAACAAAATTGACAAATTCTGGACATCTGAATGTTGACACATAATTAGCATAAACGATGTGGTTGAACAGTAGGCAAACTGTAACTTTTTCTGACTCAGTACTTACCATTTGATTGCTTGAACTGGTTAATACTTGTCAATGCATAAAGTGCCCAAAAATAAGTTTCTAGAAAAGTACGTCTGTCCCAGAGGTATCGCTAAAAATCAAATCATTCCTCGTGAAATGAAATTCTACTTACTTTCTGAATGCGGATGGCAGCAGTGTCTGGTTCTATGGTAGGAGCGCCGCGATTGGCCGCCTGCCTCTCCCGCTCCTCCTGCATGCGGATCTCGCGCATGAACTTGGCACGGAGCCGACCCTGACGCGCTCGCTCGTGAACCTGGATGATCCTGATGGACTCCTCCAGAGACATGGGCTTCTCCTCTTCTTTCTGAAATGAAAGAAGTAAACAACATGCTTTGAGTAATAGTTGGATTATCAATAAACTAAGGAACATCAGTCCTTTACTGATTTTAGTTAACAAAAATGTCCTCAAAAAGACATCCTGAGCATTTCAGTAATAGACTTTCCAATACATTAATTTGGTACATACATTACTGAAATAAATGCCATAATTATGTTGGTAAGAATTGATCTTTAGAAGTTTGGGGATTTTGGAAGATGGGGAGTAACCCTTTCCGCGAACCTACAATGTCCAAGTTTTAACCACAGCTTACCAGGTCCTTGTCCTGAGGGCCCAACTTGGCCAGGATTTGTCCCAGAAGTTTCTCTCTGTCCTTCAGGATTTTGGACCGCTCCAAGGTGAAATACTTGGGGATCGGCATCTCAATGTCATTCTGCAAAAGACAGAAAAAATAGCCCTTAAATTCAAGTTCAGCATGTAAAAAGCAGTGTCACACTTTTTTGGTATAATAACAATTCGATAACAAATACAACACGTTTCTATTACTGAACAGACAAGCAGTGCTTACCGGAGTCAGTTTCAAGTCCGATAGGATGTCGTCAAAGTAGTGGAACTCTGAGAACTCCAGACCGGTCAGTTCACCCTTCAGCTCAAGAATACGGCCGATGGCGCCGTCCAGCACATGGCGCAACACGCGTCTGCAAAACACGACAACAAGCAAACAGTGAGTAACAGAACTGTATCTGTTTATGCTAAATGAAGAGCATCAAATTTGAAAATGATGTTTGCGAGGTTGTTTTATGATGTTTACCTTTTTTGCGGGTGGACAATCTGGTCGTAGGAGCTTTCCAGTTTTCGGAATATCTGGATGTACCTGACGTACATAGTGGCCACATTCTGGAAGGCTGTGAGACGGTCCTGAAACAATATAAGGAGAATTTGTCTTATTTACTTTAGTATTTCACAGCTGGTCAGAGCTATCATCTTAAAGTTTTCTGATATAGGGACAGAATTCAAAGACTTTTGAGAGGGAGAAACTAGAAATAATGGGTAGAAAATTTTTTTAAAAACACATAAAATTGAAGAACAACAGAAAGTATACTGATGAAACATAATTTGAAGTGACATAAATTTTCACAAAACGCCCCCTTTCCATCTTTATCGCTAAATGACATTGGACTTCATAGTTTAAAACGTCGTCAGTGGTGTACACAAGGAATTTTAACCTTGTTCTACACTACAAAACATGCTATCATCATGAAATGACGTTTCTGTTCCTGTTATAACTTTATATGTGTTTGCAACGAGATATTTTGTTTACAAACTTAGATTACATAAATTTATATAACTGAGATTGAGAAAGTGATTTTTATACCCACCCTCTCAGGCTTTGGTGGTTCTTCGGGTTGTTCTATCTCCAGCAGGTCTGTGATAGTCGTGTGGGCCTGCCTCCACAGGGTGTTGTACGTGCTGCGAGGGTAAAAATGAAGTTTATACTATAAACGCTAGATTACATGAAACTAAAAAAATTGCACTGCTGACTGTGAACTATAAAGTACAACGACTGTCTCTAAATTCGTGCTTCTACATTACTTTTTGATGTCAAACGATGCCAAAACAACACAGAACCAAGCAACACAGTGTAGTTGTACTTACTCGTGCGACATCTTCTACAATTCGTCCCGCTATCTAAGACAAAATCAGGGGAAACCGCTCATCTCGCTCGAGCCCTTGCACAGTTTGTTTAGTGCGCTTACAAGATGGCGCATCTCCCTGTTGCTGTTGTTGTCATGGAGAGCCTCGGTCTCATGGGACCGTGCACGCGCGCCTCCTAGCGAAAATATTACAAAGTGGCAGACCGGAGTGATACCACACTGTGGTTGGGCTGGGTGGCAGTTTGGTCCAAACCTGGACTTCCAGGTTCCCAGTGTGGTGCTAAAATTGTCAAAAATTGAAGTTTATTGGTAACGTCTGATTATATCATTCTATTTGTCTACCTTTCTCTTTTTTCCTGCCCTATTTTGGGCATTATTATATTTTAGGAGATGTTATCTCCCCTATGATGTAATCGAATCGCCCAAGGTCATGTGACTGATAAAATGGCTGCCGTTCGTTAGTTAGGTGTAATATCGGCGTGTTTGTCATCATTTCAGCCGAAATAAAGCCACTAAGAGGAACAGAAAATCAGCCAACACAATGGCAGGAGCTGCAGAAGATTACAGCGAATATTTGAGCGCGAAAACAGTTAGGATAGTTTCCGCGGAGCAGGTGGAAAACTATACGGTAGGTGTGCCCGATTTTTGCAGGTCTTGCCAAGTTCGTTGATGACCCGTTCAAAAATAAACAGCTACGTGTAAATATTTGCTAATGGAACAGGAACACGTGTTTCTAAACCTTTATATATATAGCAACCCGATCAGCGTTTTAAGCCCACTTCAAAGATAAGATAAAGTCCTTATAATACTTTATTATCGGGCCTTTAGCGTAAATAATTGGGAAGATATGATGGGCGTAGCCTGGAAAAAAAACCTGGGAACAAAACGGCCATGCCAAAGCCAATCGCAAAGCCATCGATACAATCTCCAAAAGGATTCTGTATGAAGAAGAATGTCTTTAGCGATGTCTTGTTTACGAGGCTAGAACTGGAAACTGAAAGGAATCAGATTTCATCTGATAATGATTATTATAATATATAAATTATGAAGCTTATATCCAAGCAGATGAAACGGTCAGTGTTTTCTTCTAATTATGCATACTAGTACTTTTCTTGTCGTCCACATCATGGACAAGGAAAGCATGCACCATTAGACCATGGAGTTAAAAAAACTTTTTTTAACTCAATGATTAGACGAAAGCCCTGACTGCTTCATAAGTTCATTTGCTTGGAGAAGCAGTGATCATATTCACCATAGATATATATTAACTAAGAATGTGCTGATACTATATATAGTATATACTCTAATTTTTTGCACACAAAATATTGTTTATAGCTGCTGCTTCAATTACAAATTTATACATACATTGACCTTGTTTCAGTTTAATTTTTTTTCTTTAGCAACTATGTATGTTACATCAATGTTATCTCATTCAGATATTCTTATTCCTCCCATGTTACCTGTGACAGGTGTACATAATTGAGGTGACTGCGGGAACAAACACCTGGACAGTCAGACATCGCTACAGTGAATTCAGTGAGCTCCATGAAAAGGTATGTTTTACAGTGATCAGATATTCTCAGAAAGACTACCTCCAGTTTTTACCTACTAGTATGATATGTCTTTGTAGTATTTACATCTTTTTAAAGTTGCTTTGCTTGAAAAA
The DNA here is from genome assembly GCA_013266295.2 of Branchiostoma floridae x Branchiostoma japonicum. Taxonomy (NCBI): domain Eukaryota; kingdom Metazoa; phylum Chordata; class Leptocardii; order Amphioxiformes; family Branchiostomatidae; genus Branchiostoma; species Branchiostoma floridae x Branchiostoma japonicum. Next base: position 22,130,143 of record CM023825.1, read on the forward strand.
TGCCCTATATATGTGAAATTATAGTGAATTGTTGTTTTTTCCCCAGCTCTTGTCAGAGAAGAAAGTGGACAAGAATGCCCTCCCACCCAAGAAACTTCTGGGGAACATGTCCAAGTCTTTTGTGGAGAAGAGACAGAAGGAACTGGAAGCTTATCTACAGATGTTGGTAGAAAAACACCAAGACTGCATCCCCAAAGTTTTAGAACGTTTTTTAGACTTCCACTTGTATGTAAGTCTCACTAGTTTCTTTCTACACACATAGATTAACATTAGCCTTATTTTGTTGAAACTTGACGGAAAATATAGGTCTTACAAGGGTGTTCAGTTCAGCCTAATTTGATTACCAATGGACATAATTAGATTTTAAAGTAGAGACCTTTCTGGAAATTGCAAAGATACAATTAGAGTCTAGACCCTGTCCATTTTGATATTTTTGGCATTGGCATTTGGCACTAAACTCTCTAGTCCAAAAGAAATTGATGCTGTATGGGATCCATATACTGTATAAAGATTTAACCCTCAAACCACCGTAGATTTTTTGCGACGAATCTTACCGTATGGGGTCAAAATTGACCCCATAATGTTTTGCACGAATACGGTTTTTAGTGTGACTCTTTTTGCGATTTGTATGTATGTACAGTTTCATTAACTATCAGGGATAGTTTGACATGATTAGGTGTGAATAATTTCTGCTCATTATCATAATTTAATTTAATTTCACTAGAGGTCCACAGGCAGCAATGTTGACCTTTGACCCCAATTCCATAGGCAACTTACTCAAGAGTCACAACTATTGACTTTTCTGATTCAATATTGCGTTCATTCAAAGCATGAGGTCATGACAGCATAAAGCTCAAGCAAACATATCATCTGGAAGAAATTTCGGGGACAAAAAAAGACGCAAATGTGTTAAAAAATGCATAACATTTTTCTGGGGTCAATTTTGACCCCACTGGACAAGGCATAAACTTTCTTGGATAACTCAATCAACAATGAGCCAATCTCAGTAAAATCTTATAAGAAGTTACAAGACATATATACAAACAAACTCATAGGAGGAATTTTGTTTTCGACAAGAAATTTAAAAATGGCGCATATTTATATACGTCTGGGGTCAATTTTGACCCCATACGGTGGTTTGAGGGTTAATGAAGAGAGATTCCATTAATTCAACCATGGTTCTCTTGAAAACAACACAAATGACTAATAATCTACACAATATCATAAGGAATACTGAGTGCATAGTGTTTTTTTCCATATAACATAACATCAGTAAGTTTTTAAATGACAAATAGCCTTCTAATCTTTTTGCTTAATGCATAATACCATAAATGGTTATAAGGCAAGCTTGCATAGGAAGATAACCAAGATTGGGATATAAGATATAGACTGTCATGAAAGATAAAGTTTGAAACTATTGTAAGCCAGGAAACTGCTGTTGAGTACACTATGATAGAAGATGGCAGAGCCCTTTTCCTTTTCATAGGTTCTAACAATATGTAGTGGTACATGTAGATATACAGTATATAGGTGCTATGCCTGGGCGTGACAAACAGTATGTTGCAATAGAACAGCTGTTGATCTGTGCCTGCGTGGCTGGTATGGAAGAATCAGTGCCTCAGGGCAGTTCCACTAGTCAGCCAACTCATGCAAAGACTGGAATGTTCCTAAGTTAGTAATACATGATTAAAGCCAGAGGGATCATGTTAGGAGTGAACTATTTATACCCCCACTTTCTTAGGTTTTTGTTGAAAGATGAAGGTTTCCTATATAATCTGTTTTTTTTACTACTGTTAAATCTATTGCTTGAGATTTATTGTACAACCTACTGTGGACATCTACTCGGCTAGTTATAAATGTGTCCAATATTGCCCCACACATGCCTCTATTATACTTTAGAATCTTTTTGTTGCATTTCTAACATTATTACCTTTCTATAGGAAATTTTTGGGGTGACTCATGCTTTGGCTGAGGAGCTCTTCACTAAAGGTAAGTGGTGATACATTCAGTGGTAGAAATCCTTTTTTTCAGTGATCTGCAATATTGCAGAATGTCAGTTTTTTTCTGCAATATTGAAATACTTTCTGCAAATATGAAAGAAAAAAACCAAACTATTTTCACCCTGAAAATTGGGTCTGACGCAAGGCTGTATAATTTGATTATGATGTGAATAAGTGCTTGTGCTTGTTGCACCTGCAGGTGACATGATCCTGTCAGCAGGTGAGGTGTTCCACATGACCCCCATGCAGCTGCATGCCATCTCTACCAGGCTACAGATGCCCATATCCCCTTGTCGTAAGTATGCTTAATACAAACATGTATATGATCCCACATTTTAAGAAGTCTTTTATACTACAAACCATACCTATAACAAGCATACAACTGCTGTTGTGGAGTGAACAATATTCAATTCCTTAACAGTTTATATAGTATTTTGTATTAATTTACATGTAGTACTTAGTGTATTTCTTAAAGTTTTAAGATTTTCTTTCTGTTTTTCACCACCAGACTCAGAAGATGCTCGCAGTGATCTCAGCCATGTCTTAGATTTTGTCTACAAGTTGAAATACCTCCAGGTAAGAAAACGCGGCAATGCATATCAATGCAAAATGACGGTGCCTGAAATTGAGAAAAATTTGGTGTCCCTAAACAAACAATTGTAACATCAATTCCAACTGCCGAATCTGGTACTCAGAATTTTGCGAAAGTGGCACACGTGGTGCACGTAAAACGCGTTTGAATTATTCTATGGAACTTTTGGAAGCCCATGTGATCACTGTTAGAACCCTGTGTGATAATTATGGATAGTTATCACAAGGGCCGGAACACCTGTATCAAACGTTATCGCAGCTCAACTATCACATAAGTGTGCATATCACACTATTTTAGAAAGTAGTCTCATTGTAGTTTTGCTTTTTGTTAGATCGGCATATCAATTATAATTTTTTTTATGAAAGTTTTGTAATATCAAGAAATATAGGCTGTCTGTAAACATATGCATAGCTTTGTTGTTATTGATGTTTTTGTTTTTGTTGTTACCTAGGTAACTGGTGCTGACGGGAGCCTGGGCAGCAGTAACATCAACGTCAGCAGCCTATCCTTTGACATGGCCATGTTCAAATGTCTACAGCAAGTACAGGTAAGTTGTTTGTTAGTTCATTGGTGTTTTTTTATCATCTGGATTATCCTTTAACTTTCACACTGCTGATTTCTGCTAGGACAACACAAAGTTTGTCCTTGGATGTAGCTTTAGCTGTTACAGGGTTAAAGCTGTGGTTCAAGAGCTTTTTGTAATTTGCTGAAACACATAAACAACATATGCTGTCGATGAAGTAATGAGATACACAAGAAAACAGTTACTCAAGCAACTGGAGTTTTGAAAATCTATCCAGTTGCCTGAGTAACTGTTTTCTTGTATAACGTATGCTGTGTTTCCAGGCCTTTCCAGAATTATATTGTTTTCATGATTTTTATTGATTATTGTATTTTTTTCTCAGATTAATCAGTGCAATGCCAAGCTGGTGACAGGGCTGGACTCCCTGAAGAAGTCTTTAGCAACTCTAGGGGTGCATCAGTCTACGTCAACAATCAAGGTATATTTGGCTGAACTTCAATTCCAACGTCCGAATCCAGTATTCAAATTCGAATTTTTTAAAGTGTCGCACTTAGCACATGCAAAACATGTTCGAATTCTTCTCTGGAACTTTAGGAAGCCTGTCTGATAACTGTTAGAACCCCGTGTGATACGGCTAGTTATCACATGGGTCAGAACACCTGTATCGAACGCTACTAGTATTGTTTGCCGTTGGAAATCAGCAGGCTGAAGGGGCAACCCAGCCGTCTTGTGATGAAATGAATAAATAAATAAATGATGTTGTATTCCAGGATGTTCTGATCCCAGCAGCCTCCTCCATCACTCAGTGGAAGACAGAAGAGGAGACTCAGGACTACCTGTTGTCCACCGTCGTACCTGTCTGGGGTGTCATCACTACAGCAGACTTCAGTCACAACCAGATAAAACACATCGACGAATCTCTGGTACAGGATAAGTCCTTCTCACACCACATGGGGTATAGGGTGGTGCCCATCTCTGTTTCCATAGGCCCTGGGCCACACAGCTGTACATGCACAGATTATACTATGTTAGTCACAAAAAAATTAACAGATACATGTGTATAACACATTGACAAATTTCTGGTTGTGTACAGATTTAGTAATATTATAAGCCTGAAGCTTATACATTTGAGATATACATGTATTGACTAAAGACTTATTTCAATATACTAGTACATGTAGTTGTATGTATGAAAATTGATTTAATCTATCCTGAACCCTTTCTCTAACTGAACTGAACTGGTTTTTTTTTCAGAAACTGATTCCTAAAGTGGAGTTCCTGAGCTTGAGCCACAATGCCATCTCAACACTGGATCATTTACAGGTTAGTTATAGCAGGGCTTGAAATACTTTTTTCTGCATTCCTGCACTGGTGCAGGTAACATTGAAAATTACCTGCACCACTCATAATTTAGGAATTACATGTATGGATCACACTAAAAACTGTTCAGAAACCATTGCCATTATTTCTTTTACACTTCATTCAAAACGTAGACAGTACCAGCCAATACACAAATAAAAATACACATAGACCTATATAGTATATAAACCCAGTACATGGAGTAAAAAGAGAATTCTTAAATTTCTGAGCCATTCAAGAGGACAGAGAATATGGCCACTTGATATGTGGACAACTTCCTTCCTTTTAGCATCTTGATTTACCAATTGTCTAAAAGATATGACATTTTTGAAAGTAGATTGAAAAGTTATGTTTTTTTGGCGATACCTCAGGGGCGGAGGCATTTCTCATTCAATATTTTCCTTGTTTTCCTTTGCAGCACCTCTCATGTCTAACCCACCTGGATCTGTCCCACAACAACCTGACCACGGTGGAGGCCCTCCACACCAAGATAGGCAACATCAAGACTCTCAACCTGGCTGGGAACAAGCTGGAGACGTTAGAAGGACTGTCCAAGTTGTACTCACTTGTCACACTGGATGTGGGGAACAACACCATCTATCAGGTGGTTTAACACTATCCATTGTTCTTTTTGAAAGTTCATAGATTTCTATAAACATTAGCATAGCATTTGCTGAATACGGAGAGAGAGAGGGTCACTATTGAAAGCTGTTTTACAGTAATGTAAAGAAAATGCATAAAAATGCCTTCCATTGCTTGTTTATTTCATTCCAGAGCTGTTTTCATGTGCAGATTTTAAAATACTTTTATTTGTAGTTTAGAAACTGTACTATTGTACAATGATGACAGTTGGACAGGTGTTTTGGTCAGTCTCAGAACTTCTCTGTGATACCTCATGTATATGCCTCAATATGATCTTCAGATAGTGAATTGTACTAACACTCTGTGTTTCCCAGGTGTCGGACATGAAGCACATCGGTACCCTGCCGTGCATCGAGTCCGTCCTCCTGACTGGCAACCCTGTAACCATGGTTACCGACTACCGCACCAAAGTTCTGGCCACCTTCAACGACAGATCAAAAGAGGTGAAACTTCCTCAATTTCTGATACATGTTTTTGGATGTTGTTAAGTTTTTATGAATGATAATACACTTAAGATGATTCTGAATTGGCATTTGGATGTATGGACAAAATAGAGGACATTTTCTTTGTTCTCTCAGGTGTGCTTGGATGGTGAGCCCACAAGTCAGAAGGAACAGGTATGCAAATTACACATGTACACGACAACATGTCACATTTCAACACAGTTGACAGATCAGAGCTGTCTATCTTCATTTGCAGTTTAGCCAATGAGAGAGTTCATTCTAATTTTATCAATTCATCACCTTCACATACATTGTAACATGAATTGTTGTGTCTATACTGCACATCATATAGGGACTATATTTCTGTTACACAGTTATTCTTGATTGACGAAAAATCAGAGCCATTCTCTTAAATCCTTTTCTCTTTATTTTTCCCAAGGACACAGTTGCAGTTCTACAAGCTATACAGAAGGCAAAACTGGCAAAAGAGAAGGATTCTAAGAGGCACCACAAGGTATTACAGTGTTGTTCAATAGATCATCTGTTGAGAGTGAACTATTGTCCAATGTCCAGCAAATGGTCAGTCAATGAAAATGTCAAGCAAAAGACATTGCTTAATTGCTTAGTCCAAACATGTTGCTGAATGCTCCATCCTTTGCATTCTCTCTTTCTACATTTTTTTACTATCTAACTGTAATTTATTTTTTACATATATTTCTGTAATTCTTATTTTTCTTTGGAGTCTTTTTTTGTAAGTTTGCTGTGTTGTGGAAAAAGCTGTTGTTGCCAAACTAACTTGTTTGTGGAGGTGCAGTGCTGGTGTGTGTGCTCTTGCAGATGGAGAACTCGGAAATGTCTTCCTCTGCCCTTCTCTCTCTTTCTCTCTCTCCACAGAAGCTGCATGCTGCGTCCATAGCGGACGCTGATTCGGCCGACACAAGCTCCACTGCTTCCTCCGTCAGCCAAGGTACTAAATGTATGTGGACTCTCCTGTTGCCTTTCCTGTGTCTGTGCTATTGTCGGGCGTGTTTTGCTGCTGTGCTGTCGCAGGGTTTGTATGCAGAGTGACGCAAACTGGGAATGAGCTTCCATGCAGATGTCTCTTTTTAAAGAATTACTGTAAATTTGTTTACTTTCACAGTGGTTTTATTTCGCGGTAGGAGGGGAAAGGAGGTTCTTGCAGTGTTCTAAATTGACAGTTTAAACAGTACTGTAGTACTGTAGTAATACATTGTAGACGCATAGTTGTTGTGTCAGGAATTTGCAGTGGAAAGCTCGCTGCAAAAACTGCAGAAATGAAACCACTGCAAACATTTCAAAATTTACAGTAATCTTTCTTTCTGTCTAAGTTCAGCTGTCTGTGTCTTAAATTGTCAATGTGGCGTACTGATACTTCTTTTACCGAGCTAATGACTTACGTCTGCACATGCAGCTTGTGTATTTGATAGCAACATGTGCAGCAACTCAATTCTAAAAAGCTACCTTCAGCCCTATTGTCTCTTTGTGTACAGACCCTGTGTCATTCTAATAAGGCTAACTTTTGTCTCCTGAACTATTGGGTGTATGTTTGCCATATCCTGCCATGTGTCTTGCTATATACTGTAATGCTCCTTTTTTTGTCCATTCCACTTGGTTGTATTTAGATTTAATCTGTACTGTAGTTGTCAATCCATAGTTTTTTTGCTGTGTGCATTATGGAATATGTGTAAACATATTACTGCTACATGTATAACAAAATACATTTTTAAAATATAACACACTGCAATGTCTGCAGTTTTCTTCCCCATAGTTTCCACAACTACTTTTTCATCTTTAAGAAGAATTCGAAAATTTTGTCACAGTGGCATATACAAAAGATAAAATCATAAGTCATATGAATTATAAATTGTTGACCTGCTCTAAGCCTATTTTCAAATCACTGTGCGCATTAGTCTTGCATATTAACCTCCCTGCTAACTAACCACATATGCTGTTAAAGTTAGGTGCCAAGAGGTTACCTCAGCATGGAGAAGGTTAAAATATAGAGTGTAAACTGCCGAGTTCCCCTCTACAGGAGTAGATGTGTTGTCCACCAGTGAAGAGTACTTACGGTTTGAAGTTGAGGCACTCCGACAACAGGGGGGAGAGAATTGGTTGACAGCATTCAACGTCAGGCAAGAGGATCCACAGGTAAGCTGTTCTGAATGTATTTGTACAAATTTCTAGGTACTTTATATAGTCATTTGTGTGGAGATGGTGTTCAGCACCAAGGACAGTTGTGTTTGACTGTGTGTGGATGGTGTTCAGCACCAAGGACATGTGTGTTTGTATGTGAATGGTGTTCAGCACCAGGGACAGGCATGTTTGTGTGTGGATGGTGTTTAGCACCAAGGACAGGTGTGTTTGAGTGTGTGTGGATGGTGTTCAGCACCAAGGACAGGTGTGTTTGTGTGTGGATGGTGTTTAGCACCAAGGACAGGTGTGTTTGAGTGTGTGTGGATGGTGTTCAGCACCAGGGACAGGCGTGTTTGAGTGTGTGTGGATGGTGTTCAGCACCAAGGACAGGTGTGTTTGAGTGTGGATGGTGTTGAGCATCAAGGACAGGTGTATTTGAGTGTGTGTGGATGGTGTTCAGCACCAAGAACAGGTGTGTTTGTGTGTGGATGGTGTTAAGCACCAAGGACAGGTGTGTTTGAGTGTGGATGGTGTTGAGCACCAGGGACAGGTGTGTTTGAGTGTGTGTGGATGGTGTTCAGTACCAAGGACAGGTGTGTTTGAGTGTGTGTGGATGGTGTTCAGCACCAAGGACAGGCATGTTAGTGAGTGTGGATGGTGTTCAGCACCAAGGACAGGTGTGTTTGAGTGTGGATGGTGTTTAGCACCAAGGACAGGTGTGTTTGAGTGTGTGTGGATGGCGTTCAGCACCAAGGACAGGCATATTTGTCTGTTTGTATGGATGGTGTTTAGCACCAAGGACAGGTGTGTTTACATGTGTGGATAGTGTTCTACACTCTAGTGACACAGGTCTAGTTTCATTCGTAGAGATGGTGTTCAGCACCAAGGATAGGTCTGTACACTTGTTCAGAGATGGTTTTTAGCACCAATGGTAGGTGTGTTTGTCTGTGGATATGTAACAATATACATTGTACAATAGAGGACTGTTGTGAGTGTATGGCTGCTCTCTTTTATTACCCTGTTGACTTTCTTACACAAGTTATTTCACCAATGTTCCACCCAATGCAGATTTTCCACCATTCTCACTACTATGTCCCTTTTTTTTCATGCAAGTGCACGGCTAAAACATTGCCTGTCGTCTGTTCACTGCAGCCATTGCTTCTCAGTCCGTCTCCTCGCCAGTCTCCTGCGTCATCTCCATCCACCAAGCGCCGCTCACATCATCATCATTCAGGTCATAGGTCACCAGCCAGAGTGCACCAATCTCAGGGCAGCAAATCAGCACATGTTCAACCCACCCAGGATGTCCAGACACCTGCCAATATCTCACCTCTTGCTAGGTGCTGATCTTTTGCATTCATTCAATCAATCATTGATCGTAAGGCCACTCCAATTCAATTTCTTGCTTCTCTGGTTTTTTTTAGAAATAATGTTAGAGTTTTTTAGACTGGAAAAACAACATGCAAACAGAACCTAATGATTTTAGTTTTTCTCTAGAGTCTTGGTCAGATTTTAGACAAAACATGTGTGATCTTTGAGTGTTGTACAATGTATTATGATAATATCATGAACAGATTTTAACTTGTGTTTCCTTGCCTTGGTATAGCTTTATAAAATGATTTTGTTTGATGAGTTTCTGTCCTTCTTGCCTTGTGTAGGCCGACCTCTCTTCCACTGCCACAAAAGCCAGACCAGCCAATCATCAGTGTGGAAGAGGACAAGCCAAAACAAACTCCTAACTCAGCGACCCTGGGGAACGCTAGGTTTGCCGACTATCTTAAACAGGTCATCAACCAAAAACAAGGACAAGCTGAAAATCCACCAAATGAAAGTGAAAATTTTAGACACATTCTCTTTGCAGGTTGCCTCTCCAAAGACAGCCCGTATTCAGAGTTCCCAGCATGCTTTGTGGCAACAAGCAAAGCTGTGCATGTCCTGAAAGCTTTGGAATTCCCATCAGCCATTGCAGGTGTACCCATGATGCAACATTTCTGCAGTGTGCCTTTGGCAACATTGCAGCAAATAGTGGTTGGTCAGTTCGACCAGACTGTTACAATAGAAGGTACAGACACAAGATTCACTGTGATCACTGGAAGCTCTGATAAAACACAGGCTCTAGTAAAAGTAATATCAGAAAGCTTTCAGGAGGAAAGTAAGGAAAAAGCCAAGGTAGCACGGCAAGATGAAGAAAGCTTGGCCCGACTGACAAAGATCTTAAGCATTACTGAGAACAGAGAGGGAAAGTCACCAGTGGAGTTGAACAACTTTGTGGTCATCCAAGGACCCAATCAGGAACCTCGTATTGTCATCCTCACAAGCAAGTATCTGTACATCTGCAGGGAAGACCACTCCTATTGGCCAGTGATCAGACACACCTTGTCCGAGTCTTACAAGTTGAGCAGCATACTGGGTTGGAAGAGAGGGGAAAGTGGGTCCGGCCTGCAATTTCAGACAAAGATACAAGTAGAGGATACAGAAGGACTGCTCTTGAACTTCAGATCAAAGGAACAACAAGATAGTTTCATGGCATGCTTGACGCAGCTCGTCGGCGACAGAGAACAGAAAGTGCGTATTGACAGGCCGTGGGATGAAGCTGAAGGAAGAATTACATCTCCTGTAAAGGAAACAAAACCACCCAAAAGCCGCAAGCCTGTGAGCATGGAGGTCCTCTACTCCAGTCCCGATGTCTTAGAGAGACTATCTTCTAGTAATGACTGTAGAACTCTGAGTGTGAGTGAACCTCTGCAGCAGCTGGCCAGTCTGAAGGGTATGGCATTGGTCAGGTACTTCCACGACAAGGTGGCTCAGATCAGTACAGAGACTGAGGAGTTAAAGCATGTGATGTGGAGCGTGGTCGTCCCTCACGTGGATCCCAAACAGGAAATCACATCCTGCATCATGTTGAGCACGAAAGCGGTTTACTTCTTATCGGATGAATCCATCTCGAAGAAGGTGAGTCTCGGTGTGCCCTCCTACCTCCGCACACACAAGCGAGCGACTTCAGACTACTCCGGAGTGAAGAAACACGCAGTCCATGAAACCTCCTCCCACTCAAGTGGCATAGTGGAGCCGGGGACACCCTCCTCAAGAAAAGTGGTGAGGTGCATCCATACGCAGCACGTCGCCGACCTGAAGCAGGTAACTGTGGGGATGTTCGACCAGAGTTTCCGCCTGACAGGCGACTCAAGCAAGGACACGTTTGCCTGCATCACGCGTGACTTCGACTCAACCCATCACTTCATAGAGCAGCTGATGGGTGTATTGAGTCTGGGTCTTCCCACGGCGACCACCACGCCAACCCCTGATCTCACCTCTAGTGGATCCGACACTGACATCTACAAGGACTATCTGAAGGCTAGGAACAGTGTGGACGAGTACACCCATCCTAGCGGGGTTAAGTTCATCTACCCTAACGAGGAGCTGGTGTCAGATCTGACCTACCTTCTGGTAGAGAAGATGCCTGGGCCCAAACCAGACTACACCAAAGTGACCATCCTGATGTATGTGTTAACCTACCAGATGCAGAGATCTGATGACGTCTTTACATTGGGAAAGTTGGAGCCGCGTTCTGTCGTCATCACAGACACGCACGTGGCTCTTTGTATCGAAGACCATGTCAGCTATCCTCTCCCTGACTTTGTCATCAGCCCTCCTGAAAATCCCCATCACGAGGTTTTGGACATCCAAACCATCGAGAACCTTAAAAGGGTGGCAGTGAGCGACGAGTCCCCGCAAGATCTCACACTGGTGTTTCACAACGAGGGCGACTTTGTCGTGGACGTGGCGAAAGAGTACTTCCGGGCTGACGACAGGAGTCCGGGGACGCCGGGAGACGAGAACGAGATGTGCTGGATACTGATCATGCAGAGTAGAAAGGATCGGGAGCGGGTGGTGTCGATGCTGATAAAGCAATGGAGTGACATGCACGGCAAGGGCCTTCCACTGGTCAAGACTTAAAAAGCTGAACATAACATAACACACTGTACTAACCATCTCAACAAGGATTGATGCTGTTAAACCAAAATAACAGTACCCACTGAGTGAGGTGGGTTTGCCATAGGTTCTTTTTGTTTTGGAAGGAAGACCCAAAAAAATCATGACTTGTAGAGAACTATTCTAACTTCAGATTGCTGTGGATTTGATAGAAATTGGAAACGATAACAGAATTCTAAAGAGAGATATTATGAAATCTTTGTGATTGTGAACTGTAATGTCAACCAATTCTCATCCCAATGTTGTCAATGGAAAGATTGAACAGCAAAATGTTCTGTGCATTTTGTAGCACTTGTACATACATATACATGAAGTCTGAATTTTAATTCCTGAGTGTCCAACAAAAACTGCCTTATGTATGCTAGGCTCTATAGTTATAATGAAATCCCCAAAAAGTTATTTTTGTTGGGAGATTTTTAATACACACTGTACTTGTACAGAATGAAGGAAAACCAACTGGACAGTAACACACAAATTTACAATGTTCAGCATCTTTCTATGATACTTTTAATGTGAATACAAAATGTACATATAGTTTGTGCCAGTCTTTTAACTTATTTTACCCTTAGTTTTGTGAACACTACATTGTATTAAGCAAAATAGTTTTTGTGCCAGTATAGAATGTGGAGACAAACATGACTTTCTAAATGTGCCTCAGTGAAAAAAGGCTCTGCTCTTAAGCATGGCCAAAAATAGTGCAGTATCATATCAATTTAATGAACATTTCTATGGTCAAAGTGCAATGCCTTTGCAGTATAATCTACTTTTTGATCACCGCATATGTATTGGGATTACAATCATTACTGCATAGTTCAAAGTTGTTGCATAGTCTATGTTATAATAAATATGTCAAAAATGTATATTGTCTTGTTTTTGTTTTCAGCAAAATTCAGCTGATTTTTTTTCGTACACCTCTAAAAATTAATTGTTTTTGGTTTGTTTCCTTACAAAGTTAGAAATAACTCAGGAACTGTGCAAGCAAAAAATACAAAAGGGTACTATTACTACTAAATATAATATCCTAAGTGTATGGGAAAGTATAAACAAAAATGTACATTGAGCAAAACTTGTGAACATTACTACAGAAAAACATCCTTAAACATTGTCCCATGTAAAATTTGCATGGTACACATAGTATTAAGAGACTTTCCTAATAGGCTCTACGGAAAGATATCCTAAAACATTTCTGTCCTTGTCAGTAATTTGTCTGGGTCCCTCAAAAAGTCCTCTGCAAACTTCACAATCTCAGCGCTTGTAAAGCTTCTGTGCTGCCTCTGCCATCTCTTCTCCTCTAGATCTGGGTAAAAAGCTGCATACCCATGGTCATGCCACCTTACGATACATAGTCGGGGGTATGTGTACAGGGTAGGGGGGTTCAAGTGCAGAGAGCCAGTGTCTGTGGTCTCTAGCATCTCCCTTCTGTACCCTAATGGCACAAACTGGCCTGCCCACATAGGATACACATCCACGTCAAGTGTAGCAAAACTCATGAACCTGTACATGCTCAAGGCTGCCGAGTACAGGTTCTTATAGAAGGGGGACTCTTGTGTGAAGTTACTGGCATGACCTAGTGCGATGAGTATGGGGACGTCTGTGTTGAACAGCAGCTGTCTCTGCTGCGTGTGGAAGAGCTGTTGTGTGATGTGCATGACAGGCAGTCTGGAGTGGTCCTGTATGAAACTCAGAAGGGTGTCGGTACAGAAGGCTGCGTCGTCTTCGCACAGGGTGTGTGGCTGGAGGTTATACTTGTGCGGGGAGTGGAACTGGTGGAGCTGACTCTCTGATTCGCTCTCCATAACCGACGCTAGAGGCTGTCCTGCCACAAAGATTGGTGCCTCCAAGCCATCACTGCGATGTAAGGATATACGCAGCATTGCTGCTTCTCCATTTACATCTTTCTTTGACAGGACATAACAAGCTAGCTGGCCATAGAGCCGCTCACACAAATATTGGAAACATTTGAAAGAATAAGCCTTAACTGAAACAGTGTCAGCAGCTAGCTCTGCAAACAAGGCAACGTCTTGAAAACTAGTTTCATCTGTTTTTGAGACATAGTGCATTGCTGATTGAGTCACTTTTGACAACCATTCTAAGACTTTTTCAGATCCTAATACATCGTGGTAGTCAAGCCTAATACTTTCATATGTGCTGTCTTGGGTACAATGTTCAACTCTTTTGTTTTGGACAACTCTATATGCTACAAGTGTGGGGAACCCTCTTATTCCCTGCCTTTCACACTGCACAGGGTCAGTAGAACAGTTGAAGATGTAAAAGGAAACCCCCATCATCCTTTCTACCGCCTTGTGAACAAGTTCAAGTTCAGGCATCTTTTTAGTACACGTGCCACAGTTTGCTTTGATGAAAGTCACTGCCACAACTTGCACAAGACTGGTACTTCCTGTCAGGCTGTAAGGGGGAGGGGCAGCATGGGTCATGCTGATGACTTGGTCCCAGTTCGAGCCAGTCAGAACCGGTATCTGTCCTGTCTTCTTCACTGCCTTGATCTGCTAACAAAATACACAAAATAAGATCGCATTCAAACCATTCATAGACGGATGGATGAATAGATGCATGAAAAGATAGACGGATCATTGTAGGACATTTTTAGGAAGGAACATCTGATTATGTTCCATCTTCATTTATGCTGTACCTTCCTTGCTTTTACTGTTACGTTTCACAACATAAATGTTCTTTAGATTACTGACAAAGTTGTTGATGTAAATGGCTTACATACCTTTTTCTTTCCCTTGCCAACCAACATTTGCATCTTATTAGGTAGCTGTAAGCCCAGTGCTTCAGTGGAAGCCGTCTCATTTTGCCACTTGACACACACACTGTTCAAGATTCCCAGACTGAAAGGAGCTCCCATTTCACACATAGGGGTGTCCAAATGTGTAACAATCCCCGCACCTTTGTGATCCCTTAACGGGACACCAATGTCTTCCAAAAACTTCATTATGTCAACCGGTTCTGGTGAGTTATGTGAAAACAACCTTTGCCTTGTCACAGTCTTAACGTTCCTGTCTGTTTTCTCGTTACTAAACAAGACAATGAATGGGATTTGCCGGACCAGTGTTGAGTCGACCCAACCCTTTGTCAAAAGATCTCTTTGTTCAGAAAGATCCACAAGTCCAAATCTGAAGGCAGCTCCCAGTCTTCTAATCCAACCTGCTGTGTACAGGAAGGACTTGACATAACCGAGGCTTCTCTTTTCCCTCTGCGAGTAGAAGCACACCAGGATTGGCCCAGCGTACCTTCGCTCAAGAACTACAGACGGGAAGTTTTCTGAGGTCAACTTCACGGCAACCTTCTGTAGTGTGACTTCTATGTGAAGCTCGATGGTCGATAGAGTTAAATCGTGTCCAAGCAGATGTTTGAAGGGCTGATGTGGATTGGCCTTACTGACAAGTAGGACAGCAGGAAAAGTGTTCACAGAAAACTGCTGAGTAATCTTCTTTGTATCAGGGGATTCCCAAGGGACCAGCAATGCCTTGACTTGTTCTGGAAAAAGCTTCTCAACACGATTAAAAATCTTGTGCAGCTGAGCAGACTGGTCTTCTGTTCTCGCAAAGCCAAGCACAGTGACCTCGTTGCTGTGCAGCTCTCTGTCCACAGATATTGCATGAATGTCAGACTTCGAATTCTCTGCCTTATTCCTCTGTATGTAGAACCAGTCTTTCAATCTTGTTGCAGTGTGGTCGCCATGGAAACAGACAGGAATTTCCCCGCGGTAGCAGCACAAGGACGGCCTTACCCGCGGAATGCTGATGATACTTTTTACGTCCATCAGAGTGGGATCGTATATCTTTCCAACAGAAAATACGGAGGAAAACTTTTCCTGCACTTCTGAAGTTGCCCATACTTGGAGGAAAAGCTTTTCGATGACTGATGCTCCCCTTCTCTGTGATGAGTATAAGATACAAGCTGGCTGGGAGAAGGCGTTTGCTATCAGTGAGTCGTAGTCTGAGGCTGTCAGCTCCTTTATAGCCAAAAGCATTGGGGAAGATGTTGATGTTTTGGTTGCATCTGTAGCTGCATCTGGAACAGTAAAAAGAAACTTAATGTTTTGATGCTTTGCTAAAGCTTTACATTACAAGGAGTAATATAACGTTACCAATGAGCCGCTTATTCCAATTCTTGGCTAAACTTAAGTTATAGGTTAGGTGTATTTTGGTACCATGTTCTTTAATGAGGTGATTTAGTGTGATTGATAAAACTTCCTTTGTCTTTGATGTAACAGTTACCTACTATACGAGATTAAGTAGTTGATAAGTAACCCGTAATAGGCATTTTATTGTACCATAAAATCCCTTGTATATGTACTCAGCTTTCTGAAAACGAATATCTAGAAGCGACATTTTTATAGTACATGTATACCACAGAGGTTTACAAAGTAGATTTATGGAATTTGTATAAAAGGTATCATTGATATACCCTCACCTTCTTCGACACCTGGCAATGCACTCGGTCTTGCAGGTGTATGTGAGGAATCAGTAGCACCTGCAACAGGTGGTCGAGTTGCTTCCGGGTTTGTCCCCGCCAACTTCGTTTCAAAAGAAACTGAACCATCCTCTAACGTTATCTCCAATACGTCATCTTCATGACTCTTTGCAGTCTCAGAGTAGGGTGTTGTATCTTGAACGGTCGAAGAACTCTGTGCAGCAAGTAAACATGGAAAAATTGCAAGGAAACAACACAGCGTAGCAACCAAAGCGTCAGTTTTGGAAGCCATCTTGGGTCACACTAATCCACACGTTGATAGGGGTGAAGTAAAATATCTTGATACAGAAAAGGGAGAAATAAATGAAAATGTAAGTATATATTTTCGTAAAGATGGTATATAAATTGATACGTTATAGACTTCAATGGTTTTGTAATTTTCTGTCTTTTGCTGTATATAATAATTTCTTACATCCCTATCCAATATTGGACTCACCCACTGTCATGGCGGCGCACATGTGAAAATTCACGTTGTGTTTTGCTTCCAGCAATATTTCGCACTGTGATACTTCCAGAGGCCATGGATCGCGCAAAGAAGAAGAGGAGACGAGGGCCGAGGAAATCGAAAGCAAAAAGTGAAAAGGCTTTACGGTAAGGCGTTTCATCAACATATTGTGTGTGCACACATGTCGGAGGGGGAAGGGGAGGGGGGCTAAATAATTCTGTAGGCAAGATGTAGAAAGGGCTGATAAATAACTTTCGATCTCTTCTCTGGACTGTGTATTATCTTTTTTATAGGTTAGGCCAACACCTTGCAAAAATAGCAAGCTTATAATCTGTTTGATCGAACGATTAAAGTTATGCATCATTCATAACTTTATGCTAAGAAATTATGAATACGTCAGAATGAATGAATGCATGCCCAAGCATTATCATGAAGGAAGTTTAAACGGCAATTTTCAACACAAGAAATTGGACTTACCCAAATTTTTGACTGTACAAGTTCAGTCTTTGTCAAGGAATGAGAGATCCACCGCTTCTGTGACGTCACGTTATGCAGATGACACACGTGACTCGGTGAGCAGTGGATCATAGGTGGCAGAAAGTCTGTGGCGCCCCCCGTCTTTGCTGAGGGATCATCATCATCATCATCTCAAATACTGCTCATCCCGCTATGCAGCGGATTATTAGCAGTCCTAGACGCGCATGCCATTGATGATGCTGTGGGTGCAAACATGGGGAAAAAAGGGGAATAGTCGCAGACAAGTGCAAGGACGGGACAGTGAAATTACACATATATATTTACCTATGTACAAAGGACAGGGGGGCAGCTCAGTGCAGCGAAGCCCGTCCCAGCTCAGCTTTGAACTGGGAGATGGACTTCGCCTCCGCCACACTGGGCTCAAGTTCATTCCACTCATTGATGGTGCGAGGGAAGAACGAGAGCCTGTAATACATTTGTAGTTGTTCCTACTCGCGATGGTCTGCAGCTTTAAAGCATGATTAGTGCGGCGGGAGCACCGAGCTGCCGGGACGAGACGAGAGGTGTGAGGGACAGAGATGGTGTTGTGCAGGACTTTAAACATGGTGGTCAGTCTGGCCATTTTGCGGCGATGTGCAAGCGACTGCCATCCCTGGTTGTAATGCCCTGATGTAGATGGCCTCTTTTGTCAAGCATTATTGTTTCTTTATATAATGTACTATGTACTGCAATGTAATGTAAGTCATTAACTCCTTTCCTCTATGCCAATGTCAACAGGTCTATAACAGATGCCAAAGGTTCCAATGGACAGACGACTGTGTCATGTAAAGCCGTCGCAGTGGCCGCCGGCCTCATACCAAACCAGAACCTGGTAAAAAACGTCCAGTCAAAACTGGCAACCAAACGTGAGAGATTAAAGCTTCAAAAGGCAAAGACTGTGGCACCTAGCAGTCATGATGTGCAACACGGAGAAGGAGTTAGTAGTTCTGCATTACCCGACTCATTAACAACAGTGTCATCAACCTTAGGTCCTCCTACTTGTAGGTAAGTACAAGACTGACCTGTTGCTCATAGTTTGTTGAAGTGCTCTTACATCTTGTACTTTGGCAAGGTAAGAAAATACTGTAAATCACTTTATGTTCGTGGTAGCCAAAGTTCGCGGTCTGAGAAAAATGGACAGTTCGTGGAACTATACGTTCGCAGTGGCGGCAGGTGCAGCAAAAAGAAAGTCAGCAAATTATTTGTTCATGGTATAATGATAAGTTCCCGGTACAGAAGTGACTGTGAAAACCGCAAATATAAAAGTACTGCAAAAAAATCATGATTTACAGTACAGACTGCATATTATGAATCATACATTGCAGTAAATGGAAATACAGGCCCTGTCTTTCATTGTATGCTTTTTACCTGATCATCTATTCTCCAATCTATTGTATTTTATGCATATTTTTACCACAATGAATTTCCTTTCAAGTTTTTTCTTTCCTTTATACTTTATATTTGCTCTCCTAACTTTGCTAAATGTTGCTATTGTTTGTCTAGAGTACTTGAGCAGAAAGAGGCAGAGGAGTATGTCTTAGTGATAGAACATTGCCAGGTGAGTAAAGGTCTTTTATTGGTAACATTATGTAACATTACTAAGAAAAATATTGATTCAATCAATTCCTCTAGAATAGTCTAGATTGTGAAGACATACACGTATGCTTCAAATAGACATACCTTGATATATGATGTTTTTTAGGAGGTGTGTTTCCATGGAAAGGCTTTGGTCAGCTGTCTACATGGATCTGTATTCATCTATGGATGCACCCTTCACCAGGGACAGAAACCCTTACCTGTGTATGCACCAAGGACTCACTCAGCTCTGTTCATCACTCCTCTACCACACGATGGACAAGTAGTAGTGTCAGAGCAGGTGAAACAACTTGTAGGGGAGGATCTCAAGGAAGATACTGTTGTCGTGCTGCTTCAGAAACTGAAGTGTCCAATGGTGGATTATGTGACAAGTGTGAAGGAGTATGCTAATGTCTTCTATTGGGTAAGCTAGTGTTTGGGTTTGATATACATTGTCAGGGCTTGAAATATCCACTGAGATTATAGAAAGATATTAAATAACCAGAAATTTGGGAAGCTAAAAATATTGTGAATCACAATAATATTGCAGAAAACAGTTTGTAAGTTTTGTGAGCCCTGATTGTGCATATTTCAGTATCATAAACCTCCTTGTATGCTGACCAAATTCTCTTGTCAACCCATGTTTTGTTGTTCAGGATGAAAAAAAATTCATACCATATCATGTAAATCATTGGAGGTTTCAACTGCTTAATATACTTCTAACTTCTTCTTCTTCTATTCAGTTTAACGTCTGTTTTCCCCGAAACGGGGGTTAGACGTACTTGCATCAAGTGCAATATACAGTGTAGTAAAATCATTGTATAATCATCAAATATTGTTTCATAAGGAATTTATGTTTTGTCTCAGGTTGATACAGAATTTGTAATAGAAATTCCCCTTTCATATATAGGAAAACAAGAGCAAGGATAAAGTAGTAGAAAGAGTGATGACATTAGAGGACAGTACGCACCTGGAGTCCATAGGTTTCCACGTGGTGGACGACCCCTCCGCACCGCGGCTGTTCACACCTGAGCCTGTCCGGTCAGCTCTGTCAGACGTCTTGGAACAGGTGGAACATGCAGGTGTGCAGATTCCCTTTGTTCTTTCAAAATACCATGTGGGCAGTCTTTTCCTAATACTGTAGTTGTACAGTTAACATGTGGCCAGTATTGGCAGGATTCTTAATGCTTGTGACATTGGGAAAATCCAAGGGACCACCAAAAAGTGGAACTAGAATCAGACGGTACAGTCATCTTATTTCATTTGACCGTGTGTGATAGGCTACTTACAAAGAAAGACCGCTAAGAAAATTAATATCATATCTTGTTTGTGCACATGAAGTTACCAAAGGTACCACAGCTCCTGTAATCCTGTTGTGTGGTGGCAAGAACTCAGGAAAATCTACTCTGGCCAGGTTTCTCATCAACCTCATACTTTCCAGGTAGGAAACAAAGTGGATTATATTATGTAGATTTTTAATGATTTTTAAGGCCTCTGGTGGAGAAAAATACATGTTTTCTTCCTCTAGTCCTCTTACTAAATTTTACTTCTACATGCACTTGCCGTCTTTCCATGTTCCATGTTAAGCTATGGAGAGGTGTACCATCTAGAGTGTGACATTGGGCAGACAGAGTTCACTCCATCAGGGTTTGTGTCCCTGACCCACGTGAACACACCCACGGTCGGCCCACCCTTCACCCATCAGAAGACACCTGACAGGTGAAATAGACTAGTCCATTTCTGGGATGGCGGTAATTTTGATATGATTCATTTTTAGGATAGGAATATATTGGAATAGGGGATTTATGCAGGGGGGTTATTTTGTAATAGTCCATTTTTGCATGATAGTACTGTTGGAATAGTAGATATTTTTACATGGGGGAGGGATAGGGAGTGAAATATCTTGAATTTGCTTGCAAATGTTGGCTTTCTACAGAAGTGGTATCACATGTTTTCTAATTGTGATTAGACAATTTCTAGTTCAAAGTCATGTAGTTGGCTTAGGCCACACTAGTTTAATCAATTGGTTCTCGTATTTACCCTCTTCTTTTTTTTCTTATTTGCAAAAAAAAAGAATATCCAGATTCTAAATCAACTCAAAAATGCTCATATTTTAGCCCCAACAGTTGAAGAAAGTCTTTTTCTTCCTGGTTGTGACAGTTTTTCCATCTATCAATGTAGCGGTTTGATCAAAAGTTTGAAATTCATTGTTTGAGTTACAAACCACCCTTGTATGTTGACTTCATGGCTCCTATAATAGTATTTGAGGCTATCACAGGATGCCTTGGACCCTGTCGCTTTATATGTTTTTGTAAAAAAATCTGAGAACCACCAAATCAAATTGGTGTGACCTTAGCAAGAAAAACAAAGCCTCATCTTTGGTGTCCTCCCCAGGTGTTGTTACTACGGCCACCTGAGCCCAGGTGATGACCCGGACAGGTACGTCAGGACGGTGAAGTACGTGCACCAAGGTTACAGGGGGAATGCACCACTCATTGTCAACACTATGGGGTGGACCCAAGGTAAGGGACATCGTATTGTGATTCTGGATGCTGAACAAGAATTGAAGTATTAAAACATTTTTCCTCAGCCGCGTCATATGATGATCTTTTATTTGATAAGAATAAAGAATTAAAGTAACTTGTTAACTATAATGACTTTATTTAAGTAGAATGTTGGTAGTTTAATCACGTGCATTTCTACTGAAAGTATGCTGATTTAGTTCACTACTTACTTATTTCTTCATGTATATAACGTTAATTCCCTGCTGAAAATATTAGACATTTCAGTACATCACGATGTTTATCTTAAGCCCCTGTCACACATAGCCGACCATTGCCAGCTTTTTCATGGTTTTCGTTGGATGTTTGGTCAATGTTGCATCAGAATTTGAAAACTATAGATGGGATGTCATTCTTAAATACGCGAATACAACTTTAAACGAGACGTTCTGCCGAAGTGATATGCACAATACATGCAGGTTTCATGCAGGTGGATTCTAGGCTACTTGGGACCCAGTGCAGACCTTGGAAGGGGGTGGTCGTCGGGAGCAAAGTCGTGGGAAGGTCCTGAATGTGTGACAGGGGCTTTAGAAAGGCTCTACATCACTCAACTAAAACTAATATACAGTGCACATGTAATGACAGAAGCTGCTATTTTGCTGATATCTACAATGTCTCCCCTGTAGGTATGGGTTTACACCTGCTGATGGATACGATCCACCTGGTGCACCCTTCCCACATTCTGCAGCTGAAGGGGAGGAAATCTGCACAGGACTTACCACAGCTGTCTCTCGAGTTCCTACATACAGAGCCTGGCTGGGCATATGCAAATATACAGGTGAGAGACAGACAAGGAAAGATTGTGTGTTTGGGTTTCAGTTTATTTTAACCCACTTTCAGCCTGCATTTCAGCCACATCATATTTTTTCTTTAAAAAAATCTGAGAACCAACAAATCAAATTGGTGTGGCCTTAGCAAGCTATTCTTTAAGTTGTAAGGGAAAATCATTACAATACATTTACAATAGAACTTCTGTATAACATGAATACACTATGACACATTCATTTGATAATACATGTAGTTAGATCTTAGTACTTCTTAAAAACGACATAGCAGTCCAGTCTGAAAGCTTATGTATCAACATAGAACTTGACTTCCTGTGCAGAAAATTTGTAGAAATGTAACTGTTAAAAGTCCTATCTTACTCCTCTCATTGCTTGTTTTGTCTGGATTTTTTTTAACAGGTGGAGACAAACAAAGAGGATGATGATGACACTGTGCCTGTCAACCCAGAACTGGTGTACCTACAAGTTGGGAATGACATGCCACGACAGTAGGTCACCTCTGTGTGTTCAAACTATAAAGAAGTGATTTAAGGCCACACCAATTAAATTTGTTGGTTCTTGGATGTTTTCAGAAAAAATATGAAGCAACAGGGCGAAGAAAAAACAGGCCTAGGCATCCTATGATAGCCCCAAATGCTACGATAGGAGCCATGAAGTCAACATACCAGGCTGGTTTAAAATTTAAACAATGAATTTTAATCAAGCCACTGCATTGATAAATGTAACAAATAGGAAGACAAAGACTTTCTTCAACTGGTGGGGCTAACATATGAGCATTTTGGAGTTGTTTTTATGCTAATCAGAAAAAATGAAGCAGGCAAATCTGAGAACCAATTGATTAAATTGGTGTGGACTTAGAAAGCTGTTTCACAATTGTGATATTTTCTGTATCTCAATGCCAATTTCAGGATGTACATGTATTGTACTTAACCACAACATATAGCTAGTACATTTGTATATTATGTGGAAAGCTATAGATATTGTAAACATACTTGCACACATGCTTATGAGTCTATCCCTTTTCAGTACTTGGTTCACAGCTTCAGAGTTTCGCTCCATGGCTCTGATGGCCACCCTCAGCTCCCTCCAGCCCGACCGGCGTGTCCACCCCCTGAACACCCTCACCCCCAGGGTTGTACCGTGGCGCTCGGTGGCCGTGCATGTCTGTAACGCTGACGTTCCCCCCTCACAGATCATGTATGTGCTGAATGCCAGCGTTGTAGCCTTGTGCCAGGCAGAGGACAATGAGGTACATGTCACTCTTTTCCTTCTTCCTAACATGAATAATGCTTTTGCCTTTTCAAGTACAATGTAGCTATTAGTGCAATACAGCTTTTGCTACAGCTCGTGTTCATAGCCAAGCATGCCAGGTCACCCCTACTCTTCTTGATAAGTGTGTTGGGTTCTTTTTTGAATAATGCATGTAATTTGATTGTATTTAAAAAGATTAGATTGAATCATCAGATACAACATTTCTGATTGGATGGGAGGTTTTTATCTTAATGTCTCTATATCTTTATACTTACCAGTATTCTGTGACTGCTTGAGTTTTGAAGACCATGATAGTACTGTGACAGTAAAATGTACTCATCCATCTGTGGTGCAGTTTTCCAGCCTGAGACAGGGGGCGCTGCCTGACGGACCAGTTGTTTTACAGGACACACCTATCTGCCAGGCTGTTGGCATAGGTAAGGACTGATCTTACTTCAGAAATCCTTTACTTGCTTGTTTCAAACCCTTTTGGCTCGTACTTAGAAATTAGATCATTTAAGTCCAATGCACTTCCAATTGCTGTACACACTCTTTACATTAACCATACCAGAGCTCTTGGCTTAAACCTTGTGGATTTAGTCTTTGATAAATTAAACTTGCCTAAATTGTACATGGACCATTTGTACATAATGTCTTTTTGTGTTAACAGTATAAAGTGGAGTGGATGTTGGTTAGCTTGGGGAATGAATCCACTCTACTTTGTACTCTTTCTGTGTTAACTTTATTAAGTTGGATCCTTCTCCAATAAGTTCCTCTATTTTGCTTCCTTTCACTGTGCATCAGGTATAATAAGAGGCATAGACATGGAGAAGGGACTGTTCTACATCCTGACATCTGTGGAGGAGCACAGGCTACTAAGGGTTAACATCCTGCTGTGTGGTGCCCTGTCCATCCCCACACCCCTCATGTTACAACAGGTAACTAAGAATTAATCCAGTTTACATGTACCTGTATAACCATGGAATGTCCTATAATACTTGGTGGTAGAAGTCATTATGAAGCAAATTTGAACAGATTTTCTAACACAAGAAATTTTTGACTGTACAACTCCAGTCTAACCATGGAATAGAGTTGTACAGTCGAAAATTTGGGTAAGTCCAGTTCATTGTGTTGGAAATTACAGTTCAAACTTACTTCATAATGTACATGTATATATTACATTACATGGAATCAATTTAGAGAAAATGTCACACTGTTGTTCTTTGCAAAGTACACATGCCTAAGATTAGAATGATGCAATTACTACATAACATCAGCCATAGTTGCATTTCACTAATTAATTGTTTTACAACAAAAGCACATGCCACAAAATATATGACAAATACTGTACATTTTTTTTAAATTCTCCTGTAGCAGACCCCACTTTGGAAACACAAACTTGACCTTCATCTAAGCTTCTACTCCCACTTAATTTGTCTCTTGGCCATCAAAGGAGCTTAATGTAGATTCTCTTAGTTGGTTACCGTTTAATCTGTTTACTTAGTTGGAATTAATGGAAAAGAAAAAGGATCAATTAAGAGCCAAGTGGTTAAACCCCCATGTATCATGTTACAGAACTGACCAATCAGAGATGGCCAAGGTGTAGCGTGTTAACATTCCAGGGTAGAGAATTATGGGAGATTTTGTACTTTGGACAGGACAGAGTCATTGATATGTTTAAGCTGTATGTTGTACACTGCCAACTTGGGGTGTCTAGTTGTGTGGCCATCAGCCAATTAGGCGCTGTTGGTTTGCTAATGTAAACTATGACTCCAACCGTCAAATATTTTATCTTAGGAAACAATGCAGTGTCTGTTTTAATGTTGTACAATTTTGTTTGCAGCTTTTAGAGTCTGTGGAACTTGGTTGATGTTGAAGTCCTGGCTCAGTGCCTTTTCTTGTTTTAATTGATTTAAGTCTTAACCAATTGTGGGCAGTAAAAAACTTGACCCCTTACAAATGGTACATTCTAAAAATCTCTGTAGTTTAGGATTGATCATGTTTTTTTAAAAAGAAAAGATGAATGTATTGTACTGAGACTATCATTTTCTTCTGAAAGTTATTGCTTATGGTTACGGTAACGTTATATACTAGCAAGGATATTTGTCAAAAATGTAGAAATATTGCAAAATTAATGGCCAATTCATAATTTTCCCTTGTCACATGCATATATAGCAAAAGAGAAAAAACACATTTAAACACAAACACCTTTCTGTAACCACATTTAATACTTTGTATAAAAATTTGCAAGATGCTAAAATACTTTTAACTTTAGTTAGTATCTTGCAAATGAATTATCCCAATTCCCTCTGAAAATATTTTGATACCAAAACAACTTGCAGTCTTTGAGATGCTCCCTTCACAAAATGTCCTCCATACTTTTAATGCATTAGCTACCCCACCCTTTTTACAGCTGCCATATTGAAGGAGTCAAAAGTTCACCATACCTCAGTGAACATATGAGGAAGGTTGTCATTTTGTATGCAGGGTGGAGACAGAATTGCAGGATTGTAAAATGGATTCTAGAATGGAGGTGCTGCATGGATGACTGGAGAGCATTGTATTGTTACAGTATTAGTTTCGATATTGGATAGTGGTTCAGCCAAGCATGACTTATAGTTGTCATTGTACAAGGAACTCAAAGCTTACTACTAGTATGCATACTTGGCAAGTACAAAATGTAGAATGATTATACATGTAGATCTCAAATGTTTTTGTAGGATGGGAGTATTCCTTGATACTTGACAGAACACTGTTGAGATTTAATACAAAAGCTCAGAATTTTAAGTACGGTTGTGTCTGGAGAGGTGGTAGTGTGACTTGCATGTCTGAAAATTATACAATTTATTATATAATGTTACAGTGGGGGCAAACCAGTACCTGGGAGTACATATAGGCAGGTACAAATGTAGCTATAGGCATGTTACATGGAATGATTTTCAGCAGAACAAAAATGACATTTAATAAAAATGGATGGACAGAAAAGGTTTTTTACAACTTTTTATCAACGTATAAGTGGCGAAATTTTTTTTCTTTTTGCATTTTACCTTCTCTGGTTCCAAGTTACCCAAAACAGCCAACCAATAGTTGATAATACTAAAAAAACTATTGCATTTAAAGTTGTGAAGTTGTGAGTTTGCCTGACATTAAGTGCACTTGTATTGGAGTCCGTGGTATGTGATACTGACTGTTGAAGGAGTCATTGGCCCATTAAGCACACAGGCTAGACATGTCAATCATCCGTGATATTTACAGCTGTCTGGAGCACTTAGCAGATCCAATCAATTAAAGGCACATGAGTTTGCAGAACGTGACTCATACAGGATGTATACTAGTATATGAGTCTTTCAAAAATTATATACATTATTGTATTGGATGTGTTTAAATAAATCTGTACATTTATCCAACATTATATTGGAGAAGCAAGAAAGGAAGACGTCTAATTTTAAAAGTAACAGGCGACACTTTAAATCCGGAACAACACTTTAAATCCGGACAACTTTGATTATTAAGACATAATCATAAGTGTGAGAAGGAAACTTAATATTCTAGATTATCACATACTACATGATAACAATTACGTCTACTAGGTAACATTGGTAGGTCCCGGTGGACTAGGTCAGTTCTGCAGAATTCTGCATCGGAGCGCAATTTAAAGTGTTGTTCCGGATTTAAAGTGTTGTTCCGGATTTAAAGTGTCGCCTGTTAAGTACAAAAACTGATGCTAGTCATGTTGTACTATAACATGTAATGTATAGTATTACATATCCTTTCTGAAACTACCACAAACAGATAGAACATGTCTTAATCATCTGAAAGTCCAAAAAAAATGAGTGCCTGACACAAAACATCGTATAGAAGATGTGCTACTTTTCTTATTACTACTGTTGCAGCAGATTTTATCCATATCATGAAGTTTCTTTGGCCCAACTTCCCTTCATATCATAACTGTTCAAAAATGGTGACTGTATCTTCCCGTTCATCAGTCACCACTAGGTGGCCCTGTGTTGCCATGGCAACGGCACAGGGGCTGCTACTGTCTGTAGCTATTGATTTAAGGAATCTGCCTGTTTTGTCAAACATTTCTAAGCACCCATTCTTACTGTTAGCAACAATGATGTTACCTGACCTGTCTGTACAGATGCCACGGGGGTACTTGAGGCGATGCCCACCACTTGTCCTATCTCCAAACTTGAACTGGAAGGCTCCACTGTTGTCGTACACATAGACACAGTCACAAAAGTAATCGGACACAAGAATGTTTCCCTCCCTGTCCACTGTGATGTACTGTGGTTGGTTCATGCCTTGTCTTCTACCCACCGTCTTCACCAGTGTTCCATCTGGCCTGAACTCGTGTACCACACCTTGTTGGAGATACGTTCCAACTGTTTGGGTGACGAGGATGCGGCCTCTTCTTGTGTCCACCGCTATTCCTGTACAAGCTCTTGTCTTCTGTAGCTCTATCTTGGTCAGCATACTGCCTTGCGTTGTGTATTTAACTGCAAAGTCAGAAATGTCTGTATCTCCCACCACCCACAAGTTTCCATCTCCATCTATGGCCACGTCATGTGGGGACATCACCTCGTCGTATCTATGTCGTATTCTTTGGAGGAGGAAACCCTTTATTTTCCTGCTGTGGCCTGACAGGGTTGTGACCATGCTGTGTACGAATGTTCCTTGTAAGTTGAAGACTTGGATTCTGTTGTTACCACAGTCTGCTACAAAGATATGCCCATCCTCTGACACAGCTACACCAAGTGGTCTTGTAAACTTGCCTTTCTTGACACCTTTCCCGCCAAATGTTAGTCTCTTTGGTAGATTTTTACTCTGGCTTTCACTATCACAGTTACCTATTGGTTCTTCTCTATATGCTGCCTTGAGCATTGCAGACTCTAGGGGCTGTATAGTGACTTGTCCTAAAATTTGGACTATACCGTTTAAGTCTGTAGGTTGGAAGACTGCAACGTCTGTTGGTATGGGAGATGGTGCTGCTCTATCTCTGTATTTTCCCACAACTTGGATCAGACCGGTGTCCTGTTCAAGAATCCCCATCCCTCTCTGTTGGATGTTGTGCTCTGCACTGTCACAGGCAGCAGACAGTTCAGATAAATCCGCCAAAACGGCATCCCTCTGACTCTGTATCGCGTCCAAGTTCTGGTTGTGTTTTTGCTCCACTTTTCCGAAAATGTCGTCTTTTGCCTCCCTGAGTTTCTGCACAATCTGATTGTAGGCTTGAGTGATGCTGCTTTCTGTCTGCTGTTTTTGTTTCTCCAACTGTTTCTCTGTGCCTCTCAGACCTATGATGAAGTCACAGTAGGTCTCTAGTATGCCCCTGCCTTCAACGATCAGTGCTTGATCTTCAGTTATCCGTTCTTCCAAAGTTTTCTCCAAGTTGACAGTCCTGTGGCCTGCGTGGATTTCTCCCAGACACTCTGTACAGATTGCTTTATTGCAGTCAGTACAGTGTAACTTCAGTTCTTCTTGGGGGTGACGGCTACATCTGTTTGCAAAGTGTGGCTGCTCTGCAGTTTCTTCTGAAATGGTTGCCTGCTTGCGGATTCGGTCGCACAAGTTTTTGACAAGATGGCCGTCAGGTAAATCAGGTACCCCTTCAGCCGGTGGCTCTGCCCAAATATGGCAGACAGGGCATTTGAAAGACTCTTGGCCCCCAGCCCAATCCAGTAGACAGTCCTGACAGAAGGTGTGTTGACAAGGCAGCACCTTAGGCCTGTAAAACAGCTCCTTGCAGATGCTGCAAGAAAGTTCCTCCTTGGTTCTTCCACACAGACTCGACCTTACTGCTTCAGCCATGATCTTTGCCTCCTACAAAAGTGCCGCTAGATCAAGGCGCCTGGATCAAGGTAGCGTCCAGGTTACATCAAAGGAACAGACAAATCCATGGCTAGGTTAGGGGTCGAGACCATTTAACCTTGACTTTACATTTCAAATGCACGTAATGTTACAGGTACTACTTATGAAGGGTAACAAGTTTACCTCACTTAGTACTGAAAGTTTGTGGGGTAAAGCTGGTTATAACTGGTTATAGCGAAGGTCAGATATACTGGCTGAACGATACAGGTAAAGACAAGAGTGATAGGTAGTTGAAAGAACCCCCCTCCATGGCCGAGAAAGTTGGCATATCCCTGTGTAAAGCAATTAACCAGTAGTACACTTTGAATCAATTACCAGTTATCATAAGTCAATGTTTATCTACAGTTGAGGAGAAAACGTGACCTTTAGCAATGTTGAGTTTAGCCAATGCCATTAATTGAATGTGTAAGACCAGTATAGTGGTATGTCAATAATGCTTAAAAGAGTTGACATATGTAGTGATATATTAACTCATCTGAAATGGGTTTTGGTGCCAACGTTTCTTGTTCTCGTGCTGAGCAGAAAGAGTGAACATGTAACACAGGTGTTCTCTATTGTCTGATCTTCAGATAAACTTGACTTTTATGTTTGGGTTGATTTATAGATCTGCCTTTAATGTTTTTGTTTATTTGTTTATTGATCTTGGGTACATATAGGTAGTCCCTTCAGCCAAAAAGATAAACCAAAGAGCCCAGGCAAAATTAGAATTTCATATTGTAAATGAGTCTTTAGTTACCCCACGCTGTGGTACAGACAAATATACATTCAGGTCATATCAGTAGAACAAGTATACTACATGTAGTTAAAGGCTTGAATGGAGGGGTCCTGTAGAAATTCCTTATGTAGCATAGAGACCCAGATAGGCCAACTTGTACTTTACACACTTAGTCTAGTAACCTTCTCCCTGCTAAGGTAGCCGTTTGGCACCAAATTTGTATTGGCCATGGGGTTAGGCAGCAGGGATGAGGTTAACTGACATTGTTTAGAAGTACGACTGTTTAACAGACCCAGTTGCAATGGTCTAAAATTCAAAGAGAAGGTATATGGAGTAAAACAACGATGTACACTGTACTATTATGCCTAAATTTAGGCTCACTCCTTGTTTCCACCTTGTTTTCTTCTTTTCTTCCGCAGAATGTAGAAGGACCTGTGCCGTATTTGACGTCAGACTTCTCCCCGGATGGAGACATCTTTGGTGCAACTCCGCTCAGGATCAGGAAGAACCTACAGAGGGAACGTCGCCAGACCGCCGGAACATCTGGGCTGGGATTTGTCAGTGCCAATCAACAGGAACTCACATGATATACTTTGTTAACTTTTAAATGGAACAGCACTGATATTTTTTTGGATTGGATAGGATCTTTATTATACAACCAGACATATCAGTCTGAATTTTGTTGGTATTTACAAAGTTTAAGATTGGCTCCATATAGAAGGTCACAATTATTTCATCAGTTCTTAACCCAAAAAAGTCACTTTAATCATAAAAGTATGTTCTCAGTTAAGTAAACCAAGGACCAATGTTTTGTCCTTTGAAAAATATTTACTAGATAAGTGCGTAAATGCGTACATTTAAAATAAAGATGTCGTACCCATACAGTATTTACCTGTCGTCAGGTATGATGTTCAGTTCAATGGACCAATCACCTATTCGACAGGTGTACTAGATATATGGATTCAGAGAGTTTCTAAAGAACAAAATGAAGTTGTATTAAAGTACCTTTCCACTAGACACTGCAACTGCTGATCAAACAAATATTTGACAGATTGCTCAACAACTTTCATAGACAAATTTATTTACATTATATGTTTTTTTCTTTAAATTTTAAATCATACTTTTGCATTGTGTATATGTATCATAAAATCAAGGGTCACACAAATCCAATTTTGGTCGCTCAGCAATTGCTGTCTAATAGAAAGGGGGTCTTATGAACATGTGCTTAGAGAATTCCTCATTGCTTGAAAAATGCTGTACACATTTGAGTGTGGGCAGAGTGTGAACTTGTCTATTCCAAAGTCAACTGCTGAAAAACAAGGTCAACTACTTGCCAAGGAAGGTCACAGAGTTTCAAATTATCTCCATGTGTGCTCAACCCACAAGTGCTTGGTACAGGTTTAGCGTAGGTCATGTGCCTACGGCCAGGGAGATCACACAGGACTACAGTAAAACGATAAGCCTGTTGTGCCTATCATCAGGATTTCAGATCAACTCTTCTGACCCTAGTGCCTTGCCTGAAGGAACCTTCCTGTCATTGATAGACAGGAGCGATGATCAGACACAACAGGACAATTGATCATCTGCCATCGGCCAGGGATAAACGTTACAGTTGCGAAGACAACAATGTCGAGTCATGGATACCCTAGGGGATCTGTGAACTTGTAGACTGTGTACAGATGTGAACAAGATAATCAACTTTGTAAATGCTTGGTGCAAGTTAAACCATAGCGACATTGTGCAATTCAATACCATGAATGTAGTTACATGCAGCTCTCAATATTGGTCATCAGTCTCCTAGTTAGGGGCAACACAAGGTTCAGTTCTCCATAATATTTGCCCATTTATCCTTTGCAGGGACACAGAAATTTATCCTTTTAATAGAACTCAAGAGAATTTACTTAAAAACTTTGTTAATGGGTATTTTTCTCCAATGATTTTTTTAAAATTCAATACATGTACGTCTTTTTGATTTATATTTTAGTTCCAGCATACATTGTATTATCATTGATGTGTACAATTTTTAAAACTAAGTTGCTATATAACGTTATACCTTGTGTCTTTTATCCCTTATTGGCAGCATGATATTATCTTCTGACAGAAAATATTTGTTTACGATGTGTTGATTCCACTGGGAAAACCAACAGGTTCTCCACATAAAGCCACAGCGAATATTTGGAGATTTACAGTATTACAGTACACAGACACAGCTGCAGTAGAATAGTAAACACACCAGATTGATGAGGTAACAGGTGGTTTTCTACATCATTCCTTCAGACCTCTGGCCGAGAGCCAGGAGGGACAGAGGGTTTCTAAGTAACCAGATTCAAACATTAAAAGAAATGCCTTTTTTAATAGAAGTGCTCCTGCAGTGTTTTCTTTGTATGTGTTTTGTACTGCATGAACTCATTCCCAGGATACTTGGAACACAGAAAAATGTGCTCTCCTTTCCAGTGCCATCTGTCTCATGAACCAGGCACAAGTAGCTCTTACACAGCCATGTGTGTTACCTATATCCTTCTTCACTTTGGGATTTGTTTAAATTGGATTTTGGTTAATAATCCAATCTAAGGTTAGATTTGTGAATGTGAATGGCCCAAATAATCAGAATTAAATCGGATTCATCTCATTCACCTCTTGAGGTGGTTTGAGACAGATTAAAAATATCAGATTCCAATCTGATTTGAGATGTCAACATTCACAAAATCTAAATGGTTTTTATTGAACTTGACCAAAATCTAATTTGAATGCAATTTAACAAACCCCAATGTGACTGGGGCCTTAGGCATCTAGTTCATTGGGTGGGGTTAATTGATGGTTGTTGTTTTTCTCTGCTGGGAAAGAATCTGGTATAAGGCAATGATGTCACTACAAATACATGTAGTTTCAAACACCCACCACCCATAATGTCAAAATGTATCTGTCTGTCATTGTTGCACCTCTGACACCAATTAACATATCCAGCTTTGTTTCCTCAACTGTACGATTTGTTCCCACACTTGTACATCATCACATGTGGGTGGATCCTAGGAGTTTAGCCAGGTTAAAATTGTTTTCCGCATAACTGAACCATACTAGCCATGTCTGGATCGATGATTCACAATTCTTGAATGTAGTCGTGGGCTTTGAATTTGGTGCCAACTTTACACTGACGTGCCACAGATATCTGTTGACCTCCTCCCCCTAAGGTTTCCCCCACTGTACTTAGTACGCAAGAAGAACACATACCAAACTAGTTATGTTTTCTGTGATGTGAACAGGATAAAATGATGAGAAAGAAGTGAAAGAAGCAAAAACAAACCTCTAAATTTCCCCTGTACAGTGTATAGGGAAGGAAATATACTAGACATTATCCAATCTTCATTGCTATTTAAATATTAAAGACGAGATGCCACCAATAACACTGAAATACAACAGTTCCGGAAGATAGTCAATGAACAAAGACGATTGGCCAAAAAATACACTCTTCTAATGTTAGGGAACGTCAAATTTTGCAAATCATCCTTCGAGTTCTTGATCTCTGCAGCCAGTCAATTCTTAAATGCTGCCAGTGATGTCATGGTGACATGGCAGCTGGTGTGGAATCTAGTAGTGATCTTTCAACAAGCAAACATTACATAATTGTCGTGACTGCATACAATTGCAAGTTATCAATGTTTGCCCTTGTTTGCTTCTCAAAAGAATGTTTTTCCTGTGCTGGGGTAGGGGGGTGGGGGGACTGGATAATGACAATCATGTGACGTTGGTGGCAGTGGGCAAGGTTCATATTGATATATTACTCAGTAGTCATTAACAATAGTAGATGTCAGTCCAAGTTCCACTCTTTTAAAAGGTCATAAAACACAGTACTTATCCACAACCCTTGGACTTGCAATATTTCAAATATGTAGAATAGTGCAAAATTTGTAAAAATTAACAATCGAATGATTAGGCATGAATTCTGCTATCCAGTCAGTGTCGACAAAAAGGAAATGGAAACTTGATATTTAACTTTCTTCCCTGCAACATTTCAGTCCAGTGGCATGTTTGGCAACATATTTGTTTACTGTGGCAGGTGTCAGAGTAACATTTCCGGGTAAAGGTACATCTGACCAACACCGGAATCACAGATCTTACATGTATAAAGTGGGCAGAAAACTAAAGAAACAAAAATTATTGGGTCTTTCTTTCAAAATCAACATCCAGGACAAAGAGGGGAGGTTATATACTGTAAGTACAAAAATGTATATTCCCTGAGTACATTCTAACTACAATAATAGTAATCACTGAGTGAAAAGGTAGTACCAAAGTCCTGCAACTGACACTACTGTAGACTGCACCTGAGCCATGGCACTATCTAAATCAGCCCAACTGTACCTCAAGATTTCTGACAATCTGTCAGAGGAAGATGTTAGGAATCTACGGGCCTTAGTAGTTCATGACAGGATTCTTGGCAAGTCTAGAGTTGAATGCGCAACGCCTCTAGAAATCTTCAACATGTTAGATGACAACATGACGATTGGAGAGGGAAATTTGGAGTTCCTTGAGCAGGTTCTCCGCAGTTTAGGGAAGAGAAAGTTGGCGGACGAAGTTAAGCACCTTGAGCAAGAGCAGAAAACAGAAGGTACGTACAATGAATGTAACATTATGTCTGTTTTTTAAAATGTATTTACAGTAGTCATTCCAAATAACGTTATTGTTCATATAATTGAAGATTGACACATGCTGATTACATACAATGAAAGTATAACGTTAGTTTCTAAATGCAAGGCTTCAACATTACTGTAAGGTAATTTCAATTGTCTTCGCACAATGTCACATCTATCGAAACAGGAGACAGCCAATCCAATGGAGCCGAAACAATTGGAAGTGTGCAAGGAACTACACATTCACCAGCAACCACCAAGTCAACAGGAGCCACTCAATCAAAGGGAACTATCCAATCAACTGGAACCACAAAGTCAACAACAATAACCACCCAATCATCAACAACAACAATCACCCAGTCAACAACAACCGTCCAATCAGCAATTGCAACAACCACTCAGTCAACTAAATGTAGAACCACCCAATCACATGGAAGCAACCAAACATCACAAACCGATCAATCTTCTCATTCAAGATATGCAGAAGCAGGTATGTAGACTGAAGTAGAAGAAAAATCGTTCAGAGGAAGCCTCTTTCTTAATTACATTGTACGTAGGCCCTCTTTGTTTTAAAAACTAACATCAACATAACTAACATCTTTCACATCTAACAAAAGTCTCAAGACATCCAGTGCATACTAGTACCGGGTAAATGTATTTTTCTCGAACGGGACCACAGGAAAAATAGCAAACAGTGTTAACTGAAGCTAGGTTTGGATCCAAAATAAAGGCAAAGTAAAGTATGTTTACAGACAACAAAAAAATTATAACTGCTCGACATTACAGAACCCACACATTGCAGAAAAACTGGAGTTTTTTTTCACTGTAAAAAAATTAACCTACCAAGTTAGAATTTAGAGTAGTCATATGTTATATTGTTCTCCAGTGTTTTGTCTTTTCCTGTTACTTACAATAAGCCTGCTGGCAAGAATAAATCACAAATCATCATAAAATAGATTTCTATAGAGATTCCCTTCATAGACGTTATTTTTGTGTGGAATTAAAAAATGATTTTCATATTTCTTTAGATGATCAGGACATCCAAGTCAGCTTGAATTGCCTCCATGTTGAACTGAACACCCTTGCAGTGAAGCCAGACAAAGCACGTCAGATGGATCTGTACTGTCAGATAGGAGACATCTACAGGACAAAACTACACCTGTTCCAGTCAGCTCTCAAGTACTACCAGAAGATGCTTGCATGTTCTCAGGCGCTGTCAGAAGACACAAAAGAAGCCGAGGCCTACAACAGAATAGGTCTGACATATGAAATCTTAGGTCTACAAAAGGAAGCATCTACAAACCACCAGAGAGCCCTGAGCATCTTTAAGGCAAGAGGAAATGAAACTGACACCTGCGCAGCTTACAAAAACCTGGCCTCATCTCTAGCAGTGTCAGGCCAAGTGGCAGATGCAAAAACGCAGTATGAATCAGCCTTGGCTGTTGCCATGGAGACAGGAAACAAGACTGAACAGTTGGACATTAATAGTAAGCTGGGTGATTTACACAGGGAGCAGCTAGATGAACCACAGGTCTCACACAAGTATTACACAGAGATGTTGGCACTAGCCAGCGACTTGGGGAGGAAGGATCAGGAGGGACATGCTTACAACAGGTTGGGATTGGCTTGTGGGGACATGCAGGACAACAAGTCAGCTCTTAAGTGGCACCGGAAGGACCTAAAGATGAGCCAGGATGGTGGCGACAAGAAAGCACAGATAGCAGCACACACAAATGTGGGTAATGCATACAGGCTACTGGGTAAACATGAGAAGGCAACATCCCACTTCAACACAGCCTTAGAGATGGCACAGCAGACAGGAGACCAACATGGACAGATGGATGTCTACATCAAGATGGGTGAGATGCACAGGGAGCAACTTCACTTCCCACATACAGCAATCCAGTATTATGAACAGTATCTTGCACTAGCTAGGCAGTTAATGGACAGACATCAGGAAGGACTAGCCTACAACAGACTGGGACTGACCCATCATGAGATGGGGGAGTATGAGGCAGCTCTGAAATGGTATGAAAGGGCCCTGAAGATACAGCAAGATGATGCTGACAAGGAAGCACAGATAGTACAGCACACGAACATGGGGGATACATACAGGTTACTGGGTCAACTGGACCAGGCCAGATCTCACTATCAATCAGCCATGACCATTGCCAAGGAAACAGACAACAAGCAGGAACTGGAGAACATTGCCAAGGAGTTGGCTAGTCTGGACTAAACCAGACATGTACATGACTGTAGGATTCATTATCAAGTGTTTAGCAGCATGAAATATGTACTTTACTTTCCCATTTTCAAACTTGAGCTCCCTTCCCATGATTTTTGATACCAATTTAATTGCAAAAATAAACTTTTTGTATGCAACAAAATAGGGCACACATGCAGAGTTTGTGATTAGCACAAGGCTTCTATTAGTTCTCAGACTAATTAGATATCCTGCTTTCCTGAAAACAAACTTCAACAGGAACAATTCTTAAAGTTGAATACAGTTGTCAGTGACAGTGGCCCTTAAGGAAAAGCAATAACAAACTTCTTAATTTCTTGAATCAAATCAGAGTGAAGCATCATAAGTATATATGATGGTTATTTGATATATCCTAAGATCGTATTAATAGATAATACCAGAGTGAATCATCATATATGTATAAAATACGAAAATCTGTATGCCAGGCACCATTGCGTTATCGACAACCAGTATTTGGGACAGTATGCTAATCCATCATCTTCGTCAAGAAATATTTCTAGTCAGACAGATAAGAAATAAGTCATCCCGGGAGGCCTCCCACAAGCATGCTTGGCACGCACATATCATGCACGCATAAGTTATGCTAGACATTTCCAAGT
The DNA here is from genome assembly GCA_013266295.2 of Branchiostoma floridae x Branchiostoma japonicum. Lineage (NCBI taxonomy): Eukaryota > Metazoa > Chordata > Leptocardii > Amphioxiformes > Branchiostomatidae > Branchiostoma > Branchiostoma floridae x Branchiostoma japonicum. The sequence goes on from CM023825.1 coordinate 22,167,555, forward strand.
GTACCGACCCCTTATCTCGTTTACAGATATCAGATAACGGTAGAATTTCACCGTCGATATACGATAGCATCATTGACATATCATGCCGACCACGTACGTCCTGAGGTTGGTGACTGTTGGTCAAAATCAATTTGCTATTCCAACATCGCACCACTACAACTGCCAAGGTGATTAGTCTGTCCCACGCGGTGTGGGTTTGTCTGTAATTGGTAGCCAATTAAGGTCCGTGGGAATTGAAAAGGCCCTGACCATATCTGTTACTAACGCGCTGATAAAAATGGGCGCCAATGCTGTATAGGTAATGCTGGGAAAATTTCGCGATCGGGATTAAAGAAAGACTGGTTTGACTCTTTTTCAGTGTCGCTTCCTGGTTTTACGTACATTTTGAATTTGTCTTTTCCGATAGTTAAAAGACTTAGGGCAACAGGTTCTTGTCAGGTTGACAGATCATGATTTTCAGTTGGGCCTGCTTTTGAAGGAGAATGTATACATGCGTGAGAGCATAGGCTAAATCTCTGAACGATTGAAATGTCAGTATTGAAATGTTACAAAGTAATACAACATGTTTTCTGATGAAAGACCCCTGGCTGGTGCAAGGAATATACAGTATGACATACATTGTATAACAACATGGAATGACTTCAAGGCTCAGTCGGTATCTGGTGCAGGTGGTGCTCTGACTCGCCACTTTCAAACTCCCGACGGGAATCTAAGTAACGGTCTCATTTTCAAAACTCCGACAACACTCCCATCTATTACACTTTACTCTATTTATATATACATGGTCGCAAGTGTTTACTTAGAATACACGGACATCTTTCCCTGCATATGAAGGCTTGAATAAGGTTTCAAGGCTCATTCGGTATGATGGTGCAGGTGGTGTTCTCACTCGCCACTTTCAACCTCCCGACGGGTATCTAACGGTCTCATTTTCAAAAATTTCTGACAGCTCTCTCACCTATTACACTTCAAAGGTATTATTCCTTGACTCTATTTACACGGTCGCAAATGTTTTATTTAGAATACACGGACATCTTTCCCTGTATATGTATAAGGTTTGGTCTATAGTTGCAAATGTACTTACAAGTATATGGCCTTATAAGTACATTTGGTCCCGAACATACCCAGGACGATCTGTTTAATACGGATTCCGGACTGCTGCGCTCACAAGGTTAGCTAGGTCATGTTTGTCCAGACATTTATAGGATCTTACAGGCAACAAGCCAACTGGTGAGGATGTGATTAGGAGAGGTCAATATCGCACAACCCGGTGGGGAGGTCGCGACCTCACCTATCAATCATGACAACAAGTACATGTTGCTCGTCTGGAAGTACTTTCACAGAGACGTAATACAAGAGGTACCAAAACTATACAGGGCAGAGGGTTTGTTGATATGCTTCTTAATGTTATAGTAATCAGACGTACATGTATTTGTTACGGATAGACGTGGACTTTTTATTAAAGATTGGTAGATTAATTTGATGGAAAGCAACTATGAAAATCATGAATTTGACGCTAAGGGTCGGGAAGGGGTTCCGTTGAGAGCTGGATGTTTGGGAGGGTACAGGAGGGGGTTCCTGCAAATGTAGCTATGTCGCTCTTGAAATGATTAAAATAGCGTACACGTTGTGGCACGGACAAATATACACATATGATAGTGCGAGAGTCTCAATCATGGTTTTCTCTAGTACCGGGTTTGGGTAGCCTTGTTTGACAGCCATTGGAAACCGGCTAGCACTGGTATTAGGGAAGGTCATACGAGCTTGGACCCTCAGGCTAGGACCTATGATCTGACTGTTGATCTAAGCTAGATATATTAAAGAATTAGATACTTGTTTGCTCTAGGTCTCGCACGTTTTTCAATCGGTTCAAAGTACACTAGGTTAACAGTATGTCGGGGGAGTGACTACAGTTCAACATGGTGATGAGTTGGACTGGTTAGTCTAGTTAATATCAGCAGTCCTGCGGAATAACTTTGCAGTTGTCAATCACAGTTTACATAGACGCGCACCTGTTGAAGTTGACATGTACGGAACATCTCATGTCCCGTCACTCAATGGTCAGTGTATAACAGCCATTTAACTTGAAGAGGTCAGTGACCTAGGACAAGAACAAGTTGGACATCTGCAAAAAAAGGAGGTCATCAGTTCCAGCCCGTGGTCACGGCGTGGGCGTGCGTGGAATCTTGGCGTGTAGAAACCAGAGATGGAAATATTTTCAGTCAGTCCTGGTGACTGTAGGTTGATGCTGATGATAAGGAAATTGAAAACTAGCATGTCCAGATCACGAGATATCAAAACCGGACGATCGGCTGCAGTACCGTAACAAGCTGCTACATGTAGGGAGCCCAACATTTAATCATTTGGAGGTCTCCCCAAGACCTACCCACCTACCAAGTTTCATGACAACCCAGCCAAAGCTTCCCTGAGTTATCGTGCTATACCACACACACACACACACACACACACACACACACACACACACACACACACACACACACACACACACACACACACACACACACGCACACGCACACGCACACGCACACGCACACACACACACACACACACACACACACACACACACACACACACACACACACACACACACACAAACGCTACCAAAAACATAACCTTCTTGCCATCTTGGCGAAGGTAAAAAGCCAAGGACAAAGTAGGTCATGGTGGACAGTGAGTACAGCCAGGCTTCAGATTCGCAGAAAGTGGTCATCAATAAGACCAAACTTGGCAACCTTCCTCGACACACGGTAATCCTTGACCCTCAAGAAGCTGTTTTCACTTTCAGTCTCTTGACAGACGGGCGATTTTTCCCGTCACGCCGTGGGAAGTTGGACGACAGCTCGTCTCAGGGCACGGTTCCAGCCTGACCACGCCCACCTCGATCAGACATTTTCACGGATGTCATTGCATGTTAGAAGCACTATGGGTCGGTAGCTCAGGGGGGCAAACAAATATCATTACCATGACAACGTAGACCGAAATGGAAACGGTACGCGTGCAACGCATACGCGTTGCCATGGTAATGAGGTTGTTTACCCCTGAGCTACCCTTAGTCCTCGCGTCTCCCAGCATGCAATGGGATCCGTTAAAAGGTAGAGAGGTTCACCTCCTCACAGGTGGATGCTGTCGTGATACAAGACCTACAAGAAATTGTCACTGTGGACTTCGGGGATGACTGACGATTGTGGGTGGACAAAAGTCTTACCATCGATAGTGTGTGGGTACGAATCAGATATATATAATTCACAAAAGGGTAGTCGCCCGATGAAAGCCGCCGTATAATATACAACCTGTTCTTTTGAAACGTGTGCAAGTAATTCATGGTGGTGATCTGTTTACCGTGTGTTTAGAAATGGCTGCTAGAACAGACTGATATATTAAGTGAATGAAGTTGAGCAGGCCTTTCACGACACTGTGCAGCAGGCCTTATATATTATCAAAGTCACCCACTTTTGGTTCGCCCATCGGCCGCCTCACATCTTGTAATACCCCAACTACGTAAAGAAAAGGGCTTTCGCTACTTAATATAATAATTGAAAATGCGTTGCGGGTAACAGATGAAATTTTACAGCCCCCCTGAAATTTGAAACCGACACAGGGGTTTTTGGTGTGCCTGTTTGTTTGTTTGTTTGCTTTTGTGCCCATAGTTACTTGAATGCAGCAGAGTCACAGGGAGCGAGGGGGAAAATGTTTTAACCGCAGACTGACAGGAAGGTCGAACTGGAGGTTAAAATGGCCTCGAGCTCCCGCGGACTGGGAGGAAGTGACGGTGGAATATGCACCAAATCAGCGAGACAGTCAAACAAGACCAGGACAGAAGATACAAAAACTGAAAGTTCTGCTGCAGCATAAAAAAAAGCCACCAGGTGGCTCAAATTTGACCTTTGTCTTTCCGAGACTTACCCACATACCAAATATCATCACAATCCATAAAGGCCTTCTGAAGTTATGCCCATCACAAATATGCGGAAACACATACACACAAACACACAGACTGACCAAAAACAATACCTCCATTTTTCATGGAGGTAATAATGAACATGTAACTGAACAAGAAATTCACAACAAATCTTAATACTTCACGTAGGTGTGAACTCTTCTGCCAGTTCATATTTACTGTCGGGTGCTCGAAATCAGGTCACTCGCGAGACATGAGATTCAGCATTTTCCAGGGGCTAGTAGGACAGAGAATCTGGTTCTGATCGTTCACAAGTCGTCCCTGACTGGCGCGGGAGCATGGCGGGGATTTAGACCAGAGAGGTCAAGTTTCCAAACATCCGCGTACTAACCTGGAAATTAAGCCGCAAACTGGGCCACGGTACCACTCAGACACTCACTTTAAAATGTAGGGCACTTTATACACAGCACCCCCGATGAGCCGGATCATTAGTCCCATTAACCTTACAGTAAAGACCATTGGAAGGATTATAAATCTTGAGTTTGAATGAACACACTTTCGGAGGGAGGAAATATATCAGCATATCGATTATGGACGACGTTTATCATGAGTTTGTTCAATCCTATAAGACTATATGATTACAATTACTGGATCGATTGAAGGGAAAACCAGGAAGTCGGGGCGCTGTAGGGGGAGGGCCGAAGAAGGGTTGATGATAAAGGGTAGCTAGGTTATCATTGTTTTGCTCTATTTGGGGGTGGGTTGTGGTAAGAAAGGAGTTCATTTCTCGCAGTAAAACGGTTAGGCCTTTTGTCGTGGGACAAAGTTTAACATTTGTTCAACATGACCCTTGCCACCCCCCCCCCCTCCCCCGACCTTATGGTATCACAGAGTCCTCTCATTCGTCGCACGACAGCAAAGACCATTCTCGGGGTAGTCGTGGATCATGTACAAAATTTTCCCGACGCAAAATGTTGTCGTTGACCCTTTTCACCTTTGGTTCTGTCATAGCCTCACTTATATTGTAAAAACCCAAACGACAAAAATATCGCCCGTACAATCCCACTGTTCTTTTTTTTTTTGCTGCTAGTGCTACAACATTTTTGAGATCCTAGAAAGCTACCTACAGATGAAAGCTGGGTTTCAAATATCTGTTGGTCCCTGTGTGTGGGCGATAACATAATAACGACCACAGGACGTATTTTCTAACGCACTGAAAGACGGATATGACAGCCGCACCAGTTTGTGCCGAGGTGACGACAACCACACAACTGGGACGGCATCCAAGTGCAAGCGGCGTCCATACTCACTTGGCGCCAGTCCCAAACACTTCCCGCAACAACCCCATTGTAGACCGAGATATTACTTTTCACCAGCCAATAAATGGATGATAGCTAGTATACAGTATATTTATCATTTTGTTTGTTTGTTTGTTTATTTATTCGCATATAATTCAAAGAAAAAACATAAAATGAACATATTACAACAAAATAGGATATGCAGGGGAAAGATAAAAAGCCATAATGGCTTGTCCGGGATCTTCCCCCGGCGAAATGAATTGACAACTGTAATAATAGTAACAAATCAAATGGTAATAATAAATAACAATAAGTAATTGATAAATTTGACCAATATGATAATGGTAACAAATCAAATAGTAACAATAAATAACAAAAAGTAATTGATAAATAACGCTAATTAAAATGATATGTTAAAACATAAGTTAACAGAGGTTTAACTAAAGTACAAACATAAGCAGAAGAATTGAAGCAATTACTCCAGAGTAAATAGATGAATTTTAAATTGAAATCTTATATAAAATGTAACGGAAAATTCAAACTTATACATAGGATATCGAAGAGGGACTTAAACTTAAGGTAAGATGTCAAATGTCGGTGGGAAAGAAAAGTAGGTGATTTTTAAGATTGCGTTTAAAGCTAATTATCATATGCACATCCTAAGATTTTATCACAAGTTTCATCGACACTGTTACTTTGCATGTATATCAGCTAGGATAATGGTGAACCATTATCATTACCGCCACCAATGGCGATGGTAATTATAAGACGATAGCGACTGATAACATAAACATAACATGAAATATCTTCACCCTTTAATAATACAAAACAAGTAAAATCGGCGATTTTGTACCTCCGGGTTTGTTGTAATTTCTTTTTGTATATGTTGTTTGTTATATATAGTTGATAGTGTTAATGAAAGGTATGTGTCGGGTAATGGTTGGGCGTTGCCATTGTAACTGGTAGTAAATGCAAGAGTTTCTGATGTAGCATGGTGAGATATGGAACATAACTGTTGATCGGTTTGTTATTTTGTAATTTTGTAGTGTGAGTAGCTTGTTATGTTATGCGTCCTTCATCAACGAACATAATTTTCTTCTAACCTATACGTAATAACGTGACGGTCTAAACTTTGCCTTATCCACTATAGCGATATTACTTATGTTAACAACATATGCGGTATCTGTCTTAAATTTGAAAAACTAGCTATAAACTTTAAAGGCCATATCGTTGTAAACCTTGTAACTGATGGCCACAAAACCTCAGTCTGACGGTGGTGTTATGTTACAGTTGTTGCTATAACTGGCAACGTCCGACTGACGCTAGACTGACTGCTAATTACATCTAAGCTGACTGACGGCTAATTACATCTAAGCTGACTGACGGCTAATTACATCTAAACTGACGATGTTGTGTATATAACGGTCATGATGGTGTACATATAACAGATGACTGTCTATAACATTCAACTCACATGATCATACCGCGATAAAAAAATAACGGAATACTACCGCACGATAGTGTCAAAAACTAACTTTGAAACAACAAACCACCAACCCATTTTCATCTGCAACTTAAAACATAAACCTACAAACTTATGAAAGCCGCAAGGAACACGGAACGAAACACAGAGTGACAACCAGAACAGTAAAATCAAACGTTAAAAATAACGTGTAATGCAGTAGCTAACCACTGCCGTCAACTGCGCCAAGTTGCATCTGATCGCCTACATCTGAAACAACTAATCTCCGACCCCGTCCCGCGCCTACGATCTGACTAAAACCTAATTTCTTTTTATCGGAACCACACACCCCTCTGTCAGACGCCTGATAAAAATGGACGCACCCGGCTATACCTTAACAACAGCCAAGTAATTACCGCATAACCATTTTCAGACAAAAAGGGGTGTCCAGGGGCCTCCAAAAGGTTTCATTTCCACGCCCGAAAACACATATACAACGAAAAAAAAGGAACGTGCCACAACTGCAGCCTAACAGCAAAACGTATACCGAGTCCCACAAAAATCCGTCCACCCCACCGCGAGATATAGCTGCGAACATGAAAATGCCGACCAGACGCTCTACCCTTCCGCGGAAGGATACCTCCTTCCCCGGAGGTAATTAAGGATAGCAACTGTATGTGAATTGATTTGCCAGTCTACCTCCGGATCCTTGTTGGCCTGTCTTTTTAGCTAAAACTAAAAATGATGAACGCACTGTTTGCTTGCCCAAATGCCAAACATGCGGCCATCTTTCCTTTAATAGTTTTGTCATGTTCAGTTTCTCTCTAATAAGAAAGCATTCCTTTGCCAACACAAAACCTCCCCCGTGTCAGATGAAACAGATTTGTCAACACGTCAGGGGTTCACACTTCCGTCTACATCCAGGGCAGCTCCACATAAATTTTCATTACCCATGACCGAACCAGGCTACTCTGGCAGAATTACTGACGCGAGCCGTGGTTGACGAAACACAGGTGCTTGGCTATGATATATCCGATTGTATAAAGGCACAGTTACAAATTTGTGTGATTAACGTGATACGATTATGAAACTTAAACTGTTCTCCAACTCAAAAGGAAACTCACCGGTAGTTTCGACCGGTCTTCATCGGCTGTCTAACCCAAGTGCTCTAGACACGTGACTTTCTCTCAACCGGGACGGGGAGAGTTACCGACTTCCGACGAACTTTGACCCAGTGCTAGCACTTGGGTCAGATAGCCGATGAAGACCGAAACATTCGGTCGAAAATTCCAGTGACAACAGTTTAATTTCCATAAGGTAATTTACCAACTCAGATGAACTTTCATGCTAACGTGATGCGGTTTTTATTTATAGTTCCCTCTTTCACAAACAGACCCACATGTAACACACGTTATGCTCGTAAGTGTACACTTGTATGCCCCAAGGCCGATTTCTGTAATCTCCAAGCAGATATTGTAATTAGATCGTAACGTTTCCTGGCCTTTGCACTTCTCTTCCCAAGGAACATAAGAGAAGCTAGGCAGCCAAAATCGTCACAACCTTCCACCCCAACGTCTGCTTGGAGATTACGATTGATGTAGTTTACACGTGGTGGTCGTAAATGAAATGCTGTAGGGCTTTCATCTATAGCTGTCGCCGAATTCTCCCCACGTTTACGCATCTTAATTCTAGGGAAAATGGCACGAAAGCATGTTGGAACAGTGCCACATCCTCTATTAGCTGGCATAGTCGACAACGTTTGAAGTCTTTAGATCCGGTATATATCGGCTATGAAGACAGTGTGAAAGATTTCAAACCACGAAGTTGCCATTCCGATCGTTTGAAAACAACATGCCGGTACAGTATTCTTGACTTTGACCGATACATGACCCTACTGAGAGCGCAAAAGCGATACATTTTACGCAAAGTAAATAAACAATGCACGCTCTACGATGTAAAATATTGCGTTATGAATGGAAGAAATGTGACATGTTGCGATTCTGGTGGAGACAATCATTAACAACTATTACGACCCGTCTTTTTGTTTGATATTCTATGATAAAGACAATCATCTCAGAACTGATGATATCAATGGATTCATATTTTGCTTTGTCAAAAAGTTTTGTTACAGTTCAGTTCAGTTCATCCTGTTACGGTGACACTACAAAGTGCCTCCACAAGTTCCTGTCTCGCATAACCGAGGACAGTTCAACACCCTCTAGTCCTGTGTCCTCTTCGATCACCTTACAAATGTTGGGAAAAACTGTCTTGTTATGTTGTACACTATATCTTGGGGATATTTTGGACGGGGGAGGGAGGTATCACACCAATGTTGAGTATTTTTACACTCACCGACGTATGGGAATGTCAACATTGATTCTAAAGGTTTTTCACCGTGCTCAGACATTCTAAGTATGCTCTGTTTCCCAGCAGCGTTGCCTTGAAACGTCGCGACCAAACGTTACACCATATGCTGTGTCAGTCCTCTGAACTTGAAACGTTTCAACGTTCGTGATCTGTGATAAGGCCATGTTGATTTGATTATATGGATGACATCCTCTGGGAACTGCAAAACTGATGCGAGCGTGCGGATAACAAAATTTGGCAAAAAAACTTGCCTTCATTATGAAATCTACGTGGTCATGAAGGTTGAACAAATGACTAAACACACAGAGCATGGTATGGTGAATAATAGACTCTTCATTTTCATTTCCTCATATTTTCTTCTTTTCCTTGGAATTGATTTTGGCATTCTACAATATCAGTATCGTTTTCCAATGTTTTTTTGGGCAATTTACGGCTTATATGTTCTCATTTTGCAGCTGCTTTGTTCGATTTACAGTATGATCGAAAGCTTTTTTGGGAAACGGACGAAAATTCACGCGCGCGTGGATGTCATCCATATAATCAAATCAACATGGCCTAAGAAGAAAACACAGACATCAGCCGCGCTGACACCAGACGTCATACCTTACCGCCTTTTTTCACTCACATGTTGGCTCCACATTCTGGTGGGCAGGCAGCCAACGCTCTCAAGTTCAAGTGCGTGCCATAACTCACAGCCTAGACGTTCATGTCTCAGACCGTTGAGGCATTATAGAGACGTTTGTTTTTACAGTACTGAAGTGATGGCTACAGCCCGCCAAAATGTATTGGAGAGCGGTTGGGTGTCGTTCAAGTATCTAGGGCAACAGACAACATACAAAACCACAAACGTGTAGCTTTCAGCCCCCTTGTGTAACGCAACGATAAGTGTTTTTCCATTTGGTTGAAGTGTGGTTGGTTTTAAAGGCATGCAATGGAATTTCAGGGCGGCAAGACCAAAAAATATTCTGGAGAAGGAAATCTGTCTGATATTGACATTTACTGCCATTTCTTAGCACAAACTACGTGAGGCCTCTCTTTAGTTTTTGGTACCGCCACAGCTAGAACCAGCCTACGATATAAAACAAGCAATCGTTTTCCGTCAGCAACATCGCATCTTTTTCCTTGCCTCACAGATATCAGTATGCTATGCGATAGGATTGATTCAATTTACTACTGTACATTGAAAGAATAACCGAAAATTGAATTTTAAAAACCAATTTTGGCACCCTCAAATTGCATTGAGTGCCTTTAAAGTTGCAAAAAAAATCATAGAAGGTCCAGAATTAAAAGTCACAAAAATTTATTCGCATTGGAGACGAAATTCGAGCGTCAGGTTGAGGAATTGTAGTAAATGGAGGGACCGTAAAAAATTCACATTACCTCGTCCCCTAGTATTCAGATGGACTATTCCTTCCATTTCATCTCTGACAGTATCTAGCAATCAGTAATTCAATCTGAATCCCAATGTGTTCGTTCCACTTGAAGAGTTTATCGCCAGAGAAGTGGGAGTGTAAAATCGAGTAGAAGGAACAGAAAGCCATATGATAGCAGCGTGGTAAATCAATATGAACGGAAGGCTTTTACAATAGTACATATACCCGTGGAATAGAGCAGGATCATCGATTGCCATAGATGCTCGACAGAAAAATGATTTATCTCATTTCTCAGTAGCAGACAGAAGAGAGCTGGCACAAAGGGTTTTCGATTTGTATAGAGATTGTGACTTCCCAGTCTCAGCATGTATTGACTAGATCACAAGACCCTACATTCTTAATGCATAAAGGGGCAATATGTAACATTTTTGCACCAAAAAAATGAATTTTGATTGAAAAAATCTTCGTGTGATTGTGATTAACTTCCACTTTTCAACATATTTGCGCAATTATCTCACATTTCTGACATTTACGGTGGGCGCCCATATGAGGCGCACTCAATTTCTGGTACCACCAAAAACTACCAGAATGTAAACAACATGGCTGACAGCTGTGTTTCCAACTTTTATTAAACACACTCGTGAGGTGTGCATTATGGCACCTCCACCTCCTGAATGGCACTTATTTGTAATGCAGTAGGGTTGATTCAACTTGCAAAGAAATGACCAGAAAATTTACTTTTTTTATCTTCCTAATGTTACATAATGCTGCTTTAACACGGATAAAGTATCGCACTAAGATGTAAGAATCGACAGAGCCTTGTCGAGAAGAGAGGGAAGGGAAGTGACTGGTACCGATACAACTCGACCTCACCGCAATTTGCCAAATGCCCACATCCGTGCGTGATGCACTAAACCAGTATCAAGCCAGAAGGGGTGTTGTAACGATGTAAGAGATTACAGTATCGGTCAAACTTGTCTATTTTTCACATGTTTTGTACATGACTTGATGTGACTCATTTAGCTCAACTTGCACAACTACTAGGCCAAGTCTTCTTTCCTGAGCGGGAATGGAAAATAAGACGGCGTGTCTGTATCTAAAGTCTTCAAGGCTACAGCTTCAGTCTTCAAGGGAGGCCGGGCAATCCGGAAGGTCTGGACTACGGGATAAGATAACGGGCCCAAGACAATTTCCAGACATTCAACGCTTTCTTGAGTCATACAGCACAAACTCTCTCCCTCTCTTTTAGAATCTTGCTGAAACCATGAAATACCGAAGAAACTGTGAACGTGAATCTGAATGGAAGATGTGATGCATTTCAGACGATATATTCGCAAATCGAGAGGGGAATTTTACGGTTGGCAGCTGACTGACTACCAGAGTGACTTCATCGACTGCACTAATTGATTTTAATTGATGGTTATCGGAGGTACCAATCGCTTTGGGATTTCAAGTATTGTACTCTCCAAGCAGTGGTTTAGGCTTCGACGTATTTTTGACGTGTTTTTATATCTATAGACGTTTTCCTAGGGCTTTCTTTTTCGTACTCGTATCTTTTTACGCCAGCCAAACGGGTGTCGTATTGGATACTGTCTTGCCAATTTGATACTGTATTGCAGCCTCCAAAAGATCTGCTTGAAGATTAGATTTCAAGTGAGTCCTCTGGTGTTCAAGATTGATTGTTTGTTTATCGGCTGGAAAGATTGTCCCCTGCGGTACGATGGGACAACACACTGTGTACAGGTGGCTAAACTCATTACGTTGCGGTGAGCCTTGCTGATGCAGTTATTTGATAATTCAAATGCAGCAATGGGTTTATGAAGGCTAAGCACAGTAGGGGAGGATTGCTGGGGCCAAAAGGATTTCCAAAGAAGAAAATTGTTTTATTGTGTTCCTACTAAACGTCAATATACAATGGCTTAACTCGATACATAGAGCATTTACTTGTACGTACTCTAGCAGATAACTTTCAATGTATTTATCAATGTTATAACTCTCTGGGTCAATGTGAACCGCGAAACTACACACCGTCACACACTATGGAGCGTTCGTTCAAAGACTGAGTAAATTGTCTGCCAGCTAAATTCAGCGTGATATCCACCCCCCCCCCTTCATGATCACTCGGACTCAGGTCGCCATGGTAACTGTCAATGGCGATACGTTGCTATTGCAAGATATACAGAGATGTTTAGGCAGCATAGCTTGTTACATGTGCGTCGTACGACAGGTTCAAACCTAGGACATTCTTGGGGAAGTCGTGGACATGTGTTATGATCGTCGTAGATTCTTGTCGATGGTCGGCGGTGCCTCGCTGAAAATCCTACGATAAAGTCGTTCGACGTGTGTTACTGTGTCCTCACTTGAAAATGAACGTGACATAGTTGGTAGTAACACGACAGGGTTATATGGTATGATATGGTATGGATCAGTAGTGAATCAAACCTTCATATTCATTTTCCACAGTCATATGTAACTGAAGACGATACCGGACGAGCCAATCTTTTAAGAGCACTGGAAATATTCTGTCTGTGTTGACCTAGCAAATTACCAATGTAAAGCGGGCGGCGTTTGTTGCGGAAGCTATTTTAGAATGCTCGGCGTTCCTCTTCGCCAACTTGGTTTACATCCCAGAGCCCGGGATCTCCCATGGCTTGGCCCATTACACGGGACTGTACCATCTCAGTCTGGGCGGGGTACGTGACCACCGCTGAGTGACACGGGCTCTCGCCTGCCAACCTCCCGACTAATCACAGGCGTTTTCGTCAGAGGGATGCTGCGTCGCCGGGTAAGAAATCAGAGCCAGCATAAGTGACGTACAGGAATTTTGGGGCGGTGGCTATTTTTGGTGGAGTCGTCCAGAACCCGGCTGCGTCTTGGCGTGCTCACGGACCTGCGTGCTCCACGTACTCTGCGCGGTGCTGATGCACAGGCTAGCGGCGGATAAGGACAGGGCGCGCGCGCGTGTGAGTGTCATCGGGACTGATCCGGACCTAGACTAGCTCTCAACCCTTCTGCTGAGTTTTCACTGGCTCTGAAAGAGGAACAGGGCTAAATTCAGGAGCCAACGAAAATTAAGTGTGACTGCCGACAGCTGTGTCCAGACCGCCGGCCGGCCAACTCCCCCTGACAACCCCGTACAGTCACGTTTCGTCTTCGTCCATTATATCAATACAGACGACCTTTGAACAATGGGATCATCCCGGGAGCAGGCGGCCCTCCTGTTCGTTCTTCTGCCTTTGTTAGCAGGTACGTGACGTTACTTTCTGATGTCTTGCTTGTATTGTGTGTGTGTACACACATGGCGGTGGAGGATGCTAGTATAAGCGCACGTCCGTATGAAACATGTGCTTGTCTTCAGAAACACCACATTAGCGTTTGGGGCTCCTGTAAACAAATACCTCCCGGCTAGATTTCCATCAAAACCCTTTCTTAGCATTTCCCAGTTACAAAAATATTCCTGTCTGGAAAATGTCGAAAGTAGACAAAAATTTAGCAAGGCGCCGTTTCTGTTTACAAATCTATGTGTAATGTACTTTAGGTGCACAGACAGACTCTGTAACATTTTCAGCAGCGATTTCTGAGTATTCCTGAGTGCTGTAGTAATCGCTTTAGCCTGGCCGATGTCCAATATGCTTTGTGAATATCTACTGAAAACACTATTGGTTATACTGATAACTCAAGTTCATGGCTATCACGTACAAATTTGTAGAGACTTTGTTAAAGGAAAAGTTATAATTTATCATTGATCAAGTTGTACTTGAGTGATGTAACACTGAAGGAGGATGCACCCTCAGCATCTGGGGGCTTGGCAAAAATGAAAAACAGTCTTTCGAGGGCACAAATGTTACTACACAAATGTTACAGTTTAAGACGAGGTCACCAGTGTATCTTGCGGCCACGGCTGTACGTGTTGTTGATTACACGGAGCCCTGACTCATCTGCAAACGTCGCCGAGCCGCGTCCCCCGTCCTTGTCCGTGCCCTGTGAACACCGTACCGCAGCGGCTACAGACACGTTCACGGATAAATCGAATCTTGGCGCTGCGACAGAAACACCGAGCAGCACAGCACGTCCGTTTTTATATATACCTACAGGCACACAGCATCAACCTATTGTCTGTAAAACTCATTGCTTTGCCAAACACTGTATCCGTATACTTCAACGAGTAGGTTTGGGGTTTCCCCGAGCGCCAGACCCCACTCACAACAGTCAGCACACAGCACACAGCAGCAGGACCCCACTTTTCTTTCTCACTGCTGCATCCAGCTTTGAGAGGCAAACCGGTACTCGAATTACAAAATTACCAAACCTCACGCTGCTACATAAAGTACCTCAAATCTCCATGGATATATCGGTAGGGATTTAGAGGCGTTTGCCAACGCAGTTTTGCCCTATAATAGCTATATAGCTGCATTCATTCATGGTGCATGTAGTACGTGTCCATGCCGCAGGCTTGCAAGCTTGCTGAATGTGTGACTGAGAAGAAAAGGGTTTCTTTATAGATATGCTGTGACGGCTTCTTAATGTCTAATGTTGTTATTAAAATTGGATGTGACCCAAAAAGGGCACCGTCTGCAACGGTCCACCCAACAATGGGCTGAAATTTACAGATGTGGTTAGGACAGAAACAGTTCTAAAAGGGTTTCTGTAGTTCATTGTCACCTTGTACACAGCAACGTATTGTTAAAAGACCATAATTTTGATCCACATCTATTACACAATTACCGGTAGATTACGTTAACAGTTTTCATTATCTGTATCTTGATTAACTGTCCATGCCCCGGACTGGACGTCTGGATTGAATTAGGAGGATTTTAACAGAACCCCATGCTGGTCTACAAATGTTGCCCCGTTTCCAGAACCGTCAGCCGGTTTAGTTCCGGATATCGTTGTCGTCAATCGATAATCACTATAAAATTAGCTGACAGTAGTGTGCTATTCTGATGTTCTCGCTAATCATTCTCCGCTCCGTAACTGGCTGTGTGTAGCGTGTTTGTACAGATGTACTTAGCTTTTATATGTGAAGTATCGGGTGATTGTGAATGATGATCGTTCTCCGCCCAGACTGGTCTCACGTTGATTGGAAACAACAGTGGCGTCTTTTTTCTTGTGTGAAAACTGGGCTAGCACTTTGCGTTGACTGGAAGCCTGTGGGAGAAGTCTGTAAAGACACGCAAGGGAGTTTTCGAGATGCGGTAGGTCCTGCCGAACACCGATTAAAATCGCTGCGGATAGAAGAAGAGAAGCTGTATTTGTATTTACAGACTGTACAAGCAGGGCGAGCTTATAAATTATAGAGACAACAACAACAACAAGAGTGATTGGCATGTGCGTTGTCAGCATTCAAAGAGGAAATGTCATGGGAAGCACAAGTTTAGTCTCGTTCAGATATACGCATCCTTATGCTCTATTCTTTCCGGTTTTAGAGGGAAAAGAGATAAACAAACGTGTTGCCATTGACGACTACTCGCCAACCATTCCTGGAAGTGTCATGTGGCAAAGCCACCATGGTCCCACCCACGGGCCCGAACGTGTTGGCCACCGCTGTTTATCCCGACCTTGAGTGTTTTTGTAGTCCACTATTACACCCTGTGGTGACAAGTCTGTTGTTGTGTGAACGACCTAAAACGAACCCGACCTCACGTGTAACGTGATATTTTGTCTCCTTCGGTAATTTATACCTAGGGACGTCTAAAAGGTCGCTTGGAGGGACAGGACGGCTCATTTGAAACAAATGTGAAGCATTTTATTACAGGAATCCAGTCCAGAAGCTATGCAGTTGTCCCAATCTTCGCTCCCCCCCCCCAACCGCCCTTACACGTTTCTTATTGGAAATCCAGACCCTCACTGAAAGAAGGAAATGAGCAACGTTTCAGATCTTCAGAAGATAATTTCATTATCTTACCCTCATATTTTGATGACTTAATTAAACAAGGTCCAGAATCCAATGCCGTTTAGCATTCTTTCGTGTACAGTTTACAAAACCAGGCTCCGGCTAGGATTTCAATCGGGAATACTCTGGTATGTGCCCACGCTCCGACATTGACCTTACTACTGGCCTTACCGACTGGGGGGCACGGGAAAGCTAGTTAAACTTGACTCTGACACCCGAACCATGGCCTTAAAACGGGGTGCAAACATATCTGGAAACAATCTCGTTAAGAAATTATGCTCGCTGTGCTCAAAGTGGAAAATGGGGAGATCTCCGACTTTAATACTAGTAGTTTAATCTTATTTTGTCATTACCATTTGGTGGTCCCTTGATTTAGGTCACCTTTTCAACTTCGTAAGTTTGCCCCGAACTTGACTCTTGATTTACCGTAGTCTGTGTCATTATTTAGTCCTGGACACGTTCCACATGGCTAGCTGACACGATGTGCCAATGACAAGGCCTTGGGAGCGTCCGTATAGGAGGTGCCCTGGCTATGACCCTAGCAGATTGCTGTTTCAGGAAGATAAATCTAGCCTGGGTACCATCCTGTTTAGTCTTCCCTCGCACCCATACTCGCTTACCATACCAAACAGGGCAGCGGCGTTATTAGGAAGCGGACCAAAAGCCGAACAAGGCTGGATTCGAGGCTTAGATTAATCTGCCAAACTGTTATCTATTCTATTACTGTTATCTATTCATACGGCACTGGGGATAACTCCATTGAAAGATGAAGGCCATGGCTGTCTCCCCTCAGAAAATAACTGGGAAGGAAATATTTCACGGCGATGGGCCATTCAATGGACTTTTACAGGGATGATATGGCACTGTGTGTGGGTGAGACCAAATTTGGTGTGTAACAGAGTGTTTGACCATGAGCACGACTTATCGGCATTTGCAGGTGGTGGTTCTTCTTGCTGATTGGCTGTTGAGATAATTGAATCATCTGCCTTTGAACACCTGCATCAGCTGCCACATACTGACAATATACTAGTATATTCAGATTGTGTCCAGTTGAAAGTTTTCGTTCAGGTGTTAGGGAGGGGGTTGGGTAATTTATCATACCCCTGACTGCGTATCCATATGGGCGGACATATGTCACAGCGGGAAAGGACTTTCTCCGTGACAAATATGTGGTATGTCTTTGGAATGATTCCTCTACGAAATGACCTTTCCCAGGACTAGTGTTCACCCCCGCAAATTTGGATATCGAAAGAACTCGAAAGATCAATAGGTTATGCCTGTGTTTGAAGTTTTATAATTGGACACCGTTATAATTCTGGAGGTTAGAGAGTACAAATATGTATATATAGATATATGATATCTTTTGAAGTATATTTTTACAGAATATATATCATGCTGTTCCTAGTGGCTGTCATTGAGTCAATAAGATCTAGTTTATTTCCCATAACGGCTAGCCTGGATGCCAGACTGTTCCCAGGGCCAGTACGTACACAGGCCAGTCCCCAGTTAGCTCAGGGTCTAGGTGAGGGGGCCTGTGGTAAAATTTCCTTGGGGACATGTTGGCCCTGGAGCCGAGGAGCTAGTCTGCATAATGGCCCTGGCAACAGTCTGGTATCTAACTGAGGGGTCGGGTGTCTATGGTAAAATTTCCTTGGGGACAGGTTGGCCCTGGAGCCGAGGATCTTTGCTTCCAGGACCTTTGCTCTGGCAGTCGGTCTTTCCAGCCGGCTTTTCTAATTACTGCCGTCCCGACCTAATTGAAACCGCTCGCGTGCGCTGGGCGGGAGGTTTGGCGGACGGGCACACCCTTAGCGCCGTAGAGAACGGAGAGCCACGACAGTCTGTTCACCAGGCTACTTGATAGATGGACTTTCCTTTTTACAACCCCCTCCCCTGTTTGCATTTGTGGCACACTATCAGTATCAACTCTTTCACAGGGTCTTTTCTTACACGGATATATTTACGTATGTTAATCCGGTGGTCAGGGTATGCTTCAAGTAGAGATAACATTCATCTGAGGTTTACTTTGAGGTTTGACGTCTTACCCCCTGACTGGTATAACATTAAACCACTTTATAGCCTCGCTGAATTTATGTGATCTCTCAGCGCTACTATGGTGGTCTCTCCTAAATCTTTCTGTAGGCAGTAACCCCGGAATAGCGTTCTGTCTTCACGACCCTCCCCTGATATGGCGCTACTATTTGTGTGCTACAGCGCTTCTTGCTCTATGATCACGCGCGAGTGAATATTTTGTAGACTGTCAACTTGGGATTAGTAATGGTATCTTGTTTCTAACCTAAGGACCCGGTGGCGTTCGTCGTACGGTCGTCGTACGATCGCAAACCTTCAATGGGATAGTCGTGCAATTGTCGTACAAAATTCAGCTGTCTTGTTACGAAAAAGATCCTTGTCGGCGGTTGGTTCTGTCACAGCTTGGAAATCATAGGACATCAAAATCGTTTGACGAATGTCACCGTGCCGTACATGTGACCTACACAAAAAATGGGAATGTCTCGGCAAATTTTCCACCGTGTCCATCGGTCTTTATCAAGGATTTGACCCAATTTCCTGACTAAGACATACACTTTGTAAACAACGTTTGTATAAAGTTGAAGCGACCTTGTATGTCCTAGCACGTTGATGATCGGTTGTGTTTAGACAGCCTTGTGTGAGACTATCGAGGACATCACTGGGTCTTGTCAAGGCGTCGTGCTGTTGGCATGCACACGTATATCTTCAGTGTCCCCTACTTTGATCTTCAATGTCTTTGATGTTTGAGACGATGCAGGTAAGGATTGTCGACTCACTTGAGATGTCTTCCCAAGCTTCAGTAAAGCTATCCTCATTCCCAATGAAAAATGACTATCCTAATTCAGACTTTGGTGCACCATTCCGTGAAATTTTACATTATATACTATACTCTGTCTATAGTATATCTTGTAAAATCTCACGTAAGCGTGCGTCAAAATCAGAATTGATCTGGTGAGAAATTACCTATCCGACTTGACATAATTCCATAGCTTGTCGCTAGAGTTAAAAATGTCTGAACGACATGTCTCAAGCCGCAAAGAGTCCCCAATCAAAGCTTTATCCTACTTTCATCCTTCAGACATTACTTCTTGGGTACACCATGGCTTCCGACACAACTGTGGCATAAGGGGCCCCCCAAAACACTTGGAGGGATATCAAGGAGCAAAACTACTTGACTTCCAGAGGCATGTAGACAGAAAGGATTGCCAATGTAAACCACCGTCTCATGTTTGTGTTTCCCATTTGTTCTTCATTAGGGGATAAAGGACCTCTAGAGCGTAAGAACATTATGTAGGCTGTCCGCTGCGATTAGAGACCTGCACTTGAACTTCCTAGCCTTTAAAGTGCACCGAGCTCTTAATCTGTAGCCAGACATCTTTCTTAAGTAGTCTAAAGAAAGCCAAAGTAAACTACAAAGAAACGATGCAGCTGTTGTTGCCACATAGGCTCATCTACTTGACCAATGGTACCATTGTGGTAAAAGGTACGTTGATGCCTTGAGGAGTTGTTGAGGTCGGTTACATGTCTTCTTGCGTGAAGGAATTCTGTAGCTTACTCTTAGATGGAAATATGACATTCATCGGAGACAAATAGATCACAAGAGGTCACCAGAAACAGCACTCTTGACCTTCAGACATCTCTACATCATGGCAGCTGTATGAGGCTTTTCTGGTGTGTCCCTGATAGAGTCAAGAGCACTTCATGGTCGTTGGAGGATACGCACGTGCAGAGAACTAATCTCCAAGCAGATCTCATGTTGCTGGCTTCAAGACACAGTATCCATTTGGCTGGCGAAGAAAAGAAAGCCCGATAACAACGGCTAAAAACACGTCAAAAACAAGCCGAAGCCTAAACCTCTGCCTGGGGAGTAGCAGAGAACCCGAAGTGCACCTGCAACATGCCAGAAGTTATCGAACAGGAAGTACAAGATCGTTCTGAGGAATGTCTAGGACCCTGAAGGAGTCGTGAGCCGAATTCTCTCTAGATTTGCCTTCAGAATGTTGATACGCCTTCTGCGTTCTTCTACAGGGTCATTACCATAAAGAGATCCTTACATTTTGGTCTGTATTTCGAGACACCAAAGGAGTTAGAACAGGGAAATAGACAGCTTTTAATCTTAACTCAGATTGGGGGACTGGCTACTTTGAGATGTTTGCCACAGGGACTGGAAGGAAGCCTGAGCCACGCCCAAATGACTGAACATAGCGAAGGCAAACGACTAGATGCTACGTTTTTAGAACCGGTTAGATATATGTTGGCTGAAATCAGTTTCTGCAAAGTAAGTTTGGAATATTGTTCTTGGTACTAGTAGATTAACGGTGTCGATAACATGTCTAAATTTGTAGCTAGGTGCCTATTGTTGGTGCCAACATTTATTAGAAACAGAGCGAAAGTTACTGCTATTAGCAAGTGAATTTGGACATTTGCAGTACCTTGATTTGATTTGCCTTGAAATGCAAGGAGGTGTTCTTATTACTCATCTGGTATCTGTCTACTTGATCATGGCAGGTACGGTATGGTAAGAGAATTAAATACTAGTATACTATTACACTATTTTGACCAGAGGCCTACTGCAACTTATGAAGACAGTGTAGTAACTGGGAGCTTCGCGTATCTTCTGAACTTCCCAACATTCACAAACCGAACCTTCCGTTCTGTGGTGATCTTTCCTGACAGGGCAACGGCCGAATATGAGCCTGTTCTCGACCTTAATCATTCAAATTGAAATACAGTAATTATTGTGCTACTGAATAAATTCGTACGACCGTATCATGGGGATTTAGCGAGTATATTTCTCTGGCCATTCCAACATTCTCTCAGCTTGCTGATTGACTTCGAATAAGTGGTTGAGCTCAACGAATTCCGAGCGATCTCTGATTCAGCGCATACAAGCGATATCGAGTTTCACTGATTTCCTTCGCTAATTGCAAAGAACAACTGCAGTCCAATTTGCAACAGCAGCTAATGGTGTAAAGATAAGGACCTTACCCCCCCTGTTGCGCGCTTCATTGATTTCGTTAACTTTGATTGGTTCTCGGTCTCTGTCAATATTGGTGGAACCGTTTACTTAACAGATGTTGTACTACGTATTAGATCAACGTAATATAAGACTTCAAGGAAGGTTAACAATCACTGGTTGCAGGGTTTAATTTGTAGTCGTGGCCTTGGTGTATTTCTACCATGCAATAAGATGAATGTAACGTTAGACGACCGAAGGTGTCGTCTGGTTAACGTTGACCTCCGTGAACCCAAATTGATTCAATTAAAGACAATGGAATAGCTTTAGAACATGACCTTGTTTTGGTGGTCCAGCATGTCTGGAGAGGAAGGTGGGGAAGATCACATTTAACAGATGAGAACCAGCCGGCTGTGTTACACAACCACCAGCCTTGTTGCTTAGTCACCCAACTTAACAAACAAAACCTATTCCATCAGGGGACTGGGTTGTTTCCCTCAGCAGCTCAGGGGCGGCACACTGGGAACTGATATATTGTTCGGGAGTTGAACCTTGTAGAAGACCAACCATTTGGCCACTGTGATCATGACAGATGTTAGCTGTTTGCCAACGGAAAAGTTTTATCGCCCAGGTAGATTTACTTAGTTTCCGTGAACCCACTACTCCAAATGTCTCCAAAGGTTGCAGTGAAAGCCTTGCTTTGGAATTCTTAGGAATCTAAGCTGAGCAAAGCAAAGGTTGAGGTTTTTCCTAAGTGTATTGTTCGTACACATGTGTTCCCTGGGGGTGATGGTCTTGGATTTCCGCTCACTACCTGAGATTTGCTACTTAAGACGTGTCCAAGATTATCATGACCTGAGCGGCTCTGGCCTGAAGCAGTTCAAGATTCTAACATCTTGAACAAATACACTTAGAAAGGCTTGAAGTCGCAGCTGTGTAGATCTTCACTTCAGTGTGAGAACCTGTCAAGAGGACACGAACAGGAAAAAATCTTCAGTCAGGCAAATTTGTAACGATGACTCATCCTATTAAAACATGCCCTTGGCATTCATCCAGGAACCTTTCGGCATATGGGCGGAGGCAGCTTAACGATAACAAATAGTTGTCTGAGTTCTTCTAATCCACTGCTGTTATAGTAGCATCGCTGGTACTCTTCACCTACCTGTCAACAACCATTTATGGATGTTAAAAGCATAGACGAGTGTGTGTCTGTGTGTGTGTGGTCACAGAGGTACTTGCCAACTTGATGGCGTGATCTACACACATTATTTTCATTTGTATCAAATAAATGACAAACAGAAGGACAAAGTGGTTCTGTACTCAAGTTATACATACTATATCAACAGTACCACATATATCAATGACTAAACAAAAGGAAAACGTGCCCTAACATAATGCCGTGAGTACAAATAGTGCTAGATGAGCCTACGTCTCCCTCTCCACGTCCCAAGTTGTCGAATGTAGACAAAGATTGATTTCGTATCACTTCTTATCTGCAACACGAAAGTATGATCAGTCTAGCAGAGCTACAAGTCATATGATATGCTAATGGCTATACAACGTTACCACCTGCTCTTCATAATTTCGTCTGATACTTTTTATCATGAAATTTTTTAATGATTTTCCACTGTGGCTTCCTTTTTATTTCCAATGAGCTCTTTCCCATTAAAATGTATTTTTGTTACGTTACCCTCCAGGTCACACCCATGCACAGTCTACGGTGGTTTCGAGCCCATTGCCCGACCTGGTCAGTCCATCACAACCGATTGACACGTCATCACAGGACGCAGAGGACACAACACTACTCCAAGCAACCACCGAGTTCTACTCATCTGCACCCTCGACTAGCGGGACACAGCCAGGGATTCAATCTGTGGCGACCTCCTCAGAAGCTGTCGCCGCTGACAATGTTACTGTCCCCTCAGGTGCAACAGGTGCAACAACTGTGTTGTCAGCAACAACCGAAGCTGGGTCCACTGTTGCAAGAACAGCTACAGTGCAACAGGTGGCAGCTAATGATACCACTGCACCTGTCGCGGTAGAAGAATCCACTGTTACATCAAAACCTAGTGTAGTAGATACCAGCACCGCACAGATGATGGCAACAACTGAGGAAGTGTTGGGCACAGGGTTTGAGGACCTTGTTCCTGGAACCGACGAGCCCGATTCTTCGGGTGTTACCAAAATGCCAGAGACCACAACTACACCAGCAGTTCTGGTGATGGCAAACACGACAATGGTCTCCACTGCTGTGCCTGGAAATGTGACAGAGAATGCCACACGAGTTGCCTTTATACCCCCTTTGCCTGGTACAACATCCCGCCCAGTTGTGTCTACACGAGTGAGCACAGAGGAGCCAGTGGTGTCTACAACACTTAGGGTCACCACAGAGAGCTCGCCGCGCACTACAACAGAAGACCTGTCGAGGGTGAGTGATGGCTTATCTAAACGTGAAAACACTTCCTTTAACCAAAAAGCTTCCCCTTACAGGATGTTGGCGGTAAATAGAGTGATAGTAATCACAAATTGTGAAGTGGCCAACATGACGGAGGCACGAGAAACCTACTCTCCCGATCCCCTGGTTCCGGTTGTTGGCCAGTGTCCAACCTCTTCTTCTAGACCACACCTAGTCCTAAACACGACTAACCCAGATAATCTCCATCCTTAGTCAGTGTCAATACACTTTGACTCAACGAAAACAGTCTGTAGCACCAGTGCTCTAATGCCACGGTTTGCTAAACGTTAAAATGTACAGTGTTCCTCCAGGATTTATCGAGGATATTTCAAATTACGTTATACTCTAAATATGCAATATGCGTAGATATATATATTTGGTAGAGGAGAGATGTTGTTACTAATGTGACATTAAAGTGGCTTCAAAAAAACTTTTTAAAATGTTTTAATCATAAACCAGGACTGAATGCAACGAGCGACCATTAAGAATAGTACTTCTACAGGTGAGGCTTGAAAGATGTTTTTGCACGTAGTCTACTGTGGGGTGAAATATTAGTCTATTACAGCAGTTCTGACTACATCTTGATGGGATTGTAGCCAACAGGCGAGGGCTTTTAGCGCCTTCTGGGAAGATTGGAATGGATGTGTTCGGGTCAGTGACTCAGAATACATTATGCTTTGCTGCCAACGAAAACGTCGTGACGACAACTACTACTAGGAACACAGCAGTTCCTAATTTCCTGAAACGTTAATGTCTTTACCATTGTACAATTTTTGCAACTGTCCTAACTGTTACTTGTTGGTAACAGCAGCCATGTCACAAAGTGTCAATGTGCAAGTTTGGTCGGGTAATTTCAGCTTATTCGGGAAGAAGCAATGGACCTTTTGAAATGGCAGTGTGAAAATGGTTCGAGATCCATTAGATAGGTGCCAGATGTCCCTCATGGTATGTCAATTCTTAGGAATTCGACAGTTTCGTAGAAATTGGTGTCAAATTTCCTAAGGATAAACGGGACTGTGTTGCTTCTAATGGATTTCTGGTGTACCAGAGAGCATTTCAGTGAAATGCCCAGGGGAATACTGGGAAAATGTCAGTTCTTGGCGCCCTCCCTCTTCAAAATGTTTTACACCAGTGGGCAGAAAATAGGTTGTAGAAGTCATAATGTTGGTTGCTTCAAAATATTCAACATAACACAAGCAGATATATTTGTGATGGCCACCAGATCTCTAAATGAAGGTTTTCATTGTTGCAGTCTTCAATATTATGTAATTATCAGAGATGATAGACCTTCTAAACTTAACCAAGTTCACCTGTAGATTGTACAGATATGTAATACTTAGTACATATTTCAAAGACCATTTGCGGTAACATGGTGGGATAGCTGAGTGCGTGGGTTAAAGATGGTATTCAGGGCGGAACATCTACATGGGCAATTACATTGGGCCGATGCTACACGTCTTTATATTTAGGCTCGAAGGAAATGTGTCAAGGCAGCTGTAGTGCGAGGCGGTAAAAGCTAATCTCCACTGCAGATTCTCGGGAGCAAGGGGAGTCTATATTGGCCGCCTGTAACCATTGGTCGCCCGTAGCTACGTCGTCAAATGGTAACGGGTGGCCAATTTGATCATCCCCTGCCCCCGACGGAATCTGCTTGGAGATTAGTAAAACTACTAGTACTACTAAAAGCACTTACGAAAGATGGGTCATCACAGTAGTTTATCGGGCGGGAGAATCAATCAAACCTGGTTGATTACTGTGTGCATGCTAGCTTGCCAAATGATAAGAAGACCAACCACATCTCCTCCAACTCAGCTACTGTGACCCTCGGAAATGGCACACCGTCAAACACGTAGTAACTAACAGATTCAAGCGTAATCAAAGGAATGGTTGTCAATTCTCTGCCCAGAATGGCATCTGTTCCACTTCATCACCACAAAAAAAGAATGGGAAACATTTACAGTCTTCGAAAGCGACCATCCTTCCTTGTTGCAGTAGTAGGCTTCTGGACACCTGTTGATAATTGGAAGCAGTGTTTATTGGAACAGTATGCTTCGTGTGCCCCTGAGATGACAAACATTTAAAAAATTTGGAACATAGATAAAGTAAAAATGGTGTCAATGGAGGGAAATTTGCTTGAGGCAAATTCACGGATGCTACCAATTATCAGTGCAACGTTTTGTGTTTTCTTGTAAGGTGATTATGCTGTATGCGTCAGCTGCTGTATAAGGATTTATAACACTGTACTTTATCTTTAGTTTCGGACCCCCTACGTTTCATAACAAAACCACTACAACTTTCCAAAAATCCAGTTTTTCCATGAATCATATGGAAGGTTCTTGGTCATCATAATGGGCGTGGCACACCGGGGCGCCTCAACTGTCAATTACTGATAGCGTTGTTGATCTTATAAATTCTTAAGGTCACTTGCTAGTCATCGTTCAAGTTTGTGAAATATTTTCGAATTCCCTGGGCTGGTTTGAATCACGGACAGACATGTGCCACACTTACCGCTTGGTACAGATGAGATAATGTCAGATTGTTAGTAATGCTTCTTCAATGTCACCGATCCGGTTAACTATGAGGATGCATACGGTACACAAACTCTATGAAAAACAGACTTCAACCTTACCTGGGCAAAACAAAAACATTTTTTGCGAAACATGTGTAATGGCAAAAACGTCATCAAAGGAAAACAATTTTGTTTACGTTCTTTGAAAAAACAACAACTCTCCACCGACAATTACAGCTAGACCAAACACCATAACAATGCGAGCTCGAGGACCCACTGCTTGTTCTTTATATCACCACAAATCGAAAAGAGTTTGAATTTGCCACCATGTGCCAAATGACGTTGGACAGAAAGAGTGGAATTTAGATGGTATCATTACCTCCGGGGAAGGAGGTATCCTTCCGCGGAAGGGTAGGGCGACTGGTCGGCTTTTTCATGTTCGCAGCTATATCTCACGGTGGGGTGGACGGATTTTAGTGGGAGTCGGTATACGTTTTGCTGTTAGACTGCAGTTGTGGCACGTTCCTTTTTTTTCGTTGTATATTTGTTTTCCGGCGTGGAAATTAAACCTTTTGGAGGCTCCTGGACACCCCTTTTTGTCTGAAAATGGTCATGGAGGTAATTACTTGGCTGTTGTTAAGGTATAGCGGGGTGCGTCCATTTTTATCAGGCGTCTGACAGAGGGGTGTGTGGTTCCGATAAAAAGAAATTAGGTTTTAGTCAGATCGTATGCTCGGGACGGGGTCGGAGATTAGTTGTTCCAGATTTTAGAGACGTCCGTCTGACGGTAGTGTTATGTTACGGTTGGTGGTAGCACTGGCCACCGGTCTGACTGACGGTTTATGACGATGTTGTGTATGCTACGGTCTTGCTGGTGTAACTATCCAGCTGACGTTTTTAATATTCAACTGACGATGTTGTGTATGTTTGTTTTAATGTTGCCGTTCTGACGATTAGTACACCGGTTTTTAAATATGCTATTCACATTGTATACCTGATCCTAATTATCGCCATATCTTCCAAATTATGACTAGTTCTAACAATAGATTATAATAAAACCTTATGTGTAAAATTTGTTAGTCATAGCATCAGTGCACTAAGTTCATATCAACAGTCATGTTCCTTACCTCACCATGCACCCACCTACATCAGCCGTACAACATATACAACATACATTTAAAAACCCGGAGGTATAAAATCTCAGATTTTCCTTGTTTGTTAAATACTCTTGGATGTTTTTAGGCGGGAACAAATTGCTGTATTTTGTGTAAGGACGGAAATGCAACAAGATGAGACAGTAGGGGCAATTTATCTAACTGAGTAAATCAAAATTAAAAGTTAATTGGTGAACATTCATCTCCAATCATCTTCTTAGTGCTCTTATACCAAGTGAGCAGTACAAGGAATGCTGCATCTACTATCTTGTTTAGATTACACCGGACAGCTGTTGAAGAAAGCACCAAATAAACCGCCATGTCCCGTACGTAGCCACAACAACTGTTCCCCAACAGGCTTCTTGAAGAAATAAACATCTTCAGAAGAAGACAGCCATCTCGACGAGAGGAATTCCCTTCTGTCATTTGCGAAAGGGATGCGTGTATTGAGTCAAGAGAGTAGTGGGCCAAACGTACCACGATCAACATAACCTCATATCCATTAAGTATAACTATTAGAAACGGGATGAGAAAAATAAGAAAGCGCAACGGTTTGGTATGACGGACATCAAAAGCCGAACTAGCCAAAATATGGCTGTTGAGGTCTTCCTGTGTTTCGAGAGGGTAGAATGATGATGATCGACAAGTGCCTTGAGTATGTTCTGAATTCAAGGATGTGGTGCATCCCATTGGCAATACAGTAGTTGAAAAAAGTATTCATAACCACAGCACGTCCTAAGATGCTCCAAGAGCTTTATGATCCTTGAAAGATATGTCTTTGAGGTTTAAAAGTGTTAAAATATATGCAATGCATGACTACATTTTTGCTTGCATCTCTATGGGCGGCCTTCCGTTCTGGTGATGGACACAGATGAGCTTACAAGTAGCTACACATTTGTGGGCAGACCGTTTAGCTGTATATCGACATGCCGAATGCCGAAGGTATACCACCAAATAGCAACAGCACAAGGACATGTCAGCGGGAAGGCCTGTCGGAATGCAGGGAATGCCTGGTGATACGGTCGTACGGCGGCCTCTAGCTATGGCAGCCTGACCTGCGGCGTCCTGGGGGAATTCATTAGTATGAGCGACTGGCAATGTTTGAACTACCGTAATCCTTACCTCGCCTTCAGCAAGGCTTTGAACTTATATTGATTTGAACATGATGGAGAAATATACAATGTTCATCTTACGGTAACATTGCATACCACTATATACAGTCTTCGGCATGCAATGCAGCGAACAGCAATGACCTTATATGCTTTAGCATTATGATCAATGATTTCATGTACATGTAGTTGCACTGTTAAGTATGAGTAACGGCAACTGTGCGATGTTGGAATCAGTGAGTCCGAATTGCTCAGGCACGCTGCCAGTGAGAAACGTCATGACAATACCTAACCCCTAGCCTTGACACTGAAAATCAAAACCACGAAGGGCCATTCTTGGGAGGACCATTTAAAAAAAAGATCTGTGTTTTATGTAAAATACACATCCCGGGAGGAATGAATCCAGACTACAGGACTCCGTATATCAACAGGGGCCAAAGTGTCTGGAGCCCCAGTATTTCATGAACCAGCCCCTTCCAAAGGTAGCATAAACAAACTGGACAAGTCTTGGCTTGATGGAGTACTAGCAGACAGGCTTACGTTGTTTGTAGAAAAAGCATTAGCGAGCATATAGACTCTAATAACTGCCATATATCATTCCGTGAAGGTGACCTTTGGTTAACCCTAAGTGAAAGTTGATACATGAGGTACTATGATGCATATTCTAGTCATCTGCATCCCTATGTTCTGAGGGCTCTCGATCACTTACTCTTACCTAGGTCTCCTGTTATGTATCAAATAGCTACCCAACTTCACAAATAGCTACCCAACTTCACAAATCCCTTCTACACATTCCAATTTGTCGGCCGGAACCGCCTCTTTAAATTTGTGGGCAACCATTTTGGTATCTATCAGTCACTGGAAAAACATTTTTACAAGATCAAACATCTACATTTACTTCAAGCAATCTGGCTCAATGATACTGTTGATAAAGTTCCCCCTGCACGTTCTACCGAAGACTTTGAGGCACCAGTAAGATTTTATGTCAAGATTGTTCCCCCGAAGCTGGGTCTGGGCCTTAGAAGACAAATAAACACCCTGGTAGGTGATGGAGAGACCTTAAGTCAGCGACACCTAAAATTTGTTTTCCTAGTCCTGGTTAATCTGAGGAAGGTAATCCTGATACTGTCGATCTCATCCAGCAGATTTGATGGATAACACGTACATGTATGTCAGGTGAAAATTTGCATATTTCTATGGTCTCACCTATGAAATGGTCAGGGCGAAGTTAAGACAAACAAAGATGTCAAGTGGTGTTTCTGTGATCTTAGAATAAAATCATGGAATCATTTCGGCATTCTACACAATATGTACTCACTTAAAGAATATAGAAAACAGCACTGACTCCCTTCACATATTTCACCATGTCTATGATATTTGTTTGAAACTTTGAGTCATTCCATGAAATGTGTTCCCATCATCATTCTATGTTAATTTACATGTATAACTAGACGTAATAATGATTATCTTTAATGAATATGTCTCTTCGTTTCATTTGTCTATCCTTGAAGATTGTTGTCTTTGTTGTGGCAGTTTCCTTGACAAGCCACAAAGGTAGTTTCTAACCTTTTCAGAACACATCTTCTATTTATGTATTATTCTCTGTCAATGAGAAAAGTCGTTTCTTTGTGTTAATGAGTTGCATGATCTTTACTAATACGTTATATTCCTCTACAATAACTCATTAACCGGCCAGGCCGTTCCTGTGGTACCACCAAAGACGACCACAGGTCCACCCACTACTACAGCTAGACCAATGATAACAACAACCACAACAACAACAACAGTAGCACCATCGACAACAACACCAATATCAACATCAACACAAACATCAACACCAATGTCAACAACAGTGTCAACTCCTCGCGTTGTTAGAGCAACAACCTTACCAGTGATACCACCTCAGGTATTACACTGCAGCCGTCACTCTTGCACCGCAGACTGCACTGTGGCTTGGGTTATCTTATGATATTTATCCGTCATATTTCCTAAGATTTTATCAAATTTTAATTCCCAGTAAATACCGACAACCACAGAACTCGAAGGTAAGTCAATTATCATATTTCCCGCGCTGGTAATAATTGAACATTGCTTGGCGCCCTCATTGCATCTTTTTACAAATGTATCTAGATTTAAGTGCTATTTTGTAGCAAACAGTTAATATGTATGTATGCTGCATATGTATGCTACAATTGCTTCATTTCATTTAGACAGCACAACGCTAGGATAGTGATACTGTTTTCCTCAGTAGCTGCTTTTACCGTACTGTAGACTCCCTAGAGGCATTCAATCTACCAACTGCCAAATCAGCCAATTCTGCAGACCTCCCCGTAAAGTAAAACAAGTTCATGGCCTTGAACTCCCGGACGTACCATAAATGTGTGACCCAATAAGCCGGGGTCATCACAGGTCAGACATATTGACTGGTTTATCTCTTATGGGGGTGCTAGATGGCAATGGTAGACTGACATCAATCTGTGCGTAGGCAACGGTTCGGTAGTATCCGTAGTCAACAGTAATAAGGCTAATGAAGCCAACGCATTTGTAAAATCAATCTACTGATTCATTGATTAAAAATGCTCATTCATCAGCAACTGTGTTGACACATGGATAAGACCTGATTCATTTCTGTGGGCAATAAATGTTTCATTCTGTATTTCAAAATTACATTTATAATATACTGTAAAATGTGTGGCTTTAGATTGCATGTCATTTGGACCTATTGGATGCAATTTCCCAGGCATAGGATTTACTCCTGTCGGAGCACCCTCGGGGTGCTAAAAGAAAAGGAAATCGGCCCACACTTTCCTCTTTGGCAATCTCCGATGAGTTGAGACGAATACAGAAACCAATCTGTGATGAATTGAAAATTATTTTTCAATGGGAAACATGCTTCAGGCATCGGCACTTCAGCAGGAATCTACTGCATTGTCTTCATTCCTGGACAAATATTAATTTGCTGTAGATCCTTGTACGTCAAATATGATATGTCTCTCGCAGCCAAACCAATAAATACTATTCCATAATAAATTATCCCTTGTAAATCATGCAACCCAACTACGAACCTCTACAGAAAGATATTGATGAACAGATTAAAGATATTTGTATATATTCTCAGTAATTGCTCTCTGTCTCAGGCTTTACTTAAATCGTCATTGCTTTACACTGCCCACTTGGGAAATCAACTGTTTAAATCCGGTCTGATAAAGTCAATTTACGTGGGCATGTAGTGCCATGTACACTAATACATTAATGCAATAGGAAGGCACTCAGTATAGTTAGGACCATTTTCCTAGCCTAATTAACTGATTGTCCAACTTCCATGTGTAATGTACAATAAATTATGTGGTTATCTTCTGACATTTCTGGAAAATAATGAAGCACAAGGTCAAAGAGATACTGCCTGGCTACAAATACATTGACAGAAGACTCCATACAATCCCAACTGGTAACCATATTGCAGAAAAGGCCGTGACATAGAATTTGTACCTACACTAATTGTGACCCTAAAGCCACATGTGGTTGTGTTGGAATTCCTTGAGAGTTACTAGGGACCTGAAAAATGTCTGTAGACTGGATGGAAAAACCATATGTATTTCCTTGAATTAAAGTTAATCGGTGTCCACCCACTCAAAGCAAGTGAATAGGTCACAGCTTGCAAGCAAATGCAGCAAATACTTTACTTTATTGAGGTTTATTAGGTATTAACAGTTGTGGACTTAAAAGCAAAGTAAAACTTTTTAAACAAGCACATTTTTTTCAAACTATCTCTCCATTAAACAAGTAAAATGGATCAAACATGCAAAACTAGCCAATATCAAACTGTTCCCAAATGTCCCAAATGTTACTATTCCTCTTGTTAACACCTATTCATTTTTTTAGTTATTTCAGTATAAATTATGTTTTGTTTGAGTCTTCTTGCAATTCCTTTTTCAGCTTTGCACAGTAGACCAACCAGCTGCCCTCACATTCACTCCTGCTTCAAAGCTAAAAAATCCTGTGATTTTTATAATCTCCAAGCAGATTCGTGGGGGCAAACTAAAGGGAGTCTATATCGGCTGCCTGTAACCATTGGCCGCCCCATTGGGTGGCATATTGGATACTGCCTGGCCAATTTGATACTGTATTGCAGCCACCCAAAGATCTGCTTGGAGATTATGCTTTTACTATCTGTTGGTCATATACATGTACTAGCTACGTACGACTGTATGTATCCATTATCTTATCTTGTCTAATCTGCCCAGGTGGTTATTAACTCTTTGTTTATGGAGGTTGTTAAGGAACCGTGACAACAGGATACATGTTTTAATACACCAGAAATCCCTTATCCTCCAGGGGGAAGACATTGTTGATCTTTTGAGGTTTGGGGGGATTAACGATATGTCAGATTAGTTGGACAGCAAGATGTGAACACTTGCACATTTCTGAATCATCTCTTTTTTACTTCCCTGTCACATACTTACACACAACCTATTAAAAGCTAAATCCTGCTTTTGTTCCAGTATTGTATTTGTTCCTCTCTCTCTCACCCTCTTTCTGTGTGTGAATGTGTGTGTGTGTGTGTGTGTGTGTGTGTGTGTGTGTGTGTGTGTGTGTGTGTGTGTGTGTGTGTGTGTGTATATGTAACATTATGTGTGAGTGCATGTGGGTCCATGTGTTAGGCACACCTTCAAGTTCAATGGCTCTCCTCTTTTCATCCTCTTTCTCATCCTATGGTCACCACAGCACTTTGTTATTCTTGCAACACTCACAGTGACTGACACAAGGGATAGAATGATCCTAAACTTTAAACCCAAGAGGTATACATGCAGTAATTTTTCATGCATATCATGATACTGAAGACATCCATCTATTCCACCACAGTTGATCCCAAGCAAGGACCAGGCAGACCTGACCAGTCAGGAGTCAGACAACATCGTGACCGTGTTCTTCAATGGCACCAGATCTAAACTTACTGTGAGTAAAATACTTTCTGAAAATGGTTGACATTTTTGTTCAGAATATAATGCTTAATACATTTCATGATGTCTGTGAACTTTTATCATGACCGTCATCTTTGTTTACACATAAATCTGCTTGTTATGATTTGTAATAATATCATTCAACAAACGTCTCACATGTCTGTTGTATGTATAAACATACAACCGACCTTATTGTGGAGTGTTGATACAATTTTAATTGCATGCTTCAGCTAGGTGTTAACGAATCACACTTGTACTTTTTATTTCTGAGAATCAATTTTCCTAATAACTTTTCAATCAAGTTTGTTATGTAATCTTTGTAGAGTTTGAGCATCAAGAGTGAAGTAGCCCTTTGGCACCAAATTTGTATTAGGCAGCAAGGAGGTTCACATGACCCAGTGGGATTTTTAGGGAATTTGCCATTATCAGTTGATCTTGATGCTATCAGAGTTCTGCTATTGGAGTTGCTCTTTTGATAATGTCATGACATCATCTGATATAGCCCACCTTTCTAAGTTTGGACACCATAGATGGGATTCTTGGAAAAATACAGGCAGATGTTTCCAGCTGTTTTGTTGCCTTGAAATTCAAGGTTACACATACGAAGGTCATGTTTAAGATAGAAATAAATGAAGATAACAGCACTGTAGCTTAGTGCACTATCAACACGAAAGAAATATTTGACATTTTCTTCATCCTTTAAATAGTGAATCTACCAATGGCTTGGACAGGGGCTAGGGGCAGGGTTAGGAATTGTAGACACCATCTTGACAACTCAGTTGATACTACCATCAACCTGTACATGTATCTAAGCTGAATTCCTTGTCCATTCTGGCTATTTTCAGGCACTTGTCAATACATGTATCATTTTTAAGCACATACAGTACTTGAACAAAAACAAAACAAAAACATCTTCTTCTCTTAGGATCATGATTGAAAAGTTCATTCAGTTGGCCACAAATTCAACCCCTGGAAAAAGAATTAGGAGTAGCTTCAGAACATCTTTGTGAAGATCCCATCTGTTGTCTGGAATTACACCAACAGTTACTGCACTGCAGTAGCAGATAATGTTTGCTATCTGATTGGCTAGAGATAACGTTACTGCAAATTAACTTCATAAACACTGAACAGATACACAGTTGGTCCTTAGGGAGGGATAGATGACTGGTAAGATAGTGCAATCCTAACTAGTACTGAAGAAGATATCATCAAATATTTCCTTGAAAAAAGGATACTGGATGTACATGTAGCACAGCCTCTTTTATTTGAAAAGAAGCAAGATGCTAAACACGATAACCTGCACATCGTGACACCATGTCAATGAGACATGTTGCGACAGTTACTCTACAAAAAAGGTACAGAGGTGGGTGGCTGAAGTGGAAAAACAGTATTTGGAAGTAAATCCTTAGGGAAGAACCCCAAAGAATTTTCTAAATTCCTTTACTACCTCGTAATCAGAAAGTCTTTTCTACTAGCAATGAACCGTAAGATTATTGAACAAAAATTGTTGATGAAGAGTTAAACGAATTGAATGATTATCAAATACAAATGTATCACCAGTCTTGTTAGCAAATTTTCACCCTCTCTGCAGGAAAAACATAATTGGTGGCCATTGATGATGCCAAGGTCACTAATAGAATCACAGTATAAGCCCCATGCCAGATTTCTGCCTGGACTAATGTATAAAACAGTTCCCATTGCTCTTAGTCCTACAATGACTGGTATCAGAGTGCATTACAGTCTACAAGCACTGAAATGATGATCTAATACATTCAATATGACTGAAAGATTTAAGTGATATCTGCTTTAGTTGAGCAATTGCTGTATGATTGCCAAAATTTTTGATAAGCATTCTTGGAACTGATCCCAACCTTGCTAAATATTACATGCACTTGGATAGAATGGAAATAGGCCAGTGGGGTCTTTCAGTCAAATTCTCATTCATTTTCCTAATAGAACACTACATTTCAGCTTCCAGGTGGAAAATATTACAATTACAACATCATTTGGAGAGGATTTATATGTGTGTTTGTGAGTGTGAAGGGGGGGGGGGGGAGATATAAAAAAAAAGATAATTTTCATGGGTATCTAGATCTTTTTGAGTTCTTCCAGCTAAAATCTGACATTTCATTTTCTCTTCTGAAGAGGAACTCCTGGATCCTCCAGTATGATGAGGGGTTCAGAGAAGAGCTGTCGAACATCATCAACGAGAACAGTGATGGGGAGCTGAACATCCAACCTACTGATGTCATCTATGTGGAACCAACCCCCAAGCTTCGGCAGGAAGGGCTGCTGGAAGTCTCCATCTTTGTTTACAACAGGACCAGCAGGACAGGTGAGAAGAAAAGAGGAAGCTACTACCATGTAAATGCCAGTAATGTCATAGCCTGGGTGCCAGTCTGTTGCCATGGCCTGAGTATAGCTCCTCGCTCCAGGGCCAACCTGTCCCCAAGGAAATTTTACCACAGACCCCCTCAGTTAGACTGGGGACTGGCCTGTGTATTAGCTCGGCAAACAGTCTGGCATCCAGGTTAGTAATGTCACAACTTAGTCTGGTACCCAGTCTTCTTCAGGTTTGGGTCCAACTTATTGACCGGGGTAGCAAACCCAGAGCTGAACAAGACCTGGGCACCAGGCTATATACACAACCAAAGGAAAACCTTACAGTATAATGAAAAATTAACCTATAAGGTTAACAATGGAAAATTGCTACATAGCTATAAAAAGAATATATTTGAAAACTAATATCACTTTCTTTATCAGTATGATTTTGCTTCTTATAAAGTGTCGCGATGCAAGTTATTCTCACATCAGCTATAAGTATTTGCTGTTCTGTGGTTCAAAGTTGAGCCAGAGGTTTGACCAAATCAGAAACAGAGAGACGTTAGTAGATAACCCAGAGACTTCAGAGATTCCCACTCCAATTAATGTGGAGAGCATCACTCAGCACTTAGCACCAGGGTAATGTATCTGGGTTATCTTCGAGGTTGTGCTGTCTATGGGGACAACTGTAAGCACTGCTATTAAAGGCTCAGGATTTGTCCCCTCCTTAAAGGTCTTTTTCTTTGATCTTTGTGGGAAAATTGGTGCCGTTGTTAACAAACAAAGAGAATGGGAGCAAATCAATAATTACACGACTTTAAAGTGAATGCTGGCACTGAAAATATTGCATGTTGCACTGGAATCTGTGTCAATCCTTTCCAGACTGTATTGGCACAAATTTTAACAAATTTGAGAAGTGTTTGCAATATACAGTATGTCCAAGAGCATTCACACATGCAAAATCAATCACATTAATCACAATGCATTATTTTCATAGCTTTGAAAGACGAAAATTGAAGGATCCTCCTTTTGTTGACCTACGTATCAAAGAGATCACTTGTATAGATTTTCTACATGTATCTGCAACATGATAACTTAAAAGTCTTCCAAAATTCCCAATGTGTTTCTAGCAAAACCAGGATAATCAGGATCAATGTTGTGAGAACTTCAGCATTGTTTTTCCTGTCTATGGTCTTTTTGTGATGATACATAGTGTTAAAGACTAGCTTATCACCAGAATGAATGTGTTCCATATGAACCTCAATCAATACAGTGACCTAGATAGCAAAGAGAGTAGCAGAGATTATACACTGTCAATCAGTTGTCCACAAATGCCGGAAGGCACTGTCAAACTTGTGCAGACACTGCAGATATCTGCTCAGATCAACATTTTTCAAGCTGCTTGAATGATTTTGCTTCCATGTATTGCTGATGACTGACAAGGGGGAGGAAATGAAAGAACGATCTGATTGGTGGTGATATGTAATGACTTTGTGTAAAGATGGAGGGTCTGTAAGTATAGACTGGAATCCACTCTCGTTGGCTTTAGTCTGCTTCCAGTGGTTGCTACTCCACTGGATTCCAGTATGAAATGATAAAGGCTGGCTTACAAAATTTGAAGAAAAGATATCATTCATGTTAATGGGTTCTATGCAATTCTAGAAAACTAAGCCCTGTCTTCCATTGTAGACAATTAGTTACATGCTACATGATTTAGGTGCCTAAATAATTGAAGTGGTCATATTTCAGCACACATTTGGTACCAAAAGGGCAGCTCAGAATGGCAAATTCACTTCATTTCAGCTCCTAAATTCCATCTGTTCCTTCCATTTTCAAATCACCCAGCATTAAGCACTTTCTTACCCCCCCCATGAAACAAATCATGCAGTGCCAGACTCATCATCATCATCATCATCATTATCATCACCTTTGCTGCATATCAGTTGATGCTGAGGTGGGCCACCACAGCTTTTCACAGTACTCAGTCATTTGCCCACTGCGTGGTGTTGCACCGATACCAGTACTGCATTCCATATTTGCGAAAGGGTTTTCTTCGTCCAGCGCAAGTGTTCTCTTCCAAGTGATTTAATCCTTCCTGTCATGATGGACTGACACACCACTGTATCATGTCCTCTTCTCCAGCTGAATGGCTAATGCTGAACACATCGAGGATTTTAGATGCAACTGGCACACTCTTCAAATTAAACAATGCTGCAAAAGCCTTAGATGGCAACACTGGAACCTATTGGAATCTTTCTGGTGCCACCCATAAATACAGCAACTGGAGCATCGTGCTGGATCTCACACGGCCTCACACTCTCACGGGCATCGCAGTGAATAACTATGGAGACATCGTTCACGATATTTCAGCCTTCAAGTTGCAAAGGTCACGGATCGGAAGTCCATACGACTGGGAGGATGTTCTGTCTGTTACTGACGTACTGTTAAATACAGAGGAACGCCAGGAGTTTGGCAGTTTTAGGAAAACGGCACGGTATTGGAGATTTGTGGTCACTCAAACTGCTTTTGACCATCAGCCATGGCTCCGAGAACTAAATCTGAGGGGATATGCATTGGGTGAGGGACAGCATCTTTTTTACAGTGACAGTTTGCATAAAAAGACCAGTCTGCTGTCATCCTGCTGCGTAAAAAACAAGCTCTGAAGCCATATTAGTCTCAAACAAAATCATCACATTTCAGTACATAGAGATACATTGGGTGGATTAGTCCCTAGCTAAGTAACATGCTTTGCACTGCAATTGTTCATTGCTGAAGGCACTGCATGATGAGCCACATTGCTTCTGTGCTGAAGGCACTGCAGCCACATTGTTTCTGTTTTGAAACTTCACTAAGCTTCACTATAAACACATTTCCTTCACTCAGCCTGATCAGGCTGAGTGAAGGAAATGTGTTTATAGTGAAGCTTAGTTTATGCTTTATACATCACATCACATTGCACCAGTATAGTTGGCTTCTTGTAAAATCTGCCAGGACCTCACTTGACCTTCATGTCTGACATCATCTATTGTTATAGAGCAGTTATACTTGTCATAAAAGATCAAGTTCACAAGGAAAACACTGGGAATAAAAGTCTGTAATTTCTCTCTTGTTGTCTCCTCTCTTATGATGTCCTTCACAGTCCTTGGCTGTTTTCTAGTATGGGGTTAAGGAACACTAGTAATACTATTTATACATCCAAGGGGGTTCCATTCAATTCTATGTGCACCATTTTTTCTCACAACTTTTTTTCTTTGGAGGAACAGCCACATGTCGTTTGGGAAGTGATAAGACCTACATGTATATCAAGGTTGTTGAATTGTTACAATACAACAAGCTCATAACCCACTCATGTCTTGTGTTGTTCAGATAACAAGGTAAAGAAGAGGGATGCTGACGAATCCACAGTGTCGAAAGATGTCCTAGCGGCTGCCCTGAATCAAATGAAGAACCAATATGAGGAGGAGGATAGGGTGTGTACACATTTATGTTTAACTCACTCTCTGTCAACTTGTGTTTCAAACAATTCAGATTCAGATTTCAAACAATAGATGCACTGGGCTTATAACAGGGGCATGTTGGGGGGTAGTCTATTAAAAAAGATGAGGGGGATGAGGGATGATACTAGTATGTATTTTTTTTTTACTTCCATCAAACCGGTTTATAGTATAGCCATGAATTGTATGGGACTGTGGGTGTGATACAATTAACAGAAGCAACATTTTGATTCATATTTAATTTAATATTACTTATCACATCAACTATGTTTTGTCATCAGGGCAGATTTAGTAAACATATCACTGCATGTGAGGAAGTCTAAATTTACATGGGATGTTATGTGTTAAGTATCAAAGATTCAACATCCATGAATGAACAGTTATTACCGGTTGTGCAAACTGTGGAATGGCTGCATATGCATATATACAAGTACGATATCTAAGCCTTTAGAAGCATTTGATTAATGTTACACATGTGTTTCCTCCTTCCAGGAGATTGAGATTGTAGAAATCTCCCCAGGCCTTACTGCACCCCAACCAGCATTACCCACCAGGCAGACTTCCATATTCGGGGAGTACTTCTCTCTCTTCATTGCCCTGATAGTGATCGCTTGTGTCTGTGTTGTCATAATCCTCCTGGGCGTGCTGTACCTTTGCGTCCGCAAAAAGAAGGGCAAGCTTCGCGACCACGAAAAAGTGATCGCTGACGATGGACTTCGTCTTGATAGCTACCAGGCGCTCGACAATCCCGGAGCGACGTTCACTGACGACGAGATGCCAGAACCCAACGGCAAACCAAAGGCAGAGGAGGCATGGACTGTCAAACCATCAGCGCCACCTCCCCCAAATGGAAGAATTGCAGAAAACACAGAGGAGGAAGACACACATTTGTGACCAATTTTCTTTGGTTAGCTTTGTAAGTGGTAAAGAGAAACTAGAGCATTCATCTTGCCTATTACAAGTGAATGATAGTGCCATCCTTAACAAGTTTATTCTTCTTTTCGCAAAAGTCATGATCTAAAACACAAATGGCTTTGTTCAATATGACATTTTGTGCATATATTTGATGTGGAAAACATTATCAAGATTCTACATTTAGAAATTGTCTGACATCAGAATTACAATTCAACAGTATAGGACAACAGTTTTTCAGTACACTGGCTACTAAGAGCTTGTGTTAGCATTGCCCACAGGCATTCCAGTGACAATACCACTCAGTCACACTCACTATCTGGTTTATAATCTGTTGTTCCCTGTCTCGTGAGGGTTAGACGGGCTTGCACATAGATGTCCTGTCTTGATGGCAGACTGCTAGGTGCCTCTGTGCTGCGGGTTATCACTCTGTAGGTTGAGGTTGAACTCTTCCCTTATGTTGTCAATCCATAATATTGCACGTTTACATGTAAAACAACTTGTCTGTACTGTACAACTTTTGGCACACCAAACTGACCAAAGACTTGAAAAATCACAACTTTTCCCAAACCAAACTTTTCCATATCTATCTTTACTTTGGGTCTTTGCAATACTCTACTACTTGCAAACTTTCCATTCCTACAGATGCCAAGATCACATCTTTTACTTCAATTTGAAATTTCTGAATTATGCAGTATTGGATAGGATAGACTAAGTGCCAAATGACTGGTAAAAATATTGCTTCCTCATTTTCTGATAATACTAAGGTAGAGTACTAGTATACCAGGATCCAGTCCATGAGGCAATCCACCTACAGTTTTACAAATTAATGATTGTAAACCAGCTACCATTAAAAAAACTTTTAATTTCTGATATAGAGTTCATGTTATACATGTACTTACAATGTACATTGTAGAAGTCAGCATCTAATTTTTGTGGGTTTGAGGAACAAAGCAAGGGACTTTGAATGTATTTTTGTAGAAAAGCCTATTATTGCTTGAATACAGTACATACTTACAAGCAAAAATAACACTTTTGTCAATGTAGCTCACAATAGCATTATATATTGTTGTGCCCCTTGTCAAATGACATTGAGTTATATTGACTACTGTCTTGACCTTCTTAATGTGAATGACTATTAGGGACTAATGATACAGTACTCAGATATACTTTGTCATT
Organism: Branchiostoma floridae x Branchiostoma japonicum; assembly: GCA_013266295.2. Lineage (NCBI taxonomy): Eukaryota > Metazoa > Chordata > Leptocardii > Amphioxiformes > Branchiostomatidae > Branchiostoma > Branchiostoma floridae x Branchiostoma japonicum. Next base: position 22,208,949 of record CM023825.1, read on the forward strand.
CCATTTTCTTTGTATGGATGCAGAGAGGGTCCCTTAAGTTGGATTACCCTTTTTCATTATCTGTTGGAACATGGAGCTTTTTTTAGATGAAAGCTCCTTGGTTAATCGGTTGGAACCAGACATTGGTTGATAGGATAGGCACAAAAAAGTAAGGTTTTTGGAGAGAGATTCTTCTGTTTATCTGAAATTCAACCAAAATAGTTGTTCATCTTGCCAAATTGGTGATTTGATATCAGGGTCAGCATTTGTTGTATGAAGGCATCAGAAATGTGATGATTTCAAAGCCAAATACAATCCTGTATGTTTGTAGTTTACATACGTAAACAGATTGATGTGTTTTCATAAAGAATTGCATTCTTGAGGATTATTGATGAGAAAAGACCAACTTATTTGTAAATAGAAGTACTAAGTTAGTTTTTTTGTAGCTTTCAACAACTTTTGCTCCATTTGATCAACTAGTCTTTTTTTTGCACCAGAGGAATGTGTTCTTTTACCTGCTGCAACCATAGTATAACATTTAATAGACTAAGTATTGATACTAGTTAGAAGGATGACATTGATTGTAAACCAGTAGAAGGTTTTGCTTTGATTACAATGTCAATATGGGATATGTACATGGTCCAATGACACTCTGAATATTTTGCAAAGAACCAACAGATGAGATTGGTGTGGCCTTAGAGGGTATTAGGCAGGAGGTGTGTGTGTGTGTGTGTGTGTGTTAGAGGGGGGAGGTCCCTTACTACTCTAGATATTACAGGTATACAAGGTAGCTACATGTATATGGGTGGGAGACTTTGTCAAATTGCCTTGTTCACCCCCAAATCTGGTTTTCCTGAAAAGTGCTTAATAAACAACAGAGTTGAGGATCATAAGTACAATGTACATGTAGATGTATGTGCCCATGTAGTGCTTGTTTGAGTAGCACTAGACGGTCATTGCTGTTAACTGTGACTAGAAACCTATCCTTAAGGGCATGGAGTTGTATACTGCGTCTGGAACTATTAACTTTTGAATTCACAAAAATGTAATACTAGTGCTGATGGGAATTTAGGAGTGTACAATGTGCCTCACTCGTCTTTCAGAAACAACGTTAAAAGAAGAGAAACGTTTAGGCAACACCACAAGTATTTTAAATCTGGAGCATTATGCCAGTAGGTCACATTGTCGGACCAGTACATGTACAGTTATACATGATTATTTTCCGTGATGTCTGAAACCCATGCATATGGTTACTAGACAATGTACATGATGCAATGATGCCCCCTATCTCCTCAGGCACTAACTACATGTACATGCCAACATTACTGCACCTTATTATGTACAGTCAAATGTTTTAAAGAAAGATTGATATTCATTGTACTGTCATTTTCTGAAACAATAAACTTTAATATTTCCAATATATAACGCCGTCTCAGTGATGAGTAAAGAATACTTTCCTTATTGTGATAAAAATATATGTGATAACAGTCATCAACAAAACACGTAACTGGCCTTCATATGAGCATCTTTAGTTATAAAGGGAATGAACTATATGATGAACAACAAAATAGGAACTTATTCTTTGGCTGACATACCAGATGTCTCTATCTTACTTAGTAATGTAGCTAGTACACATGTATAAAACTTATAGGCAAGTGTGCTAGTAATTAACAACAACAACAAAAGGAAAGTTACATGTTACATTTTCTTTTTCTAAAGATGATGGTAACATTCGTGACTCCTTCTAACTGGTGATTTCTGGCTTGGGGCTATTCCATTAAAAAGCTTGGGAGGGTGCATGAGCATGCAATTTCATTAACCAGTATAACCGTCCTTCAGCATAACACACCGGCATTGTCATGTTTGCATATATGATGGCTGCCAGTTAGTAAGAACTGGTCAACACGAAAACCCTTCGTACCACATGGTACTAAGCTTTGTTTATACCCATCTATTTATAAGCACCCCTCTTTTCATTCTTACTTGCATCTTCCTGCATAGACGATACAATGTCCCTAAGTCCAGTGTCTAAAGGCTTAGTTTTAAAGGAAAACTCTTAATGCCTCCTCGAGAACTTTTCAAGCAAAAGGGCTTTTCTGTCCTTCACCAAAAGGACACACACACAGAGCGATTAAATTTAGTGTAGTGTGTATTGGTCTTTGTTCTCATTTGCCTCATGATTACCTAGGTCTGACATTGTGGTTTTAACAGGCAAGCAAACCTCAACATGACCTAATCTTCTTGTTCATACTCAAGAAACCACACTATTTTGCAGTAAGCATCTTTTTGGCCAAGATTGCTTAAATGATTAAACTTTCCTTATTTGAGAAGAAACCAATAAAGACTTATGTTGGCAGTTGCAAAGTTTGGCACATGTTCTTGCTTGGGCATAACATACACTTATAGAACTTCTCTTTGGTTACCAAAATGAAACATGTAAGTACCTATTATAAACTTTTTTGGTTACTTGTTAGCAAACAAAAAGAGTCAATAACAAACAGAAGACTAAAACTGTCTCTTCTTCAAATCTAAACCCATGGTCCCGCTAGAAACTGAAAATATAAAAATGTAGAAGCAGGTATGTAATATGATACAACCACCCAGGACTGTATGTTCCATTTGCTAGCCAAGAGGCAAACAGCAAACTTTGCTGAGTGTTGCAGAAAAATAACAAACAAGACAGTTGCTTCATGGCTGCTTTTTCCTTAGCTGTAAAGCCTAAAATGTTTGGTATCGAACATGATAAAAGCAACATAACCAGAACTCAATCATTATAGTGTATGCTAGTAAGCTTCTACTGAAAGCACATGATTGCTCTTACTGGGATACTAAATCTCGGCATCAAGAAATGTTCAGCTTCCGTTTAGATTCATTCCTGAAATTTTGTCACTTGGCATGATTTTGGTCCATGAGCCGTCCTTTGGCTGTAGTTACTGATCATCGTTTCAACTTGAGTTTCAAGTAAATCTGGAGTGACTTCCACATTCAGGAATTCACAGCATCAAAACAGGTCCTTCTTGAAAACAGAGAAATTATAACCAATTTTTTTTTCTAGCCCTGTATGATTATTAAAGAAATTTGATGCAAAACCAGTGGATGCTCACCAACTGAAATGGTCTTTAGGCAATCTGATACACCATGCTGGACCATCAACTCCCACTGTGCGTGTTCCTGTATGCAGATAATTTGGCCTCCAAGACAGTAGAATACTAGAGACTTATGCATACTGCAATATAGCTGTACATAAAAGCACAACTGCACAGCAAGCTACCTTTGTTTCCGCCATTATCTCATGAAAAGTCATCCAACAAAATATATAACCTTAAAATTTTTCTTAGGTATCAGAAAGGGCTGTAACACAGTTACAAAACAATAGTGCATATGTGAAAACAGAATAAATCAGTAATACTATGACATTGAAGGACAAGTTTGGTCTTTTCAAGGTCAATGCCCCATGGCAGGAATGCATGATGTATAATAATAAAGTCAAACAGTCAGTCATCACCAGTAGTGCCGGACTTAACCAGGCGCTAGACCCTCCCTGTGTCCAGTCATCCTCTCCTGTACCGACTGCTCGTTGTAGATGTTGACCCTCCGAGCGAACCCTGCCTTCACCAGGGCGTAGTCAATCCTGGTGTCAGTTTCAGTGCTGGTGTCGAACAGTGCCACATACAGGGTGTCATTCCAGCCTCTGCAGAACATTCAAACATGGTTAGCTACTGATGCACTGTGCAGAAGAGAAGCAGATCCAGAGAAAAGAACTCTGCAACAGACCTGAGTCAGCTTACAGATGTGCCCTACATGTATGTGGCAGAGACTGTCATTCTCGTATATAGGACTGTTCAGCCGTAGCTGAAGCTGTAGGGCTGATATCGATTAGGATTTTACTATGGCCAATATTGACTGAAGGAGGCCATACAACAAGGTTGGCTACTGGAATTTTTACAACTTACAAATACTCAATAAGGGTGGCTGTTATTTCGAGCTTAAACACAAAGCATTTCTCTAGGATTGTATCCTTCCTTTATCCGAAAATTTTAAGTGCAATAAAATAAAGAACACATAAATAGTCAATCATATTCATTCGATTGCCATATTACATCTGTACTCCGTTATTCTCGGAGCTGTTAATATTGTTGATGTACATTTAAAGAAGTAATTTATTTACTATTGACTCACCTGGAGAGAACATGAGCTATCAGGACTTTACCTCCAGTTAGGTCAAAGAAGACGTCCCTGAAACATGGAGATGATGTTAGATGTTTGCAAAGAAATAACCTTTACGATAGTATTGTGTTAGACGAAAGTGTTGAAGAAAAACATAACAGTTCAAACTCCAAGTGTGAGGATGGCATTTAGTGCCAGGGACAGGTCTGTTTGTTAATGAATACTGAACAGCACTAGGGACAGGTTTGTTTGTTTGTGAACACTGAACAGAACAGGGACAGGTCTCTTTTTGATCAGCACGAGGGACAGGTCTGTTTTCGATCACTGAACAGCACCAGGGACAGGACTGTTTGTTGTTGAATACTGATCAGCACCAAGGACAGTGTCATGATTACACTTGTGTTCAACTTTACCTGGCAACTTTCAGGTTCAACTATCCAGCATGGCAGACAATATTTAAGTTATACATGTAGTCACATGAGTGCAATACCACGTATATATCCCCCACCTGGCAGTTTTGGACCACCTGGGCTTGCCTTGGTCTGTGGGGAGGGGTTCTATGTTGGCCAGGTAGCACTCCACTGCCTGGAACGGCAACTGGCAGAACCTGGCTTCAATCGGATGAATGTCCGTCTCTTGAACCCTCTCCTTGTTGCCATAATCAACATAGAACACCTGAAAAGGGTAAGGCAAAGCAGATATCACCTGGTCAGGTGTAATATGACTTACAGTGCAATGTGGCTGTGCCAATTCTTGCATTTTGAGCCAAACACGTACAAGGGGTCACCCCTACTCTTATTGACAGGTGTGTTACTCACATGTACATATACAATGACTACCAAACACAAAGCAGCCTCCAAAAAATAAGCAAAAGTGCCACATAGTTCCTATTGAATCACCACAACTATGATTTTGGACAATGCAAAGTAACCTTATCAAGGTGAACTAGAACACAGAATCATCTGTGTTTCTGCAACAAGTACAAAATGTATGTATGCCTGTTACTAGTATTCAAATGGACAAAATGTTAGCAATTCTCATAAAGTAACAAAAGCTTTCTTCAAACTCCTTTTTATTAGAGTTATCAAATGTGTCATACTCACCCATACTTCTTGGGTTTCTGTGTTCACACTGGTAATTCTTGCCCTGTAGAACTGGTTGTCCTGGCTGTACTTTGCGATGACAATCTCTCCAAGTGCCAGATCTATGCCCACCTCCCTCTCACCGTACACCTTCTTGGAGTAGTGGTCACTGTACATGTATGTTGGGATGGTTAGGACTGTTATCAGTGGAACATTACAATGGCAAGGTCCCATTGCTATTGTTTTATTTTTCACAATTCACCACACTGACTGACACTGTGACAGAGACCCATCTTTTAACCAGTAACGCTACATAACTTAAAAGACTGGTGATATCACAATATCACAATTATAATACTGTACACAATACAGGCTTAACCCCCCCCCCTCCTGAAAGTAATATGGCACAGCCCATTAGTCCCACATGGCCACACATCATATACCAAAATCAAAGGAATACGTCAAACCACTGAGACGTGAGTCATATAATCGTAGCTGAGAACACAGAAACACAAAGGAAAACAGTACCTTCACGCGGAAGGATATCTCCTTCCCCAGAGGTAACAACTCACTTTATCTCCTTACTGAGCTCATCCAGAGGGTTGGGTTTCTCAACATCAACACCATCTGCAGCTGAAACAAAAAAAGAAACTTGCCTTTTTACCCCAAAAAAACATAAAATAACATTGGATCTCTTTATTGAAAGCCTGTATTCATGGTACACTTAAGTTTATACACTTTGTAGTACATTTTGTACATGTACAACACACTTTTATCATTTTGTCACACCTTGTTCATTATTACATAATCATACATGATTTCAAACAAATGCTTCCAACACAGTGTAGGTCAGAACTGTATTAAAGAATCATCATCATTAAATACTGTTACAGTATTAAATACTATACATGTATGTACAATCACTCAAAACACACAACCTACATGTACATGTATTTCTAATCTAAATCTTATATCGGTCTTGCAAATTTAAACAATACACTGTCTGTCTGTGTTGATATGAGATTCTGTACTTTAGAATCTGCACCTGGTTAGCTCTTGATAGAATGTTGTAAATACTAGAAAAAGAAGAGTATACCCATTTCCAGGAGTTCATCATGTGGCACTCCCCCGTATGTGAACTGTACAAAGAAGTGCCCGGGGTTGAAGACAGACGTCACCTCCACAGCTACCAGGGTGTGCACTGGCGGCAGGTCTACCATGTGGTTGAAGCACACAACTGCGCGTTTCTCTGTGACTGTGTTGGTAAAAGATAATACTTTGAAAGACTTTGGTATGCTATTTCCTTTAAAGCTATAGAGTGATAGTAGTGATTAAAATTTTCTGGAATGGAAGGATGCAATTCTTGGGAATAATTCATAGATGAGATGGTATCCTGAAGTCAGAAATTTCCTGCTACCCTAAAAAAAGGCTAAAAAGCCTAAAGCACTACCACCACTACCTAATTTCATCTGGTTGATTGAATAGCGAAGTTCTTATTCACAACCACTTGTTTATCAAGAGCCGACATTTCGACGACTATGCACTGAAGCTACACATGTAGGTGTTACTGGTTCACTGTGCACTGAAGCTAGGTGTTGCTGCTAAAGCACTAGTACTTCAAATCAAACAACAACACATGTACATTGTACACATTAGTTTCTGTACAGTTTATCTGACCTTTGGTTTCCCCATCTTGCAGGTGCTGGTATGAACAGTTGTCTCCCTTCCAACACTGAGACCCCGGCCGGAAGAACCTGCACACTGGGATTTCTCTAGACTCTGTGGAAAAAAATAGAGGTGTACATGTATTTCATAGAATTTTAAAAGAGAGAAGCACACACAAAGCCTGGCCTGACTAAATAGCGCTACTAGACACAAATGACTAGCCCGGCATGTTAGCAGAACGTACTGCACCTGCGTGAAACCCGGATTTTTAGTTTTTGTTGGATCTTTGGTCAACGTTGCATCAGAATTTTGCCCATTACAAATGATATCTTTTCTGACACAACATTTAAAAACTTTAGATGGAATGTCCTCCTTAAATATGGGATTACGACCTTAAATGAGACGTTCTGCTGAAGTGCTGTGCACAATACATTACGGGTTCTGCGCAGGCGCAGTATGTTCGGCCGACGTACTGACAAGTCCCCAAGTAGCCTGTCACCCAGCTACCAGCTGTCACAGGCTAACTCAAAGCCTAGGAAACTTTACGGGTGTAATGGTATCTACATATTTTCGTACACTCTATTACTAAAAGACACACACATGATCAATAGTAAAAAAATAGAAGACAAAAATTCCTTTTTTGTTGAAGAAAGGCCACTGATTGTTGAAACTTACTGTAGCCCATAGTGGCCACCTCTGCATTGTCCACATCTACAAAGTAGCTGTTCCTCTCGGACAGGTAGTCAGCTGCCCGCGGGTCCCATTCATCCAGGCCATTCAGATCATCAGTAAGGGATGTATCACCTGCAGAACAACATGAATTACTACACACTCTGGTGTTTTGGATTTAGTTTTTCAAGATACACAAAACATGTACGTTGTATCTTCCTTTTCAAAGTTCAAAATACCACCTGAGAGTTTCATCTTCATCTATTACAAGTACCTTTTCAAAGTACATGATATTATGTATCTTCCATTGTTTCTTCAAGTATTACAGATTTCATTACAGTCATGTGGTACATTTAAAAACTTTCTTTGCTGCCAAAACGTGAATATGTAACTACATTAGCAGGCTACATTAGCATGCATATTTAAAGGTCTGAACCAACATGGCAGCTGTGATGGCATGTAATGTTTCACGCTCTATATTTTCACCTTTGGTTGTGGATGGCTTTGTTGGAGGAGGGGCATCAGGGAGACACATCTCTGCAACTCCAGAGCTGACAAGCTCATCATTGATACACACATCCACAGACCCTGTGGTGTCGACCAGCACAAGCTGAAGGAGTGGCTTGACCTCACTGTACAAAAAAAGAAAAAAAGAAGACAAACCATCCAAAAAGTGTATATCATTATTTCAGTATCCGAACACTGTAAAATGACATTTAATTCTTCTTGCACTACAACTACAGGATACTTTGTATATAACGTTTCAATCATTCTTCAATTGATACTGTTCTTGTAGGATACTGCTGTTAGAATTTTTGGGAGAGCAAACTGCATTCCTGGACATTGCCTGCTACAGAACTACAACACTGACTGAAGCTATAGTTATGAATGATGTTAAAAAATGTATAGATGTGTATTTGTCAGTAAAAACATAGACCTTGCTTAATAATGACGGACATGAAATAATCAATAACCAATTCAACACACCTTACAGGCTTGGGATGCTTCACATACCCCACAAGTGCCTTGTCAAAGGGAGTAAGGTCAGCAAAAGTCTTAGCTGCCTTCCTATTCCAGGCAGGGTTGGGTCCCTTTTCTTCTCCAGGCTCTGTAATAGGCCTGATACCATACAGGCTACACTTCACGGCGTGAGCAGGCACGTCTGTGAACTCTGGCATCAACGGGAGCACCTCAGACACAGGCAGCTTCTCAAAGTTACCATAATCAAGGTAGAAGACCTGAACCTCGCAGCAATCCAAACCTTCTGCCTCAGATTTTGTTTGCTGCTTCTTGCCACTGACTGATTCTAAGGCGGTGCAATCCCTCTTGTAGGTTACCGTACAGATTTGGGCCCGATACCAGGTCTTGTCCTTACTGAATCGTGCACAGCAGATGTCGTTGACACATGGCTCGAACGTGACGTGTCTCAGCATGTCCACCTTCTCTTGGTAAAACTTGTTTAGCTCTTTCATGAGGTGGTCGATCTTAGCTGCATCGGGTGTCACCGGGTGGATGTAGAACTCAGAGGGATCCACAATATATGACGTCATCAGCAAAAATGAGCCGTCCTCGTGTAACTTTACCACCGGCTTTTTCATTTGGATGCTGTCACCTTCCTCAACAACATCAGCATCCTCAAAACAAGTCTCTGTATCTTGGTCTTTCTTTCCTTCTTTCTGTTCATTGTCACCCATTTTCTTCTCATGAAGAGACTTCTGTTTTTGGTCATTGCGCCACCAGTTACGATCATCATCCTCACTTGTTGTGGACCCTGAGGACGAGAATATCCTTTTCCCTCTACCCTTGCCTGCACCACCTCTCTTCCTTGGTTTCCTCCCAGTCCCATTTCCACTAAGCTTTTTTATTTGCTGCTTCCACTGGGGGCTGATGATATCTTCTGACTTCGTAGTATTGCTCTCACACCTGTTTGTTTGTGACCCACGTTCTGAACTGTTAGCTTTTACGCTTCCCTTTTTCCTTGCAGAGTAGTCTGGTCTTTCAACTTCCGAGGAGTGTTCCTTGTCACTGGATGTGACACGTTGCCTGTCTCTTGCTTGCTTGGGAACCACAGCCAGGCTGTCCAGATACTCGTCAATGCTGGAGTCAGCTGTCTCCAGTCTCCAGTCTTTCTGAAGATCTAGAGGGGTAGAACCATTTGCATTGGCAGCTATTCCACCCTTCATGCCGCTTTCCTTAACCACCTTAGCCTTCATGTCATGGATTGCTGTTGGAGGAGCTTTACTGCAGGACTTTTCATTCTTCTTAGGCTTTTCCTCAGATGTTACTGATTTGTCTGTGGGAGGCTTGGCAGAGTTCTGCGTACCACGCCTGTCAGCATTGTTGACATCCTTTTTCTGTGGTGCTGGCTTCTCATTGTCTGCTACACTGCTGGTGCTCATGGTTCTGCAACTCCTCCGCCTTCTCAGCTGCAGTTCCTCCTGCTGCTGCTGGAGGAGCCGCTGCACCTGTGCCTGGTCTTGCAGCATCTTGTCATGGTTCATGATCCTCTGATGAGGTGGTCTGGCCACTGTGGGGGATTTCGGAGTCTGGTCAATGAATTTTCCACCCTGCACAACTTCATTGGACACACCTGCCAAAAGAAAATATGTTGGAGGCAGTGAATAGAAAATGGGGAAAGTCAAAAGAATGTCTAAAATGAAGCAAAACATGGAAAGATGTCATGCTCTGTCAAAAGTTCAATAAGTTCCAAAGTATCCTTAAAGGTTTAAAGTTGCAAAGTGCTATACTCAAAGCTACTTGCCATTGCTACAGGATTGGGGAACTCAGACTGAAAAGAATGTCTATGAAGTTGCCATGGATATACTATGTTTGATCACAGAGTGACTGTTTTTTAACCATTTACTAACAATGCAAAATGTAGTTCGTTCCGTATGCCATTTTGTTTGTTTGTTTCACATAACCGCTAAACCGCCTTTAGGCATAACACACCAGTTTTGTACATGAGTATAAGGTGCATAAGACCAGACTGTAAGGTTTGAACCACTCACACTGGGAAGGACCCCTACTTTTTTTGATAAGTGTGGTGGGATCTTTAACTTGCTTGAGGTGTGGCTCTCCTCAAACATGGGACCGGATTTACATCCCATCCGAGAGGACGTCCCTAAGCAAAGCTAGGTTACTCATTTCCACCTGTAATCATGAGTCAAGTGAGGAAATAGGTGTAAAGGGCCTTTCCCAAGGACACAGCAATGGGACCTGCCAGGGATTTCGACTGGTTCCTACCTTCGACAAGACAGTGCAGTGGCATCCTCTCCACTGCCATCTTCTCAGACACCATCAACTCAGATATGCTAACCCTTCCTGCTGACCCCTGACCCTCAGGATCCTGGACTTTGGGAATGGTGTAGAAGAGCTCCACTTCCGTGGAATGTCTGGAAGGGTCAAGGTCAATCACAGCTTGGAGTTTCTTGCCGAGCACTTGCCTTGCAAACCATACGGCCTGTTGGGACGTCCAAGAGCCACTGCCGTTGACTGGCACAACCTGGTGAAGAGAGTAAGACAATGATTGTATTATACTATAAGGCTTGAAATACTGCCTGCATATGCAGGTTAGAGCTGGTAAAATTAGAGCTGTGCAGGTATTTCTGATGTCTACCTGCACCCAATCTGTACTGTGCCATGACAAAACCAGCCCTAGACACTTAGGGGGACATACATGTATGACCAGTGGTGGTTGAAAATTGCCTTGCATTCTTCAAAGTAACATCATTGAAGATGGCAGAGAACTTAGTCAAATTAGAAATGGTGCTACCATAGATATAGGAACATTTCTGTAAAAATTTTCAATGTTCAATTTTCGGATGAACTGAAAGGCAAAGAAACTACGTAGTGCATGTAAGAAGGAGAGAAATATGTCACACTTTACCTTTGCTAGTCCACAGCAGAGAGCCTGGCAGGGTAGATGGGTAAACTGCTGATGTAATTCCTTGACTCTTGACATGGAGAGACGTTCACGGTTTCCATAATCCACATACAGGATATCAACATCTATCTGTGGTGCCTTGAACATGACAGGACCTGTAACAATGTGCAATATGTAAGAAACATGAAACCTTTTCAATGGCTCATGTATTCAAAACAGGCACCAAAGAACAACATGAAAGATTGCAGTCTCAGCTATCATGTGACAGAAAAGGTTTTGTCATAGATTTTTATGGAACGTCAGTTCTGTCATTACATTATATAGACTGAGTCTGATAACATCAATGTTTCCCTACTTCTTACATCTATATATATATTCAGTTTCAGTTTATTCACAGTTCACAGTTTAGACAAACCTCTGATCCTAAAACATGTCTGTTCTTACCTTAACACCATCACAGAGAAGTGAGGAGAAGTTGAAGGTACTTAATAGACTACAGTGCTAGTACTAGGTTGACCATGTGTATATACAATGTATATTTTGTACATGACTGTACATGTATATACAAGCTATTCCTTTGTTGTTACCTGTGCTTAACCTAGTGGGTACATTGTATGTATCTACAATAAAGGTCTTCATTCATTCATTCATTTATTGTAAATTGCATTTAAAAAATTGTATGACATATGCCTTAAAATACATGTCAGTATCATAGAGTCCAGCCTTGTTAGCTTTAGTCGGCTTGCAGCGGTCCTGCTACAGGGCCAGGTAGTGACCGTTGGGAAGCGGGCTAAAGCTAACAAGACTGGGCTCCAGACTATGAATCAAGCCCACCTGGAGACAGGGAAGAAGAAGGAGAGTGGAGTTCAGCTATGCCTGTCCCCTCCACATTATGCACAGCTGTGATGCGTCCTCGGTACCAGGTGTTATCCTGAGTGAAACAGGCGGCACAGAACATTCCCACGGCAGGCGTGTAGGGCAGACCTGGTGGCAAGGGGGACTTCTCGTAAAACAAACTGGAAGAAAGAATATATAGCAAATTTAGACTAGTGACAGAACCAATGTATTGGGTGAGAAATTCTAGGTATCATGCAATTTTTTCAACTCTTTTATTACACATTATTTGTCAATCTATTGCCCATTTCAAAATCAAGGTACATTTAATAATATAATTTTATTATAAAGTCTTTCCTTACTTTAAGTTATATTCATTCTTTTAAACAGCAAAAGCGACATGCAGTTATGGAACATAGAACAGATGGAAACAAGTACATGACGTAGACTTACATTCTACAGAGTGACAATTATGATGTTTTATTCCCATCTAGTCTACAGCAAAAAAAATTTCATCCCAAGAACTCCCCAAAAAGATGTTAGGAAGAGTGGTAGGACAGCTCACCTGAGTTGTTCTGTTAGGAGGTTTAGTTGGTTGCCTGCAGGCTGGATCCAGAAGTGGGAGGGGTTGATGATGTCCGACACCACCACGTCTAGGGAATCACCATCAGAGAAGGTCAGGGATGGCACCTGTGGTCCCTGCACCTGTGGTATTTGCACCTGTGGTCCCTGTGCCTGTGGTATTTGCACCTGCAGTCCTTGCACCTGTGGACAATGATAATGGTGCATGCTTGCCTGACCACTGCTGATCTGACTAGAAGAAAGTACAGGTGCTGCTGAAAGAGGTTGCACAGGTAGATTCCTTCGGACTGGATATCCAGGCTGGCATGACGTAACACTGCCAACTGTTGGAGTATCTGTTGTGTTTACGGGCGGTGTAGAAGTGTTTTGCTCCTCTTCCTTACCCCTCTGAAGCAGGTACGACTCTGAGTAGTCTGCAGGCAACAGTCTTTCAGCCCCTACAGTCAGAAGCTGCTGTTCATGTGGAGTTTGCACTGGACTTGACTGACACAGCAGTGGATTTGGAACACTTCCCCGAGTATGATCAGTCGAAACACAGTAGTTCTGTTCACTCACAGTGTTGTCTGAAGACGACTTTGCTTTGATGTAGTTTCCTTCAGAATTGCTAGGTGGCATCAGTGGCACTGGCATGTTTTCTTTTTCTCTGTTGGGATCAGGGTCATGTGGCTTCACTTCGGCATGATTTTCATAACCAGGAGAAAAAGTCTCTGTAAGAGCCTGTAAGGGTGAGTTGTTGGTGTGAACAGGACTGGAATGGCACAGTGGGTCAGCTGGAACTGACGACAGGCTACTCTGCTGAACATGAACAGGTGAAAGACTGCTTTCTTCATCCTGTAACTCGGACTGACCTGACTTTTCCTTGGCGTGGCAGGTCTGAGCTGGAGTCAGAACAGCAGGCTTCATACAGTGCTGAATGGCCATCACTTCCTCCAAGTCCTCAGTTGAGGATGCAACTGAAACCGTACCCACAACTTCATTTGCACTGGAGGTCGCACATACTATTTCGGCTGTCTTACCATCTCCATCTCTTGCCTCTTCTGTTATATGTACCTTATCCGAGTCTTTCTGTACAGGAAGATGGTCGAGAGTCTGTGCAGTTAGCTGACCATGATCTTCACTAGCCCCTTCCTCTTCAGTTCTTCTGGCGGTGCAGACTTGTGGCTGGCTGTCAAAACCATCATTTCCCTCCACTTCTATACTAGGCTTCAAGATTAACCGAGGGGTTTCCTTGTGAGGTGAGGAGAGCTCTGTGTCCTTGGCAGAGTCTTCACTACTACGTGATAGGTTCATGTTTGGCTGGGATGTTGAGCATGACGACAGCTCGGACTCAGTGTCACTTGGTAGTGGAATCTCTTCTCCGTTAAACCGCAGTTTCCTCATAACAGGTGGATGGGTTTCCATCCCAACACCTGGAGCTGTGCACAAGACTTGATGATGATGTTCTTGCTGTTGTTCAGCAAAAGAGTTGCAGTCAGTGTCCTTCCTAGAGCTCTGCAGAATTGCAGAAGGCTCTCCAGGGACATTTCTGCCATCTTCCCCACTGTTGCCCCAAACCCTGCTGTCATCTTGTCTTTGTTCTGGTGCTTCTACGTCTTTGTCCAACATGTGACATGTCTGCACATCCTTTAGCCTTTTCTGTCCCTCATTCTCTATGTTACTACAATCTCCAGATGATGCCTCGTCCTTCGTGTCTGATTCTTTGCCTTTTTGTTCCAGTTCCATTTCTATCCACTGCTGCTCTATCACAGTGTGATCTGTAGGCATGCTACAGCTACCAGGCTTATCAGGTGAACTCTGAATGTCTAAAGGCTCTTCTTCTTGGTTGGTCAGAAATTTGTCACCCTGACCATGTGGACTTGCAATGGTTGGACAGATGTCTTCCTCCATTCTTCTTTCTTTCAGGCAGTCTGCATCACTCTGAGGCTGAGAAGAAAATGCCTGCTGTGTAGGTGAACTCAAAGTACTAGAGGACTTGTTCCTGGTTCTTTCCTCCTGTAATATGTCCACACAAATCGGAGCACAGAATGATTGGTTGGAGAGGCTTGAAAGTATGGGATGATCATTTTCTTTGTCGATCTCCTCTTCCCACATGGCATCATTGGTTCGCATACAAAAGGAACGGCCAGATTGATGCAAGGGACTGGAACTGGTGACAGGCTCACGTTTCTTGCAGGTCTCCTCTTGAAGAGTGTCTGACTCTGAGTCTATCTGGATAGACGAGAACCCTGACTCATTCTCGTGAGACATTTCCTTAAGCCCTGTTTTGCGTTTTTTCCTACCAGAGTCTTTGGAGACAGCATCGGGTGACACTTCTGTCTTGCAAGGCAAAGATGGCAGTTTGATTGCTCCATTGCTGGACTCTGATGACTTACTGCTTGACAATTCTGAAACAGGAGAGTCACATCCATCTGAAAAAAAAACCAGGAGAATTTTATTTTTATTGTTTATTTGATTTCTGTTTTATCTAGCAAGGGTGCCCCAACTCAGTGGCACAGCACTGCTTTTAAGAGTGGGGCCCTTTCTTTTTACAGTAATCACTTGAACTTCATACCTTATTTATTGTGGTACAAATAAATACCTGTAAAGAAATGAATGATTAATTTGGGCTCACAAGCAATATGATCTCTAATGCTATTTCCCATAGAAAGAGAATGGACCAGAGAGCACAATGTGCCTGATGTTGTTATCAATTCCCAGATGCAAATTATCCAACAGGCAATACAGATGATTCAGATTAGATAAACATTTGAAATGAGTACATGAGTGTTTTTTTTACCACCTTCATCATTGTTGAGGGATACACAGAGCAGAAACAGGGTGTCCAAGCACTTTTCCAGATCCTGGCTGACTGAAGAGAACTTCCCGAAGAAGCGCCCCCTATCTGTCTCCTGTAGCAGGTGCAGAGCGGCCTCTGTGGGCTAAAATAGCAAACATCATCTGTATCTGTATCTTTATCTTTATCTGTATCTGTATCTGTATAGCCGCTATAACCGCCCTTTGGCGTAACACACCAGCTTTGCAGGCACGCGGCGTGGCGGCAGCTGGCTACATTACACCGAACGAATCATATCTTAACTACATTGTTTAGTCTATGCCAATTAATCATGTACTCTTGGTATAAAAATCCTTTAAATAATTAGAAAAGACTAAAAAAGGAGAATGTGATCACTGTTCCTCTCTGAACGAATACAGAAATAAAAGTTTCATGACATTACCTCTTCAGTAAGGTTGGTAACATACTGGAACACGCGTGTTTTCAAGTCGTCAATTGTTTTCAGCTTCTCTTTCAGACGCTGCTTCCCTGCGGCAAGATGACCTCTTGACATGGCCATGGCTGGTCTTGATTGGGAACAGAGACTAAGCAACAAAAGTCAAACAATGAGGTACAATGTTAGCACGACAGGACTCCTGAATCAATAGGTTCTTCGTGTGTGAAAGAAAGAAAATGTAAGGACAAAGCAGTCATCCCCAAATGAGGTGAAGCTATCTTGTAGCGTGCGTAGTCTAGTGTTTAGTGATTCTGGGGTTTACGGAAAAGCCTGGGCTGTCTACCTTGCCAGTCTACCAGGCCAGTCTACCAGGCCTGTCTAGGACGTCAGGCTACTGAACTTCCCCCATTCATATCCTCACAAATGGCAAGACGTCCAAGCAGCTGCGCTCCTAGCGGAATGCATCGAGATTACAGGCACTACACTGTTATGTAGAAATGTACAGAGAAAGTAGAAATAAACTGATCTAGATATTCATTCAAAGTTTTCATGTTCTGCCAAATAAAGAATGCAGGTCTATGAAACCGGAAGTTGAGTTCCAAACTACCGGTAGTGAACAAGACAGTGTGAAAGGCTTTCAAGTTCGCAGGACACCGTATTCATGGGCATGACGCGGGTATACAAAATAGTACGTAGAATATTCTTGACGACTGAGTAGAAAGCTCCATGTGAGCCCCAGTCAGGTGTAAATTTTGCTGTGTGGTTAAGGAATGTATCGGGTTTGAGACTGTGTGATTTGAATTGTGAAGGTTTTGCAATGCGTGTATAAATGCGCCGTATTACGCAACTGGCTTTCCGGGTGAGTCGGCTGCAGTTCAATTGACCTCCGTAGAGGGCGATTTCAAAGTGTACGTCACAAGCAGATACACCGACCAAGGACGTTCAACGTCCTTGCGCCGACAAAATAATTTTGTTTCTAGATTATTTGTAGTTTGTACCTTCTTCTCAAACATATTCGATTTTCATATAGGTGAAAATATGTAAGCGGGTGCCCCCGCTTGTTTGTTTACGAATCTCTAATGCGTTCAAATCTTGTATCCGTCAGTCCCTTATCGTTCCCTTGGCGGGGAATCTCGAATATCTAGTTACAAATCCTAATCTTTAACGTGCTCGAGGTGTTGCTCTCCTTAAGCACGAGGCCTCCGTCTCCACGTCCTATCCGAGAGGACGTCCCTAAGCGAACGGGAGCCCCCACTCTCACTATGACTATGGGTACTATGGCTGTGGTTGTCACAGTGGCTAGGCAGCCCTCTCCATGGACCATGACGATACATTAGTTTGATATAGATTATGTTGTTCAGGCTCCCCGCTGGGCGCTTTGGTATCGCCCAGCCGGTGACCCTGGCTACCAGGTCGGCATGTGATAGGAGTAGAAGTTAATAATTAAGCTACGGCCAGGATACATCACGAGAGGACGCGACGGCCCCTCGGCGACCTCTTTAGTGGATAATTAAGGTCAACATACACTGGTCAACATACACACGCCCTCACGGAGGTCTGCACAGGAGGCTAACTGCAGCCGACTCACCCGGAAAGCCATGCAGTTGCGTAATTACGTAATCTTCACAATTCAAATCAAACAATCTGAAATGTTTTTATACCAAACAACACAGATTACATAAGACTTTTTGCACGAATTTTTGTCCGTACTTTTTTTCTCACGGTGCTGTGACCGCGCGCGCTGGCTTCAGTGTCACAGTGTGATTAATGGCTTGACAGATTCCCATCCCAATACCTTCATGACCTTCCAAATTAATTTCCAAGCGGATCCTTTTTCGTAACTACATAATTACAAACCACAAACTTTCAAAGCTATAGCAGTATGGACTTCGGCAAGATGGCATTTTTCAAGCATTGCATTGTAAGAGCTGAGTAATCTGACAAGCCAAGCCTTCTGCACTGTCTTGTTCACTACCGGTAGTTTGGCACTTATAACAGTGTAGTGCCTGTAATCTCGATGCATTCCGCTAGGGGGCGCAGCTGCTTGGACGTCTTGCCATTTGTGAGGATATGAATGGGGAAGTTCAGTAGCCTGACGTCCTAGACAGGCCTGGTAGACTGGCCTGGTAGACTGGCAAGGTAGACAGCCCAGGCTTTTCCGTAAACCCAGTGATTCTGCCTCTGGACTAAGAGGTTGGGAGTTCGAATCCCGGCTGTTGTTGCTCGTCTGACATGCATGCTGCTGTAAAGGGTCGCAGTCCTTTGACAGGATGTTAAGCTGTGGTTCATTGTGTTTGTCGAAAAGAGCTACAGGAATTTACTACTGTAAATACTGTACATAGCGTCTTCCCTGTCGTGACCAGTGGAAAAGTAGCTCGTCAGTGAGCTAAAACTGGATCAACTTCATCAAGATCACTTTCCTTTTTGCATGACGATTTTTCAAGTAGCTAGTGGTAGTGTAATACGGTTTTGCTTCATTTCGAATTTTTAGCCAAGCACATCAGGTCACCCCTACTCTCCTCAATAAACGTGATGGCTTCTTTTACATGCAGTGGTCTGTACGTCACCTGAAGCTAACACATGCCGTCATCCAAAAGGTCTATTACAAATGCTAGTCTCCAAATAGACCATTATTAGCCACTATGGTCTCTTCTGGCCAATGGATGCTGCATACTAGTATTTGCCACTGTATGATCTGCTTGGAGATTATAACGTTAAATGCAACCCCAGACAGCCGTGCAGAGCAGCTAGGACTTGAACTTCTACTTCTACATAATACAGGACTTGAACTCTTGCCCTCTCTCCGGATCCATGGAATGTGATACACGTGGTAACGTTAATGCAAATTTGACTAGGAAAAGACAACAGCATAGAATGTTTTTATAAGGGGCATCCATAATGTAAACAATGCATCTGGGTGGGCTGATTATTTTGAATTTGAATGGAAACATGGCATTGAACATAACACACGGCCTCTTTTCACCGAGGAGGTTTTCACCAAAACGTCAGAACATTACATATTATTTGGGACATTATCACAACTGCCAACACTAGAAGTTTTCAAGTATCTTCAAGATAAGATACTCCCTAAACAGAAACACGTGCTCAAGCATTTTATTTCTGGTTGGAAGGGGGGTGGGGTGGACAAAATAACAACATCATCCTTTTGAGTTACTTTGACCAATGATATTCATTTGCTTTGACTACTAACGTTACATCGTAAGAAAACTGCGTAGGCACTTATTATGTTACCACTTTATCTGAGTGCTTACCTGTACTACTTGGAAAATGCGGAGTAGAAAGAAGCAAAAGTTTCCAGAAAAGCCGCCATTTTCCCAAACTCCGGAGTATTTACATATCTAGCACCACATTTAACTCCAAAGATTCGAGGGTTTCCTCATTAGGGATAAACCAGTAACATTAATGGCCATTAATAGTTTGGAGGAATGATAAAACTCATGAATCCATATAAACATAGAAATCATGAAAATAATCACTCATACCAAGCAGTTTAAATGATGAGGTTCAATAGAAGAAGAAAATAGAGTAGGATCTTTAACTTATGCCCAGCTTAACTTTTCGCACACACTTTCCCTACGATTGTTTCTGACCTGTCCCTAATAAGATGCAGCATGTTTCCCGCGTCCGAACTTGTACTCAGCCTGCTTGTACTGAAAACTTCATCACGTGTAGCCCCGAGAATTCTAGTATCTGTTTGCTGCAAGAATGTGTTAACTGTTTGATACAGATATCACAAGAGACATGCAATTTATGAAGGTAGAAACACCCCAATGCTTGTCAACAACCGACTCCAATAGGGCCGAATCAGCGGCCGTCAACATAGACCGCGGGAGATTCAGCGCGTGGCGGGACATCTGTGGTGGGATTCTTTGAATGAATCTTCTATTATCGAGTCGTTGGCACGAAATAATACATCCGTGACCCGGGTAAGTAGGCGATTAGCAACTATTCCTTTCTCTCGTGTATCAGACTTCCTCGATAACACTGTAACAGTGAGGTTTAACAGCTGGCTTGACCCTCGATGATGAATGGCAGGCAGCTGACTCTTTTAGCGCGCGCGCGGCATGGCCCAGACTAGTTCACTGGGGATGCCGAATACAGTCTCAATGCAAGGAGTGTTTATGAATGGTCTGTCTATTAATACAGAGCTACTACTTACTAGGCATTGTATCTCCAGTTCCCTGCTTCAGAGCTCCAGCCATGTCTGCGTACAACTACAAGGATCAATTCACGTCGTTTTGTTGTTCAAATTGTTGTTGTTTGGGGAAGGGGGACGGCTCGTTGTGGAAAATGTCATACCATAGTACTCTAGAATAACGTTATAGAACAGACATCATGCATGGAGATAAGTTGACGATGGACTAGTACATGTAACGGTTAAAACACTAGCGGGCCAGCTGAGAATTTCGGAAAAGAGTATACTACCCTACAGGCCTGCTACCCTAGTAATTGTTTGTTTGTTCAGTACATGTATGATGTTTACATGATTTCTGTGCAGCTGTGTAGTGCTGTGTAGTCGGTTCGATGTGCGTGTCACAGTTTATGTCTGACGTACTATGACTACTATAATGTGTTTAGAAATAGTACATATCAAGTTTAGACTTTTTTTAAACTATCGGATTATTTTAGGCCTTGGCCCAACCTGGACAATATTTTGCCCCCCCTGACGGTTTCCTTTGAAGTTGCAGTTGCAAATGAACATGTTGCGAGTCCCAGCAACCCCGGAATAAAGTATGTTGCTGTCATTCACACCACTACTTCCCGCACTGTACCTTATTGGAACAATTACTTACATGATTTAAACGTATTTGGTCTCTTTACCCCACTGGCCCACTGCCCTCCCAAAAGGTAAAGACGGCACTTCAGAAGACACATTGTATTTTATGCTATTATTACGGCTTCGTGAGCTGGTCGACAGTCTTCACACGGACTTGATTCTAACAATGAGGTTACTTTCTAGTATTTAGTCACTGACTTGGTAAACCACCACTCCGAGTAGAAAAAGAATACTGGTCATTGGAACACCCTGTAGACGAACGATACTTCTCACAATGGGATGGGCCAGCTTGTAACAGCTGGTTCTCCCTACTAGATGACGGGGGTCATCTGCCGTGCACGCGTGACAAAATAACATATGCGTAGTGCGCGTAAGCCGCGGTTGGAATTTCTGCACTGCGTGAGTTTTACTTTTAGGAAGTGACAGCCGTGCTCCCCACTTATCGACCGATTTATACCGGTTAGAGCTGAAATGATTTCTTGCCAAAAGCTAGAATACCATTGCAGAGTTTTAGTGTAAAGGCAAGCCGCTTATAATCAAAATCGAATTCCTTCTAACATTTAGTGGATTTTGCTATTCAGTCCGCCCTCGGGCTGCCAACAAAGTCCTTAGGGGGTTGGGCTGTACCAATTGCAAATCCACATGAATTCTCCACCCATCCTTTAACAATTACATGGATTTTGCTATTGTTTCTTACCGGCAACCTATGGCAGTTTGTCAGTAGTATCTTCGCCACTATGATGTCATGGGTTTTGGTGGCCTAGACGCGTGTGAACTGCTGTACTGTTTTCATTTGCCAAACAGTCACCAGTAGATATGACTGGAAAGGTCTTCTGTTGATTATTTCCTTTCATGTATTTCTATATCCTTGCCCTTTATATCCCGCCACAATATTGCTTCTGACGCTGAGTATTTAGGAAATTTGCCATATGTCATCAACTCTCAAAATTATCAGATATCAGCAATTGAATTATTGTCAAATCAGTTGTTACTCAGGAAATGACATTACGTAGCATAAGCAAACACTTAGTTCATTTTTCAATTATGCTCTATTTTTGCTCTTTATTTCCTCTTCTCGTGCTAATAGCCTAATTGTGCTGTTGTCTTCTCGGTGCATTCCCCTCACCACCATTTCATATAACGTTCCGCGACCCTTCCTGCTCTCTCAATAAATACTGACCAATAACAAATTTTAAACAGCGGTTGTTTCTAAAATCTACTTTCACTACAACGGGCGCCTTACAAGGAGAACGTATTGCTGATATAACTGAATGAATATTATTCCTTTCGTATAATGTAACTAAAATCGTATGGTAGGTTTCACTAAAGGACTGTAGTTAAGGTAGAAACATCAGGCGAAGCAGTTATGGTTTGGAGATCGCAATTTATTCAGAAAATGAACAAATTACAAAGATAAATGTAAATGAATACATTTGCAGATTGCATGATGCAAGACAACGGGTTTCCACCGGTGACTGCACATTTAAGACTTGCCCGCCTTGGTGCGGAGCTTGTTGAGGGAGCTCTCGGCAATTTCAGCACGCTCCAGGGAATCCTCGTACTCGTGCTGGGCCTTGCGGTACTTAGCCATGTTCGATGAAGCCTGCTCCTCCTAAAGTCAGAAGAATATTCAATATTGAATCGCTTGATCAGGCGTTGATGGACAAAAATGTAGCAAAGTGCCGTAGCCATAAACAGATGTTGTACGTATACAATGTATGATATTTGGCAAAATACTTACAGCCTCCTCCACTTGGCGCTTGAAGGCCTTGATCTTCAGCTGCAGCTTCTCGACCAGCTCCTGGATGCGCTCCTGGTTCTTGCGGTCCTCATCGGCCTGGAAGGTCATCTCCTTGAGGCGGCGCTCGTTCTTACGCAGCTGCTTCAGGTCCTCCTGGTGAAGGCGGTTCTGCTGGGCAATCTCTCCCTCCAGCTCACGGATCTGTCGAACAAACAACGTTTTGAGATACGTACAAACGTGTCAAGTGCTGAATAGTTGTAGAGGATAACGGAAGGGCTATTTTAACGCGTATGGGTCCGAGCAAGCTGATACTAAAGCACAAAAACCCATTAAAATGTAGTTTGGACTTGTCTTCATTCTTACCCTGTTCTCCTGCTTCTGGATGGCACGCTTGCCTCCCTTGAGTGCGATAGCCTCAGCCTCATCCAGGCGGCGCTGCAGATCCTTCAGGTTGGCGTCCATGGTGCGCTTCACCTTCTCGGCGTGCTGAGAGTTCTCCTGCTCCACACGCAGATCCTCAGCCATGCGGGATGTCTGGAATGGTGAAGATAATATTTTGTATATCAAAATATGTTGACACCATGTACTAGTATGATAAACGTGACAACTTGTCAAAAGTAGACATAGTAAAAACAAAAGTCGCCTATACATACGTCAGCCATGGCCTTCTTGGCCCTCTCCTCGGTGCTCTTGTGCTCGCCGATGACCTCCTCCAGCTCAGACTGGATCGTCTGCAAGTCACCGTCCAGCTTGCGCTTGTGTCCGGACAGGGCTGAGTTCTGTGTGCTCAGCTCACCAAGCCTCTCGTTGGTCTCCACCAGCTGAGATTCAGCGGCCTTACGAGCCCTCTCGGCGTTGTCCAGTGCCCCGCGGACCTTGACGCAAATTGCAGAATGAAAATATTTGATTACAATACTAACATATTTCTACATATAATATTTGTAAATAAGTAACCGTAACTTTTTTGATTGTCTATTGTGTAATATATAGCTAGGTACGTAGCCTTGATTAAGAGACTGAAAGATGACAATGTATGATGAAGAAAACTTCGATCAATACGACATTGATCGTTTTTTTTACCTCATCAGCCTCGGCCACCAGCATCTGGCACTTACGCTCAGACATGTTGTACTGCTCACGGATTTCATCGCGCTGCCTCTGTTCGTCGTCGATGGCAACCTGCAGCGAGCAACGAAAATTCACATACATCGTCAGTAAATTGTGTCAATTAATTCTTTAATCTATATTTATATCTTTGAGTACAGAATTCATGTATGGGTTTAAAAGAAACTCATATAATGAAATGATGCGAACTGGCTATTTCATAAGACGAATAACAAGAGTGAAAAGCGCAGCCTGTGTGTATTGCCATTAGGTACCTGCATCTCCTGAATTTGGGAGTGCAACTTGGCGATGTTCTTCCTGGCCTCAGCGTTAGACCTGTTGGCGGTCTCCAGCTGAACCTCAACGTCGTTTAGGTGGCTTTCCAGGAACTTCTTTGCTCGTTGCGCTTCTCCCTTTTGCTTGCTCTCGATCTCGATAGAGGCCTGCACTCCCTCCATTGCGCGATTCTGGTTCTTACTGCAGAGGCAAGAAGGAAATGAGCTGATGAAACATTGGTGCTCTTGTAAGACATGGTTACAGCAGAACTTTGTTGGCAGATGGGTGGTATTATATCAAACGTTACCACCCGTGATGGCCTTGTTTGGATGTTTCCCATTCTGTCATATGACGCTTAAAATAGGAAAGGAACTCACCGCGAGCTTTCAAATTCTTCTTCCTTTTCGGCGATTTTCTTCTCGATATCACCCTTCAGCTGGGCCAGTTCAAGCTGAGTCCTGACAACCTGACGCAGAATTGTAAAATCAACATTAAGTCGCAATGTAGTTTGATGAATAAATGTTTTGACCGGTATAATCATCAGCAGAGAACCATGTAATTAAAGAGTAAGCTTGGAGAATGAATGATCACCTTGCCCTGCTCAATCTCAAGAGCGCCCTCTGCCTCGTCCAAGGCGTTCTGAAGCTCCTCCTTTTCAACTTCCAGGCGCTTCTTGTTCTTCTCAAGCTCATGGAGGTTCTTTGCGCTCTCCGCAAGTTGGTCATTGTAGTCATTGATCTCCTCTGTCGACCGTAGGAAACGTTGTGTTAGTCATGTTTATTATATACTGTAGTTTCATGGCAGTCATTTTCTTAAGAAAACGTGTAATCAACAACACAGTAACTATAGGTTTGATAAAAGTCAAAACCATCCGCAGACATTTGAGCATACCCTGAATAGCCTTATTCTCCTTCTTCATGGCGTCAAGGGCCTCGATGCCTTCGTCGTAGACATTCTTCAGCTTCAGAAGCTCGGTCTGGTAGGCGCGGTGCTCCTTCTGGGATGCCTCCATCTCGGCACCAAGATTCTCGCACTTCAGCCTCCACTCGGCGGTCTGCTTGTCAACCAGACGCTGCTTCTTCTCCAGCTGAGAAGCCAGGGTGTTGGCCTTTTCCACATCCAACATCAGGTCCTCCACCTCGCCAGCCAACCTGTTCTTGGTCTTCTCAAGGCTGGCGCACTTGGCGTTGGCGGCTTCTACCTGTTCCTCGGCGTCTTGCAGGCGGGCGGCCAGCTTCTTCTTGGCCTCCTCCAACTCCTCGGTCCTCTGGATGGCGTCGGTCTCGTACTTGGAGCGCCAGGCCGCCACCTCAGAGTTAGCCTTGGCCAGATTACGCTGAATCTCGGACTTGGCCTCCTGCTCCTCCTCCAGGGACTCACGCAGAGCATCGCAGTCGGACTGAGTAGCACGCAGCTGGTGGGCGAAACCGTTCTTGCCCTTGGTCTCCTCCTCGAGCTGGCGCTTGACCTCCTCCATCTGCTGTGTAAGCATGCTCTTGGTCCTGTAAGTTAGAAGACAAAACATTTTGCGTAAGAGGTATTGTGTGATACATTTTTGGGGCTTGATAACAAAAATATGTCTTCAATTGATACAGTCCGTAGATGCCAAGATTTAGTCAATTCGTACCTGCTCAGCTGGTTAGACACGCCTTCTGATTCCTCCAGCTGGCGCTGCAGGTCGTTGTTCTCTGCGGTCAGGCGTGTCTTCAATGATCCCAGTTCTTGAGCGACACGGCCATTCTCCTCCAACCTTGCGTTAGCATCAACGAATTGATCTTCAAGCTGCTTGTTCATTTTCTCAGCTTGCACCTGTAATGCATAATTTATCACATTTATAAGAAATATAAAGCATGACGATGCGCATCAAGAAACACACTGTGTTATATGTGTCTTATATTGCATGCTGTTATATATTATTATATCTGAACCCTTTGAAGCAAAGTACGTGGAATAAGTGAAAACGAAGGTATTGGTATAACAAAAAAACACTTGCCTTCTGCTTTGTGACCTGCTCGACGTTGGAAGCCAGATCATCGACCTCCACCCTGAGGGAGTTCTTCTCCTTCTCGAGCTTGGTCTTGGCCCTCTGCAGGTTCTCGACTGACTCGGTCATGTCCGCCACGGTGTCGTTGTGCTTCTTCCTCAAGCTGGCGGTGGCGGCCTCATGGCCGATGGTAGCCTCCTCAAGCTCACGGCGAACCTGTAAGATGGTCAGGGCAATTATCAATCAATGACTGTCAAAAGATGAAAAGAAATAATTGCTTTTTTTACACGACTTCTAATGAATGTGATGCAAGGTACCTATGGATTTCTTGATTCGTCTGTACACGCTAGAGAGCGTAATCGCGACAGGGTACATGTATCTTCACTTTTTGTCACCACTATACAATATCCCATACCTTCTGGAGCTCGGCCTCTCTCTTCTTGTTCTGCTCAACCTGGGCAGCTGTGGCACCGCTAGATTCTTCCAGCTTCTCACCGATGTCTTCCAACTCACGGGACAGCTCGGCACGCTGCCTCTCAAGCTGTGAAGTTCAAATGATTCGTGAGTTTGACTGCTTTCTCTGATATGATGAGCTTAACATCGATGCATTATTTGCTTTCCGTCCGTCTTAAAACTGAACTGTAACATAATGTTATACGTGTATTTGCATCATAATTAGGACACGGGTTTATCCATCCTGTTATCGCGGTTCTGTTTGTTACACAAATGATTCTATTCTAATGACAACTATAACAATTTATTGAAACTTGATTAGAAGATGGTACCCCAATACCGATCTCGTCCAGTATCTATGTAATGTAACAATTTTATTTGTCGAGATTTAAGATACCTTGGCACGAGCAGCTCTCTCTGTCTCCAGTTCCTCCTCAAGCTCTTCAATCCTGCCCTGCAGCTCTTTGGTCTTCTTCTGCTGCTGAGTTGCCAGGGAAGTCTCATCCTCAACCTTGGTGTTCAGGGCGTTGATCTCGAACTCCTTCCTACATGGGCCATTTAAAAGGAAGTATTTGAGTGTCCGTTGAAGTGTGTAAAAAGTACTAGCATTTTAAGAGCGACTATATTCTTTTTAAAATATAGAATGACATTTGAATGACAATGGTGTTTAGCTGATTACTTGTCAAGTGTTTATCTGAGTGACTTACTTCTTCAGCTTCTCCTCGAGCTCGACCTTGTAGCGCTCAAGTTCAATCACCAGATCCTGAGCGTTCTTCAGGTCGTTCTCCAGCTTCCTCTTGACGCGGTCAACATCAGCACGGATCTTCTTGTCGTGCTCAAGGTTGTCCTCAAGCTGAATTAAAGACATAGAGACGAATTGTGTCGGCAAACAAGCAGCTAGAAGTATGTACCTCAGGTACTTACTCTAAGACGACGAATGCTCAAATATTGCAGGAGACCCGTATATTCTTTACACGTATTAGCTTTGGTAACCAAAATTTTGTTCCGGATGCCAGTCGACGACGTTACTCTACGGTGGTAGATGCAAACTGACTACAAACTTTCATATTTGATAAGTCGGCCCGAATATGAAGTGATTGTCTCTTACGTCATCCAAAGTCTGCTCCAGCTTGACTTTGAGCTTGGTGAGGTTCTGAGTCTTGTCTTCTTCGGACTGCAGGTCATCCAAGGTTTGCTGGAATGTGTTTGACAGTAAATATGTGAAAAATGTCATATGTGAAAGCAGCATAAATTGTAATGTTTTAGACAGTTCTTGGAATGTGTAGATAGGAAAGAGATAAACAAAAGCATGTAGTTATAATAATAGGACAACATTACAGTTCTCCGTTTTGGTCTTAATCGTGTCTTACCGCATTGAGCTCCTCCAGCTTCTTCTTCTCGCGGCCGAGCTTGCCGATCAGCTCGTCGTTGACGGCCACCTCCTCAGTCATGGCGCGCAGTTTGTCCTCCACTTCCTGCTTCTCCTTCTCCCTCTTGTTAAGTTTGAGCGTTATGGTTTCAATCTCCTTCTTCATCTCGTCGCATTCTTGCTCCGCCTGTTCAAGAAAAGTTGTAGTTGGATGAAATAAATAGAATGTTGAAACATGTCATGGACGTATCGTGGGCGTTTTTGTAGACTTCAGATGTATGGAAGTCCATCCGATATTTTCGATTATACTCCATGCGATGTAATGCTCTTGTAGCCATAGACATTGCTTCCAATCTAGGTCTAAAAAGTCCCTTATCCTCTCAATGTTATACCTTCATCTTCTTGGACTCCATCTGCCTGTTCTGGTCGGACACATCCTCCACGCGCTCCTCGATTTCCTGCAGCTGGGCGTCCAGTTCGGCTTTCTCCTTCAGCAGGGAGTTCACGCGCTCCTCGCCGTTCAACATGATGTCCCTCTCCTATGGAAGAAATAAGGTCAGTGTAAGGTAGAAATTTGTAACATGGCCGGGGTAGAATATAGCAATTGATGATCCATTGTGCACCTATAATAGAATCATTGATACTCAGTTGGTTTGACTACACAAAAGTGTATAATCAATGCAGTATTGTGTGTAAAGAAACATTTCGGGGCCTTACGTTGAACAGCAACTCATTAATCTTGTCCTTTGCGGCTGAAACATCGTTGTATTTCGCTTGTAGCTCCTCCCTCTCCTTGGTTACCTTCTCGTACGTCTTTTCCATGACCTACAAGGAATTTCAGGAATTCAGAGTTAGCTTTTGAGATATACGTCCTTAAAATTCATGCAAAATGTATCTATATTTTTTCACCTGTAAAACGAATTTGATATTGAGGGTATCTGTTTTAAAAATCACATTACAGTTCTAAGAAGGTCCCCTACCTTCAGTTTCTCAGTGGTTTCTTTGAGCATCTCCTCTGCCCTGCCTCCGGTCAGCTTTGGTTTCAGAGCATTGTACATCTTGATCCACCAGTCATCACGCAGCCTGAACCATGCGCGGATGTTGCGCTGCAGTGTACCGACAGCCGCTCTGCGGAGAAAAGGGAACGTTACAGTTGACAACTTCTGTTTGTGTAGCAGGTGAATATCAACGTGATTCAGATATGATGTATACAAGAAACATTTATATCCAGATGATAGAATGAACATTGTTACGTAAGTACGTTTACACAGATAAAAGGCCCACCTTGAACCCCACAGCTTCATGTACTTCTTTCGCTGAAGCTTGCCCTGGGCGCGAGATGAAATCAAGTTCCAAATCGCGTTGACCTTGTCCTCGCGGATCTCTTCAAGGATAGCCAGGGTACCGGCCTTGAAGAACACCTTGTTGAGACCACAGGAATACCTGGCCTTGTCCAGCTGGATTTTGTCCAAGATCTTTTGGCAGGACACTTTTCCCTCCTCGAATTCGTTGGGATCGAACTGGTCAGCGGCCAGGATCTTGTACCTAGGGTTGGAGAAATGCATGTTGTACATTGGCGTATACCGGTATGACAAATTGTAAAACGGTTCGTTTGGTTGAACTTAACAGAATATAACAAAATTCACTCCCTGTAATTTCAGGAGTTTTTTGTCAATATGAAAGTAACAATTCAAAACATGACCTTGATAACATTAATCTCACCTGTCGAAGAAGTCAGCATATATGCTCCTGTTGGGGAATCCCTTCTGACAGATACG
Source organism: Branchiostoma floridae x Branchiostoma japonicum (assembly GCA_013266295.2). Taxonomy (NCBI): domain Eukaryota; kingdom Metazoa; phylum Chordata; class Leptocardii; order Amphioxiformes; family Branchiostomatidae; genus Branchiostoma; species Branchiostoma floridae x Branchiostoma japonicum. The sequence continues at coordinate 22,238,522 of CM023825.1, forward strand.
GATGCCCTCAAGTACACCGTTGCAAGTCAGCTGGTTGAAAACCAGAGGCCCGTCGATGATACCACCAGTCTTGATTTCGTTGGGGATCAGGCAACGCACGAAGCTGGGGTAGGTGGCGTGGAGGTTGGCCATCAAAGACGCCAGTTGCTCCTATGGGAAACACATAGAGAAACACGGTTAACTAATCGATGGAGCTTGTATGTTTTAGTACGTAAAATGAAACTTTGACACGAAAACTTAGTACAAAGTAGTGCTTCGACAGATATGCTTTCAGGGTAATCATCAGTATAAATGTATATACAAAGCTTACCCTGTGAACACTGGTCACAGTCTGCATGGAGCCACTCTTCTTCCTCTTGCCGCCACCGCCGCTCTTGTCAGCTGCAGAATGGTGTTACATTTGACTTGCATGAGTAACGTGCTTCTACACGTGAAGCGCGGCCAGCAGGCCGACTTGAGTTTCTAATGAATAAACAAAAGGCTCAAACTTGTTGCCATAACTACGTTGAGTTCTATGAAATAGTTTGCAAAACAACATAAGGTTACTGACCAGCCTGCTCTTCTGCTGTCTGGTAGTCTGCCCAGATGAAAGGCATAAGTGGGTTCTTGCTTCCCTTCAGGGTGATGACAGCGCTCTCGTTCACGGGGTCCTTGTTCTTGTCCAGCCAGTTAGAGATGTTGTAGGCCACAGGTCCGGCGTAGTGGCCCAGCTCAAAGTGAGCCTCGTACTTCTTCTTGCCTGGCTTGGGCTTGCCGTACTTGGGATGTTTGCCCAGATGGGTGCTATTCAACTTCTCGATGAAGGTCTGGTCAGAGGCCTTGGGCATGATGCACTGTTCCTCCAGGGTTGGCAGCAGACCTCCTTTCTGTAAAACACGTCGATGCATTTGGTTACGTATTATCCATGTGTCATAAGGCAACATTGTCATTTATAGGTAAATTATGGACCCGGAATATATATTTTCTACATCAGGAATTAGTGACATAGGAAGCCGTGATATGAAATGTCTATTCTCCATGGTGATAATACTGTACTTTGAAATATGACGTACTCCGTTGTCTGATATTTTGCTGTAGTTTTGCTAAAGAATTCTAATCTTAATTTTTTTGAAAATTTTTTTGCTATTAACCTTTTCGATGAGCTCCAAGCAGGCAGCCAAGTCCATGCCGAAGTCGACGAACTCCCAATCAATCTGTTCTGCCTTGTACTCCTCCTGCTCCTGTACGAACATGTGGTGGTTGAAGAACTGCTGCAGCTTCTCGTTGGTGTAGTTGATACAAATCTGGTCAAGACTGTTGAGCTGGGTTGAAAAAAAGTTGAAACGATCAGGCTTGATAGAGAAACAAAGCATCAAGAGGTCACTAAGCCAATCTGCAATTTATCAATAAAGAATGTTAGCGCAACAAATTATCATCTCTCTTGTGTTTTGTCTTGTATAATAAAGTTCACCTCGAAGATCTCAAAGCCAGCAATGTCCAGCACACCGATGAAGAAGGCTCTCTCGTGCTCAGTAGCCAGGGTCTCGTTACACTTGTCGATCAGGTACTTGAAGACCTTGCCATAGATACCCTTGGCCAGACCAGAAGTAGCGTTGGTACATTGGTTTGCGTTCTGGCCCTTGGTCACGAACTCGTTGCCGACCTTGACACGTGGCTTCAAGATGTTGTTCAAAAGCTGCATGCCATCGACACCGAACAGGCGGCCTGCTTTCTCGGCAGCTGTAAAAGGAAACATAGTAGTCCAAGACTTTGTCCATTAGTCTAAACGTCACGGGACTCATACACATTTCTTATCAGTAATAATGAACATTTACTGGCAGGCGTCTTAAATGGTGTCATGAGAGTCTGAGAGGAAACAATAAAAGCATAAGATGGTGAGAACTTACGGCCAGTATCCTCGCAGTCAGCCTGGTCTTTCTTGTCTGCATACGTCAGGTTTCCCATGTGCAGGATGCCACCACAGAAGTCGTACACGCTGTTCTTATCCTCGTTTGCGAAACCCAGGATGTCGAAACCTTCATCGGTCAGACCCATCTCCTCCTGGTCGTTCATACCAGCCACGGTGTACACACCCTCCTTGATGAAGTGATACAGGGAGGGGTCCGTGCCGGTCATGATGCGCTCTGTATGGCAGCAAAATGAAGGTGGATCACATGAAATTCTTCATTATCACTCCTTTCTAGATAACCCTTGTAGTGTATTTCATGGGATGGATACTTTTCTGTAGAAGTGAGGATCACTTTGGATAGCCACGTGTCCATTTACCTGCTATCGGGATCTCATCAGATGTTGCCATGCACACGGCCTACATAAGGTTTTCTGTTGGTGTGAAGAATTGTAAGAGGTGGAGTTCATTTTTAGGCCGGCTTACATAATTGATTTTTTTCCATATTGCATGTGGGAGCCAAACTCGCTGAGGCCACGCGCAGAGAGCTTACGCGTGCGCAGGAGTGTGATGCCCCGTCCCCAACTCACGCCCTTTGCCTACTATCCGCCGGCCTCGACTTAGACGCTGCTGCTTAAAAGTCCAGGCCGGCGAGTTATCCACGCACGGCATTAGCGAGTTTGACTCCCAGGGTATCCTCAGTAAAACCAGTGTGTGGTGTGGCACCACTTCGACCATACTTACCAGTGACAGCCGGGATGCCGTTGGACATGATGAGGAAGAAGATGTGGTAACCACGCTCCATGCCGGGCAGCTGATCCACAACACGGGACTTCTCCAGCAGGTCTGCCAGCAGAATGAATTACCGTGAGTCGAGTTTGTCTTTCACAATATACATCAATACATAAAGATCGTATTTTCGTTCAGAACTATTGAAATGTGATAATTTAGCAATTAAGACAAGTGCACTTACAGCTTTCGATGTCAGCTCCGGACAGCTTGCCAGGCTTGGTGAAGTGGATACGGATGAATTTACCCTGGAGGTAGTCAATGAGAATCAAATGTTATACGATGTTAAGTAACGCACGATTGAACATATATAGTCACGTGGGCTGCTAACATGAGTGAACTGTTGTTATCATCATACTTTACACCTTCAATAAGAAGGCATGATATCTCCGCATCCGCATAGTCAAGGACGTAATTCATTATATGATACATTAACCTGTTGTACTTACGAAACGGGAGGAGTTGTTGTTCCTCACGGTCTTGGCGTTACCGAAAGCCTCAAGTACAGGGTTAGTCTGCACAATCTGCTCCTCTAGACCGATCTGTAAAGGTGAAGCAAAGGAAATAAGATTACCATGGGCATGAATGGGCCGCACAGACTATTTACGTCTTTGTGGAATCTCGTGCACGTTTCTACTCAAACAGGTAACATTTTCTGAACTTTTATTCACTTAACCGGTTTAGTTTTATTTTTGCGCTCCGTATTTCCATATTTTCTCCATTCAGCCTTTCCTATTGGTGTGCATTTTTCCTACCCTGTCTGACTGAATATCCAAAGGCTCTAGTTCACAAGAATGGCAAAAGCTGTATACATTTTTTTCTGTTTGTACCGTAGAGTAAACTTTACTACTACATTTCGTACCTTCTTCTCCTGGCCACCACCGGGAGTTCCGGAAACCATGGCCAGGTACGCAATAACCTTCTTCGTGTTCTCAGTCTTCCCGGCACCAGACTCGCCACTGTTTAAAGACAGGATATAGCATTTGATATATAACACGCCTTAATAGTCGGCAAATGCTTTTGGAGAAAATGAAGAGAGAAGAATCAAAGGATGCATTACACAGAAACGTAAACAAGGTCATAATCATGCAAACATTAGGAAAATATCTTACGTGATAAGGCAAGATTGGCACTGGCGTTCTGGAAGAATGATAAGAGAACATAATTAACTTAGTTTAATAAAATCAGTCAAACTAATAGGTAGCAAATTGCAGGATGTCTTTCAAGCATTCCAAGTTGGTTCTTACTTGCCTTCTCTATACAGAATCCGCATCCACATGGAGATTAGCATCCTCTTTGATTTAGTAGTTTCGGGGTGGCCCAGAAAGGATAATAGTGTGGGTTTTGGTTTTTCAAAATGGATTGTACAAGACCCCCCAACCCTCCAATAATACTGACTCAAGGCCCGTTAATTACAAGTATTTGACAGGATCAGCAACATGACTTGCCTGCCAACATGTTCTGGTAGGCATTGTCCACCACACAGAAGAGATGGGGCGGCACCTCCGTCTTCCTCTTGCCGCGGTACTGGTCCACCACGTTTGAGGTGTAGATGGGCAGGAGCTTGAAGGGGTTGATCACGACGCAGAACAGGCCGGAGTAGGTCTGTAAGAAAATTCGGAACTCTGGTTTACTATTATCTTGTCCGTTACTTGCAAATCAAAACCTTTAACAGAAATGAAACTAGCGAACCATGTAGTTTTTATGTTAAACATGGCCAAGTAGGTAACTGTGAACAGCTTCATAGAAAGGATACTCACGTAGATGAGAGTGTTCTCATAACGCTCCTTCAGGTTACCCAGCACAGCGGCCTCGTGCAGGAAGGTCATGTTCACCATGTCTTCTGCGCAGGCGAACTTGGACGGGTTCTGCTGCAGCAGCTTGGACTTCTTGACGACAACAGTCTGGTGGGAAAGAAATTCAAAGTTTCATAACTTCATATCTTCAAATACAGGGAACACAATGATGAAAACTTTCTTTCCTTGATAAGCCACAGCGTTCCAAAATGTGTGAAATATTGTCACAAATGAAGAGCTTAAAGAAATCAAACAAAGATAAGACAGAAATAAACAATTATGCTGATAACTATAGTTGTGGTGATCACAATACAAACTTACCGCTCCTCCTTCAGACACGCAGGTGACGTCATCGCCCTTCTCGCTCTTCGCCTCGACCCTGATGAAGATCTCCTTTTTATCAGGAGCCCAGAAGTTCTTCTTAGGATCATAGGGAGCCGTCTTCAGCTTCCGCATGACGTCCGGTTGGCCCGCGAGGAACCATTCGGACGGCTGGTCCATGAGTGACGGACCGTAGGCAGGCATGGTGGCTCTTTGGTTGGAGGCTCACACCAAGAAGAAAGTAGAGAGAGGCTGCAGCTGGGGATGGTTGAAAACTGCCATAAGTAAGTATCACTAATGTCTGAACAGCCATTGAATAATGCGCTATGTTTGAAAAAGAAAATGATCTGGTCACGCTAATGAAAAAGGCTTAAAGATTAAGCATCAGGGAGAACACATCTCGGAGATGTTGTTAACCAGCTTAGGAGGCAAGAATTCTATCATGATCAAGCGAAAAACGTTATCAAAATTTAATAAAAATTACAGCAGAAGAGACAAATTAATGTCTGTATCCATAGTATACTTGGCAAGTCAGGCTAATACATGTACCATTAAAGCTTGTCACTTGCCATGCATGTTAAAGCTTGTCGCTTGTCACGAAGCTTTCAGTTCATATTCTAGGATACTTGAACAGATCGTGCTTATGCAGTTAGGGCGAATATCAACTTTGAACTTAGCATCAGTCTAGTCGCAATCACTGAACATTCAAAGCCAGTAGTATCTAGGTATCAAATGAAGTGCATTTGTGACATAAGGCATATGTTAAACCCAGTAAACGCAAAAAGTGGACTGATGCATGAACAATTTGCTTCAGGACCTACCTTCGACTGGCAAAGCTGTGATATTTCGGGGACCGTCACAGTCTTTATATACGAGAATGTTCAGGACCAAATATGTCAGAACAATGTGCAGCGCATGAATTACGAAGCGTGCGTATGGCACTCTATTGGTCGCTGACTTAATGCTATGCAACGGTAATTTAAAAACGTCGGGCAAGTGAATTTGCATAATGACGGGCGCCACAGCTGTGTTGACAAGTACAGCACGTTTGGCACTTTTCGTAGCTAATAATATTGCAAGAATAACAGATTCACCATAGCGTAAATTGTCGGGTATATTTACGGTTATTGGGAGGTCTGGAAACAGCTGTAAAGGGCCGAATGGGCGTCTAGAATTACTTCGGGAAAACTCATCGTGCGCTCTTCGCATTTTCGAAATTATCGCCTATGCTTAGCGTTGAAAGTAGGTCGGGAAGGTTAACGTCTGGTATCAAGGTTTACTGTCGTCGCCGTTATATCATTACAATATATGTGTATATCATTTCACCCGTTAACACTTGTACATGATTAACAGTACTGGACGTGAAAGGAGGGCTTAAGATGATCGTGACGAAACTTGTTTAACTTCCCTCGACAATCACGTTAACGTAGTCTGCCCCCCCCCCTGAATCTTGGTATTGGTTGTATCAGCTTTCGTTTCAGTGTTAAAGCTGTGCATAAGAAAATAATTTTGATTCTCTGGACTTGCGTACGTAGGATGTTAAACCCGATGAGCTTTAGGAATTTCCATTTTTCGAAAGACGTGATATGACTGTAATATGTCATACAGCATTGGGTTTAGCTATTTCACATGGTTGGTTGAGTCGGCGTGGGTGACTGTATGTTTTTGTGAAACAACTTTAGTCAGTATCTGGTCTTGTAAACTATTCATTTGTTTTCGTGCCCGGACAAGGTTCCCAATTCTTTCGTTTATTACCTTCGGTGGTAACATAACGATCCATATGTCGTTTTGAACTTCATCGGCTTCATTTTGCCTTTGTCCTCCAGATGTTCAAGCGATAGTGCTTCTGTAAATTCAAAAATATTTTGACTAGGGGCCTCTTTGAGGTCATGGTCATTCTTTACGTAAGAATGACAATAAGTTTCGCATTATTCCTTTTTGCCTTCAGATTGAAAAAGGCAGAAGAATACAGATTTCAAGACCGATATTCCTTGCGCCCCTGTCCAGTAATGCATATGCACCTTGGAAAATATTTTCTTGACCCATCATTTGAATTCTTTGCAAAACCGAGGCTCGAGTATCCCGTTATAGCTGCTTTGAATTTGCTTCGTCATACATAACTTATAAAAGCCCTTCAGATATGTGCCGCGAAATCTGCTTTTACCCTGCTTATACAGCTGCTCGTGTAATCAAGGAAAAGTTTATTCAATTTTACGTGCTTGTGACAACTGTCTAGCCAATAGCAAGGATGCACACGTCTATTTTCGGTTCATGTACAAACACTATAGCAAATTCTGTTAATTTTTCTTAGCACGGATAGGAGTGGCCGTCAAAAATGGAAGGTCAGTACTGATTGTTTCTACTGATTATATGTTTCTCGAAATCTAGATTTTGTTTTTACTGTATCGCAAAGGATGTCTTATATGGTTAGCAAAAAGGTGGATGTTCCTTGCCCAGATTTTCCTTACCCAGATGTTTCTCGCACAGCGCTCAGAAGGCACCGAGAAAAGATCAGGAATAATGTCAACGATAAGGATTATTCAAAAGCTTTGTTGTTGTCATTTAGTGATTCATCTTGATGATATGGTAAACGTTTTTACATCGAAGATATATTCGTTGATCAGTTAGACCAAAGGTTAGGCCAAGCGCATATTGTTGAATCAATGACTCCAGATATCATCCTATCAGCCAGAAGAGAACTTTCGGCTAGAGAACAGGAAAGTTCAATTCAGCAGAATATTTGGTATCTGAACGCATAGCAGAAAGGCGTTCTACCACACAACCGAAACTTTGTTCTTACCTTGTTGAACGGTTGTGTAGTAGAAGAGCCTTTTTCCCCAGTGACCTACCAACGTGATGAAGCTATTAGTATTCACCGACTTTTTGTCGTTTCATCTGTAAATATTTCGTAAGTACTGATGACACCTCCTGGTAGCTCTTGGCTTATCGGATGAAGTCGCACGATCAAACTAGACTCAGCACCAATTTGCAAAACTTTAATTTGACCAAACATAGCTTCGTTATCACTTTATCAGAATTGTATTGTTGGAAAGCTTATGTATTATCCTTTACAGTGACAACATATTTGTCACAAATACACTTGGTCTAACACCCGCTTTCCATTGAGACACCATACAATGCATTTGATAAAGTATTCACGGAGATATGATCACCGAAATCAAGTTTCCGAGGTTTCTGTGTTACGTTTGTTGGCATTTAGACCGAAGAGAACAGATGATGTTTGGCAGGGCATACAGGTTGTCTAAAAGGAACTTGCAACATTTAATCTATCAAACTCTCTCCCAGGAGTGCTTGTTTCTGAGGAGTTAGAAGTGGCCGAGTTGTTTATAACTCAACACGGTTAACAGTCATTGATGGTTTGAAGGAGTGTCGGCACCGTATACACTGACCTACATTGGGTAATTCAATCAAAGTCCGACATTGTCTGTGCCTATTTTGGGAATCAAAAATGGCGCCAGACCATCCAACTTGTTTATTTTATAGTTCATGCTTCCTTTTTCGAGGATGCACCGCCTTCGTCCTATCTTGGGTTTGATGTTAATTTGTTAATATATCGTACTATGTTTCCATCATTCCTACATTCTCACATTTAATTAAGGACTGAGTTGCCATTGTCCTATTCCGGGAGGCTTACAGACAGCATTGTGTTGCTCTGCTCGGGACAAACTTGTATGTTGGTCATTGTTAGTGCTCCAATTCATGCTTATCAGTAAAGGTGACATGACACTCATGTCCTCAGTTGTTTATATGTACATTAGAAAAGTTTATATTTCTAGCCACAGGAGAGGATATTACTGTTGCTACTTTGCCCCTACTATCATCCCCTAAGCTTTACGTTACCACTCGATTTCCTCTGAATATGTAGTGTGGACGATGAAAACATTAAAGATTTAAAGATGTTATATTTTGTCTTTGCTAGCGCATACGTAGTTGTGTGTAGAGACAATCACTACATGTAGCTGCTCGATAAGAAGTAAATCATTTCCATGTCGAGTGACCATTTAAAGCATAAAATCAACCAAAGATTGTTTTCTGCAGTCTGCAGTGTTGACGTTGTGAACATAGTTGTTTACTATGGGAGGACTGATACAGCGGCTAATTATTCAGTGACACACACACACACACGCGCGCGCACACACAAACACACACACACACACACACACACACACACACACACACACACACACAAACACACACACACATAATAAAAGGCAAAGCCATCACAAATAGGGGTTGGCTATATTTTATTACGGGATCGAGGTGAAATTATCAAGCAATGAAACGAAAGATAAAGCAGGAGAAAGGGAAATCTGTGAACGATGTCACTGGCGCTTTACGAGCGGGACTTGGAGCGAAGCTTGTTGAGGGAGCCCTCGGCAATCTCCGCACGCTCCAGGGAATCCTCGTACTCGTGCTGGGCCTTGCGGTACTTGGCCATGTTGGACGATGCCTGCTCCTCCTGTATCCAATAAAAAGAGGTTTCGGTATCATCTGCGAAAGTGTGAATAAGCAATTCGCAGAGATTGACTATTGTTTTACAGAACCTACCATGCCATTTATTTATTTATGACTTATGATAAAAATAATCTTGTTAAGAAATGAGATACTTACCGCCTCCTCCACCTGGCGCTTGAAGGTCTTGATCTTCAGCTGCAGCTTCTCGACCAGCTCCTGGATGCGCTCCTGGTTCTTGCGGTCCTCATCGGCCTGGAAGGTCATCTCCTTGAGGCGGCGCTCGTTCTTACGCAGCTGCTTCAGGTCCTCCTGGTGAAGGCGGTTGTGCTGGGCAATATCGTTCTCCAGATCGCGGATCTAACGGATCAAACCAAGTTTTAGAATGCAGTTGAAGTGAGATTGAAATCTTAAATAATTATGCTCGTAATACCTATTCACCTATTCTTTATGATTTTTCTTTTCAAGAGTGCCTAAAGCAATGTTAAGATACTGAGATTGAAAAAAAAAACTGTTTGGAACTACCTCTTGCAACAAAGATAAAATACTGATACGGCTCCATACTTACCCTGTTCTCCTGCTTCTGGATGGCACGCTTGCCACCCTTGAGTGCAATAGCCTCAGCCTCATCCAGGCGGCGCTGCAGATCCTTCAGGTTGGCCTCCATGGTGCGCTTCACCTTCTCGGCGTGCTGAGAGTTCTCCTGCTCCACACGCAGATCCTCAGCCATGCGGGATGTCTGGTTGTGAAGGGTATTGATAGTTATTTTCATTACTTGCAGTTATTTTCATTACTTGTGTTGTATACATTAAAGGAACAACTACTTCAAAAGGTCTTCCTTTCCATCAATTGCACACTGAAATATTTTCTCTAATTGTGCGTAGCATTGTTGACAGAACATTATCAATATATATTAAGGGACGTCGTCTGTACATACGTCAGCCATGGCCTTCTTGGCCCTCTCCTCGGTACTCTTGTGGTCACCGATGACCTCTTCCAGTTCGGACTGGATCTGCGACAGGTCGCCGTCCAGCTTGCGCTTGTGTCCGGACAGGGCTGCGTTCTGTGTGGTCAGCTCGCCCAACCTCTCGTTGGTCTCCACCAGCTGAGATTCAGCGGCCTTACGAGCTCTCTCGGCGTTGTCCAGTGCCCCGCGGACCTTGAAGTAATATATGTCGATTAAAACATGGAGGCTCTCTGAAACTTTGAAAGAGAATAGTTGGAAGAATGTTTCTTTTCCAGTTGTATAGTACAGGAATTACAGCTTAAGTATTTTCGTCGTTGTCAGATTTACGATCAAAGCACCATATACCTACCTCGTCACCTTCGGCCACCAGCATCTGGCACTTACGCTCAGACATGTTGTACTGCTCACGGATTTCATCACGTTGTCTTTGTTCGTCGTCGATTCCAACCTGTAGAAAAGCATCTGATTAATTTTTCTATACTTTACCATAAGTTGAAAGTGTATTCGTTACCGGCGAAGAGTCATATTGCCTAGTTATTTAGCAGTTAGTACAGTAAAGCGTAACAAAAACGTCCAGTTACCTGCATCTCCTGGATTTGGGCGTGCAGCTTGGCAATGGTCTTCCTGGCCTCAGCGTTGGACCTGTTGGCAGTCTCCAGCTGAACCTCAACATCGTTCAGGTGGCTTTCCAGGAATTTCTTTGCTCGTTGTGCTTCTCCCTTCTGCTTGCTCTCGATCTCGATAGAGGCCTGCACAGCATCCATGGCGCGAGCCTGGTTCTTGCTGAAGAAGATACAATATAAATATTTATTACACGTTTGAAAGATAAAATCATATATAAGTAACATTCGAATTCTCAATTTAAATCATCTTCGGGATTCTCATCAACTCACCGTGAGCTTTCAAATTCTTCATCCTTTTCGGCGATTTTCTTCTCGATATCACCCTTTAGCTGAGCCAGTTCAAGCTGAGTTCTGACAACCTGTTAGAAGTGTGTTCAAATAATTAAGCAATGTGTTGTTGCTGGGCTGCGCTGTGATCAAATAAATGCTTAGATGACAAATTCCAAAAGAGCATTTGACCACCTACTTACTTTGCCCTGCTCAATCTCAAGCGCGCCTTCAGCCTCGTCCAAGGCGTTCTGAAGTTCCTCCTTTTCCACGACCAGGCGCTTCTTGGTCTTGTCAAGCTCGTGAATATTCTTTGCACTCTCCGCAAGTTGGTCGTTCAGGTCGTTGATTTCCTCTGTCGAGAAAAGTATCAATTATGCTACTAATCATACAGTCACAAGTTCTCGAGGAAGCGTCTGACATGTTGCAAAGAGTAAATGTTAAATACATACCCTGTGTAGCCTTATTCTCCTTCTTCAAAGCATCAAGAGCCTCGACACCTTCGTCGTAGACATTCTTCAGCTTCAGAAGCTCGGTCTGGTAGGCGCGGTGCTCCTTCTGTGAGGTCTCCAACTCGCCGCCAAGAGATTCAGCCTTCTGCCTCCACTCGGTGGTCTGTTTGTCAACCAGACGCTGCTTCTTCTCCAGCTGAGACGCCAGTGTGTTGGCCTTTTCCACATCCAACATCAGGTCCTCCACCTCGCCAGCCAACCTGTTCTTGGTCTTCTCAAGGCTGGCGCACTTGGCATTGGCGGACTCAACCTGTTCCTCGGCGTCTTGCAGGCGGGCGGCCAGCTTCTTCTTGGCCTCCTCCAACTCCTCGGTCCTCTGGATGGCGTCGGTCTCGTACTTGGAGCGCCAGGCCGCCACCTCAGAGTTAGCCTTGGCCAAATTACGCTGAATCTCGGACTTGGCCTCCTGCTCCTCCTCCAGGGACTCACGCAGAGCATCGCAGTCGGACTGAGTAGCACGCAGCTGGTGAGCTAGGCCGTTCTTGCCCTTGGTCTCCTCCTCGAGCTGGCGTTTGACCTCTTCCATCTGCTGTGTAAGCATGCTCTTGGTTCTGTAAGTTAGAAGGAAAAACATTTTGCGTCAAAGGTATTGCGCGGTACATTTTGCGGTTTCATAACACTAAGATGTCTTTAATCGATACCGTCCGTAGACGCCAAGTTTTTGTCGATCTGTACCTGCTGAGCTGGTTTGAAACTCCTTCTGACTCTTCCAGCTGGCGCTGCAGGTCGTTGTTCTCTGCAGTCAAGCGTGTCTTCAGTGATCCCAGTTCTTGAGCGACACGGCCATTCTCCTCCAACCTTTGGTTGGCCTCTACGTACTGATCCTCAAGCTGCTTGTTCATTTTCTCAGCTTGGACCTGGAATAGGTAAGACACGGAATCAAGTAAAGTGAGATTACTAGTATGTAGATCTTTCATATTGTTGCATCCTAATATTTGATAAATAATATCAGGTGCTCTCAAATAAAAACTACTCAGGTGCGCATGCATCGGGGTTCATAATGTATGCAAGAAGAAGTCTAAAGAAAGATAGGGGTACATCAAATTGCACCAACCTTTTGCTTTGTGACCTGCTCGACGTTTGAAGCCAGATCATCGACCTCCACCCTGAGGGAGTTCTTCTCCTTCTCGAGCTTGGTCTTGGCCCTCTGCAGGTTCTCGACTGACTCAGTCATGTCCGCCACGGTGTCGTTGTGCTTCTTCCTCAAGCTGGCCGTGGCAGCTTCATGACCGATTGTAGCCTCCTCAAGCTCACGGCGAACCTATTAGGTGATCACAATATGTGATGGCTTGCAGAATCGACATCCTGTAATCCCGTTTATTGTGTATACGCAGCGCAACATGTAGGGCTTATTTTGGTGCGTCATTGCAATTCATCAATGTAATTGATGTAAATAATGATCATCAACAAAACACAGCCGAGATTTTTCGAAGCAATTGATTTAGTTATCAAGACATAGACCATAGGTTACCTTCTGGAGCTCGGCCTCTCTCTTCTTGTTCTGCTCAACCTGGGCAGCTGTGGCACCGCTAGATTCTTCCAGCTTCTCACCGATGTCTTCCAGCTCACGCGAGAGTTCAGCGCGCTGCCTCTCAAGCTGTCGGTTTTATTAGAATGAGTGAACTTCATTGCACAACAACTGTACAAGTTACAATGTATGGGAGTGTTGATAAGTGTGGTGAACTTTATCAAGCTTAATGATACTGGGATTTCATTAATATTTTTGTCAATTTTCTTCATAAAGAATGACGGAACGTACAACTCAATACTGTAGCATGGAAATCTCTCAAGCTATGCTTTGGAAAAAGTCGACCGACTCATACAAAATATTTGGTATCTTCAGATTTGTAAATGTTTATTGGGAAACCAGATGTGCATTAAATGTACAGAAACTGTGTTTGGCTCTTTACTGGTGTAAAGTACCTTGGCACGAGCAGCTCTTTCTGTCTCCAGTTCCTCCTCCAGCTCTTCAATCCTGCCCTGCAGCTCTTTGGTCTTCTTCTGCTGCTGAGTTGCCAGGGAAGTCTCATCCTCAACCTTGGTGTTCAAAGCGTTGATCTCGAACTCCTTCCTGCATGGGCCAAAAAGAACCGATTTGTTATGTCATAGAAAAACTCATTGCCAAGATGTGGTTTAAAGTATTTAAAGAAGTCTTTGACGTAGAAACATTTGTCCGCTCACTTCTTCAGCTTCTCCTCGAGCTCGACCTTGTAGCGCTCAAGTTCAACCACAAGATCCTGAGCGTTCTTCAGGTCGTTCTCCAGCTTCCTCTTGACGCGGTCAACATCAGCACGGATCTTCTTGTCGTGCTCAAGGTTGTCCTCAAGCTGAATGAAAAGACGTAATCATCTAACTTTTCCGGCAGTTAATAAGAACAATCACATTATGAAGAATTTAAACTGTTCTCCAACTCAAAGATTTCACTCACCGAAATTTTCGACTGAATCTCTCAGTCTTCTTCAGCTATTTATTTTATTCTATTTATCAGAAAATTTCGGTGAGTGAAATCTTTGAGTTGGAGAACAGTTTAAATTCTTCATAATGTTATTTGCCAACTCAGATGAACTTTCATGCTGATAAAGAACAATCACAGGTAAATATGTGAAAATGAAAACCTTTAGATTTACACCCATGTGATTTGATTTGTTTATACCAAGCTGACATCATCCCAGTATGTTGTTATTGATGTGAACATAGTGTATATCTTACGTCATCCAAGGTCTGCTCCAGCTTGACTTTAAGCTTGGTGAGGTTCTGCGTCTTGTCCTCCTCGGATTGGAGGTCATCCAGGGTTTGCTGAAATGTATCAAAGAAAAAAATAAGTACGTGAGCACATCACCAACGCTTTATGTCGATATACTCGAAATCAACGTTCAGAGTTTCGAGGTAGAGAAAGACGACCTGCATTGTTATTTCTGGCGATTCTGGTTTTATTGTGAACAAATTTAGGAAAGTGAGATCACTGTCTTACCGCATTGAGTTCCTCCAGCTTCTTCTTCTCGCGGCCGAGCTTGCCGATCAGCTCGTCGTTAACGGCCACCTCCTCAGTCATGGCGCGCAGTTTGTCCTCCACCTCCTGCTTCTCCTTCTCCCTCTTGCTCAGTTTGGCCGTTATGGTTTCAATCTCCTTCTTCATCTCGTCGCATTCCTGCTCCGCCTGTGTAAATGGAACAAATATAAAATGCATTGATGGCCTCGGTTCGAAGAAACATATAACTCTGGTGTCCATCAGTATTTTACAGTTCCACGAGAGCAAACATACTTTTCTTTTGCATCCGATGGACTAAATACATTTCCTAGGACATGGATAAAGGGCGACTGTGTTTGATGCTACTTTTTAAGGACTGCATAATAATATTAAGGTTTAAGGTAGACTAGTGACTTCTTTAGATGTACCTTCATCTTCTTGGACTCCATCTGCCTGTTCTGGTCGGACACATCCTCCACGCGCTCCTCGATTTCCTGCAGCTGGGCGTCCAGTTCTGCCTTCTCCTTCAGCAGGGAGTTCACGCGCTCCTCGCCGTTCAACATGATGTCCCTCTCCTGTTGAAGAAATAAAGTCAGTGTACGATAGCAGTTTCAACACATATACGGTTTATTCAGTCCACGTCTACGTCTAATTACAATCAGCAACGTCCAAGCATTTAACAATATTTTATCACTTACATCTTCAGTTGATGTGTTCATTCTAAGGACTCAATCGGTAGGCCAGGACAACAATTATTCTTTGCTTTTAATGTCAGTATAGTCATTAATTATTGAAATCTATATGAATCTTACGTTATACAGCATATCAGGAATCCAGTCTTCAGCGGATAGAATCACCAAGCCACCATTATACTCATGCCTCGTTTTCTATGCCACAATATTGCTTATGCATTATTGATAGAAGTATTGCAATCTTACGTTGAACAGCAACTCATTAATCTTGTCCTTGGCGGCTTGGACGTCGTTATACTTCGCTTGTAACTCTGCCCGATCCGCCGTAACCTTCTCATAGTGTTTTTCCATTGCCTGAAAGAAAATGGGAAGTAGTATTTTACTCTTGGGCTCAGAATTGTAAGACCACACGGCATCTAACTACTCTTCTGCTGTAAGGTCCATGCTATATCTCTATCATGAGTCAAAATGTACGTATTTTGTTGGGATGCTACGAAAGTGTTTACAGCAGACAAGGGTAAAATTCAGAACGGTGATAATGATAAATCAATTTGGCAGAGAATTCTCTTTGGCAGCATTGCGTTGTAGTTGAAATTAACAGTGACTATAATCGGCTAGATCGGGTCGACAGGTGTGAACAGTGAAATAAATTTGATAGACAAATCAGATGTTGACACTCAGATGACAAGTCTATCCTGCACCTATGCTTGAGAATATAGCTCTTGTTCAATAGTGTACCGTGTATAACGAAGAACTGTACCGCGAGTTTTATCTTGGTTTCCTTGAGCAGTTCCTCTGCCATGCCTCCAGTCAGCTTAGGTTGCAGAGCCTGGTACATCTTGATCCACCAGTCGTTACGCAGCTTGAACCAGGCGCGGATGTTGCGCTGCAGTGTGCCGACAGCCGCTCTACAATTGGATAGATTACAATGTTTGAACAAGTCGGTAGGTAGCATTCGTCATACTTGTGGTGTAAAGGTAGGCAAGCATCGATGTAAGATAAATGTTACAAACATCCATACATAAATCCTTTTCCGGTTACTGGTCAATGATAATATTAAGATATAACGAGTATTGAAAAGTCCTATCCTGGAATAGGCATTTGGGAAAACTTACCGTGAACCATACAGCTTCATGTACTTCTTGCGCGCACTTTTGCCAAGGGCACGAGCCTGCATTTTCACATAGATTTCGTTGACCTTCTCCTCGCGGATCTCCTCAAGGATAGCCAGGGTACCAGCCTTGAAGAACACCTTGTTGAGACCACAGGAATACCTGGTCTTGTCCAGCTTGATCTTGTCCAAGATCATTTGGCAGGCTTCCTTACCCTCCAAGAATTCGTTGGGATCGAACAAATCAGCAGCCAGCACCTTGTACCTGTAGATATAGATGGAAATAAATATCATAATTTTTTTAACGGCTAGAGCATAAGTAATCAGAACTCTTTCTACTATCGTATATTTATCAATTGCAACGCAAACAAATATACTCAACCATCATACAATAAGTCACACCTGTCGAAGAAGTCGGCATAGATGCTCCTGTTGGGGAATCCCTTCTGACAGATACGGATGCCCTCAAGTACACCGTTGCAAGTCAGCTGGTTGAAAACCAGAGGCCCGTCGATGATACCACCAGTCTTGATTTCGTTGGGGATCAGGCAACGCACAAAGCTGGGGTATGTGGCGTGGAGGTTGGCCATCAGGGCACCCAGTTGCTCCTATTGTAATTAGAAAGACATTGTGAATCAAGACAACTGTGGGTTTTAACTAGACGTTGCAAGGGATGTTAAAGTGCCCGTCACTCAAACAATTCAGATACTTGGAATGTGTTAGCTGCAGGTCAAAACCTTACCCTGTGAACACTGGTCACAGTCTGCATGGAGCCACTCTTCTTCCTCTTGCCGCCACCGCCGCTCTTGTCAGCTGCGGGATTATGATAAAACATTGTGTAATGAACATATGTAACATGACACAAAACGATATTATGAAAATGCAAGTAAACAAGTGTCAGTAAAACAAACAGTTATATGATAATAACTGACCAGCCTGCTCTTCTGCTGTTTGGTAGTCCGACCAAATTTGAGGCATGAGCGGGTTCTTGCTGCCCTTCAGGGTGATGACAGCGCTCTCGTTCACGGGGTCCTTGTTCTTGTCCAGCCAGTTAGAGATGTTGTAGGCCACAGGTCCGGCGTAGTGGCCCAGCTCAAAGTGAGCCTCGTACTTCTTCTTGCCTGGCTTGGGCTTGCCGTACTTGGGATGTTTGCCCAGATGGGTGTTATGCAGCTTCTCGATGAAGGTCTGGTCAGAGGCCTTGGGCATGATGCACTGTTCCTCCAGGGTTGGCAGCAGACCTCCTTTCTGTAAAAAACGTCGGTGCATTTAGTGACTTAAAGCCCACCTGTCAACAGGCCAGGTCGATAAGCATTTAATCCACCTAGAACACGAATGTCTACATACGGTTAATGTAGCAGGAGGACAAAAATGACATAAATCGAGTTCCCTAATGTGTCGATATGCCAAGGTGAATGTAGCCTTTCTAAGGAAGGTACTACAATGAATCGTCATTGATACCCTGAATTGTTACTCATTTTTTGGATATTTTTCTGCATGAAGACGTGATGACATATGATTTTTAATAAAGACTCCTTATCTTACCGCTGCAAACAAAGATCACCGCTAACCTTTTCGATCAGCTCCAGGCAGGCTGCCAAGTCCATACCGAAGTCGACGAACTCCCAGTCAATCTGTTCGGCCTTGTACTCCTCCTGCTCTTGTACGAACATGTGGTGGTTGAAGAACTGCTGCAGCTTCTCGTTGGTGTAGTTGATACAAATCTGGTCAAGGCTGTTGAGCTGGATGGACACATTTGAAACGTGAAAGATAGTTGGAGAAACTAGACATCGGAAAGCCCCTGAACAGTCTGTCACTTTATACCAGATCATTAAACGTGTGTATCATCGTAGCCACCTAAATGTGTTTTGTGCTTATTGTCTGAAAAGCTCACCTCGAAGATCTCAAAGCCAGCAATGTCCAGCACACCAATGAAGAAGGCCCTCTCGTGCTCAGTAGCCAGGGTCTCGTTACACTTGTCGATCAGGTACTTGAAGATCTTGCCATAGATACCCTTGGCCAAACCACTAGTGGAGTTGGCACACTGTTGGGCAGTCTGGCCTTTCGTCACGAACTCGTTGCCGACCTTGACACGTGGCTTCAAGATGTTGTTCAAAAGCTGCATGCCATCGACACCGAACATGCGGCCTGCTTTCTCCGCAGCTGTAATATGATCATAAATATTGGACGTTTTGGTATAATTTCGCACAAAACATTGTCATACAGACAGCATATAATTGGATAAACGATACAAATCACTATCGATATAGTACAGAAGCTTTGGTTTACCAAACTAACACACAAGACATTAGCAGCCGTGAAGCTAAAAATTATACTTTCATATTCGGACTGACACGATGCAAAGTATTGAGATATAGCTGAAACTTTGAGGACTTACGGGCAGGATCGTCGCAGTCACCCTGGTCTTTCTTGTCCACGTACTGCAGGTTTCCCATGTGCAGGATGCCAGCACAGAAGTCGTACACGCTGTTCTTTTCCTCGTTTGCGAAACCCAGGATGTCGAAACCTTCATCGGTCAGGCCCATCTCCTCCTGGTCGTTCATACCGGCCACGGTGTACACACCCTCCTTGATGAAGTGATACACGGAGGGGTCCGTGCCGGTCATGATTCGCTCTGAATGGAAGAAAAATAGCATTGAAATGTGTTTAGGTCACATTTCACGTGGCTGTCCTTTTATGTATACCACAAAGATGCTAACATATGATACTTTATCGTCTTGCTAGGTGTATAAGATCGAGGATCTCTGCGAATGCCCACCACTCCGTTATCGGGATTGCATTATGTATTATTCTGTAGACCTGCTGAGCAAGGCATTTGTTTGAAAATTTGGAACCTATGTTAGCTAAAACCGTTTTCCTATCTTGGTCCATCCCTCTCTGTAGTATCAACCACTTCGGCAATTCTTACCAGTGACAGCCGGGATGCCGTTGGACATGATGAGGAAGAAGATGTGGTAACCACGCTCCATGCCGGGCAGCTGATCCACAACACGGGACTTCTCCAGCAGGTCTGGACGAATTAAAAAGATACCGTGAGTGTCTTAAATTTGTATGCGATATAAAAAGCAACGATACAGCAGAGGCTTTAATACTGTATTGGTATTGCATACTGACGAATTGTATGGCAAATACATTTAAACTAATTATAAACCTATCGATTTAAACGCCCCCCCCCCCATCTTTTCGATTATATACATTAAATGACCCTCCCCCCAGCCTGTTCCGAGCGAAATGGACGAAAAGTACAAGTTACTTACAGCTTTCGATGTCAGCTCCGGACAGCTTGCCAATTTTGGTGAAATGGATACGGATGAATTTACCCTGGGGGAAGTTAATGAGAATAAACCTTTCACCATCTTGTTATATGATATAGTACAGAACAGGAACATTTTAGATGATGTTGCCATGTATATATATATTATGAATAGAGGTAGTACTGGTACATGGTTCACTTGGCCTGATCTGCCATGCTGGCCGTAAAATAAGCTTGGCGCGCTTGGTGTAGTTCTCTTTATCATTCTTGATAAAGAATAAACATGTTTAATACATTGATGGTCATTAGCTAAAAAGCAATTTGCTGTACTTACGAATCGGGAGGAGTTGTTGTTCCTCACGGTCTTGGCGTTACCGAAAGCCTCAAGTACAGGGTTAGTCTGCACGATCTGCTCCTCTAGACCGATCTGTAGGAATAGTGAAACAATCAAAAATAAGATAAGTATCTATACATGTACTTGCGGAATATTTGCGTCTTGATAGACAGTAATTCACAATTCTGCTGCAGAGATATTCGAAGTCAGAAATCAACTTGCCAGTTCTGTTAGCGTCTTAATTCTTAAAACGATGACTGAAAACGACTGAAATCACAACTGGACATCGTTCATTAGCATTGTCACTCTCTTCTGCGAGCTTTGTTGCAAAGGTATCCAGCGAAATGGCCACTATTTTGCTTGTGTCAAACGAGTCAATCGCCAACATATGTTCAAATGAAATGTACTAAAGTCGTACCTTCTTCTCCTGGCCACCACCGGGAGTTCCAGAAACCATGGCCAGGTAGGCAATAACCTTCTTCGTGTTCTCAGTCTTCCCGGCACCAGACTCGCCACTGGGTTGTAGGCAGAATATAGTACCATAAACATTACAATGAAACGTGTTCGTCGGAGAACATTATATAAAATCGTTGCGTAGGATGACATAAAACCAAGGTAGCAGAAACGTTCAAAGTTCTATTTAGTATGGAAATATCTTACGTGATGAGGCAAGACTGGCACTGGCGTTCTGGAATGAATAGAAACATAACCATTGGTAGATTGAACGTTTTATAGTATATGTCTTAAACGATCTTTTTTACGTAATAACATTGCCAAAAGCATCCGTTTTTTAACTTGCATAATGAGTAAATGTGCAGCTTTAATTTTGGAAAGCAAACAAAAACAAGAAAAGAACAAGTCTTGCTGATTACTATCCGAGAAGATTGAGCAGATACTTTGTGCCCTGAACAGCATCTCTCTCGACCACTTGTAACCAATCGTATTTCGCTCTTCCTTCCCCTTTAATGTTAACACATACTGTAATCAAGCAGCTTCGTATCGCATATGTTAAAGCTGCACGCCCACCAGCGCTTTGTTGCTTCTTGGTCAGTTCGTCACAAGCATTATACAGATTTTAGGATCAGCATAGTATCTTAGAGACTCGCCTGCCACCATGTTCTGGTAGGCATTGTCCACCACGCAGAAGAGATGGGGCGGCACCTCCGTACGCCTCTTGCCGCGGTACTGGTCCACCACGTTCGGTGTATAGATGGGCAGGAGCTTGAAGGGGTTGATCACGACGCAGAACAGGCCGGAGTAGGTCTAAAAGAAGATTGGGTACTTTTAAAACATGACCTTGTTCTAAAATGAAACTAAAGAAAAGTAAAACTTTCTTCCACACGCCTTTTAGTTCAAATTGTTTGATTACTTTGAAGACAACAGCAAATTGATTTCTTTGAAAACAACAACTGATAAACGTTACTAATTCAACGAATCAATTTCGCTTGTCACATGTCATGACACAGTTTCAAACCGACGCGGATTCATCTGTAGAACACTGTGTTATAAGGAAGGAGTCTTCGCTATTTACGATAAGCTGGTCTGCTCAAGAACTGTAGAATACAAATAGACAACTTGATTAAAAAGATACTCACGTAGATGAGAGTGTTCTCATAACGCTCCTTCAGGTTACCCAGCACAGCGGCCTCGTGCAGGAAGGTCATGTTCACCATGTCATCTGCGCAGGCGAACTTGGACGGGTTCTGCGGCAGCAGCTTGGACTTCTTGACGACAACAGTCTGATAGAGAAGGAATTCGAAATTTTGAAACTTTGTATCTTCAAATACATAGAACATAATTATGAAACATAGCTGAATTATGTAAATTTTTATATGGTAGTACAGATACAAATGGAGAGCTTCAAACAAAGGGATGGTCATTTTTTAAAGGGCGGTGGTAATGAGGCTTGGATCCTGACGTCGTGTTCATGTCGCCGATGTTGTGACAATAAGACAAACAATGAAAAATGACCAAACATAACGTTTATCATGATTGAGTTGATCGCAATGCAAACTTACCGCTCCTCCTTCGGCCACGCAGGTGACGTCATCACCTTTCTCGCTCTTGGCTTCGACCCTGATGAAGATCTCCTTTTTATCAGGAGCCCAGAAGTTCTTCTTAGGGTCATAGGGAGCCGTCTTCAGGGCTCGCATGACGTCTGGTTTCCCCGCGAGGAACCATTCGGACGGCTGGTCCATGAGTGACGGACCGTAGGCAGGCATGGTGGCTCTTTGGTTGGAGGCTCACACCAAGAAGAAAGTAGAGTGACTGCAGCTGAGGGGAGGGGGATAGAAGTTTCGACAAAGGTTACAACGCTATTTAAGTTTTGCGTTATAAAATTCAGAAATATCAAAACAAAATACGGTTTAAACTTGAACAAGTTTATGCTCATGGTATCAATTCCGATAGACTTGCTAGTTCTTCGTGGTAGCTCCACAGATTCTTATAACACTTACCTTCAACTGGCAAAGCTGTGAAAGATCGTTGGCTGTCACTGTCTTATATACGCGAATCTCATGACCATGATATGCCAAAGCAATGTGCTGTTTAAGCACGTGTAAGCACTTGTATGGTGTTCTATTGGTGAGTTAGCTATTAGGTGCTTCATTCTATTGGTCACGTCGTTAATTCTATGTTCAAGGTCACATTACAATGTTGGATTAGGAAACTTGACTTATGGCCGTCACAGCTGTGTTCAAATATATGCGATCTAATAATACTGAAAGAAAAACAGACTTCACATACCCTAAATTTTCATGTATTTTTACTGTTTTAGGACGTTTGGAAGCAGGTGCCGACTATGCCATATAGTACAGTACAGCATCTAGAATTACCCCAAGAAAAATACCACGGCGCTGGGTTCACATTCTACTGATTGTCGGGTATGCAGAGCGCCGAAAGTTTGTCCACAAGGTTATGGCCTGCTGTTAACGTTTACTGTGAGTTCACGTATGCCGTTACAATATATATTACACACGTTGACACTATGTTAAATGGAACTGTTCGATCAAGGAACACGCAAGTTGAACTTGGGTCCACAATCAAGTTCTAAGCGGTATTGATGTTGTTTGGTTTAGTTGTAACCCAATATCAGTGTTGCCATTTTAGTCTTAAAGTAAATGAAGGATATTCCGTGTTTCTACACGATTAGAAGTAAAATGCAGTGCTCTTTGGATTGTGGAAAGTCAAGCGTTCTACAATGATCAAAATGTCTGACCAAAATGTCTAACGTTTTGTATAACGGGTACTATAATGGGTACGGTGGCTCGACATTCAGCCTTCCAGATTTCTTCGTATCTAATAAAGTGTGTAGTAGTCACTCCGGGATCCCTTCAGAATAACAATGCGAAGGGTTTCTCTTTATTCTCTGATTTTTATTCCTTATCCAGGATTCGCAGAAATTGCTTTTCTCCTAAATGAATGTGAATCTTTGAAAATATCTTATAGGCCCATACTTTGCATTCTTTTGCAGAACTGTCCCTACAAGTGGTTCCCAACTGCCGTGAATTTGCCTCGTCATGCTAATCTAAAATTGCCCAGATTTATACAGCTGCTCTTGTGCTCAAGAAAGAAATTTTGCAATGTTAGCTCTATCTAAAGCCCTAAGCGGTAGAAAGCGCGCAACACCACGTCTATTTTGTTGTTGTTTATACTACAATATTATAGCAAAATGTGTGACTGGGGATCACTTAGAGCTGTGTCGGTGAAGAAGAGTAAGTCAGTATTGAAACACATTTCATTTTGATTATATGTTTTTTGTGGTGTATGTTACTTTCGTAATACAGTGTGATATTATACAGGGAATGGTCAACAGTACTTTAAGACGATGTCATGTAGATAGTTAAAACGTGGGTTTTGTAGAAAGTGCCAGAGAATTATTCTTTCAATTCAGTCCTCTGGACGCTACAAAGTGAGCAGTCAACAGGAAGTATCGAAGTTATTTGCGCTCTTGGTCAAAATTGGGCTAGGTATATTCCACTTTATTATTCACTTAAATGTATTTCCTTATCAGTCAGAAGTACGAACCTATTAAGAACTTACATCTGAACAGTTATTTATTTAAGATTTTGTTATTCATCTACATCGTTCACTCCAGTTGCTTCACCTGGGCATTCATCAGCTAATAGGGACCCAATATGTTCTCACAACTAAGATCTTGTAAATCACAAATATTGACTTTTTTGTGTGTTGTGACTTCGGGGTATGTCAGGATATCAATTTGTATTTTTTAATTGTCATTGCAGATCATACATAAAATAGATGCCCTTAGGTAGTTGTGGGCTTTGGGCTGGTCATGTTTAATGAAGTTGGACCAAAACAGGATAAATCTTGGAAATGCAAGGAATGTTTGAGCGACTAAAGGAAACTAATCAAGTTAAAGAAATGTGACTTCAAATGTGTTTTCAAAATGAAAGTACATACTTTTTTCCGATAAAGACTGCATCGTAAAGACGTTTTCGTTTCCTACTATTTTATATTTTTTTACAAAACTGTCGTGAATAGTAATCTGCTTTGTCATACATAACTTGAAAGGTCCACATAGCTGCCGTCAAATATGCGCTGAGATTGACGGCATGACGCAGCTGCTGTTTTAGTCAAGGTGAAGGCGATGCTATGCAAGCGTGTCCAAAGCCGATAGCACCCACACAGGACGCTTTCAAGGGTTTATAGATGCGGGCGTTCAGCCGTGGAAGTGGAAAGGAGAAGGTCAGTGTTGATTCCCTAGTCAAGTTGATTCGTTGTTTCCTAACCGTAGGCTTTGTTCCATTTTTCAGATGCTTTGTGAATATCGGTCGACATTAGGTGTATCGATAATTAAAATGTTCTTGCAAGTAAGAATGCTTTCTGTGCTTAGGTACCCCGTAATATTTGTCCAGGCAGAGTATTTAGTCTCATTGATTGCTCCAGATATTCCTTTATCGGTCTGAATTAGACATTGGCTTTGAACAGTTGCGGGCTTCTCCTCTACGTCTGGGAGACGCTAGCTAAATGTTTAAATTGGGTCTCACTTCAAAACATAGTTACGAATCCAATGAAATGGATAGAAATTTGTTTTGAATCAACAGTGTCGTCTTCGCCTTTTCTCTATATCTCACACAAGTAGTATCAGTCAGGTAGTTTCAATTTTACGAGTAGCCATCTATACATTTGTACGAACAGCAACAGAAAATGTTTGGTAATGTGTTTGTCACCGGCAATTCAGTCAGACCAGTAAGTGCCTTTCATGCACTGTATACTAAGGTGGATTGGATGTTGCCTGTGGGGTCGACCTTTGTATGGTGATCTGTAGAAAGTCATGTTGTACTCCTTTTCGAACTACGTCCATTTAATAGGTAGTTTGAGGCTTAAGGAAAAAGGGAAAAATTCGGACTAAATTCACTTGAGGAAATGGCAGTAGCGGCGCAAAACCGCAACCATTGGAGAGTAAAAGTCAGACACGGAGTCGACCTATGCAACAAGGTTGCGGGAGGATCTAAAGTCTAAGGTAAAGGTGAGGATAAAACTACCAAAAGGTCAGATTGTCTGCACCAGCTTATTTTGAGCCAGACATAGTCATTGCTTACTTTGGAAATCAGGAAGAATTTTGAAGACAATCCAATCCATCATCTCGGTACCAGCATCATTCTTCTTAAATCAGTTTAATGATTCTCAGTTTTATAGCTTGACTTGTTTTTGACTGCCATATTGAATTCACACCTCGTAATCGTATACTCGGGAAATGGTGTGTCATTCTCCTTGAGACTGGAGTGATCTTTTTTATTCAATGTCTCAATGATTTTAATAGATTCGGTGGCATAACTAGGAGCTGGGGCTTCATGTTCTTTCGTCGAAAAGATGCAACCATACATGCTAGGGGCAATGAAGGACTGTAATCTACCAAGTTTGATATAAGTGACGAGTGACAAAGTCTACTTGTAGAAGTGGGACTACATTTTATTTCAGGATTGAGATGAAATTATCAACAGATAAAACGAAAGACAGAACAGAATAGGGTAATCAGGCGTCTACGGTACAAAGTGAAACGGTTTCACGGATGGCTGTCGGTTTAACGGGACTTGGAGCGAAGCTTGTTCAGGGAGCCCTCGGCAATCTCAGCACGCTCCAGGGCATCCTCGTACTCGTGCTGGGCCTTGCGGTACTTGGCCATGTTGGACGATGCCTGCTCCTCCTGTATTACAATAAAAGGGACTTTGAAGGTGTGATCAAACAATCCGTAGACAAAGGTTAAAATCACTGATGTTGTGGATATTACATCAACTATTATATAGAATTGAAGAATTTTTAAAGACTTCAATAAAATAGCATTGTTGATAGACAGAGATACTTACCGCCTCCTCCACTTGGCGCTTGAAGGTCTTGATCTTCAGCTGCAGCTTCTCGACCAGCTCCTGGATGCGGTCCTGGTTCTTGCGGTCCTCATCAGCCTGGAAGGACATCTCCTTGAGGCGGCGCTCGTTCTTACGCAGCTGCTTCAGGTCCTCCTGGTGAAGGCGGCTATGCTGGGCAATATCGTTCTCCAGATCGCGGATCTAACGGATAAGTCGTAACACACAGTTGGGTTATTCTTAGATTGAAAGTTTGAACAATTATGCTATGTTCAAAATTCCGCTTGACTGGAATTTGTAAAAGAAAAACCTTGGTCAAATGCTTTTGTTTCTGATTCTTGTCTTTTCAAGACTTACGTTCCTAAACCAAAAGTAAGAAACTTTGTCATCCTCTTATTCTAAGGATCATATCCCTAAGAGGCTCTGTACTTACCCTGTTCTCCTGCTTCTGGATGGCACGCTTGCCTCCCTTGAGTGCAATAGCCTCAGCCTCATCCAGGCGGCGCTGCAGATCCTTCAGGTTGGCCTCCATGGTTCGCTTCACCTTCTCGGCGTGCTGAGAGTTCTCCTGCTCCACACGCAGGTCCTCAGCCATGCGGGATGTCTGGTTTACAAGGAAATTGATAGATATTTTCATTACTAACATCATCATCAACATTTTAGATAAAGTCTTTCAATTAGTAGAAAGGAGCATAGTGTAAGGGCGCCGACTATACGTACATCAGCCATGGCCTTCTTTGCTCTCTCCTCGGTACTCTTATGGTCACCAATGACCTCTTCCAGCTCGGACTGGATCTGCGACAGGTCACCGTCCAGCTTGCGCTTGTGTCCGGACAGGGCTGCGTTCTGTGTGGTCAGCTCGCCCAACCTCTCGTTGGTCTCCACCAGCTGAGATTCAGCGGCCTTACGAGCTCTCTCTGCGTTGTCCAATGCGCCTCGCACCTTTGAATAAAACTTTTTGTTAGAATCAGAGATGGGCCACATTATAAGCGTAGTAAGACATCACTGTTTTTTCACTGCTGTGCAATGCATGAATTTCATCTCTGTATGTTTTTGTTTATCCTATAGCCAAAGCCCAGGTGCCTACCTCATCGCCCTCGCTCACCAGCATCTGGCACTTACGCTCAGACATGTTGTACTGCTCACGGATTTCATCACGCTGCCTCTGTTCATCATCGATGCTAACCTGCAGGAATAGAAAACAAGTATTGTTGCTATTTGTTATCCTTTACCAGATATCCAGTTACACATCATCATATATTAGTACAGATAGTCACTTCTAATCTGATAAATTTTCGGCACATTTCGGTTGAAAATGAGTCATATGATACAGTTGTTTCGCATATACAAAATGGGTTCAACAAGATCTGTAGTTACCTGCATCTCCTGGATTTGGGAGTGCAGCTTGGCAATGGTCTTCCTGGCCTCAGCGTTGGACCTGTTGGCGGTCTCCAGCTGAACCTCAACGTCGTTCAGGTGGCTTTCCAGGAATTTCTTCGCCCGTTGCGCTTCTCCCTTCTGCTTGCTCTCGATCTCGATAGAGGCCTGCACGCTATCCACGGCGCGTGCCTGGTTCTTACTGAAGTATCGAGAGTATCAAGAATATATATACTGTATCGTCTGGAAGGTATGATCGCAACACTTTTTTACACTGATCTATTAATTTCATCATATCATGAAGTTCAGAATGTACATGTACTCACCGCGAGCTTTCAAATTCTTCCTCCTTTTCGGCGATTTTCTTCTCGATATCACCCTTAAGCTGGGCCAGTTCAAGCTGAGTTCTGACAACCTATGAGAAGAGTCGTCACATTAGTGTGTTGTCGAAGATATTAACGTTTTATTGCTTATTGAGCAAGAATGCATAGGTTAAAGGTAAAGCTAGCAGTCATCCTCAACTAAGGTGAAGCACATTCTTTTTCCAAGTAGCTTTTAGTGCAATCCAGCTTCGCTATAGTTCGCGTTGGTGAATGCAGAACCATAAGTTTATTCCCTGCATTTGTTGTCGTAATACATTGTCAGTCAGGAAAACATTTTTAGACCCCAAGGCAGGCGATGGTCCATTGTTAGTCAGGAAAACATTTTCAGAGCCCAGGGCAGGCGATGGCCCCGTTGCGTTTCGTATCACAGAACAATTGTACCTGATAAATAATGGTGCGGTGTACTATCTACTTATGCCACAGCAAGTAAATTTTATGGATGACATCAGCGTGCGCATTGATAATTCAACCTGATTTCAGAAAAAAAACACAAGAATTTTGTTGCCCTGCGACGGTGGTCAACATGCCAAAAAAGGGCAAATATGTCGTGAACATCCATCGGGAAGACAAGGCTCTGATTTATTCTTTTATTTTCACTTTGATACAATGTTGTATTTTATTCATTTTATATGTGATGTTGCCACTGAATCAAAACCATTTGTACAATAATTGAAAAATTTAAGTTAGTAATTTATTTTTTCAAAGTTGCTTCAGAGACAAATCGGTGTTGTAACAGTTGGCACAAAATAGGTAGAGTATGGCTTCCAGACAGTTCGGTTTATGAGTCACTCTGTCAGTGATTGAGCCCTGTGTTCTGCCTGGTAGGCAGTCTCTAAAGTCAGAGACCACCAGGGATCCAGCAAACTTGAGGCGCAATTCCTCGTGTTTGATGGCAAGTGTTGACAGTCTAGGGTGTTCCATTACAAATGAATACCCAGTGTAGTATCTACCTTGAAGATGGTACAGCAAGCTCTTTTTTTGTTCTATTTAATAGAGACACATCTACAAGGACAGGTAATACTGTTGAATACAGCGATAAAAGACCTGTTGGGTATGATATCATGTTTTGCCGCCTAAATTCTTGTTCAACGAGGTTTACGATATCAAAATCTGAAAATGTAGGAATCTTGTTTTTTTTTGGCCTGCCTTGTTTTTTTCGCCCTCTCGCATTAATTTTGGAGTCTCCGGAGGATGTCATCCATAAAATGTACTTGCTATGGCCTTACTTTGCCCTGTTCAATCTCCAGAGCACCCTCAGCCTCATCCAAGGCGTTCTGAAGTTCCTCCTTTTCAACGACCAGACGCTTCTTGGTCTTCTCAAGCTCGTGAAGGTTCTTTGCACTTTCCGCAAGTTGGTCGTTCAGGTCGTTGATTTCCTCTGTCGAGAAAAGAGTAATGGTTACATATCTACAAATGAAAGCATGAGCACGGCAATGTTACAAAATATCATTTTCAAAACACATACCCTGCTACAAACAATATATGTCACACACATACCCTGTATAGTCTTATTCTCCTTCTTCAGGGCATCAAGAGCCTCAACACCCTCGTCAAAGACATTCTTCAGCTTCAGAAGCTCGGTCTGGTAGGCGCGGTGCTCCTTCTGGGATGCCTCCAACTCGGCACCAAGAGTTTCGCACTTCTGCCTCCACTCAGCGGTCTGTTTGTCGACCAGACGCTGCTTCTTCTCCAGCTGAGACGCCAGTGTGTTGGCCTTTTCCACATCCAACATCAGGTCCTCCACCTCGCCAGCCAACCTGTTCTTGGTCTTCTCAAGGCTGGCGCACTTGGCATTGGCGGACTCAACCTGTTCCTCGGCGTCTTGCAGACGGGCGGCCAGCTTCTTCTTGGCCTCCTCCAACTCCTCGGTCCTCTGGATGGCGTCGGTCTCGTACTTGGAGCGCCAGGCCGCCACCTCAGAGTTAGCCTTGGCCAGATTACGCTGAATCTCGGACTTGGCCTCCTGCTCCTCCTCCAAGGACTCACGCAGAGCATCGCAGTCGGACTGAGTAGCACGCAGCTGGTGGGCTAGGCCGTTCTTGCCCTTGGTCTCCTCCTCGAGCTGGCGTTTGACCTCTTCCATCTGCTGTGAAAGCATGCTCTTTGTTCTGTGAATTAGAAAAGTGATACATCGAGTTATACATATTTTGTCCCACAATATTTTGCGTGCTTTGTACCTAATAGATTCATTGTATACAATGACGAAAAGACATTATATTGTACCATTTTTTGTACCTGCTGAGCTGGTTTCCAATTCCCTCTGACTCTTCCAGCTGGCGCTGTAGGTCGTTGTTCTCTGCGGTCAAGCGTGTCTTCAGTGATCCCAGTTCTTGAGCGACACGGCCATTCTCCTCCAGCCTTGAGTTGGAATCCACGTACTGATCCTCAAGCTGCTTGTTCATTTTCTCAGCTTGGACCTGGAATAGGGTTTTTGCACATTTATACCAATGGGAAATAAGTGCTACTCAGGTTCATTGGGGTTCATAATGTATGGAAGAAAAAGTCTAAAGAAAGATAGGGGTTCATCAAATTGCACCAACCTTTTGCTTTGTGACCTGCTCGACGTTGGAAGCCAGATCATCGACCTCAACCCTGAGGGAGTTCTTCTCCTTCTCGAGTTTGGTCTTGGCCCTCTGCAGGTTCTCGACTGACTCAGTCATGTCCGCCACGGTGTCGTTGTGCTTCTTCCTCAAGCTGGCCGTGGCAGCTTCATGGCCGATTGTAGCCTCCTCAAGCTCACGGCGAACCTGTAAGATAGCCACAGCAATATGAAATCAATTTCTGACAAAAGACGAAAAGGGTTAGCTGGTTCCATTTTTAGACGACTTGTGATGATTATAATGCATGGTATCTATTTACTTCTCGATTCGTCCATACTACACGCTAAAGAGCGTAATCGCGACCGTTTTTTCGCTTTAGTGCTAGCTAAGGAATATCCGATACCTTCTGAAGCTCAGCCTCTCGCTTCTTGTTCTGCTCAACCTGGGCAGCTGTGGCACCGCTAGATTCTTCAAGCTTCTCACCGATGTCTTCCAACTCACGCGAGAGTTCGGCACGCTGCCTCTCGAGCTATGGATTTCAAAGGACAGTTATTGGCGAGTTTGACTGCCTCATCTGATTTAAATGGGATTTTTGTTCATGATATGTTTAACTGTCTAATAACGTTAGCTCTAATCGAAATCCATCCAGCACCGATCTCTCTTACTATTAACTATCTATGTATAAATTTGTCTATATACCTTGGCACGAGCAGCTCTCTCTGTCTCCAGTTCCTCCTCCAGCTCTTCGATCCTGCCCTGTAGCTCTTTGGTCTTCTTCTGCTGCTGAGTTGCCTGGGAAGTCTCATCCTCAACCTTGGTGTTCAGGGCGTTGATCTCAAACTCCTTCCTATCAAAATCAATAAGCGATTTATATGTTGTCTTGAAAATACATTAGTGTGATAATAGAACATGTAGCATGTGTCTGAAAGGCTGTTTTCGACACCGTTGACACCGTTTTAAGTCACTCACTTCTTTAGCTTCTCCTCAAGCTCGACCTTGTAGCGCTCAAGTTCAACCACCAGATCCTGGGCGTTCTTCAGGTCATTCTCCAGCTTCCTCTTGACGCGGTCAACATCAGCACGGATCTTCTTGTCGTGCTCAAGGTTGTCCTCAAGCTAAAGATAGGCATGTACCCAAATTGTTTTAGAAACATTCAGCTTAAAATACGTACTTGATAGTGCTTCCTATGATTTGACAACGAAGAATTGAATAGGATTGATGGAAGGCAATGGCATTCATATACTCTTACGTGTTTCCTTTTGCAACCTTAATATTACTACGTTTATTAATGTTTCTACGTGGGCCCATGCATTACTCTTTTTGAGGACAGAAACAGATTATGAAATAACATGATTGGCCTGAGAAGAACTCGAGTTTTCCTTACGTCATCCAAGGTCTGCTCCAGCTTGACTTTGAGCTTGGTGAGGTTCTGAGTCTTGTCCTCTTCGGACTGGAGGTCATCCAGGGTTTGCTGAAATGTATCAGATAGAAGTAACTACGTGAGCTCAATACCCAAGCTTGATGTCATGAGTCTAAAAATATCTAGCTTCAACCAGTGTCATAGGATACTTGAAATAAAAAACGAAGCGAGGCAAAGAAATGTGAGCGTACCGCATTGAGCTCCTCCAGCTTCTTCTTCTCGCGGCCGAGCTTGCCGATCAGCTCGTCGTTGACGGCCACCTCCTCAGTCATGGCGCGCAGTTTGTCCTCCACCTCCTGCTTCTCCTTCTCCCTCTTGCTAAGTTTTTGCGAGATGGATTCAATCTCCTTCTTCATCTCGTCGCATTCTTGCTCCGCCTATTTGAATTGCAAAATGCAGGCACAATACTGAACCATATATCGTGGACACTTTTTAACAGAAGAGCCAAAGTAACCAGGGTCAACATCTTTATTGTGTCTACCATTATATGTTCATGTGTTGTTTAAAAGTTTTCGTGGCTTGCAATACTAGAGTTCTCATTCATTTCCTTTGTTACATTAATTCAGTATACCGTTTTCTCAAGACGTTACGCCAGATTACGAAACCGATCTTTGAACGATTTTTAAGATAGCATATGGAATTGTTTTAAATCTTGACAACTTTGAAGTGTGATGGTACGTTATTTAACGTGTAGGTTGCTCTGTAGGTTTATCTGCAAAGATGTTGCGCTGGTACTGCTTTCTTTAAAAAAAACTGAAAAAACAATCATTGGAGCGAATGTCATTTTACAATGTTATACCTTCATCTTCTTGGACTCCATCTGCCTGTTCTGGTCGGACACTTCCTCCACGCGCTCCTCGACTTCCTGCAGCTGGGCGTCCAGTTCCGCCTTCTCCTTCAGCAGGGAGTTCACGCGCTCCTCGCCGTTCAACATGATGTCCCTCTCCTATGGAAAAAATAAAGTCAGTCTAAGTCGTTTCAACATATCTACAATCTATACTGTCTACATCTGATTACAGTCAGCGATGTCCAAAATCCCTTGTGTACATGTTGTAATATTTAATAATATGCTATCACATAAACCCTCACTGGATGCAGTTGCGGCTTAAGTATTGATTTTAGGACACAATGAGCGAGCCAACGCTACAATTATGCCTGGTGATTTATGTCACAATATCGTATGCATTATTGACAGAAATGTAGGAATCTTACGTTGAACAGCAACTCATTAATCCTGTCCTTGGCGGCTTGGACGTCGTTATACTTGGCTTGCAATTCCGCCCGATCTTTGGTAACCTTCTCATAGTGTTTTTCCATTGCCTACAAGAAATACAGTATTGGTTTATTCTTTAGCCCAGAATCATGAGACCACAGAACATCTGACTATTCTTTGTGCTGGAGGATTCATGCTTGTATCTCTGGTATGTGACCAAGATTTTGAATTATGTACGCTGTATAGTAGGTTGAAGATTTTCTGACCAAGATTTAGAACGGTGCACGCTGAATGATAGGTTGAGGATTCTCTCTGGAATCTCT
Source organism: Branchiostoma floridae x Branchiostoma japonicum (assembly GCA_013266295.2). NCBI lineage: Eukaryota > Metazoa > Chordata > Leptocardii > Amphioxiformes > Branchiostomatidae > Branchiostoma > Branchiostoma floridae x Branchiostoma japonicum. The sequence continues at coordinate 22,272,116 of CM023825.1, forward strand.
TTGCGCTTTAGGTAAAAGTAACTATTATCGTGACCAGATCCAGGTTGACAATGAGCTAAAGGTGATTGACATATCAGCCGTTGACAAGTCAGATGACAGGCCTCTCTTGCATTAAGAATAGGGTTATTCAACCAGTTGTAATGTTACCGATCCTCGAGAATTGGTTCGTGGAAATCGCTAGTTTGTTGTTCAAGAGTGTAAAACCAACAAGTTTACCGCAAGTTTGATCTTGGTTTCCTTGAGCAGTTCCTCTGCCATGCCTCCAGTCAGCCTGGGTTGCAGAGCCTGGTACATCTTGATCCACCAGTCGTTGCGCAGCTTGAACCAGGCGCGGATGTTGCGCTGCAGTGTGCCGACAGCCGCTCTACAAAGGGATAGATTACATCATATTTTAACGAGTCTGATGAAAGAAGCAGTCCTTGCAGTGTCAATTCGGGCAGACATCCGTGTAACATACAATATTCACAAACATCTATACAGAAGTTCTTTTCTGTTACGAGTCATTGTTAATATACAGGCATAACAGGAGTATCTGAAAGGCTATAAGGCCATTAGGGATAAGTCGATCGCCTACCTTAACTTGAACCTGGAATAGTCATTTGGGAAAACTCACCGTGAACCGTACAGCTTCATGTACTTCTTCCGCTGGCTCTTGCCAAGGGCACGAGCCTGCATTTTCACATAGATTGCGTTGACCTTCTCCTCGCGGATCTCCTCAAGGATAGCCAGGGTACCGGCCTTGAAGAACACCTTGTTGAGACCACAGGAATACCTGGCCTTCTCCAGCTTGATATGGTCCAGGATCATTTGGCAGGCTTCCTTACCCTCCAAGAATTCGTTGGGATCGAACAGGTCAGCGGCCATGACCTTGTACCTACAGGTAGATGTAGATGGAAATATACATATGAAATTTTCTAGCGGCTCAGATCTTGGGAAATCAGATCCTTGTTTACTATCGTTTATTTGTCATTTGCAGTCAAAATAAATGTACTAAACCATCATGCAATGTATAAGTCTCACCTGTCGAAGAAGTCAGCATATATGCTCCTGTTGGGGAATCCCTTCTGGCAGATACGGATGCCCTCAAGTACACCGTTGCAAGTCAGCTGGTTGAAAACCAGAGGCCCGTCGATGATACCACCAGTCTTGATTTCGTTGGGGATCAGGCAACGCACGAAGCTGGGGTAGGTGGCGTGGAGGTTGGCCATCAATGACCCCAGTTGCTCCTATGGGAAACAAAAAAGTGAGCACAGGAAAGGGTTTTAAGTTTAACCTAAATGCAAGGGTTTTAGTAAGAATCTGTCATTCAAACAGGCCAGACAAATAATAGTGACCGTGAGATGACAGCATAATCATCTCACTGTCAACATCTTACCCTGTGAACACTGGTCACGGTCTGCATGGAGCCACTCTTCTTCCTCTTCCCACCGCTCTTGTCAGCTGCAAGTTAATGAGTTAACACTGTTTACCCAAAAAGTTACACACCTTAGAGTACGGTACGATGTCATAAAAGTGTCTGTAAAACAAATGCTTATATACGTGTGCGAAAATAACTGACCAGCCTGCTCTTCTGCTGTTTGGTAGTCCGACCAGATGAAAGGCATAAGTGGGTTCTTGCTGCCCTTCAGGGTGATGACAGCGCTCTCGTTCACGGGGTCCTTGTTCTTGTCCAGCCAGTTAGAGATGTTGTAGGCTACAGGTCCGGCGTAGTGGCCCAGCTCAAAGTGAGCCTCGTACTTCTTCTTGCCTGGCTTGGGCTTGCCGTACTTGGGATGTTTGCCCAGATGGGTGTTATGCAGCTTCTCGATGAAGGTCTGGTCAGAGGCCTTGGGCATGATGCACTGTTCCTCCAGGGTTGGCAGCAGACCTCCTTTCTGTAAAACACGTCGGTGCATTTAGTGACTTAAGGCCAGGTCGATAAGCATTTAATCCACCTAGAACACGAATGTCTACATACGGTTAATGTAGCAGGGGGACATAAATGACTTAAATCAAGTTCCCTAATGTATCGATATGCCAAGGTGAATGTAGCCTTTCTAAGGAAGGTACTACATTGATACCCTGAATATATTGTTACTCATTTTTTTATATTTTTCTGCATGAAAACGTTGTCACATATGATTTTTTTTTAAAATTAAGATCCAACAGATGTTGTTATGCAGCTTCTCGATGAAGGTCTGGTCAGAGGCCTTAGGCATGATACACTGTTCCTCCAGGGTCGGCAGCAGGCCATTTTTCTGTACATTGCAAAAAAACGTCATTGTATCTGGTGACGAAGAGTCCACATGTCAAGGGATAAAGTCGAGAAGTACTGAATGCACCTAGAATATGGACGTAATTGATAATTCAGCAGATCATGGGATCGTCGTAGCTTTCACAATATTGCTATGTGGTTTACAGCTGAAAAGTTCACTAACCTTTTCGATCAGCTCCAGACAGGCAGCCAAGTCCATACCAAAGTCGACGAAGGTCCATTCGATCTGTTCTGCCTTGTACTCTTCCTGCTCTTGTACGAACATGTGGTGGTTGAAGAACTGCTGCAGCTTCTCGTTGGTGTAGTTGATACAAATCTGGTCTAGACTGTTCAGCTGAATGATTTTGAAAGATAAAACAAGTCAGAGAAACGTGTCACCAAGATGTCACTGAAGAAATGGACAATAAAATATGTCAAGGCTGGATAAGCTGGAAAGCAAATGAAACGATAAGCCTAGGTAGAGAAACAATGTTTTAGGAGGTTACTGAGCAATTAACCAGGTCAATGTAGATATGATTTGTCACGAGTTTCCTCTAAAAAAAAGCTAACCTCAAAGATCTCAAAGCCAGCAATGTCCAGCACACCAATGAAGAAGGCTCTCTCGTGCTCAGTAGCCAGGGTCTCGTTACACTTGTCGATCAGGAACTTGAAGATCTTGCCATAGATACCCTTGGCCAAACCACTAGTGGAGTTGGAACACTGTTGGGCAGTCTGGCCCTTGGTCACAAACTCGTTGCCGACCTTGACACGTGGCTTCAAGATGTTGTTTAAGAGCCCCATGCCATCGACACCGAACATGCGGCCTGCTTTCTCCGCAGCTGTACAATGATGAACAATGGAACAATGATTTCGCGAAAGAAATAGAAATTGTGTAATGGAAGAAACAATGGATACTACCATCGATATAGCTTTTATATACCATTAGAACATACCGAACGTCCACAACCGTGTAGCAAAAGATTCTGATTTTAGATTTGGACAGACACGATGCAAATATTGAGTGATTGTGTAATATCAACAGAACTTACGAGCAGGATCGTCGCAGTCTCCCTGCTCTTTCTTGTCCACGTACTTCAGGTTTCCCATGTGCAGGATGCCAGCACAGAAGTCGTACACGCTGTTCTTTTCCTCGTTTGTGAAACCCAGGATGTCGAAACCTTCATCCGTTAGACGCATCTCCTCCTGGTCGTCCATACCGGCCACGGTGTACACACCCTCCTTCACGAAGTGGAACACGGAGGGGTCCGTGCCAGTCATGATGCGCTCTGAAGGAAAGATAAATAGTATTGAAATGTTTTCGCTTCAAGCAACTGACCCTTTTCGACTGCAACAAAGATCCTCCAATGTAATAACTGTCCGTTTGTTCTAAAGGTAGCGGCTGTCTTTGGATGCACCCGCTTTCTGTATCCTGTTGTCGGGACTGCAAAGACTTGTGAATATATATTCATCATCAACGGAGCTTATCTTGCTAAAACCGTTTTCCTATTTTGGTTCATCCCTCTCTGTAGTATCAACCACTTCGACCATTTTTACCAGTGATAGCCGGGATGCCGTTGGACATGATGAGGAAGAAGATGTGGTAACCACGCTCCATGCCGGGTAGCTGATCCACAACACGGGACTTCTCCAGCAGGTCTGGACGAATTCAAGAAGAAGAAGAAGAAGAATGAAATATACCGTGAGTGATTTTAACTTGTATGGAAAATCATGTAAGTATTTTGGTTTAATGAACGTTAATGGCGTAACGGTTAGAGTGTTTAACTGAGAACCAAGAGGTCCCGGGTTCGATCATCTGCCATGCCCGATGTTGTGCCATTGAGAAAGGCACTTTACACGACTTTCCTCATTATACGGTGGAGTGATACCCACGTGACTCTCGGCTAATATATTGTCTATAGTGTGTCATAACACTGACGAGGACAGTACACTGATTTGGTGTTGCCAAGTGTGCCCCAAAATATACATTTGCCACCAAGAACAGTATTTTTTAAACGAATTACATGCAGATGCAGATGGTGTTGATACATTAGTACATGGTATATTTTCTTCGAAAAGAATGGTTTGTGCCTCACTAACAAAGGTGATGTTAAGTTTAAGGTCAATAGCTTATGAAGAATCATTAAGATATTTGATAATAGGAAATAGGATAAATGTACATACAGCTCTCAATGTCAGCTCCGGACAGCTTGCCAGGCTTGGTGAAGTGGATACGGATGAATTTACCCTGGGGGTAGTCAATGAGAATAACAGCTTTACTGTATTGTCATGCAAAACAGAACCATATTTTGAAGATTGACATGTATTCATGAATAACGCTTTCACCTGTTTACTTGAACTTACATTGTATCTGTCATGCAATTGATGCCAGTGATGGTCACTAGAAAGCAATTTGCTTTACTTACGAATCGGGAGGAGTTGTTGTTCCTCACGGTCTTGGCGTTACCGAAAGCCTCCAGTACAGGGTTAGTCTGCACGATCTGCTCCTCTAGACCGATCTACAGGAACAATAAAAAATGAGATAACTATAGATACACTTACGTTGTTGTCCGTAACAAAGATTTGCTTGTTGGTAGATAATCATTCAAAATATTCTGTCGCAAAACGTTATCTGTTCGAAGCTGTTCGAAGTTAGTCATCAACTTGCGAGTTCTGTCACTGCCATCTAAAACATCTAGCTAGCTGAAAACTATGCAAATCCACGTCGGGATATCGTAGCTTTCGGATGACAAATGTTTATTTGCATTGTTGTCCTGTTCTCCTTTCACATTTCGCAAACTATCCAACTGAATGGCTAAAGCTGTGTTTTGATATATATTTCAAACGAGTTACTCCCCAACATAAATATACAATTTTACATACCTTCTTCTCCTGACCACCACCGGGAGTTCCGGAAACCATGGCCAGGTACGCAATAACCTTCTTCGTGTTCTCAGTCTTCCCGGCACCAGACTCGCCACTGTGTTGTAGGCAATATTTACAATGCAGCGTTTTGGTTGGGCAATGTTTATAAAGGACTAGCGCAGGACAATAAAACCAACGCACAAGAAGTAGAGGAACAGTAATACAACAGTAATAGTAACAGCTACGTTAAGTATGGAAATATCTTACGTGATGAGGCATGATTGGCACTGGCGTTCTGGAAGAGTGATACAGAAACATAGCGATTAGCAGATGGCAAATTTGATGGTCTAACAGTCATATCTATGCCAAATAGTTTACATGATAGACAAGTTGCCGATATCATAGCCCTTTTACTCAATCAATGTGCAGATTTTATTTCAAGATGTTGTTTGTTACAAGCATTATACAGACTTTCGGATCAGCATGGTATCTTAGAGACTCGCCTGCCACCATGTTCTGGTAGGCATTGTCCGTCACACAGAAGAGATGGGGCGGCACCTCCGTACGCCTCTTGCCGCGGTACTGGTCCACCACGTTTGCCGTATAGATGGGCAGAAGCTTGAAGGGGTTGATCACGACGCAGAACAGGCCGGAGTATGTCTAGAAGAAAATTTTTAAGATGATGCAGATCCATACCTATCCAAACTTTGCGAATTCGAGTCACGATTTAGACCCATCTGAAAGACATTGTAATGTAATACTTTTGTGATATATTTTTGAAGGAATCATCGCTTTTGGCGAAAAAGGGATCCACGCACAATTGTAAAATGCAGAGTGTGCTGTAGACTATTTCATTAAAGGATACTCACGTAGATGAGAGTGTTCTCATAACGCTCCCTCAGGTTACCCAGCACAGCGGCCTCGTGCAGGAAGGTCATGTTCACCATGTCATCTGCGCAGGCGAACTTGGACGGGTTCTGCTGCAGCAGCTTGGACTTCTTGACGACGACCGTCTGATAGAAAGGAATTCTTAATTTCATATCTTCAAATTCATACAATTGTGTGACATTACTAAACCTGACAAGCAGCAACGTCTCAAAATGTTGAAACATGTAAAATTAGATTAGACAGTAGGCACAGATGGATGTCTTAAAGAAACAAGGAGAATGAAACTGTACAAGTTATTTTTCTGATGGACGGCGGACATGTAATCATAGTTGCTATCTGGCCTCATCACATGTTCCAAAATTTGAGAGACGGTTTGTCATAAATTCGTCGTGTTGATAATGTTGTGAGGGTTTGTAGGACAAACAAAAACCACCAAACATGCTGTTTACCCTAGATATCGTGATCAAACTGCAATCTTACCGCTCCACCTTCAGCCACGCAGGTGACGTCATCACCTTTCTCGCTCTTGGCTTCGACCTTGATGAAGATCTCCTTTTTATCAGGAGCCCAGAAGTTTTTCTTAGGGTCATAGGGGGCCGTCTTGAGCTTTCGCATCGTGTCTGGTTTCCCCGCGAGGAACCATTCGGACGGCTGGTCCATGAGACTGGGACCGTAGGCTGGCATGGTTGCTCTTTGGTTGGAGGCTCACACCAAGGAGAAAGTAGAGAGACTGCAGCTGGGGGTGGGGTGGGGGGGTGGGGGGTATGTACGTTTTGGCAAAGATTACAACACTATTCAAATTGTGCAATGTCAAGGATAAACTGAGCAAAAGCCTAAACTGAGCAAAAGCCAAAATAAAAAAGATTATGGAAATGCAAACAAAGCATGGTCGAAACTTGAATCAGACCACGAAAGAAGGACATGATGTTTAAACAAATTATCAATACAAAAAAAATATTTTTAAATATCAATTTGTGTTAAAGTTAAAGGGATAAGTGGGCCTATGCGACCGAATTCCTGGTTTGTTTGGGTAACGGCTTCAAGTCAGCAGCAGCGTATATGCCATTCAAGCGTGTTAATTGCATATACATTCCAAAATGGCAACGCATTTCGAACAGTCAAATTAAGTTCATATTATCAATTTCAAATAGCCTTTGCTGTCTGGTGTTTCTTTGATTGATATTGCAGAGCTCTATTCAAAGTTAGCTGTATAGAGAAATTACGATGCCAAAACGATTTAGTGTTGGTAATACCAGTACCCCACAAAGCAAAATTTACGCTTGATGAATTATTCACAAACACTTACCTTCAACTGGCAAAGCTGTGATAGACCTGCGTCCGTCCCTGTCTTATATACGCGAATCTCATGAGCATGATATGCCACAGTAATGTGCCGTTTAAGCACATGCAAGCGCTTGTATGATGCTCCATTGGTGAGTTAAAAATTAGGTCCTTTATTCTATTGGTCACTTCGTTAATTTGATGTTCAAGTTCACCCTGCTGTGTCACATTAGTCAACTTGACCGATTGCCATCACAGCTGTCGTTAAATATATAGGCTACTTTGCGCTTTCATGAGCTAATAATACTGGAAGAAAAATAGACTTTACATACCCTACATTTTCATACATATTTATGGTTATCATGACGTTTGGACGCAGATGTAAAGGGCTGTCTAAGCCATATTGCCCCGTACAGCATCTAGAATTACCACAAGAAAAACATCACAGCGCGAGATTCACATTCTACAGATTGTCGGGTATGCAGAGCGCCGAAAGTTCGTCCACAAGGTTATGGCCTGCTGTTAACGTTTACTGTGAGTTCAGGTATGTCGTTACAATATACGTTTCACATGTTAACACGTCTGTATGTGAAACAGAACTGTTAGGAGAAGGTAGACGCAAAATGAACTTGGCTTTACAACCAAGTTTTAAGCGGCATTGATGTTGCTTGTTTTTGTTGTAACCCAATAACAGTGTTGCTCTTTTAGCATCTATGTAACAGCTGTACGAAAAATGAAGAATATTGATTTTCTACCCTTAAAATGTGATTTTGCAAGATCATGTATGTGTAAAGATTTCATTATATATTCATGGTTTGTTAGGTCGTCAATCGTGTAATCTGTATATCTGTTCACCTCCACCTTCATGACCTCAATGAAAAGCGTCCCGCTGTTTGGAGCTCCTCGTGAATAAGTTAAGTGTCATACAAATGATCACAAAGTACAACACAGTCAGCTTTGGATATTCCGACGTTGTGCCATGAACAAGATGGCTGGCCAGATCGACTTTTGAGGCTATTTTGTATAACATACATTCAACCTTGTAAACGTTTTCCTTGTGCTAAATGAAGGGTGTGACGATCATCCTGGGATCTCTTGAGCATAACAATGCGAAGGGTTGCCCTTAATTATCATGTTATTTAAAAAAAATCACAATGTGAAGTATAATGACTATACTAAACCAAAATCCCCACAAAATGTTCTTTTCACCAAAAATGAGCATTTTTGAAAATATCTTATAGGCCAATCAATACCAATAATTCTTTTGCAGAACCGTCGAGACAAGTATTTCGCAACTGCCGTGACCATGCCTCGTCATACATAACTTACGAGTTCCTCACATAAGTGCTGTGAAAATTTAGCATTGCTAATATTGATGCAGCTGCTCTTGTACTCAAGAAACAAGTTTTGCAATGTAAGCACTTACGAACCAGCAAAAATACTAACCGATGGAAAGCATGCACCACGACTTTATGTTGTGTATGCTTTAATACGATAGCAGAATGTGCAATGGCGGAGCTCTTGCGACTGTGTCGACGAAAAGAGTAAGTCAGTATTGACACTCGTTACATTTGGATGTTCTTCGTATTAACTTTCCTACTGTATTGCGATATTATGCAGAGAATAGCTAACATTACTTGTAGACATGTAAGGTTAGATAGTTAAAGTTTAGGCTTTGCAAAAACTGAAAGAGGCCCTTCTTTCGACCAAGTCCAACGAAAGTGACAAACATAGCTGCCAAAACAAAATATTCCCTTTAAGCTCTGTGAACAACTATTTCTTTGAAAGTCAAACGTCTGAAAGTAGATTATGACATTAACTATGGGTATATGGACAATACATTTCCAGACTTCAATTTTGCATGCATATAGGCATATTCGGTTTCAGGTATGCCCCAGTTGTCCATACTTGTTGAAACTAATTGCCAGACCTGAAAACTAGAATTGTCGAAACTTTCGAACATGTCGACGGTAAGCTGAATCCTAAGTGTTCTACGGCCTCTCACTGGGAAGCGCTTTTAGTCAAATTGGGCTAGGCCTAGATATATTTTATTATATCACTCACTTAATTAGTCAGTAAATGATTAAAAACTTGTTAAGAACTTGGATCTGGACGTTTGCGAGCAGCTTTTGTCCGTTCTCTACAACATTCACTCTAGCTGAAAATTGGAAATGCTTTATTAGGCCAAATGATACGATATTTTCTCTCATTTAAAGCCTTGTAAAGCACAATACTTTTTGTATATTTCTAGTGAGAACGTCGGGCTATATCAGGATTCACAATCATACTGTTGTTCATTTATATACTATACATGATTTGGAAGCTTTTCAGATAGTTTGGAGTGCAAAGGACGCTTCCAACAAATGGTCATGGGTATTAAAATTGGAACAAAACAGGACAAACCTCGGCAATGCAAGGAATGTTTGAAAGACTAAAACAAACTAAAGAGCTTCAAAGCTAAATTAGAAACTAAGGTGATTTCAAATCAAAAGTGAATTTTTGTCGATGAAAAATGTTTATGTTAGAAACGTTTTCTTCTCCTACCATTTGCATTCTTTTTACAAAAATTTCGCTAGTAAAGTACCCGCTGTATGACTGCTGTGAATTTGCTTTGTCATACATAACTTGGCTTCTCCACATAACTGCTGTCAAATCAGCTCAGATTGATGTTATGACACAGCTGCTGTTTCAGTCAAGGTGAAAGTGATGAAGTACATGCTTTTTCAAAGCTAAAATACTGACCAATAGCAATTAACCGCGCGTCACGCTTTATGGGGTTTATGCTATCATACCAAAGCAAAATGTATTGATTTCGGAGCGCTTTAAGTCGTGGATGTGATAAGACAAGGTCAGTGTTGACTTCCATGTCAAGTTCATTTTATGTTCCCTAAACGTAGTTTTTGTACCAATTCTTTTTCTGACGATGATTAAAAGTAGTATTGGTAGCTATACTATTTTGTCAGGTTTATTGACCAGGCATGTTAATTACTGTAAATATCACTTTATCTATCAGAACTAGACTTTGGGCTTGACTGCGAACAAGTGTGGACTGGTAGACTTTAGTTAAACGCCACTCCTGTATGGCAGAGTCACCATACCTCTGGTCTTCCCCCATGGTTTCTTAATGCCCTTCTTCTGTTATTGCCATTCATTGTCTTTTGGTCTGTTCCACGTTTCCGAAAGTCCACTCTGGGGACGACTTTGGTTGTGTTGACTGTATAGTTATAGATATTTGCCCATCCCTATGTTCGTTAACCCTAAGTTGGACACAAGCTGTGGCAACAATTTATGCTAGGGTTAGGAAGGACTGGAGAGTATACAATCTACCAAGATTGGAGTAAATGACAAGAGACAAAGTCCATTTGTAGATGTGGGTCTACATTTTTATTTCAGGAAATTAGCAACGGATAAAACGAAAGGCAGAGCAGGATAAGGTGATCAAACGTCTACTTTTATAAAGTGAAACGATGTCACTGATGACTTTCGCTTTACGAGCGGGACTTGGAGCGGAGCTTGTTGAGGGAGCCCTCGGCAATCTCCGCACGCTCCAGGGCATCCTCGTATTCGTGCTGGGCCTTGCGGTACTTGGCCATGTTGGACGATGCCTGCTCCTCCTGTATTCAATGAAAGTAATTTGATGTCGTTGAAAGGTGACATGGAATAATAATATAGATAAAACTTTGATAAAACGTTTACTAAACTACTCACATGGAATTCACTCCGACCGAATGAACCTATTTTTTCGAACTACAAGAAACAACGTTGTTGAGAGGGAGATATACTTACAGCCTCCTCCACTTGGCGCTTGAAGGTCTTGATCTTCAGCTGCAGCTTCTCGACCAGCTCCTGGATGCGCTCCTGGTTCTTGCGGTCCTCATCGGCCTGGAAGGTCATCTCCTTGAGGCGGCGCTCGTTCTTACGCAGCTGCTTCAGGTCCTCCTGGTGCAGACGGCTGTGGTTGGAAATGTCGTTCTCCAGATCGCGGATCTGATAGGTCAAGTCGATAAATGGCGTTGGCACGAGATAGAAAGTATGAGCAGTTAATCTACATCAATGTCACAACTGTAAAATGTTTGGTATCTAATGAAATGTGTAATGAAGACCTGTGGCCAAATGGAAACCTTTGTCAACGTTCTGTAACTGCAGCCGCTTAGAAAATTATGATGTTATTGTGGTTTGCATATGGCTTTGTCTGCCGGCAAGATAAATCGATCGTCATGGATGGGTAATGGTGATATTCAGTATGTGGGTATGTACTTCGTGGCCAAAGAAAGGATGTTGCCGCCTTGGCGTTGTAGGTAACTGTTGCAGACATATGTATTTCTACCAATGATTCATGTGCCATATGTAGACGATACCTAAAGTCAGACAAAATACTATGATTTTTCCTCCTCTTGCTTCAAACATCAAATACCAAGACGACTTCATACTTACCCTGTTCTCCTGCTTCTGAATGGCGCGCTTGCCTCCCTTGAGTGCGATAGCCTCAGCCTCATCCAGGCGGCGCTGCAGATCCTTCAGGTTGGCTTCCAAGGTTCGCTTCACCTTCTCGGCGTGCTGAGAGTTCTCCTGCTCCACACGCAGATCCTCAGCCATGCGGGATGTCTAGTTGTGAAAGAAATCACTTTGATACGAAAACACATTCCATCGGAACACTCCCGTGATAATTACCAAAACTATATAGACCAATACGTTCGTTTGGGTTGTTTCAGAATGTTATATTTTGAATTGATAAAAAACGGGACGTAGCTGCAGGACGCCGACTATACATACATCAGCCATGGCCTTCTTAGCCCTCTCCTCGGTACTCTTGTGGTCACTGATGACCTCTTCCAGCTCGGACTGGATCTGCGATAGGTCGCCGTCCAGTTTGCGCTTGTGTCCGGACAGGGCTGCGTTCTGTGTGGTCAGCTCGCCCAACCTCTCGTTGGTCTCCACCAGCTGAGATTCAGCGGCCTTACGAGCTCTCTCTGCGTTGTCCAATGCGCCTCGCACCTTTGAATAAAATAAAAAGATTAAAATCTTCTCAAAATGTGAAAGGGAAGAGAAAGCTTCGCATGAAGTGTTATTCTTTAGTTGTAAACTGCAGGAATTCTATCTTCTAAAGGTTCTGCCTACCTCATCACCCTCGCTCACCAGCATCTGGCACTTACGCTCAGACATGTTGTACTGCTCACGGATTTCATCACGTTGCCGCTGTTCGTCGTCGATGGTAACCTGTAGGGGAAAAAGCCATCTATTATCCTGTGTTAAATTCACTGGCAAACCGTTTGCACCTATACAGAGGGTCTTATAGCTTTGTCTCAGTTTTATTCGCCTCCAACATTTACGCATTGCCGACGAGTTATATAGTAGAGTAGAACAAACATACCAAAGACCTCCAGTTACCTGCATCTCCTGGATTTGGGCGTGCAGCTTGGCAATGGTCTTCCTGGCCTCAGCGTTGGACCTGTTGGCGGTCTCCAGTTGAACCTCAACCTCGTTGAGATGACCTTCCAGGAATTTCTTTGCTCGTTGCGCTTCTCCCTTTTGTTTTGTCTCGATCTCGATAGAGGCCTGCACGCTATCCATGGCGCGAGCCTGGTTCTTACTGAATAATTGAGCACGTTTGAAAAGGTAAAATTGTAACATTCAAATTCCCAACTCAAAACTTTTAATCTAAAGGGTCATAACAAAAAATAAATATATACATCGTTTACTCACGAATTAGTCTTTTACAGTGATGTCTTCATGTCGTTATTTGAAATAGTTCAAAATCTCTATTTACCCACCGAGAGCTTTCAAATTCTTCATCCTTTTCGGCGATTTTCTTCTCGATATCACCCTTCAGCTGGGCCAGTTCAAGCTGAGTTCTGACAACCTGTTAGAAGTGTGTTCAAAGAATTATTTTGTTGCTGGGCAGGGTTAAGCTTACGCCACCTTCTGCACTGTGATGAAATACATGCTTAGATGACAAATTCCAAAATTTCAATTGACTTACTTTGCCCTGTTCAATCTCAAGGGCGCCTTCAGCCTCGTCCAAGGCATTCTGAAGCTCCTCCTTTTCAACGACCAGGCGTTTCTTGGTCTTCTCAAGCTCGTGAATGTTCTTTGCACTTTCCGCAAGCTGGTCGTTCAGGTCGTTGATTTCCTCTATCGAGTAAAGTATAAATCATGTCATTATGCATATATTCACACGTTAACGTGGAAGCTCCTGACAATGGTACAAACAGTATATGTCACACACATACCCTGTATAGTCTTATTCTCCTTCTTCAAGGCATCAAGGGCCTCAACACCTTCGTCGTATACATTCTTCAGCTTCAGAAGCTCGGTCTGGTAGGCGCGGTGCTCCTTCTGTGAGGTCTCCAACTCGGCACCAAGGGTTTCAGCCTTCTGCCTCCACTCGGTGGTCTGTTTGTCAACCAGACGCTGCTTCTTCTCCAGCTGAGACGCCAGTGTGTTGGCCTTTTCCACATCTAACATCAGGTCCTCCACCTCGCCAGCCAACCTGTTCTTGGTCTTCTCAAGGCTCGCACACTTGGCATTGGCGGCTTCAACCTGTTCCTCGGCGTCTTGCAGACGGGCGGCCAGCTTCTTCTTGGCCTCTTCCAACTCCTCGGTCCTCTGGATGGCGTCGGTCTCGTACTTGGAGCGCCAGGCAGCCACCTCAGAGTTAGCCTTGGCCAGATTGCGCTGAATCTCGGACTTGGCCTCCTGCTCCTCCTCCAGGGACTCACGCAGAGCATCGCAGTCGGACTGAGTAGCACGCAGCTGGTGAGCTAGGCCGTTCTTGCCCTTGGTCTCCTCCTCGAGCTGGCGCTTGACTTCCTCCATCTGCTGTGTAAGCATGCTCTTTGTTCTACAAGAGTAACATGTAAGGTGAATTAGATGTAAATATTATGTTTCTAACGATGGATTGTACGGTTGTGTATTAAAAAATTCGATAGCTTCCTTGCTTGCAATAACAAACCGTCATCATGCTCTACATGTTTAGTTGCCAATTTAGTTGCCAACGACTTACCTGCTTAGCTGGTTTGCAATTCCTTCTGACTCTTCCAGCTGGCGCTGCAGGTCGTTGTTCTCTGCGGTCAGGCGTGTCTTCAATGATCCCAATTCTTGAGCGACACGGGCATTCTCCTCCAGCCTTGCGTTGGCATCAACGTACTGATCCTCAAGCTGCTTGTTCATTTTCTCAGCTTGGACCTGTAAAAGTTTTTTTTACACATATTAGCTATGTGAGACAGGAAATATAGCAAGACACATGCAATAATACTGCGGTTTAATCCGTCATATTGTTTAATATTGCTTTATCATTATATTAGTATCTAATATAAGGGACATTTGGTATGTGCAAAGTACACCTTTGGGTTCATAATCTTTCCAACAAGACAAATATATGATTAAATACAATTAAATTGCATCAACCTTTTGCTTTGTGACCTGCTCGACGTTGGAAGCCAGATCATCGACCTCCACCCTGAGGGAGTTCTTCTCCTTCTCAAGCTTGGTCTTGGCCCTCTGCAGGTTCTCGACTGACTCGGTCATGTCCGCCACGGTGTCGTTGTGCTTCTTCCTCAAGCTGGCGGTGGCGGCTTCATGGCCGATTGTAGCCTCCTCAAGCTCACGGCGAACCTATTTAGTGATCATACCATCATGACAATGGGCTTGTAGGAATGTCACCACAACAAATCATCTACTTTATCGTCCTTTTGCACACATTTCGTTGTATATCCAGCGAAGTATACTTGTTGTTTGATATACAAAATTACGAATGAAGGGGCTATTTTTGTAATTTATCCATGTGCTTTCTATGGCTATGTAGGTACTGCAGACTGGACGCAAAGAACAACTTGCGTTGTGAGATAGATAGATGCAGTTGAATTATCTGACAATGGTATCTCTCATAATAAGTTACCTTCTGGAGCTCGGCTTCTCGCTTCTTGTTCTGCTCAACCTGGGCAGCTGTGGCGCCGCTAGATTCCTCCAGCTTCTCACCGATGTCTTCCAACTCGCGGGAGAGCTCTGCACGCTGTCTATCGAGCTGTCGATTTTATACACGCGTGTTTTAATGAATATCGTGCAGTTCTATTGAAAGCAACTAAGTGAACACATGTAACACAATACTTTTAGGTTCGTTTCACCACTTGCGATTGACGCGACGTTGAGCGCACAAGATATGCATACGTTGATACATATATACGTATTGTAGCTTCATTTGGCCCTTTAGATATACTAGCGTAAAGTACCTTGGCACGAGCAGCTCTTTCTGTCTCCAGTTCCTCCTCCAGCTCTTCGATCCTGCCCTGCAGTTCTTTGGTCTTCTTCTGCTGCTGAGTTGCCAGGCCAGTCTCATCCTCAACCTTGGTGTTCAGAGCGTTGATCTCGAACTCCTTCCTAAAGTACACAGAAACGTATTTACAAGTCTATTAGCATTGTCTATTTGCCACGTGGTTTGTTTCAATCGACTTTCATTTTCTAATATTCCCTGTATCATTAACGTGCGAAGTTAGCGTTTCCTTGCTGCAATGATGTTTTAGCTCGGTACATTTCAAGTGTTTGTTTCAGTCACTCACTTCTTCAGCTTCTCCTCGAGCTCGACCTTGTAGCGCTCAAGTTCAACCACAAGATCCTGAGCGTTCTTCAGGTCGTTCTCCAGCTTCCTTTTGACGCGGTCAACATCAGCACGGATCTTCTTGTCGTGCTCAAGATTGTCCTCAAGCTAAAGGGAAAGTATTTAGACGTGATGTTGAGAAACGCTCAACTGTAGATACGCCCTATTGTTCATACCTTTGATTACAATGAGTTAAATGCGTTGAATTTACAGAAGCCTTTTATCTTTTTTAAGCGTTTGCTTTTGTATCCTCAATTTTGGTACGGAGGCCCAGTCGTTAGATTTAAAATTCTCATTGTTTATTCTGGCGTAGTCGTATGGATAAAGGTGTGTATCCCTTACGTCATCCAAGGTCTGCTCCAACTTGACTTTGAGCTTGGTGAGGTTCTGAGTCTTGTCCTCCTCGGACTGGAGGTCATCCAGGGTTTGCTGAAATGGTTTAGACAGTATTATATAGATACGTCCAACATTTTATAAAGTAAACATATCGTTAATGCTATGAGCTATCAAGTTTTGTTTGAAGGTAGGAAAAAGATCAAAGAAAGCATGCTTCACGGTTAGACAGTGTAATAGTTGGTCTCAATCGTTAACAGTTGGATTGTTGCATGAAAATGAAATATTTTACGATGTCTTACCGCATTGAGCTCCTCCAGCTTCTTCTTCTCGCGGCCGAGCTTGCCGACTAGCTCGTCGTTGACGGCCACCTCCTCAGTCATGGCGCGCAGTTTGTCCTCCACCTCCTGCTTCTCCTTCTCCCTCTTGCTCAGTTTGAGCGAGATGGCTTCAATCTCCTTCTTCATCTCATCACACTCCTGCTCCGCCTATTTATGGAAAGTTCCAAAAGTTGTACCTTTTTCTTAAAGTATTGTAAAAATCATTGTAGCTAGTGTTACTTTCTTCATGTCAAAAACGGAAAAATCATTGAAGCGTATGTGATTTTACAATGGTATACCTTCATCTTCTTGGACTCCATCTGCCTGTTCTGGTCGGACACATCCTCCACGCGCTCCTCGATTTCCTGCAGCTGGGCGTCCAGTTCGGCCTTCTCCTTCAGCAGGGAGTTCACACGCTCCTCGCCGTTCAACATGATGTCCCTCTCCTATGGAAGAAGTCAGCATATGATAGTAGGTTCAACATATGTACGGTGTACACAGTCCACGTCTACATCTAATTGTAATCAACGATATGTCACTTTAGTAGTATGATAGTTGTTTCAATATCACCACAGTAGACATACACATCTATAATTCTAATTATGTCATGTACGAACATGCCATGTGTGTACATGATACACTATTCAGTCATTCATGTAAACCCTGGATGGGTGCAGTTACGACAACACACCACAACAAACATACCTGCTTTTCTATATATGAAATATGTGAATCTTACGTTGAACAACAACTCGTTGATCTTGTCCTTGGCGGCTTGGACGTCGTTATACTTTGCTTGTAACTCCGCACGGTCCGCCGTGACCTTCTCATAGTGTTTTTCCATTGCCTAAAAGAAAGCAGACAGAGTTAGCGTGATTTTTAGCCTAGAATCGTAGTACAAGATCACACTTCCTATTAATTACCCTACTAGTACTAATGCTTAAGAGGTCGATGGTGAAAAGCACCCGTATATTGTTCAATGTACCCCATAGAACTAAGAACTGTACCGCGAGTTTTATCTTGGTTTCCTTGAGCCTTTCCTCTGCCATGCCTCCCGTCAGCTTGGGTTGCAGAGCCTGGTACATCTTGATCCACCAGTCGTTGCGCAGCCTGAACCAGGCGCGGATGTTACGCTGCAGTGTGCCGACAGCCGCTCTACAATTGGATACATTACAATGTTTGAACAAGTCTGTAGGTAGCATTCGTCATACTTGTGGTGTAAACGTAGGCAAGTGTCGATGTAAGATAAAAGTTACAAACATCCATACATAAATCCTTTTCCGGTTACTAGTCAATGAGGATATTCAGATATAACGAGTGTCTGAAAGGTCCTATCCTGGAATAGTTATTTGGGACAACTTCATGTTCTTCTGGATGGATAACGTCATATTGTAGGTAGTAGTCGTCATGATTGGCGTGTATATATGGCAACACGTATAGTCCACATAGAAACCCATTTTAGAAACATACGACTTATGTTGATCTTCAGACATAGTGAGTTGTAAGACTATAACGTCAATAGGGAAAACTTGCCCACTAACCTTGAACCCCACAGCTTCATGTACTTCCTCCGCTGGAGCTTGCCAAGGACACGAGCCTGCATTTTCACATAAATCTCGTTGACCTTCTCCTCGCGGATCTCCTCAAGGATAGCCAGGGTACCGGCCTTGAAGAACACCTTGTTGAGACCACAGGAATACCTGGCCTTCTCCAGCTTGATCTTGTCCAAGATCATTTGGCAGGCGTCTTTGCCCTCCAAGAATTCGTTGGGGTCGAACAAATCAGCGGCCAAAACCTTGTACCTGTATATATTAGATATTATTTAGAAGTTATTTGAAGTGACTTCAATATCATTCAGACATTTTTCTTACGTTTTCAGTCCATTGTTCACAGCAAAACTATTTTGCTAAAACATCATACAATGTACTATCCTCACCTGTCAAAGAAGTCAGCATAGATGCTCCTGTTGGGGAATCCCTTCTGACAGATACGGATGCCCTCAAGTACACCGTTGCAAGTCAGCTGGTTGAAAACCAGAGGCCCGTCGATGATACCACCAGTCTTGATTTCGTTGGGGATCAGGCAACGCACGAAGCTGGGGTAGGTAGCGTGGAGGTTGGCCATCAGGGCACCCAGTTGCTCCTATTGTAATTGGAAACACATAGTGAATTAACACAGCTGTGGGTTTTAACTAGACGTTGCAAGGGATGTTAAAGTGCCTGTCACTCAAACAATTCAGATACTTAGAATGTGTTGTCTGCTGGTCAAAACCTTACCCTGTGAACACTGGTCACAGTCTGCATAGAGCCACTCTTCTTCCTCTTGCCGCCACCGCCGCTCTTGTCAGCTGCAGGATTATGATAAAACATTATATAACCTCCATGGGTAACATGGCTCGAAGAATTATGGCATAAAGGTGTCAGTAAAACAAATGTCAGTACAACAAAGAAACAAACATTTATACGATAATAACTGACCAGCTTGCTCTTCTGCTGTTTGGTAGTCCGACCAAATTTGAGGCATGAGCGGGTTCTTGCTGCCCTTCAGGGTGATGACAGCGCTCTCGTTCACGGGGTCCTTGTTCTTGTCCAGCCAGTTAGAGATGTTGTAGGCAACAGGTCCGGCGTAGTGGCCCAGCTCAAAGTGAGCCTCGTACTTCTTCTTGCCTGGCTTGGGCTTGCCGTACTTGGGATGTTTGCCCAGATGGGTGTTATGCAGCTTCTCGATGAAGGTCTGGTCAGAGGCCTTAGGCATGATGCACTGTTCCTCCAGGGTTGGCAGCAGACCTCCTTTCTGTAAAAACATGTCATTGCATGTTAATATAACAAGAGAAGAAAAACGACACCAAGAACTACTCTGAATATGTCGAAACACCGCAGGAAATGTGACCTTTATGAGAGAGGTAACTTAATAATACATGGAACTGTCATCACGTTGAAATGTCACGTCCTAACTTCTGGGATATCTTGATGTAGGTAGAATTGTTTTAACTTGCTATGTGGTTCCTGTATACTGCTGAAAAGTAATATTATCCCTAACCTTTTCGATCAGCTCCAGGCAAGCGGCCAAGTCCATGCCGAAGTCGACGAAGGTCCATTCGATCTGTTCGGCCTTGTACTCCTCCTGCTCCTGCACGAACATGTGGTGGTTGAAGAACTGCTGCAGCTTCTCGTTGGTGTAGTTGATACAAATCTGGTCTAGACTGTTGAGCTGAAGGATATTGAAAAACAAAGGAAGTTAGAGAAACGAGGCACAAGAAGTTACTAAGGAAACTGACAAAATAAGGCTAGTTAGAGAAACTACGCATCAGGGAGTCACTGAACAATCTATAAAATGAGTACCATTGCAAGCAATTTGATTTGTCACCTGTTTTCTCAAAGTTTACCTCGAAGATCTCAAAGCCAGCAATGTCCAGAACACCAATGAAGAAGGCTCTCTCGTGCTCAGTAGCCAGGGTCTCGTTACACTTGTCGATCAGGTACTTGAAGATCTTGCCATAGATACCCTTGGCCAAACCACTAGTGGAGTTGGCACACTGCTGGGCAGTCTGGCCCTTGGTCACAAACTCGTTGCCGACCTTGACACGTGGCTTCAAGATGTTGTTCAAGAGCCCCATGCCATCGACACCGAACATGCGGCCTGCTTTCTCCGCAGCTGTAAAATGGTAATGAACAATGGAACAATGATTTCGTATACGTATATAGACAACTTTTTTCTTTACAAGAAGTGTGTAATGGAACAATGAAATACTACAGAAGCTTTGATTTACAACCAGAACATATCAGGCGTCAACAAGTTTGACAGACATGATATCGATGCAATTATTGAGATATTTTATGAACGGCGAGAACTTACGGGCAGGATCGTCGCAGTCTCCCTGCTCTTTCTTGTCCACGTACTTAAGGTTTCCCATGTGCAGGATACCAGCACAGAAGTCGTACACGCTGTTCTTCTCCTCGTTTGCGAAACCCAGGATGTCGAAACCTTCATCCGTTAGACGCATCTCCTCCTGGTCGTCCATACCGGCCACGGTGTACACACCCTCCTTCACGAAGTGGAACACGGAGGGGTCCGTGCCAGTCATGATGCGCTCTGAAGGAAAGATAAATAGTATTGAAATGTTTTCGCTTCAAGCAACTGACCCTTTTCGACTGCAACAAAGATCCTCCAATGTAATAACTGTCCGTTTGTTCTAAAGGTAGCGGCTGTCTTTAGATGCACCCGCTTTCTGTATCCTGTTGTCGGGACTGCAAAGACTTGTGAATATATATTCATCATCAACGAAGCTTATCTTGCTAAAACCGTTTTGCTTTTTGGTTCATCCCTCTCTGTAGTATCAACCACTTCGACCATTTTTACCAGTGATAGCCGGGATGCCGTTGGACATGATGAGGAAGAAGATGTGGTAACCACGCTCCATGCCGGGCAGCTGATCCACAACACGAGACTTCTCCAGTAGGTCTGGACAAATTCAAGAAGAAGGACGAAATATACCGTGAGTAGCTTTAAATTATATAAAAAGAAGTATACAATAAGTATCTTGGTCGCAAAAAACGAATAATTTTTTTATCTCTGGACAAAATGAACCGCTGTAGATGCATGCTTCATACATTACTACATGGTATAGATGTAGTTTCTTTTGAAAGAATAGTTTGTGCGCCACTTAGAAGGGCAACATCAGCTCTATAGCTTGTGAAGTTTAAATGTACTTACAACTTTCAATGTCAGCTCCGGACAGCTTTCCGATCTTGGTGAAGTGGATACGGATGAATTTACCCTAGGGGTAGTCAATGAGAATACAAGCTTTTATATACTGTGTTACGATCCAGTATGATAGTTAAAGTAGCAGAACAGGGGGAGATAGTCTTCTTTAGTTGAATTACTGTTGGTAAAGAAGTCGGTACAAATATGCAATAGAAAAAATAATCTCAAACCCTCCTATACCTGACGTTATGACTGACCTAACAGGGTTATCTTTACCATCATTGAGGAATCAAATGTTTATTACATTGTCTGTAGCCAAAGAAAGCAATCTGCTGTACTTACGAAACGGGAGGAGTTGTTGTTCCTCACGGTCTTGGCGTTACCGAAAGCCTCCAGTACAGGGTTAGTCTGCACGATCTGCTCCTCTAGACCAATCTGCAGAAATAGTGAATCAAGAAGGAATAAGGTACGTTACGCATGCTTTAAGGTGCGCTTAAAGAATGGATTTTGTGCAGTTAAAGATTTATACTTAGCTTATTTCAAACGAGTCAATCGCCATCATGATTATTCAAGTTTACATACCTTCTTCTCCTGGCCACCACCGGGAGTTCCGGAAACCATGGCCAGGTAGGCAATAACCTTCTTCGTGTTCTCAGTCTTCCCGGCACCAGACTCGCCACTGGGTTGTAGGCAATATTTACAATGCAGCGTTTTGGTTGGGCAATGTTTATAAAGGACTAGCGCAGGACAATGAAACCAACGCCCAAGAAGTAGAGTAAGTTTTCAGTATTTGAGTATAGATCACATAGACACAACAGTTATAGTAACAGCTACGTAAAGTATGGAAATATCTTACGTGATGAGGCATGATTGGCACTGGCGTTCTGGAAGAGTGATACAGAAACATAGCGATTAGCAGATGGCAAATTTGATGGTCTAACAGTCATATCTATGCCAAATAGTTTACATGATAGACAAGTTGCCCATATCATAGCCCTTTTACTCAATCAATGTGCAGATTTTATTTCAAGCTGTTGTTCGTTACAAGCATTATAGTATACAGACTTTCGGATCAGCATGGTATCTTAGAGACTCGCCTGCCACCATGTTCTGGTAGGCATTGTCCGTCACACAGAAGAGATGGGGCGGCACCTCCGTACGCCTCTTGCCGCGGTACTGGTCCACCACGTTCGGTGTATAGATGGGCAGAAGCTTGAAGGGGTTGATCACGACGCAGAACAGGCCGGAGTAGGTCTAGAAGAAAATTTTTAAGATGATGCAGATCCATACTTATCCAAACTTTGCGAATTCGAGTCACATGTCGTATGTCATGAGACAGTTTCAAAACGATTTAGACCCATCTGAAAGACATTGTAATGTAATACTTTTGTGATATATTTTTGAAGGAATCATCGCTTTTGGCGAAAAAGGGATCCTCGCACAATTGTAAAATGCAGAGTGTGCTGTAGACTATTTCATTAAAGGATACTCACGTAGATGAGAGTGTTCTCATAACGCTCCCTCAGGTTACCCAGCACAGCGGCCTCGTGCAGGAAGGTCATGTTCACCATGTCATCTGCGCAGGCGAACTTGGACGGGTTCTGCTGCAGCAACTTGGACTTCTTGACGACGACCGTCTGATGAGAAAGGAATTCTTAATTTCATATCTTCAAATTCATACAATTGTGTGACATTACCAAACCTGACAAGCAGCAACGTCTCAAAATGTTGAAGCATGATGCAGTAGTACATGCACTATCACAGATGGATGTCTTAAAGAAACAAGGAGAATGAAACTGTACAAGTTTTTTTTCTAATGGACGGCGGACATGTAATCATAGTTGCTATCTGGCTTCATCATATGTTCCAAAATTTGAGAGACGGTTTGTCATAAATTCGTCGTGTTGATAATGTTGTGAGGGTTTGTAGGACAAACAACAACCACCAAACATGCTGTTTACCCTAGATATGGTGATCAAACTGCAATCTTACCGCTCCACCTTCAGCCACGCAGGTGACGTCATCACCTTTCTCGCTCTTGGCTTCGACCTTGATGAAGATCTCCTTTTTATCAGGAGCCCAGAAGTTCTTCTTAGGGTCATAGGGAGCCGTCTTGAGCTTTCGCATCGTGTCTGGTTTCCCCGCGAGGAACCATTCGGACGGCTGGTCCATGAGACTGGGACCGTAGGCAGGCATGGTGGCTCTTTGGTTGGAGGCTCACACCAAGGAGAAACTAGAGAGACTGCAGCTGAGGAGAGGAGGGAAAAGGTGTAAAGAAAGATTTCAGTATTATCTGAATAAATACAAAGAATGTTAGATTCAGTTTGAGCTAAAACAAAATATTATTGCAATATAGAAAAATGGTGGGTTGAACTTGAATCATTTTGTTGAAAGGAATTATCAAAATAAAATTAAAACTTTTTAAAATGTCAAATTGTTATGCGTAAATGACATGCGTTAATCCATTTGAAATTTCCGGTATGTTTAGGTAGCGGGGTCAAGTCGTCGACGGCGAATAGACATGTACATTAACGCGTGTCAGTTGCCTATCTTAGGCTACACTGCAAGGGATGCCGAACAGATCAAATTCATAGGATCAAGTTCAAAAACACACGTTACAATGGCAATGATGCCAAAACAATTAAGACCAATTTTTCATGGTGAGAGTTACAAGTTCCCTTTAACACACAAAGCAAATGTTCGCTTGACGCATGGATTCACAACTTTTTCTAACACTTACCTTCAACTGGCAAAGCTGTGATAGACCTGTGTCCGTCCCTGTCTTATATACGCGAATCGCATGACCATGATATGCCAAAGCAATGTGCTGTTTAAGCACGTGTAAGCAGTTGTATGATGCTCTATTGGTGAGTTAACTATTAGGTCCTTCATTCTATTGGTCACTTCGTTAATTCGATGTTCAAGTCCATCCTGCAATGTTGGATTATTAAAATTGACTTACTGTTATCACAGCTGTTTTCAACAGTATGGCACGTTTGGCACTTTCAGGAGCTAATAATACTGAAAGAAAAACAGAATTCACATACCCTAAATTTTGATGTATTTTTACTGTTATCGGGATGTCTGAAACTTGGTGCCGACTAGGCCATGTGCTACAGTACAGCATCTAGAATTACCAAATGAAAACAGTATAGTCTGAGGTTCACATTCTTCAAATTGCCGGGTATGCTTAGCGTCGAAAGTTCGTCCAGACGGTTATGGCAAGCAGTTAACATTGTGAGTACATGTATACTATTACAATATATGTTTCACCTGTTAACACATCTGTTTGTTAAACGGAACTGTACGTGCTAGGAAACGCAGATCTAGCTTGGCGCAAAAATCAAGCTTTAAGTTGTTCCGGTGTTGCTTGTTAATTCTGTAACCCAATATGAGCGAGCCGACTTTGGCATCAACGTGAAATGTGTATGAAAAATAGGATTTTCAATGCTTCTACGCGTCCTTCCTTACAATATATTAAGTGATATATTCTACGCTTGTGCTGCACTTTCAATCATAGGCAGTACCGCCCAATGAGCTTTCTAAGGTGTTGTATTTCTGAAGATGTCCAGTGTCAATACAAAGTGTATGACCATTTCAAGATGGCTGACTAGGTCGACTTTTGCGACTACTTGTAAAAGGGATACAGTTCGGCTTCCTGCATCGTAAACTGTTCCCTTATAGCATTTACAAGCTGAACTATATTTTATCGATAGGGACGGGTATTCTTTGAAGTGTGTAGCAGCCATGTCTTTGATGGATAGTGGCCATTTCAAAATAGAGGTCCCTCAAAATGTTATTTTCCAAAACGATGAGTGTCCATGTTTGAAATATTTTTGAGACCCACCATTTGCCTCCTTTTGCATAACTTTCCACCTAAGTGTTACGCCATACATAACTGAGGTTCTCAAGTATGTTCTAAAATTGCCCCGATTGACACAGCTGCTCGCTTTCTAAAATAGAAAAAACTAAAACAAGGTTGTGCAATGTAGGAGTATCATTCCATAGTTTATAGAAACGCACGTACTAGTAGCTGGTGTCTAATACGTATGTCAAGAGCGTGTTTGATCAAAATTTGGTGACGCATTTGTCATTATATTATTCACTTAAATGTATTTCCTCATTAGTTTAAACTAAGAACTAGAACCTGTTGCATGTAAGAAACTGGATCTGATTATTTTTAAATCTTTCTCTTTTGTCTACATGACTCTCGCCAGCTGAAAACGCATAAAGCTTAAATGGATGGACACGATGTTTCGTCGCGTCAAATGCCTTATAACTGCATAGGTCTTAATTTTTTGCCATATCTGTGTGTGACAAAAAGGGAAATGTTACCCCTCATCTTCGTAATATTACTCATCTGTAGACATGCTTTGGTAGTGAAGGCTTTTTAGATAAATTGTAGTTCTGGGTTTATTTTACTTGGCAGATTAAGACTAGTTTGTTGGGCTTCGGGACAAGGACGTCGCTCTCGAGGAATGTTAATGAGCGACTTAGGAAATCTAAGGGAAGATGGTTTCACAAGTGCTTTCAATAGTACATAAATTTTACCATAGGAAATATGAATTTTGAATCGCTGCCTTTTCCCACTAGTTGCATTTTTTACATAACTGTCCCCACAAGTGTCTCGTAACTGCCTTGAACTTCGCACGTCAAACATAACTTGGGTTCTCCTCTTGACTGCTGGCAAATTGACACAGCTGCCCCCTTACCCACGATAAGAAAGAGGTCTAGTTTATACTTCAATATTACAACAAAATGTATGATTGTGGAGCACAGCAGCTCGGGCCGAAAAAAAGAGTAGGTCAATATGCATTCCCATTTGATTTTGAGTCTATGTACCGCATTGATTTCCTAATGTTGTCTGGTGTAAATTACAGAATGTATATAGTTCACTTAATTTTTTGTCTTCATCAGTCAAAACTAAGAGCATTGATTTAGACAATTGCCGACGTTTCCCCCTTCGTCTGCACCAGCCACCCTAGATGCACATTCGAAATGATCCACTTCATTGTGACATTTAGATGCTAATGAGGACTAATTGTTTTTTCGAAGGCCTTGTAACTCAATGGTTTTCACATGTTTTTTTAAAATATTTTTGTGTGACAACATGGAGAAATGCCAGACGTCAGGTTCGTGTTGATGGTCAACTACAGATATGATTTGCTTTTGAAAGCGTTTTAGACAGTTCTGGACAGAAATTTTCATCTTCCTTTTCTTTCCAGTTGCATTCTTTTGACATAACTGTCCCCGCAAGTGTCTCGTAACGGCCGTGAATTTGCCCCGTCATACATAACTTGAGAAATAACTGCTGTCAAATATGCGAATCTTGACTCAGCTGCTGTTGTCGTCAAGGTTAAGGTGATGCAATGCAAGTGGTTCCTAAGCTAAAATATCGACCAATAGTAACCAAGTACCAATCTTTTTATGGATTTATACCATAGCAGAACGTGTTGATTTCGAAGCGCGTTCAGCCGTCAAAGGGGGATAGACAAGGTCAGTGTTGATTCTCTAGTTAAGTTGATTCTTAGATTTAGCTCCTAATGTTTGATGATGTATTCTTCAGGATGGATAACATTACTTTTGAACAATCCTCTGAGAGCGATTGATAAAATAGCACTCTTGTGACTTCAAGCTGATGTACTATTTAGCCAGGCATATTTTATTGTTTTGGTCATTTCAGATATTTATCTATTGGTCAGAACTAGACCTTGGCTCCGGACAATTGCGGACAATTCTACGTCTGAATAGAATATACCAATCTCTTGTCTCTTCTGTATCTTTTTGTGAAAAATGAAATTTCAGGTTAGGTTAGAAATAATTTGACTGCAAAATCTATGCTAGTGTAAGATATGTGGAGATGAAGGTTCACATGCAAACTATTATGAATTTTTTTTTCAAATCTGGAAATAATTAACACAATATAAGCTTGGAAGAAGGACAGAGTTTCAGTATGGCATTAGTAAAAAAAAGGCAGTAAAAATGTTGACATTAAACGCTGAGTAAACACTGCTAGTAAGTGTAGTGAGCTTTGAATAATTTACCGAGGTCAGATTGTGATGACGTTGACAGTGATCTATGTCTAAGGAATGTCAGCACCAGATGCAGTGACAACTTAATGTCGAGCTGGACATATTTTGTACCTATTTTAGAAACCTAAACAAACAAACAATCCATGTTACGCGATATTGTGATCCGTCTCCTCGCCTGCGAGAATAAGAGCACGGATACCTACCCTCCATCCTTGTTTCGTTATCAATATGGGGTTTTGGCGGTGAATGTCTTGTATATATATATATTGCGTCTCGTTGTATTATTCGTATTAAGTATTACTCCTTGAGCTGATGAAAGCTTGGATCTGGATTATTGTTGATCTGCTAGCTGATAAAAGCTGGGACCTGGATAACTGTAAACCTGCCTCTTACATTTGCACTATTCACTCCAACTGGAGAGTCATGGGCATACGGTGCTTGTTGGTTGTATTACATCGATCAACATGTAACCTTTGCACATTTAATCCAAGCGTTGTTTTAGGCTACTGGGGATCTCCCGTGCTTAGTGACAGTGTCAGTGAGTCCCACTCAACGATAGATTTGAATTGTGAACATCTCAATCCTAGGTTGATAACACTCAGTCTGGTAATTGTAATAGTGACTGTTTCTTGTTCTTTTCTGTGTTGATTTTAGGCCTCACAAACTATGAACTGACGCAGGAAGTGTGGCAGAGTGCGTGCGTGACATGCTTAGGACTTGTGTGCCCACCGATCCCGAGCCGAGTATGCAGAAAGTCATCATCAATCAAAGATGGACTACCAAGAGAGCAAGACAGAGTTGGTATGTCCAGCAATATTTTGTCATTTTGTATCTCATGCATTGTCTGAACATGTTTTATATGTCCTCAAGTCCCCCGTAGTTCTGCATTCATTATGGTGACGCTAGCAAGCTTGTCTTAGTTAGAATCTTGCAGCTTGGCCCTTTATCCATTCAAGTTCATCTTCATCGACCCCATATCGTTGTCTTGTGTAAAGTTTGAGTCCTCGTTTAGTCTAGGTTTTTGCTTCGAGTTTGGTTCGAAAGTTCTTACCTTCACAGTATAAGGGCTGCCTCATTGACTTATGGAACGTCTAAAGAACCAATGTTGTCTTTTTTGCTTGGGACTGACATGTAGCGTATCGAATATTTTGTTTTTGTCGTTGAATAACATTTAGACTTTCTTATTCTTGTGGCATACTCTTCTGTATTGTCCTGATGTAGCCTGGCTCTCTTTTGCTATCTTTGTAAATGGCATTCTTAAACTTTTTACAGGATCTGGCCTGTAACTATTTGCTTTTCTTTATAGTTCATTATGTTGACAAACATGCCTTGATGAATGATTTTGTATTTTCTCTGCCTTGTCATAGTTGTGTTAGAGGCTAGAATCTTTACCAAGTATACTCATTATGATAGAATGGGAACTATCACAGGCTTGACATAAATGACGAAAGACAAAGTTGTAGTGGGACTACATTTTATTTCTGGATTGAGATGAAATTGTCAACAGATGAAACGAAAGACAGAGCAGGATAGTGTAATCATGCGTCTACGATGCAAAGTGAAACGGTTTCACAAATGACTGCCGGTTTACACACGCGCCTTGAATCGATTTCGTTTGTTCCTGGCACTTTACGAGCGGGCCTTGGAGCGAAGCTTGTTGAGGGAACCCTCGGCAATCTCAGCACGCTCCAGGGAATCCTCGTACTCGTGCTGGGCCTTGCGGTACTTGGCCATGTTGGACGATGCCTGCTCCTCCTGTATCCAATGAAAAGTAATTGGATATCGTCGGAATGTTAGGTGAAACGATAAAAATAGGTTGCCTAGTATAGTACAAACTTATCCCACGATATTCAATCAAAATGAGCAGAATTGTCAAAGAGTCAAGAAATAGTGTTGTTGAGAATAAGATACTTACAGCCTCCTCCACCTGGCGCTTGAAGGTCTTGATCTTCAGCTGCAGCTTCTCGACCAGCTCCTGGATGCGCTCCTGGTTCTTGCGGTCCTCATCGGCCTGGAAGGTCATCTCCTTGAGGCGGCGCTCGTTCTTACGCAGCTGCTTCAGGTCCTCCTGGTGCACACGGCTGTGGTGGGCGATCTCGTTCTCCAGATCGCGGATCTAATAGATCAAACCAAGTCGGGTTGGTGTCAGGTAGCTGCTGTAGACCTATGCCTTTCTACCAACAATCAACCTGCTATAGGTGACAAATGATTAGACAGAGAAATCATCCTTCCTTTATCTTACTTCAAAGACCCGTCGACCAGATACTTACCCTGTTCTCCTGCTTCTGGATGGCACGCTTGCCTCCCTTGAGTGCGATAGCCTCAGCCTCATCCAGGCGGCGCTGCAGATCCTTCAGGTTGGCGTCCAAGGTTCGCTTCACCTTCTCGGCGTGCTGAGAGTTCTCCTGCTCCACACGCAGATCCTCAGCCATGCGGGATGTCTAGTTGTGAAAGAAATCGCTTTAGTACGAAAACCCATTCCATCGAAACACTCCCGTGATAATGAGCAAAACTATATAGACCAATACGTTCGTTGGGGTTGTTTCAGAATGTTATATTTTGAATTGATAAAAAACGGGATCCGGGACGTAGCTGCAGGACGCCGACTATACATACATCAGCCATGGCCTTCTTTGCCCTCTCCTCGGTACTCTTGTGGTCACTGATGACCTCTTCCAGCTCGGACTGGATCTGCGATAGGTCGCCGTCCAGTTTGCGCTTGTGTCCAGACAGGGCTGCGTTCTGTGTGGTCAGCTCGCCCAACCTCTCGTTGGTCTCCACCAGCTGAGATTCAGCGGACTTACGAGCTCTCTCTGCGTTGTCCAATGCGCCTCGCACCTTTGAATAAAATAAAAAGATTAAAATTCTCTCAAAATGTGAAAGGGAAGAGAAAGCTTCGCATGAAGTGTTATTCTTTAGTTGTAAACTGCAGGAATTCTATCTTCTAAAGGTTCTGCCTACCTCATCACCCTCGCTCACCAGCATCTGGCACTTACGCTCAGACATGTTGTACTGCTCACGGATTTCATCACGTTGCCGCTGTTCGTCGTCGATGGTAACCTGTAGGGGAGAAAGCCATCTATTATCCTGTGTTAAATTCACTGGCAAACCGTTTGCACCTATACAGAGGGTCTTATAGCTTTGTCTCAGTTTTATTCGCCTCCGACATTTACGCATTGCCGACGAGTTATATAGTAGAGTAGAACAAACATACCAAAGACCTCCAGTTACCTGCATCTCCTGGATTTGGGCGTGCAGCTTGGCAATGGTCTTCCTGGCCTCAGCGTTGGACCTGTTGGCGGTCTCCAGCTGAACTTCAACCTCATTGAGATGGCCTTCCAGGAATTTCTTTGCTCGTTGCGCTTCACCCTTTTGTTTTGTCTCGATCTCTATAGAGGCCTGCACGCTATCCATTGCACGAGCCTGGTTTTTACTGCAGTATAAAAGATATGAATTGCACAAAAAATATTTAGTGAATTTTACGCTTAATTAGTTGAGGATATTGAGAGAATCTTTGATGAAGGACGCTAGTGTGTAGACGAATACAAACTATTACAATGGTCATTTTTGGTCAAGTTGGGAAATTACTCACCGCGAGCTTTCAAACTCTTCGTCCTTTTCGGCGAGTTTCTTCTCGATATCACCCTTCAGCTGAGCCAGTTCAAGCTGAGTTCTGACAACCTGTGAGAACATTTGACAAATCAGTGCGTTGTCCAAAGTTAATGTATTGCTAATTAGATATTTTAATATGAGTCCGTTGTTACAGGGAATTGTTAGGAAAATACGCCCACTGCCCAAGAACCCTGGACAAGTGCTTACACCCTTGCTTCTCTTATTACAGGTGAATAGTACCTGATGGCATTTAAGCTCATTTTGCTGTCTACTTACTTTGCCCTGTTCAATCTCAAGAGCGCCTTCAGCCTCGTCCAAGGCGTTCTGAAGTTCCTCCTTCTCAACGACCAGGCGCTTCTTGGTCTTCTCAAGTTCGTGTATGTTCTTTGCGCTCTCCGCAAGTTGGTCGTTCAGGTCGTTGATTTCCTCTGTGAAGAAACGAATAATGATTACATAAATCGTACATGAATGCACTGGTCCGACATTGTTACAAAATATGATTTTCAAATACATACCCTGCAAGGCCTTATTTTCCTTCTTCAGAGCATCAAGAGCCTCGACGCCTTCATCGTAGACATTCTTCAGCTTCAGAAGCTCGGTCTGGTAGGCGCGGTGCTCCTTTTGGGATGCCTCCAACTCTGCGCCAAGTGTTTCGCACTTCTGCCTCCACTCGGCGGTCTGTTTGTCAACCAGACGCTGCTTCTTCTCCAGCTGAGACGCCAGTGTGTTGGCCTTTTCCACATCTAACATCAGGTCCTCCACCTCGCCAGCCAACCTGTTCTTGGTCTTCTCAAGGCTGGCGCACTTGGCATTGGCGGACTCAACCTGTTCCTCGGCGTCTTGCAGACGGGCGGCCAGCTTCTTCTTGGCCTCCTCCAACTCCTCGGTCCTCTGGATGGCGTCGGTCTCGTACTTGGAGCGCCAGGCCGCCACCTCAGAGTTAGCCTTGGCCAGATTGCGCTGAATCTCGGACTTGGCCTCCTGCTCCTCCTCCAGGGACTCACGCAGAGCATCGCAGTCGGACTGAGTAGCACGCAGCTGGTGAGCTAGGCCGTTCTTGCCCTTGGTCTCCTCCTCGAGCTGGCGCTTGACCTCCTCCATCTGTTGTGTGAGCATGCTCTTGGTTCTGTACATTAAAATATAAATATCCCATTAGTATTTGTCTGCTAAGGCAATGCTTGTGACAATAACTTTTTTCGATATAATTGATGCCATCAGCTCCCTCCCGCATTTGCAATATTTATATGATGTGTACCTGCTGAGCTGGTTTGCAATTCCTTCTGACTCTTCCAGCTGGCGCTGCAGGTCATTGTTTTCTGCGGTCAGGCGTGTCTTCAGTGATCCCAGTTCTTGTGAGACACGGGCATTCTCCTCCAACCTTGCATTAGCATCAACGTACTGATCCTCAAGCTGCTTGTTCAGTTTCTCAGCTTGTACCTTCAATACAGCAATTCGAAGTTATTTCAAGTAATATTAAATGTTGAGCGTTTGATAACTTGTTCATTTATGTACTTGATTGGCACCACAGTTACGTAGTTAGACGCGAATGTCACAACTGTAGATGAAGATAACAACGATTTCTCCGTACTAGTAGTCTCAGGGTGAAACAATAGTGCCTCGAAGCAATTGTGAGAATGTCAGAACTGCC
This sequence comes from Branchiostoma floridae x Branchiostoma japonicum, assembly GCA_013266295.2. Classification (NCBI taxonomy): domain Eukaryota; kingdom Metazoa; phylum Chordata; class Leptocardii; order Amphioxiformes; family Branchiostomatidae; genus Branchiostoma; species Branchiostoma floridae x Branchiostoma japonicum. The sequence continues at coordinate 22,304,622 of CM023825.1, forward strand.
TACCTTCTGCTTGGTAACTTGCTCGACGTTGGAAGCTAGATCATCGACCTCCACCCTGAGGGAGTTCTTCTCCTTCTCAAGCTTAGTCTTGGCCCTCTGCAGGTTCTCGACTGATTCAGTCATGTCCGCCACGGTGTCGTTGTGCTTCTTCCTCAAGCTGGCGGTGGCAGCTTCATGGCCGATTGTAGCCTCCTCAAGCTCACGGCGAACCTGTCATGTCATGTGATAACAAGAGGTTAAAGGAATACATTTAAACTGGATCAGCTTATTCCTTGTTTGCTCATAAGTATTTCATGAAATATCACTTTGGTTTGGTAAGTTATTGTTCTCCTTCGTTAACTGCGTCTGTCATAAAAACCATGCATATGATTTACAGTAGTCACCAACTATTTGCATCATTGATAATGGGGTAAACCTGGTATTTGCATGAAATTCTGAAAACCCAAACCATTTCCTATTCACTCCATTATAAAGTGCATGGCTTAATCGCATCAGGGACAATGGCATAAACCTGATATTGGGGTCAAATATTGTGAAGTCAATTGCATATTGACCCAAATTCTCCCCATTTATTTAAAGTTTGGCTCTCTATCTGTTCCAGCCAGACAAAAATCTAGTTGTTACAGTTCAATTTTTGAGCGTTAGCAAATCTGCATAGAGCCTATTGTTATTCATTATCACCCCTGCACCCCCATTGTCATAAACTCTGTCCCCTTTGTGTGTTGACCAGGTGAGAATACCATACCTGCAAAAATCACATTGTGTGAATAGTCCTTTTATTCCTTTTTGGCACCCTTGATTGGCTTTGGTTTTAGCCTTGGACAAGTTTTTGCCTCAAAGTATCAAGTATGAAGGTGAAATGCTTGTAAGTTAAATTTTTCAAGCTAAGCCCTGTTTGTTGTGAGTTTGTAAATATGACTGTAAGGTCAGAATATAATACATGTATGTTGTGTATATGTAATACCAATTTTCATGTGTTTGTGGTCATTTCAATTGAACCCAATGTTATCCGTAACCAATTGCCCCCCCCCCCCACCAATTGGCCCCCTAATGTTATTGGACTAACCCTGTTATAGGGATAAAATTCTCTGACAAATCGTTCATGCAAATATCAGGTGACTACTGTATCTGAAAATGTACCTTCTGGAGCTCGGCCTCACGTTTCTTGTTCTGCTCAACCTGGGCAGCTGTGGCACCGCTAGATTCTTCCAGCTTCTCACCGATGTCTTCCAACTCACGCGAGAGTTCAGCGCGCTGCCTCTCAAGCTGTCGGTTTTATACAGTTGGGAGTCAATATTTGTAACATCGTATTATTATTGCAGCCACGAAATTTAGCAAGACATGCTAACATCTAGAAATTGAGATGCACAGCAGGCCCTGATATTACGACGACCTTGGTTTTTATTTGATAAATTTGCATTCAAGTGGGAATGTCGTCCCTTTCGAATATACTAAAGTACCTTGGCACGAGCAGCTCTTTCTGTCTCCAGTTCCTCCTCCAGCTCTTCGATCCTGCCCTGCAGCTCTTTGGTCTTCTTCTGCTGCTGAGTTGCTAATCCAGTCTCATCCTCCACCTTGGTGTTCAGGGCATTGATCTCGAACTCTTTCCTAAATGGACCATAAAGAATGATTTGTTATCTGTTATTCTGGAAACTCATTAGTAAGATGTGTCATTAGGAGTTTCCAGGTTTAGAGTAATTATGAAAGACCGTCTGCGGCTTAGAAATTAAGGTAACGTTAATTCACTCACTTCTTCAGCTTCTCCTCGAGCTCGACCTTGTAGCGCTCAAGTTCAATCACCAGATCCTGAGCATTCTTCAGGTCATTCTCCAGCTTCCTCTTGACGCGGTCAACATCAGCGCGGATCTTCTTGTCGTGCTCAAGGTTGTCCTCAAGCTGAAGACATGAGAGTTAGACATTTAGATTTTCCGGAGCTTTTATCAGAAGGAAATCGTAGGTGATTTGAAAAAAAGTTACACGTTTCCATTTATTTCCTCATGTCGTTATTGAACATATGCATATCTTACGTCATCCAAGGTCTGCTCCAGCTTGACTTTGAGCTTGGTGAGGTTCTGAGTCTTGTCTTCCTCGGACTGGAGGTCATCCAGGGTTTGCTGAAAAGTATTATATAAACGTCAATAAGTTAGCTCATCACCCAACCTTCATGTCATGGATCTATGAATATTTAGACTCCACAAAGGTCGAAGAGATACTTGAAATAAGGAAGCGAGGCAAAGGAAGGTGAGCCTACCGCATTGAGCTCCTCCAGCTTCTTCTTCTCGCGGCCGAGCTTGCCGATCAGCTCGTCGTTGACGGCCACCTCCTCAGTCATGGCGCGCAGTTTATCCTCCACTTCCTGCTTCTCCTTCTCCCTCTTGGTCAGCTTGGCCGTTATGGTTTCAATCTCCTTCTTCATCTCGTCGCATTCTTGCTCCGCCTGTGTTAATGAAAGAGATATAAATGCTTGAAGGAACTATGTTACAATTTTGGTTTGCAAACCTCGAAAATTTAAAGTAACAAAGTGTATGTACCACACAAGAAAGGATTCTCCAAGAGCCTATATGTATTGATGCTTTTGATTCCGATGGACTAGATATAACACCTTAGATATGGTTGTAAAGATGCCATAATGGACCCTTTAATTAAACAGGGGACTGTCTTGCGATGCTGCCTATAAAACCATGGTCGATGCGTGGTAATGTGTATGTAGACTTATGATTTTCTTGTGATGTACCTTCATCTTCTTGGACTCCATCTGCCGGTTTTGGTCGGACACATCCTCCACGCGCTCCTCGATTTCCTGCAGCTGGGCGTCCAGTTCGGCCTTCTCCTTCAGCAGGGAATTCACGCGCTCCTCGCCGTTCAACATGATGTCCCTCTCCTGTTGAAGTCAGCATACGATAGAAGTTTCAACATATGTACGATCTGTACATCTACATCTATTTATAAACAGAGAACATGCATTGTATGCATGAGGCACATACGTTTGACAATCACGCAACCTCAGTCAGTGGATGCAGTAGCGTGATTTCTTGACACGTTATTTTCAATGTCACCATGATATGCGTATAACAAGGAGAAATATAGGAATCTTACGTTGAACAACAACTCATTAATCTTGTCCTTGGCAGCCATAACGTCGTTATATCTTGCTTGCAACTCCGCCCGATCCTTGGTAACCTTCTCATAGTGTTTTTTCCATTTGCTGAAAGAAAGCAGATAGCATTTGTGTAATCTTGGTTCCAAAATTGTGAGACCACACGCCATGTCACCACTCTATACTGATGGAAAGTCCATCTTTGGTATCTCCAGTATGTGTGAAAATGTACGTCTGTTGTTGGGATGTTATTACGAAGTGTTACAATTAATCTATAGTAAACAGAACGATGTGGGTTGAATGGTGGGGCTAATTTACTGATGTTTATTAGAAGTGTGATTACTATCCGTTCGACCCATGACAAGGCAGGCCAAAACAATGAGATGTGATAATCAGTACTACATATAAGTCAGATGACAGTTGTCTCCAGTACTATTCTAAGAATGAGATTATTCAACTCCTTGCTGCCAGTGCTCGGGAATGTTTTCGTGGAAAGTGCCTGTTTATTGTTCGATAATGTACCCTGTTGGCCTGTAGAACCAAGAAACTCACCGCAAATTTTATCTTGGTTTCCTTGAGCAGTTCCTCTGCCATGCCTCCAGTCAGCTTGGGTTGCAGAGCCTGGTACATCCTGATCCACCAGTCGTTGCGCAGCCTGAACCAGGCGCGGATGTTGCGCTGCAGTGTGCCGACAGCCGCTCTACAATTGGATAAACAGAATAATATCTGAATGAACAATTGGGTGACGGACAGGTTTATATTAGTTGAGGGATACGAATCAGTAGCCCATTTTTGTTTTCATTCTTGGGGTCTAAATGTTGGCAATAAGACTTGCACAGATGTAGAAAAGCCCAGAATAAAATCCGTTTCAGGAGGCGAATCATGTATGCATAACGAATAGCTGAAAGACTGTTATTTCATTCAGGGCAGCAGCAAACTCACCTTGAACCCCACAGCTTCAAGTACTTCTTACGTTCAAGCTTGCCAAAAGCGCGAGACGTGATTGTGGTCCAAATCGCGTTGACCTTCTCCTCGCGGATCTCCTCAAGGATAGCCAGGGTACCGGCCTTGAAGAACACCTTGTTGAGACCACAGGAATACCTGGCCTTGTCCAGCTTGATCTTGTCCAGGATCAATTGGCAGGCGTCTTTGCCCTCCAAGAATTCGTTGGGGTCGAACAAATCAGCGGCCAGCACCTTGTACCTGAATGTACATATTGTGCGAAGTTATGCTTCCTACGGGGCTATTTGAATCAAATCCTTTATTGAAAGTGAAAATTAACAATTTCCGGCAAACTCCATGTTGATATGCCATGATGCTGTTGAAAAGATGCCGCTCTGTGCAATAAATTGACTATCCGGAAATATAGCAGGAAATATGCAAATGTATAAGCCTTAGTCACACCTGTCGAAGAAGTCAGCATAGATGCTCCTGTTGGGGAATCCCTTCTGGCAGATACGGATGCCCTCAAGTACACCGTTGCAAGTCAGCTGGTTGAAAACCAGAGGCCCGTCGATGATACCACCAGTCTTGATTTCGTTTGGGATCAGGCAACGCACGAAGCTGGGGTAGGTGGCGTGGAGGTTGGCCATCAATGAAGCCAGTTGCTCCTATGGGAAACATATAGAGAAACACGGTTAACTTATCGATGGAGATTAGCGTTAGACGTAAAATGGAAGGAATTCCCAAGAAAAGCTTAAGTAGTTGGACAGAACATGTCATTGCAATATAATTGTCAAATACTTACTCTGTGAACACTGGTCACAGTCTGCATGGAGCCACTTTTCTTCCTCTTGCCGCCACCGCCGCTCTTGTCAGCTGCAAGATTATGGTGAAACATTGTGTAACCCATATGTATTCTATATATGTTATCATTCCCAAATAAAGTCAACAAAACGTGAAAATTTATAGATGATATATGTATATAAATACAAGATGACTGACCAGCCTGCTCTTCTGCTGTTTGGTAGTCCGCCCAGATGAAAGGCATAAGTGGGTTCTTGCTTCCCTTCAGGGTGATGACAGCGCTCTCGTTCACGGGGTCCTTGTTCTTGTCCAACCAGCCGTTGACGTTGTAGGCAACAGGTCCGGCGTAGTGACCCAGCTCAAAGTGAGCCTCGTACTTCTTCTTACCTGGCTTGGGCTTGCCGTACTTGGGATGTTTGCCCAGATGGGTGCCATTCAACTTCTCAATGTGGGTCTTGTCACTAGCCTTAGGCATGATGCACTGTTCTTCTAGGATGGGCAGCAGGCCATTTTTCTGTAAACGTTAGGAAATTGCATATGGTTATGCAGTGTTTATCTTTGCGAATACCAATTTCAAAAACACCCATGCCTTACACAACAAAGGTGTATTTTACGTGCCCACATTGGCACAGAAGCTCACAGCTCGGCGTTTGATGATATGATGGTACCATGACTGTGATATTGCAAGACAGAATATCTGACAAAGCACAAAAGTTCGCACAACTATTATCAAACTGTAGGGAAAATACGTTTTATACTTCTTCTGCATGACATTTTATTTGTTTCGATCCTCATCTTTTCTGTTGGGCTAAACAGTACTAAATAAGTACTAGATAAAAAAGACAATCGCTAACCTTTTCAATAAGCTCCAGACAGGCAGCCAAGTCCATACCGAAGTCGACAAAGGTCCATTCGATCTGTTCGGCCTTGTACTCCTCCTGCTCTTGTACGAACATGTGGTGGTTGAAGAACTGCTGCAGCTTCTCGTTGGTGTAGTTGATGCACAGCTGGTCCAAGCTGTTCAGCTGAAGAATGCAAAGCTTAAAATGTCAATTTTCAGCATTGACAACTCTGTCGAGTATTCTCGTAAAGGTGTGTATGCGTCTAGAGTTACACTTTCTAAACGGGATAAGCCATAAACAGCACATTTCAGATCCCTATGTTGATGTGTAGGGCGATGTCATATATATGGAAGATGTTATCATATAACTACCTCCAAGTACAATCGTAGGCACAACATTACACATACAGGGACGTAATATCAATTCAACTTGATGATACGACTGTTTCGTACGTGTGTACCGCTGTAATGTTTCATGTATCTGAATAGCTCACCTCGAAGATCTCAAAGCCAGCAATGTCCAGCACACCAATGAAGAAGGCTCTCTCGTGCTCAGTAGCCAGGGTCTCGTTACACTTGTCGATCAGGAACTTGAAGACCTTGCCATAGATACCCTTGGCCAAACCACTAGTGGAGTTGGAACACTGTTGGCCAGTCTGGCCCTTGGTCACGAACTCGTTGCCGACCTTGACACGTGGCTTCAAGATGTTGTTCAAAAGTCCCATGCCATCCACACCGAACATGCGGCCTGCTTTCTCCGCAGCTGTGTTGCGACAGTTGATAAAACTATTGTTATATGTCGACACAACACTTTCCCCATACAGACAATAGATTTATGATGTGACGAACTACTATTTTTGTAATAGTACACTATATGTATGCATTGCTTTACCAAAAATAACATTAAACGCAGCTGTACATGGCGATTTTGCGTTTCTGGATTTGAACAGTCACAAAAAAACAAAAATAAATTGTACTCACGGGCAGGATCGTCGCAGTCACCCTGGTCTTTCTTGTCCACGTACTTCAGGTTTCCCATATGCAGGATGCCAGCACAGAAGTCGTACACGCTGTTCTTTTCCTCGTTTGTGAAACCCAGGATGTCGAAACCCTCATCCGTTAGACGCATCTCCTCCTGGTCGTCCATACCGGCCACGGTGTACACACCCTCCTTCACGAAGTGGTACACGGAGGGGTCCGTGCCAGTCATGATGCGCTCTGAATAACATATCATTTCATGTGTTAATTCGTGTGCTTTTAGCGTTTCTAAAACCATTACTTATAACTTTGAAACCATATCGGATGTCACTATCTGCCATCAAAGGTCCTCTGCATAATCTTAGGCTTACTTGTATATTTTAAATCTCCAGGATGTCAACGCGCCCATTCTTACCAGTGACAGCCGGGATGCCATTGGACATGATGAGGAAGAAGATGTGGTAACCACGCTCCATGCCGGGCAGCTGATCCACAACACGGGACTTCTCCAGCAGGTCTGCCAGCAGAATGAATTACCGTGAGTCGAGTTTGTCTTTTACAATATACATCAATACATAAAGATCTTATTTTCGTTCAGAACTATTGAAAATTTGATAATTTAGTAATTAAGACAAGTGCACTTACAGCTTTCGATGTCAGCTCCGGACAGTTTGCCGGGCTTGGTGAAGTGGATACGGATGAATTTACCCTGGAGGTAGTCAATGAGAATCAAATGTTATACGATGTTTCATAACTTATACTTTTAAGTAACGCACGATTGAACAAATAGTCACGTAGGCTGCTAATATGAGTGAACTGTTGCTATCATCATACTTTACACCTTCAATAAGAAGGCATGATATCTCCGCATCCGTATAGTCAAGGACGTAATTCATTATATAATTCATCAACCTGTTGTACTTACGAAACGGGAGGAGTTGTTGTTCCTCACGGTCTTGGCGTTACCGAAAGCCTCCAGTACAGGGTTAGTCTGCACGATCTGCTCCTCTAGACCGATCTGGCAACAAGGAAAATGAAGGACGTGTTGACAAAATTGGAAATATAAAAAAGAGGGGGAAACTAATAAAAACGGCCATCAACAAACGAGATGAACTCTCTTGGAAAGAATTAGTATATTGTTACTGATATATGAATTTCGTCATTGGTGCGAAGTAACTAGCAAATTTGCTGAAAACGTCATACCTTCTTCTCCTGACCACCACCGGGAGTTCCAGCAACCATGGCCAGGTACGCAATAACCTTCTTCGTGTTCTCAGTCTTCCCGGCACCAGACTCGCCACTGTAGTGTATGCAAGATATTGCATAAACGTTAAACGTTACAATACGGTTTATTGGTGGACAAATTGTTTTGAAGTTAAGCTCGGATAGAATCGTCTTTGAAATTTAGTGACATTCAGCTATCAATCCATTAAATTAAATAAGGTCATTCTATGACTTTGTCATATAGAGTATCAAAATGTCTTACGTGATGAGGCAAGATTGGCACTGGCGCTCTGACACCATGTTCTGGTAGGCATTGTCCACCACGCAGAAGAGATGGGGCGGCACCTCCGTACGCCTCTTGCCGCGGTACTGGTCAACCACGTTTGAGGTGTAGATGGGCAGGAGCTTGAAGGGGTTGATCACGACGCAGAACAGGCCGGAGTAGGTCTGTAAAAACAGTCAGAACTCATTTGGACGAAGATCCTGTCCCTAATGTAGTTGTGGAGCAAAGAACTCGTAATTAATTGAAGTTAACTGAATCATCCGATCTTTATACCCATATATTTTAGTTTCAGAGCTTACTACAGTAAGACATTGAATTTGGTACAAATCGTCCGGTTCCCATAGAAGTGCTAAAGGGGAAACATTTATACATTCTTTCTCTATGAAGGAAATCTTCGCTTTTCACTGTACGAACGAAAAGAGCTGATGTGGATGTAGATCACATAAAAAAAAGGATACTCACGTAGATAAGAGTGTTCTCATAACGCTCCCTCAGGTTACCCAGCACAGCGGCCTCGTGCAGGAAGGTCATGTTCACCATGTCATCTGCGCAGGCGAACTTGGACGGGTTCTGCTGTAGCAGCTTGGCCTTCTTGACGACAACAGTCTGGTGGTACAGAAACAGCATGGGGTTGCATGTTAACAAAATAGATTAAGGAAACGTTGTTCTACATTCGATACCTGACATTTTTATGGTATCCTTCTGGATGTAAACCACTTGACTTCGAATGGTTGAAACAGTGCTACAAATATTGACACAGTCTCTCACTTTGGTGTTGCTTTTATCACGAACTATTTGTGAACCCACATCGGTTATCGTTTGTTTTTTTGTCTTCCATTATTTTAGCATTGTTTCGGGTAGTTTTCGGTCGTTTGGCGAAAACGGTTGTTTGGGGTTTGGTAAAAATGCACTTGGGTGTTTTCGTTTTGACGTGTGTTGCTTACAGTGGTTTTTGGGTTATTTTCGGTTGCTTTCTGTAATTAGTCAGACCGACTTACCGCTCCCCCTGCAGCCACGCAGGTGACGTCATCGCCCTTCTCACTCTTCACCTCGACCTTGACGAAGATCTCCTTCTTATCAGGAGCCCAGAAGTTCTTCTTAGGATCATAGGGAGCCGTCTTGAGCTTCCGCATCTCGTCTGGTTTCCCCGCGAGGAACCATTCGGACGGCTGGTCCATGAGACTGGGACCGTAGGCTGGCATGGTGGCTCTTTGGTTGGAGGCTCACACCAAGGAGAAAGTAGAGAGAGACCTGCAGCTGAAAAAACGAAGCATGATGGTGAATATCTTAAGGCATTGAGATAAGTGTTTGCAGTAATTTCGATGCCATTCAATCAATCACATCTCTAGACAATAAGGTTGGGGTACGACTTTTGGGGTATTCGTTGCGAAAGTTATAGCTGGTTTCCATTAGTAGCTAGTTGCATTGCTTTAGAGGAAACGTGCAGACATTGGCATTCCGGTGGTTCATCGTAGCTGTGGATTCCTCTACAACCCGAAACCCGGATTAGGTTAGGTTAGCTAAAGGCTGTCGATGTCTGCGTACATCACAACTTGTCAGCAACGTATTGAAACCTCCCTCTTCATGCCCGCAACATGCACGGTACGGATCAAGTTTATAACGACAAGCACAGCTACTTGGCATTTTGACTCGTATGTACTCTTACCACACACGTGGTTCAATGTTAATGATAGGTATGCCGTAAAAAGGTTAATGTCTTTCAAAACAAAAACTACTCAAAAGCCAAATATTTCCATACAATATCAAGCTGGACCAGTCGTTGCACCACACGACTCACCTTCGAACGGGCAAAGCTGTGAATATACCGTTGATTATCGGACTCTTATATAAGGGATCTCCTGGGATTAATTATACCGAAAAGGGTTATAATCTATAGATAGCAAAAAGGTCTAAAGATGTTCTGTTGGTCAGACATTTGGTACGACATTTGGCTATTGGTTAATTTTTAATTCTGCGGTCAAGGGTGACGTATAACGTCAGGCAAGCGAACTTGACTGATGCGCGCCACAGCTGTGTCTGCAGTATAGCACACTTGGCAGTGTCAGCAGCTAATCATACTGATAGAAAAACAACGCTTGCATATTTCACATCGTCCGTATGTATTACCAGGGTATATTTGTTACTGGGGGTGTCTCGCAGCAGGTGGAGGGAGTCCAATTGGTCAAATTGCACCATCCAACTGCTAGCGCCACTCCAACAAAAACAATATTGCATTTTCTAGATTGTGTGATATATCCAACGCTGAAAATCAGGAGGAGGAAGGTAAATGTCAGTCGTTAAATGTTCTACAGTGACATGAGGTTAGCTTTCAGTTACCGTGTATAGTTTCAGCCGTTAGCACTTCAGTACTAACGTTTGACATGGCGTAGAGTTATAGTTGAAGCGTTAAAAACGCTTATTCCTGGAACATACAATATACATGTGTGGTGTATTGAGCTTGGCTTGTCAGTCAACTTGGCATTATTCAGTAAGCCAAAGAAAAATGAAATTTTTTTTCCTGTCAATCGGTGTTCAAAGCACTTCATTTCGTTGTCATGTTGTGTTTCGCATGTCGAATGAAAGAACGTGGGACTTTTGTTGGTTCAAGTGCACTTGCATTCGAAAGCTATATCAAGAACGCTGTATTCTCTATTTTACAATAACACCGGCAAAAGAAGTACTGTGAACGGGGATACTGGCTACTTTTGCTTCAAGGAGCTACAAAATTGGTAATGATAGAAGGAAAAGCTGTTAATCTAAGCTTTGAACAAGCTTCATTGCCATTTGAATGTATTTTTAGTAAATCTTTATGTTATGTCAGTTATGGTAACTGGCTAGTGGTCAGTATTTAAACATAGAGTATGACATATTTATTACTGAGACAATGTTTGGTGTGTACACATTCATCTCCAAAGCTTTTGCCCATCCGTATGCTTCAAGAGAGATTCGTTTCTTTTTTCAACCTTTTGAACAATTCTCGACTATCCTTAAACTTACTTAAACCGATTTCTTTGGACCAGCGGCCAGAGACGGCTCTACTAAGGTATTTCAAACATTTGGAGTTGGTGGATAAACATATGATACCCAACCCACCTAGTACCTGCTTTTCGATGGTCTTGTCAAAAGCAGTGGCAACTCGGCCACTATCTTTGTAAAGTGGTACTGAAGTGAAGGATGTTTTACTTATTATGTGATCTGTCAGTTGATATGCAGTGTACTCTTAATTAATTTTGTTCATGGACGTAACTGAGTGAAAGATTGTGTATCTTTAGTGGCTCTTGTGTCCTTATGCCAGAGAGACTACGATAGTTCCCTTTTAGCAGAAATTGAGATGTACAAAAGGCTTTATCATGAAAGCGTTTACTCGTTTGGCTGTACTTTTAAAAGGACCACCGGAGTATTTACCATGTCAAAGCTTATGCGCCGAAGTTTTTATGTAGACTTTCAACGTTTTTTCTTCAGGGTGTCGTGCAGACGTGCAGTGCCCAGTTCACACTTTGGTATTTTGTTTGCTATATCTGTCAGCTTATTTTGCTTGTATACTGATGATATTAACTACTAAATCAGACCTTCTCATCAATGTGAGCTGTAGTTGAAGTGATTTCGTAGCTTTAATTGTTGAATCGTGTATTGGCGTGGTCTCTAAGTGAAATGGTAGGGCTTGTCTTTGCCACCATACGGCCCTGCAACATTGACCTTTAGTGTCAAATGTCTCCAGTTGCATTGTTTAACATAACTGTCCCCACAAGTCTCTTAACGCCATGAATATTATAGAAGCACCATTCCATAGCTTAAGGAAACTTTTAACCTATCATATTTCACACACAAAAAAATGAAATGACTGAGAGACGACACTGATATTGACTATATGTAGACACGCCGGCAATACATGTCTTGATAACATCTGTTTGAAGTACATTGTGTGCTTGTATGTGTCCACACATCGTGAGAACAAATGGTCTCGAACACTAATGCAATGAACACCAGCCGTCAAGACTGACAGTCAGTTAGCGGGGTCCTGGTTGTTCTAGCTACTATGGTCTTTCAGGAGCTGTTGGATGACTGTATATATCCTTATTTTATTCACTTATTCACTGAAATGTTTGTCTTCGTTAGTCAAAACTAGGAGCTTTGGTCCAGACATTTGTAGACGTTTCTCTTTCGTCTGCATCAGCCACCCTAGCTGAACATTCGAAACGCTCCATATTCATTGTGACATTTATAGAGCTAAAAATGACAAGTTGTTTCTCGAAGACCTTGTAACTCTAAGGCTTTAGCATGTTTTTTCTATATTCTTGTTTAACAACATGGGGTAAATGTTAGACGTCAGGTTTGTATTGATGGTGAATTATAGACATTATAAGGTCGCTAAAGCTTTTTAGAGACAGTTCTGATGAGGGAATATGCATCTTGAAGACTCGTTTTCCAGTTGCATTCTTTTGCATATTTCACATCGTCCGTATGTAATACCAGGTTATATTTGTTACTGGGGGTGTCTTGCAGCAGGTGGAGGGAGTCCAATGGGTCAAATTGCACCATCCAACAGCTGGCGCCACTCCAACAAAAACAATATCGCACTGGGCTGCATTTTCTAGATTGTGTGATATATCCAACGCTGAAAATCAGGAGGAGGAAGGTAAATGTCAGTCGTTAAATGTTCTACAGTGACATGAGGTTAGCTTTCAGTTACCGTGTATAGTTTCAGCCGTTAGCACTTCAGTACTAACGTTTGACATGGCGTGGAGGTATAGTTGAAGCGTTAAAAACGCTTATTCCTGGAACATACAATATACATGTGTGGTGTATTGAGCTTGGCTTGTCAGTCAACTTGGCATTATTCAGTAAGCCAAAGAAAAATGAACTTTTTTCCTGTCAATCGGTGTTCAAAGCACTTCATTTCGTTGTCATGTTGTGTTTCGCATGTCGAATGAAAGAACGTGGGACTTTTGTTGGTTCAAGTGCACTTGCATTTTAAAGCTATATGAAGAACGCTGTATTCTCCCTTTTACAATAACACTGGCAAAAGAAGTACTATGAACGGGGTTACTGGCTACTTTTGCTTCAAGGAGCTACAAAATTGGTAATGATAGAAGGAAAAGCTGTTAATCTAAGCTTTGAACAAGCTTCATTGCCATTTGAATGTATTTTTTAGTAAATCTTTATGTTATGTCAGTTATGGTAACTGGCTAGTGGTCAGTATTTAAACATAGAGTATGACATATTTATTACTGAGACAATGTTTGGTGTGTACACATTCATCTCCAAAGCTTTTGTCCGTATGCTTCAAGAGAAATTCGTTTCTTTTTCCAACCTTTTGAACAATTCTCGACTATCCTTAAACTTACTTAAACCGATTTCTTTGTACCAGCGGCCAGCGACGGCTCTACTGAGGAATTTCAAACATTTGGAGTTGGTGGATAAACATTATGATACCCAACCCAACTAGTACCTGCTATTCGATGGTCTTGTCAAAAGCAGTGGCAACTCGGCCACTATCTTTGTAAAGTGGTACTGGAGTGAAGGATGTTTTACTTATTATGTGATCTGTTAGTTGGTATGCAGTGTACTCTTAATTAATTTTAATCATGGACGTAACTGAGTGAAAGATTGTGTATCTTTAGTGGCTCTTGTGTCCTTATGCCAGAGAGACTACGATAGTTCCCTTTTAGCAGAAATTGAGATGTCCAAAGGTTTTATCATGAAAGCGTTTACTCGTTTGGCTGTACTTTTAAAAGGACCACCGGAGTATTTACCATGTCAAAGCTTATGCGCCGAAGTTTTTATGTAGACTTTCAACGTTTTTTCTTCAGGGTGTCGTGCAGACGTGCAGTGCCCAGTCCACACTTTGGTATTTTGTTTGCTATATCTATCAGCTTAGTTTGCTTGTATACTGATGATACTAACTACTAAATCAGACCTTCTCATTAATGTGAGCTGTAGTTGAAGTGATTTCGTAGCTTTAATTGTTGAATCGTGTATTGGCGTGGTCTCTAAGTGAAATGGTAGGGCTTGTCTTTGCCACCATACGGCCCTGCAACATTGACCTTTAGTGTCAAATGTCTCCAGTTGCATTGGAGTTTAACATAACTGTCCCCACAAGTCTCTTAACGCCGAGAATATTTTAGAAGCACCATTCCATAGCTTAAGGAAACTTTTAACCTATCATATTTCACACACAAAAAAACTGAAATGACTGAGAGACGACAATGATATTGACTATATGTAGACACGCCGGCAATACATGTTTTGATAACATCTGTTTCAAGTACATTGTGTGCTTGTATGTGTCCACACATCGTGAGAACAAATGGTCTCGACCACTAATGCAATGAACACCAGCCGTCAAGACTGACAGTCAGTTAGCGGGGTCCTGGTTGTTCTAGCTACTATGGTCTTTCAGGAGCTGTTGGATGTATATATCCTTATTTTATTCACTTATTCATTGAAATGTTTGTCTTCGTTAGTCAAAACTAGGAGCTTTGGTCCAGACATTATTTGTAGACGTTTCTCTTTCGTCTGCATCAGCCACCCTAGCTGAACATTCGAAACGCTCCATATTCATTGTAACATTTATAGAGCTAAAAATGACAAATTGTCTTTCGAAGACCTTCTAACTCTAAGGCTTCAACATGTTTTTTCAATATTTTTGTATAACAACATGGGGTAAATGTTAGACGTCAGGTTTGTATTGATGGTGAATTATAGACATTATAAGGTCGCTAAAGCTTTTTAGAGACAGTTCTGATGAGGGAATATGCATCTTGAAGACTCGTTTTCCAGTTGCATTCTTTTGCATATTTCACATCGTCCGTATGTAATACCAGGGTATATTTGTTACTGGGGGTGTCTTGCAGCAGGTGGAGGGAGTCCAATTGGTCAAATTGCACCATCCAACAGCTGGCGCCACTCCAACAAAAACAATATCGCACTGGGCTGCATTTTCTAGATTGTGTGATATATCCAACGCTGAAAATCAAGAGGAGGAAGGTAAATGTCAGTCGTTAAATGTTCTACAGTGACATGAGGTTAGCTTTCAGTTACCGTGTATAGTTTCAGCCGTTAGCACTTCAGTACTAACGTTTGACATGGCGTGGAGTTATAGTTGAAGCGTTAAAAACGCTTATTCCTGGAACATACAATATACATGTGTGGTGTATTGAGCTTGGCTTGTCAGTCAACTTGGCATTATTCAGTAAGCCAAAGAAAAATGAACTTTTTTTCCTGTCAATCGGTGTTCAAAGCACTTCATTTCGTTGTCATGTTGTGTTTCGCATGTCGAATGAAAGAACGTGGGACTTTTGTTGGTTCAAGTGCACTTGCATTTTAAAGCTATATGAAGAACGCTGTATTCTCCCTTTTACAATAACACTGGCAAAAGAAGTACTATGAACGGGGTTACTGGCTACTTTTGCTTCAAGGAGCTACAAAATTGGTAATGATAGAAGGAAAAGCTGTTAATCTAAGCTTTGAACAAGCTTCATTGCCATTTGAATGTATTTTTTAGTAAATCTTTATGTTATGTCAGTTATGGTAACTGGCTAGTGGTCAGTATTTAAACATAGAGTATGACATATTTATTACTGAGACAATGTTTGGTGTGTACACATTCATCTCCAAAGCTTTTGCCCATCCGTATGCTTCAAGAGAGGTTCGTTTCTTTTTCCAACCTTTTGAAGAATTCTCGACTATCCTTAAACTTACTTAAACCGATTTCTTTGGACCAGCGGCCAGCGACGGCTCTACTGAGGAATTTCAAACATTTGGAGTTGGTGGATAAACATATGATACCCAACCCAACTAGTACCTGCTATTCGATGGTCTTGTCAAAAGCAGTGGCAACTCGGCCACTATCTTTGTAAAGTGGTACTGAAGTGAAGGATGTTTTACTTATTATGTGATCTGTCAGTTGATATGCAGTGTACTCTTAATTCATTTTGTTCATGGACGTAACTGAGTGAAAGATTGTGTATCTTTAGTGGCTCTTATGTCCTTATGCCAGAGAGACTACGATAGTTCCCTTTTAGCAGAAATTGAGATGTCCAAAGGTTTTATCATGAAAGCGTTTACTCGTTTGGCTGTACTTTTAAAAGGACCACCGGAGTATCTACCATGTCAAAGCTTATGCGCCGAAGTTTTTATGTAGACTTTCAACGTTTTTTCTTCAGGGTGCCGTGCAGACGTGCAGTGCCCAGTCCACACTTTGGTATTTTGTTTGCTATATCTATCAGCTTAGTTTGCTTGTATACTGATGATACTAACTACTAAATCAGACCTTCTCATCAATGTGAGCTGTAGTTGAAGTGATTTCGTAGCTTTAATTGTTGAATCGTGTATTGGCGTGGTCTCTAAGTGAAATGGTAGGGCTTGTCTTTGCCACCATACGGCCCTGCAACATTGACCTTTAGTGTCAAATGTCTCCAGTTGCATTGGAGTTTAACATAACACAAGTCTCTTAACGCCGAGAATATTTTAGAAGCATCATTCCATAGCTTAAGGAAATTTTTAACCTATCATTTTTCACAAAACACATGAAATGACTGAGAGACGACAATGATATTGACTATATGTAGACACGCCGGCAATACATGTTTTGATAACATCTGTTTCAATTACATTGTGTGCTCTGTATGTGTCCACACATCGTGAGAACAAATGGTCTCGACCACTAATGCAATGAACACCAGCCGTCAAGACTGACAGTCAGTTAGCGGGGTCCTGGTTGTTCTAGCTACTATGGTCTTTCAGGAGCTGTTGGATGTATATATCCTTATTTTATTCACTTATTCACTGAAATGTTTGTCTTCGTTAGTCAAAACTAGGAGCTTTGGTCCAGACATTATTTGTAGACGTTTCTCTTTCGTCTGCATCAGCCACCCTAGCTGAACATTCGAAACGCTCCATATTCATTGTGACATTCATAGAGCTAAAAATGACAAATTGCTTTTCGAAGACCTTGTAACTCTAAGGCTTCAACATGTTTTTTCTATATTTTTGAAAACAATATGGGGTAAATGTTAGACGTCAGGTTTGTATTCATGGTAAATTTTAGACATTATATGGTCGCTAAAGCTTTTTAGAGACAGTTCTGATGAGGGAATATGCATCTTGGAGACTCGTTTTCCAGTTGCATTCTTTTGCTATAACTGTCCCCACAAGTGTCTCGTAATGGCCGTGATTTTGCCCCGTCATACATAACTTGAGTTCTCCATATAACTGCTGTCAGAAATGCGAAGATTGACTCAGCTGCTGTTGTCGTCAAGGTTAAGGTGATGCAATGCAAGTGCTTCTTAAGCTAAAATATCGACCAATAGTAACCAGGCACCAATCTTTTTATGGATTTATACCATAGCAGAATGTGTTGATTTTGGAGCGCGTTCAGCCGTTAGAGTGGGATAGACAAGGTTAGTGTTTATTCCCTAGTCAATTCCATTCTTTAATTTAGTTCCTAATGTTGCAGAATTAATGATGTATTCTCGAGGATGGATAACATAAATTTTGCAAAATGCTTTGTGAGAGCAACTGATAAAATAGCACTTTTGTGGCTTCAACCTGATGTACTATTTTGCCAGGCATATTTTTTTAAACTGGATATTTCAGATATTTTCCTATCGGTCAGAACTAACCTTGGCTCCTGACAATTGCGGACTTCATTTCTACGTCTGAGTAGAATACACCAGGTACCACCTGAAGGCTTTAGTTTGGGCCTAACGTGAAAACACAGATAAAGCTATAGAAATGTATAGAAATGCTTTTTGAATCAAAAGGCTTAGAGTCTTTTCTATTCTGTATCTTTTTGGGCAACAATGAAATTTCAAGTCTGATATACTTCGCAAAATCTATGCTAGTGCAAAATGTGTGGAGATGAAGGCTTACATGCAAACTATTACGCCTTTTTTCAAATCTGGAAAAAAAATCAACGCTTACAATGTAAGTTTGGAAGAAGGGTTAATAAGAGCTATGTAAGGTGTCCTGCAGAATCTAAGGCGGATTATATAGGAATGTGGTATCAGTAAGGAAAGGCAGAAAAAATGTCGACATTAAACGCTGAGTAGACACCGCTAGTAAGTAAATACTTTACCGAGGTCAAACTGTGATGACGTTGACAGTGATCTATGTCTAAGGGAATGTCAGCACCAGATGCAGTGGCAACTTTATGTCGAGCCGGACATATTTTGTACCTATTTTAGGTTAAAAAAACAATTCATATAAATTGTTATTGCGATCCGTCTCCTCGCCTGCGAGAATAAGAACGCCGATACATGTACATGTCCCCCATCCTTGTTTCGTTATCAATATGGGTTTGTATTATTCGTATCAAGTATTACTCTATGAGCTAATGAAAGCTGGAACCTAGATAATTGTAAACGTGCCTATTACATTTTCATCATTTACTCCAACTGGAGCTTCATACGCGTACGGTGCTTGTTGGTTACATTACATCGATCTACTTGTAACCTTTGCACATTTAATCAAAGCGTTCTTTTAAGCTATCTACGAACGATATCCCTACCGTACTTAGTGACAGTGAGTTCCACTTTACGATAATTTTGAACTGTGAACACCTCAATCCTAGGTTGATAACGCCGGTAATTGTAATATTGACTGTTTCTTGTTCTTTTCTGTGTTGGTTTTAGGTATCACAAACTATGAACTACAGACGCAGGAAGTGTGACAGAGTGCGTGCGTGACATGCTTAGGACTTAGAAAGTCACATGTGTGCCAACCGATCCCGAGTATGCAGAAAATCATCATTCATCAACGATGAACTACCGAGAGAGCAAGACAGAATTGGTATGTCCAGCAATATTTTGTCATTTTGTATCTCATGCATTGTCTAAACATGGTTCATATGTCCTCGAGCCCCCGTAGGTTTGCATTCATTTTGGTGACATTAGAAGGGGTATCGTAGTTAGAATCTTGCAGTTTGGCCCTTTATCCAGTCCAGTTCATTTTCGTCGATCCCTTACTGTCGTCCCGTCTAAAGTTTTATTGCTTGAGTTTGGTTCGAAAGTTCTTACCTTCATAGTATAAGGGCTGCCTAATTGATTTCTGGAACCAATGTCGTCTTATTTTGTTGGGACTGACTTGTATTATATTGGATATTTTACCAGCATCTCTATTTTTGTTTCTTCGTTGAATAACATTAAGATTTCCTTATTCTTGTGGCAGACTGTGTTAGGGCCAAGAGACCAAGTATGATCATTATCATGATAGAATGGAAGAAGTATATATCTTTTTTAAACCCACCAAGCTTGACATCAATGACGAAAGACAAAGTTGAAGTGGGACTACATTTTATTTCAGGATTGAGATGAAATTACCAACAGATGAAACGAAATACAGAGCAGGATAGGATAATCATGCGTTTACGATACAAAGTGAAACAATTTCACGGATGGCTGTCGGTTTACACGCGGGCCTTGGATCGAAGCTTGTTGAGGGAGCCCTCGGCAATCTCAGCACGCTCCAGGGAATCCTCGTACTCGTGCTGGGCCTTGCGGTATTTGGCCATGTTGGACCCGGCCTGCTCCTCCTGTATCCAATAGAAAGTAATTTGATACCGTTGAAATGTGAGGTTAAGCGATTAATATACGTAAAGCATTGCCTAGTATGGTACAAACTCCTGCCACGATGTTCAATCAAATGAGCAGAATTTTAGAAGATTCAAGTGTGTTGTTGAGAAGGGGATACTTACAGCCTCCTCCACTTGGCGCTTGAAGGTCTTGATCTTCAGCTGCAGCTTCTCGACCAGCTCCTGGATGCGGTCCTGGTTCTTGCGGTCCTCATCGGCCTGGAAGGACATCTCCTTGAGGCGGCGCTCGTTCTTACGCAGCTGCTTCAGGTCCTCCTGGTGCACACGGCTGTGGTGGGCAATCTCGTTCTCCAGATCGCGGATCTAATAGATCAAACCATGGCCAAGTCGGGATGGTGTTATAGGTAGCTGCTGTAAACCTACCAACAATCAACCTGCTATAGGTGACAAATGATTAGACAGAGAAATCATCCTTCCTTTATCTTACTTCAAAGACCCGTCGACCAGATACTTACCCTGTTCTCCTGCTTCTGGATGGCACGCTTGCCACCCTTGAGTGCAATAGCCTCAGCCTCATCCAGGCGGCGCTGCAGATCCTTCAGGTTGGCGTCCAAGGTTCGCTTCACCTTCTCGGCGTGCTGAGAGTTCTCCTGCTCCACACGCAGATCCTCAGCCATGCGAGATGTCTAATTGTGAAAGAAATCGCTTTAGTACGAAAACTTATTCCATCGAAACATATTTACACCCGTGATAATGACCAAAACTACATACAGCAACACATTCGTTTGCGTTTGTTTCAGAATGTTATATATTTTGAATTGATAAAAAAACAGGGTGTAGCTGCAGGACGCCGACTATACATACATCAGCCATGGCCTTCTTAGCCCTCTCCTCGGTACTCTTGTGGTCACTGATGACCTCTTCCAGCTCGGACTGGATCTGCGACAGATCGCCGTCCAGCTTTCGCTTGTGTCCGGACAGGGCTGCGTTCTGTGTGGTCAGCTCGCTTAGCCTCTCGTTGGTCTCCACCAGCTGAGATTCAGCGGACTTACGAGCTCTCTCTGCGTTATCCAATGCGCTACGCACCTTTGAATAAATAATATATATAGATTAAAAACACTCTCAGAATGTGAAAGGGAGGAGAAAGATTTGCAAGAATTGTTATTCTTTAGTTGTAAATTGCAGGAATTCTATCTTCTAAAGGTTCTGCCTACCTCATCGCCCTCGCTCACCAGCATCTGGCACTTACGCTCAGACATGTTGTACTGCTCACGGATTTCATCACGTTGCCGCTGTTCATCATCAATGGTAACCTGTATGGGGAAAAGCCACGTATAGTTCATTTCTTTGCACTGTAGCTGTGTTAAATTCACTTGCATACCGCTGCGCACTGATACACAGGGACTTGTAGCTTTGTCCCAGTTTCATTCACCTCCAACATAGTTCGATTACTCATTGCCGACGAGTTGTATTGTAGAATAGAACAAACATACAAAAGACCTCCACTTACTTGCATCTCCTGGATTTGGGCGTGCAGCTTGGCAATGGTCTTTCTGGCCTCAGCGTTGGACCTGTTGGCGGTCTCCAGTTGAACTTCAACCTCGTTGAGATGGCCTTCCAGGAATTTCTTTGCTCGTTGCGCTTCTCCCTTTTGTTTTGTCTCGATCTCTATAGAGGCCTGCACGCTATCCATTGCGCGAGCCTGGTTCTTGCTGCAGTATAAAAGATATGAATTGCATCAAAAATATTTAGTGAATAAGTTAATTTTATGCTTAATTAGTTGAGGATTGAGAGAAACTTTGTAAAGGACGTTAGTCTGTAGACGACTTGCTGTCTATTACGAACTATTACACTGGTCATTTTCCCCGCATTTTATGAAGTTAGAAATTTACCCCTACTCACCGCGAGCTTTCAAACTCTTCATCCTTTTCGGCAAGTTTCTTCTCGATATCACCCTTCAGCTGAGCCAGTTCAAGCTGAGTTCTGACAACCTATGGGAAGATTAGACAAATCAGTGCGTTGTCGAAACCATTAATGTATTGCCACTTCAATATTTTAATATGAGTCCGTTGTTGCAGGGAATTGTTAGAAAAATATGCCAACTGCCTAGTAACCCAGGCCAGGTGCTTTCACCTTTACTTCTCTTATTACAGGACAATAGTACCTGATGGCATTTAAGCCTGTTTTACTGTCTACTTACTTTGCCCTGTTCAATCTCAAGAGCGCCTTCAGCCTCGTCCAAGGCGTTCTGAAGCTCCTCCTTCTCAACGACCAGGCGCTTCTTGGTCTTCTCAAGTTCGTGAATGTTCTTTGCACTTTCCGCAAGTTGGTCGTTCAGGTCGTTGATTTCCTCTGTCAAGAAACAAATAATGATTACATAAAACGTACATGAAAGCGTTGGCGTATGTGAGTCTGACAATGGAATAAAATAGCATTTTTAAATACATACCCTGCAATGACTTATTTTCCTTCTTCAAAGCATCAAGAGCCTCAACGCCTTCGTCGTATACATTCTTCAGCTTCAGAAGCTCGGTCTGGTAAGCGCGATGCTCTTTCTGGGATGCCTCCAACTCGGCACCGAGAGTCTCGCACTTCTGCCTCCACTCAGTGGTCTGTTTGTCAACCAGACGCTGCTTCTTCTCCAGTTGAGACGCCAGGGTGTTGGCCTTTTCCACATCCAACATCAGGTCCTCCACCTCGCCAGCCAACCTGTTCTTGGTCTTCTCAAGGCTTGCGCACTTGGCATTGGCGGACTCAACCTGTTCTTCGGCGTCTTGCAGACGGGCGGCCAACTTCTTCTTGGCCTCCTCCAACTCCTCGGTCCTCTGGATGGCGTCGGTCTCGTACTTGGAGCGCCAGGCCGCCACCTCAGAGTTAGCCTTGGCCAGATTGCGCTGAATCTCGGACTTGGCCTCCTGTTCCTCCTCCAGGGACTCACGCAGAGCATCGCAGTCGGACTGAGTAGCACGCAGCTGGTGAGCTAGGCCATTCTTGCCCTTGGTCTCCTCCTCGAGCTGACGCTTGACTTCCTCCATCTGCTGTGTGAGCATGCTCTTGGTTCTGTACGTTGAAAGATAAACATTTACATTAACATTTGTATCCTAAGGCAATGCTTGTGACAAGATCTTTTTTTCGACATAACATCAGCCCCCGTCCACATTCGCAACATTTATATGATGTGTACCTGCTGAGCTGGTTTGCAATTCCTTCTGACTCTTCCAGCTGGCGCTGCAGGTCGTTGTTCTCTGCGGTCAGGCGTGTCTTCAGTGACCCCAGTTCTTGTGAGACACGGGCATTCTCCTCCAACCTTGCGTTAGCATCAACGTACTGATCCTCAAGCTGCTTGTTCAGTTTCTCAGCTTGTACCTTCAATACAGTAATTCGAAGTTAGTGCAAGTAACATTGAATGTTGGGCCTTTGATAATTTATTGATTTATAGACTTGATAGGCACCACGAATGTCACAAATGCAAATAAAGATAAAAACGATTTCTCCGTACTAGTAGTCTCAAAATGTCTGCAATTGTGAGAATGTCAGAACTGCCTACCTTCTGCTTTGTGACCTGCTCGACGTTGGACGCCAGATCATCGACCTCCACCCTGAGGGAGTTCTTCTCCTTCTCGAGCTTGGTCTTGGCCCTCTGCAGGTTCTCGACTGACTCAGTCATGTCCGCCACGGTGTCGTTGTGCTTCTTCCTCAAGCTGGCGGTGGCGGCTTCATGGCCGATGGTAGCCTCCTCAAGCTCACGGCGAACCTGTCGTGTGATAACAAGAGGTTACAGGAGCGATAATATATTTACAAAGGATCAGCTTGTTCCTTCTTTCCTCATACAAATTTCATTAAATATCATTTTGGTTCGGTAATTTATTATATAATATTGTTCTCCTTCGTTAACTGCGTCTTTCTTAAAAACCATGATCTTTCTGAGACTATGATACCTTCTGGAGCTCGGCCTCACGTTTCTTGTTCTGCTCAACCTGGGCAGCTGTGGCACCGCTAGATTCTTCCAGCTTCTCACCGATATCTTCCAACTCACGCGAGAGTTCAGCGCGCTGCCTCTCAAGCTGTCGGTTTTATACATTTGGGAGTCAATATTTGTAACATCGTATCATTATTTCAGCCACGAAATTTAGGAAGACATACATGCTAACATTTAGAAATTGAAATGCACAGTACTCCCTGCTATATGACGACTAGGGTTTTTATTTGATAGATTTGCATTCAAATGGGAATGTCGTCCCTTTGTTAAGTGTAAAGTACCTTGGCACGAGCAGCTCTCTCTGTCTCCAGTTCCTCCTCCAGCTCTTCGATCCTGCCCTGCAGCTCTTTGGTCTTCTTCTGTTGCTGAGTTGCCAGGCCAGTCTCATCATCAACCTTGGTGTTCAGGGCATTGATCTCAAACTCCTTCCTATATGTACCAAAAGAAGGATTTGTTATCTGTTATCCTGAACATATCTTACCAACGAGTTTCTAGATTTAAAGTAATTATGTGAAAGACATTAAGGCAACGTTAATTCACTCACTTCTTTAGCTTCTCCTCGAGCTCGACCTTGTAGCGCTCAAGTTCAACGACCAGATCCTGGGCATTCTTCAGGTCATTCTCCAGCTTCCTCTTGACGCGGTCAACATCAGCACGGATCTTCTTGTCGTGCTCAAGGTTGTCCTCAAGCTAAAGACATAAGACTTGAGTCATTTAGATTTCCGGAAGTTAATCAGAATGAAATCATAGGTGATACGAAAATGTCGACGACGACGCTGTCTACATTTACAAAAAAGTCGTTACATGTTTCGCTTCATTTACTCATGTCGTTATTGATATGAACGGAAGGTATATCTTACGTCATCCAAGGTCTGTTCCAGCTTGACTTTGAGCTTGGTGAGGTTCTGAGTCTTGTCCTCCTCGGACTGGAGGTCATCCAGGGTTTGCTGAAATGTATCAGATAGCAGTAAGTATTACCCAAGCTTTATGGCATAAGTCTACAACTATTTGGGTTCCACAAAGGTCAAGAGATACTGGGAATATGGCAGTAAAGTAACGAAAGTCGAGCGTACCGCATTGAGCT